>JAZHRO010000015.1:60539600-61886701 GCA_037157565.1 Thalassia testudinum
CAGGTTTGAGGATCAAGGTTGCCATGGACCCAAAACCCAGAGGAATTCCAATTCAAATTTCGCAGTAATGGACATACCTGATCTTGAAATGGGTGGGGAGGATCCAATTATAGGTGATCACAATTACGAGCCAACCCTACCATGCCCTAATGTTCCAGACACCTGTAGTGAAGAGATTGAGTTAGAACTCCTCGAGGACATAAATTCCACTCCTTATTCTGATAAGGTGGTCATCAAGGACAATTCTGACATCCCTGTAGAGCCCAGCCTAGATATTAGTGATCCAACCCACACCCTTAACCTAGAATCTAGATCTGAGCCTTATTGGGATGATTGTCAGGCCCTGTGTGATATGAATCAGATTTTGAATCTGGATTATGATTCAGGGCCCGTATTTGATGATTACACCTCTTCAAACTCCTCAAAAATACAAATTGATTTTTTGGAAGTCATGTCAATCTATGATACAAAAATAGAGGAGCTAGAAGAGTTGGGAATCGATTGTCTCTTCCCGACAAGTCAAGAACTCGAGCCTATTCATAATAGAGACACCTCTTTGAGCTCAGACTCTGAGTATAGGTTAGACCCAAGTTGGGTTGCTGAGTCCACATCTCTTGATTTATTCTATGGTGGAACCTCTTATCTGAATCTGATTTAGGACATGATTCTTGCAAGTTCTCCGACGATTTCGATTCTTACCCTAATTTCAAACAACTGTTGTTTCCTAATAACTCCAAACCAGTTTACGACCTCAGCAAACACGACTCATCTTTTGATTCTGTTACGACCCGGTTCCCGAATCCCTACAGGACACGAGACCGACCTGACTCGACTGATCTCAAGACCCAGTCACCCAACAAGAAATAACTAAAAAGTAGGACAGTAAACCAGATTCACTATGGTAAGCAACTAGAAGTAAAAGAGTACAGCAGTAAAGAAATTAAAAGCTGCTATAGTACATATCACCAGCACAACAGTAAATAGTAGCAAGGTACAGGAACGTAAAGGTATAGAAAAGTAAAGGTACAAGAGTCTATACTCACTACAACAAAAAGGTTCTACAACAGAAGACTATTGCTACTAGGCTCTACTGGGCTTGACACCCTCTACGGCCGGAGACTTGGGCTGCTCAACACCTGGATCTGAAAGGGGTTATGAGTACACAAAGTCAGTGAACGCTGAGTAGAGTGGCAACCAACTAACTAAAGAAGTAAAAGTGAATAGGTAGCTAATTATTCCAATTACTTTATTTAACAAATTATTCTTTTTCACCCCTTCGTTTATTTATCAGATCTCTTTCTTGATCTCGAATGTTCCTTGTGGGAACGATCTTGATTGCAGTCTTTTCCAAAGAGTAGAAGTCGCATGTGGTGCTCTCCTGGCCAGGAGAGTCCCCCGTGGTGGTCCTACACCTAGTCAACCACCCTAAGGTGACTAACGGCATGCACGTTAAGCGCACGGGTAGCTACCTCACACTGGCAAGCAATCAGTTGTTTCCGTTAACGGGTGCGCCCAAAGTACAATACAAAATAGTATAGGGCCTAGCCCTCTCAATAATAGGGGTGCAGCCCCTAAGAACCAAACAGGGGTCTCGCCCCTCCACAGTCTGCGCACCCTCGCCTGACTACCCTGGTTTGCCCAGTGGGCCTAACAAGTCAGTGTAGGGTGGCTAGCTGAACTCCGGGCCCCATGGGGTGCCTAGCTCTCTCCCTACACTAGTAGCTCTCCCTGATACAGTGTACACGAGGGCCAAGAAGTCAATGCAGAGTGGCCAATTATAACCCCGGGTCCTGACCCAAGGGCGGCTAGCTCTGTTCTACACTAAACAGGGGATAGTCACTCTCCTTGGTACTACGTACTCAAGGCTAGCACACTTCCCCACTCACATTCCCAGATCCATTCCATTTATTCTCAAGAGCTCTACTCCTAACTCCCCGAAGGGTCATGCTCATATTTCTCATGCCATTCCATACCAGGTTTCCTCATTCACATTTCCATTCTCAAGTTATATATGTTGTTGCAACGCTTTGTCAGGCTTTTAAGTCAGTCGTGCTGTAGTATAGGTGACCAAGCATTGACAACAAATAAGAATTTATTACTCGAAAACCTAAGTATCTGAGGTCGAACATAGGGAGGAAATGGAATTTATTCACTAATCTCAATAATGTAATTGAACACTTAGAGTTACTCAAAACTTAAATTCAGAATATAAATGCAAGAATTTAAGAGTCAATTGTACCAAAAATAGAGAAATTGGACATCTGATCATGGAATCAGACATCTTCAAAAGATATCTTTCTTTTAACTCTCTCTTATTTCCTTCTCCTTTCTACTTCCACTTCTTCTTTCTTTTTTCTCTGATTTTCCTCTTTCCTTAGCTCTTTTTCTTCTATTCTTCTTTGACTTTGGCCATTTGCTTTTTCTTCCTTGTTTCCTCTTTGCAGCTCCTTTCTTTGCTCTAACCTTGCCTTTCTTCTTCCTTCTTCTCTTCTAACTTCTCTTATTTGTGGTTAAGTGCCAGCTTCACCTTGCCTTTGTTTTTTTCAGCCTTAGCCCTCCTTTGACATTCTCTTCTCTTTGGCCTTCCTTCTTTTTCCTTTTGCAGCTAAGTCTTTCCTTCCTTGCTTAGCCGTGCCTCGCTTCTTTCATCTTCCTTGCACACACACTGAAGAGCAAAACCTACCTCTTCCCTCCCCCGTGTCTCTCTCTCTCTATTTCTCTCTTTGGTATGCTTTCCTAGAGCTAGGTAATCGGGTCGAGTGCACGCCCGGGTCCAGGCGCACCGGCGTGGGTGTGGTGCGTGAGGAGTGCTAGGTTTAGGTTAACGGGTCTGTTGCCAGGTCTATGGGGGGAGTGTCGCAGACGAGGCGTGGCGAGTGAGGGTGATGGACCTCACCCCTGTATGACTTGAGGCAAACAACATGAAACACAAATTCAATTTATGTTTCACGCCGCACTCTTGCATTCACGAGGTGGGACTAAATGTCCCACCCGCTTCTGTTGGCACCTGCAGGAGGATGTCTTCACGCAATTGATGCAACTGAAGGGTCCACAGCTACGACGCTCAGGCTGGATTTGCTCACACACTCAACCCACGCAGCCTGGGATCTAGAAACCTGGAGCGCGTGGCCTGAAGCTGGAAAGCAAGCAAGCTTGTATGCTTGTTAATGGTGGATGAGGGCTCAACCCTGCACAACACAAAAGTAGCGTTACGACTCTATCAGACAACAGGAGAACCTTCACCGTTTCACAGCGAAGGTGAGGCTGGGGTTGGTGTGGCTTAGACCGACTTAGGCGTGCGTGCCTAGGTCGGAATGTGACCGTGTGAGTGGGTTTGTTCGGTGGAAGCGTGGAGTGTGTGTGGCGTGTAGTGAGTGGGTGGAAAGTGTTCAGTGGTCGATAGCAGAGGTGAAGAGGTTGGTGGTGAGACATGTGGAGGTGTGGAGTGATGGGTGCGTCTCGCTGGAGGTCAGCTGGAGATGGGGAAGATGAAGGTGGACAGTGGCAGTCGAGGGATGTTTTGTGAAATATAAGGAGGGGAATTGAAGAGGGGATAGAGAGGAGTAATTCTAACCTAATTAAGTGGACGAAGGGAGAGAGGAGACGACTGGCTGTACCTGCTGTCGCCAGAGAAGATGGTGTCCAGTGGAGGGAGACAACGATGACGACAGGGATAGAGATGTTTGCGTTGGTGTTGCATGATGCGGAGGAATATGGTTGATGAGACACTCATCATGATCTCGAATTACCCCCAATTAACTAGTCTTCCTAGTTAATTAGCTAAGGTTATGAATATATAAGGGTTAATTATAGAATAAGGATATTTAGTTAAGGACCTTAAAATAAGTCAAAATTGACATTTTATCATTCAATTAACATTATTAATAATTTAGATAATAATTGGACTCGAAATCCTAGTAATCATTTCCTTAATTAATATGATAAGTAACTTAAATATAATGTATACTTAAGTATGTAATAACTTAAGTGATTTTACTTAATCTAATAAATTAACCTAAAAAGGTAAAAAATTTAAATTCAAGGTGTAAAAATAATATTTACCTTATTTACTAACATATATAAAAATTTGAAAAAGATTTAAGTTAAAATAAACCTACAAAACCTGAGTTTACATTTTAGTCCTTAATATTCATTACAGTCGGGTCCTTATTTCTCACATAGGTCCTTAAGTTTTATTACTTCTAAGTCCCTCTTCGTCTTCTTCTTCTTCTTCTCCAGCCGAGCGAACGGCTGGCGGCAGAGAGTCATCTCACCGCGCGATCACCGCCCAGCCGACATCATTCCTCTTTGCCCAAGCTCTTGCAGCTTGTGCTCACCACCTACACTTCATCCATCGGTCTGGATTAACCGAGAATCCTATTTTTTAGTGGGAGATAACCTCACCGTTGTCGGAGACGACGACGGAGGTTAAGCTCCTCGGGCTCCTTCTTTGGCCAGACCCCACCTCTCTCTTCGCCGCAAACTGCTATAAATACCCCCTCACACCTCCGATTTTAGGCAAGTTGGCTCCCTTCCCTCTTATAACACTGTAGTTGACTTCGATAGGCTATTCATCCAAACCTTCGGCGATTCCCCATTCCATTTTCCGACTTCCTTCGTCCATCTTAAGTAGCCGAGGAGATCCGCCGTGGTCTTCCGCACCTCTGACAAAGGAACCAACCTAAGGATTCCTCTACTCCACCTCAAATCCGCCAGCCAGAGATCTTTCTTCCACCCTCTGATTTCGTTGTCTGCTATGAACCTTCGGCGGAACCCTATTGACCCCTTCGTCCAGGTAACAATAGACTAGGAGTAGGAGTAGGAGTAGGCTAGCTTAGTTAGTTTAGTTAGTTAGGTTAGAGTAATTTTAGATTTTAGTTTCATCTTTTCCGACTCTGGCGAGTTCCTTGAGCTCGCTAGAGCTTTAATTTTGTCTTTTAATACACTGTACACCTTCCTGTATCTTCCATGTTCACTTCTAATTCACTTAATCATTAATTAAATCACCTAAATGCCTAATTCAAATCTCACCTTCACTGACTACTGACATTGTCTATGGTGACAGTAATCGGCCTAATTCAACCTTCAGTGGATTCTTTCATCACCTATCACCACTAATGAACCCTAATTGACATTATATTACCTATTATTATCATCTATAATTAAATGCCTAAATCTTAATTAGCTCCTGAGCTCGCTGTCCATGGCAGCTCAGGAACAGTTCAAACTATAAATTAAATATATATTTATGAATAATAACATATGTTGACTTGATTTAACTTCTCAATCGAGTAGTTAAATCAAGTTCTGAGCTTTAACCACATAAATTTTTAAGAAAACAAACTTACTATTAAATCTCACATTTTAATGAACAAATGAAGAATTTAAAGTGATAATGAGGTTCCTTGTAACCTCAGGATCATTTTTGGATTAAAAATGGTTAATTTTGTCAATCTATACATACAATTTACATTTTCTGGACTCACCGGAGCTTCGGCGAGTTCCGACAAGCCAAAGTTGTGTTACAGCCTCTTAAACTTGCTAAGTAGCTCTAGAATAGTATAATAAGGATTAATGACTATTTTAAAGATATTTATTTGAGGTTTTAACCACTGGAGCTTTAGATGTAACTTCATCTTCTCCAACTCCGGCGAGTTGGAGAAGTCTGTTATGAAGGATTTAAGAAACATTTAAGGAGCTCAGAAGCTTCAGTGCGATGCACTGAAGCTATTTTAACCCTCAAAACAATGTAACAAACTCTGATTAACTCTGTCGAACACACACCTATTTTAGTTCAGGTGGCGAGCCTGAAACCCTAGAAATTAAGGTTAAAACAACTTTCTGAAGATCTGAATGAGTTTCTGAGGATGAGAAGACTCTGATTGAGGCATTACTTTCTTAGGAGGAAGCTTAAAACAGAAAGTCAATTTTCGAGCTTCTATAGTCAAACCTGAGTCTGATAATGGTGCTTTGAGCTTGAATTGAGATTTTGAGGAGTGAAAACTGTTTCTGGGATCTTATTTGATGATCTGAAATTAATTAAAGTAAGCTCAGATGATGTAATTAGTGAAGATTTAGTTTCTGCTAATTTGGGTTACTCTCAAACCCAAACCAACAGAAGTACTGTTCTGATGAAATTCAAACTTAAAACCTGCCCAGATTGATTTGTTATAACCCTTAGAATTAATCTAAATTGATTAGAAACACTTTAAAGCGTCTGTTGCACTTATTGAAACCTAAAAATCAACCTCTAAAGCTTTCAGAGAAGAGAAAAGCTTCTCTGTAGGTTCTGCAGGTCTTTAGAGTTTAAAATCTATCCTAACAGAAGTGAAATTGTTTATATAACATATACAGACCTTTTAATAGATGAGAGAAGTCCATCTGAGGACTCTCCTGATTTAAAACACTTTCCAGGCTTAAAAAAAACCTGTAGGAACCCCTGATTTCATCTCTTAAATTGAAGAGTAGAACATCATTAAAACATTAAATTGACCCTAAAATTGTGTAGATTACCCTTAGAGCTTTCCAACAAACTTTAAATCATTCAATTTGGAGCTCTGGGTAGAAAGTTACGATCGATTGAATTCGGGTCTGGAAGGGGTAAGTTTGTCCGACCTCGGATATTTACGAGCATGCGCCGGGGATAAAACTGATTTGTTCCCTTGGCTATGCAGTCGTCAGTGCTCGGCACAGCGATTCCAATTCCTTCTGATCTGATCTGAGCATTGTTCTGTGTGTGCGGGCTTATGCCTGCAGGGTGTGCACCCTTGGGGGTGTGCGAAAATGATTGTGCCCTAGGAGGGCGAGTGTGGCCTGGGAGGCTGGGTTGAGCCGATGCGGCTCGAGACTGTGAACCGATTAACAAATGAACCGAAACGAACCTAACTGAGATTAGGCGAGGACCGAGTAGGGTCTGGTCCCACCCTGGTCTCAGGGTGCTGTGTATCCTCGAAATGACCTCGCCGCAAATAAAAAAAACTTTTTGTTAAAAAGTAAAAAAACCTGATTCAGCTGAAAGCTTAAGGAAAAGCGAAGCCACTGAAGGATGCTAAGTGCTAAAGGAGAAGGCACAGGCGCTAAGAAGTGTTAAGGAAAAAGACTAAGGAATAAAGGAGAAGATTAATGGGAAAAAGAAGAAGAGAAGGAAAATAAGAAGGTAGGAACAACACAAGAAAGGTAAGAAAGAGAGCTCGAGAGAAGAAAATAAAAGAGAGAGAAGAAAAGAAAGAAAGAAAGAAGATTAGAGGCTGAAGAGAGATGAAAATAAATAAATTTCTCTAGCATCAGTATCTTTTTGTTCTTAAATGTAAAAAGGCATGTTTTAATTGGATAACTTTTTATTTGCCTTAATTTCTTAGAATGAAATAAAATTGACAAATTATCATGTTTACTTGTTAATAAAGTACAACATTTTATGTAAATATGTTTGTATATGGAATTTAGTATATCCTTTATAGTTAAATATTTTGACAAAATTCATGTTTTGAAAATTAAACTAGTTTTACCTCCTAAACTTAAAGAGATAAAAGAAAATTGGTGAATTTGGAGAAAATTATTATGCCTCCTAGTGAACAACCTGGACTCAACTAGTAAAAATTTCTAAAATGTTAGGTTAATTTGACCCTATGCTACACAACCGACATAACTTCGAGTTAACCTAAGTGATTTCTTCTCTTAATTAAGTGAAATTAACTATTTTTCTGACTCGGGAAAATTTTTAAGTGTTTTTCTACACAACTGACCCTTCGACATTTCCTGCTAGTATTAAGTGCGATCTGACGCGGGAAAATTTTTAAACTGTTTTTCTCGCATCAGTAGGAAAACATGAGAAAACCCACGCAGTGTTGGTGCTAGAGCACCACGATCATTTGTTTTGATGATAACAAAACACGTGTCATTTAACATTTGCACTTTGAGTCCTAGATTTTAGGTCAATCGCAAATGGATACGTGATTAGACGGAGTTCGAGCTCGCATCCAAGACGGATTGGAGGAGCTCAATGGAAAATAGAGGAGATTCGCGAGGAGCGCTAGATTGAAGATGGAAGGGCAAGAAGAATAGGATAGAATTTTGTTTAATCCTTTCATGTACTTTTATCTTTATTTTGCTTGCTCTTTTTATTTCCTTAGAACATTATGTTAAAGAGCCTCAAAGTACCCTAACAGTAGTCCTAGGAACACCCGCACAACCCTAGGATACTTAGGATTTCTGTAGAATACTTAGAAAACCAATATAGGGTTCAAACAGAGTTTCCAGACGACTAATTCCAAAATCAGACATCTGATAAAGCATTTTAAGACGTCTGACTGTTGTTTCAGACGTCTGATAACTATTAGGCTGGACATAGTTAGTGCTGTCTGATGAAATCAGACATCCAAACCATAGACCAGATGCCTTAGGAGACGTCTGATGACTTTGCCAGACGTCCAATTAGTGGACCGTTGGCTGGCTTAGTGAACAGTCAAGAATGTGACCGTTAGAGACTTATCAGACGTCCATAGGACTTTCCAGACGTCTGATAATTGACCGTTTTGCCTCGGCTGACCCTAAATCTCTTCTCAGAGATTTTCTAGCCGTTGCAACGTTTGGAAATCCATTCCCACAGAAAAAGTAGGTTTCCAGACGTCCAGACATAGTGCCAGACGTCCTATATGTCATCTGATGGACTTGCACAAGAACCCTGTTTAGATCTGATCCAAGTCAGGAAGAGACCCGCCCAAAATCAGACGTCTGACCTTGAAATCAGACGTCTTAAAGTGGTCTTCCGGACGTCTGATGCTAGAATTAGACGTCTGATAAGCCTGTCAGAACAATGATTGTTCCTGATTTCGGGCTGATTCACTTGGGCTTTGCACCCAACGGCTATGGAAGCTTTTCTAAGCCCTCCAACGCCTTCCTAAGGCCTCTATAAATAGAGGGGAGCCTTTGACACACCAACATACACCTAGAGACACCAAGATACACAAGAAACAATTGTATTACACTTTCCACTCTTGTGTCCTAGCTAGCTCTTGCTCTCCAAGCTCAAGTTCCATTCTCTTGAGAGCATCAAGCTGTTGCGCACCCGCTCTCCCGTCGTTGTTCACGAGAGCGAAGTTGCGCCGTCGCGTGGCTCACGCACCGCGTCATCAACTCGACGCACTCCTTGCAAAGGGGAGTTTCCTAATTCCTATAGAAGCTAGGTTTAAAATTACTTTGTTGGCTCTATAGGATTACTTGTTTATTTTATCTTTGTTATTTGGTTGGGTATTCGCTTTGCGAATTCCCGTCTCCTTCGCGAGACAAAATCCTTCTCGTGGAGAGAAGGGGTTGAGGTACGCTACCCTCGTCTAAGTAGCGTGGTTGTAATTGAGGTTGAATCACCCTCGTTTTAAAGTGATTCAGTTTAGTGGATTTTGATCAACTTGGTTGATCGGAAAATCCTAACTCGAGAGGGTTAGGTGGTGGTTTTCACCCGGTTTGGGTTTCCACCTATAAATACTTGTGTACTTGTGTGATTGTTATTTTTTTCAGATTGTTTATTATTTATTTCCGCAATTATTACGTCACCCCCTCTTGGTAGGGCCGAATCTACACGTAGATCCCTGTCTTTAAGAATTAAAAAAAAGACCACATATTTTTGTTTGAAAAGATATAAAAAGCGGTCATTGTAGTTTAATTGATATATTTTTGAAAAAGACTAACTAAAAAGAGGAAGTAAAATTGGTGACTTAAATCTATTTGCAGAATGCATGCGGGTTTTTATATCGATATCGTCTGTTGCATGCTATCACGCACACAGCGCGATCACTAGAGCCACACGAGTCAATTTTTCTATCTCTCCTCTTTGCACCTCTTAGGGCTTTGGCCGAAGATCAACAAGTCTGTCTCACTACTAGAACCCCGGGGAGCCAGTAGTGAGCGGTCTCGATCCTAGAACTTAGACCTTTGAGCATTAATGTACGCACCTGCATAGTCACGAATTAGGATGCGTATTTTGATACTGTTACTCAATTTGTTTGCATCAAATTACTTTGTGTACTTTAGGAATTTCTTCTTTCCTTTGAAAGAAGGGCAAAACCCATGTCTTTTATGCTGTTTTGTGGGGTTTTTTGTGCCGTTGTTTTCATATCGGTGGTGTGCGTGTGCCTTTGCACATTTATTTTCCATTTATGGACGGGAGGCGATCCTTGCATCTGCCTCTTGCACCACCGTTGACAGGTGATCCTAGTCCAATTATAGATAAGCAACCAATGGTTTTCCCATCTGATCCATCTACTTCTATGGATCCAATGCAGAATCTTAATCCCGAGATCCCTTCTTCTTCTGGTCAGGGGGAGATGTCACCTTTTGATGTTCATGAGGCACTCCTGAACCAGAACCTTAGGATGCTAGACCAATCAAGACAAATCAATCCATTAACAGCAGCCTTAAATAATTTGCAAACTTTACAAACTCGTTCTTCACCTCGACCTGAGGCGAGTTTTGAAAATCATGATTTACCGATCAATCATCCAAGGCCTCTACTTAAAGATTATTATAATCCATCTAATGCACAAGTAGAGCCTAATGTTAGGATTCCTATTGGGGAGAATGATCCAGAATTAAAGCCAAACATTATAGGTTTAATCCCCCACTTTCACGGATTTGCATCCGAGGATCCATTTCAACACATTGAAGATCTTAAAAATTTGTCTCAAACTCTTGGTCCTCGAAATCAAAATAGGCAAATCCTACTAATGAAAATGTTCTCTTTTAGCCTTAAAGGTAAAGCAGCTTATTGGTATAGAACTATAGCAAGACAAATCTCAACTTGGGCTAAACTCGAATCTGCATTTTTGAAGAAATTCTTTCCAATTGGTCAAACCAATGCTTTAAGGTGAGCTATTACTACTTTCAATCAAAATCAAGGAGAACCAATTCATGAAGCGTGGGAACGTTTTCATGAATTGCAAAGGAAATGCCCACATCATGACATCCCTCGCTGGCAACTCATGCATACTTTTATTATGGTTTACAAGAGGGCATTCAAAATCTAGTCGATGTCTCTTGTGGAGGGAATTTTCTAAATCGCGACGTAGAATCCACTTTAGAATTATTTGAAGGGATGGCGGAAAACTCGATTAACAATGCATCTATGTCGCAATTTTTGCGGGGCACGAATACGAATCATGAAAATCCGCATAAGGGCATTCACGAGATCAGTAATCCGTCCAGTTCTAAGGATATAGAGATTATTGTAGAAATACTGGACAAGTAGATATCTGATTGCGCAGCAAAAATACACCAACAATTGTGCCATCTTGTGCTATTTCCAAGCATTACCAATGTATATTAGGTAGCCATAGTCGCATTTGTAAAAATACATGCATGCATGCATTTATTTGAGAGGGGAGGAGAGTGAATAAAATAGCCGTGAAATTAATGTTTTCCTCAAGTGCTGCTTCGCAAATTCACCATTCTTATTTTTAATTTTAATTGGCTTTGAATTTCTCCGCGCGACAGCAAGGAATGGCCTCTTCTTCTTCACGCCATGTCCTGCTCAGCTTGCCCTGCACAGCCACTCCCTGCCAGCGATGCACGGCCGCATGCACAACCATGCACAGCCAAGGCATGGCTGTGCATGCCTTCTTTATCTTTAAATAGGCTCGGCTTGCTTCTTTGCAAAGAGAGCTTGGTCCACCCAAACACACACAGTAACTTCCCTCCTTCCAGGAAGTCTCCTTCCCTCTCCCTCCATACACAGCCTCTCCTCCTCTGAGGAGCCACTCTGTGGGCAGGAGCACCTCACAGTGGTGCATAGCCACCACTGTGAGTCCCACCACCGCCCAGCTCATCAAAGAGCTGGTGGGCGTGGTGGTTCTCTCTCTGTTACGACGTTTAGCCACAATTCCGCCATTGCCACAAAGCTTCAAGCGTTGACGCTCAACCGGCCACCGCGTGCCCCTACAGCAGCCGGCCAAGCTGCACCGCGCATGCCAGCAGAACACCTGTGCCCCTCTCCATGTGCCTTGTCACGCTCCTTCGCCTGCGGCCCATCCCTCTCTGTGCGCCCTGTAGCGAAGCGCCACCCGCCAGCCAGCAGCCGGTGCTGCTTCTCCACGCACGCGCTAGTCGCTCCACACCTCCCGCACTCACAAAACTGGGCGCAGGCGATCGCGCGAAGCCGAGTGGCACTGTAGCAATTGTTCACACTAGTCAGCGGAACACTATGGCAATAGTGCGGTGACCGGTAAGTTTCTCACTTATCCGGTCACCCGGCACACTGCAACCTGCACTAGCCCATGCCCGTGTCCCGCCCCAAGGCTGCTCCAGTGCCCTCCCACGCGTCTCCATGCGCCCGCGTCTGCCAGCGCCCACACCCACCCGCGTCTTCACCCGGCGAGCCGGAACCTGCGCTAGCCTGCACCCACGTCCTGACCCGAGCCCGCTCCAGTGCCTGCCCGTGCGTCTGCGTGCACCCGCGTCTGCCAGTGCCTGCACCCGCCCGCGTCTTCACCTGCTCCTAGCACTTGCGTCTGCCCGCACCCGCCTCTTCGCGTAGTGCTGTGCGCTGCGATTCCTTCCTCCGTGCCGACTCCCTCCTATGTGCGTGTGCCTCTTCACGCACCTACATGCCTGTGCGTGCGGATGGACCACCAAACATTGCCAGCTGCGTACAGACGACTTAACCAACACTGCACGCCAACTCCAGCTGTCTCTCTCTCTCTCTCTCTCTCATAGCACTCTCTCACACTCTCTGCACACACATACACACACACACTCACACTCTAGTACACACACTTATACTCTACTATATACATATCCATATATACATTCATATATATATATATATATATATATATATATATATATATACATATATCTATACATATATTAGTACTTATATAACAATGTATTAGTCTATATACATACATATACATATATATACATCTATATACTTATATATGTATATATATGTGCACATATATATTTACATATATACATATATTTATATACGTATAAATATATAAATATATATATTATTATCTATGTAACTAAGTATAAGTATAGATACATCTATATACACATATACTTAAAAAAAAAAGTACATATATATACAAATATACATACATATATACCTATATATCTATAACTATATATACATATATATATATACATATCTATCTACATATATCTATATACATATATTACTATAAATATATATATCTATACATATATCTATCTATACAAATATTTACATATCTATACATATATACATATATATATATACACATATAACTACATATATACCTATATATTTATAACCATATATATATTTACATATAGATATATATTTATATATATGCATACATATATATATATTTTCATATAACCTACCATACGTTGTATCGCGGGAATATCTGCATCAGTTGCTGATATTCCCTGATACACACATACAGAAAGTGTGTTCGCACTCATCTTCCACCATCCATTCTACATTCCACGCGGCACTTCGTCCTGTTGGTTGAGTCTTCCTAGACGACGATCGACTCGACACCATGCTACATGCCATCTCCACCTCCACCCCCATCCCTTTATACATATATAATATATAGATATATATGTACTATATTTCTTTATTTCTATTTCTCTTTCCTGCCAATAAAAAGATAAAAAGAAATATACAAAAGAGAAAAGATAATCCTTCACTTGTAGGTACTCAGTCTTGCGAATAGCAAGACCAGTTTTGGAACACTGATTTGGCTTAAAGCCAAGAACCTGATTTTGAGGGTGTGCCTCAAGGACAAGAATTGTCAGAAAAAAAATCTAAATAGAAAAACACCAAAAACATAATAAATGAACGGAAGAGATTCGTTGTAGGAAAGGCATAGAAACTCATTCACTTCTAATCCCACTTCCCTAAGTTCGACCTTGGGGCTAAAAGTGACCAAGATAAAATCAAGTAGGCCAGGTTAAAAATTTTGTAAAGAGATGGTTAGGCTCGATTTAGGTTAACCACTATACTCATTATAACGATAAAATCACCATATTAACACAACCTATCTGGGTCTACACCACATCCCTTTTCATGGCGCCGTTGCCGAGGAAGTGTGCCTTCAAGTAAGTTTTTACTCCATTCCTTTAATTTTTCTCTTCTCACACCCTTCTCTTCATGGGTATTTTTGTTTGTTGCTATGCAGGTGAACCTGTTGCAAGGAGAAGACAGGCAGACGAAGTCAAAGATGTGGGTAGATCCAAGGCGGGAATGAGAGCGTGAAGATGCCAGCACCGCACTGGAACTTTGCACACGTTGCTGAACAGGTAGGTCTTTCTTTCATAGCAACTTAGGTCAACTTGTCACCAAAATAAAAAAAAAAAATTAAAAACACTTCTTGGGATCTCTTGGGGCATGTGGATTAAAAACCACTTGTTTGCTTGTTTGTCATCACACCCACCGCCCCGAGATTTCCCGTCAAACTTCACATAGCGAAGATCCAAGAATCTTGATTCTTGAATCTTTCGCCGTGTGAAGTATTCTTTGAGGCAAAAATAAAGATTGATTGCCATCCCTCTTTGCCTCACTTATCTACAATTCGGGATCACCTTTTTGGTCGGGAGACTTGGAATTAAGTTGATTCCAACCCCACCATGACCTTTCACGTGCCTAAGATTCGATCCCGAATATTTCAACCCCAACAATTTGATTTTCTTTATCTTCTGGTTGAGCCTTGTGTGTGGAAATCATTCTGGTGAATGGGAGAACTTGAGTTGAAGTGCTTTGGCTCCCTTTCACACTAATTTAAAACTGATTCGTGCATCCACACATAGAAATCTCCATCTAGGGAAGCTCATTGCATTTTAGCATGCATTTACCAATTGACATTGAAGAAGGGTTTGTTGGGCTTAGAAGAAAACTTGTATTCTATCAAAACCTGAAGATTGGTTGAATTGGTAATTCAGAGAAATCCTAAAATCCATACTACTTAAGGCTGAATTCTAAAAATCATTCACCAATTAAAACTTCAATTCGGGAAGATTTCCCCGTTGCATGCTTGGTTTACACACTCTAAAAATCAATCACTTGGGCATTACTCGTAAAAAATGCCCTTCACATTCCAGAAGCACTTGATCCTAAGCCTCTAACTAAAATTGGTACTAACTTGACCCTTACTAAGGATTGGAGGTCTAACTACCTGCGTGTAGCACCTACGTGCTAGTGAGGGTTCCCGCATGCTATCGAGTGTCTAAGACTAGGGCAAAAGGTCTTTCAATCTGTCCTGGTGGTTCCGCGGTGCTCGCATTCGGTTCCATAGTTTGTGATAGTAGGTAACTTAGATCTTTAAGTCTAAGGGCACACTGTAGAGGTTAGGAATTTGATTGTATTGATTTGTTATCAAGTGCACCTTTGCGGCGTCATCTCTTTTCCCTTCGTATCCCCCCAATTCTTCCTGCGGTAGTGCATGTTTGGGAGGAGGTCACAAAACCCTGAACTGTGTGAATTGCCTGATAATTTTAGAAAAGAAGCCAAATCGTCCTCCTCCTCCACAAACATGGCTGCACACCCACCACTAAATCCCGAGGGAGGAAACGCCCTCAAAACCCACCAGGTGGTGGAGCCTTAGATCCCATAACCTGCCTCCAAGCCCAAATGGAAATGTATAATGAACAAATTGAGGCCATTAGGGAAACATTGGAGGAAATGCAGAACCCTCCCGAACGGGAGGAGCCTAGGTCTCTTAGCTCCTATCAGAATCCCGCTGCTACAGAGACCATAGGACAAATTCGGGTCTCCATGGGCGGGGACGACTTTGAACTAAAACCTAACATAATTGGCCTGATAAATTTTCACTTCCATGGTCTTGCAAGTGAAGATCCTTTTCTCCACTTGGAAGACCTAACACGATTGGCTGAAATAGTTAAACCAAGAAATATTGGGTTACTTATAGTCCTCATGAAAATGTTCCCATTTTCATTGTGGGATAAAGCATTGCAGTGGTTACGCACCCTTGGGAGAACCATCCACTCTTGGGAAGAGATGCGAACAGCGTTTCTCAAGAAGTTCTTCCCAATCGGGCGAACCAATGCTCCTCATCGTGCTATCACTTCATTTATGCAACAAAACGGCGAACAGTTTCATAAGTTATGGGAGAGATATAATGACCTCCTCAGGAAGTGCCTGCACCATGGTTTGCCTAAGTGGCATATAGACCAGATTTTCTACTATGGCTAAATGAGACTTTGAAGCAGATTGCAGATGCTTCCTGCAGAGGGAATTTTATGAATAAAGACGAGAATGGAGCATTCGAATTATTTGAAAATATGAGCGAAAACTCAATGAACAATGCTTCCAATGTCACCTTTAATCGTACCAGCCTGCCCCAAAATGTCCACGAAGTTGACACGGGACCCTCCCATTCATCCTCAGATCTCAGCCTTATCGCACAGAAATTGGATGAAGTCTCTGTCATGCACAAGAAGCTAGATGAGCTTTTGGCCAACCCCACTCGTTCTATGGCAAACACCCCACTTCACCACTTCGTCACAATCCCAATTCTTCCAACACCAGGCTTATCCTGAGAAACCCCGTAAGACCTTCCTTACCGAGTGTCGCGCCGAGCGATTCGGTAAGTCATGTGGATCTGGCTTCTGCGAACCAATATTTTGACACGGAGGACCAAGCCTCCATGTGCTCGGATGCATATTTACATGCGGACGCGTCTTCTGGCATCGAAGATGCTTGCACCCAGGGGAACAACCCATTCACTGCCACTTATAACCCAGGGTGGCGAAATCATCCGAACCTCGCATGGTCCAACAACCCGTAGTGCCAAAACCCAGCAATGCGATCGTCATCCCAAGGGCCCAATCTAATCCTATGGCAAATCTGCCATCGGGTCCTTGCGTACCGCAAACCGAACACGCATTAAGTCCTCTTGATAAATTGATGCAAATGATGACGGGAATGTCAAAGCACCATGAAGAGAACATGACCTCTCTTCAGCACCAATTGGCGTAGTAGAATGCTGAGATCAGTCAACTATGCTTGGCGACTGGATCTCAGGGCACTCTTCCCGCCCAACCTGTTCCAAACCTGCAAAATTTTGTACCCCGTGGTCCTCAACCACAGGTACGACCTTCTCAGGGGCAGGTTCATCAGATTCTGCAGGCTCCGAGCATTCCACCGGGATTTCAGGCTAATCCCACTGCAGCACCTCACTCTTATGTCCCTATTGAGAACCCTCCTCCACGGTATGATCCCATTGGACCTACATCATCCAATGTGATCACTACAAGGAGCGGTAAGCAGACCATCGATCTGCCTCGACCTGATCCTGGCCCGTCTTCTTTATCACCCTCTCATTCGGGATGCGCACCACATTCGCAAGAGGACGATACACTCAAATTGGTGCCAGAATCAGTTCCATTCCCTGAGGCTCTACTAAGGGAGCCAAAAGGCAAGTAGAAAGATACGCAGGCCTTTGATAACCTGTGTAATTTGTTCAGGGATGTTGAAATCAGGGTACCCCTGCTCGAGGCTATCGACCACATACCTACTGTCACCCGATTTTTCAAAGACTACACAACACCCAGGCGACAGTCAAGGAAAACTAAGAATCCGGTGGTTCTCTCGCCCCATGCTAGTTGTGCTATACAGTCAAACCTACCACCGAAGCAGAAAGATCCAGGCACACCACTGATTTCCTATAGCATCCAAGGCTGCAATTTTAACTGTGCCCTACTTGATCTAGGATCTTCCATCAATCTTATACCAACCATCATGCTCGAAAAATTTTCCTTGGGAAATCTAAAACCCACCCCTTTCACGTTACAGTTGGCAGATCGTTCTGTCAAAATTTCGAAGGGTGTGGTGGAAGACGTGGTGGTTAGGGTCAGCAGTCTCTGTTTTCCTGTTGACTTTCTTGTTTTAGATATGGAAGTTCCTAGCTCACTTTCTGATTGTCTGATCATCCTTGGTCGACCTTTCTTGGCCACAGCCCGTGCCCAAATCGACTGCGAGTCAGGCTGTATTGAGATTGCTGTTGGATCTGAAAAGCTCAGGCTTAACATCTTCAAGACAGCCAAGAACTTTGATTGCGATTGCATCAAGGATGACACGTCTAACGAGGACATGGCCGTCAGCACGTGTATTGGACTAATTAAGACCTATTCAGATTGTTGCGGATTACCTGTAAACACTGATGACTACCTGATCAGCACATATTGTGACGTTCCCCCATCCCTCCCTTGTCTCGTACCTTCTCCTGACTAGACTTCTGACGAGGTTTTCTCCACTTCCCATACCTCGTGGTCTGAGTCATATCCGGGCTCCTCACTGCTGGTCCACACTCTTGAAGATCGGATTGCCCTTTCTTTTCCGCCAAATCAGGCGGATTTGCAACTCCATACTGGGACCTTTAGCCCATATACTTCTCACTGGGGCTATTCCTTTTTGGATCCATATATCCAAGAAGCCCCTCTTCTTGGCCAATCTGATGGCCAACTTCATCCCAAGAAATGCCAGATCTTTCACCATCCACTCTCGAGCTGAAAGAGCTGCCTACTACACTTAAATATGTTTTCTTGGGACCAAATGAAACGCTCCCTGTAATCATTAGTTCAAAATTGACCAGGGAGCAAGAGTGCAAACTAACTAAGGTCCTTATGGAACACAAGGCAGCCATTGGATGGTCTTTATCTGACTTATCTGGCATTAGCCCCTCCTACTGCACTCACCGTATATATATGGAGGAGGAGGCTCGACCTTCCCACGAGATGCAGTGACATCTCAACCCTAACATGCTGGAGGTCAATAAGAAAGAAATTATTAAGTGGCTGGATGCTGGTACAATCTACCCGATCAGCGATAGCCCCTGGGTGAGTCCGATTCACGTTGTGCCCAAAAAGGCAGGACTCATCATCCATGTCAATGACAGGGGCGAATCCATCCCTACACGCACTCCTACATCTTGGTGAGTGTGTGTAGATTATAGGAAACTCAATGCTGCAACTAAGAAAGATCACTTTCCGCTACCTTTCATTGACCAAATCTTGGAGCGGTTAGCGGGAAATAAATTTTTCTATTTTCTAGATGGATTCTCAGGATATAACCAGGTGGCAATTGACCCCTGGGACCAAGAGAAAACCACTTTCACCTGCACCTTCGGCAACTTTGCCTTTAGAAGGATGCCGTTCAGACTTTGCAATGCACCAGCTACTTTCCAGAGATGTATGCTGGCGATATTTCATGACATGATGGGTGACTTTCTCGAGGTCTTCATGTTTGACTTTTCGATCTTTGGACCATCTTTCGATGACTGTCTTGCCAACCTGACTCGTATCCTTAGGAGATGTATTAATGTAAACCTCGTGCTTTCTTGGGAAAAAAGTCATTTTATGGTGCACATGGGAATTGTTCTCAGGCATATAATCTCCGATAGGGGTATCGAGGTTGACAAAGCTAAGCTTGATGTAATTGTTGATTTACCTGTGCCTGGCTTAGTCAAACAAATCCTCTCCCTCCTGGGACACGTCAATTTCTATAGGAGATTCATCAAAGATTTCTGCAAGATTTCTCGACTTTTAACTCATCTCCCATCAACCGACGTACCCTTTGATATGGGCCCTGACTGCATACGAGCATTCACGCAGCTGCGTAATGCTGTCACCAAGGCCCCTATTCTCCGACCACCTGATTGGTCCCTCGACTTTGAAATCTTGTGTGACGCTTCCGACCTTGCATTTGGAGCCATCCTGGGACAAAGAAGCGATAGATACCCCTTCGTGGTGTACTACGCCACTAAGACGTTGGACAAGGCCCAGCGTAATTGTACTACCACTGAAAAATAACTACTGGTGATCGTCTTTGGGTTGGAGAAATTCCGCTCTTACCTTCTGGGCTCACACGTTATTGTTTTCACTGATCATGCGGCCATTCGCCATCTCATGCACAAGAAGGATGCCAAGCCTAGACTGATTCGTTGGATCCTTCTGCTCCAAGAATTTGACATTGAGATCCACGATAAGGCTGGAGCCCAGAATGTTGTGGCTAATCATCTTTCCAAACTAGACCCTGACCATATTGGACTTACTCTACCGATTAATGAGATTTTTCCTGATGAGCACCTATTGGCACTTAATGTGGCATGTGGACCTTGGTATGCTGACATTGCCAATTACCTTGCTTCTGGATCCCTTCCACATGGCTGGCCTAAAATCCAGTGTGAGCATCTCATGGCAGAAGCAAAGTATTATTTCTAGGATAATCCATTTCTTTTTCGGACATGTGCTGATCAAATCATCCGTCGCTATATTCTTGACAGCGAATTCCCTAGTGTGCTATCCTTCTGCTACGATCAGGCCTACGGAGGCCATTTCTTTGGGAGGAAAACTACAGCCAAGGTGTTGCAGTGCAGTTTCTTTTGGCCCTCCCTTCACTAGGATGCACACAAATATGCCAAGCATTGCACTAGGTGCCAATCGTTAGGGTCAATGACACGTCGTGACATGATGCCTTGCAACCCATCCTAGCTGCGGAAATCTTCGACATTTGGGGAATTGATTTCATGGGTCTCTTTCCTCCTTCCAACAGCTTCGAATTCATTCTCGTGGCTGTTGATTATGTTTCGAAATGGATTGAGGCTATTCCCACGTGGCGTGCTGACCATGTTGTATCCACTCGATTTGTCAAAGATCACATCTTTGCGCGCTTTGGGATCCCTCGAGATATTATCTCGGATGGAGGAAGCCACTTTACCCATGCTTCTTTTCGGGCACTTCTAAGGAAATACGGAGTCCACCATCATATCGCATCCCCGTATCATCCTCAGACGAATGGCTAGGCAGAAGTGTCGAACTGGCAAATCAAGCAAATTCTCCAGAAAACGATTCGGCCTGACCGTATGGATTGGTCTGACAAGTTGATTGATGCACTTTGGGCATATCGGACCCCCTTCAAGGCTCCCCTTGGTATGTCTCCTTATAGAATCGTTTATGGGAAGCCTTGTCATTTGCCCATGGAGTTGGAGCACCACGCTTATTGGGCGGTTCGCCAATGTAACCTTGACCCAGACCTGTGTGGTCGAGAAAGGAAACTCAAACTCCAGGAGCTAGAAGAGCTCCGTCGTGAAGCCTATGATTCTGCTTTAACTTTCAAACAATGCACTAAGGCTTTACACGATAGCCGTATTCGGCGGAAGGAATTTGAGCCATCTTAGCAAGTTTGGCTCTACAATGCCCGGCTCAAATTCTTTCCTGGGAAATTGAAGTCCAAATGGACTGGTCCTTTCTTGGTCTCGAGACCATTTCCCAACGGGGCCGTTGAGATTAAAGATCCCAAATCTAGGCATAAATTTATGTTCAATGGGCAGCGTTTGAAACCCTATCTTACTCATTTACCTGCCCCCGTTGGAGAAACTGTTGCCCTACTGGAGGGTAACTAATGTTGTGCCTCATCCTGAGTCCAGCTGGGGATGTTAAATTCAGCGCTCATTGGGAGGCACACCAACAACACTCACCGACCACCATCACTTTTCACCCCACTGTCACGATCACTTCACTTTTCACTTCACCACCCACCATCCACCCACCCTACCACCCTGCTGTATACCCTGTACCTCAGCTCTCGTTACCTGATCTTTCATCCTTTCTCTAACCTTCCCTGCATGCATATGAGGGCATAGCATCGTTTGGCATGGGGGGGGGGGATAGGCATCCATAGGATCTGGATATTTTATGGTATCATGCAGTTTTCATCTATCTATATATATATATATAAAATGGTGTTCAGTAATGATCTGAAGGCTGAAATAAAAATACAATAAGTGTTTATGGATATCCAACCACTGTTTTGAAGACTTTCTAGGCCATAGAAGCTTGATTCGCTCAGGCTCGGCTTAATTCACTTGAGCATTGACAAGTTAGATTGGAATCTCTCCTAAGGACGTATTCTTGTACCTGAGACACCAGTACAGGATCTGTTGGTTTGCTTCTACTTGAGAGCCTAAGTAATCTTGGTTCACACTACACATATCAAGAAAGACCAGGTGAACATAAGATCCAACCCTAGTGTTCATTAGGGAAGGTGGAGTCCTTACCAGTGCACGCAGGTAGACTTTTTATCCCAAGCTTTAGTCTTGTGTTTAGGAGAAACTCTTTCCACCAAAAAAGAACTCTCCTACCAAAAAAGAAAAGTGTGCTCCTCCAAATAATGTTGAAAGAGATATACTGACACGTGTTTCAAAAAAAAAAAAAAGATGCAAATAAGTCAGTATATCTCAAAAATATATGTAAAGTCTCCAACCTAGAAATGTTCTTCAGGGAAAGTTATAAATACCCTATTTTCTTTGAGCCACAAATGTCATAAAATGGGAGTTGAGTTTCCGTCATCTTTTTAAGGGTCAATATGAAGACATGAGCTGAAACTGGGACCAACTTGTACTTAAAAATTTGCGAAACCCTAGGCTTAGTGTTAATGTTCATCTGGTCAGTCTTGATCCTTCACTATGCACAAGCCATAATCTCTTGAGCTCTCGAGTACAGCAAAAGCCTCATGGGTCCTGGAAATCGTACTTAAGGTTTAAATATCAAGAGTCATGGTTAGTTGAGAGATGGACTATGTCATGTAAGACTTAAAGTACTGGTAGTCCTCTCTGCAATTGGTTCTCACAATATCCAACAATAAACACCCCTATGTTGCCTCAGGAGAAAATCTTCTGCTAAAGATCATTTCTAAATATAATACAAAAAATGTTTTGCTAGGGACTAGCAAAAGATAGCCATGGAGGTATGATTGCCCATAAAAAATATACCAACAATTGTGCCATCTTATGCTATTTCCAAGCATTACCAATGTATATTAGGTAGCCATAGTCACATTTGTAAAAATACACGCATGCATGCATTTTTTTGAGAGGGGAGGAGAGTGAATAAAATGGCTGTGAAATTAACGTTTTCCTCAAGTGCAGCTTCGCAAATTCACCATCTTTATTTTTAATTTTAATTGGCTTTGAATTTCACCACGCAGCTGTAAGGAATGGCCTCTTCTTCTTCGCACCATGTCCTACACAGCTTGCCCTGCACAGCCACTCCCTGCCAGCCATGCACGACCGCAAGCATAGCCACGCACAACCAGGGCATGGCTGTGCATGCCTTCTTCCCCTTTAAATAGTCTCAGCTTGCTTCTTTGCAAAGAGAGCATGGTCCACCCAAACACACACAGCAGCTTCCCTCCTTCCAGGCAATCTCCTCCCCTCTCCCTCCATATGCAACCTCTCCTCCTCTGAGGAGCCACTCTGCGGGCAGGAGCACCTCACAGTGGTGCACAACCACCACTGCGAGTCCCACCACCCCCAGCTCATCAAAGAGCCGGTGGGTGTGGTGGTTCTCTCTCTGTTGCGACGTTTAGCCACAATTTCGCCACTGCCACAAAGCTTCAAGCTTTGAAGCTCAACCTGCCACCATGCGCCCCTGCAGCAGCCGACCAAGCTCCACCGCGCACGCCAGCAGGACACCCGTGCCCCTCTCCGCACACCCTGTCACGCTCCTTCGCCCGCGGCCCAGCCCACTCCACGTGCCCTGTCGCGAAGCGCCACCCACAAGCCAGAAGCCGATGCCGCTTCTCCGCACGTGCCCCAGCAGCTCCACACCTCATGCACTCACGAAACCGGGTGCAAGCGGTCTTGAGAAGCTGAGTGGCACTGTAGCCACTGTTCATGCTAGTCAGCAGAAAACTATGGCGACAGTACGATGATCGGTAAGTTTCTCACTTATCCGATCACCCGGCACGCCGCAACCTGCGCTAGCCGGCACCCGCGTCCCGCCCCGAGCCCGCTCTAGCACTCGCCCATGCATCTGCGGCCGCCCGCATCTGCCATTGCCCGCACCCACCTGTGTCTTTACCTAGCGCACCGCATCCTGCGCTAGCCCGCAACCACGTCCCACCCCGAGCCCGCTATAGCACCTGCCCACGAGTCTGCGTGCACCTGTGTCTGCCAGTGCCTGCACCCGCCCACGTCTTCACACGCTCCCAGTGCCTGCGTCTGCCCACACCGGCCTCTTCGCGAGTGCTGCACGCTGCGGTTCCTTCCTCCGTGCCCACTCCCTCCTGTGTGCGCGTGCCTCTTCACGTGCCTACGCGCCTGTGCGTGCGTGTGGATCACCAGACGTCGCGAGCTGCGTACAAACGACTTAACCCGCACTCCTTCACGCCAACTCCAGCTGCCTCTCTCTCTCTCTCTCATAGCACTCTCTCACAGTCTCTGCACACACATACACACACACACTCACACTCTCGTACACACACCTATACTCTACTATATACATATCTGTATATACGTACGTATATATATTTATATACATATATATATATATACATATATCTATACATATATTAGTACTTATATAACTATGCATTAGTCTATATACATACATATATATATATACATATACATCTATATACTTATATATATATTTATATATATACACATATATTTACATGTATACATATATTTATATATGTATAAATATATAAATATATATATATATATTCTTATCTATATAACTAAGTATAAGTATAGATACATACATATGTATATATACATATATATACACATATACTTATACATATATATATATATATATACAAATATACATACATATATACCTACATATCTATAACTATATATACATATATATATATACATCTCATCTACATATATCTATATACATATATTAGTATATATATATACATATATATATACATCTGTATAGTTATATATACATACTTATAGATATATATATATATATATATCTATACATATACCTATCAATATATATATTTACATATCTATATATATATATACACATATAACTACATATATACCTATATATTTATTACCATATATATATTTACATATAGATATATATTTATATATATACATACATATATATATTTTCATATAACCTACCATACGTTGTATCGCAGGAATATCTGCACCAGTTGCTGATATTCCCCGATACACGCGTACAGAAAGCGTGTTCGCACTCATCTTCCACCATCCATCCTACACTCCATGTGGCACTTCGTCCTGTTGGTTGCATCTTCCTAGACGACAACCGACTCAACACCGTGCTACACGCCATCTCCACCTCCACCCCCACCCCTTTATAAAAATATAATATATACATATATATATACTATATTTACTTTATTTCTGTTTCTCTTTCCAGCCAATAAAAAGATAAAGGGAAAAATATACAAAGGAGAAAAGATAATCCTTGACTTGCAGGTACTCAGTCTTGCGAATAGCATGACCAGTTTGGGAACCCTGATTTGGCTAAAAGCCAAGAACCAGATTTTGAGGGTGTACCTCATGGACAAGAATTATCAGAAAAAAATCTAAATAGAAAATCACCAGAAAGATAATAAACGAACGGAAGAGATTCGTTGTAGGAAAGGTGTAGAAACTCATTCACTTCTAATCCCACTTCTCTGTGTTCGACCCTCGGCCTACAAGTGACCAAGATAAAATCAAGTAGGCCAGGTTAAAAATTTTGTAAAGAGATGGTTAAGTTCGATTTAGGTTAACCACTTTACTCATTATAACAATAAAATCACCATATTAACACAACCTGTCCGTGTCTACGCCAATATCGTAGCAAAGCATCTAGATGAGGTTAGAAACATAATGAAGAATCTTACGCCTCTACTTGCTACGAATCCGGCATATTTACCTGTTGCGCAAATTCCCGCGGGGAGGGAATTTGTGAATAATCTAGATTCTAGAGATCCATCTTCCTTGGGTTTTCTATCTACTCCTTCACCAACCCAAGGAGGGACCTTTGTCCCACAATCTTACCCACCCTTTACTATTGCAGAAAACATGCCATATCCTCTTGATTTAAACGCCATTCAGGGATACACACCAAGATCAAACCCATATTCAAATTCCTATAATCCTGGATGGCGTAATCACCCTAATTTTTCTTGGTCTGACCATACACAAAGACCATCATATCCAACTCAGACCAGACAAAACCCGCCTACATTATCGTTTCAGCAACACAATGCAAGGCCATTTTACACGGGTTTGCAAAACCAAATAGGGCCAAATAGAGATTCACAGCTAGACTAAATTTTAAGAGCTGTGACAGAGTTTTAGCAACACAATGCTGAGGCTCTTGCTGAAGTCCAACGACAATGTTCGGCAGAATTGGCTGATCTTAGGGGTCAAATCACGCAATTAGCTGAATCTGGTCAGCTAGGGACCCTTCCATCCCAACCAATTCCAAACCCAAGGAATATCCAGCAAAGACAACACCCGGGAGTTCAAATTCCGAATCAAGGACATGTCCATCTCCTTAATCAATTACCCCTGAATCCAAATCAAAATCAAAATCTGAATCCACCTATTTCTAATCTTGATTTTGAATATCTAAATCAATAGTAATCAGTTGCGAATCAACCAATAATTAATGATCTATCTTTCCAAAATTCACAAGCATCTTCTTCTTCAGCTGCTTCTTCTTCTCATGCGAGTATTAACTCTGTTACAACCCGCCGTGGAACTTCCACTAGGGATCCAATTTTTCAAGGAACCTATCCCAAGACCCTAGTACATCTAGATTAACCCCTATTTCTACATCTGGAAGAGGTGCAGAACCCGATCCCGCAATTCCTGCTAATTTGCAAGATCAGGAAAACACCTCAGTAGAATAGGAAACCCACATCCCATTCCCAGAAGCTTTGAAGAAGACTAGGAAACAAAAACAACCTGTTACATTAGATGAAGATTTGATTAAGATTTTTGAACAGGTACACATTAATATCCCACTCCTAGATGCTATCAAACACATTCTGACTTATGCAAGATTTCTTAAGGAATTGTGTACTCCTAAGTGTAAGTCGAAGAAAGGAAGCACTATTGTACTTTCAGAGCATGTGAGCTCTATTATTTCAAGTACGCTTCCTTTAAAAAAGAAAGTCCCAAGATCTCCATTTATTTCCTGTATAATTGGGGGTCAATGTTTTAATAAAGTCCTCCTAGATTTAGGAGCTTCTATTAGCCTCATTCCTTTCTCTTTGGTAAAACATTTTCAAGTAGAAAACCTTAAGTCTACCAATGTGACTTTACAATTAGCTGATAGATCCATTAAGGCACCAAAAGGAATGTTGGAGGATATTATTGTAAGAGTTCGGGATTTTTACTTCCCTATAGATTTTATTGTTCTTGATATGGAAGTACCCGAACACATTAAAGACACCCCAATTATCTTTGGGAGACCCTTTTTGGCTACTGCAAAAGCCAACATTGATTGTGAATTAGGAAAGATTGAATTGAAATTTGGGGAGAAGACAATTAAGTTAGATATATTTAGAGCTTCTAGTGGATTTGATTATGAATGGATTGAGGAAATAAAATCATTAGAAGATTTTGAGGATGACATTAGTTCTCTAGATTTAGAAGACACATCTTTTGATATCCTATACCCTCAAAGCAATGAAACATTATTGGAATCTTTACTCAATCCTGAATTTGACTCTGAATCTGAATCACTCTTCACAATTGAGAATCCCGCCCCAAATCCTGCTGTTGATTCAACTCCTATGCTTGAATTGAAACCATTGCCTGATAATCTTAAATATGTATATCTCGAATCTGATCAAACATATCTTGTAATAATAAATTCTCATCTATCTGAATCACAAGAATCCAAATTGATCAAAGTACTTCGAGATCACAAGAAGGCAATTGGGTGGACTTTACATGATCTCATCGGGATTAGCCCTAATTTTTGTACTCATCGCATCTATATTGAAGATGGGGCACGACCTTCAAGAGAAGCTCAAAGACACCTAAATCCTAATCTAAAGGAGGTCGTTAAGAAAGAAATAATCAAGTGGCTTGATGCTGATATTATTTATCCTATATCTGATAGCCCTTGGGTGAGTCCAATTCAAGTGGTACCCAAAAAGGCAGGACTCACCATAATCAAAACTGAATCTGGAGAAACCATTCCCACACAAATTGCGAATTCATGGTGGGTTTGTATAGATTATCGAAAACTGAATTCTGTTACAAAGAAGGACCATTTTCCTTTACCATTCATTGATCAGATCCTTGAGAGATTAGCTGGTAATAAGTTTTGCATTTTAGATGGTTACTCTGGATATAATCAAGTTGCAATTTATCCCAAAGATCAAGAGAAAATGACTTTCACCTGCCCTTTCGGAACCTTTGCTTTTCGAAGAATGCCATTTGGGCTTTGAAACGCACCCGCGACTTTTCAGCGTTGCATGTTAGCCATTTTTACCGAAATGGTGGGTGAATATATGGAGGTTTTTATGGATGATTTTTCAGTCTTCGGGGAGACATTTGATATTTACTTGGATAATTTGTCGAAGGTTCTAAAAGGATGAATTGAGGTTAACCTTGTCCTTAGTTGGGAGAAGAGCCATTTTATGATTCTTGAGGGCATAGTACTTGGTCATCTCGTATCTGAGAGGGGTATCCAAGTAGATCGAGCCAAGATCAATCAAATTGCAAATCTTCCAATTCCTGACTCGATCAAAGGCATTAGATCATTTCTTGGGTATGTGGGATTTTATAGAAGATTCATCCTTGATTTTTCAAAAATTGCCCGACCACTCACAAACCTCCTCACAGAGGATGTGATTTTTGAGATGGATGAGGAGTGTATTCAAGCATTTAAAACTTTGAGAGATAGAGTTACATAGGCTCCAATTTTGCAACCACCTAATTGGGATTTACCATTTGAAATCATGTGTGATGCATCAGATTATGCAATAGGAGCTGTTTTAGGACAAAAAATTGAGAAGAATCCAGTGGTAATTTACTATGCTAGTAAAACATTGAATGAGACACAAAGGAATTACACAATTATAGAGGAGTTACTAGCAATAGTATTTGGATTAGAAAAATTTAGATCTTACATACTCGGATCTCAAATCATAGTGTACTATGATCACTCAGCTATTCGACACCTATCTAAGAAGGACACAAAAACTAGGTTAATCAGATGGATCTTGCTTTTGCAAGAATTTGACCTAGAAATTCATGATAAGGCTGGTAGGCAAAATGTTGTTGCAGATCATCTATCCCGTCTTCCTTCTGATACAATCGAATCATCTCCACCAATTATAGAACACTTCCCTGATGAACATCTTTTGACTATATCCACAGATCTTCCTTAGTATGCAGATATTGTTAATTATTTGGTTACACAACAATTCCCGCCAGATTAGGACAGGAATCACAAATCACGACTCAAAGCAAAAGCCAAATACTATTTCTGGGAAGATCCATATCTTTCTAGACTCTGTAATGATCAAATCATCAGGCGTTGTGTCACCTCTTCTAAGATTGATTCTATCCTATCTTTTAGTCACGACTAGGCCTGTGGTGGTCACTTTTCCGGTAGAAAGACCTCTGCAAAAGTTTTGCAATACTGGTTTTATTGGTCCACATTATTTGCTGATTCTCAGACTTATTGTAAGGCATGTAGTCGCTGCCAAACACTTGGTGGCATGTCTCAGAAAGACATGATGCCTTTGAACCTGATTCTGGTCTGTGAAATCTTTGACATTTGGGGCATAGATTTTATGGCTCCATTTCCATCCTCTTTTGGCTTCCATTATATTTTACTTGCTGTCGAGTATGTTTCTCATTGGATTGAAGCCATACCCACATGCTCAAATGACCATCGAGTTGTCATTCCTTTTATACAGAGTCACATTTTCGCTCATTTTGGGGTACCTCGTGCTATTATTTCTGACGATGGTTCCCAATTTATTAACGCCCAGTGTAAAAATTTACCTAGAAAATATGGGGCTACACATCATATTTCTACACCTTATCATCCCCAGACAAATGGGCAAACCGAGGTCTTTAATAGGGAGATCAAAAAGATCCTTCAAATGATAATCCGACCTGATAGGAAGGATTGGTCTTCCCATTTAGATGAGGCTTTGTTGGCTTATAGGACTGCCCACAAAACACCAATAGGCATGTCACCATACAGACTTGTTTATGGGAAACCTTGTCATCTTCTCGTAGAAATTGAACACAAGGCCTATTGCGCAATTAAAGCCTATAATTTAGACCTCTTGAAGGTTGGTGAAAATCGTAGGTTGCAGCTTAGTGAACTAGAGGAATTACATCATGATTCCTATGAAAGTTCAAAGCTGTATAAGGAGAAACTTAAAGCCTTCCACAACAAATTCATTTCCCGTAAATCCTTTGCACCTGGTCAGAAGGTGTTATTATTTGATGCCCATTTGAAGCTCTTCCCAGGTAAACTTAGGTCTAAATGGCAAGGGCCATTTATTATAGTTAGAGTCTTCGACAATAGAGATGTCGAAATCATCGAACACAACAAGGATCAACCCTTCAAAGTCAATGGTCAACGTCTTAAACCTTTCTTGGAATCACATCCTTTGGGTCTTGTTGGAGAATGTTACCGGCTCCACTAGGGTTTTCTATCCATCCACCATACTTGTACATAGTTGTTTCCTATTTTCATTCTTTTTTATTTTCTTATACACTTACATTTGAAATTTCACTCCATATCATATTGATTACCTTCATTTAGTCCAACTAACCACTCTGACCTTTGGTCAGATTTGAAATCGTACGCATAGAGATTTTTAGTCTCCTCTTTTCAACTCCTTCCATCACCCTATACTAAATGGTGTAAAATATTTTTCACCCTTCTTACATTGAGGACATTGTAAAATTTTGGCTTGTGGGGGTGTTGAAGTGAAATTTTCACTTTAAGTGTTGGTTTAAAAAATAAAAACACATAAAAATCAAATATCCACGAAATTTAAAAAAAATAAAAATTCTAAAAATGATAAAAATTAAAAAATTTCATAAAAATTTGAAAATTTTTTTGAAAAAATCATAAAAAATTAAAAAAATCTTATATACATAAAAATAAAAATATATAAATACAAAAATTTGAAAAGAAAATTCAAAAAAATAATAAGAGGGGAATATTCATTCATTATTAATAAAGAAGAAAAGAGAATATATATATATATATATTATAATTAAGAGCTTAATTTTCTTTTAGGTCAGAAGTTTAAAATGCATACAGAATATATAAGTATTTAAGAGCATTTAATTCTTAATTAGATTTTACCTTAAACATTTTGTAAAAACACACTTTTGTGTTTAAAATTTTTAAAACAAGATTTTATTTGAATTAAGGAATCTTTTAAATCTTTTTAAGATTTGTTTTTCTATTCTTACTTTGAATTAAGAAATTAAGTGTCTTAAGATTTTAAACTTAATTGAATTATAACTTTTTAATCAATTAGATTAAGTAATCCTTTTGATTTTTGAAAATTTGATTTTATCATAAAGTTAAGTGAAAAGCCAGTTATTCAGAGTTAATTAGATAGAGAGTTGGTAGAATTTTAGTTTACAAAACTTACAAGATAGAGATAAATAACTAGACTTGGTAAATTTTATCTTGATGGATCCTATAAGAGGAAACTAAGAATTTGAAGAACCTAAGAGTAAAGGGTATTGTTGTCCAAGCTCTGGTTTGAGAGTAAAGTAACCTAAACATCTAAAATTCACTCAAATAGAATTGTCTTGTTGACATCTGAGAACTCGAAAACATAAAGGTTAAGAGATCAATTCTGAATCCTCTTTAGTCCAAGGATTTCCGCGGGGTGATTCTTGAAAGGGTGAAGGATGTGCCACTCACCTAGAAAAAGGATTTGGAGAATAATGTTAGTAAGAAAAATGACAAGGGGGAAAAAAAAGAAAAGAAAAAGTAAATAAAACACCCTGCAGTTAAGTGCCTCTCTAAAAATGGGTACTTATGCAGTTTTCCATAAATAAATAAAAGCATCTAAATACAAATGGATGCTACCCTTCCTTCCATCAAAAATAAAAAGAACACCTCACTACAAATGGGTGTTCTAACCTATAAAAAAAGAGAAAAAAAATATGGAGAAAAAAATATTAGGAATAAGAGACCCAGTGGTCCACCAGGGAGATATACACAAAAGTGTTGACCTCAGGATAGAAAACTGGTGAGGAGAAAGCAACCAAACTAGAGTAAGGCCAAGCCAAAGGCTTGAATTTAAATAATTGGGATTGGAAAGTGATGTCTTAAGATCTGGATTTTTGCAGCTTTGGATGTCTTTAGGACAATTCTCTTCACTAAGCACATATGTTTTAAAATCATAGCTACTGAACCTTGGTATTGGGCAGTGAAGCCTAAGAAATTGGGTTTTGAAGATTTTAAGTTGAGACCTAAAGGAGAAGAATGGACAGAATCCTAGGTCTAGAAGTTAATCTTTAGTGTTGTAGGCTAGTAAATTAGAGTTTTACTACTCTAAGTTTGATTAATAATGAATATCTGGTTAATTTGCTTAAACTTATATTGATAAAAGTCAAATATCATAAACAGGGGATTAACTTAAATCTATTTGAGTTTTTGAGTTAAAATTTAATTCTCAATCCTTAAGTTTTGTTTTTCTTAAAACACTTTGTATTCTAATATGAGTTAAGAATAGTTACAAAGATTAAGAGATTTTTGAGGAATTCTAATTTTGAATAAAATTCTTATTTACAAGTTGTTTTAAGTGTGTTTTGAAAATGTTATAAGTATAAGTATAAGTAAGAAAATTTTCAAACATGCTCTAAACATTAATCATTTATATTAGATTTAAAAATTTCTGAACTAAGCTTTCCTCTACATAGTTACTATTTATAATAATTTAAACCCAAGTGCTTTAAATCATCATAGTCTTAGTTAATTTTGCTAGGGACTAGCAAAACTTTGGCTTGGGGGTATGATGAGACACTCATCATGATCTCTAATTACCCCTAATTAACTAGTCTTCATAGTTAATTAGCTAAGGTTATGAATATATAAGGGTTAATTATAGAATAAGGGATATTTAGTTAAGGACATTAAAATAAGTTAAAAATGACATTTTATCATTCAATTAACATTATTAATAATTTAGACAACAATTGGACTTTAAATCCTACTAATCATTTCCTTAATTAAAAAGATAAGTAGCTTAAATATAATGTATACCTAAGTATGTAATAACTTAAGTGATTTTACTTAGTCTAATAAATTAACCTAAAAAGGTAAAAAATGTATATTCAAGGTGTAAACATAATATTTACCTTATTTACTAACATATATAAAAAGTTGAAAAAGATTTAAGTTAAAATAAACCTTCAAAACCAGGGTTTACATTTTAGTCCTTAACATTCATTACCCTCGGGTCCTTATTTCTCACATAGGTCCTTAATTTTTATTACTTTTGAGTCCCTCTTCCTCTTCTTCTTCTTCTTCTCCAGCCGAACGAACAGCTGGCGGCAGAGAGCCATCTCACCGCGCGATCACTGCCCTGCCGACATCATTCCTCTTTGCCCAAGCTCTTGCAGCTTACGCTCGCCACCTACACTTCATCCATCGGTCTGGATTAACTGAGAATCCTATTTTTCAGTGGGAGATAACCTCACCATCGTCAGATACGACGACAGAGGTTAAGCTCCTCGAGCTCCTTCTTCGGCCAGACCCCGCCTCTCTCTTTGCCGCAAACTGCTATAAATACCCCCTCACACCTCTGATTTTAGGCAAGTTGGCTCCCTTCCCTCTTCGAACACTCTAGCCGACTTCAATAGGCTATTCTTCCAAACCTCCAGCGATTCCCCATTCCATTTTCCGACTTCCTTCGTCCATCTTAAGTAGCCGAGGAGATCCGCCGTGGTCTTCTGCACCTCTGACAAAGGCGCCGACCTAAGGATTCCTCTACACCTCAAATCCACCTGCCGAAGATCTTTCTTCCACACTCTAATTTCATCGTCTGCTATGAACCTTCGACGGAACCCTATTGACCCCTTCATCCAGGTAACAGTAGACTAGGAGTAGGAGTAGGAGTAGGCTAGCTTAGTTAGTTTAGTTAGTTAGGTTAGAGTAATTTTAGATTTTAGTTTCATCTCCACCGACTCCGGCGAGTTCCTTGAGCTCACCAGAGCTTTAATTTTGTCTTTTAATACACTGTACACCTTCCTGTATCTTCCATGTTCACTTCTAATTCACTTAATCATTAATTAAATCACCTAAACACCTAATCCAAATCTCACCTTCACCGACTATTGACACTGTCTATGGTGACAGTAATCGGTCTAATTCCACCTTCACTGGGTTCTTTCATAACCTATCACCACTAATGAACCCTAATCGACATTATATTACCTATTATTATCATCTATAATTAAATGCCTAAATCTTAGTTTAGCTCTTGAGCTCGCTGTCCATGGCAGCTCAGGAATTGATCAAACTATAAATTAAATATATTTTTATGAATAATAACATCTGTTGACTTGATTTAACTTCTCAATCGAGTAGTTAAATCAAGTCCTGAGCTTTAACCACTCAAATTTTTAAGAAAACAAACTTACTGTTAAATCTCACATTTTAATGAACAAATGAAGAATTTAATGTGATAATGAGGTTCCTTGTAACCTTAGGATCATTTTTGGATTAAAAATGGTCAATTTTGTCAATCTGTACTTACAATTTACATTTTCTGGACTCACCGGAGCTCCGGCAAGCTCCGGCAAGCCAAAGTTGTGCTACAGCCTCTTAAACTTGCTAAGTAGCTCCAGAATTGTATAATAAGGATTAATGACTGTTTTAAAGATATTTATTTGAGGTTTTAACCACTGGATCTTTAGATGTAACTTTATCTTCCCCAACACCAGCGAGTTGGAGAAGTCTGTTATGAAGGATTTGAGAAACATTTAAGGAGCTCAGAAGCTTTAGTGAGATGCACTGAAGCTATTTTAACCCTCAAAGCATTGTAACAAACTCTGATTAACTCTGTCGAACACCCACCTATTTTAGTTCAGGCGGCGAGCCTGAAACCCTAGAAATTAAGGTTAAAACAACTTTCTGAAGATCTGAATGAGTTTCTGAGGATGAGAAGACTCTGATTGAGGCATTAATTTCTTAGGAGGAAGCTTGGAATAGAAAGTCAATTTCCGAGCTTCCACAGTCAAACCTGAGTCTGATAATGGTGTTCTGAACTTGAATTGAGATTTTAAGGAGTGAAAACTATTTCTGGGATCTTATTTGATGATCTGAAATTAATTAAAGTAAGCTCAGATGATGTAATTAGTGAAGATTTAGTTTCTGCCAATTTGGGTTACTCTCGAACCCAAACAAACAGAAGTACTGTTCTGCTGAAATTCAAACTTAAAACCTACCCAGATTGATTTGTTATAACCCTTAGAATTTATCTAAATTGATTTGAAACACTTTAAACTGTCTGTTGCACTTATTGAAATCTAAAAATCAACCTCTGAAGCTTTCAGAGAAGAGAAAAGCTTCTCTGCATGTTCTGTAGGTCTTTAGAGTTTAAAATCTATCCTAACAGAAGCGAAATTATTTATATAACATATACAGATCTTTTAATAGATGAGAGAAGTCCAACTGAGGACGCTCCTGATTTAAAACACTTTCCAGGCTTAAAAAAAACCCATAGGAACCCCTGATTTCATCTCTCAAATTGAAGAGAAAAACATCATTAAAACATTAAATTGACCCTGAAATTGTGTAGATTACCCTTAGAGCTTTCCAACAAACTTTAAATCATTTAATTTGGAGCTCTGGGTAGAAAGTTACTATCGATTGAATTCGGGTTTGGAAGGGGTAAGTTTGTCCCACCTCGGATATTTAAGTCAAACCTGGGGATAAAACTGATTTGTTCCCTTGGCTATGCAGTCATCAGCACTCGGCGCATCGGTTCCGATTCCATCTGATATGATCTGAGCATTGTTTTGTGTGTGCGAGCTTATGCCTGCAGGGTGTGTGCCATTGGGGGCATGCGAAAGTGATTGTGCCCTGGGAGGGCGAGTGTGGCCTGGGAGGCCGGGTTGAGCCGATGCGGCTCGAGACTGTGAGCCGATTAATAAATGAATTGAAACAAGCCAAACTGAGATTAGGTAAGGATCGAGTAGCGTCTGGTCCCACCATGGTCTCAGGGTGCTATGTATCCTCGAAAGGACCTCACCGCAAATAAGAAAAACTTTTGGTTAAAAAAGTAAAAAAACTCGATTCAGCAGAAAGCTTAAGGAAAAGAGAAGCCGCTGAAGGATGCTAAGTGCTAAAGGAGAAGGCGCATGCGCTAAGAAGTGTTAAGGAAAAAGACTAAGGAACAAAGGAGAAGATTAAAGGGAAAAAGAAGAATAGAAGGAAGATAAGAAGGCAGGAAGAACACCAGAAAGGTAAGAAGAAAGAGAGCTCGAGAGAAGAAAATAAAAGAGAGAGAAGAAAAGAAAGAAAGAAGATTAGAGGCTGAAGAGAGATGAAAATAAATAAATTTCTCTTGCATCAGTATCTTTTTGTTCTTAAATGTGAAAAGGCATGTTTTAATTGGATAACTTTTTAATTGCCTTAATTTCTTAGAATGAAATAAAATTGAAAAATTCGCATGTTTACTTGTTAATAAAGTACAACATTTTAAGTAAATATGTTTGCATATGGAATTTTGTATATCCTTTATAGTTAAATATTTTGACAAAATTCATGTTTTGAAAATTAAACTAATTTTGCCTCCTAAACTTAAAGAGATAAAAGAAAATTGGTGAATTTGGAGAAAATTATTATGCCTCCCAGTGAACGACCTGGACTCAACAAGTAAAAATTTCTAAAATGTTAGGTTAATTCGACCTTGATGAGAGCCTCATCATGATCCATAACTAGCTCATTTTGACCTAATAAAGAGAGTAAAAGCTCCTACATAACCTAGAAGAGGGCTTAATTGGAGAAGTAAGTGTTCTGAGAAGAAAACATGAAATAAAGGTTAAAACTGTAATTTTACCATTGCAGTACATAAATGGAATTTCTCAGAGATAGAGCATAGGTCAAATGGTCTAAATGAGATAAAAAGTAGGTTGAATCAATCAGAAATGGGTTCATGTGCAATCCAGGAATTAAATGACATCTTGTAACCCTAAAACAGACCTGCTTAATTCAACAAGGTTTCGGTCAGGATAAAAATCAAGTAAACCCTCTAAAAATCATGGAAAAATATCCTCTAGGCTTTATAATATTCAAATTGGCCTTTGGAACCTAGTTTGACCAAGATTAGGGTCCTAGCTCATCAATTGACCTATTTGGGTTTTTACGTAAAATGTCCAGTCAAACATGGTCAAACCTAAAATCCAACTTCACCATTGGATTCCTTATGTCCAAATTTGGTTTTTACCAAAATTTGGACCTAAGGGGAGGTCATCTTGACCTACTTTGCAATTTAGTACACCCAATCACATTTTGGTCCCTATCTTTTGAAAACCATCACATAGAACCACCTAGCTTTCTTGTCGATCTTACAATCAAGTCCTTCCACCATTATTGGGGCAGAATCCTTCTCCGGCAATGATTAGAGTGGGAATACGCTCAGATCCCTCAGAGATCCCCTCCCAAAATTGGAAGGGAGATTCTTTAAGGAATCCCCTTCCATCTGAGCCCGATCATGATCCCAGATTTGCACCCAATCTCTCGTGCGAACGCACGAGAGATTTGGGTATCTAACCACCTTCCATCTTTGGTGAGACATCAGTGACAGAAGGCGTTCCCTCTACGCACCAGAAGCACGGCCAAGCACCTATAAATTAAACCCTAACTCCGGCCGAACCACCTCAGCTTGACTTGGCCGGGATTCCACCTCAAATTCATCTCCTTCTTCTCCGGCCAAGGTGTCCAGCGAGCTCCGGCGAGCCCCCCTCCCCTTCCTCTTCGCTCTGTCACAAAACCAGTGGCAGAGCCATCTTCCTCATCCTCCGCATCGTGCAATACCCGCGCGTGCTGCCCTAGCCCCGTTGTCGCCGCCGTCTTCCTCCACTGGGCACTTTCTTCTCCGGCGACAGCAGGTACAGCCGTCCGCCTCTTCGTCCCCTTTCGTCCCTTTAGTTAGGTTCAAACTCTTCTTCTCTACCCCCTCTTTCATTTCCTTACATTATTGCACTCAATTGAACCCTCAACCGCCGCTGTTCACCATCACCTTCCTCATCTCCGGCTACCCTCTGGCGAGGCTCTCCCATCGCTCCGCAGCCCCACACACCTCACCGACCCTCACATAACCTCCGCCTCATCTCACTGAGTAACATCCGCCCATCCACCGTCCCTCTACGCCTCCACAATAATCCCCCGAAGTCACCCATCCATCCAGCCACAGGACGACCTAGGCACGCACGCTTAGGCTGCCCCGCGGCCTACCACCTTGCCCTTCACCTTCGCAGTGACAAGGCGAAGGTCCCCCGGTGATCTGATTAAGCCGAGAGGCCATTTTCGTGTTTGACAGATTCATAGCCCCTGCCGCCATTGACGGCGACTCGAAGAAGCTCCAAGCTCGCTCCAGGCTTCAGGACAGCCAGGCTCCAGGTGCAGCTCACTCTGGGAGGCATTGCGAAGATATCTGGTCCAGCGAGCGACGCCACAGAGTCTGCAGTTGAGGGAATCAAAGGTGTGGTCTGCTGCGGGCACGCGAGAGAAGGCAGCAACCTTTAGTCCCACATCGTGGACTCACAAAGAGGTGGAGTGGTTTAAATGGTTTTTGTCATATGGGCTCAGCGCCTCCGAATGCACATGGGGTGAGGTCCCTCACCTATTACATGCTGCCTCATCAGCGATTTCACCACGCGGATCTGGTGTGCTTCGACCCGACCCTGTCCTAAGCACACCTCGCGCATCACCCTCACGCCAGTGCGCCTGGTCATGGGCACGCGATCCGACTCATTTACCGGCTCTGGGAGAGCATCCTAGGAGTGGTTTACAGAGAGAGAGAGAGACGTGCGGGTGTGGGTATAGGGATAGGTTTTTCCTTGGCTGTGGTGTGTGTGCATGAAAAAAGGAAGGGAGGAAGAAGTCGACACTTATAAGCTACAAGGAAAGAGGCTCTGCCAAGGAAGAAAGGCAAAGTAGAGCCAAGGAAGAAGAAGACCTGTAGAAGACAGAAGAAAAGAAGCAGAGAGAGATACTGCAGGAGAAGAAAGAAAGAAGGAAGATTATGATCAGACATCCAATTCTTTCTTTTTACCATAATTGCTTTTAAAATCATGCATTTACATTTGAATTAAAGTTTTGAGTAATTAAATTGTTCAATTACATTTTTGAGATTAGTAGTAAATTCCAATTGCTTCCTATGTTCGACCTCGGATACTCTGGTTTTCGAGTAATAAAACTTTTATTTGTTGACAATGCTTGATCACCTATATTACGACGTAATTAACTGTTAAAACATATCGAGTCTAGCCGTGTCAACCGACCCTATACTATACAACCGACATAACTTCGAGTTAATCTAAGTGATTTCTTCTACTCTTAATTAAGTGAAATTAACTTGATTACTGAGTTGAGTGGAACCCACGTTAACATGAGGCCAGCTCTGCCACTGGTATGGTGGCAGAGCGATGAGAAAGAGGAGGGAGGCTCGTCGAGGCTTGCTGGACTTCTTGATCGGATGAGAAGAAGATGAAATTGGGGTGGATCTCTGGCCAAGTCGAGCTGAAGAGATGCGGTCGGAGGTGGTGGTGCTTTTATAGTCGCTGGCAGGGACTCTTATGCTTGGAAGACAAGCTTCCAAGCATAAGAGACCTTGCCGGAGATGGAAACTATTGGAGACCCAAATCTCTCGTGTGTTCACACGAGATATTGGGTGCGAATCAAAGATCAGGACCACTCTCAGATGGAAGGGAATTCCTCAGAGAATCTCCCTTCCAAATCTGGGAGGAGATCTCTGAGGAATCAGAGAGTACTCCCCCTCCATTCCTCGTCAGAGTAGGATTTCTCCTCATTAATGGTGGAGGGACCTGTCTGTAAGAGTGGCGAGGAAGTTAGGGGGTCTATGCAATGGTTTTCAAAAGATAGGAGCCAAAATGTAATTGGGTGTACTATTTTGCAAAGTAGGTCAAGATCACCTCCCCTTAGGTCCAAATTTTGGTAGAAACCTAATTTGGACCTAATAAATCCAATGGTGAAGTTGAATTTTAGGTTTGACCACATTTGACTAAACATTTTGCATAAAAACCCAAATTAGGTCAATTAATGAGCTTGGACCCCAATCTAGGTCAAAACAGGTTCCAAAGGCCGATTTGGAGGTTCTAAACCCTAGGGGATATTTTTTCATGAATTTTAGAAGGTTTACTTGATTTTTATTCTGACCAGAACAATGTTGAATTAAGCTGGTCTGTTTTAGGGTTATAAAATGTCATTTACTTCTTGGATTACATAATAACTCATTTCTGATTGAACCAACCCACTTTTTATCTTATCCAGACTATTTAACCTTTGTTTTGCCTCTGATAAATCCCATTTTTGTTCTGCAATGGTGAAATTGCAATTTTAACCTTCATTTCATGTTTTCTTCTCAAAACACTTATTCCTTGAATTAAGCCCTTCTCTAGGTTATGTAGGAGCTCTAATTCTCTTTCTTAGGTCAAAATGAGCTAGTTTTGGCTCATGATAAGGCTCTCATCATACCCCGATGCCTAGCTTTTGCTAGTCCCTTAGCAAAATTTTAAGGTTTTAACTTCTGTTCTAGACCCTGAGTGTCTGTTACTAGTTATGATAAGTGCTTTTCTTCTTCTTTTGATTAGGTTAAGAATGTTGACAATAGGCCTAGACGTACTCAAGTGCCAACCAAAATCCGAACCTAACCCGCTTTAGCCTCAGTCCTCCGCGAAGGTTTTTAAGGCCCGCAGAAACTATCCTAGGGTTTGTTGGAGTCTACGATTAAAGCACCCGTGCGTGAGACATTTTTAGCCTAGGTTTAGATTGCTGTGCATTTTTGTAAGAGAGAGATAGAGGATTTTTTTGTTTGGAGAGCTTTCTCTCTCTTTTCTTTTTATTTCTAGCTTCAGATTGGCTTCTCAACACGGTCTGTATCGGATTCCTCATCCCCATCATCAATCTTCAAGGGTCCCTAGCAATCGATGCTTCATGATAGCACCGCCCATGGCAACCCCCAGAACCCTGGCTTTTGAGATTTTGAGACAATCCCGCCCATGGCATTCCGTGACCGAATCCAGACCTTGGCAATTGACATTTCGTGATAATGCCGGCCATGGTATCTGAACTAGCAGAGTGCCTTCATGCCCCCGGTAGGATATTTAAATATCCTAAGAGACAAGCACCGAGGAGACGATATGTTGTTACGCATCTGCGTCGGGAATTAGTTCAAATCAACTTGGGTTGATCGGCTGCTCCTAATCTAGGCAACCTTTTTCAGAACATTGAAACGCTTTTTGCATGATTTTGATATTTATGCGCATTGAACCAGACTATGCTTGGATTAGGGTCCTTAGGTTATCGAATCCCACAAACCGAAGGCCAGTTAACGAGGTCGAATACTTCCTAATTCTTAGACCTAATACTTAAGCTTCGCATTTTCCCCAACCTCTTGAGGATTATCTAGATCTTAGCGGGTACGTGAATTTTTAAGCCTAAGAGTCTAGCCTAGAAAGCCTAAGCTCAGTGTTCCTACTAATCTCTTTTTGTGTCTGATGTAAACACATTTACACTACTTAAAATGTCTATTTATGCATGTTCTTAAGCATAGGATTGCATTTCATGATATAAATATTGCATAACATGCATCATCTAGCATTTAGAGTAGTTTCAATAAAATGGAGGTTAATTGTCTCCTTTTATGTGCTTGGACAGGGCAAACATTTTATTGGGGCCTCAGATCAAAAATCCAACCGTATGGATGTAATCAGGGCGACGATTGGAGTTCAACGACTCCAAGATCGCCCTAATCAGACACCCGTAGCATCAGATAGTGACCAGGGAATCCTAGAAGATCAAGGACCAGGATGGTGAAATTTCGCACTTCAGATGACAAATCTGACCACACGGATGAATTCAGATTGACTATCGCAGCTCAACGATGCAAAGATCAAGTCAATCCGACATCCGTGGCACCATCTACAACTTGCAGAAGATGGACAGCCAAGATGGCACCACGTGGCGCCATCTCGACCGCCCAAACGGCCACACGCATTCCACAAAGGCCCCGCACACTGCTCCTAAAAGCGTCCGCTCGACCATCCGAGCCCCATAGCGCAACGGTCGGCCGCGCTTTCGCGAGCGGCGGGCACGGGTTCTAGCCGCGGCGAGGGGCTGGAAGGAGCAGGCAATTGAGTCGCATGGAGCATCAGATGGAGATTGGACGGTCGCACGCGCCCGATAGCGTTCACGCGCGATCGCACGTGCCAGGCGGGTGCACAACGAGCGGGCGGAGATGCATCTTAAGCCGTTCGATCTCACGATCGGACGGCTGAGAATCGACGAACGTCCGCAAGAGTTGCGCGCGCGGGCAGCTGAGCGGGCGTGCATGGGCACGGAAGCTATGCCCACGTTGGGGGCTTTAGTGACGGCTTTATCCATCACTAAAGACCCCTCATTTACTGTTTTGAAGTTGTAATGTCCATTTTGCCCCCACTCCTTGCAACTATAAAAGGAGACCCCCTCCATACAAAATTTTCATCCCTTCCTTCTCCTCTCTACCCCTCCAAAGCTCAAGAGAAGCTTGTCCCACACCCGGAATGCTTCTCGCGAGATAAAGTCCAATTTTCGTTCCCCTTCGGAAGTGGATCCAGCGACGACGACGGCGTGCTGCTTCGTTCCCGTTCTTCTGCTTCGTCCTCCTTCGTCCTGCTTCATTCTCCTTCGTCCAGGCGTCGTCCAGTCTGGCTCGTCCTCCAAGCAACCGTCGAGGAGGATTTCTCCCTCCCTATTCTTTTTACTGCTTTCTAGTATAGATTTACTGCTTTCTAGTGTAGTTTTGTTCATCTTCCAAGCAATCGTCGAGGAGGACATTTCTCCCTCCATTCTTTTAATGCTTTCTAGAGTAAATTTATCGCTTTCTAGAGTAATTGTTTTATGCTTTCTAGTTGTAATGAACAATCTCCTCAATGAAAAATTCCCTATTTATTCTACATCTCATTTTGATTTCTCTGTGTAATATTCTCTTTCTCTCTTACTCTCTCTCTCTCTTCTATTTATTGTAAATAATTAGATAGTTTTAAATTGAATTATTCTGTAACAAATAAAAAGAAACGTGTAGTTTTTAAATCAAACGTCCGCCTCCCTATGTTCGACCCGGAATTTTCATTTCGGTATAAATTTTATTTGTTGAACACGAATTCTTCGCTTTCGAACTACAACGACAGGTTTTCCAAAATCGAACACGTTAGCGTAGCCGTTCGTACGTTCAACATTTTGGCGCCGTTGCCGGGGAGGCGACGCTCTTTGATTTCTCTTCGCGTTTTGTAACTTACAAATCATTTACCTCACTTTTCTCCTTTCTTATTGTAATTGCAGGTACTCTTTTGAGATGAGCAAAAGCGGTAGATTGGAGTAAAGTGCTGTGGAAGGTTTTGTAAGTTATCCCCCATTCTTTCCTCCTCCATAGATTTCATTCGCCACATTGAATCCAAATTCCAATTAACCTAGGTGTTTGCATAAATCGTCGGAATAGTTTGGTTGTTTGGATTCTCACTCACATTCATTCCACCTTTATTTATATAAAAACAAAAAACAAAAAGATAATTCTGTGGGGCAATTTTCAACAAACACACAATGTACACCCACATTCAAAGGCACTTAACCAAATTGATTTGTTTCTACTCAACCGGGTTCTGATCTGTGGAACCGATACACATAAAGCAACACATAAAAGAGTACAAATCATTCTAGGTTAACCATCTTTGTGTGCCTAACTTAGTGGTGCATATGTGGCCAGTTGTTTGAGTTGTTTGGGCCGCACCACTTCAATTAAAATCAACTCATCAAGTAGCTGCCAATTAGGTTCAACTCTTAGGGATTTACTAGGCACTCCACATTCTTTTTAAGCTTCAAAGGAAAACATTTTCGCCCGTGCTTGTAGAACTTGGTGTGCCAATGAAACTTGTTTGAAAATACCTAAAGTTGAATCCTAAAAGCTACTAAGCAAGATTTGAACCTTAAAATTCACCACATCAAAAACAATCTTGCTTGAAAACCACTGGTTGTGCACGCACACACAAATCAATCAATCATTAAGGGCACAACCCATTTAAAGGGCCCATCACATTCCAAAGCACATTCAAACCTAGCCCTAAATAAAACAGAGTAGACATTGGCCTTAAGGATTGAACTCGCTCTTTAGAACTCAGAACGAGATTATTTTCGATTAGTCTGTTTCTACTATTCAATCTGATGTTTAGCTACGGGAGCAGAGTCAAACGATCACGGCTGGGGGGTACATTAGGAACCAGAGGTGCAAGCCGAAGGAAGAACCTTCTCCCCAGTCCCTCCTTCTAACTGGTTGGATTGAACAGACGGAAGTAGATCAAATCGTTCCTTTATCTCAAGATGGGTTTTGAGAGTCTGTAGGTCTTTAGGGTAACCCATTTAAGGACAGGTTTGATTGTTTGTATTGCAGGGTGCCTTTCTTCCTCCCGTGTCTCATGAATCCTTCCACATATTTCACGCATTCTCGCTCTTTCCCTCCTGCTGTGAATTATCCACAACATGACGATTATCCCACCTCGTATTGTAATCAACCATCAGTTAGTTGGGATAATTCGGATTGGGGATACAATTCCAGACCTCTGTGTTTAGGGTCTAACCCTGAACACTTTCATTCTGATTTCTATCCTTCTCAGAGCTACATCGATTATAGATCGTCTTCCTTTCATGAACAACCTAATACGATCTACAATCAAGAAGCATACACCGATCCTTACCCATCCTCTAATTTCACTGCCTTTAGGTCATCACCATCTTTTCAACAATCTGAAATGACCTATTATCAGGAAAGGTATAACAAATCTCAATTCGTTAATTCCCCTGCATTGAGCCCAAACCTGCCCAACCCTGAACCAACTCATTTGGTTCAGGTTAACCAGGTTCAAGATAAGGTTCTGGCTAACTTGAGGAATATCATTCAATCTTTAGAAGTTCAGCCAACACCTTGCATTAAGAGATTGGAGCCCCTAATTGAAATGATTGATGATTTAAACAAGTCTTTGTTGGATTGGCTCCAGGACGTTAAGGATAAGAACCCGGGTGAATTTCTACTTGGGAAATTAGTGAAATTGAGGATGAGATTCGTGGTTGCTTTGATTCAATCTTGGAATAATTCCCAGGATGAACCCTCTTCAGGAAAGCCAATGACAGAACCCGCTCAGGCACCTGTTGGGGGGGACACGTGATATGAGGCTGACTAGATTAAATTAAAGCAATCAATTAAGGATGATATGATTTCTTCACCTGAGATCCCTGAGCCAGGTTACGAGGAAACGTATGTCTCTGGGGAACACAAAGTGACAACTGATTTTGGGACATACATTGATACGAATCCTGATGGTGAAGATTCAAGTTGTGAAGTCTCACGTAAGTTTTCTGAACACGATTTCTGTGAGACGATTGGGCCTGAGGAATCTGATAGATCATTTGATAGCCCAATAATTGAGGAAACTGATCTTATTAGGGCACACATTACGGATCCAGAATCGCATTTTCTGGAGGAATCAATTCAATGCCCTGATTATTAGTTACACCCTGTTGAGCTTATTGATGATTCTAATTCTGAGACAATTAGACCCAAGTCAATTTTGATTCTGCCACATCATTTAGACTTGGAGATTTCAGATGGGGTGATGAATATACAAGAGGTCCTGGAATTTGATATGCTGAATGAGGAGGATAGGAGTTGGGAAGTTTTGATTTGGGAAGTTAATTTTGGAGGAAATGGAAGATTGAGTCGAAGGGTTCCTTTTAAGCTGAAACCATCAAATTAGAACCCTTACGACATTTGTTTCGAGGATGTTCAACTCAAGCACACATTCAACGATTATCCTTTTGAGCTTCAATTCTCTGTAACCCAACTTTTTGGTCTTGGGTTGCATCCTCATAAATCACAGGCCCGACCCCGCTTGCATTTTGATTTAAGGTTTTGGGTAATTTTTATCCAGAACCTAAGATATTCTCGATTATGGGGTGTGGGTCTGCACCACAATCTGGTCCACATCTGTGGACCTCTTTTGATATGTCAGAGGATTCTTCTATTTATTTTAATTCTGACCTGCACTTGTGAATTCCTCATTTCTTTTCTTTGTATAGTGTGCCTAGCTGAAGGCACTAAACTCAGCACATATACAGTTCTTTTTAATTTTTCATCTCGGAGTGGACCTGACATTCATGCAATTCAGGTGCTTTCTTCGCTTTTCCATTCTGTTTTATGTCTTTTTAATACAATGAGGACATTGCATTAGCTAGGCATGGGGGGGTGGATATTTATCTCTGAATTCATTTGTCAGCTCCGTAGATTTGTTTTACTTTCTTTTATTTAAAAAAAAAAATCAGAAATTAGGAAAGAGAATTTGGGTTTAAGAAAATTTTCAATCTTAAGAAATATTATATTAAGATCTGAACACAAAGACCCTTTAGGTCTTTGGACTTAATCAGCTCGTGTATCCACTAAAATGTGGATTTATCTTTCGAATCCTCGCCATCTTAATTCTATTATAATTGGAATAAATAAGTTTGGGTGATAAGTACATGACTTATTAACCCACCCTCTGATTTGAGGGAATTTTGAGTCTTAAGCATCTACACACTTTCTTTGCACTGACTCGTTGTTCGGCGATTTTAACAAAAATTGGGTAGCTAATGAACCTTCTAGGGTGATATGGCTGGTATGTTATCGTGGGTAACAGCCCATAGGTAGGTTGTCCAGAGCCCAGTCACTGGACCTTTCTCTTTTTCCTATCTTTAGGTAAATCTTAGATCAGGGAAGCCACCTACTTAAAAAAAAGAAAAACAGAAAAGAAAAAAAAAATCAAAAAAGAAAAGGAGAAAAGAACAAAAAGAAATAAGCCACACTTCCCCGCACGAGTATGGCTGGCAAGTTGTCGGTGGTAACAGCTCATCGACTGGTTGTCTAGAACCCAGCTCAGTAAATGCACTAAAAATTCCCAAAATACTTAGGAAGAAGCGGAGAAGTAGAATAAACCAGGGAGATATACACTGGATTCACCCTTGTGTTGACCCCATAAAAAATTAAAAGTAGGGAGAAAGCTACCGGTTGTAAAGATACACCTATAGGTAGAATTCTTTTTGAAGTTACCTAGAGGCGTAGAAATCCGAAGTCCGTTCTAATTACCGGTCAACGAGTCTATCACAATCACAATAAGATGCTTAAAACTTAGGGTTCTCATAAAATCTTGGGTGAGTTGAATGGCCGTAGAGAGCCACTCTTAAACCCTAAAATTTGAAAATACAAAAAAATTAAAAAAGAGTAAAAAGAGAAAAAGAAAATTTTCTTTGAATAAGGTGAGGGCTTGAGGCGGTCTGCATTTTGGCTGATACCAGGGCACTGTTGTGTCTTTGAAAGTTTAGTTCCTAAGTAGACAATTTCTTAATGATTGAAAATAGCTTATGTCTAAATAATCAAACCTAATTCTTTCATAAATAGCATATAGTTTTTGCCAGGGACTAGCAAAAGATAGGCATGGAGGTATGATGTAAACACATTTATACTACTTAAAATGTCTATTTATGCATGTTCTTAAGCATAGGATTTCATTTCATGATATAAATATTGCATAACATGCATCATCTTGCATTTAGAGTAGTTTGAATAAAATGGAGGTTAATTGTCTCCTTTTATGTGCTTGGACAGGGCAAACATTTTATCGAGGCCTTGGATCAAAAATCCAACCGTATGGATATAATCAGGGCGACGATTGGAGTTCTACGACTCCAAGATTGCCCTAATCAGACATCCGTAGCATCAAATAGTGACCAGGGAACCCTAGAAGATAAAGGGCCAAGATGGTGAAAATCCGCACTTCAGATGACAAATCCAACCGCACGGATGAATTCGGATCGACGATCGCAGCCCAACGATGCAAAAATCAAGTCAATCCGACATCCGTGGCACCATCTACAACTTCCAGAAGATGGACGGCCAAGATGGCACCACGTTGTGCCATGTCGACCGCCCAAAAGGCTGCACGCATTCCACAAAGGCCCCGCACCCGCTCGCTCTCTGCCGTTGGATCTTGATCCAACAGCTGTGGTCGACCGTGCCTAAAAGCGTCCGCTCGACCATCCGCGCCCCATAGCGCAACGGTTGAGCGCGCTTTCACGAGTGGCAGGCGCGGGTTCGAGCCGTGGCGAGGGGCTGGAAGGCGCGGGCAATTGAGGCGCGTGGAGCCTCAGATGGAGATCGGACGGTCGTGCGCGCCCAATAGCATTCACGTGCGATTGAACGTGCAGCGTGAACACGTGATCGCACGTGCCAAGCGGGCGCACAACGAGCGGGCGGAGATGCATCTTAAGCTGTCTGATCTCGCGATCGAACGGTTGAGAATCGACGAACGTGCGCAAGCGTTGCATGTGCGGGCAGCTGAGCGGGTGCGCATGGGCGCGGAAGCTACGCCCACGTTGGGGGCTTTAGCGACGGCTTTATCCGTCACAAAGACCCCTCATTTATTATTTTGAAGTTGTAATGTCCATTTTGCCCCCACTCCTTGCAACTATAAAAGGAGACCCCCTCCATACAAAATTTTCATCCCTTCCTTCTCCTCTCTACCCCTCCAAAGCTCAAGAGAAGCTTGTCCCACACCCGAGATGCTTCTCGCGAGATAAAGTCCAATTTTTGTTCCCCTTCGGAAGTGGATCCCGTGACGATGACGGCGTGCTCCTTCGTTCTCGTTCTTCTGCTTCGTCCTCCTTCGTCCTACTTCGTTCTCCTTCGTCTAGGCGTCATCCCGTCCGACTCATCCACCAAGCAACTGTCAAGGAGGATTTCTCTCTCCCTATTCTTTTTACCGCTTTCTAGTATAGATTTACTGCTTTCTAGTGTAGTTTTGTTCGTCCTCCAAGCAATCGTCGAGGAGGACATTTCTCCCTCCATTCTTTTAATGCTTTCTAGAGTAAATTTATCGCTTTCTAGAGTAATTGTTTTATGCTTTCTAGTTGTAATGAACAATTTCCTCAATGAAAAATTCCTTGTTTATTCTCCAGCTCATTTAGATTTCTCTGTATAATATTCTCTTTCTGTCTTACTCTCTCTCTCTTCTATTTATTGTAAATAATTAGATAGTTTTAAATTAAATTATTCTGTGACAAATAAAAAGAAACGCGTAGTTTTTAAATCAAACGTCCGCCTCCCTGTGTTCGACCTAGAATTTTCATTTCGATATAAATTTTATTTGTTGAACACGAATTCTTTGCTTTCGAACTACAATGACAAGTTTTCCAAACCCGAACACGTTAGCATAGCCGTTCGTACGTTCAACAGTGTCTCCTTAGCACTTTTCTTTGATTTTTCTCTTTTCTTGATGTGGTCTAGAACTTCAGTTAATTCCTTAATCTCTTTCTACTGACTATCTCTTTTTCTTCTTCATTTTGTGCTCCTTTTTGTCATTTTGCTCTTTTTCTCCTTATGATTATGTGGCTCACAGAATTTCCTCCCTTCTCCATTTTTTGTTCTTTTTCATAATTTTTCAAATTTTTTTTTGTGTTTTTGACATATGTGAATTTTTTTCTGAGAATCCTTTTGACTTTTTCTTGGTTTTGGATGTATGCACTTTATCACCCCCCCATGCTTAAGTTTTGCAATGTCCTCATTGTAAATAGAGGGTGTGAAATAGTGTTGAGGTCAGGGACTTAGAACAGGATACTTCGGGTGGGTGAATGGGTTGGAAGTGACTGATGCGGACGATTTCAAGCTCTGATACATGTACCAGCAGTAGGATCCACTGTCTAAGGCTGAACTCAAGGTGCAATGGACGTGGAGTACAGACAAATAATCAGACGGGTCACTATTTTTGGAATGACGGGTTGCCTCCCGTTAAGTGCTAAATTCAACGCCTTCAGCCGAGTGGAACATGGGGTGGAGAGGGAGTGGTCAACTCAGTGGAATTTTGTAAAATAAGTACCTTGATTAAGAGACCGGTTGGGCCAACCAGGTGCTTGTTAAGGTCAATGAACTGATGATGTAGCCCAAACCCAATCAGTCTGGTGGGTTGATAGATGTAGATCAACCGATGCGGAACCCACCATATGCAATGTGGCTCGGATGGATATGGAAGTGAAAACTCAGGTTTAGGTTGAGTCAAATCAGCCTGGTCAGAGTAGGGTTTCGAAAAATAATTAGTGCATGGTGTGGAAACCCTATGGGGGTGATCAGAGAATGATGGATCATGTTTTTTAGTCTGATCGATAGCTGATGCCCGGTATAGATGTGGAGTCGAATCATTTGCAAACGGCTCAGTGAGAGGTGAATCCAAATAGTAATTGAGTTCGATTGCGGGTCGGGGTAGAGAACGGGTTTTGATTAGTTCTGTATATGTGGAAGAGGTGGCTTCAATGAGAATTGTGTATGAGGGCTCTTCTAGAAAGGAATGACAGGTGGTCTCATGTAGAGAGTCCTCATCGTAACTTTCAAAATCAAAAGCAAATGCCTAGAGAGTGTTTATGGGATACTGGAAGTCGGAGTCGAGAAAAGATTCGTATTCTGGGTCACAATAACTCTCGGCATTTGTTGGTTCTGATTCCTGGGGATCGAAAAGAAATGATTCCATGTTACTGGAACCTGAATTGAAATCAATGATCTTGGGAACTTAGACCTTAGAATCGGAGTTAGAGAATGAGTCATGTGAGCTGAGGTTGTAGATTGGCTTGTTACAATCAGGAAGCGAATTTTCTCCGATGTTATGGTCAGATTTGAAATCCAAGACTCCTTCTACTTCTAGGATTGGGAAACCTCCTTACAAGCTGAGGATAAGAAGGCACACTCCTACACAAAAAGTTGATGAATCTGTTATTGCAGCTGTGATGAAGGTTGGCAAAGCATCTACAGCTAAGAAGGGGACAGACCTGACTCCCAAATGAGGATTCTTACCTGGAATGTGCGTGGGCTGCGCGATAGAAGTAGGAGGGGGTCCTTGCATAGATATCTGTGAGAATGGGAGATTGACTGTGCCATCCTCCAAGAGACACACATTGATATTGAATCTGACAGGGCATGGGTGGAGATGAGAGCTGGTCTTGCAAATGACCTTGTGGTGATCAATTCCAATGGTAGATCTGGGGGAATTTCCATCTGGTGGAAGAGGCATATGCTACTTTTGGAGGAGGTTTCTGTGGCTAGGCACCTTTTGACTTGCAGATTCAAAAGAGGCCAGGGGGATAATGATTTCTTTGTGATAGGTGTATAGTCCTAATGACCCTAGCAGGAGGCAGGAGCTGTGGGAGGATTGGAGCCTGGCTGCAGATTTTGTAAATGAGGGGCTTTGGCTTGTTGGAGGGGACTTCAATTGTATTTTGATGGGGAGTGACAGACCCAATGGGGTGGTGGACAGCTCTGCCACTGGATTCCAGTTGATGGTTCAGGCCTTGGGATTGTGTGAGTTCCCCTCTTCAGGTGCTGAATTCACTTGGAGGAATGGTAATGGGCTCATGTCCAAGATTGATAGGTTTTTTGGCAATGTTGAGCTGATGAATCTCTTCCAGATGTCCTTTGTTTGTGGTCTTGAATGTCCCTTCTCTGACCACACACCATTAGTATGGGACAATGGTGAACAGGTGTTGGCTGGTTCCTATTTCAAATTTAGGAAGTCATGGCTGAGGGAGGCAGGATTCAGAGACATGTTTGCTGGCTGGTGGAGAACATAGTAGGGTGAAGGCATAGCTACCTTCAGATTGGCTTCCAAGATTGTGGCTTTGAAAGATATGCTGAAGGAATATGGGGATATTATCTTTGTCCTCAGACATCAGAAATGTCGAGAGGCCTTGCTGAAGATTCAAGAATTGGATACCAAGGAAGCTATGGCTCAGCTGTCTGAGTTGGATTTTGCAGATAGAAAGAGGTGGCAGGGGGTAGTGGTTGAAGAAGACCTGAAACTGGGATGGATTGGAGGGAACGATCAAGGCAGCTGTGGCTAAGTGAGGGGGATGCAAACACTAAATTCTTTCACTTGGCTGCCAGTTCTAGGATAAGAACTAATCTGATCTCTTCAATTGTTAAAAGAGGGGCATAGAATTACCTCCATCTCTGATATCAGAGCTGAGGCTATCAGGTATTTCAAGGACTCTTCAAGAGCTGTAGGTAGGGGCAGTTGGACGATGGCAGCTAGTGATCTACCCATAATTACTAAAACTTAGAGTTCCAGCCTGATTGAACCTATGTCTGAAGCTGAAGTCGTGACGGCCATTAAGGATCTCAATTGTGAAGGATCGCCTGGTCTTGATAGAATCCAAGTTTTCTTCTACAAAGAATTATGGGACATTGTGGGCACTGAGGTTATGGAAGTGATTAGAGAGTTTGAGAATGGCAATTTTGGCTTTGAAAGAATAAATAGGTCCTATCTATTTCTTTTGCCAAAGACCCCAGGTGCTGAATCTTTTCAAGAGTTTAGACCTATTGCCCTCTTTAACTCTTTGTACTTGGTGATTGGCAAGCTCCTGGCAAATAGATTGAGGCCTGTTTTGCAAGATTTGATCCATCCTACTCAATCAGCCTTCCTCCCTGGAAGATCTCTACAAGAATCATTTATCATGGCCTAAGAGATGATTTGTGGTTGGCATAAGAGAAAATGCAAGGCCTTCCTTTGGAAGGTTGACTTTCGTAAAGCTTATGACTCCATCTGTTGGCCTTATCTGTGGGATGTGCTTAAAAGAAGGGCCTTTCCATCTACTTTGATCCGTTGGGTAAAAAGATGCATCACCACTTCCTCCTTCACCCCCTGATAAATGGAAAGCCCTGTGGATCGTGGATTCAGCCACAATGTGGTATCAGGCAAGGATGTCCCCTGGCTCCCCTGATTTTCAATTTGGCAGTTGACAGCTTGGCTTGGTATGCTTGTAAGCTTGTTGAAGCTGGTCTTATTAGAGGATATTCTTTATCGTGCAGGAGTAATCTGGCTCCCATTCTTCAGTATGCAGATGATGCTATTTTTTTTATTGAAGGGTCTATGGATGAAGCATTGGCTTTGCATCATATGATTAATATCTTTGATGAGCTCTCTGGCTTGAGGTTGAATAGGGAGAAGTCTAGTTTGGTCTGCTTTGGCTTACCTGAGGAGGAGCAAGGAGCTTTAGCAGCTATTTTGATGACTCCCCACATTAGTCTTCCTATCAGATATCTAGGGCTACCTTTGAGGTGTTCCAGGATGAAGAAGAGTGATTCGAGCTGCCTTTCTAACAAGATCACAGTGAAATTAGATGGATGGCATAGCAGTTTCCTTTCCAAATGTGGAAGACTTATCTTGCTCAACTCAGTGATCACCTCCATCTCTGTTTTCTACTTGTCCATATTTAAAGCACCTAAATCCATTTGGAAAAGGTTGGATGTGATGAGGAAGAGGTTCTTTTGGAAGGGAGCTAAACATGAGGGCAGATTCTTGCAGCCACTCAAATGGGATCAGATTTTCTGTCCAGAAGATAGGGGTGGACTTGGGATTAAATTGCTGAAACACTTTAATGATGCCTTGCTTCTTAAATGGGCTGGTAAACTTTTGTAAGGAGATCTGAAACCATAGACTGTCCTGATCAGAGATAGATATGGTGCATCCAACAATGTGCTGTCCAGACTTCAGCCCAACAGTCCTTCTCCTTTTTGGAAATCAGTGACAAGGGCAATGGCTGATCACTTCCACCTGTTGCAGCCGACACTTGGAGATGGCAGGTCCTTCAGTTTCTAGAAGGAGGGGTGGTCTGGGCTGGGTGTTTTGAAGGAGCTCTATCCAAGAGCTTTTGCTGCAGCATCTGACAAGGAAGCCACTGTCAGCAAGGTCTGGTCTTGCAGTAGCAGCAGCTAGAATCTTATTGATGAGGATTCCAGCAGGAGAGCTACTCGACTGTGGGAAGAAAGGAGAAGGCTAATTTCAGACCTTGAGAGCTTCAGACCTAGGCTTGGAGTGGAGGACAAATACTTTTGGGAGGGGACTTAAAATGTGCAATTTGGCTATAACAGAATGTTGAGCATTGAATGTGGATGGAGATGCGACTTCATTGACAAGAAGATCTGGCTGTTAAAAATTCCTCTCAAGGTATAGATATTTCTCTGGCTATGTAGGAGAGATGGATTGATCACAAGTGATCTGCGACATAAAAGGTTGGGAACTAATCACCATGTTTGTTTCTTGTGTGAGATGAATACTGACAATGTAAATCACCTCTTCTCTTCTTGCCTTGTCACTGATGCTATTTGGAGAAGGACATGTCAGGAGCCATTACCAGAGTGGGATTCTATCTGTCATGGGTTTGGTGTGAGAGGGAAGCCACATGTACACATGGTTGCCATTATTTGGTGTGTATGGAAGGCAAGAAATGAGACTTTTTCAGGAGAGACTGGTGTGCTGTGAAAGTATTGTAAGAGAGTGCTGGTCCCTCATACAATTTTGGGGATGTCTTTTGTAATTTCTCTTACTTGTTTATATAATATACTACTCCGGATTGCTATCGTAAGATGTTAGCTTTCCTTTCTGTTTCAAAAAAAAAAAATCTGAATGAGATTCAAGATCATGAGTTCCACCATAGAATAAATCATATGCTGTAGATTCATCAACCTAACTGGTGTCTAGCGTAGATGTCAATAGTGGGCTTAAAAAGGTGTCCTTATCTGGTAGAGGCTTAGGTTCCAAGCTGGTAGGACAGATCCAATTGAAACCCCACTCATCCAACTCCTCAATTTCTGTATCGTAAATTAGCAAGACTTCCGAAAAATCGATTGATTTCTCTGAGGATGTTGGCAAGGGATATTCATCAAATAGAGGCCCAAAATCATATTCTTTATTGAAAAATTGATCTTCCTCATATGGGACCTCGAAATCTTCCAAATAGGTTTCAGATCTAGATTCTAGGCTTAAGATGTGGGTTAAATCACTAGAATCTAGGTCCGAATAACCTTCGAGGGTCACCTTATGAGAATAAGGGGCGGAATTTACACCTTCGAGAGGTTCAGTTCTACTCTCATTATTGTAGGAGTTTTTGAATTCTAAGCCTGGTGATTCATGGTTTAGAGTTAGCTCAATATTGTGTTCTCCTACAATTGGAACCTCCCAACCTTCTTCAATATTAGGCACATTGTACTCCATTTGGGTTGGGAATCCACAACCATTTTGTGCCTCAAACATGAGATTAGATTGATCCTCGATGTTGTGCCAAAATGGTTTATCCTCAATTTGTGGATATACAAGTATTTCTTGTCGATAATTTATTTTAATAATCTCATTATCTCTTCCCATTTTTCAAGATCATCTTGGTGTTGCTCCCAAAGTAGGGGATTTGTCATGCATTGAAGGTATTCAAGATTTTGCAATTTTTCTATCTCAATATATACTGTGATGAGCATGTCTCGGGTTGATCCTTTTGTGGCTTCTGCTAGTAGCACTTGGGCACAAGTTATGATGAAGGTTGTGGTTGTTGGGACATCAACCTGAATGTTTTCTACTAGTGTTGAGGTTTTGTATTCTTTTTCATAGAATTTTAGGGCATCCATAATCATCCTATCTCTCATGGATCTCCGATATTCAGGTTTCTTGAATGCTAGTCCTAAGTGCTTTGGCTGCATATTTGGATCAGGTGGTGGAACCAAGATGTAGAATCAGAGTTTGAATCAAGATGTATAATCAAGTTATGAAGCGGTTAAATTTGAATAAAGAGTCCCACTGAAAATGTATGTGTGTGCTCTAAAGAGAAAAGATAAGGAACTGGAGATGTTTTTGACCCAATCGAGGCACCCAAAAATGTTTGGATGACTATGGAGGTTTGGGACGAATGATACCCCTGGATCAGAAGGTCGTCCACCTGAGAATTACCTAGCAGCCAGAGAGGGAAAGTCCCGCAAAGACCCCTACACGGTAAAGCTTCCCCACGGGTTACAGGGTTTTCCTCACCCGACCTCTCTTGTCACTGAGATTCCAGGTAGACCAGAATGGGGACCTTGACCTATTAGGTCTACCACTTTTATTTCAAAGGTGCTTTAGGGTTTTCATTTGAACTTTAGATGTTTTGATGTTGTGACCTAATTTGGAGGTTGGTTGACCCAGGGGGTCAACTTTACCAGATCTGTCATAAAGATGACAAAATGATTATAGGCTTGGGACCTAGAGATCACCTTGATTTGACTCCCAGATTATTAAATATTTTAAGATTCAAGTGATTTTAGAGCTCAATTTTTAGGGTTTGTCTTGTTTAGATCTCTTCAATCAAGGGCTTGGGTCGCACACTGATGTAGGAGGGTTCATTTTCTTTTAAATAGGCACATATGAACTAGCACTCCAAGACCCTACCGTAGAAACCCCAATTTAGTTCTATTTCCAATCCTCCTTTCTTCTTGAAAAAGGTTCTCTTTGGACTTAAAAGCAAGAAATGTGTTGTCTGCGGAGATTAAGTGTGATTTCTATTAGGCAGAGGAATTTGTGGGATAGGATCTAAAGAAATCACTCCAACTTCAAGAAGATTTGAAAAATTTTTGCAAAATCAGGAAATGTTTGCCTTATAAATGGTGATTACCATAGAAAGAAGGCAATTGATTCCTAAATTAATTACTTCCTTTTGTCTTTCAAGGATTAGGGGATGGTTTGAGGAAGAAAAGAGATTATCTGCCCTGGAGTAGTTGAGTTGCAGGAGGGATCTTCTCATGAAATACCTTGCAAGATCACAACAAAGCAAAGTAGGGAAAGCTAGTGTTCAATATGATAAAAAAAATGCAAAGATTAGTGATAAATTGTGCATTGCTCCCCGGTAATGGTGCCAAAATGTTGCAACGCTTTTCTAGGCTTTTAAGTCAGTCGTGTTGTAGTATAGGTTACTGATGAGAGCCTCATCATGAGCCATAACTAGCTCATTTTGACCCAATAAAGAAGATAAAAGCTCCTACATAACCTAGAAGAAGGCTTAACTGAAGGAACAAGTGCTCTGAGAAGAAAACATGAAATAAAGGTTAAAGTACGTAAACAGGATTTCTCAGAGGCAAAACATAGGTCAAATGGTATAAATGAAATAAAAAGAGGGTTGAGTCAATCAGAAATGGGTTCATGTGCAATCTAGGAATTAAATGACACTGGTAACCCTAAAACAGATCCGCTTAAATTAACAAGGTTCCAGTCAGAAAAAAAAGTAAGTAAACCCTCTAAAAATCATGGAAAAACATCCTCTAGGGTTTAGAACACTTAATTTGGCCTTTGGAACCTAGTTTGACCTAGATTAGGGTCCTAGCTCTTCAATTAACCTAATTTGGGTTTTTACGCAAAATGTCAAGTCAAACGAGGTCAAACCTGAAATCCAACTTCACCATTGGATTCCTTAGGTCCAAATTAGGTTTTTACCAAAATTTGGACCTAAGGAGAGGTCATCTTGACCTACTTTGCAATTTAGGACACCCAAATCACAAATTGGTCCCTATCTTTTGAATACCTTTACGGAGAGCCCCCTAGGTTCTTTGCCTCCTTTGTAAACCGGTCCTGCTGCCATTGCTAGGGCAGAACCGAGCTCCGGTGAGGTTCGGAGAGGGATTGCTCTCTAATCCCTCAGAGATTCCCTCCCAGAAATGGAAGGAGGATTCTCTGAGGAATTCCCTTCCTTATAAAGTCGATTACAATCGCTGGTGTGAACCCAATCTCTCGTGCGAACGCACGAGAGATTTGGGTATCCACCTTCCTTCCAACTCCGGCAAGTCAGCAGACCTAATGGTGCGTTCTCCACGCACTGGCAGGAGCGGCCAGCACCTATATAAGACACCCCAAATCCTGCCGCAGAAGGCGAGCTTGATTTGGCCGAGTGTCCACCCCCAATTCGTCTCCTCCTGCCCGGCCAAAAGTCCCAGCAAGTTCCGGAGAGCCCCCCTCTCCTCCCTCTTCGCTCTGCCACGAAACCAATGGCAGAGTTAGCTTCTTGACTTCCCTCCGCGTCGCGCAGTACCCGCGCACGCCGCCTCAGCCCCGTCGTCGCCGCCGTTCTCCCCCACTGGGCATCATCTTCTCCGGCGACAGCAGGTACTGCTGTCCGCCTTCCGTCCCCTTTCATCCTTACAATTAGGTTAGAACTCCTCTCCATCCTCTCCTCTCTCTTTTCCCCCTGTTATCTCATCTGATTACCCCTCGACCGATGCTGACCACCCTCATCTTCCACATCAGCGACCGACCTCCGGCGAGCCGCTTCCACCATTCCAGCCCCCCACACGGCTCGCCAACCACCTCGAGAGCTCCGCCTCACCACCAGGAACTCGCTCCACCCCACAACTGCCACTCCAGACCTCCATAATCACCCCCCGAACAACCCACCATCTCCGGCCACAGGTTGACCTAGGCACGCACGCCTAGGCCGACCGACAACCTGCAGCATCGTCCACCGCCTTCGCCGTGCCACGGCGAAGGTCTCTATCTGATCTGATTGGGCCATGAGGCTCGTTTTGTGTATGACAGTGTTTGAGCCGCTGCAGCCATGGATGACCTCCGGTGAAGCTCCAGCGAAGCTCCAGGCATCAGGCTTCCCAGGCTGCAGATGTAGGAGACTCACGCGAGTGTCGCGAGGTGAGAGAGCCCAGCATGGAGCGCCAGCAGAGCCATTCGCTTGGGCAATTGCATACGAGAGTCTGCGGGCGCACGTGAAATCAGGGCGGACCGTTTAGTCCCACATCGTGGGATTGCAGCACTCAGGTACGCTATAAATTGTATTTATGCTTTAAGCCTGTTGCCTCCGTAAGCACAGGGGTGAGGTCCCTCACTGCCCACACCCGCCTCATCCGCGGCTTGACCACGCAGACCTGGTGGATCCGACCCGACCTAAGCCGACGCACTCCTCGCGCATCACACCACCTGCAGGTGCGCCTGGTCCCAGGTACGATCCGACCTGATTATGTCTGCGGCTCTGGGAGAGCGTCCATGAGTGAACTGCTTAAGAGAGAGACGCGTGGGTAGAGGGAGAAGGGTTAGGTTTTGCTCCTGTGCAGGCAGGCTGAACGCAGGAGAAGGACTTGGCCTCTACAGAAGAAGAAAAGGAAGAAGGAGCAAGACAGACAAGAAAGAAAGCGAAGAAAGAAGCCTTCGCAGGAGAAGAAGGAAAGAAGAAGAAGAAAGAGCAAGACATAGAGAAGAAGAGAGGCAAAGAAAGATTAGAAGAAGAAGAAGAAGGCTTCGCAAGACAAGAAAGAAAGAAGCTTTCGTAGGAGAAGAAGGAAAGAAGAAGAAGAAGGCTTCGCAAGACACAAGAAAGAAAGCAGAGAAAGAAGCAAACGAAGAAGAAAAGGAGAAATACTTTTAAGACGTCTGATCTTGTGATCAGACGTCCAATTTCATATTTTTGTCCTAATTATTTTTAATTGCATACATTCACATTTGAATTGATATTTTGAGTAAATTAGAGTGTTCAATTACATTTTGACTAGTAGTAAAATTCCATTTGCTCCCTGTGATCGACCTCGGATACTCCGGTCTTTGAGTAATAAAATTCTTTATATTTGTTTAGATGTTTTGTCGGTTATACTTCAACGTGACATCCTTTAAATCTGCACAAAAACGTCGACAACAGTTACCAAGAGTTGACAACAAATAAGAATTTATTACTCAAAAACGTAAGTATCTGTGGTCGAACATAGGGAGCAAATGGAATTTATTCACTAATCTCAATAATGTAATTGAACACTTAGAGTTACTCAAAACCTAAATTCAGAATATAAATGCAAGAATTTAAGAGTCAATTGTAGCAAAAATAGAGAAATTGGACGTCTGATCATGGAATCAGACATCTTAAAATGATATCTCTCTCTTAACTGTCTCTTATTTCCTTCTCCTTTCTACTTCCTCTTCTTCTTCTTCTTTCTTTCTTTCTCTGATTTTTCTCTTTCCTTAGCTCTTTTTCTTCTATTCTTCCTTGGCTTTGGTTGTCTGCTTCTTTTTCCTTGTTTCTTCTTTGCAGCTCCTTTCTTTGCTCTAACCTTGCCTTTCTTCTTCCTTCTTCTCTTCTGACTTCTCTTATTTGTGGCTAAGTGCCAGCTTCACCTTGCCTTTATTTCCTTCAGCCTTAGCCCTCCTCTGACATTCTCTTCTCTTTGGCCTTCCTTCCTTCTTCCTTTTGCAGCTAAGTTTTTCCTTCCCTTCTTAGCCATGCCTCACTTCTTTCTTCTTCCCTGCACACACCTGAAGAGCAAAACCTACCTCTACTCTCCCCCACGTCTCTCTCTCTTTATTTCTCTCTTCGGTACGCTCTCCCAGGGCCAGGTAATCGGGTCGGGTGCGTGCCTGGGTCGAGGCACACCGATGTGGGTGTGGTGCGCGAGGAGTGCTAGGTTTAGCTTAATAGATCAGGTGCCAGGTCCGCGGGGGGAGTGTCGCAGATGAGTCGTGGGGAGTGAGGTTGAGGGACCTCACCCCTGTGTTACTTGAGGCAAACAACATGAAACACAAATTCAATTTATGCTACGCATCGCCCTCTTGCATTCACGAGGTGGGACTAAATGTCCTACCCACTTTTGCTTGCACTTGTAGGAGGATGTCTTCACGCAATTGAAGCAGCTGAAGGGCCCACAGCTACGGCTCTCAGGCTGGATTCGCTCGCACACTCAACTCGCATAGCTTGGGATCTTGAAACCTGGAGCACATGGCCTGAAGCTGGAATGCAAGCAAGCTTGTATGCTTGTTAATGGCGGACGAGGGCTCAACCCTGCAAGACACAAAAGTAGCCTTGCGGCTCTATCAGACAATAGGAGAACCTTCGCCGTATCACGACGAAGATGAGGCAGGGGTTGGCGTGGCTCAGACTGGCCTAGGCGTGTGTGCCTAGGTCGGATTATGACCGTGTGAGTGGGTTTGTTCGGTGGAAGCGTGGAGTGTGTGTGGCGGGAAGTGAGTGGGTGGAAAGTGTTCAGTGGTCGATGGTGGAGGTGAAGAGGTTGGTGGCGAGAAGTGTGGAGGTGTGGAGTGATGGGTGCGTCTTGTCGGAGGTTAGCTGGAGATGGGGAAGATGAGGGTGGACAGTAGCAATCGAGGGATGCTTTGTGAAATAGGAGGGGAATTGAAGAGGGGATAGAGAGGAGTAAGTCTAACCTAATTAAGTGGACGAAGGGAGGGAGGAGGCGGTTGGCTATACCTGCTGTCGTCGGAGAAGACGGTGTCCAGTGCAGGGAGATGGCGACGACGACGAGGCTAGAGATGCTCGTGTGGGTGTTGCATGAAGCAGAGGAAGATGGTAAGGGTAGCTCTGCCACTGGTATGGTGGCAGAGATACGAGAAAGAGGATGGAGGCTCACCGAAGCTCGCTGGACTTCTTGACCGAAGGAGAAGATGAAATTGGGGTGGATCTCTAGCCGAGTCGAGCTAAAGAGATGCGGCCGAAGGTGGTGGTGCATTTATAGTCGCTGGCAGGGACTCTTATGCTTGGAAGACAAGCTTCCAAGCACAAGAGACCACACTGGAGATGGAAACTGTTGGAGACCTAAATCTCTCGTGCGTTCGCACAAGTGATTGGGTGCGAATCAAAGATTAGGACCACGTTCAGATGGAAGGGAATTCCTTGGAGAATCTCCCTTCCAAATCTGGGAGGAGATCTCTGAGGGATCAAAGAGTACTCCCCCTCCATTCCTCACTGGAGTAGGATTTCTCCCCATTAATGGCAGAGGGACCAGTTTGTAAGAGTGGCGAGGAAGTTAGGGGGTCTATGCAATGGTTTCCAAAACATAGGGGCCAAAATGTAATTAGGTGTACTATTTTGCAAAATAGGTCAAGATGACCTCCCCTTAGGTCCAAATTTTGGTAAAAATCTAATCTGGACCTAAGGAATCCAATGGTGAAGTTGGACTTTAGGTTTGACCACGTTTGGCTAGACATTTTGCACAAAAACCCAAATTAGGTCAATTAATGAGCTAGGACCACAATCTAGGTCAAAACAGTTTCCAAAGGCAAATTTGAAGGTTATAAACCCTAGGGGATATTTTTCCATGAATTTTAGAGGGTTTACTTGATTTTTATCTTGACCAAAACCTTGTTGAATTAAGCGAGTCTGTTTGAGGGTTACAGAATGTCATTTAATTCTTGAATTGCATAATAACCCATTTCTAATTGAACCAACCCACTTTTTATCTTATTCTGACCATTTGACCTTTGTTTTGCCTTTGAGAAATCCCGTTTATGCTTTACAATGGTGAAATTGCAGTTTTAATCTTTATTTCACGTTTTCTTCTCAGAACACTTATTCCTTGAATTAAGCCCTTCTCTAGGTTATGTAGGAGCTCTTATTCGCTTTATTTGGTCAAAATGAGCTAGTGAGGGCTCATGATGAGGCTCTCATCATACGTGCTACTCGTATTTCTATCATTCACGTTTCCATTCTCAGGTTTTACACATGCAGCTCATATTCTAGCATTTAACGTATACAACAGGTATGGTTAAATGCAACTGTTTCACTAGCACAGTTAATTCATATTTCACAGGCAGCTCTTGTTCATTAACAGGCAGTTGTTTTCTATCTACTCATTCAAGACTGCAATTCAAACACACATACAGACATTTCAAGTGTTTCTCGTCGTAGGATTCATGCCATATCCTATTTTCTACTCATTCATTCCACACATGCATTCATGTTTGTATTTAAATTAGGGGAAGCCACTCTACCAGACAACCCAGAAGTAGTGGGGGCTCGAACGGCAGGCTCACGTGCCTCAGCAAGCCCTGAACCCGGAATGGAACAAAGTCCTATAATAAGGAATGATTACAAAGGAGCATTCAAAATAGTATAGAAAGTCTTCTAACAAGTAGAGGAACTCACAAGGAAAATACCGATATCTTGTTTATGTAAAACGAACCTCAAACGGAACCTGAATGGGTCAAAAATAGGGTTACTAACTCAAATCAAACATCTGGAACAACTTCCAGACGTCTTAAAAGTGTCCAGAAATGCACCTCAGGCTCTGCGTCAATCCCAGGGGTCTAAGACCTCTTCTGGACTATCTGAACCCAGCTTCAGACGTCTGACCTGCTCTCCAAATGTCTAAAAGTGCTTCTAGCCATCTGGTAAGCTGCCCAGACGTCTGAAATGCCTGGAAGGGCATGCCACACGCCTTCCCGAAGTAAATCCTGTACGCAACAACAAAATCTTCTCAATTTAGCCATGTGAAGCATAGCTATGGGGTGGCCTGCATGGCCGTATCCACAAAGGGAACGTACCTTCGCGAAGATCTCTCTTCAGACGTTTGGAATCGCCTCCAGACATCTGCTCCATCATCTGGACTTCACTCCAGATATCTGATTCTGGGAAAAACCCAGAACCAGAACCTGCTCTCGCTCGCTCTTGCAGTGTGTAGTCGTGGCTCGCCTCCTCGCCTGCAGCTCTGGCTACAGCAATGTCGGGGATGACTCCCCTGACACACTCCTCCTCCCGCACGTGCCGCTCTAGCCGTGCGCTCTCTGGCGAGCTCCCACACGAGCTCATGAGCTCAACTCCTCCTCTTCTCCTCATGCGGCCTCCCCTCGTCGCCACTCTCATGCTCTCTGCTGTCGCGCTAGCTCGTCTCGCTGGAGTGGAGAGGGAGAAGAAGGTGGCTGGAGTGGGGAGAATGAGAGAGGAGGAAGGGGGTTATAAAGAGGGCATTAAGGTTCGTATGATGAGGGGAAAGAAGTAGGGAAGGAAAAAGAGGGTACTGTCTGCGCACAGCCCATGCGCAGATGAGAAACTCGTATGCAAAAATTTTGATTTCCAGATGTCTAGGACGGTGTCTAGATGTCTGACCAGACGTCTCACCGACAGTCCAGACATCTTACAAGGCTCAAGACAGAATGGGTCTTAATAGATTCTGAGGCTAAGGTCAATGATTTGAAAGAAAACACCTCTTTTGAAATGCATACAAAACCTTCCAAAACCTGTTTTCAACCCCAACCCACAACCAGACTCAATTTCTACTTTGATTCTCCTCTTGATGAGCCAGTTACATATGATTCTCCTCCACATTTCAATCGGGTTTCGGACTTCGATCAGACTGATAACCATGCCCCATCCTTCTCTGATCACTCCTATAAAGTTCCTACGTCCGCCACCGACCTTTTTTCATTTGAGGATCCCTACGCTGACCAGGCTGATCCGATTCAGCCAAACCTTAGCTTCACACTTCCACATCTCTTTGAGTCATAGAGTATATGGTGGGTTCCGCATCTACTAATTCACATCTATCAACCCACTAGATTGATTGGGTTTGGGCAGCATCATCAGCCTGTTGACTTGAACAAGCACCTGGTTGGACCAACTAGGCTATTGTTTAAGGTGCTTATTCTACAAAATTCTTCTGATTTGACCACTCCTTCTCCATACCATTTTCTGCTCATCTGAAGGCATTGAATTTAGCACTAAACGAGAGGTTACCCGTCATTCCTAAAACCTGAGATCCTTCTGATTATCCTTTTGTACTTCACATCTATTACACTCTGAGTTTAGTTTTAAAATAGTCGAATCCACCTTTGGTACTCGTACCAAAGCTTGAAATCATCCACAATAGTCATCTCGACCCATTTTCTCACCCATTGAACCTGTTCTAACTCCTGAACCCTATCTATTTCATACCCTCCATTTACAATGAGGACATTGCAAAACTTAGGCTTGGGGGGTGTTAAAGTGCAAACATACAAAAATTCAAAGTTTTGAAGGGTTCTCACAAAAAAATACATATTCCAAAAAACCAAAAAAAATAAAATAGAAAAAGAACAAAAAAATGGAGAAAGGGGAGGAAATTTTGAGAATTAATTGAAAATCATTCTTCAGGAGGAAGAGAGGAGGTGATTTAAAATGTGAAAAATGAGCAACAATTTGAAATGAAAAGAGAGTCATTAGTAAAAGATTATGGAATCTATTTAAGTTCTAGACCAAATCAAAAGAAAAAAATAAAAGTAAAAAAGTGCTGAGAGACACAGAGGTTAGTATGAACGCTGATCTTAGGCCTCTTGTGCTTGTTTTAGGGTGAAAAATTCAAGTAACCGTTAAGATCTGGATAGTTCTCAAGAGGTTGAGGAAAATGCGAAGCTTAAGTATTAGGTCTAAGGCTTAGGGATTATTTAGCCTCATTAACTGACCTCTAGTTTGCAAGACTCGGTAGCCTAAGCACCTAATCCACACACAGTCTGGTTCACTACGCTTAATATCAAAATCACGCAAAAGTGTTAATTCTATTCTGAAAATGCTACCTAGATTAGGAGCAGTTAATCAACACAAGTTGATTTGGATGAGTTCCTGACATGAAGAGGTAGGAAATTTCCCTTGAAGATGGGCAATAACATACCATCTCCTCGGTGCTTGTCTCCTAGGATATCTAAATATCCTACCAAGGACACGTAAGCACCTTGTGCTGATTTAGGTGCCATGGGCGGGATTATCCTAAAATATCAATTGCGAAGGCCTGAATTTAGCTACAGAACTTCATGGGTGGTACTATCTCGAAGTGTCAAAAGTCAGGGTTTTGGGGGTGGCCATGGGCAGTGCTATCTCGAAGAATCGAAAGCCAGGGACCCTGCAAGGATTGATGGTGGGATCTAGGGATCCAATACAGACCATGTTGTAAAGCCAATCCGAAGCTAGAAATAAAGAAGAAAAAGAGATAGAAGACTCTCCAAAAAATGCAAAAAATCTTCTATCACTCTTACAATAACGCACGATAAATTAAACCTGGACTAAATAGGTTTTAAGCATGGGTGCTTTAATCGCAGAGATCAACGAACCTTAGGTTAGTTCTTATGGGCCTTAGAAACCTTCGCGGTAGACTGAGGCTAAAGTTGGTCAGGTCTGGATTTTTGTTGATACTTGAGTACTTGTAGGCCTATTATTAGCATTCCGACCTAATCTACAAAAGAAAGCACATAATAGAGTTCTGAGCATAAAGAGGCAAGGTCTAGAATTTGAACTAATTCCATGAGATTTTACTAAGGCACTAGCAAAAGCTAGGCATGGGGATATGATAATAACGTCACCATCATCCATATCTAACTTTAATTAGTCATAATCAAAGAATAAATGCTCCTACATAACCGCTTAAGAGCCCTAATTCACTACAAATCCATTCTGAGAGAATAATAAGAAAATAGGGGTAAAACTGCTGTTTTAATAGCATATATCAATTGCAAAACAATCATGGGATTTCTCAGGAGTTAATTAAAGGTCAAATGGTCTTAATTGTCTAACAAGTAGGTCCATGCAGACAGAAATGGGTTCACATGTTTCAAGAATTAAATGACTTCTGAAACCCTAAAAACAAACCTACTTAATTCACTGCAGTTTTGGTCATGATAAAATTCACCTAAACCCTCTAAAATTCATGTAAAAATATTCTATAGGGTTTGGTATGCTTGATTTGACCATTGGAATCCATTTTGACCTAAAATAGTCTTAGATAGATAATTTCACTAATTTGGGTTTTTGCGTAAATTACCTAGTCAAACTCAATCAAAACTTAAATCCAACTTCACCACTGGATTCCTTAGGTCCAAATTAGGTTTGTACCAAAATTTGGACCAACCTGAGATCATCTTGACCTAGTTTACAATTAAGTCCAGTCTGATTCTTTCTCTCACACTCGTACCCCTAGCTTTTGAAAGTATTTGCATTTACCCCCTAACTTCAACTCCTTCACAAATAGTGTAATTTCCTATGGGAGGGGGTGAGATATCTGTGACATAAAAATAGCGAAACTAAAATAAATAACAATCTCACAAAAGTAATTACACAAAGGCACAAGTGATTTTTAGCTGGAAACCCAAACAGAGTGAAAACCAACACCTAACCCTTTCAATTTAGGATCCCAATCGACGAAGTCGAGCAAATCCACTAAATGAACTACTTAAAACGATGGTAGTTCAACCTCAGTACAACCAGCTACTTTATACCTGAGGGTAGCGTACCTCAAAACCACCCCTCTTTACGTGGAGTATTTTGTCCCTCGATGGAGACGGGAATTTTCAAAGTGAATACCCAACACAAGCAAAGATGAAATAAAATAAAATCTATAGAGCCACAAAGTATATGGTTAAATCTAGCTAGTATAGGTAAGGGAACTTCCCTTTGGTGGGAGTGTGTCCCTGTGACGATGTGAGTGTGTGAACTACGCGGTGGCACTTCATCGCTCTCGTAATCGAGGAGGGAGAGCGGATGCACAACTAGAAGTAGCTCTCAAGATGTGGAATGGCGAAATGGAGAGCAAGATCTTTTTCTCAAGATCAATTTGACACAAATGATGTGGGAATGCTAATGCTTGGTGTATCTTTGCAAGGCAACGGTCCTCCTCTATTTATAGAGGGCCTAGGAAGGCTTTGGAAGGCCTTAGAAGGCTTCCATGGCCATTGGGGTTGAACCCAATGCAAAATAGGCCATACTCCGAATCATTTATGATTCTGACAAGGTTATCAGATGTCTGGTCCAGGTATCAGATGTCTGATTCTAGGCAGGTTTCCTTCCTGACTTTGATTAATCATAAACACGGTTCTAGTGTAAGGCCATCAGACGACGTACAGGACGTCTGGAAACCTATTGTACTGTAGGAATGGATTCCCAAGATAGGTTAACGGCTAGAAAAATATGATAAAGGTGATTTTGGCTCACAACGAGACTCAACAGTCACATATCAGATGTTTTGGGTCCTCTACGAACGTCTGATAGAAGTGTAACGGTTATTTTCCCTAATGTTTACTTTGTTAGCTAATGTTCCACTATTTTGACATCTGGCACAACCATCAGACGTCTTCTAAGACGTCTAGACTAAGGTTTGGATGTCTGATTTCAACAGATATAACCAACTAAGTCTAGCCTAAGTTATTAAACGTCTGAGTAAATGGTCGGTTGTCTTAAATGTCTATGATTTCCAGATTAGACGCCTAGTTAGGCTATCAGAACCCTATTTTGGTTTTCTAAGTTCTCTACTGAAAAGTTAAGTATCCTAGAGTTGTGCAAGTGTTCCTAGGAGTACTTTAAGGGTTCTTTGAGGCTCTTTAACAAGTAATCTAAGAAAGATAAAGAGCAACAAAAGAAATAAAGACAAATTACAAACAACAAGAAGGAAAATCTGTCATATTCTTCATCTCCTTCCTTCTTCAAGATTTCGCTCCTCTCTAAGCTCCTCTTCCGTCAAGCTCGTCCAATTCGCCATGGATGCGAGCTCGAACTCTGTCTAAATATGTCTACATTTGCAATTAACCTAAAATCTAAGACTTTAAATGCAAATGTTAAATAACACATGTTTTGTTATCATCAAAATAAATAATCGTGGTGCTCAGGTACCAAAATCTCCCCCTTTTTGATGATGATAAAACCATAAATAATACATAAAATTCTCTTCATTTTTGACATTATAAAAAAGGTGTTATAATTTTTAATTATCCTAAACTCCCCCTTAAAACATGCTCTTCTAATTTCATCTTTTCATAAAAATAAGATAGCTATGTTATTACCTCCCCCTTTCTAAAGGCAATATGGCTATATTATTTTAAAACTCCCCCTATCTAGAGGGACAAATAGCTCAATAAAATTTTGACTCCCCCTATCTAGATGCTATAAATTAAAAGATAGGGTAAAGAATTTACCTCACCTACCATGGCCAATAGAATGGGCCAAATGGAGGTACATGCCAGACCGGATGGGGTTCCCATCCGTATCTTAGATGTCTGGGCATCGATGCCAGTCTCCAATCGGGTGGTCGACGTGCGACGATTCGATCATTTGTTTGCCATCTTGTTGGTCTTCTCATCCTCCTCCTTATTCTACTCCTTGGTCCTCCCAACTCGAGTTGACCGTTCTTCATCTTGAATGTTGAAATCTTTATAACCTACAAAATAAGATTCTATTTGTCTCTTCGGTATCCAAGTCAATTTGGATCCAAATCTATTAGTGGGTCTCCTTGATAGAGATCCTTTCTCAACCTTAGGGATAGATAAATTTTCTATTTTATTGATCAAATTATTTGATTTCTCCCTAAGACGTGCAAGTTCATCTTCAATAGCATGCATCTTGGCTTTTAAGCTAGGAATTTCAATTTTTAAACTTGTGTTTTTCTCAATCAATTTACTATTTTCATTGATTAAGTCTTTATTTTCTAACAACAAATTATTATCCTTAGGACTAGCATCCAGATCCTCGAGTTTTATTTCTAACCTTTCATTTTCATTTTTAAGAAAACTAAGATTCCTTTTAATGTTTTTATTTTTTACCTTAAGTGACTTACTGATTTCAAATAATTCATCAAATGCATCTTGTAGTTCAGATTTTACCTTATTGTCGGAGTCACTTTCGCTATCTCCTGCCATGGCCATGAAACCCATGCAGTGGTTTCATTCTTCTTCTCCAATTTTTCTTGTTCTTCTTCCTCCGAGCTCGAGTCATCCCAAGTTTCTTGGAATGCCTTCTTCTTATACTTCTGCTCCTCCTTCTTCTCCTTCTTGAGAAGAGGGCACTCAGGTCGAAGATGACCTTTTTCGTTGTAGTGGTAGCAATGTCTCGAGCTTTCTATTTCCTTCTTCTCCTTTTCTTTCTTTTATTCCCTACAAAACTTGGAAAAATTTTTAAGTAGAAATTTAAAATCTTCATTATCAGAACTTACCTTGCTATCCGACACAGCTTTGAAGGCGAGGGTCTTCTTTTGCTTCAGCTCTCGTAGGCCATCAGATTGCCTAGGAGATCCTCCATGTTGAGCTCCTTCACCTCGTTTGCCTCCTCGATGGTGGTAACCTTCTGCTTCCATTCCAGTCCAAGGGAACGAAGAAGCTTCCCTTGAAGCTCCCCCTTGATGAAGGTCATCCCTAAAGGTTTCAAATTATTTACTATGAGAGTGAACCTAGTGTTCATCTCACTGAAAGTTTCGTTAGTCTTCAAAGAAAAGGATTCAAATTCTTGAGGAAGTAAGCTGAGTTTAGAAGACTTTACCTTTGAGGTACCCTGGTGAGTTACCTCAAGTGTGTGACAAATCTCTTATGCGGTGGCGCATAGCGAGATTTGTTGAACTCCTCCAAGCTGAGCACATAGTAGAGGGTGTTCATGTCTATTACTGTGAGTATCTCACGGTGGGTCTCTTCGAGATGTCAAAAAGGGTCTTGCATCAGTCCTAGATTGTGAAGTCGTTGGCTTGAAGCCATGTCTTTATCTGTAGCTTCCAGTACGGGTAGTTGTTTTCGTCAAAGAATGGCAGTCTAGTGGTAGACTGTCCCTCCAGAATCCTCATCGTGGAATTTCTCCCCTCAATTGGATCTTCTATGGATATTACTCCTAAAAAGTGGAATCCTGCTCTAATACCAATTGTAGTTTCCTACGAGAGGGTGTGAGACATGCGTGTCATAAAAAATGTTGAATTAAAATAAATAACAATCTCACAAAAGCAATTACACAAAGGCACAAATGATTTTTAGGTGGAAACCCAAATCGGGTGAAAACCAACACCTAACACTTTCGAGTTAGGATTTCCTGACTAACAATGTCGATCAAATCCACTAAATGAACTACTTAAATGAGGGTAGTTCAACCTTAGTACAACCATGCTACTTATATCTGAAGGTAGCGTACCTCAAAACCACCCCTCTTCACGAGGAGTATTTTGCCCTCGATGGAGATGGGAATTCGCAAAGCGAATACTCAACACAAATAAGGATAAAAAATAATATAACCTATAGAGCCACAAAGTACATGGTTAAATCTAGCTACTATAAATAAGGGAACTTCCCTTTGGTGGGAGTGCATCGATGTGATGACGCGGGTGTGTGAACCACGTGGTGGCACTTCGTCACTCTCGTAATCATGGAGGGAGAGCGGGTGCGCAACTAGAAGACAGCTATCAAGATGTAGAATGGCGAAATAGAGAGAAAGATCTTCTTCTCAAGATCAATTTGACACAAATGATGTGGAAATGCTAATGCTTGGTGTATCTTTGCAAGGCAAGGGTCCTCCTCTATTTATAGAGGGCCTAGGAAGACTTTGGAAGGCCTTAAAAGGCTTCCATAGCCATTAGTGTTGAACCCAAGGCAAAATAGGCCGTACTTAGAATCATTTATGATTCTAACAGAGTCATCATATGTCTGGTCCAGGTATCAGACATTTGGAAAACTAGTTTAAGACGTCTGGGAACTAAGTTAGACGTTTGATTCTTGGCGGGTTTCCTTCCTGACTTTGATCAAACCTAAGCAAAGTTCTAGTGTAAGGCCATCAGACGACGTACAGGACGTCTGGCACTAGGTTTGGACATCTGGAAACCTATTGTACTGTGGGAATGGATTCCCAAGATAGGCTAATGGCTAGAAAAATCTGACAAAAGTGACTTTGGCACATAACGGTCACATATCAGACGTCTGGGGTCCTCTACGGACATCTGATAAAAGCCTAATGATTATTTTCCTCAACGTTTACTTTGTTAGCCAATGTTCCACTAATTTGACGTCTGGCACAACTATCAGATGTCTTCTAAGATGTCTGGACTAAGGTCAGGATGTCTGATTTCAACAGACAGAACCAACTAAGTCCAGCCTATGTTATTGGACATCTGAGTCAATGGTCAGTCATCTTAAAAGTCACTATCAGTCATCTGATTTCCAGATTAGACGTCTGATTAGGTTGTCAGAACCCTATTTTGGTTTTCTAAGTTCTCTATTGAAAGCCTAAGTTCCTAGGGTTGTCCAAGTGTTCCTAGGACTTCTTTAAGGGTTCTTTGAGGCTCTTTAACAAGTAATCTAAGAAAGATAAAGAGAAATAAAAGAAATAGAGACAATTTATAAACAACAAGAAGGGAAATTTATCCTATTCTTTATCTCCTTCCTTCTTCAAGATTTTTCTCCATGCGAAGCTCCTCCTCCTTCGTCAAGCTCATCCAATTCGCCATGGATGCGAGCTCAAACTGTCTAAACACGTCTGCATTTGCAGTTAACCTAAAATCTAAGACTTCAAATGCAAATGTTAAATAACATGTGTTTTGTTATCGTCAAAATAAACGATTGTGGTGCTCTAGTACCAACAAATAGGTCCCTACCACCTCCAATTTCCTAAATCTTACTCCAGCGACCTTCAAATAGGAAGATCTCCCTGATTTCTCACTCGATGTCTTCAAAAATTGGAAGGGAGATTCCTAAGAAGATCTACAATTCGAGCCATGCGTTAGGCTCTGATTTGTGCCCAAATCCTCATGCGAATCCTTCAAAGAGTTGGGTTTCCAACTTCGGTGAGACTTCCAAGCTTGGAAGCTTGGCTTCCAATCTCTAATCGCTCCTTAAGGCCAATATAAGGATTCCCAGGGCTTGCCCGTTCTCCTCAGCTAATTTTTGGCCCAAAAACCCTCTTCAAAACTCCTTCCCTGGCCATCTTCGACTTAGCTTCGGCGAGCTCCTCCCTCAGTCTCTCTCCAGCCTCCCAATGACCAAATTGGGAGTGACATCATCTTTGTCTCCTTTTTTTGTGCCTGGTATGACAGAGCCAGGGCCATCCTCCCCTCTCTTCCTCACCGTCCACCTCTCCGGAGAAGTTCTCTTCCACGGCGCTAGCCAATCAAAGCCGGCATCCTCCTACCCCTCCGTCTATTAAATTAGGCTTAGTTTAAGTAGTTTAGCATCTTAGGTTTGTTTTACACCCCAAAAAATCCAACAACAAGCCCTCGACTACACCATTCACCCTCATCGTTCTCGTCTCTGGCAATCCCTCCAGCGAGGCACCCCCATTGCTACACTCATCCACATGCCTCGCCATAACTCCCAAAACCTTCACCATGACTCCACCAATCAAACCCCTCTCCTGTTTCACTACACCACTCACCCAAACATGCTCCCGAACAACCCACATTCTTCCATCTAGTTCTGACTTCGCCAGCCACCTACATGCATTCTCGTAGCACACCATGACCGTCACCACGTTCGTCGTCACACGGCAAAGCTATTGAATGTGTTTGACATGGGCAAAAGGCCTTATTTGTTTATTTCAGGTGTACAGGTCCTTGCCATTGACGACAGAGTTTGAGCTCTCTTGAAGCCTTCTTTAGCACCTCCAGGTCCAAGTGATACACCCATACCGCACGGAAAGTCTCCAGCCTTCGAAGCAGGGTTTCAATTGGGAGCTCCCCCTACAACAGCTGCTCAAATTATCCATGGATTCAACCACAACTGCAAACAGGAAGAAGGTGGGACATTTCATCCCATCTCAGAAACCAATGGAGTTGTAACCCTAGATAAGAGGAATTTGTGACACCAGCTCTTCGCCTCAAGTCACATAGGGGGCTGAGGTCCCCCTCACCTCACACATGCCTCGCCTGTGACACTCTGCACACGGGCTTGGTCTGATCCAATTACCGCCCTAAACTCGCACCCTCGACTGCTACCCCACTATTGGCAGCCCTGGTCTCAAGTATGCTCTGATCCGATACCGCGCAATACCCAATTGCTCGGTTATCCTTGAGATAAGGAAAGGAAACAACAACAGACAAAGCGAGGGGCTAAGGGGGGTTTTGCTCTTCAGTGTTCTTGACACTTAGTCGATTTTAGAGGAGAGTTCCCCCTATGCATCAGAAGGGCCAAAAAAGGAAGGAACAAAGAAGAGGAGAGGTTTCGAAGAAGAAGAGTAGGCTTATGCTTGCATTCAGTTAAGACATTTGATTGCTAAGCCCGTCATCTAACGCATTATAGCATTGAAACTACTCGTGGTTTATTTGAGATAATTGATGGTTGAATGCATAACTTTAGAGGATATAACTGGTGATTCAAATCACCACTGTCTTTCATTCTTATCCTCATATTCTTGATATACGTTGGATTTCATTGAATAACTAATGTGGCAGGTTATTATTCATTGAAAATCTATACTTTGCTCAATTTCTTATGCTCATTTATATTATATGTTGAGATTAGCGCGTGAATGCAATACTTGCTCCCAGCAAGCGACCTCAGACTTCATTTCTGACATTCGAGTTATGAATTTTATCTGTTGGTCGAGCTATTTTTGAGGAATTATTACTACAATGAATGAATCATTTAGAACCTCAATCTAGCCATACAACATGCAGTGCTAACTGCAAGTTTTCTTATTCACAGAATACCCAGCTCTACTTTTCATGAACAGATTTGTTGGCAAGTTTCGTATCCAGATGACCGATCTTTCATGCTCCCCCTCGAGTTTTTGGATGTGTGGCATTTGTTCACATTCTTGGTAATGGATGGGACAAACTGGCACCTAGAGCGGTTAAGTGTGTTTTTCTGAGCTATTCACGGACAAAAAAATGTTATCGTTGTTTTGATCATGTTACTTCTCACCATTTTGTATTTTCTAATGTTACTTTCCATGAGTTAATTCCATATTTTTCTACTGGTCAAGAGTTGCCCCCTACTCTTGATGTTGTACCTATGCCCATGCCTCCTATACCTTTTGGTGTTATTCCTGATATGGATACTTATGTTCCTGTGTTCCCTAAGAAACATATATAGGTATACCCATCCCATTCGTACTTATGTCAGGCCACATACTACTGTATAAGTTCCCCCTCCTTCACCTCCGCCTCTAGCCTCCTCAGACAAGGTGAGCTCAGCACCCTTAGACACTGATGATTATGTACTTAGTGCTGCAGATGGGCCTTCTACAATTCGTTGTGAAATTCTACACATCATATAAAATCACAAAAAATTTTCTAAGGCTTGTGGTGGTACTGAAAAGTCCAAAATTCCTTTCGGTATCATTTCTGGACTGTGACACCAGCATAAAGAAAATTTCTAAAAAAAATCAAACAAATTCCTAAAATCACAAACAAATATTTTTTGGAATCCTTATTTGATTTGCCTTACAGTAGTGGTGCTTTTTGCATTGTTTGGACCATTACTTAAACTGAAAGCTTAAAAACAAACTAATTGGAAGTAAAATTTCTGTATTAGTATTCAAGTGATTAGGGTTTTCTTTTCATTTCTAGAGACCAACAACTTAAAGGAAATTGATCTTCACCAACATAACTTGTTTCTCCGTTGTTTGTTGAATCTCAAACTTGTTTGAATACTTAAAGAGAAAAACCCTAAAACACACTAAGCTAAAGCAAATCCTAAAAAATAGAAATACATTAGTTGTGTGACAACTTGATTGCTAATTGGAATCACCTTCCAATTCCTGCACACACCATCAAAATTCAAATAACAGGGCATTACCCAAATCAACGCCCTCCACATTCCGTGTGCACTTTAGTCTCCTAGACTTAAGTAAAAATTGTAGCAATTTGACCCCTAAGGATTCATCAACTTAGGCTTGCTATATAGGTCTTAAGTTTTCTCTAGTTAATACAAATTCTACCATCTATATCTAGTGTTAGGCTGATGGGCCGTGTCAAATAACCAGGCTCAGGTTTGCACAAGCCCCTGGGGATTTTCCTAGGAAATGCTTGGGCCCAAACCTCCCCTTATGCAACTTAGCCAGATTTGTTGGTAGAATGGGTATTCACTATTGATTTCTTATTTCCTATGTAGATCAAGTCTTTGGTTATTTTTTAAGGAGTCACATTTAGGTTAGGTCTAGAATTTTGTTGTTTGAATTGTACACTTTCTCTCCTCTATTTCCCTTCTCCTCCCCTCTAATTCTTCCACAAAAAAAAAGTGCATGCACTGGTGAAGGTCCCAGAACCCACATCTTCTGGGACCATCTGATTTTGCCCCCGCACCAGAAAATTTTTGTTTTCTTCTTCTTCCTCTTCTAGCAATATGGAAAACCCTGGAAACTGACAAAAAAAAAAAATTTCTTCTACTTCTAACTTGTCGGTCGATCCACAAGTTGACCTCCCCATACCTAACCTCCCTCATCTGGAGCAACTAGAAAATTTTGCAGGGCCAGGTGGCCCTCAAATCCAAACTCAAAATACAAACCCCTTTGCCTTTATGGTCGAGCATTTGATTTGACTACAACATGGCTAGCTAACTTGGGTCTAGTAGCTAAGCTCAACTGGGTTGAGTTGAGCTGAGTCTTCATGAGCCAAAGATGAGCTGGCCTGAGCTGGTTGATGACTCTTTAGCTGGCTTAGCTTAGCTAGTTCAGGACTAGTAGCTAAGCTAGGTGGAATAAATTCAAACAAGGTTCTAGTGAGGCACATAAGAACTTTTGCAAGTCCCAATTATTTGATAAATTCCCTTTAAGTATGGAAATGCAAGTGTGCTCTACCTTAATGTGAAAATCCTAAGAATAGATAGCTTTAAATGATGAAGTTTAAGTTTAACAAGTCAAATGTGGTGCAACCCACTCAAAGCATTTAATGATCCTAATGCATCACTAACTAAAGCACTCGATATTTTTTTTTAGAATTTTTAATGCACATTTCATATTTTTTCAGAATTAAATGTCTATTTGGTCTTCAGATCTATTTTGATACCCAGTCAGTGTTCAGATTTTCAGTGAAATCAAAAATGCTCAAAATATTTTTTTTAGAGTTTTCCTTGGTGTACAATTATTATAGGAACCCAATGCTTCAACTTTTAGATTAATCAAGTAGTATAACAATTCTTATGATTTTCGGATTGACACAATTAGGAGGCAAAATCATAATGGATATTAGTGTAATTGGTGAATTTTTAAAAATTAAGTATAAATCAAATGAAATCAAAATTCAAACATTATCTTCCTGACTTCAATACATACGTCAAGGAGAAATTATATAATTTTTAGGCAAAAAAATTTGGAAAATGATTTTTGAAAAATGAATTTGTTAGCAACTTGAATTTTAAGGAGGTGGTTTTGAACATATCAAGGGGATAATGCCCACCAAAAAGATCTTTTTTTTTTGATTTTTTTTTATGCAACCAACTCAAGAAAATAACTAACCTAAGGTTCAAAATGGACACCTAATCTAGATGGAAAAAAGAGATTTTTTTAATAGAACTCTAATGCAAATCTAACCTAGGTTTCAAGAATGATCCTAAACTAAGACGCAAGGACTTCCTCGATATCTCTACTCATACTTTGCACCATTCCAACTGTTTGTCCATGTGATCCCGTGTCACCACAAAATCCTGCATACAATTAGAGAGATAGAAACAAATAGGTTAGAGAATTGAATGCAAAGAATGAATCTAAATATGCAAGCGAACTTTGTTGCCACCTTGGCAATGACGCCAAAAACTAATAGCGGATCTACGTGATATGTAACTAGCAGCCGTTATAGTGCGCAAAGTCACTAACGATTTTAAAGATAATCGAATTGGGAGTTCAGGTCGAATACAGGGAGACAAAAATAGAACTTTGCTTACGTATTTTTTTTTCATTTTTATTTCTAATGCGAAAGTAAATATGAACTAATATTAACTAAGATAACATAGAGGGAGAGAGAGAGTAGATGATAGAGATAAAAAGACTTTTACTTATACTAGAAGAATGATACAAATTGAGTTTTGAGAGAAATAAACTAATGCTATTCTACCAGAACAACTAGAATAGAAAGAGAGTGAGAGAAGATCTGGAGCAAAGTTACGGTAGTGGAGAGATTTTTTAGCAGAGATGCAGGGGATGCAGAAGAGGGTGACCAGAAGAGGAATGTTTGGTGGAGGAGGGTGGATCTAAGGGGCAACTAGGGTTTCTTTTCTAAGGGAGGTGGTGGAAGAAGATCGAAGAAGACAAACCTAAGGTGGAGGAATTCATTTTTTCTAAGGGGGCGTGACCTAAGGTTTTATAGAGGTATAAGTGGGTTTCTATTGGTTCATTTCTATAGCCTAGAATCACTAAGGTGTAGGGTTGGGATTTCATCAAGGGGGGTCAGCTATAGCTAGGTGAATGGTGGCCTTAGGATTAGGTTTAGAGGATTGAGTTGTTGGGTTGCTAAGGGATATAAGTGGCTGGCCACATAGGGTTTGTTTTAGGCGGCTTGGCCAGCCAAAGGAAGGGGATAAGGTGCTCCTTAGGTGGCGGATAGGTGGGTATTATGGTTTAGGTTAGGTGGGTTGTTAGGGAAGATAAGATCTAGGTTTCGATTTTTTGTTTCTAAGGAATAAGACCAATTTTTGTCCTGCCATTTTAGGTCTAAAATTGAGGCTTATGGCTGGCCTCTAGGTTGGTTAATTAGGTTAAGTAATTAGGCTCTAGGATAAAGTTAATTTGGTTCCTAAATTGGGCTAGATGTAGGGTTAATTGGGTTCGGGTCCAATTGTAGAAATTGACTCAATCCTCTTCATAAATGAGCTCAGTCTTGAATCTCCTATCTATAGGACTCCAAATTGCTCCAAACCTGATACCTGCACATATTACAGAAAAGACATCAAGTACCAGATATAAGTTTGGGAAAAATTGCAAAAACTCAAACTTATGCAATATTAACAAAAAGCACCTAAATGACTAAACTGACCTAACTAAATGCATTCTACCCTAATTAACCCTCAAATTAGCATTAGTTAGTTATAATCAATATAAATATATATAGTAATATCAACAAGTAAAAAAGTTAGGGAGAGATTCTACGATCATTTTGAGCTTCTCATCTTTATATAAGGTCATATTCCATAAACAACCTTATTTGAGGAGTACACGCCCTTTCAAAGAGCATTCCAAACTCATTTAGGAATTACGAAGTGTAGAAAAAACTATATTTCAAATATTCAATGCTTCAAGATTTAATATAATGTTGTCTGCATATTTGCAACTACTCTTATGCTCTGACAATTGACACTTGATGATGTAGTATTTCATAAACACATTATCATTATACCAAGATTTATTTATATTTCGTCAGATCTCGATTTTTCAAGTTTTCAAATAATGTGGAGCATTACATGTAACCCAAGTTATCTACTCTCAGTTTATTCAAAACCATTACAAACCATTCATCATGAATAGATTTCGTTCACTGATCATCAATTATATTCAACATTTCATTGTTATTCACGTTAACAGTTATACCTCCTAGACAAAATAAGTCACATCTTGACCCAATTACCCATTCATGATATCAACATGGTCCAAGATCCATATGTATTTTCCACAGTCCATTAATTTCAAAAGAGTAGCCATCAATAATGAAGTTACTCACTGAAAATCTTATTTATAGAGGAACTATATTTTGATTTAAGTTTATCAATTTGAAACATGATATAATTAGACCACTTACAAGTTAAGGCAATGTTCACCATAGTTAATAAAAATAAAACCATTATCACATGTATCTTTAGTTTAATCATTAATTCTTGCATAAGACATCATTTATTGAGACTTAACAACACATTTGAACAAATAACCAAATTGGAATATGATTACATATTAATAATGTAATCAGTGAATGATGACAAAGCAAGAAGGTAGTAATGGATCAAATTGATAATTATTCTGACTTTACTAGAAATTCGGCGATCATCATTGACCTAGTTAATATTCAAGTACTCAAGTAAATGTAGTCTAGAATAACTAATTAAGGACTCCGATAATAAGAAGATAGAACACAGGTGGGACAATGTGAGTATGCTAAACCTAGCTTCCGTATGACATCTTAGTGTTCTTTTAGGTTCATTTATAAAACTTTCGTTCTTCATAAAGAGCAAGAACTTTATGAGATCACGTAGAAGATATTAGTTCGATCTATGCCTTCATGATCAAGAAAGGACTATTGTGTGATTATAAATCTCAATAACCATACAAGACAATGATTTTATCACACCACATACAGGATCACTACCAAGACTCATTAGAGTTTAGCGAGTACATCTCTCTATGACACATGGAGGGGAACATCACATAGGGTGAGGAAGTAGAAGCAATGCAGCGAGTGCTTTTGAACCTTGCCCCTGCATCTGAATGGGCCAAAGAGGTATTCTTGAGTTCTCCTTCCCTTCCCCCTTGACATGATAGCACTCCTTGATAGTACTTAGAACATCTCAATTTCTATTATGGTTTTGCTATACAAACAGACCACCAGGTTCAAGGGATCTCTACCATTTAATAAGGGCAAGGTTGGAGGGATTTCTAATCCCAACCGTAACCAAGTCTATTCTGACCACTAACCATTAGCATGGCTTCTTTTATTCGATTTGACCAATCCATTATTTGAAATTAGCCAAGTCTTATGAATTACTTAATAGGAAAATTTCTAATAATTTTTTTTCTTTTGCATTGAAGCTGGACACTATAGTTACTACTGTACTACATCATTGTTTTGGATGCTCTTATAAGCTTTTCATGGGGAGTTGAATCTATCTGTTATCATATGGTTACATGCCTTGGTGTTTTGTTCATTAAATGAATCAATATTGAATGGTCTTACAAGCTGTTTGCACTTTGCAGGTATTAAAATACCAATTTGCCTTTACCTCTATATTATTTTTGTTTAACATGGTCCTGATTGTGGTTATTTCTATAGCCTGACTGACCGATATGTTAAACTTCTCTTTTTTGGCATTTCATTAAAAAAAAGCCAACAATGCTTCATTCAACCACTATCCCATTAAAGTCAACAAGTTATTTTAACTCCCTAAAAATAAAACTAAAAGTGATTGTCAAATTTGAAACTTGGACTGAGCTTGCATTTGCAAAATAGACATCCTCATAGTTTAGGAATGCCTAGAGGTTGAGCCAAAGCAAACTATAACTTCCTCACAAGCACTTGAAAATGCATGTGTTGCTGATATCCATCCAAAGCAAGAACATATGATGGGAATCCTTGAAATGCTTGGTTGATGCTATGCTTCATTAGAAGGAAAAGAAATGATTATTGAGTTGTATGATATGGCTTTTGGTTGCAGAAGGCTACTAGGTTTGTGAAGGTTCTTGTCCAAAGACTTCACAAGTGGGTACATTTTCCAAAGAGAAGTATCGATCTAAAACCAAAAAGTCGAAATTGGTTTTAGGTTTGGTCCTTGTGTTTCTTTTTTTCCTTTACCTTCTTGTAGGCCCGCTTGGTGTGGTTTTAAATGGGAGTTATCTTACGTGGTAGTTATAGGTGCTACAATGTATGAATAATGCAAAAAAAAATTTCCTCATCCATCACATCTACCTCCCACCAACCTACTCTCAATACAAATAAAAATAAAAACCAGTAATAACACATCATCTCAACTATCACATCTGCATCTACTAACCCTCCTCTCACCCATTCACTTATCTCTCCTTAAGACTTCTTAAACTTTATCTAGTTCCAAACTTTAAACTTGTACCAAACAGGGTTGTAAGTTCCTCCCTAAAGGGCACCACATATTCTACAACTTTCAGGAAATGGAAATTCAAGATAACAGCCATTAGAAAAATATACCCTTAAATCTAATGTAGATATTACTCGAGGGTATAACTATTTCTCATCAATAATTTTGTAGAAGTATAGATGTAATCGCAAGATATTAAAGGGCATGGGTTAATTATGAAAGTTTGTAGGCACATGAACAAAAAATCCCATTGAATTTTTTAAAGACTTGAATTCATTTATAACTAAGAATATGTACAAGTGAATACAATGGTCATCGATGTCTAACTGGTATGAAATCTTAGTGTGAGGGGGATGCTCCTTGCAAATTTAGCAATGGGCTGCCTATTCTTAATTAGCATTCCTCGTTAGATTTCACATATATAGTGCTTGATGCATTAGTAACCTACACTTAAAACCCTCAAGTTGAAATTTGAATAATCGAGCAACACCTGTCATTTTTATGACAAATCTAGGGATCTGACTAATCCTTGAAACAATATTCAATCATAAATGCTTGTAGCCATCAACCAATTCCCTTTCCGGGGTAATTCTATGAAAATAGCATCTAAATATAAAAGCTCTTTAGGTGGACTTTGCAAGTTGTGGTCAACTTACAATCAAAATTTTACAGGGACATGTCAGCATGCTAAAAGCTCCTCTAAATGAAATTTAGCTATGGAACATAAAGCACACTTTTTTATCAGGCTCCCAATCAATAATATCCAATACAAGACAACCAAAAAAATAAATTCGTTGCCCTTTGTTGACATAATGCTAAACATGCATCAACTAGTCCGAGGGCACCAGTTGAATCCAAGAAGAATCCCTCTTGAACTTGATGAGGAATATCATCCCTCTTGAATATGATAAATATCAAATTTTCCGTATTCTTAACCGTCTTCAGCCTGATATGCACTTTCAAGATAATGCTATTTTGGATTGCCCCTGGATAGAAGATGAAAACGTGATTTACAAATAATAAGAAATGCTTTTGATAGACATCGAAAGCTCAACATTGAAAATAGTGGATCTAGTCATATGTGTATCCTTACAAAGCTGTCACCAAATCAAACAAATATCTTTAAGTATAGATTTGTGGATTCATTCAAACATGAGATTGACATGTCCCAAAAACTTACACCTTAAAGAAATTGCAACTAGCATTAAAAGGTTCTTACAGGTTTTTACACACCAACAATAAATCATCACCCAATTAGATAGCTGCTTCACTTGAAGAAGAGAAGGCAACCACTAGATTGGTACATTGCTCAATAAGGACCAAAAACTGCAATTTCTATTTCATCTCCCTTGACATTGAGGAACTTCAAGATCCTACATGACATGAAATATTCCCCATTAAACATTGTCAACCAGGCAGAAATAACAAGAAACAAATCTGCTATGAACTACCATCTAACCATTATTTTGAACAATTTCCTAACATTTAACCAGCACTCAAGTTAACCACTTTTAATTTCAAGAAATCACAAACCCTTACTTCTTCTATGTGCAAGATTGTTACCATTTTTGGACTCTTCCTCTCCCCCTCTCCATGCTTCCCCACAATGCAATGACATACATGAAGCCTCTATTAATGACACCCACAATTCATATTCCTAAACCATGTACACATATTACTATAGAAAATTGATGCTTAAAAATAAATTGAAAGACAGCAAAAGGTTTCAACTTGTGAACCCCCACGTATTACATTCGATAAGCAAAGAAAGATCACCTTTTTCTCGTTTGATCATTCATCCCTTTAACTTATGTAAAAGCACAGTTACTCTTCTGATTTGTAGTAACATGATCAACTTTGCATGCAAAGAAACCTGCTTCGGCATGGTGGGGAGGGGTGACTAGGAGGAATGCAGGATGGGCTTGGTGCATAGGAGGTATGTTTTGGGTGGAGAGGAGAGGTCAGCTTTTGAACTGCAGTTGTGGGAGGGGATAGGTAGGAAGGAGGAGAGATAAGGATGGTTTCCAAGGGATGGGGCAAGGACGACGATGGGTGGGGAGGTGATGAGGTGAATTAATGGGTGAGGATGAGCCAAGCTACATATGAGATTGGAGATGGTTTTTTGTGTGCACAGGGGCAGAGAGACGTAAGCATGAGAAGGGTTGGTGAAAGTAGGGATGGGAGGTTTTGAGGTTTTTCACCTTGAGCATTGGCGTAAATATCACCAGAACCATCAAATAAGACGATTGGCTATAGGTAAAAAGTGTTCAGCTGAGCAACATATTCCCTGCCCCCTTCATAACTATTATAAATGAACATCCATAGGACCTCATCTTGTGAGTATGCCACGAGCAAATTACACTATTATCTAACATGACATGTTCTAGTTTCGAGCAAGATCGAGCCATTCGTCAAGCTGACCTTAAAAAGACCCTGACCCAAACCTAGGTTGGCAATCCACAAGCAGAAATGCTTGGCCCTAGAATAGGCCAGTACAAGTCAAGCCAAGCTAGGTAGGCCTATGGGTGCCTAGTAGTGCAATTCACTAAACATATTAATATGAGGAAGGGACAATCACATCGTTCATCAAGTGGCCTATCGACTAATTAATGTCCTCTCGATCATTTTCTTTTCTATCTCAAAGTTTGGGAAGCTCTAACCAGTCAAGTCATAGCAATATTAATTGTGTTGTCTTTTGAAGGGGAGAACCATTAGGAAATGGATGAGCTTCTATGGCACCAGGTCCAACTCCCGTGTGGTGTAGTTTAGGTGCTTTGCAATCTAAATTAGAAAATGACCATATAGTGTTGTCTTATTTTTTATGTTATGTTTGTGAGGGTCTGTTGGTAATTTCTATTTTATGTTGGAGTTGCGTTGCTATTTGTCCTACCTCTCTCTCCATATAAAGAGAGGTAGGGTTTCTCGAATAAGACAACCTTTTGTTTCTCCTAACTTGGTATCAGAGTGGCGGTCTTAGATTGGAGCTTGTGATATCCCACCCGAATAGGCCTCTGATTTCTTCCACTAATCTCCTAACCTAATATCCTCCAGTTGGGCATCTTCACTGGTACCCTGGGTGCCACCAACTCCACCACTGGTAGTGCTCTCCACAGTAGCGCAGCTGCCCAACCTCCTTTTCTCCTTGCACCACCGCCACCTGCCCTTGCTGCCTCCAATCGCCGCTGACAGCACCACCTGTAATGTTGTACTGGGGGAAATCAGATTTGAGGCAGCAGCGATAGGGCTCTAAGCCCTTGCTGCAGTTTAGTGTTGGCCTAGCCAACCCTGGTTGGGTGCTGTTGCAGTCGGCAAGCACTAGATCGAGACCCATCTGATGTTCTAGGCCCTTGATTCCTCTTGATCTGATTGTCTCTAACCAGATCAAAGGAGTTTTCGGCCTGGAGGGTCTGATTCTTGTGATTTCATATGATAGATCGGATGTTTGAAGAATAAATCTGTGATTTGAAGCATTTCCTGTAGTGCAGGTTCATGGACAAGTAAAAGATGGAGTCTCCAAGTTCATCCAAAGTCACATCGAACTCTACTGTGGACAATAGGACTTATAAAAGTTCACTTTTTGTTCCTTTGGCAAAGATTGATGAGACCAATTATCCTATGTGGTCCCAGACATTTTTGATGACCATTAGGGGTCATAGGAAGGAGAACATCTTTTCTAATCCAGAACCCACCCAGAAGACAGGTGCAAATCTATGTGCGATAGAGATGATGCAATGGTACATGCGTGAATGATGAATTACATTATTCCTTGTATTAGTGACGAGATTATGTATTACACCACAACAAAGTAAATGTGGGATTCTCTTCGTGAGAGATTCTCATGAGAAGAATTCTTCTATAGTTTTCCAGATTTATCATGAGTTATTTCACCTTCTCCAAGAGGGTCGTTGTTTGGCCCATATTATTCTATTGTGATGGGTCTATTGGAGAGACATAATGCACATAGGACTGGTTACATCTATGATTCTTAGCATGGTTTTCGGAACGAGTTAGCAGTTTCCATCTTCCTACCAGGTCTTGGCCCTAAGTTTACTGCTGCTAGGGAACAGATCTTGACCTTACTTGAGCTACCATCTCTTGAGGAGACCTAAATATAGTAGGCGCAGTAGAATCGCACTTCAGACTCCATTAACAAATACTATTGGACAGACCTCTTTGTTGGCTACAATCCATAGATGTTAGAGAGGTGAATCCTCTTCATGTGGTCACGGTCGAGGATGTGGATTTAGGGGGTGTAATTGTACTTCATGTACTTACTGTGGTTGGATAAGGCATTCAGAGGCAACATGTTGGCAGAAGCATGGAAAGCCCATAGTGGCTAATCAGGCGAGTGATATTTCTGATGCATCTCTAGAGGTTATTTCAAGGGTAGAGTTTAATGATCTTCTTTAGAGAGTTTCTCAGATGGCTCAAAACTTTACTATTCAACCCCTACATACTGTTGCATATGCGACTTCCTCCTCAAGTAGTGAGTTGGTTTGCTCTTCCTTCTCATTGGGATCTGATGAATAGATGGTAGATAGTGGTGCCTCAAAGCACTTGTGTGGAGATCAGGGGACTTTTCTTGTCATGAGTCCTGTTGCACCAGGGAAGATAGTTTAGGTGGCAAATGGTTGCCATTCCCCTATGTTTGGAAAGGGAGACATCCCTCTATCCTCTACTCTTCAGCTATTTAATGTTCTATATGTTCCAAATTTTCCTTTTGGTTTACTTTCTGTGAGTAGTATTACAAAAGAATTAAATTATCGAGCCGTATTTGATGCCAAGTCATGTGTCCTATAGGACCAGCTCACAGGGAGGATGATTGGTGGAGGATGTGAGGAAGGCGGGGTATATCATCTGAGTCGTTCACCTATTATTGCTGCTGTTGTTGGCCATAGGGGAGGTGCCTCTAGGTCACCACTCTAGTGGCATCTTCATCTTGGTCACCTACCCCTCGAGAGACTTAGATGTGTTCTACCTCATATTTCATGCACCGCTTATATTGTTTGTGATGCTTGTCAACTGGGCAAGCATCACCGTGCTAGTTTTCCAGCCTCTACTCATTAGGGTCTACTTCTATTTTCCAGCTTATTCGTATGGATTTATGGGATCCTAGCCATATTCCTAGCAGGCTACGACATAGATATTTCTTGGTTTTGTTTCTTGGATTTTTCTTGTGAAAAATAAATTTGAGGTTGGAAACATTGTGGAGAATTTTGTTGTTGAAATAAAGATCTAGTTTTCAGATGTTTCGTTTTGACAATGCATTGGAATTTTGTAATATTTGCGTACATTCCTTTTATAAATCCAATGGCATTATTCATCAAACCACTTGTATTCATACCTTTCAACAGAATGGGGTGGTTGAGAGGAAACCTAGACACTTGATGTTGCTCATACATGTTGATTCATCATTTTGTCTCATCTTTATATTTGAGTGATGCGGTTAACTGCAGGTTTTCTTATTAACAGAATACCCAGCTCTACTCTTCATGAACAGATTCGTTGGCAAGTTTTGTATCCAATTGACCAATCTTTCATGTTCCCCCTCGGGTTTTTAGATGTATGGCATTTGTTCACATTCTTGGTCATGGATGGGATAAATTGAAACCTAGAGTGGTTAAGTGTACTTTTCTGGGCTATTCACGGACACAAAAAGGTTATCGTTGTTTTGATCATGTTACTTCTTGCCGTTTTGTATTTGCTGATGTTACTTTCCATAAGTTAATTACATATTTTTCTACTGGTCGAGAGTTGCCCCCTACTCTTGATGTTGCACCTATGCCCATACCTCCTATACCCTTTGGTGTTATTCCTGATATGGATACTTATGTTCCTGTGTTCCCTAAGAAACATAGGTATACCGAGCCCATTTGTACTTATGTCAGCCACATACTATCGTACAGGTTCGCCCTCCCTCACCTCCTGCTCTGCCCTCCACAGACAAGGAGAGCACTACACCCTTAGGCACTGATGATTATGTACTTAGTGATGCAGATGGGCCTTCTACTATTCGTTGTGAGGAGGAGGATCTTGATCTTTTGATAGCATTTCGAAAGGCTCTACGGAGTTGTGCTCGATATCCAATTGCAACTGACCTTGTGATAGATGGACTAGGGACAGAGTTTGCTAATTTTTGCCATGCCTTAGTAACCACTCATATTCTTTCAACATACCATGAGGTCATGCTTGATTCAAAGTGGCATTTGGTCATGGAGGAAGAGATGGTCACTCTTCTAAGTCGAGACACATGGGAGTTGACTTCTTTGCGATAGGGTTTTTGCTCTAAATTACAATCCGGATGGCTCCGTTGCAAGGTATAGAGCTAGACCAGTGGCAAAGGGATTTACTCAAACGTATGACGTAGATTTCTTTGACACCTTTTCTCTTGTTGCTTGCCTGTCTACTGTGTGTCTTGTGGCCATTGCAGTGCATAAGGATTGGTCATTACATCAACTTGGTGCCAAAAATGCATTCTTATATGGAGATTTGCAGGGAGTAGTATTTATGGAGCAACCCTCGAGATATGAAGTTCCGGGGGAGTGTATATGCAGGTTACCCAAGGCCATCTATGACCTTAAGTAGAGTCCCTGTGCCTGTTTCCAAAATTTATCTCAGGTGGTGGAATAAGTGGGATTTCAAAGATCCTAGGCAGATCATTCCTTGTTTGTTAGAAAAACAAAGTGAGGTATCAGTATTCTTGTATATGTAGATGAATTGATTGTTACATGAGATGATTATGAAGTGATAATGGAGATCAAGAGATGTTTGCCTGACCAATTTGTAATGAAGGATCTGGGTCCATTAAGATACTTTCTCGGGATAGAAGTAGCTCATACTAAGAGTGGTGCTGTATTGTCCCAAAGGAAGTATGCTCTTGATGTTCTGCAAGAAGTTGGCATGCTAGGGACCAAAGTAGCCAATATGCCTATGGACCCTAAAGGGCATTTATATGATACTATGGCTGAGGCTATGGATTGCAAGCAACATAGACAGCTTGTTGGGAAACTATTATATCTCACTATTACCAGACCAGACATATCTTTTGTTGTTGCTAGATTGAGCAAGTTTATGGCAAAACACACTAGACAGCATTGGGATGCTGTAATGATGGTGCTCAGATACATTAAGAAAGCTCTTAGCAAGGGTCTTTTATTTACTAGAGGGACTTCTATGGTAGTAGTGGGTTATTTTGATGTTGATTATGCGAGATGTTACTTGGATCGAAAGTCTACTACAAGTTTTTGTACCTATATTGCTGGAAATCTTGTGACCTGGAAAACCAAGAAACAGGCAACAGTTTCTATATCTAGTGTAGAATCAGAGTACAGGGCAATGGCCCAGATAGCAGCAGAGATGATGTGGATTCGATCCTTGTTGGCTAATTTGCATATTGAGATTGATGGTCCTATGTTAATGTAGTGTGACAATAGAGTAGCCACCTACATAGATAATAACCCTATGTTTCGCGAGCACACAAAGTATGTGGAGGTTAATTGCCATTACACTAGAGACATCATTTAGAAGGGATTGCTCTACACAACTCCTGTTTCTACTGATGACCAGGCAACAGACATATTTAGCAAGCCACTTATCAAATCTATTTTTAATGCATGTTGTTCCAAGATGAGCATGATTGATATCTATGCTCTAGCTTGAGGGTAAGTGTTATACTCATTTTTTATGTTATGTCTATAAGGGTGTGTTGGTAATTTCTATTTTATGTTGAAGTTGTGCTGCTATTTGTCCCACCTCTCTCTTTATATAAAGAGAGGTAGGGTTTCTAGAATAAGACAACTTTTCATTTCTCCTAACTTACAATACCAAAGAGCTCCATTCAATATGTTGTAGACATGGTTGCAAAGAATTTATAATGTTTGCCCCTAGATAATGTGGGAAAAGACATGTCTATTGTTATTTCTGTAAATGAATGCAAATGCATCATAACATGAGCATTATACCAGTAAACTAATAGTAAATTGAGTTCTTCAACACCATTCTATTATATTAAGCACTGAAGCCATGCCACAACCTTTAGATATGGGGAGTTCTCGTATAGTGTTCATTCGATGCTAAACATGGTATAAAGCTGATGCACTCATTAACAATTTTATTCATTCTATAGTCCTATTTAACATTCATAATCATGCTCCAATTGTACTTAATGTGGAAAAGGCTTGGTTCCTACATTTACACAGCTATTCAATTTATTATGTTTTTCAATCATATACCCTTTCTGAGCAAATGCTAAATTCTAAACAAGTGATTATTCTTCTGTAGACAAGAGAGCCATGTTTGCAGAGCGAGGTTGATGTTTATAAATGTTTCATTGTAGTATAGGTCGAAATCGTTTTGAAAACAAATAAAATTTATTACTCGAATGAAAGTCCAAGGTCGAATATAGGGAAAAAAATAGGAATTCACACACTAATCTCAATAATGTAAATAAACACAAGAAGTAACTCAGAAATTCTAATCAATATAAAGCATGAGTTTAACATATGGTCAAAAGAATCTCAAAGCAAAAACAATGGTGATTTAGATCACCAATTATTCAATTCAAGCATATATGCAAATAATGCAATAGTGCCATCAACCATCAAACTTAGGTACTAAGATAACTAGATAAAGTCTCAAATCAGATGTTGGGTCTTTTAATCAGATGGCTTAACTAGCAGATGCTACAGTGCTTCCCTAGCACTATTCTTCTTCCTCTTCTTCTTTCCTTCCTTGGCCTGCTTCTCTTCTTCATCTTTAGCTTTCCTTATTCAACTACTATCTTCTTCCTCTTCTCTTCTCTCCTTCTCTACTTTCTCTTCACACACGAGCCTTCTTCCTTCTCTTTATTCTTCTTATGCACAAGGGAAGTAATCCCTCCAATGACTAAGTGTCACAGAGAGCAAAACCCTCCTAACCCCCACTCTCTCAAATCAGGCAAGTATACAGGTAATCAGCTCAAATCCTAGACCCGCATGGCATGATCGCAGGTGAGGGTGTGCGTGGGCACGTGTGAGGGGACCTCACCCCATGCTACTGGGGTGATAAGGCAGCATTAGAAAATCAATATATGCACCTCTGGAAGCTCGTCCCTTTACGATGTGGGACTAATCCCACACATCTTTTCCTTGTACTTAGCAGCGAGGTCCTTCATCCAATTGTTGCGAGGTAGCAGCTGGATCCTTCGATCAATTGCCTAGGAAGACTCCTGGGACTATTTCATAGCACCTGGAACACAAATTGGGGAAGAATCACTGTGGAGGACTGCGAATGCAGTCGAGCGAGGCGGCAGCGACAACGAAGGATGGTGGAACCTGAGAATCACAAATACAGCCTCATAGACACATTAGAATAGCTCATAAGCATCATCGAACCACAGCGAGCGTAGTGGCGGTGGTTTTGTGGTGAATTGGGGTGTGTGGTGGCCGGACAGAGGTGAGAAGGCAGTATGGAGGTGATCGTGTTCGGTGAGGTGAGTGAGGGACCAATCCCCTTAATTTCTTGAGGGGTTTTGGTCTGTAGAGCACAATGGTGGCTATTGGAGTCGTGGGGAGGCAAACGGTGGCTTGTGGACCTATGGAGGCCTCGTCGGAGTTCGGCCAGTCTTAGGAAGACGGAGGGCAAACGGCACAAACGACAGTAGTAAGTAGTTGGAAAGTGGCTAGAATTAACAAAGAGAGGGAAAGGGAGTTGAGGGACCTAATGCTATGGATGGAAGGGGAAGGGATATGATGTCGGTGTGATTGTGGCGCTGTGGAAGATGAAACTCCTAAGGGAGATGGCAGTGAAGAAAAGGGTTTGAAGTGCCTCTGATGTGGTCATCGAGAGGCGGAGGAAGTCGGGGAAGAAGAAGACACTCCCAATTTGGGAATTGGGAGGCCGTGGGATGATGGGGGAGGATATTCGCTGGGGCTAGGTCGAAGGAGGCTAGAGTTAGGGTTAGGAAGAGGATTTTTGGGCCAAAACCTAGCTGAAGAGTGCAGTCGTGCCCTAAGGGTCCTTTTATAGGGCTTAGGGGGGATTTTGAGCTTGGAAGCTTGGCTTCTCTAGGAAATGTCACCGGCGTAGGAATTCTCTAGGATACCTTAATCTCTCATGTGTTCGAATTAGAGATTGGAAAATTTTTAGGGCTCATGGACAGATTTAATGGGAAGAGGACTTCTCAAAGAATCTCCCATCCAATTTTGGAAGGGAATGATTGATCAAATAAGGAGTTCTCCTCAATCAAAGGTTGCCGAAGTTGTAGGAATAGGATTCATGGCGGTAGGGACCTTTCTGTGAAGAAGATAAAGAAGTTGGGGGGCTATTTGTAAGGAATTCAAAAGTTAAGGGTTTGAATGGGATAGAAAGAGTTTGACTGGACCAAAATGCAAACTTGGTCAAGATAATCTCAGATTGGGCCCAAATTTTGGTACAAACCTAATTTCAACCCAAGAAATACAATGGTGCAGTTAGATTTAGGTTTTGACCTAGTTTGACTAGGAAATTTATGCAAAAACCTAAATTAGAGCAAATGTCTATCTAGGACTCTATTTTGGGTGAAGACGGGTTATGATGGTCAAATTGAAGGTACCAAGCTAGAGAGAATATTTTTCTATGAATTTTAGAGGGTTTAGGTGAATTTTATCCTGACCAGAACCTCAATTAATTAAGCAGGTCTATTTTTAGGATTTCAGAAGTCATTTAATTCTCAAAACACGTGAAAACCCTTTTCTGTCTGTATTAACCCACTTGTTAGCCTTTTAGGACCATTTGACCTTTATTTAACCCCAAATCAAACCTGTGATTGTACTGCAATTGAGATATACTGTTAAACTTGTAGTTTTAACCCTACTTTCCTGTCTTTCTCTCAGAATGATTATGCAGTGAATTATGGCCTTCAGACGGTTATGTAGGAGCATTTAATGACTTAATCAGATCAAATTATGCTGGTTATGGCTCATGTTGGTGTTTCCATCTTACCTCCATGCCTAGCTTTTGTTAGTCCCTTATCAAAATCTCATGGAATTAACTCAAATTCTAGACCACATGCCTTTTTATGCTCAGATTTTTGCTGTGTGCTTTCTTTTGTAGATTAGATTAGAATGTTGATAGTAGGCCTAGAGGTACTCAAGTACCAACCAAGATTCGGGCCTGACCAGCTCTAGCCTCAGTTCGCCATGAAGGTTTCTAAGGCCCACAAGAACTAACATAAGGGTCGTTGAACTCCGCGATTAAAGCACCTGTGCTTGTAACATGTTTTAGCCCAAGTTCAGTTTACAGTGCATTTTTGTAAGAGTGATAGAAGATTTTTTTATTTTTCGAGAGTTTTCTCTCTCTTTTCTTTCTTTATTTCTAGCTTCAGATTGGCTTTACAACATGGTCAGTATCAGATTCCTAGCTCCCACCATCAATCCTCGTAGGGTCCCTTGCAATCGATGCTTCGAGATAGCAACACCCATGGCAACCCCCAGAACCCTGGCTTTTGAGATTTCGAGATAATCCCTCCCATGGCATTCTATAGCTAAATCCAGACCCTAGCAATCGACATTTCATGATAGTGCCACCCATGGCATCTAAACCAACACAAGTTGCTTACATGCGCCCGGTAGGATATTTAGATATCCTAGGAGACAAGCACTGAGGAGACGGTATCTTATTGCGCATCTTCGAGGGGAATTTCCCACCTCTCTAAGTTGGGAACTCTTCCAAATCAACTTGTGTTGATCAACTACTATTAATCTAGGTAGCTTTTTCAGAACAGACTTAATGCATTTGCATGATTTTGATAATTAAGTGCATTGAATCAGACTATGTGTGGATTAGGGTGCTTAGGTTACAGAGTCCTGCAAACCAGTGGTCAGTTAATGAGGTCGAATAATCTCTGAGCCTTAGACCTAATATTTAAGTTTCGCATTTTCCCCAACCTCTTGAGGACTATCCAGATCTTAATGAATACTTGAATTTTTAAGCCTAAATACAAGCCCAAGAGGCCTAAGATCAGTGTTCATACTAATCTCTTTTGTCCCTTAGCACTTTTTGTTTTTCATTTTCTTTATTTTGATTTAGTCTAGAACTAAGTAGATTCCTTAATCTTTTACTAATGACTTTCTCTTTCTTGTTTCAAACTATGCTGCTTTTTGACATTTATGTTGCCTCCCCTTTTCCTCCTAAAAAATGATATGCATATTGATCTTTCAAATTTTCCTCCCTTCTCCATTTTTTGTTATTTTTCAATTTTCTATTTTTTTTTGTTTCTTTTTGGAATATGTATTTTTTTGTGAGAACACTTCTAAACTGTGAATTTTTGTATGTTTGCACTTTACCACACCCCCATGCCTAAGGTTTGCAATGTCCTCATTGTAAACGGAAGGTATGAAATAGTTTTGGGTTCAGGAATTAGAATAGGATTATTCGATGGGCAAACGGGTCGAGACGATTATTGCAGATGATTTCAAGCTATGGTACGTGTACTAGAGGTAGGATCAACAATTCTAAAATCGAACTCAGAGTGCAATATACGTGAAGTACAAAAAATGATAACAAGAAGGATCTCAGGTTTTTGGAATGATAGGTACCTCCTGTTAAGCACTAAATTTAATGCCTTCAGCCAGGCGAAAAATGGTATGGAGAAGGAGTGGTCAAATCATATAAGTTTTGTAGAATAAGCACCTTGATCAAAAGCTTGGTTGGTCCAACCAGGTCTTTGTTTAGATTAACAGGCAGATGATGCAGCCCAAACCCAATTAATCTGGCTGGTTGTTAGATGTAGATCAAGAGATGCGGAACCCACCATATGCTGTGGAGCTCAAGAAGATGTGGAAGTGCATAGCTAGGGTTTGGCTGAGTCGAATCAGCCTGGTCAGAGTAGGGATCCTCAAATGAAAATGAATCAGTGGAGGATGTGGGAACCCTACGAAAATGATCAGAGAAGAATGGGGAGTGATTTGTAGTCTGATCGATGTCCGAAACCTAATTGAAATGTGGAGGAGAATCATCTACAACTGGCTCATTAAGAGGGGAATCAGAGTAGAAATTGAGCTCGGTTGCAGGTCAGGGTTGAGAATGGGTTTAGGAAGATTTTCCATGTGTAGAAGAGGTGGCTTCAAGAATAATTGTCTATAAGGGCTCCTCTAGAAAGGATTCAAAAGTGGGTTCATGTAGAGAGTCCTCAGAGTAGCCATCAAACTCAAAGGTAAATGCCTGAAGAGTGTTTATAGGATGAAGGAAATCTGAGTCAAGAAAAGATTTGAACTCTAGGTTGTAAACACTCTCAGAAATTTCTGTTTCTGATTCCTGAGTATCAAAAAGAAATAATTCCAATATCAATGGAACCTGATTTTGAATTAATGATCTTGGGATCAGGGACCTCAGAGTCAGAGTTGAAGAATGGATCATGTATGCTGAGGTCATAGATTCGCTCGTAGTTGTCAGGAAACAAAGGTTCTCCGAAATTAGAGTAAGATTCAAAATCATCTGAGAACTTGCGAGAATCAAGTTCTAAATCTAATTTGGGATCAGAGGTTCCACCACAGAATAAATCAAAAGATGTAGACTCAGCAACCTGACTTGAGTCTAGCCTATTCTCAATTTTTGAGCTCAAAAAGGTGTCCCTATTAGGCATGGGCTCAAGTTCTTGGTTTGTAGGGAAGGCCCAATAAAAACCCAACTCCTCCAACTCCTCGATTTCTATATCATAGATAGTTGTGACTTCCAAAAAATTAATCTGTGTTTCTGAGGATGCTGGAGAAGTGCATTGATTGCGCAGTAATCATAAGTCTTAATTGATCTAAATTAGGCTACGACTTAGCATAAGTTAGGGTAACTCATGCATGCATAAGCATTATTTGCATCTTTACTACTTTCTTTTAGCTATGTATAAAATAATGCCATAATGTACTAATTAGATGCATTATGTCAATTGCAGGTAATAAGCTTATCAGAAGCTAGATCTAAAGCTGGATCTGAAGAATAAAGAATAACTGGTGTTGCAGCAGAGCTAGAGCAATAGGCCTAGATTAGATACAGTAGATAATAATGTAAGGGAGTTAAGGTATGCTATTCTATTAAGTATGAATAAAGCAATAAATTTTGAAGAACTTAGGTCCATCCTAGCCCTAGGACAGTCTAGAAGCCTCCCAAGCCTTAGCCACCCTTAGATTAGGGCACTGCACCCTAGGAAACCTTAAAACCCTAACTCTAGCCTCTATCTAGACAACCAGATGAGTTATAGGATGTCTAGAACCCTTAGCCAACTCCTGCACACCATAAACCCACTTCTGCAGTGTTATTGGACTTGCAGACACCTGGTTAGATGTCCAATTTCTACAGAATACCCAAAACAGAACCCAAAATCCCTCCAGTCTCTGATTGGACGTCCGGACAACAAGTCTGGACTTTTGATTTTTCACTATTAAACATCTAGAACTACCCTCCAGACCCTGTTTTGAGATTGAAGCCTTGATCTTGGATCTCTAGCTCCCTAAACCCAATTCTAACCCCCTAGGAACCTAAATTAAGGTGCCCTAACCCTAGTACATCACCTTTAGACCTCCCTAAGGATCTAATTAGGTCCTCACTAAACCTAATTGGCTTGGATCATGGTCAATATCTTCAGTCTATTCAATTGGACTCATCGAGTTCAATTGAGCCCTGATCTCAGCACACACTATCCAATTGGACCCAGTGAGAGTCCAATTGACCTAGACCTAACTTAATTGAGTTGTTTTACTCTCAATTAGATTTTCACACACTCAATTAAACTTGTATTAAGTTTAATTTCTCCTTACCTTAGTGAATTAGGGTTTACAACCCTAATTTGAGACCTACCTTAACCTAAACCCACTAGAATTTTAACCTAATCAACCTAGCCACCTAAGTTTCGACCCACACACACCCACACACATCATCCACACGAAAATACCTAGCCTAGAGTTCTCTAAAACTCTCTACCATGTGTTGTTGCCTTGGTTGCTAAAATTAGCAACTAAGAGCCATTCAATTTTTAGATCCACATTTGGTGGATCTAAAAACCACCATCCATCCTCTCGCTCTCACTCTCCCACGAGCTCCCACCATAGGCCTCTCTAGAGAGTTCCATAATTCTATAGAGAGCTTCCCTTAGGTCTATAAAATGACCTAAGGGGTGGCCATTTGCACCCATCCATTTCTTGGCTTCATTCACTCTTGGCTTCCATTTAGCTTAGCTACATTCCACCTCCACTCCACCTTCACGAGTTGCTTCACCATGGCCAACACCATTTTCATGCCAAGATGCTAGATCTCCTCTCCAACCTCTCTCCAAGGGCCAGCCTAAGCACCATTGGCCGCCCCTCCTCCTCTCAACCAACTCAAAGGCCATCAGAGCCCACCTTTGAGTGCCCTTATTTCTGCTAGATTAGTATCTTAGTTCTTCATAGTTTACATGCTTTTATTACTGCTTAGTAGTGTAGCTCTATATTCTCCTCCAATGATGCATGCATAATTAATAATAATACAATGGTTGCAATGTTTGTAGTAATGGTTGTAGTAATGCTGATTGTTATGTGGAAATAATGTATGTGTTGTAGTATGTTGAGATACCATGAGTGTCATTGTGGTGAGTTGTATGGAGTACCAGCCATTACAACCATTATTATTATTTACTTATCTAATTTTTACTGGTTTTATTCCAGGTCGTTCACTGGGAGGCAATTTATTGAATTACATCGCTCTTTGATCTCAAAATTATCCTCTAATTCCAAAAAGAAGCTTTACATCTTATTAAAGAATGAATGAATGTGGACATGGTTTGCCTACTTACTAAGAATTAATTGTCATGCTTGCAAAAACTAACTATAAACAAGCACCAAACAATTTATCACTATACTTTAAACTATGTCTTTACAAGTTGTAGTATTAATACTTACATGAAAGTACACAATAGACTAAGATTACATAGTATATTAACTTAACTTACTAGTCTGATATCTACAGTAACACATACAACAGTTTTAGTGACAGACGTAAGCGTCGCTAGATCCCAGAAAACACTATATACAAACCTAAGGAGGGAAACTGGGGTCTGTAGAGACACTTAAGGTGACATTTTATTCTGTTAGTAAATATATGGGTTTATTTATAAAAATAATTGGCTATACTACCTATACATATATATATATATACTTATATTTTTATTGTATATGTATTTACTTACGTATGTACATCGTCTCTCTCTCTTCTCCTTCACACCAATCTTCATTAGATGTTCTTCTTCTTCTTCTGTGTTTTCATTTTGCCGTAGTGAGTTTAATACGTTGTGGCTGAGAGGCATTTAATAGTCGTCATTAACTCTCTTTAATAAATTAAAAATGTGTTAACTTGCGGGTGCGCTTTTCGAGGGATACACAGCACCCAGAGGGTGGGACCAAACCTCTACTAAGCGCGCCCTAATTCTCATTAGGCTGCTTAATTACATTTTTCTTAACTCAGCACAGGGCCTTCACAGCCCCACGCACACACGCCTCTCCGGTCCCTCGCCCCCGCACAAATCATGTTCAGAATGCTCAGTATGTATCAATGTACTAGTTGTTTCGGGCGCCTGGCGCCCGTGACGACTGTACAGCATATAACACAAATTCATTATAAACCGCTGCGTGAGGTTTGCAGTGCACGATGTGGCGCTATTTGAGCGCCACATCTGCGCTAGAAACTGCATGCAGCTGTGGGCTGGAAGTGATTTTGGCCCTCAATTCAAGGGCCATAATTTATTTAAAAATAAAAATAAATTATGGAAAATAAAGTATTTACATAATACTATATAATTGTTCAATTAATTCTAAATTTTAATTAGATTTACTAAATAAATAAATTTACTAAAGTGGACTATTTTTATACACTGATTTTGGTGTTTTCTTGGTTAATTACTTATAGATTAGTTACTAGATGGTCTAATTGACCTCATACAGAGTTATAATACATATATAAGTATTTTATAGACATTTTTATTATATTTTTTTGAAATAATATATGTGTTATTTATATTTAAATAGCAGTTTTAATTGTTCTGCCTATAAATTAAGTTAAACTTATTGTAATCAGGTATGAATATATGTAAATTAGCTTAAATTACTTAAAGTATTTTAGTCTTAGTATACATATTCAATTTAACTTAATTATAATTCTAAATTACTAATTTAACTAATTTAATTTAACAACTTAGCTATAAACTTAATAAATTCATTATTTATTATCTATAAAGGATTAAATTAAGATAAAATATTTTATTTACTTATAATCTACATATACATAGATATATATACAATTTTATAGTTTAAACTACTTACTGATCTATTCAGTTTAATATTACATATAACTTAGTTCAATTTATATATAGTTATATAATTATTGGATCTATTATCTAAACTAGATCTAAAACCTAAACTACAGTATTATATTTACATAGTTAATTATACAGTATATCTATATTTACACTATCTATTTACATATATAGCCTAATATATAGCTTAGGTCTATATAAGTATACTTAATATACAAAGTACTATATATTTGTACATATATAGATATATAAATATTTTTATTTCTCTTTTGGGTGTTTTATTCTAATTAGTTTACTGTTGTTATAGGTTTAACAGAAGTAGGAGAGAAGAAGGGAAGAGTTAACTGAGGAGAGAGTCCTCAGTTCAGTTTTCTCTTTTAACTCAAGTTTAGGATGGTGATTCCTTTACTAAACTAGCTGACAGAGTTGAGAAAGAGTAGACATGTATGTACCGAAATTAGAGCTCAAGTATTGAACAGGAAAATTTGTTTACATATGAGATGAAATGCAATCTACTGTCAGCTAAGATCAAATTAGAGTCTACAAGGTTAACACTAGAACCTAGCTATTACAACCTATAATAACTAGACAGTAGCAGCACAAGACCTTCTAGACTCTACAGCAGCTTAAGTCACTGTCCAAATGGGCTAACTGTTGCTGCAGTTAGTCCATTTGAGAAGAAATGTGAGTTTGGAGAGAAAAAAAACATGTAGCTGCAAGATACAGCACTTTGCTTTGTTTACTGGGATCAGAGTCAAACAAATCCGAACTGAAAAGAAAATCAGTCAATCCCAAATCTGGCAAGGGTTTAATTTCTCACTAAATCACTAAATGCCTCAACTCAAATGCCAAAAACCCTCATCAAAAACTTCATTTCAGATGAAATCCACGAATATCACTGAATTAACTCTTCCTAATGCTATAGATAGCATGAAGGAGGAATTAATTCAATCAATTAAAGGCCATAGTTCAAATCCCAGTTTCATGAAACCTTAAGGAGCATTGAGAACTCCTTAGGTTAGGAAATCACCAAACAGCCTTTCAAAAAAACACTTATGAATGCAAGATCTGACTTCAAATTACTACAGTAATTATCCTCAGATCTGACTTGCATTCAATGCATTCAAGACATTATCAAATCAAATTTATGTATGGCTCTTCTAAGATGATTTCTGTCACCAGAAATCCTCTCAGATTCCTTGCCAACAAGGAATTCAAATCAACTTTATTCAATTCATCAGATCAGGTAGTAAAACCAAAATAAAAAAATCCTTAAAATCCAAATTGAGGAGAAATCTGAAAAACTGAAAATTTTGACCCAAAATCAGGGGCTTTTGTGACCAAGAGTGAGGTGAATGGGAAGCCCCTTAAGTGCTTGTTGACGCCAATTTCAGATCTGAGGTTGAAAACCAATCAGATCTGAAATTGGGTGAGAGTGTATGGGTGGAAGATGAGAAAACATGTCGTGGAAAATCAGAACTGGATATGAAAGTATGGAGAGGGAGATAATTTGAAAACATGGTCTTATGAAGTCTTCCCCTCTGATCTGGAATGATTAGAGGAGGTGAGGGGGGGGATTTAAGCCTAATTCTACTAGTACAGCTACTTTATCCTACGACAAAATTAAACATTAACAATTATACTAATTCTACTCTAAACTACTTATCTACAGCTAAAACTAATATGCAGAATTATAAACCTAATCTAACAGGAAGAATGGGACCTATGGGTCCTTAGCCGGTGGCTAAGGAGGAAGAAAGGAAGAAGATGACTCCAACGGAGGGAAGAGTCTGCTAGTGAGGCTCCAGGGTCATCCTTAGGTGCTACGAAGTCCTTAGCGACGAGGAGGTCGAGAGAAGGTGATGATTTCACAGCCGATAGTTGTGATATCAGAGGCTTGATGGGGAGGAGGGATTGGAGTGGACGAATGATCGCTAAGAGGTGTAGGAGGGAGCGATTCCTTGCGCGCGACACCATTGAGGTGCTTAAGTAGCATGCTCAGTGGCTGAGATCACCGCGCAGGTGAGGATAATCAAGATGCAACCCGCGGCGAGGATGAGAGGGGCGGAGCACGCGGTGAGCTAAGCACAAAATCTGACCGTCAGATGAGATCTGGGGAGAGGGGTGATCGCACGCGCTGAATCACGTGAAACTTCCATTCGAATCTAACCGTAGATCAAGATCAAGAAGAGCGACGGACGGCTGAGATTGGCCGTGTTCTTCGCACGCTGCAGTGCTTGCGAAGAGCAGCAGGCCTCTCTCTGAAATAAGGGAAAATTTACAGACAGACCCTTGAACGAAGGGGTAGAAGAATAGCGTGCAGGCCCATAAGTGAAAAGAACTACAGCCGGAAAGGCCCTGCTGCCTTTCAAAAGGGTCCCTGCGGCTTACAAGTAGGTCCAAAGAGGAGTTTTTAAGGGTAAGAGTGTAATGCATGAAGGACCTAAGTGTAAACTACCTATTTCATAACCTAAATGATGACCAATTACCTTCAAATTTTTATATGTGCTTAATTGAACATTTAAGACATTGATTATACTTCTAATTTGGCCTTTCAAACTTATTTATGTGTTTAATTGATGCATGGATCATCATTTGTACCTTGCTTTTAGAGTGTCTCATTTTGTGACCTAATTATGCAATTTTAACATAGATTAAAGGTTTTAGGTCTTTTTCTTTAATTCCCACACTTAACCCTTTTTATCTGTTAATTTGGTATTGTTTTACTTAGTATCTAGCTTAACTTCAGCTTTTTAGCCATGATGAGTAGCCGCTCATCATACCCCCATGCTTACATTTTGCTAGTCCCTTAGCAAACAATCTGTTGAAGTGTAAGGCAATTTGAGTATCAGCAAGGTAAGTGTGAAGAGATATGTTTTTCTTTTTTCAAAAAGTTTTAAGTGCTTGACGATGATCTTCAGGCTGAAAGATTTTTTCAATGAACCAACTGTGTTTTGGACATTGTGAGAACCTTATTACTGAGGATAACCAACCAAAACTCGAGTCTTAAATGACATAGACCATCTCTCAACCAACAAGGACTCTTGATATTTAAACCTTAAGTCAAATTCCAGGACTCAGGGGGTTTTACAGAGACTCAGAATGCTATGAGGTTATGGCTGTGCTTTGTGATAAGTCAGGACTAACCAAGTGAATTCTAAAGCTCACTCCCGGGGTTTCACTTCTTTTTCAGTCAAGGTTGGTCCTAACTTCAGCTCATGTTTTCGGATGACTCTCAAGAATTGATGGATATTCAAACCCAACCCTTGTTGTGTTTGTGGCTCAGAGAACTTTTTTTTTTGGTGGACAAATAGGGTATTTGTTTTGCACCCTGAAAATAATTTTTGGTGGAATAAGAGTATTTCAAGATTTTGGAGAACATACTTGACTTCTTTTTTTTTGATTTTTTTTTGAACAGTATGTCTCCGGAACTTATTTGGTAGAGCGCACTATATTTGGTGGGTGAATTTTTTTATGGAAAGAGTTTCTCCTAGACACAAGACTAAAGATTAGGACAAAGAGTCTACCTGCACGCACAGGTAAGGACTCCACCTTCCCTAATGAACACAAGGGTTGAAGTTTAGATTCAAGTTGTTTTTCCTGACATTGTGTAGTGTAAGCCAAGGTTACTTAGACTCCTAAGTCAAAGCAAACCAACAAATCCTGTACTGGTGATTCAGGTACAAGAATATGTCCTAAAGTTAGGAGAGACTGTGGTCTATCTTGTCAAGGCTCGAAGTGTATTAAGCCCAAGCTTGTGTCAAGCTCTTATGGCTCGGCAGGTCAAACAAGTAACGGTTGAATGTCCATAGACAATTATTCTAATTTTTGTTTTCAGCTAGAAGATCATACTTAAACACTTATCTTTTATCTTTTTCTCCCTCCCTTCTTGAAATTAATGTCCTCCCTTGACAATAGAGTACATGTCCCTTATTGTATTTTTGGAATTTTTTGTAATTTGTTATTTTTTTGTATTTTTAGCTTTGTAATTTTTTTCAAAAAATTTTTTCAAAATTTTTCAATTTTTTTAAGTATATATTTTTTTGATAATACTATATGTACTATAGGTGTGTCTACAATTGCATTTCAGTTTAAATAGTTCACGATTTACACCCCCCCATGCTTAAATGTTGCAATGTCCTCAATAAATGAATAGGGTGGATGCAAATGCATGCTCTGCTTTTCACTATCCTAGACTGGGTGATGGAAGGAAGTCGGAATGAGGAGATAAAATCTCTGTGCGAACGATTTTAAGTTTGATCTAGGATCAGAGTGAACAGTCGGGCTAGGAAGTGAAATGCATGACATGTGTGTTAATGAAAGTATGCTCAAAATGCAAGGGTAGACACTATATACAAATAAAGGCAAGAGTAAGAAAGGTGAAAAACAACTATATACAAGGATACGTTTTGCTAAGTTTAGCGCCTTCAGCTAGGCGAAAACTTAGTTGGTAGTTCAAAATGTTGGAGCGAAATGGTGGAATTGACAAGTCTAAGATCATGCGGCTCAATGAAAGGTTTCAGTCTTTGACCATTTATAGTAAAAGGTTCAGATTTGTCAATTTCAGTGATCTCAACGGCTCCATTATCAAATATTCTTAAGATCTTGAAAGGTCCAGTCCATTTTGATCTTAGTTTCCTAGGAAAGAGTTTTAGTCTAGAGTTGAAGAGAAGGACTTTTTGACCAGGGTGAAATGATTTCCTAAGAATGTGACGGTCATGGAAGGCCTTAAGGTTATCCTTATAAATCCTTGAGCTTTCATAAGATTCATTCCTTAATTCATCAAGCTCAGAAATTTGTAATTTCCTAATATCACTGGCCTTCTCTAAGTCCAAGTTACACTTTCTGATGGCCCAATAGGCTTTGTGCTCTAGTTCTACGGGAAGATGACAGTGTTTCCCGTACACAAGTCTAAAAGGAGACATGCCTAAAGGGGTTTTGCTGGTTGTCCTATATGCCCACAATGCATCAGAAAGGCGGGAAGACCAATCCTTTCTATCTGGTCGAATGGTAGTCTGTAAAATCTTCTTGATCTCTCAATTGGACAATTCAGCAAGTCCATTGGTTTGAGGGTGATATGGTGTAGCTATCCTATGTGACACCCCATACTTTTGAAGTAGCGATTGAAAATGTGTGTTTCTAAAATGAGACCCTCCATCACTAATGATGGCTTTTGGTACCCCAAATCTAGAGAAGATGAAATCTTGAACAAATTGTGTCACAACTCTATGATCATTAGTCTCGAGGGGATGGCTTCAATCCATTTTGAAACATACTCAACTACCAACAATATGTACTCAAAGCCATACGATTTAGGAAAAGGTCCTATGAAGTCAATGCCCCAAATGTCAAAGATTTCGCACACCATGATCGGATTCAAGGGCAACATGTCTCAGCTGCCAATACTGCCGAGAGATTGACAGCGTGAACATGCCCTGCTATATTCGTGTGCATCTTTAAAGATTGTGGGCCAATAAAAATCGCTTTGCAAAATCTTTGCAGCAGTCTTTTTGCTAGAGAAGTGACTGCCGCACACCTGGTCATGGCAAAACGATAAGATGCTTCTAATCTCCTTTTCTGGAACACACTTCCTAAAGATCTGGTCTTTGTCGTGCTTGAAAAGCCAGGGTTCTTCCCAGTAATAGTGCTTGGCCTCGGATCTAAGTCTGTCTTTTTGATGTCGAACCCAATCAGTGGGGAGGATTCCAGAAGCCAGGTAGTTGACAATGTCAGCATAGCAGGGAAGATCAGAATGAATGACCAGCAATTGCTCGTCAGGGAAGTGGTCAGAAATGGGTAAAGAAGGAGAAATCGCTTCAGAAGGAAGGCGGGATAAGTGGTCAGCTACCACATTCTGCTTTCCAGCCTTATCACGAATCTCTAAATTAAATTCCTGTAAAAGCAGGATCCATCTAATTAGATGAGATTTCGCATCCTTCTTAGCGAGAAGATGTCAAACTACTGTGTGGTTAGTGTAGACTATAATGTGGGAACCTAAAAGATAAGGTCTGAATTTCTCCAGTGCAAATACTACAGCTAGCAATTTGTTTTCCATGACGGTGTAATTCCTCTGGGCTTCATCTAAGGTCTTGCTAGCGTAATAGATGACTGTGGGTTTCCCGTTCAATTTTTGACCAAGGATAGCTCCTATTGCATAATTAGAGGCATCACACATGATCTCAAAAGGGTGAGACCAATTCGAGGATTGCAGTATGGGTTCCTTGGTAACCAGATCATGAAGTGTCGTATAGGCACGAACACACTCGTCAGAGATCTAGAAGTCTACATCTTTAGAGAGGAGAGTAGTGAGAGGTCAGGCTATTTTCGAGAAATCCGCTATAAAGTGACGATAAAAACCAACATGCCCGAGAAAAGATCGAATCTGTTTAACCGACGAAGGTAGTGGTAAATCAGAAATCAACTTTACCTTCGCGCGATCAACCTTAATTCCTCTCTCAGAGATAAGGTGACCTAATACTAGTCCTTCAGTTACCATGAAATGAGATTTCTCCTAGGAAAGTACCAGATTCACATTTATGCATCTTTGCAGGACCTTAGTCAGGTGGTCCAAACATGCATCGAATGTGCTCCCGAAGACCGAGACGTCATCCATGAAGACTTCTATGCAATCACCTACTAAGTCGGAAAAGATTGCAAACATACACTGCTGAAATGTAGCAGGTGCGTTGCACAATCCAAAAGGCATCCTATGGAATGCAAAGGTTCTGTAGGGGCAGGTGAATGTCATTTTTTCTTGATCGTCGGGGTTAATTGCCACCTGATTATATCCTGAATAGCCATCCAAAAAGCAGAAAAATCTATTCCCCGCCAGTCTTTCCAGTATCTAATCAATGAAGGGCAAAGGGAAATGATCTTTCTTCGTTGTTTGGTTGAGTTTTCGATAATCTATACCTACTCGCCACGAACTAGCAATGCGTGTAGGGATGACTTCTCCAGAATTAGTGGTGATGATGGTAAGTCCAGCCTTCTTTGGCACAACCTGAACAGGACTTACCCATCTACTGTGAGAAATTGGGAAGATAATTCCATTATCCAACCACTTAATCATTTCACTTTTTACCACTTCTTGTAATGTAGGGTTCAATCTACGCTGGGGCTGTCTAGTAGGTCTAGATCCTTCTTCAGTGAAAATCCTAAGTGTGCAATCAGAAGGACTGATGCCAGTTTGGTCAGAAAGGCTCCATCCTATAGCCTGCCTATGTGCTCTTAGGACAGATAAGAGTCGTGATTCTTGATCAGATGATAGGGAAGAGTTAACAATCACTGGATAGGTCTGATCAGGTCCTAAGAAAACATATTTGAGAGAGTCAAGAAGAGGTTTGAGTTCAACAGGTACAGGATTAGAAGGAGCAGGTGTGAAAGTTTCGGGAGATCCTAGAGATACTAAAGGAATAGGAGGTAGGTTCTCAGTTTCTAAATTTGGTATCTTAGTGGAAGTCAAGTCAGAGTCCAAAGAGTGTTGAGGTTCTAAATTTAATGAATTGATTAAGGTATCCTCAACCAACTGATCCAAAGAATCCAGAGAAAAGACTTCTTCAATTAAACTACAGGTTGGTCCTCTTTGGGCCTGAAAAATATCAATTTTTATTTTCTGATCTCCGAACGTCAATTCTATAAGGCCCTCCTAACAATTGATGTTTGCCTTGGCTGTAGCCAAGAAAGGTCTTCCTAAAATGATAGGTGTGTTCTGGATATCTTCAGGTACTTCCATGTCATCGACTATAAGTCTACAGGAAAGTAAAAATCCTTGACCTCCACTATGACATCTTCCAACACTCCTTGAGGTGTCTTAACTGATCTATCAGCTAATTGCAAGGACACCTCGGTTGGCTTTAGATTGCCAACCTCAAAATGTGTCAGCAAAGAGGTTGGGATAAGATTGATGGAAGCACCTAGGTCAAGTAGTGCTCTATTAAATGTGGTGTTACCTATCATGCAGAATAAGAGAGGGGTGCCTGGGTCTTTCATCTTAGTTGGGAGGGTACTAGAGATGATGAAACTAGCTTGTTCCGAGAGAATGATTGGACTACTCCCTTTTTGAATTCTTGCTTTACGCTTAGGTGTGCAAAGGTCTTTTACAAACTTAGCATAAAGAGGAATGTGGTGGATTGGATCCAACAAGGGGATGTTTATGTGGACTTGCTCAAAGAGCTTAAGCAAATCCTCCTCAGGTGCCACACAGGTCTTTTTCTTTCCTTTCTCATTCTTCTTTAAAGCTTTAGGAAAAGGTACTGGAGTGGTGATAAGAGGTTCAGTCATAGGTAGAGGAGAAGTAGGAAGTGGAGGAGCAGAACTAGAAGTTGTAGGTATTGGAAGAGGTGGATCTAGTGTGCTTTTACCACTCCTAGTGACTATGGCATTTAGTTTAGCCCTAGAGGTAGATGGTAAATCAGTGTTAGGTACCAGAGGTGGTTGTGTTTGTGCAAGAGAAGAACTTGAGTCAGTGAAGAATTCAGTGTTGTGCAAAGGTTGTGAAATGACATGTGCTTGGTCTTGCATTGTTGGTCTAGGTTGGACATACCTCTGAGCAGGTATGTTCCTAGGGTTGGGTTGTGCTTGGGATGGGAGTGAATGTGGTTGATGGGACTCCGTCAAGTGTGATAGCTGGGCTCTCATCTCAGCTAAGGCCGCATCCTGCCTCTACTGCGTAGCAATATTTTGTTGTTGCATATCAGCAAGAGCTTTCATGATAGACCCCAACTGGTCATCTCGTGTAGGCCCAAATTGAGAGTATTGGGTGGGCTTGGGTTGGGGTTGCTGGTAGGCACGCGGTGGATATCCATGTGATTGTGGAGGTGGTGCTCGGATCGGGTTGTGCAGTGGTGGTGCAGAAGGTTGTTGAAAAGGAGGTCTCTGTGAATTTCCTGACAACAAGAAATTTGGATGATTGCGCCATCCAGGGTTGTAGGTTTGTGCAAAAGGGTCATTATGAATGGCATGGAGCTCCTCCAAAACTCCAGAGGGTGCAGGGAAGTCAGTGTAGGGAGGAATAAAGGTTCCTTCAATCGGTGAAGGATATGGAAATAGAAAATCTGATAATGCAGTTTGTGTCTCAGAAAGGTTATTCACAGTTTCCCTGCCTGTGGGAAACTGAGAAGAAGTGTTTTGTGCTGGTGACTGAGAAGAAGAAGATGAGGGTTTTGAGAGAAATTTCCATACTTCATCTACTTTCTTCTCGATTAAGCCCACTTTATCCAGTTGACTAGCCACTATCTCTAAGTCTTTGCTACTGGATTGGGCTTCGTGTACCCCATTATGTGAGTGGGAATGTGAGGACTTTCTATTAAACACACTCATTGAAGCATTATTAATAGAGTTTTCAGCCATGCCTTCAAAGAGCTCAAAGGCTGAGTCCTCTTCCCGACACAGGAAATTGCCTCCACAAGTGGCATCTACAAAATTCCGTGTGTCATCATGGAGCCCATGGTAGAAGATCTGGACTTGTTGCCAGCGTGAGCCACCATGGTGGGGACATTTTCTCAGAAGTTCGTGGAATCTCTCCCAAGCCTCGTGCATTGGCTCTCCTGAATTCTGAGTGAATGTAGTGATGGCACACCTTAAGGCATTAGTGTGGCCTACAGGAAAGTACTTCTTTAAGAACTCATGTTCTAAAGAAGCCCAGGAATCTATAGGTGTAGTCCGTGCAAGTGTTCGAAACCAAAAGGCTACCTTATCTTTCATTGAAAAGGAGAACATTTTCATTAAAAGCGTGTGCTGATCATGTCCTTGCAGACCCAAAGTTTGGGAAAGATTCTTCAGCTCCTCTAAATGCTGAAAAGGGTCCTCAGAAGCAAGTCCATGGAAGTGAGGAATGAGTGCTATAATGTTTGGCTTCAGTTCAGCAGCATGACCCCCATTGTGATAACGTACCATAGCCATTGGTTGGGCAACTGCGGGATTATAATAATCCCGTAGTTGAGGTCTACGGGGTTGGGGTGGTGCCTGGGGGTTTCTAGGTTGAAGTGGTTGTGGTTGGGGGTTAGCTAAAAGATTAACATCTTGAGCAAGCTGTTGCACCTGTTGGGTTAGGGTATTCATATGTAGTTGTGTGTCGAAAAGGTGCTGAAGATGAGGCATAGGTCCTCTCTCCGGGGGTGGATTAGGATAATTAAGATAAGGTGGAGGTTGGAACCTAGGGATAGGTGGTTGCTCTAGTGGAGGATGTGCAACTAAGTCTGGAGGAAGTTCTTCAAAATCCTCGAATTGTGACAACTCAATATCATCCTCTTGGTGAATGGGATTGTGAATAGGATTTTGAGACTCGGGAGGTAAAGGATTAGAAGTGGAGGGCAAAGAGAAAGATGCAGTAGCTTGGGTACTAGTACCCAAGGGGAGTACAAGTTCTGGGTTTTGGGATCTCCTACCTTCCATTGAGTTGATTTTTGAAAACACGTTTACTACAACTCGTTCCAACTCAATGGGAAAAATTTTAACCAAGTTCACAGAAAGCGGAAAAATCCCAATTAAATCTCAATTCATTCAGAAGACCAATCAGGTAGATAAATTGAAAAAAAATTTTCCTAGAGGCTGCTACGCAAAATTGTGTTGTACGCAAGCAATTGTTTCAAACAATTGTACGTGTCCTAAGATAAATCTAGCGATGTGCAAACCTCTAAAATCCACTGGGAATCTGGATAAGACTTAACGCGCGAATCCAGATCCTGTGGTTGCAGAAAGAGATGAGGTAGAAACCCATGTGTTGTGGCCTTAAGTGATCGTGCTATGTGCACTATAACATTCAACACAAGGCGATGAAAATCTCAATCATGGTTTCACCCAAAGTTAATATCTCCTTTTTGACTTAATTCAAGTGATTATGATATGATTTCTATGCTGCTTGTCTCACTTTTTACTCAGTTCAGTACAAGAGATGGTCTTCTTAATTTTAAGTCAAATGCAATGATGATAGGAGTTAGAGTAAGGTAAGGAATGCATACCTGACTCTAGCAATCTTCTATATGCAGATTTGACTTGAATTAAAATCTAGCAGAGAAGTATGCAACCTAAGATGGATGCCTAAGATTATGCTGTTGCTAGATAAGTATGAGATCTTTTGATTTTTGATTTTTTTTTATATGCAACAAGCAAAAACAAGGAAAGAAATCGATTCGGAAAATCACAATAGAAAAACCGTATCGATGAGGGAGAAGTAGAAAATAAAAGTCCAGGCAATCCACAATTATTACAATGAATGTGTGAGAACAGGCTCCCACAACTTATGTCTAACAATTTATCCCAATTAATATACCTAAAACTATCTAAACTAAACTACTATTATTACTATTCCTACAGCTACTCCGAGGGCAAACTCCGCCTGGATGTCCGGTCAGGAGCGCAGCGACTCCACCAGGAAGACGATCTCTACCTGAGTGATGAAACTGCTTCTCCTCCTCCTCAAGTGCTGTAGAAAATAACAAATGATTAGTAAAAGAATAAAAGAATGCATACACAAATAAATCAATGGAAGAAAGCAATTACAATCAATGAATTTAAATGAAATGAAAATTTTCTATATACTAAAGAATTAAAGGGTAATTTTGGCGTAAAGAGCGTTGCCTCCCCGGCAACGGCGTCAAAAATAATAATAATACAATGGTTGCAATGTTTGTAGTAATGGTTGTAGTAATGCTGATTGTTATGTGGCAATAACGTATGTGTTGTAGTATGCTGAGATATCATGAGTGTCATTGTGGTGAGTTGTATGGAGTACCAGTCATTACAACCATTATTATTATTTACTTATCTAATTTTTACTGGTTTTATTCCAGGTCATTCACTGGGAGGTAATTTATTGAATTATATCGCTCTTTGATCTCAAAATTATCCTCCAATTCCAAAAAGAAGCTTTACATCTTATTAAAAAATGAATGAATGTGGACATGGTTTGCCTACTTACTAAGAATTAATTGTCATGCTTGTAAAAAGTAACTAACTATAAACAAACACCAAACAATTTATCACTATACTTTAAACTATGTCTTCATAAGTTATAGTATTAATACTTACATGAAAGTACACAATAGACTAAGATTACATAGTATATTAACTTAACTTACTAGTCTGATATCTACAGTAACACATACAACAGATTTAGTGACCGACGTAAGCGTCGCTAGATCCCAGAAAACAGTATATACAAGCCTAAGGAGGGAAACTGGGGCCTGTAGCGACACTTAAGGTGACATTTTATTTTGTTAGTAAATATATGGGTTTATTTATAAAAATAGTTGGCTATACTACGTATACATATATATATACTTATATTTTTATTGTATATGTATTTACTTACGTAAGTACATCGTCTCTCTCTCTTCTCCTTCACACCAATCTTCATTAGATGTTCTTCTTCTTCTATGTTTTCATTTTGCCGTAGTGAGTTTAACACATTGTGGCTGAGAGGCATTTAACAGTCGTCATTAACTCTCTTTAATCAATTAAAAATGTGTTAATTTGCGGGTGCACTTTTCGAGGGATACACAGCATCAGAGGGTGGGACCAAACCTCTACTAAGCGCGCCCTAATTCTCATTAGGCTGCTTAATTACATTTTTCTTAACTCAGCACAAGGCCTTCACAGCCCCACGCACACACGCCTCTCCGGGCCCCCGGCCCCACACAAATCATGTTCAGAATGCTCAGTATGTATCAATGTATTGGTTGTTTCGGGCGCCCAGCGTCCGTGACGACTGTACAGCATATAACACAAATTCATTATAAACCGCTGCGTGCAGTTTGCAGGACACGATGTGGTGCTATTCGAGCGCCACTTCTGCGTTGGAAACTGCATGCAGCTGTGGGCTAGAAGCGATTTTGGCCCTCAATTCGAGGGCCATAATTTATTTAAAAATAAAAATAAATTATGGAAAATAAAGTATTTACATAATACTATATAATTGTTCAATTAATTTAAAATTTTAATTAGATTTACTATATAAATAAATTTACTAAAGTGGACTATTTTTATACACTGATTTTGGTGTTTTCTTGGTTAATTACTTATAGATTAGTTATAGATGGTCTAATTGACCTCATACAGAGATGTAATACATATATAAGTATTTCATAGACATTTTTATTATATTTTTCCAAATTAATATATGTGTTATTTATATTTAAATAGCAATTTCAGTTGTTCTGCTTATAAATTAAGTTAAACTTAATGTAATCAGGTATGAATATACGTAAATTAGCTTAAATTACTTAAAGTATTTTAGTCTTAGTGTATAGATTCAATTTAACTTAATTATAATTCTAAATTACTAATTTAACTAATTTAATTTAACAACTTAGCAATAAACTTAATAAATTCATTATTTATTATCTATAAAGGATTAAATTAAGATAAAATATTTTATTTACTTATAATCTACATATACATAGATATATATACAGTTTTATCATTTAAACTACTTAATGATCTATTCAGTTTAATATTACATATAACTTAGTTCAATTTAAATATAGTTATATAATTATTGTATCTATTGTCTAAACTAGATCTAAAACCTAAATTATAGTATTATATTTACATAGTTAATTATACAGTATATATATATTTACACTATCTATTTACATAAATAGCCTAATATATAGCTTAAGTCTATATAAGTATACTTAATATACAAAGTAGTATATATATGTACAAATATAGATATATAAATATTTTTATTTCTCTTTTGGGTGTTTCATTCTAATTAGTTTACTGTTGTTATAGGTTTGACAGAAGTAGGAGAGAAGAAGGGAAGAGTTAACTGAGGAGAGAGTCCTCAGTTCAGTTTTCTCTTTTAACTCATGTTTAGGATGCTGATTTCTTTACTAGACTAGCTGACAGAGTTGAGAAAGAGTAGACATGTATGTACCAAAATTAGAGCTCAAGTATTGAATAGGAAAATTTGTTTACATATGAGATGAAATACAATCTACTGTCAGCTAAGAACAAATTAGAGTCAACAAGGTTTAACACTAGAACCTGGCTGTTACAACCTATAATAACTAGATAGTAGTAGCACAAGACCTTCCAGACTCTGCAGCAGCTTAAGTCACTATCCAAATGGGCTAACTACTGCTGTAGTTAGTCCATTTGAGAAGAAATGTGAGTTTGGAGAGAAAAAAAACATGTAGCTGCAAGATGCAGCACTTTGCTTTGTTTACTTGGATCAGAGTCAAACAAATCTGAACTGAAAAGAAAATCAGTCAATCCCAAATCTGACAAGGGTTTAATTTCTCACTAAATCACTAAATACCTCAATTCAAATGACAAAAACCCTCATCAAAAACTTCATTTCAGATTAAATCCACGAATATCACTGAATTAACTCTTCCTAATGCTATAGACAGCATGAAGGAAGAGTTAATTCAATCAATTAAAGCCCATAGTTCAAATCCCAGTTTCATGAAACCTTAACGAGTATTGAGAACTCCTTAGGTTAGGAAATCACCAAACAGCCTTTCAAAAAAACACTTATGAATGCAAGATCAGACTTCAAATTACTACGGTAATTATCCTCATATCTAACTTGCATTCAATGCATTCAAGACATTATCAAATATGATTTATGTATGGCTCTTCTGAGATGATTTCTGTCACCAGAAATCCTCTCAGATTCCTTGCCAACAAGGAATTCAAATCAACTTCATTCAATTTGTCAGATCAGGCAGTAAAACCAAAAAGAAAAAATCCTTAAAATCCAAATTGAGGAGAAATCTGACAAATTGAAAATTTTTACCCAAAATCAAGGGCTTTTGTGACCAAGAGTGAGGTGAGTGGGAAGCCCCTTAAGTGCTTGTTGACACCAATTTCAGATCTAAGGTTGAAAATCGATGAGATCTGAAAAAGGGTCAGAGTGTATGGGTGGAAGATGAGAAAACATGTCGTGGAAAATCATAACTAGATATGAAAGTATGGAGAGGGAGATAATTTGAAAACATGGTCATATGAAGTCTTCCCCTCTGATCTGGAATGATCAGAGGAGGTGAGGGGGGGATTTAAGCCTAATTCTACTACTACAGCTACTTTATCCTACGGCGAAATTAAACATTAACAATTATACTAATTCTACTCTAAACTACTTATCTACAACTAAAACAAATATGCAGAATTATAAACCTAATCTAACAGGAAGAATGGGACCTATGGGTCCATAGCCAGTGGCTAAGGAGGAAGAAAGGAGGAAGATGACTCCAGCGGAGGGAAGAGTCTGCTAGTGAGGCTCCAGGGTCATCCTCAGGTGCTATGAAGTCCTTAGCGACGAGGAGGTCGAGAGAAGGTGTTGATTTCACAGTCGGTAGCTGTGAAATCAGAGGCTTGATGGCAAGGAGGGACTGGAGTGGATGATTGATCGCTAAGAGGTGTAGGAGGGAGCGATCCCTTGCGTGCGACACCACTGAGGTGCTTAAGTAGCATGCTCAGTGGCTGAGATCACTGCGCAGGTGAGGATAATCAAGATGCAACCGGCAACGAGGATGAGAGGGGCGGAGCGCACGGTGAGCTAAGCACAAAATCTGACCGTCAGATGAGATCTTGGGAGAGGGGTGATCGCACGCGCCAAATCACACGAAACTTCCATTCGAATCTAACCGTAGATCAAGATCATGAAGAGCGACGGACGACTGAGATTGGCCGTGTTCTTCGCGTGCTGCAGTGCATGCGAAGAGCAGCAGGCCTCTCTCTGAAATAAAGGAAAATTTGTAGATAGACCCTTGGACGAAGGGGTAGAAGAATAGCATGCAGGCCCATAAGTGAAAAGAACTACAGCCGGAAGGGCCCTGCAGCCTTTCAAAAGGGTCCCTACGACTTACAAGTAGGTCCAAAAAGGTGTTTTTAAGGGTAAGAGTGTAATGCATGAAGGACCTAAGTGTAAACTACCTATTTCATAACCTAAATGATGTCCAATTGCCTTCAAATTTTTATATGTGCTTAATTGAATATTTAAGACATTGATTATACTTTTGATTTGGCCTTTCAAACTTATTTATATGTTCAATTGACGCATGGATCATCATTTGTACTTTGCTTTCAAAATATCTCATTTTGTGACTTAATTATGCAGTTTTAACATAGATTAAAGGTTTTAGGTCTTTTTCTTTAATTCCTACACTTAACTCTTTTTATCTGTTAATTTGATATTATTTTACGTAGTGTCTAGCTTAACTTCAGCTTTTTAGCCATGCTGAGTAGCCACTCATCAATAATCCCCCTTTAGATTCATGTATGCAATCGTTTTTTGTTAGGTAGATTTATTTTTTCAAGGTTTCCTCTATAAGCTTTCCACGAGTTCCATGTTGCAAACCCCATGATGAATTAATGAAAGATCTTTTTCTATATATATATATATCTATGTGTTGAGAATCACCACGAGCTTATTGCAATATATTTTGTGTGATTAAAGTTGCTTGCTTTTAATTTTTGATATTCTGGCAGCTAAGCATGTTGTGCACAAATACGTAATAACCATAAATCGACATGCAATTTTAAGCAAGTAGAGCGAAAGAGATCGATTTCAAATTTGCATAAATGCCTCCCAGAGATGAATGACTAGGACTCAAGTCTTGTTATCTTTACAAATCATTTTTGATGAGCTTTTAACGCGACTATACTATGATTTCTGACGATTTCAAATTGCGCGAAAACGGGCTTTGTCAAATGGCGCCGTTGCCAAAGAGGCAACGTCATTTTTTGATTTTGATCTCGTGAACTATCATTGACAAATCTTCCTCTGCTTGTCTTTTTGATGTGTAGGAAAATAGGAAAAAAATGGGATCTGTGCACACAATGAGCGTGGAAAAAAATTATAGGTGCACATCATATCTTCTTAATCTAGTTTGTTGTTTTTTTTTTTAACCCTAGGTTAGATTTCCTTCTAGCAAATTTATTTGAAAAAAAAAAGCCTATTTATTTCCGTGACAGAAAAAAAATTTCAAAGAAAAAAAATCTAGGTAGTTAGATTAGGGTTCTTTTTGAACCTTAGGTTAGTTTTGAAAAAAAAAATTGAAAATCCTTTCAAAAAGAAAAAAAAAATCTTTCTTGAAAAAAAATATTTCAAAATTTTTTTGAAAAAGAAAAAAAACTTTCTTTGGGTGGAAAGTTTGAATTTCAAATTCAAACACTGTTCTAAAAGCTTCTCCACCACCCTCTTATTTTCGACCAGACTTTAATGTCTGTTTTAAAAATTTATATACCAAAAAATTAATCAGCGAAAAATTTTGAAATTTGGGTTAGAACTTCATTTACAAATCATATTTCAAACGGCATCATTCATTTGAAAGAATTTTAAGTAAAAAAAATTGAAAAGTTCACGAAGTGCAAGGGGGTCCGACTGACCTAGGTTTGAGATTTTTCAAAATTCATTCAAAATTCAAAAACCAATTTCGAGCAATCCACGAATCCGTTTTGACTAAAAATGGTGGGGTTTAAAAGCTGATCTCATTGGCTTTAATTTCCATATTTTTCCCAAAATTTTGAAGATCATTTAGTACTATTTCAATTTGAAAAATCGACCAGGGGTCAAAATTATAGATCTGACCCCATGACATTTAAAAATCTCTATAAATTCGATTGAAATAGTAAAAATTATAAAAAGGGAATTTACTTGCAAAATTTCAACTTATTTGGATTCCAATTTTTGCGAGAGAAGTATTTTCATTTTGTGGTCTACTGAAAAGAAGAAAACAAAAAATAGTGGAATTGCATGAACCCTAGGCTACACCCTTAAGGTTACACTCTAGAGACCATACATTTGGGATAGCTTAGACTTAGTCAAGTCTAGTGCTTAGCCGGTAAGCTTGGTCACCTTGTGGGCCACTCACCACAAATCCCAACTGAAGAAAAATGGGCAAAATTTAATTTTAAAACATGAAATCAACCCAAATTTGTTGTCATACTACTAGGTGCCTTCAACCTCTCTTGCCAAACCAAGTGTCTAGGTTAGCTTGAGAGGCGGGAATCACTTTCAGTCAACTGTACGATGAATTTTTCTTCAGGAATTCGAACTTAGAACAAAAAATCTGGTCACCCGATCATAAGGACCATCTGATTGACAGGGCCTTAGCCTAGTCTGTGTTGGCTACACCAACCCAAGGGTTCGGTGGTGTATGCAAGGAAGGAGGTTACTTAGACCTCAACTGGTTGGACCTTGGGAGCCGCTCCCAAGGAGGCGAGTCACCTCGCCGGGACCATCTTCTCCCCCAACTTCTACTCCCTTAGCCGCAATGGCTAATCCTGGATCTGGGCCTAGATCGGGTCAGGATGCTGGTAATCTGGACCTGATGGCTCGTCTGGAGGCCCAGGTTGTTGAATTTGAGTAGCGGCATCAATAGAGCATGGACCGTATTTTGACGACGCTTGAAAGAATGCAGCATCCACAGTGAGAACTTCGACACTTCTATGATCCAGCTGCACCGATCGTCGCACCCTTAGTTAGGATTCCCGTAAGCAGAGACGCATTTGAGCTCAAGCCCAATGTGATCGGTTTGATCAGCAGTCACTTTTATGGAAACTCAAGTGAAGATCCGTTCCAACACTTAGAGGACCTGAGTCGACATGCAGAAACGATTCGACCTAGGAATATTTATCTTGGGATTGTTCTGATGAAGCTTTTCCCATTTTCTCTGAGGGACAAAGCTTCATATTGGTTCAAGACCATTGGGAAGACAATTGGAACCTGGCCAGAATTATGACCTGAATTCCTGCAAAAGTTCTTCCCGATCAGTCGAACGAACGTAATGAGGTGTGCGATCACAACTTTCTCCCAAGGAACTGGGGAGAAGTTGCATGACGCCTGGGACTGATTTCACGACCTTCTCCGAAAATGCCTGCACCATGATATACCCAGATGGGATCTAGCTCAGATCATTTACCGTGGGTTGGATGACTGATGTAAACATGTTTATATTACATAAAATGTTTATTTATGCATGTTCTTAAGCATAGAATTGCATTACATACTATAAATATTGCATAACATACATCATCTTGCATTTAGATTAGTCTGAATAAAATGGAGGTTAACTGTCTCCTTTTATGGTCAAGGATAGGGCTACTTTTTATCAGGGCCTTGGATCAAAGATCCAACAGTACAGATCTGATCAGGGTGACGATTGGGGTTCAACGACTAAAAGATCACCCTAATTGGATATCCATAGCATCATATAGAGATCGAGGAACCCTAGAAGATCAAGGGCCAAGATGGAGTTAATCTGCATTTCAGACGACAAATTCGACCGCACGGATGGATTCAGATCAACGATCGCAAACTAACGGCATGAAAATCGACTCAATCCGATACCCGTGGCACCATCAACATCACCCAGAAGATGGATGGCCTAGATGGCTCCATGTGGCGCCATCTCGGCCACCCAACTGGCCTCACACATCTACTGAAGCATCTCGTGCCAATGCTTCTACGCCGCTGGATCAAGATCTAACGGTTGTGAAGCACGTGTGCTTAAGTTAAGCGCTCGACACAAACGTGCCCATAACGCATTGGTCGAGAACCTTAACGTGAAGTTGAGGCGTGGGGCACCTCAATTGGAGCAGGTGAGCAGGCACAATCGACTGTACGATGGAGATCGAGCGGCTGTGCGCTCCCAATCGGCTGAACGCACCATCTGACGCGGTGAGGTGATGCAGGATCTCACGTGTTGAGGTGCGCGGATGAGGCGGGCGAGGAGCGCTCTCAACCGTTTGATCTTACGATCGAACGACCAAGATTGGAAGAACGTGGACACGCACTAAGGCGGGGGGAAGCGAGCAGGCGCGTGCGAGTCACCCACGAAGGCCACGTTTAAATCCGTCACTAAAGGTCCTGAATTAATGATTTTCAACATGTAATGACCAAATTACCCTCACTCCATGCAACTATAAAAGTAGACCCCACCATATGAAATTCTCATCCCTTCCTTCTCTCATCTCCCTCTCCAAAGCTCAAGAGAAGCTTGTCCCACACCTAGGGTGCTCCTCAAGAGATAAAGTCAAACTTTCACCCCCATTTCGGAAGCATATCCCGTGACGACGATGACATGCTGCCCCATTCTCGTTCTTCCTGCCTCGACCTCCTTCTTCCCGCTCCATTCTTCATCTTCCAGGCATCGTCCCGTCCAGCTCATCCTCTAAGCGATCGTCAAGGAGGATAACTTCTCTCTCCCATTCCTTTGTCTTGCTTTGTAGAGTAGAATTTTTCTGCTTTCTAGTGTAATAGTTTTCTGCTTTCTAGTATAATTTCTCACTTAATTGTATAAACATTTTGAGGTATCAAGTGAATGTTTTCTCTCTCTCTCATTCTGATTGTTTACAGTGCTTCATTGTAATTACTTCACTTTTCAACAAAACCATGAAAAAAATATAATTGCGAATTTAGATCGACATAGCCTCCCTGAGTTCGACTTGGGATTTCTATTTCGGTATAAATTTTATTTGTTGAATCAAGTTCTTCGCTATTCAAACTACAACAAAAGGTTTTCAAAACCAAATTCGATAGCATTGTAACCCGTAGCTTCAACATTTTTGCACTGTTGCTGGGGAGGCAACGATTTTCGATCTTCTTTTCGCATTTCACGCACTTTATTGTCTTCTAACTTGCTTTCTCTTATGTCTATTATTTTGCAGAGGCCTCCATCAGGGAATCATTAAGTGATAGACCAAAGTAAAGTGTAGTTGAAGATGACTGTAAGTGCTCCCCATTCTTCCCCCTCCATAGATTTCATTTGTCACTTTAAATTCAAATTCCAATTAAGCTAGGTGTTTGCATAAATCCTAGGATTAGTTTGGTTGCTTGGATTTTCACCCACTCACATTTCACCCTCACTTTTAAAAAAACAAAAAGATAATTTTGTGGGGTAATTTTCAACAGACACAACATACACCCACATTCAAGGCACTTAACTTACCTGATTTGCTTCTACTCAACCGGGTTCTGATCTGTGGAACTGGCACACACAAATCAACACATAAAAGAGTACAAATCATTCTAGGTTAACCATTTCTACGTGCCTAACCTAGTGGTGCAGGTTTAGCCAGTTGTTTGAGTTGTTTGGGCTGCACGACTCAACCTAAAATTAACTCATCAAGTAGCTTCTTCTTAGGGTTTTCAATCTAGGTTAATACCAGGCACTCCACTTTATTTCTGATTTTAAAGGAAAGAAATCTTCACCCGTCCTTGAAAACCTGGTTTGCCTCAAACTTGATTGAAATCAACATAATTTTAAACCCTAAAAGCTACTTATGCAAGATTTGAACATTAAAATCTAGACATCACAAATAATTTTGCTTGAAAACCCTGGTTGTGCACGCACTTACACAATACTCAAACAATCATTAAGGGCACAACCCATTTTAAGGAACCATCACATTCCATAAGCCCTACAATCCCAGGCCTCAATAAAATCGAGTAGACATTGGCCTTAAGGACTGATTCTCTCTTTGAGGCCTAGTCTGAGATTGTTCATGATTAACCTACTTGTGCTGATTAATCTGATGTCTAGCTAGGAGACTAGAGTCAAACGACTGCAGCTGGGGGATACACTAGGAACCGGAGGTGCAAGCCGAAGGAAGAACCTTCTCCCTAGTCCCTCCTTCTAACTGGTTGGATTGAGCTAACACAAGTAGAGTAAATCATTTATAATCTTAAGGCGGGTTTTGGGAGTCTGTAGATCCTTAGGCTACCCCACTTAATGATACGCTTGTTTGTTGTGCTGCAGGGTCCTTATCCCTAGTCCTTCCGACCTTTTCCTAGTTTATGCTGGGAAGACGGTCATTGAATCCCCAATTGGAAGGACCACTAGAGTACTCTAGGAGGCGTAAATTGGATTTTGGTTAAATTGATCCCATGGTCGATCAATAGCCTCCTCTGCCTCGGTATCCACAAGAAGAATTTCAAAGGCAGTTGGAACAAATGTAAAGAATGCAAGGTGCTCAGCCCTTGAAGGATTTTTATGATCCTTTAAATTGCAGGGAACGTCCCAGCATCCAGATTCTGGCCGGTGACGTAGAATCAAGCCCCATGTGTTAAGCCTGATCAAACATTACCATGGGCTTGGCTCCGAAGACCCATTTCAGCACTTGGAGGACTTGACCACTTTGTCCAGACCACTAAGGCACGAAATGTGAATGAGGAGCAAATGATCATGAGGCTCTTCCCCCACTCTCTTAAGGATAAAATCGCTCATTGGTACAGGACTATAGGAAGACAAATTGCAACTTGGAATGAGTTGAAATCAGCCTTTCTAAGGAAATTCTTCCATGTCGGACATACCAATGCTTTGAGACATGCAATCACTACCTTTACCCAGTAGTTGGGGGAGCAGTTTCATGTGGCCTGGGAGTGATTCCAGGACCTATTACGGAGGTGTCTACACCACGAGGTGCCGAAATGGCAACTCGTGCAGATCTTCTACCACGGGTTGACTTAGCAACTCAGAAATCACGTGGACGCTTCTTGCGGAGGCAATTTCTTCAACAAAGATGCAGATAGTGCACACGATTTGTTTGAGGAAATGAGCAAGAATTCAATCAATCATGCCTCCATGGATACTTTTAACTGGTCCCAGCAGCCCAGATCAAAGGTTAATGAAGTCCATGACTCTCATTCATTCGATATGGAATTGATTTGTAACAAACTTGGTAAGGTGGACTTGGTTGCTAAGAGAATGGAAGAGTGGATGGCTGGAAATTCTACGAACAACTCTCGATCCAATCAATCCCAGAATTCAGGATTCCATTCGTCTCGAGCTCGTTCTGGATGGGAATTCGTGAATCAGCTTGATGCGGCTCAACCTGAGTTAGCATTATTCGGAACCCCACGGGTTCCAAACTAGGGCCTTTGATCCTAGTTTTTCTAATCCTTCCCTTTCTTTTTCTCCATCCTCACCCTATGAGGATGTCTGTGCTGTAGAGGAGAACGTTAGATCTAATCAATACTCTAATGTTTATAATACAGGTTGGAGAAACCACCCTAACTTCTCCTGGGAAAACCTAGGGCAACAGACCCAATTCCGACCCAGCAACTATGCTCCGTAATGACCAATGGTTCAGGGTCATGTGTATACTCAATTACCCCCAAATTAGGCCAATTAGCAAGCTTGGAATGCCTGTCAACCCATGAGGCAGGCTGATTTGAACCGACAAATGGTAGAGATGCAAGGATCCATGCTCTAGCTCATGCAGCAAATGAAAACCTCATTGGACAACTTGCAAACTAGGCTCATAGCTAACTCTCGTCAACCCAGATCACTACCAACCCAACCCGTACCTAACCCGCAAAATATCTTGAATCCGGGCAACCAAGCCCATGGGTACAGAAATCAGAGGGACCCACACACACATGCTCAAGTGGTTGAGCAGGGTCCTTCCTCTTCTTCTTCTTCTGCACATCAATAATTTTTGGCTAATCAAGCCCCTCCAATCTTTCCTATCCCTCCCCAAGACCCAAACTCTTATGCATCCGCAAATTCTATTACCTTGAGGAGTGGTAAACAAACTCAGGATCTACAACTACATTATTCTGATTTGCCGAATCCTGAAGAACCTGAGGAGAGAGAGGAGAATTCTAGAGAAGAAATCAAGGCTCAGGAACCTGATTCCAAAGATCTGACTCATGTTTCTTTTCCTAAACCCTTGATCAAATCAAAGAAGAAGTCTGTTGATAGTAATGAGGAGCTTGTCAATATTTTTAAGAATGTTGAGATCAATATCCAGCTCCTCGATGCTATCAAGCATATATCAGCTTACGCGAGATTTTTAAAGGATTTATGTAAACAAAAGCGTAAGTTGAGAGAAACTATTTCGAGGAAGGTGGTACTCCCCGAGGAGGCTAGTTCTGTTATCTTGCACCACCTACCTCAAAAAAAGAGAGATCCAGGTGGTCCGTTGATTTCTTGTGTCATCAGAGATTACACTTTTGATAGAGCACTTTTGGATCTAGGTGCATCCATCAACCTAATTCTGACTTCTCTTTATGAGAAGTTTGGATTAGGTGAACTTCAGCCGACTTCAGTAACGCCGCAGTTAGCAGACCGTTCGGTCACAAATCCACGAGGTGTTATTGAAGATGTTATAGTTAAGGTCAATGATTTTTATTTTCCTATAGATTTCCTTGTCCTTGACATGGATGTACCAGAAAATCTAAGGAACACTCTCATTATTCTGAGATGTCCGTTCCTGGCTACAGCTAAGGCCAACATTAACTGTGAAAACGATAGCATGGAAATTGCCTTTAGGGATCAATAAATGAAATTGGATATTTTTATGGCGATTAATAAATTTGAGGATTGTGGATTTATTGAGGAACTTGAGGAGGATAATGTGAACATTAAAACTTATTTGATGGTTTCTGCAAATGAAAGTTTCACTTTTGATGATGAATTGGACCTGCAACCCTCTATGGTAGACCTACCATCTTCTGAAGAGGTATTGATTTTTTTCACTCTCAACCTCTTCCTCTTGATGAGTCTTTAGCATCTTCCTTACCTTCAATCATCAACCCGCCCCAGCTTTAACTGAAACCATTGCCTGAGAATTTGAAATATCAATTTTTAGGACCACAGAAGAAGCTCTATGTGATTATCAATGTTAAATTAACAAAGGAGCAGGAGATTAAATTGATCAAGGTCCTGAAGGAACACGAGGCAATTGGTTGGACCATTCATGACCTTAGGGGGATCGAGCCATCTTACTGCAATCATAGAATATTCTTGGAAGATGGATCCCACCCTTCTTGCGAGATGCAGAGGAGATTAAATCCAAATATGTGAGAAGTGGTCAAAAAGGAAATGATTAAGTGGCTCGATGTAGGAATTATTTATCCAATCTCTGATAGTCCCTGGGTAAGTCTCTAATAGCCGGGATTACTGTTGTGACTAACGAGAGAGGAGAATCTATTACAACGCATCCAGCTTCCTCTTGGAAGGCTTGTATTGATTACAGAAAGCTGAACACGACCACGAAAAAGGATGATTTCCCTCTGCCTTTCATTGATCAAATCTTGGAAAGATTAGCCAGGCAGAAGTACTTCTGTTTTCTTGATGGCTACTCAGGATACAACCAATTTCCTATCCATCCCGAGGATTAGGAAAAAATTACTTTGACCTGATCCTATGGAACCTTTACTTTCCGTAGGATGCCTTTCAGTTTATGCAATGCACCTGCGACTTTTCAAAGGTGTATGTTAGCCATATTCTCTGACATGGTGGGAGAGTTTATGGAAGTCTTCATTGACGATTTCTCCATTTTGGAGAATCGTTTGACTCTTGTCTGGCTAATCTAAAGATGATTCTTAAATGATGCATCAAAACACGATTGGTCCTTAGCTGGGAAAAGAGTCATTTCATGACACAAGAAGGCATCGTCTTAAGTCATGTAATATCTGAACGGGGAATTAAAGTGGATAAAGCTAAGGTTGATGTTATCGCTAAACTTCCTCCTCCTACAAGTGTTAAACAAATTCGATCATTTTGTGGTCATGTGGGATTCTACAGAAGATTCATCAAGGATTTCTCGAAGATTGCTCGTCCTTTGAGCAATCTTCTTGCCAAAGAAATGCCGTTTGTTTTCAATGAATCATGTTGTAAGCCATTTGATTTCCTAAAAATGGCAGTCACTTGTGCTCCGGTGTTGCAACGATCGGTTTGGACAACCCCTTTTGAGATCATGACCGATGCTTCTGATTACGTGGTCGGGGCTGTTTTGGGTCAGAGTGGATAGGAAGCCCTCTGTCATCTACTATGCTAGTAAAACTCTGGATGAAGCCCAGAGGAATTACACTGTTACTGAAAAGGAATTACTAGCCGTAGTATTTGCTTTGGAAAAATTCAAGGCTTATCTCTTAGGGTCTCATGTCATCATTTTTACCGACCACTCGGCCTTGAGACATCTCTTGGCCAAAAAGGATGCCAAACCCTAGCTTATTCGTTGGATTCTTCTGCTTCTAGAATTTGATCTTGAAATCAAGGATAAATCCATGATACAAAATGTGGTGGTGGATCATTTGTCGAGACTTCTAAGGGCTTCTTCCTGTCCGGATGTCCCAATTGCTGATACTTTTCCGAACGAAACTATCCTTGCAGTTTCAGGTGTCCAAACCCCGTGGTTTGCTGACATTGTTAATTATTTGGCCGTTGGTCAAATCCAACAAGATTGGACCAAGCAACAATGGGATAGACTCAAATTTGAGGCGAAATACTACTTCTGGGAGGAACTTGAAATGTACCGCATCGACTCTGATCAGATTATTCTCCGATGTGTTTCGGAGAATGAATTCAATAGTATACTTGAGTTCTGCCATGCATTTGCGTGTGGTGGATGTTTCTCCGGGAAAAAGATGGCTGCAAAGATTTTGTAATCTGGCTTCTATTGATCATCTTTATTCAAGGATGCCCAAGATTTCTCAAGGTCGTGTTCCTGATGTCAGGCACTCAGGAGCATAACTGAGAGAGCTATGATGCCCCTAAACCCAATTCCTCCTGTCGAAATCTTCGATGTTTAGGCATCAATTTAATGGGACCCTTTTCTCCCTTCATTTGGACATCAGTACATTCATGTTGCTGTTGATTATGTGTCCAAATGGATTGAGGCGATACCCACCCAAACCAATGACCACAAGGTGGCCATCGATTTTGTTAAGAAACACATCTTCAGCAGGTTTCGGAATTCCAAGGGCCATCATCAGTGATGGTGGCACTCATTTTACTAATGCCCAGTTCCATAATTTGCTGGCCAAATATGGGGTTAATCACCGAATCTCCACACCTTACCATCCCCAGAAGAATGGACAGGCCGAGATCTCCAATCGGGAGATCAAGAATATTCTGCAAAAAATAGTTAGGCCTGATCGCAAGGACTGGACTCAAAAGCTTGAGGATGCTCCTTGGGCCTACCGTACAGCGTATAAAATGCCCATCAGCATGTCTCCATTTTGTTTGGTGTATGGAAAGGCGTGTCATTTACCTGTAGAGATTGAACATAGGGCATTCTGGGCAATCAAGAAATGTAATTTAGATCTGAATTTAGCTGGGAAGACTAGGAAACTCCAACTATCTGAGTTGGAAGAGCTTAGAAATGATGCATATGAGAATGCCAAGATCTATAAGGCTCGGACCAAAGCTCTACATGATCAATTGATTTCTCGCAAGAGCTTTGAGCTGAACCAGAAGGTCTAGTTATTCGATTCTCGACTCAAGCTCTTTCTCGGCAAACTTAGATCTAAATGGAACGACCCGTTCATTATCGATTAGATTTTTCCAAATGGAGCCATTAAGATCTCTGACCCAAAGACGGGTAATACACATAAAGTCAACGGTCAATGTCTGAAGCCTGTTATTGACCATACTCTTCCAGAACCCATCTCTGACAAGGTTTCACTAGCCATATTGTGACTTCTTTGGCTGGACTTCACCTAGCTACGGCATTAAACTCAGCAGTTGTACATATGACACAAAGCTAACACAAGCTTCATATTCAGGTGATATCTTTCATACTCTACCCTTTCTTTCATGTCTCTTTTTCTCAATGTGGACATTGCATCAGCTAGGCATGGGGGGGTGGATTCATTTTTGAATCATTTTTGTTAGCCTTGTGAAATTCTTGCAAATTGTGTTTCTCTTCATATATACAAAAAAGAAAAAAAAATTGAATTAGGAAGGAATACTTGGACATTAGGACTTTTCAATCTTAGAAAATATTACATTAGGATCTGAACACAAAGACCCTTCAGGACTTTGGACTTAATCGGCCCGTGTAGCCGCTAAAATGTGGATTTATTTTTCGAGTCCTCGCCATCTTAATTCTATTGTAAATTGATTAAATAAGTTTGGGTGATAAGTACACGACTTATCAACCCACCCTTTGATTTGAGGGAACTTTAAGTCTAAAGCATCTACACACTTTTCACTGACTTGTTGATCGACGGTTTTAATGGAACTTGGTAGCTAATGAACCTTCTAGGGTGATATGGCTGGCAAGTTATCGTGGGTAACAGCCCATAGGTAGGTTGTCTAGAGCCTAGTCACTAGGCCATTCTCTTCTTGCTGCCCTTAGGTAAATCTTAGACCAGGGAAGCCACCTACTTAAAAAGAAAAAAAAGAAAGAAAAAAGAAAGTCAAAAAGAAAAGAAAAAGAAAAGGAGAAAAGAAAAAGAAAATAAAAGAAATAAGCCACACTTCACCGCATGAGTATGGCTAGCAAGTTGTCGGTGGTAATAGCTCATCGACTGGTTGTCCAGAACCCAACTCAAGAAATACACTGAAAATTCCCAAAACACTTGGGAAGAAGTGAAGTAGAATAAACTGGAGAGATATACACTAGATTCACCCTTGTGTTTACCCCATAAAAATAAAAGTAGGGAGAAAGCTACCTGTTGTAAAGATACATCTTTAGGTAGAACTCTCTTTTTAAGGTCACCTAGAGGTGTATAAACTCGAAGTTCATTCTAATTACCGATTAACGAGTCTATCACATTCACAATAAGATGCTTAGAACTTAGGGTTCTCATCAAGTCTTGGGTGAGTTGAATGGTCGAAGAAAGCCACTCTTTAACCCTAAACTCAAAAATTCAAAAAAAATAGAAAAGAAGAAAAAGAGAAAAAGAAAATTTTCTTTGAATAACTCGAGAGCTTGAGGCAGTCTGCATTTTGGCAGATACCCGAGCTCTATTGTGTCTTTGAAAGTTCAAGTCCAAAGTAAAAATTTTCTTAATGTTGAAAATAACTTTTGCTCAAATAATCCAACCTAAATCTTTTATAAATAACATGTAGTTTTTGCTAGGGACTAGCAAAAGATAGTCATGGGGGTGTGATGTAAACATGTCTATTAAACGATAAATTCACAGTTTAAAAAGATATTCGTTGTAGTATACCGCGAAAAATGATTATCAATTTTATTTACTCGAAATTTAAAAACTTCCGAGGTCGAACTCTGGGAGCAAATCGGTTTTTCAGAAGCAAAATCACAATCTCAAATTTTACTTAAAAGATTTTCAGCAATAATGTAATGTAGATAAATGCTATAGAGGAAAATGTAAAAAAGAAATAAATTCTCTTTCTTTTCTTCCGTCTTCTCTTCTCTCTTTCTTTTCCTTTGCTTTCTTTCTTCTTTCTCTGTCTTTAGCCTTCTTTAGATGTCTGATTCTGTGAATCAGATGCCTTAACTGATGACTACTACAGTGCCTTTACTTTGGTTCTCTCTTCAGCTGAGCCTTCTTCTTCTTTCTTCCTTCTCCTTGGCTTCTGCTTCTTTGTCTTTGGTTTTCTTCTTCCTTAGCTCCTTTGCTGCTACAGTTTCATTCCTCCTTTGGCCTTAGCTTTCTCTTTCTTCTATGCGGCTAAGTCCTTCTTGGCATCTTCTTCTTCTTCTTTCTTCTGCTCCTGCTTCCCTCTGCTATGCCTTCTTCTTTCTTCTTTTCTTTCTCTGTGGCTGCCTCTTTGGCTTCTTCTTCTTTTTCTTCGGCTCCCTCCTTGCCTTTACTTTCTCTCTTCCTTCTTTCTTTTTCTCTTTCTCTACAACTTCTCCTTCCTTCAGCTGCTCCTCTTATTCTTCTCTTCCTCTTCCCCGCAGTAGCTTTCTCTTTCTCCTTCTTCCCTACACAGCACAGAGAAGCAAAACCTACCCCCTACCCTCCCCACGTCTCTCTCTCTCTATTTCGCTCTCAGGACAGCTCTCCTAAAGCCTTCTCGGGTTATCAGGTTGGATATGCGTTCTTGGGACCAGGCCCACCGGCGTGTGGTGGTGGGCAAGGAGTGCACGGGTAGTCGGGTCAGGCAGCTAGGTTCGCGGAAGTGTGGGTCATGGACGAGGCGTGGTGGGTGAGGGGACCTCACCCCATGTCAGGAGGTGATAAGCCCCTGACACATTTACAATTTATACAACACCACCCACTCCAAACTTACTGTGGTAGGACTAAATGTCCCACTTGATTTCTTGTGCACGCTTGCAAGGGCCACGTTCAATTGCTAAAGCTGCAAGGGTCTTCAAAGCCAATCACTGGCTGAATGTGTGCGGGCGACAAATCCATGTCTCCTGGAACTTGGGGCTTGGAGCGAGGCTGCCTGATTCGAGCTTGCAAGCAAGCTTCGCTCTTGCTTCAATGGTGACAGAGGTTAGAACCTGCGCTTAAGTAAAACAGCCTTGCAGCCTTATTAAATCACACAGGGGGCTTCGCCGTGGCACGACGAAGGTGTCTTAGTGGGTGGCGTGGCACTAGGCGGCCTAGGCGTGCATGCCTGGATCGTTCTGTGGCCATGAAGGTGGGTTTGTTCGGGGATAGTGTATGGAGAGTGTGGTGGTCGAAGGAGAGGGGAAAAATGATCAGTGGAAGGTGGCAGAGCTTCTAAGGTGTTTGGCGAGGTGGATTTGTGTGTGGAATGACGGGAGCACCTCGACGGTGGTCTACCGGAGGTGGAAACGATGGTGGTGGTAGTGGCAGTTGAGGGGTTGAAAATAGAAATTGATAAGGGTGAAATGAAGAGGGGAGAAAGAGGAACTTAACTGAGGGACATAGAGCGAAGGGGGGAGGCGGAGGGTGAGCAGCGCATGTCTGTTGTCACAGGAAACAAAGGCCCTGAGATAGAGAGGCAGCAACGATAAGGGGGTTAGAGGGCCTCGCATGGGTACGGTGCGATGCGGAGGAGTGAGGAGGAGATGGCTCTACCACTGGTTTGGTGGAGGAGCAACTGGAAGAGGGAGGGAGAGTCGTCGGAGCCTACGAGCAGATGGTCGGAGGAGGAGGAGACCAATTTGGGGGGAATTCTTCAGCCAAAACAGGCCTGCCAGAAGCGGAGGGCTCTGGGCAAGCTTAAATAGTTGCGTGCAGAGGGGGAATTGCAAGGAAGTAGCGGGAACACCATGCTGGAGGTATAGCAGAAGTGAGACCCATACCTCTTGAGCATTCGCACGAGAGGTATGGGGCGATTCAAGGTATGAGGAGCTGCTCATACGGTAGGTGGCTTCGCAGAGAGCTCCCCTTTCAAATCTGGGAGTAGCTCCCCATGGAGATGAGGAGAAAACCTCCTCACAAAGTTGTCAGTGGTATGGGTCCCTACTGCAATGGCAGAGGGACCAACATGAATAAAGTGACAAAAAAGATGAGGGGTATTTGCAAGGGTTTTCAAAAATTAAGAGCCAGAATGTAATTAGGTGGACCAATTTAAAAAGTAGGTCAAGATGACCTTCCTTAGGTCTAAATTTTGGTACAAACCTAATTTGGGCCTAAGGAATCCAATGGTGAAGTTGGATTCTAGGTTTGACCTCCTTTGAATGTATATTTTGCATAAAAACCCAAATCAAGTCAAATATTGGGCTTGGTCCCCAAGCTTGGTCAAAATAGGTTCCAAAGGCCAAATTGAAGGTTATAAACCTTAGGGGATATTTTTCCATGAATTTTAGAGGGTTTAGTTAATTTTTATCTTGCCTAGAACCTTGTAAATTTAAGTGGGTTTGTTTTAGGGTTACAGAATGTCATTTAATTCCTAAATTTCACAATAACCCTTTTCTGACTGACCCATCCCACTTTTTCTTTTATTAAGTCCAATTGAATTATGTCTAGACCCTTAGAAATCCTGTTGATGCACTGCAATGGTAAAATTACAATTTACCCCTTGTTTCATGTTCTCTTTTTAGATCAGTAATCCCTTGAATTAGGCCTTCTTTTAGGTTATGTAGGAGCTTTTGTTCATTTTATTAGATCAAAGTAAGCTAGTTAGGGCTCATGATGAGGTTCTCATCATTTATATTACATAAAATGTCTATTTATGCATATTCTTAAGCATAGAATTGCATTACATACTATAAATATTGTATAACATGCATTATCTTGCATTTAGATTAGTCTGAATAAAATGGAGGCTAATTGTCTCCTTTATGGTCAGGGACAGGGCTACTTTTTATCGGGGCCTTGGATCGAATATCCAACCATACAGATTTGATCAGGGCGACGATTGGAGTTCAACGACTCCAAGATCGCCCTAATCGGATATTTGTAGCATCAGATAGAGATCGAGGAATCCTAGAAGATCAAGGGCAAGATGGTGTTAATCCACACTTCAGATGACAAATTCGACCACATGGATGGATTCAGATTGACCATTACAGCCTAACGGCATGAAAATTGACTCAATCTGATACCCGTGGCACCATCTACATCATCGAGAAGATGGACAGCCAAGATAGTGCCACGTAGCACCATCTCGGTCGCCCAATAGGGTCACACGCATCCGTTGAAGCATCTCGCGCCAACGCTTCTCTACCGTTGGATCAAGATCCAATGGCTGTGAAGCTCGCGTGCTTAAGTTAGGTGCTCGACATGAACGAGACCACAACGCATTAGTCGAGCTCCTTAAGGCAAAGTTGAGGCGTGGGATCGAGCTGCGGGATGCCTCAATTGGAGCGGGCACGCAGGCGCAATCAACTGCACGATGGAGATTGAGTGGCTGTGCGCGTCGAATCGGCTAAATGCACCATCTAATGCGATGAGGTGACATGGGATCTCACGCGTTGAGGCACGTGGATGAGGCGAATGAGGAGCGCTCTCAGCTGTTCGATCTCACGATCGAACGGCCAAGATTGGAGGAACGTGGACGCGTGTTAAAGCGGGGGGAAGCGAGTGAGCGCGTGCGAGCCACCCACGAAGGCCATGTTTAGCCTTTAGTGATGGATTTATCCGTCACTAAGGGTCCTGAATTAATGATTTTCAACATGTAATGACCAAATTGCCCTTACTCCTTGCAACTATAAAAGGAGACCCCCTCCATATAAAATTCTCATCCCTTCCTTCTCTCCTCTCCCTCTCCAAAGCTAAAGAGAAGCTTGTCCCACACTCGGGATGCTCCTCAAGAGATAAAGTCAAATTTTCATCCCCATTCCGGAAGAGGATCCCACGAAGATGATGACGTGTTGCCCCATTCTCGTTCTTTCTACCTTGAACTCCTTTATCCCGCTCCGTTCTTCATTTTCCAAGCGTCGTCCGATCCGGCTCGTCATCCAAGCGATCGTCGAGGAGGATAACTTCTCTCTCCCACTCCTTTTTCTTGCTTTCTAGAGTAGAATTTTCCTATTTTCTAGTGTAATAGTTTTCCTACTTTCTAGTCTAATTTCTCACTTAATTGTTTAAACATTTTGAAGTATCAAGTGAATTTTTTCTCTCTCTGCCTTATTATGATTGTTTATAGTGCTTCATTGTAATTACTCCGCTTTTCAACAAAAACACGAAAAAAATATAATTGCAAATTTAGATCGACAAAGCATTCCTGAGTTCGACCCAAGATTTCTATTCCGATATAAATTTTATTTGTTGAACCGAGTTCACTATTCAAACTACAATGACAGGTTTTCAAAACCAAATTCGATAGCGTAGTAACCCGTAGCTTCAACAATGACACACATCGATATCTGGCTGATGCATCTAGTGGCGGGAATTTCCTTGAGAAAGATGAGAACAGGGCATTTGAGTTGTTCGAATCTTTGGCGGAGAACTCGATGAATGCCACGTCCGTGAACCTGTTCCAATGGCTTGGTCAGCAGCGGGTTGGTGTCCATGAGGCTCACACCGAGTCTATTTGAGCTGACATGGATATCATCATCAAGCAGCTAGATAAAATAAACCTGATCGAGAAAAAGATTAACCAATTTAGTCAGGGGCAATTTCACCTGAACTCTGCTGCTCCAAGACCCTCCTATGCACCCCGAGCCCCCTTGCATGAGTTAATCTACTCACTTGGGATGCATCTTCTCCTCATTTACGAGATCCTACATATCATGATCCCGTAAACAATCCTGATCTGGCACCATATGACTAGGGTTACACACCAGCCGCAGACTATAATGCGTATCGCCTTGATGGATATATGTCTCAGACATCTTCGGCCTATGAGGATGTCAGTGCTATTCAAGGATACGGGTGTAATAACCCGTATTTAGAGATGTATAACCCTGGTTGGCGCCAGCATCCGAACTTCTCCTGGTCTGGTAACTCACAGAGACCACATCAAGATTCACACTACCAAACCAGGAAACACAGGAATGCGTAAAACACATACCTTAGGCAGTAGCCATTCCCATCTCAACAGCAGCAACCACGTTATTTATACCAGCCACTACACCAAGCTACTAGTTACCCTCCAAAGTGGGTTGACCCTCTGGAGGTACTGAAAGAGGAGCTGCAACAATCGGTGAGGAAATCTACACAGGACAGCCTGCAGATAATGAAGGCGATGGCTGACCAAATATAGACTATACAGAACATGCAAAACCAGCGATTGCAGGAGCATAGGACTCAGGGAGCCTTGCCCTCTCAACCTATCTCGAACCCTCAGTATATGCAGAACCAGGGCACCCCACCTAAGTTTCAGGCACCACAGGGACAGGCACACGCCATATTATAGGCACCTCCTGCACCACCTGTTTATGCTCAAGACCAGCCGCCTTTGAAGAACCCCGCATACTCTACCCCTTTCGCTCCCCCACCACCTCATCGATAGCATGCCGATGCAAATGCTCTCATTGAGGAGTGGAAGGAAGACATTCGACCCACCACATAGGCAGGCAGGTCCTGATTTTTCTCACCCTTGGCCGTAGGTGGGTTCGACTCCTTCTTCATCTCAGGAGCCACCTAAGGTAGATAAGGGTAAGAGTCCACTTGACCCTGAGATTCCTGTCCCTTTTCCTGATGATCTGATGTGAAATGTAGTGCGGAAGGACACACGGAATTTTGAGGACATGAAGTCAATGTTTAAGGAAGTACATATTTAGGTCCCCCTCCTCGAGGCAATTGATCACATCCCCACTGTCGCTATGTTCTTCAAGGACTATTGTACCCTGAAGTGACAACCTAGAATTGGATGACAAGTGATACTGTCAAAAGAAGCTAGCGCCGTGATTCTAGTTGACTTGCCACTGAAAAGGAAAGACCCTGGTACCCCACTCATATCCTACTTCTTGTAGGATTCTCCATTTGATCGGGCCCTTCTAGATCTGGGTTCGTCCATCAATCTAACTCCCACTACCATACTTTATCAATTTTGATTTGCGGAGTTAAAGCCTACCTCGGTCATGATTCAGCTGGTTGATAGATCAGTAAAAACACCGAGGGGGGAGGTTGAGAACATGATCGTAAACGTCCATGGATTCTACTTTCTCGCAGACTTTTTTGTGTCGATATGGAGGTTCCTCCTAATCTTCGAGATGCACCAATCATTTTGGGTCACCCATTTCTAGCGACAGCCTGAGCAAACATTGATTGTGCATCTGAGTGTATGGAGATAGCCCTAGGTAATGAGCGACTTTGACTTGACATATTCAAGGCATCAAGGAATTTTGACTGTGATCGCATAGAGGAGGATGGTGAAGACGAAGATTCGGCATACTGTGGTAACATTAGTCTCCTTTGTGATGACCCAATGTCTCATTCATCTGCACTATTAGGGTTCTTGGACCTCGATCCACATGAGACTGAGACCATTGCACTGCACATATCTCCCCGAGGATCTGATTGTTTAGGGTGTGTTTCTGACCACAGCACCCCTGAATCTAGCTATCCTAATCCGTACACTACTGAATCGTCCTTGTTGTTACAAGAAGACGTGACCACAGTTAACGGGTTTCCTGTTAACGCAGTCACAACCGACTATCTCACAGGTAGCGAATTAGTAGGAATTCACGCGCATATGGATCATCAGACTTCTACCTTCGATTCTACTCATCCTATTCTCATCTCTGACTCTGACCCATCCATAATTGAATTAAAGCCCTTACCTGACTCACTTAAGTAAGTGTTCTTGGGCGAAAGTGAGACATACCCGGTCATTACTACTGCCCACTTAACCCAAGAACAGGAGCATCATTTGATTTCTACGCTACAGGAGCATAGGGCTGCTATAGGGTGGAGCATTGCTGATCTCTGCGGTATTCACCCCTCGTATTGCACTCATCACATTTACACGGATGAGGGGGTGAAACCTTTGAGGCAACTTCAAAGAAGGCTAAACCCAAATATGCTAGAAGTTGTTAAGAAGGAGATCATCAAATGGCTAGATGCAGGTATTGTATACCCAATCTCTGACAGCCAATGGGTGTGTCCGATACAGATAGTGCCTAAGAAAGCAGGACTCACCATAGTGAAAAATATAAAGGCGAATCCATCCCGACCTACACTGCGACATCATGGCAGGTCTGCATTGACTATAGGAAACTGAACATGGCTACCCAGAAGGATCACTTTCCTTTGCCTTTCATTGATCAGATCTTGGAATGATTAGCCGGACGTAGTTTCTTTTGCTTTCTGGATGGATACTCCAGGTATAATCAAGTAGCGATTAGCTCGGAAGATCACGAGAAGACCACATTCACATGTCCCTTTGGAACAATCGCTTTCAAGCGGATGCCCTTTGGCCTCTGCAATGCACCAGCAACATTTCAACATTGTATGATGGCCATCTTCCCTAACATGATTGGGGCCTATGTGGAGGTGTTCATGGATGACTTCTCCATTTTCGAAGATGATTTCACATCTTGTCCTGATAACCTCACCAAAATCTTGAAACGGTGTATTAAGATAAACCTAGTACTATCATGGGAGAAAAGCCATTTCATGGTGAGGGATGGCATAGTACTAGGACACAGGATCTCTAAAATTGGACTCGAGGTTGATCGAGCTAAATCTGAGATTATTTCCTACTTATCGCCACCTAGCTCTATCAAGCAGATTAGATCATTCTTGGGTCACGTCGGCTTCTATCGGAGATTTATACATGATTTCTCGAAAATTGCATGACCTTTGATGAATCTCCTTGTTGCCGATGCACCATTTGAATTCGACACCTCGTGTCTCAGCGCCTTCAAGACTTTACAAAGCACTGTTGTTGATTCCCCGATTCTCCAAAAACCCGACTGGTCGCTTGATTTTGAGATGATGTGCGATGCTTTTGATTTTGCCGTCGGTGCTGTTTTAGGCCAGCGTTGGGAAAAATAACCTTTTGTCATATACTATGCTAGCAAGACACTGAATGAGGCTCAGCGCAATTATATTGTCACCAAAAAAGAACTGCTAGCAATAGTATTCGGGTTGGAGAAATTCAAATCTAATTTATTAGGGTCCAAAGTTATCATCTTCATAGACCAATCTGCCCTCTGGCATTTGTTGGCAAAGAAGGATGCCAAACCCCAGCTCATCAAATGGATCCTTCTGTTGCAAGAATTTGATATTGAAATCCGTGACAAAGCCAAAAAGCAGAATGTTGTGGCAGATCACCTATCCAGATTGGACCCAGCCCACATCCCTTATTCCCTGCCTATCCACGAACAATTTTCGGATGAATCCCTTTTGGTAGTTCACTATATTGAGTTGCCCTGGTACGCAAATATCGCGAACTATCTTGCCACAGGCAAGATTCCCGCGAACCTATCCAAGGACTAGAAACTCAAATTTACTGCGGAGGCCAAATTCTACCTCTAGGATAACCCACTGCTCTTCCACATTGGAGTCGATCAGATTATTCGAAGATGCATTCCAGATTCTGAGATCCCCAGTGTGTTATCCTTTTGCCACAATGATGCTTTTGGTGATCATTTCTCAAGATGGAAAACCACTGCAAAAATTTTGCAGTCGGGATTTTTCTGGCCAACTACTTTTAGAGATACACACGAATACGCCCAACACTGCAAACATTGCCAGTCGATCGGCTCTATGACCAGGAGAGACATGATGCCACTCCAACCCATAATGGTTGTAGAAGTGTTCGACGTCTGGGGCATTGATTTTATGGGCCCTTTTCTGAACTCGCATGGCTTCGAGTACATATTACTAGCCGTTGACTATGTCTCAAAGTGGATCGAGGCCATGCCAATGAGAAGGGCTTATCATAAGACTGTCATTTCTTTCATATGGCAATACATCTTCACGAGATTCAGAATACCCCGCGCTATGATTAGCGACGGGGGAAGCCACTTCATCCACTGCCACTTCAGGACATTATTAAAGAAATATGGGGTACATCACCGTATAGCCACCCCATATCACCCGCAGAACAATGGGCAGGCTAAGTGTCTAACCGTCAGATCAAGCTGATTCTCGAGAAGAGGGTTAGACCAGACAGGAAGGACTTGTCCGATAAATTAGTTGATGCACTCTAGGCATATCGGACCATGTACAAGGTCCCACTCGGAATGTCACCATATCGTATGGTATATGGCAAGGATTATCACCTTCCTGTAGAGCTGGAACACCACGCCTTTTGGGTGGTGCGAAAATGTAACCTTGACCTCGATGTAGGAGGTTAAGAACGGAAACTCCAGCTCAGCGAATAAGTAGAGATCCGAAGGGAGGCCTATGAGAACGCATTGATATACAAGGACAAGACCAAGGCCTTTCATGATCACCACATCCGGAAGAAAGCATTCACGCCCAACCAGCAAGTCTGGTTGTTCGATTCATGATTAAAACTTTTCGCAGGGAAGCTCAAGTCCAAGTGGACTGGCCCATATGTTGTGATTCACCCATATCCTAATGGGGCAGTCCAGACTAGGGACCCAAAATCTAGGCATATATCTACGGTAAATGGCCAGCACCTCAAGCCATTTTTGGCCTAGGAACCTCCTCCAGCTGACGAGATCATTCATCTTATTGAGGATGTGTGATTGAGTTTTTGCCCAGCTGTAGCGTTAAACTCAGCATCTACTCCGCATCCATCACCCTATACATATTCATTTTTATATATAGCATATTTTCTTTCTGCATATTGCATACTGTCAGGTTGGCAGGTGCTGAATGTATAATTTGAGGAGCAATCACAGGTGATTTCTACTCATTTACTCCCTGCTGTATTTATTTTCTTTTATATTCATGCATGAGGACATGCAAGAACTTAGGCATGGGGGGGTAGATATAGTAAAACTGAAAATTTTTATGCCAACCCTTAGGAAAACCTCGGAGCTGCATGTTACATGTACTTTAGGATTCTAAATAAAAGAACAACTGACTCCACCTCCAATGCTTGCAATGGAGCTAGAAATCGTCTGCAACAGCCATTTCCAACTCACTTGCTCACCCTTCCTATTCTGAAATTTCGGATCAAGCTGAATGTAACCAGATACGAGAATTTTACGAAGTACAAATTATATGTGGTTACTTGTTTATAGCATATATACATATTACATTCATGAATAAGATTTTTATCAAGAGAATGTATTAGGATTTTTTCCTCTAGTTGATTCCTGTAATCTGGAATCCAGTATAACTTTTCACACACACGTAGAATTTGTAATGGACTCACGGTGAAGGTTGATAAACGTCTTTGGTCTGTCGCGAAGAAGCAGCGCTTCTTCTCCTGAACCCCTGGACAGTGTTTTCGGAGTCAGGTAGATTTTTCTCCAAAAATCAACCAAATAGTGTAAGATGAGAGTAGAGTGTACTGGTGCTCTAAGATTAGTGCAAGGAATCCAGAATCCTAGATAATTAGGTGATGATACTTAGAGATTAGGAATAGTTTTTTCCCTTGATTCCTTCATATACATTTTGTGTGAAATTTTGACAGCCACCAAATAAGGCAAATACGCGAAGAGTGAGTTTTCATAAAACTAGGGCTAAGGTGGATGATTACGACCATTCTTTACGGAATCCTTAGCTGAAGGAGGGTATTGATGTTAAGGTTAGAAATACACCGTCCTATCCATCTCTCCCAGTGCCGTGAGTAGGCACTTCCACCAAATAAGCCACCCAATGTCTCTTGAGTACCACCAATCCCTAATAATGCCTCCTCAATAAAGTTCATAGATGTGTGATAGTTGTGTTGTGTTGAAAGAAAAAAAAAAGAAGAAAAAAGAGAAAAAAAATGATGAAAAAAATGAAAAATTGAAAAAAAAATTAGAAAAGATGAAAAAGCAAAGAAAGAAAAAGAGTTTGTGAATATTTAATGTTTGTTTCATTTGCATTGAGGCAATACCACCAAATACATTTGAGATCCACCAAATATGGACTTAACCCACCTTTCTTGTGTTTCTGACTGCCTAAATACTGGTTGAGGAAATCTGACTCAGTGTTAGGGTTATGGAAACTCAATTAAAGTGTTAATTCCAAGTGAGACCACCAAATACAGGTCATATGTGTGAATCTAGTGAGATTGTGAGCTCTAAGAAAAAGAAATAAATGAAAAGAAAAGGAAAAAGAGTAAGAGAGAATGAACACAAAGGAATCAAAAGAGAGCATAGTTTTCTCGTCATTCTCTGAGTTGGGTTACTTGAAAATTTGGGAAACTAGATTCTATAGTACTAATCTCTATGTAGCACTAGTCGAGAGTGAGCCACCAAATATATAATCTTTTTCCTCTAAGATTCTCTACCTAAGCTTGAAGCTGGGGTGGAATTCATAGAATATGTTGAATACCCTGAGGGAAGAAGTTTGCCTATCACGCTAGAATTTTACTAGGTGCCAAGTACAGGCTTTAGAGGTGAATTAGTTTTTCACTCAAATCCGTTGCAAAAGCTACTTAGCTACACTTTCACAATTGTCTGGATTTTTAGAGCATAGGATGAAAATAAAAAGGAAAAAAATCTCTAGGCATACACTTGATAAAATAATCAATCCGTTAGGGACCCTTCTCTAAATAATTTAGTCTTGCATTTGCTAGGGCCTAGCAAGATTTAGGCATGGGGGTATGATTGCGTAGCAATCATAGGTCTTAATTGACCTAAATTACGCTAGGACTTAGCACAAGTTAGGGTAATTCATGCATGCATAAGCATTATTTGTATCTTTACTACTTTCTTTTAGCTATGCATAAAATAATGCCATAATGTACTGATTAGGTACATTATGCTAATTGCAGGTAATAAGCTGATCAGAAGCTAGATCAAAAGCTGGATCTAAAGCTGGATCTAAAGAATAAAGAATAATTGGTGTTGTAGTAGAGCTGGAGCAGAAGACCTAGATTAGATACAGTAGATAATAATGTAAGGGAGTTAATATATGCTATTCTATTAAGTAGGAATAAAGCAATAAATTGTGAAAAACTTAGGTCCATCCTAGCCCTAAGACAGCCTAGAAGCCTCCCCAAGCCTTAGCCACCCTTAGATTAGGTCGCCGCACCCTAGGAAACCTTAAAACCCTAACTCTAGCCTCTATCTGGATGTCCAGATGAGCTATTGGATGTCCAGAACCCTTAGCCAACTCCCGCACACCCTAAACCCACATCCGCAGTGATATTGGATGTCTAGACACTTGGTCAGACATCCAATTTTGGCAGAATACCCAAAACAGAATACAAAATCCCTGCAGACTCTGATTGGAAGTCCAAACAACAAGTCTGGACTTCTGATTTTTAACTATACGATGAATGACACTATTATTAGACATCCAGAACTATCCTCCAGACCTTGTTTTGAGATTCAAGCCATGATATTGGATCTCTAGCTCCCTAAACCCAATTCTAACCCCCTAGGAACCTAAATTAAGGTGCCTTAACCCTATTACATCATCTCTAGACCTCCCAAAGGACCTAATTAGGTCCTCACTAAGCCTAATTGATTTGGATCATGGTCAATATCTTCAGTCTATTCAATTGGACTCATTGAGTCCAATTAAGCCTTGATCTCAGCACACACTGTCCAATTGATCTCAGTGACAGTCCAATTAACCTAGACCTGACTTAATTGAGTTTTTTTACTCTCAATTAGGTTTCCACACACCCAATTAAACTTGTATTAAGTTTAATTGCACTTTACCTTAGTGAATTAGGGTTTACAATGCTAATTTGAGACCTACCTTGACCTAAACCCACTAGAACCTAACCTAATCAACCTAGCCACCTAAGTTTCGACCCACACACACCCACACACATCATCCACACGAAAATACCTAGCTGATTGCACAGCAATCATAGGTCTTAATTGACCTAGATTAGGCTAGAACTTAGTGACCAGTCGATTGTTCACTTTAAAGTCATTTGTAGTTTGATGTGGTGGAAAAATTGACTAATCAACAATTAAAATAACCACTCGTAGAAGAGTGGGTCGTATCCACAGGGAGGCAATGACGTATTTAAATTCGCACCAGTTAAAAACACTTGTTCGTAGTTAATTTGGACAAGAATCGAGCCAAATCTGCCTTCAGTTTAAGGTAATATTAAGAAAACAAGCTGAAATGGCAATTTTTAACAACTAAAGGATATTTTTTGCAATGCAGATTCAATAAAATATCAATAAAATTTGGCAATGGCAGAAAATGTAAATATTAATGACCCTTTTACTGTACCAAAATAGGGGATTTCTTCCCCTTTGGCATGCGTGACGAGGAGTGGATGACCGGACGCGGGAAGCTCGAAGGAAGTCCCTTGGACCGAGGGCTTCGAAACAGTGGTGGTGGCATGTCACGCGGCGGCCGGAGGTGGCTGTAGCCGGTGCTACAGCTGCTGTTGTTAGGCATGGCGTGCGCTGCTGGAGGCGTGGGTGGACTGCTGCATGCTCTGTTGGCGGTGAGGCGCGCGCAGGACTGCTGGTGGGAGGGCTCAGGCGGGTGGTTCTGCAGGTGCGGCTATAGCTGGCATGGGCGCGCACTGCAGTCGGTGTGGGGAAGGTGCTGCGGGCGCGGGAGCGCGTGCGTGAGGTTCTGCAGGCGTGGGAGGAGGGCATGCATGGACTGTTGGGCATTACTGGAATGGTGGGGGTGGCTTCAGACGTGTGCTCAGGCTGGTGTGCGCAGGTAAGCGGTGAGGTGCAGGCTGAAGGTGAGCAGGTGGACTTCAGACCGGTGCACCGGCAATTGCACGTGGAGATGGCGAAGGCTGTAGGCGTGGGGAAGGTGGAGTGAGCGGGCATGAGGGCTGGAGGCTATGCACGCCTTGCATGCGGCTGGAGATGAGCGAGTGGCTGTTGCTGCGTGGGTGGTGGAAATGAAGTGAGAGGATGGAGATTGTTGCTGGAATGTGGGGTGGACTTCAGACGTCCGGGAAATTTCCCGGACGTCTTAACTAAATGAAAGGTTGATTGCACAGTAGCTGCGGCGGTGGTTGTTGGTGACGACGGCGAGGGAGATGCACTCCAAGGTGCTCACGGTAATGCGGACGAACTCCAGATGGCGGTGTGGCCTGTCACACCACACGCCCACGGTGGTGGAGATTCGCTGCCATGGTTGAGGCCAGCGGTGTGGAATGGAAGAGAGGAGATCTCTCTGCACAGTGGTGGGTCGGTGGTGGAGGCCTCTCGAGCTCGGCTGCCTCCCTCCCTTTGTAGTGGCCTGGACAAATTTGAAATTAGCTGCCCAACCAGATCCAACATATCTGCTCCTCTTTGAATGGGTTCTTCACTGCGGCACCGGGTGGCATTGGAGCGGCAGCCAGCCGTTCCTGAAAGAAGAAGAATAAACAAAATAATGTTAAAATATTATGGTAATTTATATACAGACCCTCAACTTTTATGTTAATGAAAACAATGTACCTAATTGGTTAACTAATTAGATGAATGTCATTCTAAACTAATTCTTAATTCACTTAAAATATGAATGCAATGCATGGATTATGTAATTAAATTTAAAATATGAATTAATCTATTTACATCCTAATTTATGCTAAATAAATGTTAGAATTAACCTAATGTCTAAGCACTTAAATACTTAAATAGCCCACAACTATGGGCTAATCAAATACCCCCATGCCTAGTTTTTGCTAGTCCCTAGCAAAATTAAGCAGAACCTAGCACTCCAAGTAGACTAGTCAACTCACTTAGTCTTCCTTCAGAAGCATATTAAGTTCAGACTCTAGACCCAAGGTTCCTAAGTAGTTGCTAAGTTATAGACTAGGTCGGCTAAAGACGAGTTGCAGGCACAAGTTTCCCTGATTTTTGACTCTACCCTAAAGTTTATTTATCCCTGCAATTAAAGCATCCGTGCCTGTGCATTGGTCGGATTTATTTGAGTTAAAAGATATTTTTTTTTGTTATATATATATATATATTTTTTTTTGTTTGATTCATCTAAGTCTAACCTCAGATTAGCTATCAACACAGTCTGTGTCGAATTCATTGTCCCCATTACCATAACTTGAAGGGTGCCTGGCTTTCGATGCTTCGAGATAGCACCACCTATAACGACCCCAAGAACTAGCAATCGACACTTCGAGATAGTATCGCCAATGGATTTCTTAAGCGAATTCAGGCCTATGGCAATCATCACTTTGAGATAGGGCCGCCCATGGTACCTGAACCGCACAATGCGCTTACATGCCCCCAGTAGGATGGATATCCTAAGAGACAAGCACCGAGGAGGTAATATGTTATCATCGCATCCTCAAGGTGAGTATATACTCCCCTCTCCTGCGGTGGGAACTCTTCTAATCAAAATGTGTTTTCAAGCCTCTCCTAAGTCAAAACTAAAAGAACCAAATCTCTTTTCAGAAAGATAGAAATTAAGTTAATTACCAGACCAAGTGTGTGAAGTTTGGATGCTTGGGTTACAAGGACCCATAAACCAAAAGGTAGAATAAGACTCCAGGTACTACCCTACCTTTTAACTCAAACCTTAGCTTCCCTTCCTCAACCTCTTGAGGAATGGTCTGTAACTTAACTCCTACTTAAGTTTTTAAGTCCACAAGGGACCCTAAAGGTCTAAAGCTAGTAGCTCATTTAGCTTCTAAAGTTTGACCCTAGAATTAACTTAGTCTACCCTAGAGTTCTGATTTGCTTAAGACTGCAGAACTTAGCTAGTTAAGCTCAAAACTTTTCTTATTTTTTTTCTCCTCTCTTTTTTTTTTTTTTATATATGCATGCTATAAATAAAATGCCTCAGGTCCTCTCCCCCATGCCTGGTTCAAACAATGTCCTCATTGAAAACAAAAATAGCTAAAGGAAGATATTACCTGAGGTGGAGAATGGTAGGAGCTAAGGCTCCTCAACAGTGACTTCGTCAACCAGATGGCCATCTAAAGTTATGTATAGTTTTAACCATTGACCGTTGATGATAAAGGGAGTTGCTGAAGAGGAAGGATTTTTGATCTCCATAGCTCCATGCAGAAATACTTTGGTGATTATGTAAGGCCCATCCCAACGAGATTTTAACTTCCCAGGAAAAAGCTTAAGTCTAGAACTAAAAAGCCAGACTTGTTGGTTGGGCTCAAAGGTCTTTCGAAGAATAAACTTATCATGCAAGACCTTAGTTCTTTCTTTATAAGCTTGAGAGGTGTCATAAGCATCATTCCTCAGCTCCTCAAGCTCACTTAATTCTAGAAGTCATGCCTTACCTGCCTTCTCTAAATCCATGTTAACACTTCGAATAGCCCAAAGTGCTTTATGTTCCAACTCAACAGGTAAATGGCACGCTTTTCCATACACAAACCGAAAGGGAGAATTACCCAAAGGGGTCTTATAGGCCATTCGATAAGCCCACAAAGCATCATCGAGCTTTTGGGACCAGTCTTTCCTATCAGGTCTAATGGTCTTTTCCAAAATATTTTTTATCTCCCTATTTAATACTTCAACCTGGCCACTTGTCTGAGGGTGGTAAGGGGTAGCAACCTTGTGAGTCACTGCCAAACTCTTGATTAACTGATTGAAGTGGTGGTTTCAGAAATGAGGTCCCCCATCACTTATAATAGTCTTGGGGCAGTCGAAACGGGATATGATATTGGCCTTCACAAATTTCAAAACCACAGAGTGGTCATTTATGCACGTAGGAATGGCCTCTATCCATTTAGAGACATAATCAACTGCCACCAAGACATATTCAAAACCATGGGACGACGGGAAGGGGCCCATAAAGTCAATTCCCCACATCAAAAATTTCAACAGATTGAATAGGATGCTGAGGCATTTCATTCTTCTTCCCAATCGTTCCAGTCCGTTGACATCTAATACAAGCCTTAACAAAATTATGAGAATCCTTAAATAAGGAAGGCCACCAAAAATCAGACTGGAGAACCTTAAAAGCAGCTTTCTTAGCACCAAAGTGTCCTCCACAATGAAGTTCATGGCAGAAACTCGACACACTTTGTTGTTCCTCTTCAGGCACACATCTCAATACTTGGTCTTGTCCAATTCTAAATAATTCTGGCTCTTCCAAATGAAAATATCTTGCTTGAGAAATGAATCTCTTTCTTTTCTGCTCATCCCAAGAGCCAGGAGTTTGTCCAGTGACCAAGTAATTTACAGTGTCTGCATACCAAGGTAAAGTTGGTGTTACCGCCATCAGAGTTTCATCGGGAAATGTCTCGCGAATGTCTCCAGAAAGAGAGTCATTAAGAGGAAGGCGAGACAGGTGGTCAGTCACAACATTTTCTACTCCTTTCTTTTCACGTATTTCCAAGTCAAATTCTTGAAGGAGTAAGATCCACCTAATCAGACGTGGCTTAAAATCTTTCTTAGCAATGAGATGTTTCACTACTGCATGATCAGTAAAAATAACCACCTTAGACCCAAGTAGATAAGACCTAAACTGCTCCAGAGCAAAAACTACAACAAGTAATTCTTTTTCAGTGACGGTGTAGTTTTGCTGAGGTTCGGTTAAAGTCTTGCTTGCATAATGCAGCACATGAGGTCTTCCCTCAACCCTTTGTCCAAGGACTGCTCCCACTGCATAATTCGAAGCATCACACATAAGCTCAAATGGGAGTGTCCAATCAGGAGCATGGAGAATAGGCGCAGAGATCAAGGCCTCCTTTAGAGTTTGAAAGGCCTCGGCACACTTTGAATCAAAACTGAAGGAAGATTCCTTCGCCAACAAGCCACAAAGTGGCCTAGAAATCTTACTAAAATTTTTAATAAAGCACCTATAAAAGCCAGCATGGCCCAGAAAGGATCTAATCTGTTTGACATTCGTAGGCAATGGAAGTTTGGAAATAGAATCAATCTTGGCTTTATCTACTTCCAAACCTTGCTTGGATACAACATGCCCAAGTACAATTCCTTTTTGTACAATGAAGTGACTTTTCTCCTAGCTGAGGACTAAACCAGTCTCCTTACATCGTTTTAACACATTCTCCAGGTGCAGGAGACACTGGTCGAAAGATGAGCCATAAATAGAGAAGTCATCCATAAATACTTCAACACACTCGTCAATCATGTCCGAAAAGATAAACATCATGCACTGCTGGAAAGTTGCAGGGGCATTACATAATCCAAATGGCATACACCTGAATGCAAAAGTACCATAAGGACTCGTGAATGTCATCTTTTCCTAGTCATCAGGAAAGACTGCCACTTGATTGTACCCAGAATATCCATCGAGAAAGCAATAGTACTTATTCCCTGCCAATTTTTCGAGAATTTGATCAATAAAAGGCAAAGGAAAGTGATCCTTCTGGGTAGCGGTGTTTAGCTTGCAGTAATCAATACAGACCCTCCATCTAGTTGAGGGTCTAGTGACAACTTGTTCACCTTGGTCGTTGAGTTCCATAGTAAAGCCTGCCTTCTTTGGCACACATGAATGGGACTGACCCATTTACTGTCAGCAATGGGATATATGATCCCGGCGTCCAACCACTTCAGGATTTCCTTTTTTACAACCTCCCTCATATTAGGGTTCAGACGTCTCTGCATATCCCTAAAAGGCTTGATGGAATCATCAGTATAAATGTGGTGCATGCAGAGTGTAGAGTCTATACCCTTAATGTCAGCAATGCTCCAAGCAATAGCTTCCTTGTGCCTAGACAGGCATTCAATCAAGGCTCCCTCCAGTGCCTTAAATAGCGCAGCCGAAATGATAACGGGGAGCGTATCATTGGCACCTAGGAAAACATACTTGAGAGTGTCAGGGAGGGGTTTCAACTCAAGGTCGAGGGCTTGTATGGTTGAGGGTTTCATAATAGATGTCCCCATCTCAGGTAGCAAATCTACCTTCGGCGGAAATGATGGGGGAAGAGACTCAGTAGAAACTCCTAGCAATTCCTCTAGTTCTAGTATATCCCCTTCACATTCCTCCAAGAGATGGGAATGCTCATTCAGCATGACATGCTGAAGGGGGTCATCATATAACATTGCAGGAGTTGCCTCTTCAATCAGGTCATCTATTACCTCAACTTGAGAACAATCCTCAAGTCCGGCTTGTTCGTAAGCATCTAACACATTAAGCCAGATTTTCCTGTTCCCAAAACCCATTTTCAATGCCCCAGTATTGCAATTAATTGAAGCATGAGAAGTTGCAAGGAAGGGGCGACGCAAAATGATGGAGGGTTTGGTTGGCTTGTTGGTAGGGTCAGTGTCCAAAACTAAGAAGTCAACGGGAAAGAAGAAATCCTCCACTCTTATGAGGACATCTTCCAAAATTCCCTGTGGTGTCTTAAGTGATCGATCAGCAACTTGAAGGATTATAGGGCTAGGCTTCAGATTGCCTCCTCCAGGTTGTTCATACACGTAGCTCGGAAGGATGTTCACCCCCGCACCCAGATCAAGTAGAGCCTCATCAATTTGTAAGTCACCAATAACTACAGAGATGTATGGGGCTCCTGGGTCCTTAAGTTTCGGGGGTGTGCCATGTTGAACAATTGAGCTAACAAAATCAGGCAGGATAACTTTTGATTGGACCCGTTTTCTAGATTGCCGCTTTTTCGTGCACAAGTCCTTTAAGAAGCGGGCATAAGACGGAATCTGCCTTAGTTTTGATTGGACCCATTTTCTAGATTGCCACTTGTCATGAGATTGGATGATGGCACTTTGACTTTCTTGCATAGTTTTCAACATCGCCTTCAATTCATCCATCTCAGAGATTTTAGGTTGGGCAAAGGTCTGAGGTTGGTTCATTTGATGGTTTTGAAAAGATTGTGGTTTGTAATTCCCTGAATTTGAGACATTTCCTTGTCTCCATGAAAAGTTTGGGTGGTTCCTCCATCCCTCATTATAAGTGTTGGAGAAAGGGTCATTACGAGGTCTTGGATGGAACCCTTGAGCGGCATTCAAATCCGCTTGTACAAGCTCAGGGAATTGGGAGGCCAAGTGGCAATCCACAGTGGCGTGTGTATTGCCTTGACAAATTATGCATTCGGAAGCTTGGGATGTGGAGGTGTTAGGTACGAATGAACTCGGGTTCAACATAACCCTTTCCATGTTTTGATTCAATAATTGAATCTGATAGGCTAAATTCTCGGTGTCCCTTGGTTCATTCGCCTCCAACTTTCTTTGCGTGAGAGTAGGCTTTCTATCCATGTAGGCTGAATTCAAGTGAATAGAATTCTCACTCAAAGTATCAAATAAGTTCCAAGCTTCATCCTCAGTCTTAGATAGAAAGGTTCCTACACAGGCACCATCCATATTTTGCCTATGCGAATCATTAAGTCTGGTGTAGAACCTTTCAACCAGTTGCCATTTAGGCACCTGGTGATGTGGGAAGAGTCTCAGCAAATCGTTAAAGCACTCCCACGCATCATGGAATGCTTCCCCATCCTTTTGAACAAAACTCATAATTTCCCTCCTAAAGTGATTTGTTTTGCTCATGGGGAAGTACTTCTTCAAAAACTCCTTCAGGGCATCCCAAGTATTTATATTATCAAGGGTGTGATACCAATACTTGGCTTTGCCCTTTAGGGAGAAGGGAAAGAGGGTCCACATTTGAGCATCATCAGTAAAGCCCTGCAGCATCATCGTGGAACAAACCTCGGTGAATTCCTCAATATGCCTGTAAGGGTCTTCCCTAGTAGTATCATAAAAGGAGGGTAGCAAGGATATGGTACTACTTTTGATCTCGTATGGATTGTCCCCTCCAAGTCTACGTAGTGCTGGGCCAGCTTGATTGGTTAGGAAGAAATATTCCTTAAGGCTCCTTTGACCGGCCATTTTTACCCTTGGAAGGTCTCTTCTTAGGATTCTTTCAGGTTCAGGATCAAATACAAGTTGTCTCCTAGGAGAACGCCTACCAAGCATGCACTACAAACACAATTCAAAAGGACTTGTTTTGGTCTTTACAAATTTAGGCTTTTGACTTTAGTTCAAATTGTAGGTGACAAAACAAGTTGCCCAATCAATTACGTGCCTATTGTCGACCTATGGCTCACCTAAGAAGACCTAGTTGGAGCTTAGGTGTTCTTCCCTAAATCTCAAATGGTCAAGTAAATCCAAAGACAGAAGATAGAGGGATGCAAGTAGGCCTAAGCCTTCCTTTGAAGCTGTGCTTTCGCGGTGCTTCTCAACTACCCCCAAAAATCCGTGACAGGGTATCCCCCTCTTTGGATTTACAAAACCTTTGATCTCAAGTTCTAAACACTTCAGAATTCAACAGTAGGAGGGCTCTTATCCTAGTATTTCCAAACCTAAGGAGTGTCTAGAAACGTGCCGTGGTGCAAGTGAAATAATTGTGGATACATCGCAAAAGATTTTGAATTTTGAATCGCACGCCAAGTTTGAAAATCAAATCCTTGGTTTTTAAAATGTCCCTCCTTTAATTAGTCCTTTTTCTAGAAAATATGTGACCACTTGTTTAATTTATTCAATACAGATTAGGTGGTCTTTGCATTAAGTCCAAATGCAATGCGTGATCAACAATTGGATGCAAAGTAAGAGAATGCGTACCTTGCTTCCAGCAATCAACGATGCAAGAATGCACGCAATGCAGAGAAATAAATCTAGAGGCTGCTCATACAGACCTAAATGGTTTGTCCTAGGGCAGGCAGCTTCTAGTAGGCAGCTCATTTTTTTTTTAATTTTGAAACTACTTATGCACAAGCAAATAAAAGTAATCAATAAGCTAAAAACCTAAATCTAAAGAAAAGGGAATAGGCTCTCAAAAATTACCCAACACGGGCCCAAAACAAAATCGGGGAACAAACCCCTCAAAATATACCCCAGAACAAGGGTTTCAAACAAAATGCAATAAAAAATTAAATCTAAAGTCTTAATTCTATCAAACTAGCGACTAAATATACAATGTTGTTTGTCGCGTCCTCGTCCTTCTCCTCCTTTCAAAATTGCTCGTCCAATTCTCCTCTGGCGACGTCAAGGGTTGCCTCTCACACTAGCTAATTCTTGCACAAATTTCTCGCATAGAAGAGAAAATATTTAATGGTCAAATCACTGCGTAATTGACAAATAATCAAAATAAAATCAGGCGACATTATTGCATCTTTTGCCTCCTCGGCAACGACACCATTTGACAAGTGGATTGTTCGCTTTAAAGTCGTTTGTAGTTTGATGTGGTGGAAAAATCGACTAATCAATAATTAAAATAACCACTTGTAGAAGAGCGGGTCGTATCCACAGGGAGGCAATGACGTATTTAAATTCACACCAGTTAAAAACGCTTGTTCGTAGCTAGTTTGGACAAGAATCGAGCCAAATTTTCCTTCAGATTAAGGTAATATCAAGAAAACATGCTGAAATGGCAATTTTTAACAACTAAAGGATATTTTTTGCAATGCAGATTCAATAAAATATCAATAAAAGTTGGCAATGGCAGAAAATGTAAATATGAATGACCCTTTTACTGTTGCAAAATTGTGGATTTCTTCCCCTTTGGCGTGCGCGACGAAGAGTGGACGGCCGGATGCGGGAAGCTCGGAGGAAGTCCCTTGGATCGAGGGCTTCGAAACAGTGGTGGTGGAGTGTCGCGTGGCGGCTGGAGGCGGCCGACGTCCTCCGGCGGAGGTGGCTGTAGCCGGTACTGCAGCTGCTGTTGTTGGTTGTGGCGTGCGCTGCTGGAGGCTTGGGCTGAGTACTGCGCACTCTGTTAGCGGTGAGGCGCGTGCGGGACTACTGGCGGGAGGGCACAGGCGGGTGGTTCTGCAGGTGTGGCTGCAGCTGGCGTGGGCACGCACTGCAGTCGGTGCGGGGAAGGTCCTGCGGGCGCGGGAGCGCGCGCATGAGGTTCTGCAGGCATGGGAGGAGGGCGTGCATGGACAATTGGGCGTTGCTGGAATGGTGGGGGTGGCTTCAGACGTGTGCGCAGGCTGGTGCGCGCGGGTGAGCGGTGTGGTGCAGGCTGAAGGTGAGCGGGTGGACTTCAGATGGGTGTGCCGGCGGTTGCGCGTGGAGATGGCGAAGGCTGCAGTCGCAGGGAAGGTGGAGTGAGCAGGTGTGAGGGCTGGAGGCTGTGCATGCCTTGCATGCAGCTGGAGATGAGTGGCTGGCTACTGCGGCGTGGGTGGTGGAAATGAAGTGAGAGGACGGAGATTGCCGCTGGAGTGTGGGGTGGACTTCAGACATCCGAGAAATTTCCCGGACGTCTTAACTGAATGAGAGGGTGATTGCACAGTAGCTGCGGAGGTGGTTGTTGGTGACGACGGCGAGGGAGATGCACTCTAAGGTGCTCACGGTAATGCGGACGAACTCCGGATGGCGGTGTGGCCTGTCACACCACACGCCCACGGTGGTGGAGATTCGCCGCCACGGTTGAGGCCGGCAGTGTGGAATGGAAGAGAGGAGATCTCTCTGCACAGTGGTGGGTCGGTGGTGGAGGTCTCTCGAGCTCGGCTGCCTCCTTCCTTTTGTAGTGGCCTAGACAAATTTGAAATCAGCTGCCCGACCAGATCCAACATATCCGCTCCTCCTTGAATGGGTTCTTCACTGCGGCACCGGGTGGCGTTGGAGCGACAGCCGGCCATTCCTGAAAGAAGAAGAATAAACATAATAATGTTAAGATATTATGGTCATTTACATACAGACCCTCAACTTTTATGTTAATGAAAATAATGTACCTAATTGGTTAACTAATTAGATGAATGTCATTCTAAGCTAATTCTTAATGCACCTAAAATATGAATGCAATGCATGGATTATGTAATTAAATTAAAAATATGAATTAATCTATTTACATCTTAATTTATGCTAAATAAATGTTAGAATTAACCTAATGTCTAGGCACTTAAGTATTTAAATAGCCCACAACTATGGGCTAATCACTTAGCATAAGTTAGGGAAATTCATGCACGCATAAGCATTATCTGTATCTTTATTCCCCTTCTTTATCTATGCATGAAATAATCTTATAATGTGCTGATTAAGTGCATTATGTTGATTACAGGCAATAAGCAGATCTGGAGCTGGATCTGGAGAAAGATCTGAGGTTGGATCTAGAATAACGAGAGTTGCAGCAAAGCTGGAGCAGAAGGCTTAGATTAGATGTAGGAATAATAATATAAGGGAGTTAAAGGTCTTCTATGCTATTAAGTAGGAATAAAGTAGTAAAATGTGAAGAGCTTAGGTCCATCCTAGCCCAAGGATAGCCTAGAGACTTCCCCAAGCCTTATCCACCCTTAGATTAGGTCACAACACCCTAGGAAGCCTTAAAACCCTAGTTCTAGCCCTTATCTGGATGTCCAGATGAGTTATAGGACGTCCAGGACATAGCCATCTCCCGCACACCTCAAACCCACTTCTGCAGTGTTATTGGATGTCCAGACACTTTGTCAAACGTCCAATTTCTACAGAGTACCCAAAATAGAACCCTGATTTCCCCCTGACTCAAATTGGACGTCCAGAACTGAAGTTTGGACTTCTGATTTTTGAGTATAAGTCGTCTGATCCTATTATTGGACGTCTGATGCTAGTCTCCTGTCCCTGTTTTGAGATTCAAGTCTTGATCTTGGATCTCTAGCTCCCTAAACCCAATTCCAACACCATAGGAACCTAAATTAAGGTGTCCTAACCCTAGTACATCACCTCTAGACCTACCTAAGGACCTAATTAGGTCCTCACCAAACCCAATTGACATAGATCAAAGTCAATTACCTTCACCTAAGTCAATTGGACTCATTGAGTCCAATTGAGCTTAGATCACAACTCACACAAGTTTAATTGGACTTGGTGAGAGTCCAATTGACCTAAACCCAACCTAATTGAGTTATTCTACTCTCAATTAGGTTCACACTCATTCAATTAAACTTAGGTTAAGTTTAATTGCATTTTTCCCTTAGCAATTAGGGTTTGTAACCCTAATTCAAGACCTACACCTACCTAAACCCCTTAGGACCTAACCTAAGCCACCTAGCCACATAGAGCACGACCACGCACACACACACACACACCATTCACGCACACACACTTCTCTAGAATTCTCTAGAGAGCTCTTGAGATGGCGCCACCTCTTGGTTGCCAAATTTAGCAACCAAGAGGAATTCAAATTGAGATCCACAATTCTTGGATCTCATAGACCATCTCCACCCACATGTGGCCGGTCACTCTTGGATTCTCTCTAGAGAGTTCTACACCTCTCCAGAGAAAAGCCATTGGGTCTATAAAAAGACCCCTTGGGTGGCCATGCAGCCCCATTCACTTCCTTGGCACTCATTCCACTTAGGCTAGCCACTTCCATCTCCACTCCACCTCCATGTGTTGAGCACCACCATGGAGGCCACCATCTCCACGCCAGGAAGCTGGATCAACTCCCCAACCTCTCTTCAAGGGCCTAAGCTCCATTGGCCACCCCTCCTTCTTCTCTCAGCCACTCAAAGGCCATCGGAGACCACCTCCGAATGCCCTTCCTTCTGCTAGATTAGTAGCTTAGCATTTCCTATATTTACTACTTTTATTTACTGCTTAGTAGTGTAGTCTTACTTCTCCCCCAATGATGCATGCGAAATCCCCCCGTTGATTCTTGTATGCAATCATTTTCTGGTAGCTAGGTTTAATTTTTAAGCATTCATGTATAAGCTTTCCTCTAGATTTCCTTGTGCAACAACTCTCCAATGATGAATGAAATTGCATTTTTATATATATCTCTTATGTGTTTGAAATCACCACGAGCTGAATGATTATCATATTTGCATGCCTGTTCTTTAACTGTCTATATATTACGCACCAGCATGTCGTTTCTGGAGGATATCGAAAATCTGACAATAAATGCTTTCTCCATAACTAATCAACACCTCAGTAGAATCGTGCGCACAGAAACTCACACGTTCACTTTTGTGATTTACTTGACGCATGCGCATGTGATCCGAGTTAATAACAGGAGCAGTGAAGTCTTAGTTAGGAGATTGGAAACTGGCGTGCGTCTTTAAACAAAGTAGAGCGGCTTTAAAAATAAAAGATCGATTTCAAAAGCGAAAACAATGCCTCCCAGAGATGAACGACCGAGACTCAAAGTCTCGTTATTTTTATAAAACAATATCTTTGTTGGATCGTATTTTGCGACTATACTGCGATGCACTCCTTTTCATATCAAAAACACTATCTACGATTCTTAACACTAGCCTAGAGTTCTCTAGAACTCTCTACTATGTGTTGTTGCCTTGGTTGCTAAAATTAGCAACCAAGAGCCATTCAATTTTTAGATCCACATTTGGTGGATCTAAAAACCACCATTCATCCTCTCTCTCTCACTCTCCCACAAGCTCCCACCATAGGCCTCTCTAGAGAGTTCTATAATTCTCTAGAGAGCTTCTCTTAGGTCTATAAAAAGACCTAAGGGGTTGCCATTTGCACCCATCCATTTCTTGGCTTCAATCATCCTTGGCTTCCACTTAGCTTAGCTACATTCCATCTCCACTCCACCTTCACGTGTTGCTTAACCATGGCCACCACCATCTTCATGCCAAGATGCTGGATCACCTCTCCAACCTCTCTCCAAGGGCCGGCCTAAGCACCATTGGCCACCCCTCCTCTCAACCAACTCAAAGGCCATCGGAGCCCACCTCCGAATGCCCTAATTTCTGCTAGATTAGTAGCTTAGTTCATCATAGTTTACATGCTTTTATTACTGCTTAGTAGTGTAGCTTTATATTCTCTCCCAATGATGCATGCATAATCCCCCTTGAGATTCATGTATGCGATTGTTTTCTGTTAGCTAGATTTATGTTTTCAAGCTTTCCTCTATAAGCTTTCCATGAGTTCCATGTTGCAAACACCATGATGAATTAATGAGAGATCTTTTTCTATATATATATATATATATCTATGTGTTGAGAATCACCATGAGCTTATTGCAGTATATTTTGTGTGATTAAAGTTGCCTGCCTTTAATTTCTGATATTCTGGCAACTAAGCATGTCGTGCATAAATACGTAATAATCATAAACCGACATGCGATTTTAAGCAAGTAGAGAGAAAGAGATCAATTTCAAATTTTCATAAATGCCTCTCAGAGATCGATTTCAAATTTCTGACGAGTGTTTAGTGCGACTATACTACGATTTCCAACGATTTCAAAATGTGAGAAAGCATGATTGTCATGTATCCATCAAATAAATGCCTAGAATCATAATCTAATTTTAAAATCTGATTTTCATCACACGAGGCCTTGTAATCGTCCCAAGAAGTCTCGAATCTAGATTTTTGGTTAAAAGTGTGGGTTGTATCACTAGAATCTAGGTTGGGCAATACAGTGATGTTAGAATTGTCCTTGAGGATCACCTTATCAAAATAAGGAGTGGAATTTATACCCTCGAGTGATTCAGATTTAATCTTATTATTGCAGGTGTCTAGGAAATCTAAGCCTGGTGAACCAGTCTTTTGATTTTCTAGGTCAGGTTCAAAATCGTGATCACTTGCAATCGGATCCTTCCAACCCGTCTCAAGATCAGGGGTATTAATTTGTATATAAGTTGGATCATATTCCATTTGTGTTGGGGTTCCACAACAACCTTGATTCTCGAACTTGGGATTTGGAAAATCAGATTGATCCTCAGTATTATTCTAAGATGTTTTACTAAATGCTTGGGGAATGTATGGGTATTTTTGATCGATAATCTGTTTTAACAATTTTATCATCTCTTCCCATTTTTCAAGATCATCTTGGTGTCTTTCCCAAAGTACAGGATTTGTCGTGCATTGGAGATATTCAAAGTTATGTAATTTCTTTAACTCAATGTATCCTGTCATGAGAACATCCTGGGTTGATCCATTTGTTACTTGTGTTATAATTACTTGGGCACTGTGTGATGAAGGTTGTTGTTATCGGCACATTAACCTGAATGTCATCAATTCATTTTGAGGTTTTGTTATCAATCTCATAAAATCTAAGTCATCCTTAATCATTCTATCTTTCATGGGTATTTGAGATTCAGGTTTCTTCAATGATTTTCCTAAATTGCCAAGCTGCATCTTCAAGTCAGGTGGTGAAATCAAGCTGTAGAGTCAAGAACTCAGGTTGGATTGAAATTGATCAGATCAAAAAAGAAATCCCTAAGAAGATTTGTGTACGTGCTCTGAAATAGAAGGGATGAAGGACTGGATGTGATATTAACCCAATCAAGGCACCCAAAGATTTTTAGATGACTAAGGCAATTTTTAGGCGGATGATACATTTGAATCAGGAATCCATACACCTGAGAAGTACTTGGGCAACCAGGAAGGGAGAGCCCTGCAAAGACTCCTACACGGTAGAGCATCCCCGAGAGTAACAAGGTTTCCCCCACCCGACCTTCCTTGTCACTAAGGGTCCAGGTAGACCAGAATGTACAAACTTAAGTCCTTAAGTCTACCAATTTTATGTCCTAATTTGTGCCTTTGATTTCACTTGATTAGAAATTAATTCAACTTGTGACCTAATTTGGTTGGCCTACAATGTAGACTAACTTCACATGACCTACCCTAAAGATGGCACAATGAGATCTAGGTCAATACCTAGAAATCACCCTGATTTGACTCTCAGGTTATAGGTCCAAGGCTTTTAGGGTTCAAGTGAATTTAGAGCTTGATTTTTTTTTAGGGTTTTTGTTGATTAGATCTTTTCAACCAAAAGCTTGGGTAGCACACAAATGTGGGTGGGTTTGTTTCCTTTTATGCAGGCAAGTGTGAACTAGAACTCCAAAACCCTAAAAATTGAAACCCTAATTAGCTCTATTTCCAAGTCTAATTGATCTTTAAAAATGTTCACCTTGGGCTTCAAGCAAGAAATGTGTTAGCCCAAAGTGATTAGAAATTAAGTGTAGACCCTAATAGTCACAGGCAATTTAGGGTAGGGAATTCTAAACAAAATCATCTCAATCTTTAATTAAATTTAAAATTTTCGTAAATCTGGAAACTTCCCTTTAAATGATGATTACTAGGAAAAATAAAGCAGGTGATTCCTAATTGACTGTTTTTTTTTTATTTTTTTCGTTTTTGTGTCTTCCCAAGATTAGGAGGTTGATTAGGGAAGAATAGAAAAGTTACCTACCCTGGAGTGGTTGTTTTGCGCAGAAGATCTCCTCGTGAAGTACCTCACAAAATCACAAGAAAGTAAATAGGGCAAGTTAGTGCTCAAATATAATCAAAAAATGTAGAGAATAGTGGGGAATTGCATGTCACTCCCTAGCAATGGCGCCAAAATGTTTGCAGAGTGAGATCAATGTCTATAAATGCTACGTTGTAGTATAGGTTGAAATTACTTTGAAAATAAATAAAATTTATTACTCGAATGAAAGTTTGAGGTCGAACACAGGGAGCAAAATAGGAATTGACACACTAATCTCAACAATGTAAATGAGCACAAAAAATAACTCAGAAATGCTACTCAATATAAAGCATGAGTTTAACATATGGCAAAAAGAATCTCAAAGCAAAAACAATGGTGATTTAGATCACCAATTATTCAATTTAAGCATATATGCAAATAATGCAACAGTGCCATCAACCATCAAACTTAAGTACTTAGATAACCAAATAAAGCCTCAAACTAGATGTCAGGTCTTTTAATCAGACGGCTTAACCAACAAATGCTACAGTGATTCCCTAGCACTATTCGTCTTCCTCTTCTTCTTTCCTTCCTTGGCTTGCTTCTCTTCATCTTCTTTAGCTTTCCTTCTTCAACTACTCTCTTCTTCGTCTTCTCTAATTCTCTACTTTCTCTTCACGCATGAGCCTTCTTCCTTCCCTTCTTCTTTCTTCTTACGCATAAAGGAAACAATCCCTCTAGTGACTAAGTGTCACAAAGAGTAAACCCCACCTAACCCTCGCTATCTCTCTCTCCTATCCCTCCTCTTCTCTCTCAAATCAGGCGGGTATATGGGTAATCAGTTTAAATCCCAAACCCACATGGCATGGCTACGGGCGAGGGATTGCGTGGGCACGTGCAATGGGACCTCATTGATTGCACCGCAAAAATACACCTGCAATTGTGATGTCTTGTGCTATTTCCTAGCATTACCAGTGCAAATTAGGTATCCATAGTGGCATTTGTAAAAATACACGCATGAATGCATTTAATTGAGAGGGTAGGAGAGTGAATAAAATGGCCTCGTGATTACATTTTTCCTCAAGTGCTGCTTTGCAAAATTCACCATCTTTATTTCTTATTCTTATTTGACTTTGAAATTCTTCTCTGCGCGGCTACAATGCATGGCAACCTCTTCCTCGTGCCATGCTCTGCAACAGCTCTCCCTGGCAGCCGCATGCAAGACACACCCTGCTAGCCATGCACAGCCATGTACAGCCAGGGCATGGCTATGCAAGCCTTCATCCTCTATAAAAAGCGCTCAGCTCTCTTCTTTGCAAAGCTGAGCCTACTCCATAGAGAAAACCCAACACAGCACCACCTTCTTCTCCAGGCCGCCTCCTCCCCTCTCCCTCCATACGCAACCTCTCCTCTTTGAGGAGCCACTCTGTGGGCAGGAGCACCTCACAGTAGTGCACAACCACCACTGTGAGTCCACCACCGCCCAGCTCATCAGAGAGCTGGTGGGCATGGTGGTTCTCTCCCTGTTTCAAAGTTCAAGCCAACCCCGCCGTTACCACAAAGCTTCAAGCTTTGAAGCTCAACCGGCCAGTACACACCCCTGCAGCAGCCGGCCAAGCTCCACCGTGCATGCCAGCAGGGCACCTGCAGGCCACCGCATGCCCTGTCGCGCTCCTTTGCCTGCGGCCCAGCCTTCTCCGCGCGCTCTATCGCGAAGTCCCGCCCGCAAGCCAGCACTCGACGCATCCTCTTCCACGCGCGCGCTGAGCCATCCACACCCTCCGCACTCACAGCACTGGATGCAGGCGATTGCACAGCTCACCCCGACACTGTAGCCACTGTTCACATGTTTCAGCGGAACATTGTGGCTACAGTGTGGTGACCGGTAAGTTTCTCACTTAACCGGTCACCCGACGTGTCGCAACCGCTGCTAGCCCGCGCCCGCATCCAGCCCCGTGCTTGCTCTAGTGTTTGCACCTCAAAACACGCCTGTAATAACGCCTTCTTGTGCTATTTTCTAGCATTAACATTGCATAATAGGATCCTGTAATCGCATTTGTAAAAACACTTGCATGCATGCATTTAATCAAGAGAGGAAGAGGAGTGAAACAATCGCCTGCATAGTTACATTTTTCTTCAAGTGCCTCCTTGCAAAATCACCCTCTTTTTTATTTTTCCTCTTGATTTCTTCTTTTCTCTCCTTCCCGCGGCTGCACCCTTCCCGCGGCTGCACTCTTCCCGCAGCTGCATGCAGCAGCCACGCAGCACTTCTTCCCGTCACTTCTCCCTGCCAACGCCGCTCCCTATAGCTGCAACTCGCACACCCTCTCCCTGCTGCAGCCGGCACGCCACTCTCCCCTCCTCTATAAGTAGCTGCAGCTTCATCCTCGCGACGCAGCTGCTGCAGCTGCTGAAAAAACCCGCAGCCATCTTCTCCACCGCTTTCCCCTCCCATACGTCGGCCCTCCGTCGAGGAGGCACCCGGCGAGCAGGAGAACCCACTGTGGTGCACACCACCACAGTGGGAGCACCACCGCCCAGCTCTTCAACGAGTCGGTGGGCGTGGTGTTTTCTTTTCTCTTCGTATTCGTCTCCAGGCCATTGCTGCCGCTTCAAGCTCCGAAGCTTGAAGCAGCAGCAGCAGCAGCTAAACCGCGGCGACAGCAGCAGCAGCAGCACCCCCCGCCTCCTCCGCGACCTTCCCCGCAGGCGCGCAACCCTCCGCGCGCGCCTGCAGGCCCGTTCCCCGCCTCCGTCTCCGTTCTGTCCGCCTCGCAGTTGCACCTGTAGCCGTCCGCCGCGCGCACTGCAGCGGCCGGCTACGGCCTCGCGCTGCCCCCTGTCCTCCTCCGCGACCACCTGCAGACCTCCTCCACGCTCTCTCCTCCACGCCTTCGCCCGCCCGTCGCCTTCGCGCAGGCCTGCAGAACCCTACGCGAAGGCGCGCCCGCACCCGCCGTCTTCAGACGTCCGCCTCCGCCTTCAGACGACGCGGCGTCAGACGTCCGCCACCGCGAGCAGACATCTTAACTCGCTGCCATCGTCCGCGCTCTCGATCTTTCCAGCCCGCTCTCTCTCTCTTTGCTGATCTCTCTCTCCCGCTCTCTCTCTCTCACGTATTCTCTCTCTCTCCCGCTCTCTCTCTCTCTCTCTCTCTGTTTTTTTACTCACAGCAACACACACACACACATTCACCGACGCACACACACCTATACCAACACATACACACACACTCACACACTTATAGTAACATATATATACTTATATACATCTATATATATAATATATACATACATATATATATATATATATACTTATATACATAGTAATATCTATAGTTATGTATACATACATATATATATAATATATATACATATATATATAATATATATATATATATCTACTTATATATATCTATATACTTATACATATACTTATATATATATATATATACTTATATACATAGTATATCTATATATTTATGTATACACACATATATATATAATATATCTATATATATATATACACGTATATATATATCTATATACTTATACATATACTTATATATATATACATATATACTTATATACATATATATATATACATATCTATATACTTATATATATACACACATATATATATATATCTAGATACATATATACTTATATACATATATATATGTACATATCTATATACTTATATATATACACACATATATATATATCTAGATACATATATACTTATATACATATATATATATACATATCTATATACTTATATATATACACACATATATATATATATATCTAGATACATATATACTTATATACATATATATATATATACATCTATATAGTATTATATATATATACTTATATACATATATACATAGCTATATACATATATACATACATATATATATATACATATACACCTATATATATATATATAATACATATATATCTATATATATCTATACATATATACTTATACATTTATATACATATAGATATATTTACTCATATACATACATATGTACATATATTTTCACGTTATTTACTATACGCTGTATCACGGGAATATCTGCACCAGTTGCTGATATTCCCTAATACACGCGTACAAAAAAAGCGTGGTCCCATACATCATCCATCCTCCATCCACACTCCACGCGGCACCTAGTCGTGTTGGTTGCGTCTCTCTAGACGTCGACTGACTCGACATAGTGCTACACTCCATAGTCACCTCCACCCCCACCCCTTTATATATATACTACATATAAATATATATCTATAGCTACTATATTTACTTTCTATCTGTTATCTTCCTTCTTAGTAAAAAGATAAAAACAAGGTATAAAAGTGAAAAGATAATCTTTGATTTGCAGGTACCCCGTCTTGTCAGTAGCAAGACGTGTTTTGGAACTCTGTTTTGGCTAAAAGCCAAGGACACAATTTTGAGAGTGTGCCTCAAGAACAAGGATTACCAGAAAAAAACCTAAATAAGAAAAATACCAAAAACACAATAAACGAATGGAAGAGACGCGTTTTAAGGACAACGTAGGAACTCGACTTGAACCCCACTTCCCTGAGTTCGACCCTGGGCCTAAAAGTGACAAGATAAAATCAATTAGGCCAAGTTAAAAATTTCTGTAAAGAGATGGTTAGGTTCAAATTAGGTTAACCACTATATATATTTCAACGATAAAATCATCATATTAACAACCTATCCGGGCCGACCATCATCTAGCGCCTACCAACGCGTTTGCGTGCGCCCTCCTCTACCAGCGCCCACTCGCACCCGCATGTTCACCCGCTCCCAGCGCCTGCCTTTGCCTGCTCCCTTCACCTCTCTGCGTGCATACGCGCTTGCGCCCACACGTGAAGCCTCAGACGATGCCCCACTACTGCAGACGCCTTAACTCTCCCAGCCTTCACTCCAGCAGTCTCTCTCTCGCTCTCTCTCTCTCTCTCGCACAACACTCTCTCACTCTCCCTACCGCACATACACACACACACTCACACTCTCGCACACACACACTCTCACCTATACACTATTATATACTTACATATATATATACATGCATATATATATTTATATCTATATATATTTGTATACATATATATATATGTATACTTTTATCTATACATATAGTAGTACCTATATAACTAAGTATTATTATACATACATACATATATATATATATACATCTATATACTTATATATATATATATACACATATATATTTACATATATACTTATACTTATATACGTATAAATATATATATATATATGTATTTATATATGTATATATACCTATATAACTAAGTATAAGTATAGATACATATATATATATATACAAATATACACATACACTTATCCATATATATATATATATATATATATATATATCTACATATATCTATATAGATATATTACTATATATGTATATACATACATATATATACATCTATATCGTTATATATACATACATATACATATATATATACACATCTATACATATATCTATCTATACATATATTTCCATATCTATATATATACATATATATATATATACATATATAACTACATTTATACATATATATTTATAACCATATATACATATACATATAGATATATTTACATATATACATATATATATATATTTTTTCATATTACTTACTATACGTGGTATCGCGGGAATATCCGCACCAGTTGCTGATATTCCCCGATACATGCGTACAAAAAGTGTGTTCGCACACATCTTCTGCCATCCATCTTACACTCCACACGGCACTTGATTTTGTTGGTTGCGTCTTTCTAGACGATGACCGACTTGACACCGTGCTACACACCATCTTCGCCTCCACCCCCACCCCTTTATACATATGTATATACTATATTTACTTTATTTCTATTTCTCTTTCCTGCCATTAAAAAGATAAACAAAAAAAATATATAAAAGAGAAAAGATAATCCTTGACTTGTAGGTACTTAGTCTTGCGAATATCAAGACCAATTTTGGAACCCTAATTTGGCTCAAAGCCAAGAACCTAATTTTGAGGGTGTGCCTCAAGGACAAGAATTATCAGAAAAAAATCTAAATATAAAAACACCAAAAACATAATAACGAACGGAAGAGATTCATTGTAGGAAAGGCGTAGAAACTTGACTTCTAACCCCACTTCCCTGAGTTAAACTCTAGGCCAAAAAGTGACTAAGATAAAATCAAATAGGCCAGGTAAAAAAAAAAATTTTGTAAAGAGATGGTTAGGCTCGATTTAGGTTAACCACTATACACACTTCAATGATAAAATCACCATATTAACACACCTAACCGGGTCCGACCATAATCTTTTTTGGCGCCGTTGCCAGGGAAGTGCACCTTCAAGTAAGTTTTTACTCCATTCCTGTAATTTTTCTCTTCTTACATCCTTCTTTTCATGGGTATTTTTGTTTATTGATGTGCAGATGAACCTGTTGCAAGGAGAAGGTAGGCAGACGAAGATGTGAGTAGATCGAAGGCAGGAACGAGAGCGTGAAGATGCCGACACAGCACTAGATGTCCGCACACGTTGCGGAATAAGTAGGTCTTCCTTTCTTAGCAACTTAGGTCAACTTGTCACCTTAAAAAAAAACTAAAAAAAAAGACTAGAAAAACTTCTTGGAAACTCTTGGGGCATGTGGATTAAAATTCACTTGTATGATTGTTTGCCTTTACTCCCACCGCCCTGGGATTTCCCGCCAAACTTTGCATAGCGAAGATCCAGGAATCTTGATTCTTGATTTTTTTACCATGTGAAGTATTCTTTGAGGCAAATAAAAAGATTGATTGCCACCCCTCTTTGCCTCATTTACCTGCAATTCGGGAACACCATTTTGGTGGGGAGACTTGGAATTGAGTTGATTCCATCCCCACCACGACTTTTCACGTGCCTAGGATTCTATCCCGAATATTTCAACCCCAACAATTTGATTTTCTTTATCTTTTGGTTGAGCCTTGCTTGTGGAAATCATTCTGGTGATTGGGAGCACTTTAATTGAAGTGCTTTGGCTCCCTTTCACACTAATCTAAAACTTATTCATGCATCCACACATAGAAATCTCCAATTAGGGAAGCATAGTGCATTTTAGCATGCATTAACCAACTGACATTGAAGAAGGGTTTGTTGGGCTTAGAAGAAAACTTGTATTCTCTCAAAACTCGGAGATTGGTTGAATTGGTAATTCAGCGAAATCCTAAAATCCATACTACTTAAGGCTGAACTCTAAAAACCATTCACCAATTAAAAACTTCAATTTGGGGAGATTTCCCCGTTGCATGCTTGATTTACACACTCTAAAAATCAATCACTTGGGCATTACCCGTAAATAACGCCCTTCACATTCCAAAAGCACTTAAACCTAATCCTCTAACTAAAATTGGTAGTAACTTGACCCTTATTAAGGATTGGAGGTTTACCTACCTGCGTGTAGTGCCTACGTGCTGGTGAGGGTTCCCGCATGCTATCGAGTGTCTAAGACCGGGGCAAACGGCCTTTCAATATGGCCCGGTGGTTCTGCGGTGCTTGCATTCGGTTTCGTAGTTCGTGATAGTAGGTAACTTAGATCTTTAGGTCTAAGGGCACAATGTAGAGGTTAGGAATTTGATTGTATTGATTTGTCATCAAGTGTACCTTTGCGGTGTCATTTCTCTCATCTCTTTTCCTGTCTTATCTCCCCAATTCTTCCTGCGATAGTGCATGTTTGGGAGGACGTTACAAAACCCTGAACTGTTTGAATTACTTGATAAATTTAGAAAAGAAGCCAAATCATCCTCCCTCTCCACAAACATGGTTGCACGCCTACCCCTAAATCCCGAGGGAGGAAACCACCCTCAAAACCCACCAGGTGGTGGAGCCTTGGATCCCATAACCTGCCTCCAAGCCCAAATGGAAATGTATAATGAACAAATTGAAGCCATTAGGGAAACATTGGAGGAAATGTAGAACCCTCCCGAATGGGAGGAGCCTAGGTCTCTTAGCTCCTATCAGAATCCCACTGCTACAGAGACCATAGGACAAATTCGGGTCCCCATGGGCGAGGATGACTTTGAATTAAAACCTAACATAATTGGCCTAATAAATTTCCATTTCCATGGTCTTGCAAGTGAAGATCCTTTTCTCCACTTGGAAGACCTAACCCGATTAGCTGAAACTGTTAAACCAAGAAATATCGGGTTACCTATAGTCCTCATGAAAATGTTCCCATTTTCATTGCGGGATAAAGCATTGCAGTGGTTACGCACCATTGGGAGAACCATCCACTCTTGGGAAGAGATGAGAACAACGTTTCTCAAGAAGTTCTTCCCAAACGGGCGAACCAATGCACTTTGCCGTGCTATCACTTCATTTACGCAACAAAATGGCGAACAATTTCATGAGGCATGGGAGAGGTATAATGACCTCCTCAGGAAGTGTCCGTACCACAGTCTGCCTAAGTGGCATATAGCCCAGATTTTCTACTATGGGCTAAATGAGACTTTGAAGCAGATTGCAGACGCTTTCTGTGGAGGGAATTTTATGAATAAAGATGAGAAAGGAGCATTTGAATTATTTCAAAATATGAGTAAAAACTCAATGAACAATGCTTCCATTGTCGCCTTTAATCGTACCAGCCTGCCCCGAAATTTCCACGAAGTTGACACGGGACCCTCCCATTCATCCAATGATCTTAGACATATCGCACAGAAATTGGATGAAGTCTCCGTCGTGCAGAAGAAGATGGACGAGCTTCTGGCCAACCCCACCCATTCTATGGCAAACACCCCCACCTCACCACTTCGTCATAATCTCAATTCTTCCAACACCAGGCTTATCCTGAGAAACCCTATAAGACCTTCCTTACTGAATGTCGTGCCGAGCGACTCGCTAAGTCATGTGGGTCTAGCTTCTGCGAGCTAGTATTTCGACACGGAGGACCAAGCCTCCGTGTGTTCGGACGCATATTTACATGCGAACGCGTCTTCTGGCATAGAAGATGCTTGCACCTTGGGGAACAACCCGTTCTCTGCCACTTATAACCCAAGGTGGCGAAATCATCCAAACTTCGCATGGTCCAACAACCCGCAGTGCCAAAACCCCATAGGTGGACAAATGCGACCGTCCGCACCCGTCATCCCAAGGGCCCAATATAATCCTATGCCGAATCCGCCATCAGGCCCTTGCGTACCACAAGCAGAACACGCATCAAGTCCTCTTGATAAATTGATGCGGATGATGATGGAAATATCAAAGCGCCATGAAGAGAACATGACCTCTCTTCAGCACCAATTAGCGCAGCAAAATTCTGAGATCAGTCAACTTCGCATGGTGACTCAATCTCAGGGCGCTCTTCCTGCCCAACCTGTTCCAAAACTGCAAAATTTCGTACCCCATGGTCCTCAACCACAGGTACGACCTTCTCAGGGGCAGGTTCATCAAATTCTGCAAGCTCTGAGCATTCCATCGGGATTTCAGGCTAATCCTGCTGCAGCATCGCACTCTTATGTCCCTATTGCTAACCCTCCTCCACCGTATGATCCCGCTGGATCCGCATCATCTAATGCGATCACTACGAGGAGCGGTAAGCATACCGTCAATCTGCCTTGACCTAATCCTGGCTCGTCTTCTTCATCGCCCTCTCATTCGGGATGCGCACCGCATTCGCAAGAGGACGATACACCCAAATTGGTGCCAGAATCAGTTCCATTCCCTGAGGCTCTACTGAGGGAGCCAAAAGGAAAAAAGAAAGATACGCAGGCCTTTAATAACCTACGTAATTTGTTCAGGGATGTAGAAATCAAGGTACCCCTGCACGAGGCTATTGACCACATACCTACTGTCGCCCGATTTTTCAAAGACTACACAACACCCAGGCGACAGTCAAAGAAAACTAAGAATCTGGTGGTTCTCTCGCCTCATGCGAGTTGTGCTATATTATCAAACCTACCACTGAAGCAGAAAGATCCGGGCACACCACTTATTTCCTGTAGCATCCAAGGCTGCAATTTCAATCATGCCCTGCTTGATCTAGGATCTTCCATCAATCTTATACCAACCATCATGCTCGAAAAATTTTCATTGGGAAATCTGAAACTCACCCCTGTTACGTTACAGTTGGCAGATCATTCTGTCAAAATCCCAAAGGGTGTGGTGGAAGACGTGGTGGTTAGGGTCAACCGTCTCTGTTTTCCTATTGACTTTCTTGTTCTAGATATGAAAGTTCCTAGTTCACTTTCTGATTGTCCGATCATCCTTGGTCGACCTTTCTTGGCCACAGCCCGCACCCATATCGACTGCAAGTCGGGCTGTATTGAGATTACCGTTGGATCTGAAAAGCTCAAGCTTAACATCTTCAAGGTAGCCAAGAACTTTGATTGTGATTGCATCGAGGATGACACGTCTGACGAGGACATAGCCGTCAGTGCATGTATCGGACTAATTGGGACCTATTCTAACTGCTGCGGATTATCAGTAAACACTGACGATTGCCTGACTGACACATATTGTGACGTTCACCCATCCCTCCCTTGTCCTATACCATCTCCTGGCCAGACGTCTGACGAGGTTTTCTCTACTTCCCATACCTCGTGGTTTGAGTCATATCCGGGCTACTCACCGCCGATCCACGCTCTTGAAGACCGGATTGCCCTTTCTTTCCCGCCAAATTAGGTGGATTTGGAAAACCACACTGGGACCTTGAGCCCACATGCTACTCATTGGGGCTATTCCTTTTTGGATCCATCTATCCAAGAAGCCCCTCTTCTTGGTCAATCTGAGGGCCAACTTCTTCCTCCTGACTTGTTATCCAATCTGCCTCGGACACTCTCGTCCCAAGAAATGCCAGATCTTTCACTATCCACTCCTGAGCTGAAAGAGCTACCTAGTACACTTAAATATGTTTTCCTGGGACCAAATGAAACGCTCCCCGTAATCATCAGCTCAAAATTGACCAGGGAGCAAGAGTGCAAACTAATAAAGGTCCTCATAGAACACAAGGCAGCCATTGGATGGTCTTTATCAAACTTATCTGGCATTAGCCCCTCCTACTGCACTCACCGTATATATATGGAGGAGGAGGCTCGACCTTTCCGCGAGATGCAGCGATGTCTCAACCCTAACATGCGGGAGGTCGTTAAGAAAGAAATTATTAAGCGGTTGGATGCAGGTATAATCTACGTGATCAGCGATAGCCCCTGGGTGAGCCTAATTCACGTTGTGCCCAAGAAGGCGGGACTCACCATCCATGTCAATGACAGGGGCAAATCCATCCCTACACGCACTCCTACATCTTGGAGAGTGTGTGTAGATTATAGGAAACTCAATGCTGCAACGAAGAAAGATCACTTTCCGCTACCTTTCATTGACCAAATCCTGGAGCGGTTAGCGAGAAATAAATTTTTCTGTTTCCTGGATGGATTCTCAGGATATAACCAGGTGGCAATTGACCCCCGGGACCAAGAGAAAACCACTTTTACCTGCCCCTTCGGCACCTTTGCATTTACAAGGATGCCATTTGGACTTTGTAACACGCCAGCAACTTTCCAGAGATGTATGCTGGCGATATTCCATGACATGGTAGGTGACTTTCTCGAGGTCATCATGGATGACTTTTCGATCTTTGGACCATCTTTCGATGATTGTCTTGCCAACCTGACTCGTATCCTTAGGAGATGTATTGATGTAAACCTCGTGCTTTCTTGGGAAAAAAGTCATTTTATGGTGCACGAGGGAATTATTCTCGGGCATATCATCTCCGACAAGGGTATCGAGGTTGACAGAGCTAAGCTTGACGTAATTGCTGATTTACCTATGCCTGGCTTTGTCAAACAAATCCGCTCCTTCCTGGGACACGTCAGTTTCTATAGGAGATTTATCAAAGATTTCTCCAAGATTTCTCGACCTTTAACTCATCTCCTATCAACCGACGTACCCTTCGATATGGGCCCTGACTGCATACGAGCATTTATGCAGCTGCGTAATGCTGTCACCAAGGCTCCTGTTCTCCAGCCACCTGATTGGTCCCTCAACTTTGAACTCATGTGTGATGCTTCCGACCTTGCAATCGGAGCCATCCTGGGACAAAGACGCGATAGATACCCCTTCATGGTGTACTATGCCAGTAAGACGTTGGATGAGGCCCAGCGTAATTATACTACCACTGAGAAAGAACTACTGGCGGTCATCTTTGGGCTGGAGAAATTCCGCTCCTACCTTCTGGGCTCACACGTTATTGTTTTCATTGATCACGCAGCCATTCGCCATCTCATGCACAAGAAGGATGCCAAGCCTAGACTGATTCGTTGGATCCTTCTGCTCCAAGAATTTGACATTAAGATCCACGATAAGGCTGGAGCCCAAAATGTTGTAGCTGATCATCTTTCGAGACTGGACCCTGACCATGTTGAACTTACTCTGCCGATCAATGAAATTTTTCCTGATGAGCACCTATTGGCAATTAATGTGGCAAGTCGACCTTGGTATGCCGACATTGCTAATTACCTTGCTTCTAGATCCCTTCCACATGGCTGGCCTAAAATCCAGTGCGAGTGTCTCATGGCATAAGCAAAGTATTATTTCTGGGATAATCCACTTCTTTTTCGGATAGGTGCTAGTCAAATCATCGTCGCTGTATTCCTGACAGTGAATTCCCCAATGTGCTATCCTTCTGCCACAATCAGGCCTGCGGAGGCCATTTCTCTGGGAGGAAAACTGCAGCCAAGGTGAGGTAGTGCAGTTTCTTTTGGTCCTCCCTTCACCAGGATGCACACAATTATGCCAAGCATTGCACTAGGTGCCAGTTGTTAGGGTCAATGTCACGTCATGACATGATGCCCTTACAACCCATCCTAGCTGTAGAAATCTTCGACATTTGGGGAATTGATTTCATGGGTCCCTTTCCTCCTTCCAACAGCTTCGAATTTATCCTCGTGACTATTGATTATGTTTTGAAATGGATCAAGGCTATTCCCACACGCCGTGCTGACCTTGTTATATCCACCCGATTTGTCAAAGACCACATTTTTGCGTGCTTTGGGATCCCTCGAGCCATTATCTCGGATGGAGGAAGCCACTTTACCCATGCTTCTTTTCGGGCACTTCTTAGGAAATATGGAGTCCACCATCGTATCGCATCCCTGTATCATCCTCAAACGTACGGCCAGGTAGAGGTGTCGAACCGGCAAATCAAGCAAATTCTCCAGAAAACGGTTTGGCCTGACTGTAAGGATTGGTCTGACAAGCTGATTGACGCACTTTGGGCATATCGGACCACCTTCAAGGCTCCCCTTGGTATGTCTCCATATAGAATCATTTACGGGAAGCCTTATCATTTGCCCGTGGAGCTGGAGCACCGCGCTTATTGGGCGGTTCGCCAATGTGACCTCGACCCAGACTTGTGTGGTCGAGAAAGGAAACTCCAACTCCAGGAGCTGGAAGAGCTCCGTCGTGAAGCCTATGATTCTGCTTTAACTTTCAAACAATGCACTAAGGCTTTTCACAATAGCCATATCCAGCGGAAAGAATTCGAGCCATCTCAGCAAGTTTGGCTCTACAATGCCCGGCTCAAATTCTTTCCTAGGAAACTGAAGTCCAAATGGACTGGTCTTTCCTGGTCTCGAGACCATTTCCAACGGGGCCGTTGATATTGAAGATCCCAAATCTGGGCATAAATTTACGGTCAATTGCGAGCATTTGAAACCCTATCTTACTCATGAATCTGCCCCCGTTGGTGAAACTATTGCCTTGCTGGAAGGTAACTAATTTTTGTGCCTCATTCTAAGTCCAACTGGGGATGTTAAATTCACTGCTCGTTGGGAGGCACCCCAACAACACTCACTATCCACCATCACTTTTCACGCCACTATCACAATCACTTCACTTTTTACTTCACCACCCACCATCCACCCACCCTACCACCCTGCTGTATACCCTGCACCTCAGCTCTAGTTACCCAATCTTTCGTCCTTTCTCTACCCTACCCTGCATGCATATGAGGACATAGCATTGTTTGGCATGGGGGGGTGGATAGGCATCCATAGGATCTGGGTATTTTAGGGTATCATGCAATTTCTATATATATATAAAAAAATGGTGTTTAGTAATGATCTGAAAGCTGAAACAAAAATACAATAAGTGTTTATGGGTATTCAACCTCTGTTTTGAAGACTTTCTAGGCCACAGAAGCTTGATTCGCTCAGGCTTGGCTTAATTCACTTGAGCATTGACAAGATAGATCGGAATCTTTCCTAACTACGGACGTATTCTTGTACCTGAGACACCAGTACAGGATCCGTTGGTTTGCTTCTACTCGAGAGCCTAAGTAAACTTGGTTCACACTACACATATCAAGAAAGACCAGGTGAACATAAGATCCAACCCTAGTGTTCATGAGGGAAGGTGGAGTCCTTACCTGTGCGCGCAGGTAGACTTTTTATCCCAGGCTTTAGTCTTGTGTTTAGGAGAGACTCTTTCCACCAAAAGGAACTCTCCCACCAAAAGGAAAAGTGTGCTCCTCCAAATAATGTTGTAAGGGATATACTGACACGTGTTTCAAAAAAAAAAAAAGATGCAAATAAGTCAGTATATCTCGCAAATGTTTGTAAAGTCTCTACCTTAAAAAAGGTTCTTCAGGGCATGTCACAAATACCCTGTTTTCTTTGAGCCACAAATGTCAGAAAATGGGAGTTGAATTTTCCATCATCCTTTTAAGAGTCAATCCGAAGACACGAGATGAAACTGGGACCAACCTGTACTTAAAAATTCGTGAAGCCCTAGGCTTGAGTCTTATTGTTCATCTGGTCAGTCGTGATCCTTCACTACGCACAAGCCATAATCTCATGAGGTCTCGAGTATGGCAAAAACCTCCTAGGTCCTGGAAATCGTACTTAAGGTTTAAATATCAAGAGTCCTAGTTAGTCGAGAGATGATCTATGTCATGTAAGACTTAAAGTACTGGTAGTCTTCTCTACAATTGGTTCTCATAGTATCCAACAATAAACACACCTATGTCGCCTCAGAAGAAAATCTTCAGCTTAAAGATCATTTCAAAATACATTACAAAAATGTTTTGCTAGGGACTAGCAAAAGATATGCATGGGGGTATGATTGCACCGTAAAAATACACCAGCAATTGTGTCGTCTAGTGCTATTTCCTAGCATTACCAGTGCATATTAGGTATCCATAGTTGCATTTGTAAAAATACACGCAAGCATGGATTTAATTGAGAGGGGAGGAGAGTGAATAAAATGGCCTCGCAATTACATTTTTCCTCAAGTGCTGCTTTGCAAAATTCACCATCTTTATTTCTTATTCTTATTTGACTTTGAAATTCTTCTCCGCGCGGCTGCAATGCATGGCAACCTCTTCCTCACGCCATGCTCTGCAACAACTCTCCCTGCTAGCCGCATGCAAGCCACTCCCATCCGGCCACGCACAGCCATGCACAGCCAGGGCATGGCTGTGCATGCCTTCTTCCTCTATAAAAGGGGCTCGACTCTCTTCTTTGCAAAGCTGAGCCTGGTCCATAGAGAAAACCCAACACAGCACTACCTTCCTCTCCAGGCTGCCTCCTCCCCTCTCCCTCCATACGCAGCGTCTCCTCTCTGAGGAGACACTCTGCAGGCAGGAGCACCTCACAGTGGTGCACAACCACCACTGTGAGTCCACCACCACCCAGCTCATCAAAGAGTCGGTGGGCATGGTGGTTCTCTCCCTGTTTCAACGTTCAGGCCAACCCCTCCATTACCATAAAGCTTCAAGCTTTGAAGCTCAACTGGCCATTGCACGCCCCTGCAGTAGCCGGCCAAGCTCCACCGCGCATGCCTATAGGGCAGCCGCAAGCCACCACGTGCCCTGTCGCTATCCAACGCCAGCGGCCCAGCCCTCTTCGCACGCTCTGTCCCGAAGTAAGCCAGCACTCGGTGCATCCTCTTCCGCGTGCGTGCCGAGCCATCCACGCCCTCTGCACTCATAGCACCGGACGCAGGCGGTTGCGCAGATCGCCTCAGCACTGTAGCCACTGTTCACGCGTTTCAGCGGGACACTGTGGCTACAGTGCGGTGACCGGTAAGTTTCTCACTTAACCGGTCACCCAGCGTGCCGCAACCGCTGCTAGCTCACGCCCTCGTCCAGCCCCATGCCCGCTCCAGCACCCGCCCACACGTCTGTGTGTGCCCGCCTCTGCCAGCGCCCGCCCGCACCTGCGTGTTCACCTGCTCCCAGCGCCTGCCTTCGCCCACTCCCTTTGCTTCTTCGCGCAGCGCTGTGCCATGCGGTTCCTTCCTCGTCACCCACTTCCCTCCAGCGTGCGCCTCTCCGCACGAATACGTGCTTGTGTGCGCACATGAAGCCTCAGACGACGCCCTACTGCTGCAGACGCCTTAACTCTCCCAACCTTCACTCCAGCAGTTTCTCTCTCACTCCCTCTCTCTCTCTCTCTCTCTCTCTCTCACACTCTCTCACTCTCTCTACCAACACATACACATACACACTCACACTCACACTCTCGCACACACACACTCTCGCCTATACACTATTATATACTTATATATATATACATACATATATATATTTATATCTATATATATTTATATATATATATACTTACATCTATACATATAGTAGTACCTATATAACTATGTATTATTATACATATATAAATATATATATATATATACATCTATATATATACCAATATAACTAAGTATAAGTATAGATACATATGTATATATACATATATACACATATACTTATCCATATATATATATATATACGTACATATATACATATATATACATATATATATATACATATCTATCTACATATATCTATATACATATATTACTCTATATATATATACGTACATATATATACATCTATACATATATCTATCTATACATATACTTCTATATATATATATATATACATATATAACTACATATATACATATATATTTATAACCATATATATATAGACATATAGATATATTTACATATATACATATATATATATTTTTTCATATTACATACTATATGTGGTATCGTGGGAATATCCGCACCAGTTGCTGATATTCCCCGATACACGCGTATAAAAAGGGTGTTCGCACACATCTTCCGCCATCCATCCTACACTACACGCGGAACTTCGTCCTGTTGGTTGCGTCTTTCTAGATGACGACCGACTCGACACCGTGTTACACACCATCTCCGCCTCCACCCCCACCCCTTTATACATATATAATATATACATATATATATACTATATTTACTTTATTTCTATTTCTCTTTCTTGCCATTAAAAAGATAAACAAAAAAAATATATAAAAGAGAAATGATAACCCTTGACTTACAGGTACTCAGTCTTGCGAATAGCAAGACCAATTTTGGAACCCTAATTTGGCTAAAAGCCAAGAACCTAATTTTGAGGGTGTGCGTCAAGGACAAGAATTATCGGAAAAAAATCTAAATAGAAAAACACCAAAAACATAATAAACGAATGGAAGAGATTCGTTGTAGGGAAGGCGTAGAAACTTGACTTCTAACCCCACTTCCCTGAGTTCGACCTTGGGCCTAAAAGTGACCAAGATAAAATCAAATAGGCCAGGTAAAAAAAATATTTTGTAAAGAGATGGTTAGGCTTGATTTAGGTTAACCACTATACACACTTCAACGATAAAATCACCATATTAACACACCTAACCGGGTCCGACCACTCACCCCATGCTACTGAGGTGATAAGGCAGTATCAGAAAATCAATATATGCACCTCTGGATGCTCGTCCCTTTACGATGTGGGACTAATCCCACACATCTTTTCCTTGCACACGACAGCTAGGTCCTTCAACCAATTATCGCGAGGCAGCAGTTAGGTCCTTCGATCAATTGTCTAGGAAGACTTCTGGGACTATTTCACAACACCTGAAACACAAATTCTGGAAGAATCACGACCGAAGGACTGTGAACACAATCATGCAAGGCAACGGCGACAACGAAGGATGGCAGAACCTAAGAATCACAAATATGGCCTCATGGCCACATTAAAATAGCTTGTAAGCATCGTCGGACCACGATAAGTGTAGTGGCGGTGGTTTTGTGGCTAATTTAGGTGTGTGGTGGCCAGACAAAGGCAAGAAGGTGGTGCGAAGGTGATTGTGATCGGTGAGGCAAGTGAGGGACCAATCCCCTCAATTTCTTGAGTGGTTTTGGTCTGTGGAGCAATACGGTGCTTATGGGAGTCATGGGGAGGCAAATGGTGGCTTGTGAAGCTATGGAGGTCTCGTTGGAGCTCGGCCGATCGTGGGAAGACGAAGGGCAAATAATGCAAACAATGGTCGTAAGCGGTAGGAAAGAAGCTAGAATACGAAGAGAGTGAAAGGGAGTTAAAGGACCTAATGTTATGGACAAAAGGGGAAGGGATACGACACCGGCGTGATTGCCGGCACTGAGGAAGATGAAACTCCTAAGGGAGACAGTAGTGAAGGAAAGGTTCTGAGGTGCCTCTGATGTGGTCGTCGAGAGGCGAAGGAAGTCCAGGACGAAGAAGACACTCCCATTTTGGCCATTGAGTGGTTGTGGGACGATGGGGGAGGATGCTCAACGGAGCTAGGTTGGAGGAGGCCAGAGGTAGGGTTGGGAAGAGGGTTTTTGGTCCAAAACCTAGCTGAAGAGCACGATCGTGCACTAGGGATCCTTTTATAAGTTTCAGGAGGGGATTTTAAGCTTGGAAGCCAAGCTTCCAACCTAGGAAATGTTGCCAGAGTAGGAATTTTCTAGGATACCCTAATCTTTCATGTGTTCGCATTAGAAATTGGGAAAGTTTTAGGGCTCATGGACAGATTTAATGGGAAGAGGACTCCTCAAGGAATCTCCCTTCCAATTTTGCAAGGGATTGATTGATCAGCGGAGTTCTCTTCAATCAAAGGTTGCCGGAGTTGTAGGAATAGGATTCATGGCGGTAGGGACCTTTCTGTGAAGAAGATAAAGAAGTTGGGGGGCTATTTGTAAGGAATTAAAAAGTTAAAGGTCTAAATGGGATAGAAAGAGTTTGATTCGACCAAAATGCAAACTTGGTCAAGATGATCTTAGATTGGGCCAAAATTTTTGTAAAATCCTAATTTAGACCCAAGGAATCAAATGGTGAAGTTCGATTTAGGTTTTGACCTAGTTTGCTATGTAATCTATACAAAATCCTAAATTAGGGCAAATGTCTATCTAGCACTCTATTTTGGGTCAAGATGGGTTCTGATGGTCAAATTGAAGGTACCAAACCATAGAGAATACTTTTCTATGAATTTTAGAGGGTTTAGGTGAATTTTATCCAAACCATAACTTCAGTTAATTAAGAGGTCTATTTTTAGGATTTCAGAAGTCATTTAATTCTCAAAATGTGCGAAAACCCTTTTTTGTCAGTATTAACCCACTTGTTAGCTTTGTAGGACCATTTGACCTTTATTTAACCCCTAATCAAACTAGTGATTATACTGCAATTGAGATATACTGTTAAAATTGTAGTTTTAACCTGTTTCTTATTTTTCTCTCAGAATGATTATGCAGTGAATTATGGCTTTCAGATGGTTATGTAGGAGCATTTAATGACTTAATCAGATCAAATTGAGCTAGTTATGGTTCATGATGGTGTTCCCATCAAGCTACGTTCATAACTCCGGCTATCTTCATAACTCTTACAGGTTGAAATATACTGTGGCACTTTAATAATGCACAAGTATGTCCAATACAAGGTATTGCTCTATAACAGGTTGGCCAGGTTGGGTTGGATCAAAAAGTAAGACCTATGCCCAGCACATGGGTAACCCAGCTAAAGATCGGGCCTTGGCAGGCCAGCTCTATGGCCTATTTACTAATTCTAAGCCTAGCCCATGAGTAAGTTGGGTCGGTGGGGGCCCATCCCATTCGGCTAGGTCTACTAACACTGCAGGCCCAAAAAGTCCCTATAGCTAGGATCCCAAAAAATTCACAATGCATGACCTATAATGAAAAGCAACATCCTCCTACTTATGTTGTGAGAACTCTCCGTGTTATCTTTTAGTGTTTTTTGGATTGTTTGCTTATTTCTTATTTTTAGTTGGTTTTGTAATATAATTTTTCCAACACCTCTCCCAATATAATGATGTATAGGGTTTCTTTTGAGAATAAAATCATTTGTCTCCTTTGACTTGATATCAGAGTAGAGATCTTAAGTCGACAATCTAGTATCCCACCGAAATAAGCCTCCTACTCAAATAAACCCTAGTCTCTCCTCTCCTCTTATCTCTACACTACCAACCAGTCGATCTACAACAATAGCGACATCAACAGTCACAATAGGCTCAATAGCAATGCTGGACCTTGATTGGGCATTTTCACTTTAAATATGATAATCGATGAAACTAAGTGTCATCGTGTAGTATAAATCGTGGTGGAAAAATGCTCGAATTAGCAGATAATCAAATAAGCATGCATCAAATATGTAATCAATTCAAATATGTGTCTCGTCATCTGATGTAGATACATCTATGTCACATAAATTGTTTATTAATGTGTGTTCTTAGACGTATAATTGCATCAAGCATTATAAATATTGCATAACATGCATCATTCTGCATTTAGATTAGTTTGTACAAATTTTAGGTTAATTTGCTCCTTTTATGGTCAGGAGACAGGGTAATATTTATCGAGGCCTCGGATTGAAGATCCAACCAAATGGATCCAATTAGGGTGATGATTGGTTCTCTTTCTCTATCTTTTTCTCTGTATTATTCTCTCTCTTTTCTATTATTTATTCTTTAAGTAGAATAGGTAGCATAGATTAATTTCAACCAGCTAATTTACTTTGTGAAAAATAATTCTAAATGTGATTTTTAATCAAACATTTACCTCGTCCTATTTGACCCAAGACTCACCAAAGTTTTAGTTATAAATTTCATCTGATTGACGGATTTTTAAATAGCTACGATGAGTTTTCAAACTCAACCTTTTAGCATACAAAATCTCATTCATCATCATCAAATCAAATCAAATCAGCAATGAACCAAGGAAAAATATGACGTCTCCATAGGGAGGCAAGTACACACAAATAGGTTCCATATACGAGTATAAGAGTGATAAGCAGTGATTCCAATGATCAAAGAAAATATATGAAATAAAGGAAACAAAAGCAAAACGTGGTAAGTCTTGGTGGGAGTACGCAGTCACGAGTGCAATACAATGACGAAGATGAGCGTGCTGTCTCCACGCTTATCGAAGAGGACACGGTCATGGTCAAGAACATAGTCGTAGTTGTGGCTACTCACGGTGGTGGATGCAATAGAGGAGCTCATGGTGGTGGACATGGTTAGGTGATGGGGATGAAAGTGTTGTCACCATGCTCACCTAAGAGAGGGCGATGAGGATGGAGTCGGTGCTATCACCACTAGCCATGGTGGTGAACGGTCACGGAAATGGGTGGTTGTCGCAGTAGAGGTAAGCGTGGTGTTGATGTCGATGTTACGGTGGTGCTGGCTACCGAGGGGGAGAATGGGCATTAGCAGTGGTACAGTGGTTGTGGGCATCGCAGTTGCTTGAGAGAGTGTCAAGGGCAGAGGTTGTGGAATTGCAGTGGTGAGGAGAGAGGCCAATGAGGAGGCTGCTCGTAGTTGTGACGTCGAGGAGAAATAGCAAAGGTTGCAGTGGTGGTCGAGGGTCATTATGGATTGTCCCTACTATCGGATAGGTCGGAGGCACTAGTTGCGATCAGTGGAGGAAGGCAGTAGTAGAATCTTGGATGACAAATGCCCCTATCAATCATAGAATTTTTTTGGAATTTTATGTTATTATTCGCGGACCACAGGGGGACTTCTCCACTGATTTCATTATTTTGTTACTGTTCGAGAATTTTAGGAATTTCTCTACTTGTCCAATTTCTATGAAATTTAGCTTTCTAGAATCCTTGGGAAATTCTATATAACATATAAAATCACAAAAACTTTTGGTGGCCAGTGGTGTTACTGAAAAGTCCAAAATACCCACAGGTTTCATTTATGAACTTTGACACCAGCATAAAGAAAAATTCCAAAAAAATATCCAACAAATGGGTGTTTGGACAATCGTGACAACCTTTCTACCAAATTTAGATCATGAAACCCTAAGCATAAAAATTTGAAAGACTGATTTCTTGGATGATCGGCATTTGTCAAGATCTCAATGAAAAATGCCCCTGTCATTCTTGGATGACCCTTTTTGGCCATTGCAAAAGCAAATATAAATTATCATACGAGTAAAATGGATATCACTTGTACAGGCCAAACAATTACTCTAGATATTTTCAAATCCTCTAGGAAATTCCATCATGATGATGACTTCTTCGAGGACTCAAATACTAAAATATATAATTTAGTGCAGGAAACAATGCTGATAGATCTCTTCTCGACCACAATTTTTTTGAGGATTCTGACTCTAAATTGGTTGTTGGCAACATCAAAGACTTAGAGCCTTGTATTCACTCAAAATCTGTTCCTAACTATTCACCAGACCCGCACACTCTTATTTCACCTCTCCCGCCCACTCTAACTTCAATTCAACCTCCCACCTTAACTTTACCCACCCTTCATCTCACTAACTTTTCCCCTACACCTACCATTTGATTCCCCCGAGCATGGCTTTATTCCTAAACTGAAACCTTGGCTAGGCTTGAGTATTTCTTCCATTTTTCACACTCAGTTTAGTCCCCCTACTTCCACCATTTTCTTTTCAGGGGACCAAGAGGAAGATTGCATTTTGCAGGGTATTCACGTGTCCAACTATCTTCACGATTAACCATCTTCAATGCATCACTTCACGTCCGGTTAAATGGCATTAAAGGCAACATTGGTTGGGAGGTAACAGGGAAACATTTTCCTTTTCGATTTCATTTTCTTTTCAGGTTCTACAAAACTTCGCTTCTACTCTGACTTCCTCTCTTAGGTGATATCTTCTCCTACTCTTTTCCTTTTGCAGATGTATACACATCCATTTAGGTTAAAATGCTTATTTATTCATGTTCCTAGGCTTAGATATGCATTCCATAGATAAATATTGCATAGCATGCATCATCCTGCATTTAGAATAATTTGCATAAAGTTTAGGTTAATTCGTGTACTTTTATGGCTAGGAGAAGAAATCTATTTTGGGGCCTCGGATAGACGATCTGACCATACGGATCCGATCAAGATGACAACTGGAGTCTAACGCCTCTAAAATTGTCTTGATCAAAATTTCGTAGCACCTTATGCAGTCTGAGGAAGATTAACGGCCAATGAGCTAGGTGATGCAATTCAGAGCTTCAAATGACGAACCCAATCGAACGGATGGATCCAGATCGACAACCGCAGCCCAACAGTGTGAAAATCGACCCAATCCAATGTCCGTGGTGCCAGTTACAAAGCAAAGAAGATGGACGGCCATGATGGAGCCACATAGCACCATCATAACCACCCAAACCCACTCAGGCCACTTCGCTCATCTTCATCAAGCAATCCCAATTGTTGGATCTTAATCCAACAACTGAGATACATGCATGCTCGTGTCGCTCAGAGTCAAAGGAGAAGGCAGAGATAAGATCTTGACCGTTGGATCGAGATCTAACAGTCTAGAGAACTTGCACAAGATTCCATCCACATGACAATCCACACTGGTGTTGCATTGGTTCACACCTTCGCCCACAATAAACTGACGCATGTTCGAGACTGCCCTCACGCCCCTCAGCAAGTCCAATTGAAATTGGAGCATTCCGTTATGAGCACTGCGTGATCTGCAAACCCAAGATAACGCACCAATGAATGCATGATCGTATGGGCAGGCAGGTGCGATCTCAAGCACGTGATGTGAGTGTGATCTGGAACATCCATCAGAGATTCGATGGCTGAGCGTGTGTCTGGACGTCTTAACTACGCGTGATGTAGATGCATGATCTCAATAGCTTGTCTCCACCGTTGACGAAGCATCAAATGACTCTCCTTCGACCGTGCGATGGCAGCCATATGCGTGTGCAGACACCAAAGTAGACACTAACGTTGGAGAGTAAAGGCCTTTAGCAATGCTTGCGGCAGATCTTCAATGACTTTTATGGACATCACTAATTGCCCCATGTGCAAAAAGTCTCTTCTCCTCCACTATAAAAGGACCCCTATCCCTCCCATTATTCTTCATCTCTTCCTTTCTCTTCCTCACTACCTCCAAGGGTTTAGATAGCTTGTCCTAAACCTGGGATGCTCCTCTTGAGTGGAAAATCAAACATTTTTCATGCTTCTCACCCCCTTTCGTGGAGCATCCCGTGGCCATCCTCTCACCACCTTCTAGAAGAAGATCCTCATTGCAATGCCTTCCTGCCTCATCCTCCTTCCTTCGCTGTTGTTCTTCTTCGCCTAACTTCCTGCCACATTCGTTCAAGGCATTGTCAAATTAAGTTGTCCTCCAAGCTACCCTCGAGGGGGATTCTTTCCAACCCATTCTATCTTTTATTGCTTTCTAATGTAGTTTCAATTAGTTGTATATGCATTAATCAATTTTATGAAGTGTTTCTCTCCCTCTCTATCTTTCTCTCTCTCTTATTTTGTTAGTGTAGAGTAGAATAGATAACAATTCACCTAATATTCTTCTTCTAAAATACCAAAAAAAATCTAAAAAGATAAAACAACAAAAGCAAACAAAGTCAAAGCATGGATTTCAAAACCAAATTTTCACCTCCCTGTGTTCGACCAAGGGCTCACTTGGAGTTTCAGAGTAAATTTTATCTGGCAGCGATATTTTACGATTACAACGATGGGTTCTTTGAAACCCTGATCTTTTCATCATGAAAATACACTTATCATTTTGGCATCGTTGTTGGGGAGGCAAAGTTCTTTGGTTTTTCCGTGTTTTTCCACTTAACCTTTTTCTCACTTTTTCTTTAATCTTACTATGATTGCAGGTACTCTTCCGAGGTAGGCCAGAGAGATTAGATCGGAGAAAAGAGCGAATGAAGGTCCTGTAAGTGTATCGCCACCACTCCTACCCTAGATTTCATTCTGTCACATTAATAACTAAAACCCAAATCAAATTAAGGCCTTGCATAAACCCTAGGTTAGATCTTAGTTATTTGATTGTCACTCCATTCACCTCACCCATCTGCATAAATTAAAAAAGATAAGAAAAAAGTACTCTTCTTCACTTGCAGGATTCAATTAAATAGACACACTTAACACCAATAAATTCTCATCCTATGATGCACAATCACTTTGATTTTACCACTTAACCGGGATCTAACCTGTTGTTTATGCGTAATTGACGAGTGTTAAGAAATGTGCATCGTAGTATAGTTGACAAAAAATGCAACAAACACTTAAATTTATAAAACTCAAAAACAAGGATTTGTGTCTGAGGTCATTCTTAGGGAGTAAATATGGAATTCACAATACTAATCGTATTCAGAAATAATGAGCATAAGATAAAGATTTGCAATGAATAATCTACTCAAAAATATATTGAACTATAACAAATGTATCTCAAGAAATAGAGGGGTAAAAGGATAGAAGAGTGCAAAAATAATGGTGATTTTGATCACCACTTAAATCCTTCAAATTAAGCACATATCCCAAGTACCAAATTACTCAAATAATCCAACAGTGGTCTCAACCACTAATACCTAATTCCACATCACCAAATATGTTCATAGTACTCAGGATCAAACGTCACAAGCAAGGCACAAGCAACTTAAAGTCGCCAATCCTTAGTACAAGGCCTTAGAGACCTTAAGGGTTAAGTGTTAGCACAAGCACAGATCCAGCACTACAAGGCACCAACCACAAAGCCTCAGAAATGCCTAAGTGCTGGCATGTACGGGCACACATCCTGAGGCTTGCGTACACTGCAAAACTACCCCTTACCCTCATAATCTCTTCTCTTTCTGACTAGGTAATCAGGCTAGGAACAGTAACGGGTAAACGAATCAACCCAGACCCGTGTGCGTGTGAACCATGGGTGAGGTTGTGTGCATTAAGGCATGCATGGGGGACCTCACCCTCGTGCATTCGAGGCAAGCAGCCTTCTTCAGATTTGCGTAATATACACCTACATGAATCCTAATGTCCTTGATGTGGGACTAAGTTGCTGCCTCCTCCTTTACATAGCTGCAACTGAAGACCTCGAGGAATTGGGGTAAAGATTACTACTATTCCGCTCAATTGAAGACCTAGGAAACTGCAATGGTTGAGTCTGTGTCTACCAAAAGCAGTTGCTGGATGAATAATGGTCAGAGTGCAGCAGACGATGTCGGGGAAGGCAATGGTGGCGATGGAGCTTCGACGAGTACCTGCAAACCAACATATGGCCTAGTGGCCCTATCAAATACATTCAAAAGCTTCGTCGGTACCAAGCGAGTGCAATGATGGTCGGCATTGGGTGTGAGGGTGTGTGCGGTGGAGTGGTGATGTTAGAGAGGCTGTGCTATAGGGGTTGTGTTTGGTGGAGGTGCCCAGGGGTCGAAATCTCCAATAAAGTTCGAGCTTTCGATCCCTAGGATGAGAGGAAGGCTCTGGTGGTGTCGGTGTGTTGGTTCGTGAAGTGTGGTGATGGCGTGGACTCACTGGGGTCCTTGCCAGAGGCAAAGAAGATGATGGGAAAAGAGGTGATCGTCGGTCAAAAGAAGAGGAGAATGGGTTGGAAAGGATTAGGAGAGCGAGGGGAAGTAGTTGAACCTAAGTAGGGGATGAATGGTGGAGGAATTCCTCGCCGATGTAATGGCCGAACGTGGAAGGGATGAAGACTCCGATGGGGTGAGTGGCGAGGAAGAAGGGTCAAAGCGACCCTTGTTTGGACTAGTAAGGAGCGAAGGAAGGTGAGGAAGAAGAGGGACCGACCAATTTGGCCCTTGACCATCCTGACGAAAGGGTTTGGGAGGATTGCCGAAGTCACAGTCGAAGCTGGCCAGAGGAAGGAGGAAGAGGACTTTTTGTGGCCTAACTGGACTAAGGAAGATGGCCTGATGAGCTAGAGCTTATATAGAGCTCATAACCAAGCTCTAATTAAGGAAAGGAGCTCTATTTGTTTGGAGAATAGGACACAAGATACCCATGGATTTTGTGGGTTCACTAGGGCACATCATTGCGAATTAGAAGCCAAGAACTGGCTCACATGATTCTTTATAGTGTGAACATAAATCCTACCAAATTTGGTGGGATTTGATGTTGGTTTGATGAGGTTTTGAGGTGGCCAAAGTTGATGCTTTAGGTCGATTGACCTCCAATGGCAACAAGGACAAAAGTGTGGAGAAGATGAGAAAGATAGAGCCCTGTTTGTAATAAAATCAAAAGCTAGGGGTCTGATTGAGAGAAACAGAGATTTGAGAGACTAAGATGCAAACTAGGTCAAGATGAACTCTGACTGGACCCAAATTTTGGTCTTAGCCTAATTTGGACCTAAGAAATCTGATGGTGAAGATGGATTTCACTTTTGACCATGCTTGATTGGGCAATTTGCAGAGAAGCTCAAATTAGGGTAAAATCCTACCTAAGACTCCCTCCAAGGTCAAAATGGGTTCAGATGGTCAAGCCAAGGGTACCAATCCTCTTAGAATATTTTTCTATGAATTTTAGGAGGTTTAGATGAATTTTATCCTGACCAAAACCTCTTCAATTTTAGCATGTTCTGAAAATAGGGTTTTATGTGCATTGTAGTTCTTGAAACGCATGAAACCCTAGTTCTATTTGTGTGGACCCACTCTTTGGATTTTAATGCTCAATTGACCTTTAATTAACCCCTGATACACCCCATGGTTATTCCGTATTTATGATGTGATGTTAAAACTGTAGATTTAGCTCTTTTTATTATTTTCTTCTCAGAATGGATTTGCATGGAATTACGGCTCTCAGGCGATCATGTAAGAGCATTTGTCACTTGATTTCCACTAATTTAAGTTACTTATAGATAATGATGGTGTTACCATCATACCCCCATTCCTAATTTTTGCTAGTCCTTAGCAAAATCCTATGGAAAGAACTAGATCTCTAGACCATGCTTTGATGTTCACATGCCTAATTTGTGCCTCTCTAGAAATTAGATCAAAATGCTAATAATAGGCCTAGAGGTACTCAAGTACCAACCATGATCTAAACTTGACCAGCTTCTTCCTGGGTCTACCACGAAGGTTTCTAAGGCTTGCAAAAACTGCCTAGAGGTTCGTTGACCCTAGTGGTTAAAGCACCTATGCGTATGCGTATTGTATCTAGGTTTAGTTTGCCAGTGCATTTTGATAAGAGAGACATAGAGAAGATATTTCATTTGGAGAGTTTTCTCTCTTTTCCTTCTATATTTTCCTAGATCTACCATTGAATTGGCCTTAAACACGATATGTATCGAATTCCTTGTCCTCACCATCATTCCTCGAAGGGCCCCTGGCTTTCATTACTTCGAGATATAACCACTCATGGCAACCCCTAGAACTCCTAGCATTCGACACTTCGAGATAGTGCTACCCATGGCATTCTATAGCTAAATTCAGGCCTAGCGATTGACATTTTGAGATAATCCCGCCCATGGCACCTGAACCAACGCAAGGTGCTTACATGCCCCCAGTAGGATATTTAGATATCCTAGGAGACAAGTACTGAGAAGATGATATGTTATTACGCATCTTCAAGGGGAATTTTCCACCTCTCCACACCGGGAACTCGTTCAATCAATTTATGTTGTCGAGCCACTCCTAAGCTAGATCTTTGAGATTGCTTTTCAGAATAGAACACTTTTGGCTTTATTTCTTCATTTAGCACACTGAAACAGACTAGTGTGTGAATTTGGGTGCTTAGGTCACCAAGTCCTGTAAACAAAAGGGTAAGCAACGGAGCCGAATAGTCCCTAAGCCTTAGACCTAAGATATCAGCTTCACACTTTCCTCAACCTCTTGAGAACTAATCTGGATCTTAACGAATACTTAAGTGTTTAAACCTTGAAAATAGGTCCAAGAGGCCTAATATTAGCACTCTTACTAATCTCCTTGTCTCTAGCATTTTAGGACTTACTCTTTCATTTGATTTGGTCTAGAACTTAAGTAAATCTTATAATCAATTGCTATGACTATCATTTTTTTCAATTTTTGTTCCTTTTTTGACATTCTAAATTTCCTCCTCTTTTCCTCCTGAAGAAAGAGTTTCAATCATTTCACAAAATTTTCTTCCCTTTCTCCATATTTTTTTCTTTTATTTTATATGTGTATTTTTTTGTGAGAACCCTTCAGAGAATTGAATTTCCATTTGTTTGCACTTTAACATCTCCCTACACCTAAGTTTTGCAATGTCCTCATTGTAAACTAGGTACGTACGAATTCAGGCTTGTTCAAGGTTTAGGATAGGGTCAAAGGGTGGGTGAACGGGTTGGGATGACTGTTGCGGATGATTTCGTTTTGATACGAGTACCAGAGGTGAAGTTGGTTGTTCTAAAGTTGAACTCTTAAGAGCAGTAGGAGTGTAGCTCAAAAGGATGATCAGAAGGGTCTCAAGTTTTTTTGAAATGATAGGTTGCCTCACATTAAGTGCTGAATTCAATGCCTTCAGTTGAGTAGAAGGTGGTCAAGGAGGAGTGATCAAATCAGAGGAATTTTGTAGAACAAGCACCTTGATGAGTATCCTAGTTATTCCAACCAGGTGCTTGTTCAGGTCAACAGGATAATGATGTAGACCAAACCCAATCAATTTGGTGGGTTGATGGATATGAATCAATAAGTGTGGAGCCTACCAGATGTTGTGGCTTGAAAATATGTGAAAATGTGAATCTATGGTTTGGTTGAATCAGTTCAGCCACATCAGAGTAGGGATCTTCAAAAGTTAATTGATTTGTGGAAAATGTAAGAACCCTACGATTAAGATCAAAGAAGGATAAGACATGATTCTCAATATGATCAATGTATGATTCCTAATCAAAAGTTGGAGATGAATCATATGCAACTGGATCAGAAAGAGGCTAATCAGAATAGAAATTAATTGCTATGGTAGGTCGGGGTTGGGATCAAATTTTGAAAGGCTCTGAATGAGGTGTGGCTTCTTGAAAATCTGGGTGTGGTGAGGGCTCTTCTAGAAATGATTCAAAGATAGGTTCATCTAGAGAGTCCTCATGATTCTCATCCAAATCAAAAGTAAATGCCTAGAGAGTGCTTATAGGATCATGGAAATCCAAGTCAGCAAAAGATTCGAACTCTGGATTGTAGAAACTCTCGACACTTACTATTTCTCATTCCTGAAGATCATAATAGAATGATTCCAACTAAATGGAACATGATTTTGAATCAATGATCTCGGGATTAGGGACCTTAGAGTCAGAGTCAAAGAATGGGTCATGTATACTGAGGTCATAGATTGACTCATAATTATCTGGAAACAAAGGTTCTCCGAAATCAGAGTATGATTCAAAATCATCGGAGAATCTGCGAAATGAACTTCTAAACTTGATTTAGATTTGATATTTCCACCACGAAATAAATCATGCTGCATAGGATCAACAACTTGACTTGGATCTCACCTAATCTCAAATTTTGAGCTCAAAGAGGTGTCCTTAGTAGGGATAGGCTCAGGTTCTTGGCTCCTGGGGTAGACCTAATCAAATCCCAACTCTTCCAACTCCTCTATTTCTGTATCGTAAATTGGTGACTTTCGAAAAATCATTTCGCACTTCTGAGGAGTCTAGGAATCATGATTATCACAAATAGGCTCAAATCTAAATTCTAGGTCAGGGTTAGGAATTGGGTCACTAGAATCTGAACTTGGTTCTATTGGGATGTCAGAATCACTCTCGAGGACTGCCTTAACAGGACAAGGTTTGGGAATTACATCCTCAAGAGGTTCTGACTCAAGCTCATCACAAGTGTTTGGAAAATCAAGGCATGATGGACTAGCTTTATGGCTCTCTAGGGCTGGTTCAAAATCGGGAACACCTGCAATTGGATCCTCCAAACCCAAATTTATGATGAGGTATGTCATTCTACACAATGTTTGAATTGGATTCCATTTGAGTTGGGGGTCCACAACAACCTTAATTTTCGAACCCGGGCTCAGGGAAATCATATTGATCCTTAATATTGCTCTAGGAAGTCTCATCAATTTCTACAAGTTGATATGGGTATTTTTGATCAATGGCTTGTTGTAACGTATTTAGCATATACCCACGCTTCTCAATGAGACCGTGGTGTATCTCGCAAAGTTGTGGATTTGACAAACATTGTATATACTCAGTATTGTGCAGTCTCTCTAATTCAATGTATTCTGTCATTAGAGAGTCCCAGGTTGAACCATGTATCATTTGTGTAAATATCATTCTAGAATTGTTCATAATGTGGGTTGTTGTTTTTGACACATTAACCTGAATATTCCTAGATGGATATGAAATTTTGTAATACTCATCATGATGACTAAGAGTAGCCTCGATCATTTTCTCTTTCATGCTCATTTGGGATTCAGGTTTCCTAAATAGTCTTCCTAGATTGTCAGGCTGCATATTCAAATCAGGTGGTCGATCAGGATGTAGAATCAAATTCAGGTCCAGATTGAATTGATTAGATCATATCAGAATTTCCCCAAGAAGATCAACTCTAATGGAGGCCTTTAGGTCAAACCTAGGACCTTTCCTATGTATGAGCTCTAGAGACTAGATGAGGGACTAGATGTGAATTGGACCCAATCAAGGCACCCAAAGATTTTGGGATGACTAATGCTATTTCGAGGGTGATGATACCTTTGAATCAGAAATCCTCACACCCGAGAATTACTTGGGTACCTAGGAGGGGAGAGCCCTGCAAAGACCTCTACATGGTAGAGAGTCCCCATGGGTTATAGTGTTTCCCCCACCCGACCTTCCTTGTCATTGCGGTTCCAAGTAGATCGGAATGTACGAATTGAGACCTCACGTCTACCAATTTTGGTCCTAATTTGTGTCTTGAATTTAACTTGATTAGAAATTGATTCAATTTGTGACATAATTTGTGACATGATTCTGCTCTAACCTTTAAACAACGCACTAAGGCTTTTCATGACAGCCATATTCGACGGAAGGAATTTGAGCCATCTCAGCAAGTTTGGCTCTATAATGGCCAACTCAAATTCTTTCCTAGGAAATTGAAGTCCAAATGGACTGGTCCTTTCCTGGTCTCAAGACCATTCCCCAACGGGGTCGTCGAGATCGAAGATCCCAAATCTGGGCATAAATTTACGGTCAACGGCCAGCATTTGAAACCCTATCAGACTCATGAACCTGCCCCTGTTGGAGAAACCGTTGCCCTACTGGAGGGTAACTAATTCTTTGCCTTATTCTGAGTCCAGCTGGGGACGTTAAATTCAGCGCTTGTTGGGAGGCACCCTAACAGCACTCACCATCCACCATCACTTTTCACGCCTCTATCGCGATCACTTCACCACCCACCATCCACCCACCCTACCACCCTGATCTATACCCTGCACTTCAGCTCTCGCTACCTGATCTTTCGTCCTTTCTCTACCCTTCCCTACATGCATATGAGGACATAGCATTGCTTAGCATTGGGGGGTGGATAGGCATCCTTAGGATCTGGGTATTTTAGGGTATCATGCAGTTTCTATATACACATAAAAAAAAAAAATAGAGCGAGAAAATGGTGTTCAACAATGATCTAAAAGCTGAAACAAAAATATAATAAGTGTTTATGGATATTCAACCTCTGTTTTGAAGAATTTCCAGGCCAAAAAAGCTTGATTCGCTCAGGCTCGGCTTAATTCACTTAAAGCATTGACAAAATAGATCAAGATCTCTCCTAACTAAGGATGTATTCTTGTACCTGAGACACCAGTACAAGATCCGTTGGTTTACTTTTACTTGAAAGCTTAAGTAAACTTGGTTCACACTACACATATCAGGAAAGGCCAAGTGAACATAAGATCCAACCCTAGTGTTCATTAGGGAAGGTGGAGTCCTTACCTGTGCGCGCAGGTAGACTTTTTATCCTAAGCTTTAGTCTTGTGTTTAGGAGCGACTCTTTCCACCAAAAAGAAACTCTCCCACCAAAAAGAAAAAAAGTGTGCTCCTTCTGAATGTGTTGTAAGAGATATACTGACACGTGTTTCAAAAAAAAAAAAAAGGTTGCAAAAGAGTCAGTATATCTCATAAATGTCTATAAAGTCTTTACCCTACAAGAAGTTCATCAGGGAAGGCTACAAATCCGTTGTTTTCCTGTGAGCCACAAAAAAATCAGAAAATGGGAGTTGAGTTTTCCTTCATCATCTTAAGGGTCAATCCGAAGACATGAGCTGAAACTGGGAACAACCTGTACTTAAAAATTCGTGAAACCCTAGGATTGATTCTTAATGTTCATTTGGTCAGTCTTGATCCTTCACTATGCACAAACCATAACCTCATGAGCTCTCGAGTACGGCAAAAACCTCCTGGATCATGGAAATCGTACTTAAGGTTTAAATATCAAGAGTCCTGGTTAGTTGAGAGGTGATCTATGTCATGTGAGACTTAAAGTACTGGTAGTCTTCTCTACAATTGGTTCTCACAATATTTGATAATAAACACACCTATATCACCTCAGTAGAAAATCTTCAGCTTAAGATCATTTCTAAATACTATTTTGCTAGGGACTAGCGAAAGATAGGCATGGGGGTATATGTTTGCACCTCAAAATACGCCTGTAATAATGTCTTCTTATGCTATTTCCTAGCATTAACTATCCATATTAGGATTCTATAGTTGAATTTGTAAAAACACTTGCATTCATGAATTTAATTGAGAGGAGAAGAGAATGAAATAAATGGCTTCATAATTCACTTTTTTTTTCTCTCAAGTGCCTCTTTGCAAAAAGTCCCTTCTCTATTTTTATTTCCTCTTGAATTCTTTTCTCTCTTCCCACAGCTGCACTTCTCTTCTCGCAGCTGCATGCATTTACTCCACGTCATGTCTCCCTGCCAACGCCACTCCCTGTAGTTGCCAATCCCGTGCCCTCTCCCTGCTGCAGCCAGGCACGCCACTCTCTCCTCCTCTATAAGAAGCTACAGCTTCTTCCTCGCGAGACAGACGCTGCTGCAGAAGAAAAACCCACAGCCACCACCTTCTCCTCCACCGTCCTCCCCTCCCATACGTCGGCCCTCCTTTGAGGAGGCACCCGGCGAGCAGGAGAACCCATTGTGGTGCACACCACCACAGTGGGAACACCACCGCCCAGCTCTTCAATGAGCCGGTGGGCGTGGTGTCTTCCTTTGTTTCATTTTTTTCATCTCGCGCCATTGCTGCCGCTTCAAGCTCCGAAGCTTGAAGCCGCGGCAGCAACAGCCAAGCGGTGGCAGCAGCAGCTCCCCCAGCCCCCTCCGCGACCACCTGCTGACCTCCTCTGCGTTCGCTTCCCTGCGCCATCACCTGCTCTTTGCCCTCGCGTTGGCTGGCAGAAGCCCCACGTCCTCTACACGAAGGCGCGCTTGCACCCGCGACCATCAGTCGTCGGCCACCATCCCTAGATGACGCCACGCCCAGATGTCCGCCACCTTCTACAGACGGCTTAACTCGCATCTCCGAGCACGCCATCGCCCGCTCTCTCCAGCTCTCTCTCTCCCGCTCTCTCTCTCTCTCTTTTTCACTCACTCTCAGTACACTACACCAACGCACACACACATCTTCACCGACACTTCCACACACCCACACCCACATAAACACTAGTATAAACATATATATATCTATACATATATATAGTAACATATATATATATACATACATATATCTATATATATATATATATACTTATGTAGATAGTATATCTATGTAGTTATGTATACACACATATATATATAATATATATATATAAATATATATATACGTATATATATATATATATACACATACTTATATACATATCTATATACTTATATATATATACATATATATCTAGATACACATACTTATATACATCTATATAGTATTATATATATACATATATACATATACTTATATACACCTATATATATATATACACATATATATATCTATATATATCTATACATAGATACCTATACATTTATATATATATATATATAGATATATTTACTTATATACTTACACATATATATATATTTTCATGTTATTTGCCATATGCTGTATTGTGGGAATATCTGGACCAGTTGCTGATATTCCCCGATACACGTGTACAAAAAGCGTGGACCCATACATCATCCATCATCCATCCACACTCCACGCGGCACCCAGTTGAGTTGGTTGCGTCTCTCTAGACGACGATCGACCTGACACAGTGCTACACTCCATCGCTACCTCCACCCCCACCCCTTTATATATAATATATATATATACAGACTATATTGACTTTCTGTCTATTCGCTTCTCTCTTAGTAAAAAGATAAAAGAGGTATATAAAAGAGAAAAGATAATCTTTGACTTGCAGGTATCCCATCTTGCGAGTAGCAAGACTCATTTTGGAACTCTGTTTTGGCTAAAAGCTAAGGACAATTTTGAGGGTGTGCCTCAAGGACAAGGATTACCAGAAAAAAAATCTAAATAAGAAAAACACCAAAAACAGAATAAACAAATGGAAGAGACGCGTTTTAAGGAAAACGTAGAAACTCGACTTGAACCCCACTTCCCTAAGTTCGACCCTGGACCTAAAAGTGACAAGATAAAATCAAGTAGGCCAGGTTAAAAATTTTGTAAAGAGATGGTTAGGTCCGAATTAGGTTAACCACTATACATATTTCAACGATAAAATCATCATATTAACAACCTATCTGGACCGACCCATCACCAGGTTAAAATTTTTTGTAAAGAGATGGTTAGGCTCGATTTAGGTTAACCACTATACGCATTTCAATGATAAAATCACCATATTAACACAACCTATCCAGGTCTACACCACCCCTTCTAGATGCTCTTTTGGCACCAACTTCAAGGGGTGTCACTGCCCATAACCACCCCCTAGGAGTCCCTTGGGTTGACGCCAAATGCCCTTAGCCATAGGATCCCCAACCACCTCCATCCTTCCATCTTAGCCCTCCATTTCAAGAGGCACCTTAACCCCCCATCCTACCCTATAAAAAGACCACTACCCACCACCATTCAAGGCATCCTTGGCTGGCAAGTTCACTCTCATATTCTACCTAGAAGCTTACGCCCAAGAGAGAAGAAGAAGAAGAAGATTAAGGGGATATTCTATCCCCTTGGTGCCTTCCCCTCTTCCCTTCTCTCTTGTACCCACGCCAGCCAAAGGAGAAGCTAGGCAAGGAAGATCTTTGAAGGAGATCTTCATGGTGGTCCATGCCACCTTGGAGGAGCTTTTGAGGGTGGTGCACGCCCACCCCTTGGAGGGAGCATTGAAGGTGGTAGCATCCACCTTGGAGGAGCTCTCAAGGAAGGAGAAGAAGGAGGCCCTCTTTTCAAGCCAAGGAGTAGCTAGGCTTGGAGCAAGAAGACTCCTTTCTTCACCAAATTTTGCAAGAGGATTTGTGTTTCTTTTATTGCTTTTAGATTTTTTCATTTCTAGTACAAGCATTCCTCTACTTGTCCTTGAAAAGAGCATAAATTCTAGTTAATCAAATTGCCTTCTTTTTAGTTTTCTGTTGCAATTGTTACTGTTGTTCTAGCACTTATTCTACTTCCACTCCCTAATTACTCTAGGCCTCCACTTGCCTAGAGTGAGCTTAGGTAGTGTACTTTTTAATCTCGTAAGTTTCAGCTTAGCATTTTAGGTGTTAGCACTCTTTCATCCCAATTCGCACTTTTCCCGTATTATTTCCAAACACAAAAAAAAATATATATTTAAAATACCAAAAAGAAAGTTGAGATGTGTTTTTAGCAAGAGAATTGAATTGCAATTTTTACATCCTTGGACGACCCTAGATACTCCCCTATCTAGGATATAAATTTAAAAGCGAAAGCAGATTTACATGTTGCAATGACACTGAATTACCTAATTAACAAACAGCATATTTTCGCGATCATTTCCCTAGCCCAATCATGGGATGATTCCCAGAATGAACCCCCTTTAGGAGAGCCAACTTCAGAACCCTCTTAGGTACCTATTGGGGGGAACATTTTTCATGAAACCAAGGATGACAAGACTGGTTTAGAGCAATCGATTAAGGATGACGTGATTTTCTCACCTTAGATCCTCAAATCAGTGAGCGAGGAAAAATATGTCTCTATATACCAAGGAACAACATACGATTTTGAGACATATATAAATGAGGATCAAGAATTCTTTGATTCTGAGGTTGAAGAATATTTAGGTGAAGTCTCACTTGAAGTTAAGGAAAATGATTTTAGTGAGACAAATAGGCTCGAGGAGCATGATGAACCATTTGATAGCCCAATAACTAAGGATTATGATTCGATTGGGGCTGACATGGAGGATTCAGATTCTATTATAATAGATGATCCAATCGATAGCCCTAATCTTCAACCATACCCCAAAGAGTTGAATGATCATACTTTTGAGATCATTGTGCCCAAGCCAATCCTAATTCAACCATGATTTTTGGATTTGGGTAAATCACATGGGGTGTACAATGATTTGGAGGTCCCGAAAACCTTGATTTTGGAGGGTAGAACTTTGGAAATGAAAATCTAGGAGGCTACTTCTGAAGGACATACAAGTTTGGATTTAAGGGTTCCTGTTGAGTTGAAACCACCTACATTCTACTAGGACCCTTATGATATCTTTGACGTGCAACCTAAGTACAGAATAATTAACTATCTTTCTAAGATGAACTCAAAGGGACACCTAGTTGTCAAGCCTTTTGTCGAGTTTAGGAAATGCATTGTAGTACAATTGATAAATTGCTCTCAAATAGATAAAATTTATTACTTGGAATCTAAAATAAAGTTCGAGGTCAAACACAAGGAGAAAATATGGAATTCACATGGTAATCTTTAATTGCATATAAATGAGCACCATAATTGAAGCACAAAAGAGATATTCAATGAATAATATCTACTCAAATTGATATTCAATTATAAGCGTGGGTATTTCAAGAGATCACAATGATAAAAAGTAATCTAAGATAAAATAACGGTGATTTAGATCACCAATTATTAGCCTTAATTAAGCATACATATCAAACATCTCATAATCAATTTAATCAAATGTTAACCTAATGCTTAAATTATTCAACAGTGTCAGAACTTAAGATCAGACGACATATGTGGTAATTAGATGACTTAAGTGATCATCAAGCACAAGATTTTTCAAAGCCTTTCTTCCCTTCAGCTTCTCTCTTTCTCTTCTTCTTTCTTCTCTTCTTCTTTCACAAGCCCTCTCTTTCTTCTCTATGCCTTTTCTTCCTTCATAGCACAGGGGACCATGTTCCTACAGCGACTAAGTGTTAGCCGCATACACAGAAGAGCAAACCCCCCACTCTCTCACAATTTCCTCATCCTCCTCTCTCAAACCCATGGCATATTCGGTCCAATAACCAGGTACATGGATTTAGGTAATCAAGTCTGACCAGGGTTACCGGCATGGGTGGTGATTGAGGAGTGAAGGCATGTGTAAGGGACCTTACCCCATGCTTTTGAGGCGAATAGCCTAGAGCACAAAAACCTAATAAGTGTTGTTTCTGCTTTATACATGCACAATGTGGCATTAAAGCCACTAGCATCTTCGCACAAGTGTTGCAGATGAACCTCCACTCAATTATAGTCGCTAGTAGCTTTGCTTCTTCAATTAGAGCTACAAATAGATATGCGGATGATGATAACGTCATCATCAGCCATATCTAGCTTTAATTATTCATAATCAAGGAATAAATGCTCCTACATAACAGCTAGAGGACCATAATTTATTACATAATCATTCTGAGAGAATAACAAGAAAATAGGGATAAAAGTGCAGTTTTAATAGCACATCTCAATTGCAGAATAATCATGGGATTTCTCAGGGGTTAATCAAAGGTCAAATGGTCATAAATGTCTAAGTGGATCCATGCAGATAGAAACGAGTTTTCACAAGTTTTGAGAATTAATTGACATTTGAAATCCTAAAAACATACCTGCTTAATCTACTGAGGTTCTAGTTAGAATAAAATTCACACAAACCCTCTAAAAATCATAGAAAAATATTTTATAATGTTTGGTATGCTTGATTTGACTATTGGAATGCAATTTGACCTAAAACAAAACCAAAATCCAACCTCACCATTGGATTCGTTAGGCCTAAATTAGGTTTAAACCAAAATTTTGGCCCAATATGAGATCATATTGACCAAGTTTGCTTTTTGATCCTATCTAACTATTTTTCTTACACTCGTGCCCCTAACTTTCAAAAAATGTGCATTTGGGTCCCTAACTTTTGTTATCTTCTTCACAAGTTGGTCCCCACCTCCATTGGTGTAAACGCATCTTGCTCCGACGAGATTTGAGTGGAGATTTCTCACTCGACTCTCAATCAAACCTTCCCATTATTGAACCGGAGATTCTTTGTGAAATTCCCTTCCACATGAATCTGATCTTGAGCCCAACAACCTTCCCAATATCTCATACGAACACATGGGAGATTCGAGTATCTCATAGGTTTCCAACTCCGGTGAGCCTTCCAAGCTCTAACCGCTCTCAAAAGGCCTATAAAAGGAACCCCAGTGCACATCGTCCATCCCAGGCTCGAATTTGGCCTGGAATCCCTCTACTTTGTCCCTCCTCTCTGACCGAATAGCTCCTTGGCATCCGGCAATCTTCTCCAATCTCCCTCATCGTCCGTCCGCAATACCGGCGGTGGATTCATCTTCCTCATCTTCTTCTGCATCGCACCATACCAGCGGGCACTCCCCAACCTCCATCGTCATCGCCGTTACCACCCATCGGAGCATCTTCTTCCCTGACACCGGCGTACCCCCAGCAAGTCGTCCTCCTACCCCTTCATCTATTAGATTAGGGTTAGTTTAGTTAGTGTATCATCTTAGGTTAGTTTTACACCCCAAAAATCCAAAAACAAGCCCTTGACACCGCAGTTCACCCTCATCTTCTCCATCTTCGGCCACTCCTTCGACGAGGCACCCCCATTGCTACACTCATCCACACGCCTCGCCACAACTCCCGAAAGCACCACCATCCCTCTACGCACAAAACCCCTATCTCTATTCGCCTTCCCGTCCACCCGAACCCTCCTTTGAACAAACCCACTTCCTCCAGCCATATCCGCATCCACCAGGCCACCACACACCTCGACTCACCATGAAACTGCCTCCTCCACCTTCGCCATCATCCAACGAAGCCTCTGAGCTCATTTAACGAGGTCGAAAGGTCATTTTATGGATTTCAGTACCAGGGCTTCTACTCCATTGACGTCGAAGCTTCACACTTTCCTGGTGCTTGCTCCAAGTCTCACTAAGCTCCAGATCCATTACCCAGGTCATGCGGAACTCTCCCAAGTTCACAATCAACTGGTCACTTAGGTTTGCTATCCACATCTGCACTTGCAATTGAATAAGCTCCATCCTGTGGCTATGCGCAATAAGGAAGGTAGGACTTTAGTCCCACCTCGGAAGCCACCAAGCAATCACAATCGGATAAATTGAGTTTCTGCATTGTGCTTGTTGCCTCAAGTCACGCAGGGGGGTGAGGTCCCCCGCTGCCCTCACACGCCTCACCGGTGACACCTTGCACGAGGGCCTAGTCTGATTCGATTACCCGCCTAAACTTGTACACCTCAGCTGCTACCCCACTGCAAGCAACCCTGGTCTTAGGTGCACTCATACCCGATACTAGAATACTCGGTAATATGCATGGCCTTGTAAATGGAGGAAAGAGGTGGAAATCCAGAAAGAGAGTGAAAGAGAGCAAGGGGTTTAGGGGTTTTTGCTCTTCAGTGTTCTCGACACTTAGTCGATTTCAAAGGAGTGTTTCCCCCTGTGCATCAGAAGGGCCAAAGAAGGAAGGAACAAAGAAGAGGAGAGGTTCTGAAGAAGAAGAGAAGGCTTGTGCTTGCCTTTTGTTAAGATGTCTGATTGCTAACCCTGTCATCTAAGGCACTGTAGCATCCAAGCTACTGTTGGTTGAATGCATGCTTTAATATTAGAGGATGTAAGTGGTGATTCAAATCACCATTGTCTTTTATTCTTTTTTCTTTTTATCCTCATATTCTTGAGATACATTGGATTTCATGGAATAACTAATGTGACAGGTTATTATTCATTGAAAATCTATACTTTTCTCAATTTCTTATGGTCATTTATATTATATGTTGAGATTAGTGCGTGAATGCAATACTTACTCCCAGCGAACGACCTCAAACTTAAATTCGAGTAATAAACTTTATCTGTTGTTCGAGCTATTTTTTAGGAATTATTACTACAATGAATGCATCTTTTAAAACCTCAATCTAGTAGATTCAACAGCGGACGAGATCTGCATCACCTAGAAATGGATACAGGTTGTGACCTCGTTTGAGCACTACAATTGGAGCCAATGATGGTGGCGGCGACAACGACGGATGGCGGAACCTAAAATACACAAGAATGACCTCACGGCCACATTAAATTACTTTAGGAGATTCTCCTGGGCTTGACGAAGGTGGTGGTGGGTGTTTCATGGCAGTTGAGGGTGTGTAGTGGTCTCTGGAGGTCAGAGGAGGAGTGCATAGGCATAGGTGTTCAGTGGAGGTCGTGAGTGGATGAAACACAAAATTGGTTGAGGGGTTCTATGTGAGGATGAGCGACGGAGGTTTTGGGGTCATTGGCGAGGCATTTGGTGTGGTGGAGCAATGGGGAAGCCTCGTTGAAGGGTGGCTGGAGATGGAGAAGATGATGGGTGGACGGCTACGTCGGGGTTAAATTGAGGGTTTGAAGGAAGGAAAAGATAAGAGAGGGAGAGGGAAACCTAACTACTCCTAAACTAACGGTCGAAAGGGAAAGAAGACACTGGTTGTGGTATGGCCAGCAACAGAGAAGGGAGTGCCTTCACTGAGGGAGAAGCGACGAGGAAGATAGGGAAGAAGACCCTTCTAGTATTGCGAGCGGCCGGGAAATGTGGGGAAGGAGAATCGACCGCCTATTGTACGTGGCGACTGGCAATAGGGTTTCAGATGTCCATTAATTCTTGTAATATATGAAAACCCGTTTCTATCTACATGGACCCTCTTTTTAATCATTAATGCTTATTTAACCTTTATTTAACCCTTGGAAAATCCTGTGATTGTTCTGCATTTATGATCTTATGTTCAAACTACAATGTTAACCCTAATTTAATGCATTCTTCTCAGAAAGGATATGCAATGAATTATGATTCTCTGTGGTTATGTAGGAGCAGTTGTCAATTGATTCTATCTAATTAAAGTTAGTTATGGTTGATGATGATGTTATCATCACACCCAAATCTATTGAACCAGATCTACCCATTGTATGCCACTTTAGTCTTGGGTTGCACACCATAAAATCGCAGGCCTAGCCCTGCAAACACAACAATCTCCAGTTTTGGGTGATTTTCATCGAAAACCTTAGAACCACTCGATCCTGGGGCTTCGGTCAGCATCACAATTTGGTCCACATCTGTGGACATCTTTTACTGCTAGGTTTGAAGATCAATATTTTTATTCTGATTCTGACATGCACTTATGAATTCCTAATTTCTTCTTTGTTTGCATATTATGCCGAGCTAAAGGCAATAAACTTAGCACGTGTGTATACTCCTTTGTCTCTATGAAGCCAATCGGATTGTCATAAAATTCAGGTGATATTCTATTTATTCTGCCCTTTTCATGTCATTATTTTTACAATGAGGACATTGCATCATTTGGGAATGGGGGGATGGATACTTAATCCTGAGATTATTTTGTTAATTTCGTGGAATTTCTTTTAATTTCTTTAAAAAAATAAAATTCAAAAAGTTAAAAAAATTAGAAATAAGAGAAGAGAACTTAGGCATTAGTAGTTGTTAACTTTACGAAATGATACTTTAGGACCTAAATGCTTAGACTCTTAAGGTCTTCAAGCTTAATCAGCCCAGTCAACATTTACTTTAATTGAAAAACACACTTCGTTTTGTTTTTTTTTAGTATTTTAGGGTTTTGTTATTTTTTTTGTATTTTTTTGAAAGAAGAAGATAAGCAGATTGAATCACAAGAGATATGGAACCAATACGATATATATATCATTCCAATGTCAATTAAAATAAACTATGAAAGCATAAAAAGAGAGGGAGGTGAAAAGAAATCTCCCGAATTAGCTGTTCGGTGAGACAACGGTGCCTGGTGGAAGCTCGAATGAAGTAGTTGAGGTGCGGGACGATGGAGGTGAGATGCAGGAGGACGTCGAGTAGAGGAAAGCTTCGGCGTGGCCTCGAAATGGAGGTGAGAAGGCAGGGATGATTTGCTATTGGAATGGAGGTGGGAGGATGGCTCTAAGGTGACCAATGAATGGGGATGGAAAGATGGATGAATATTTGGTGAGGCAGAGGTTCACTACACTAATAGGAGCCTTGGGAGCTTGAGAGTAAGCTCTAATGGAGCGTTGGTAGGCTTGCTAAAGCTTGCAAGTAGGTGGGAATAGAGTAGGTAGAGATGGCTTAGAAGGGAGGGGGTGTACGTCCTTTTATAGTGGAGGAGAAGAGGCAAAAATAGGTATGGGACCATTAGCGACCTCTAGGAAATCAGTAGAAGTGTCGACGTAGGCAACTCATGCCCGCTGGCGTGCACAGCTGGCCTTGTTGGCGTGCGAATAATTAGCGATGGTTGTAAGCGTGGCTGAAGATCTACCGCAAACGTCGCTAAAGAAAGCCCACGTGCCTACACTACTGCTGCGCCGGTGTGTGCACACACGTTCACATGCTGGCACTGCACTGTGCGCATGCGTGCCTTCGCGCACGCATGTGCACCCACGCTATAGCGTGCATGCAGTGGTGCGTGCATGTGCACGGGCCGCCTGGGTTGCGCCACGTGGCACAATCTGGGCCATCCATCTTCTTTTCGTTGTAGGGATTGATACAAAGGTCGGATTGAGTCGATTTTCGTGTCGTTGGGCTACGATCGACGACTTGATTCCATCCGTATGGTCAGATTTGTCCTTTAAAGCTTTGAATTGTGTCACCTAATCCCTTGGCTGCTGATCTTCCTCAGATTGCATATGGTGGTATAGGACTCCAATAAAGGCGATTTCAGAGGCATTGGACTCCGATCGTCATCCTGATCAGATCTGTACGGTTGGATTATCAATATGAGGCTCTAAAATAAATCCCCTTCTCTCCTGACCACAAAAAGGATGCAATTAACCTAAATTATATACAACTACTATAAATGCAGAATGATGCATGCTATGCAATATTTATAACATGAAATGCAAATCTATGCCTAGGAACATGCATGAATAGGCATTTTACCCTCAATAATTGTGTCTACATCATACCCCCATGCCTATCTTTTCCTAGTCCTTAGCAAAATTAAACTACATGCTATGTATAAAAATAAAATTAGGATTCGATCGCTTAGGCCTAAGTCATTTATTTAACAATAGAAAGTTTCAACTAAGGTCCTAAACACTAAAACTCAACAGCAACCGGGTGTCTACCAGAATGTAGACCACCCAAGTCCTCGCCTTATTTGAAAAGGGAAGATACATTTTTTTATTTTTCTTCTTTTCTAATTTTTTTTGTACATTTGGAGTTTGAGTGTTTCAGAATAACTTTTTACGGCTACCCGACCTACCCATGACTGGAAAAGGACTCTAAGTGCTAAGCATCTAGTGAAAAGAGTGAAAGACTCACTAGGCAGGTGTTAAAATGGACTTCGAATTTCTACGACCCTAGGTGACCTTTCCTAGAGGTTTATCTTTTCGAAAGGTAGCTTTCTCCCTACTTTCATTTATGGGGTCAATACAAGGGCGAACCCAATGTATATCTCTCTGATTTATTCTGCTTCCCCACTTCTTCCTTAACTGTTTTGGGAATTATTGTGCATTTTTGTGAGCTGGGCTCTGGACAACTAGCCAATGGGCTGTTACACATGGCAACTTGCCAACCATACTCGTGCAGTAAAGTGTGGTTTTGTTTATTTTTTATTTTTTTTCTCCCTTTTCTATATAGATTTTTTTTCTTTTTCTTTTCATTTTTTTATTTTTTTATTTTTATTTTTTAAGTAGGTGGCTTCCCTGATCTAAGATTTACCTAAAGGCAGTACAATGAAAATGGTCTTATGACTAGGCTCTGGACAACCGGCCAATGAGCTATTACCACCGACAACTTGCTAACCATACCACCCTAGATAGTTCATCAGCTACCCAATTTCCGAAGAAACCGCCGAAAAATGAGTCAGTGCAAAAAAAATTGTGTAGATGCTTAGGCTTAAAGTCCTGCCAAATCAGAGGGTGAGTTGATAAGTCGTGTACTTATCATCGCAATTTATTTACTAGATTAAAGATAAATTTGAATTGGTGAGGACTCGAGACTAAGTCCACATTCGAGTAGACACTCAGGCTAATTAAGCCCGAAGACCTGAAGAGTCTAAGTGTTTAGGTCCTCTCGTATCATTTCCTAAAGTTAATAACTTCCAAATGCCTAAGTTCTCTTCTCCTAATTCTTCTTCTTTTTTATCTTTTTTCAAATTCTTAAAATTTTTTCTATAAGAAACAAAAACAAATTCTATGGAGTTAACAAAGTGATCTTAGGAATTGATTATCCACCCCCCCATGCCTAAATGATGCAATGTCTTCATTGTAGAAGCAAAGACATGAAAAGGGTGCAGTAAATAGAATATCACCTGAACATCGTGAGAAATCCGTTCAGCTCCGCAGATAACGTGAAATATAAACACGTGCTAAATTTAATACCTTAAGCTAAGCATAACATACATACAAGGAAGAAATTAAGAATTCACAAGTGCGGGTTAGAATCAAAATCAAAATGTTGATTTTGAAACCCATTAGCAGAAGATGTCCATAGATGTGGACCAAGTTATGATGCAGACCCATGCCCCAGGGTCGAGTGGTTCTAATGTTCTGGATGAAAATCACCTAGAACTGAAGATTGTTGTATTTATGGGGCTGGGCCTGTGGTTTGGTGGTGTGCAACCCAAGACTAAAGTGTCAGACAAAAGGTAGATCTGATTTACAAGGTTCAGATGTCCACTTAATGTTTAGCTCAGAAAAATAATCAGTTATTTCGAGCTTGGGTTGCACGTGAAAGATATCGTAAGGGTCTTGGTAGAAAGTAGGTGGTTTCAAGTCAATAGGTACCCTTAGATCCAAAATCAAAGTTCCCTCAGAATTAGCCTCCCAAATTTTTATTTCAACAATTCTATCCTCCAACATCAAGGGCTCAGGCTCTGGGACCTCTAGCATATCATTCACCCCATATTATTCTCCTAAGTCTAGAAATCGTGGATGAATCAAGATTGACTTGGGCATAATGATCTCAGAAGTTGGCTCTTCAGGGTGTAGATGAGGAATGGGGTCATTGATTGAATCATCAAGTAAATGAGGATTCGAATCCTCCAAGTTGGCCCCAACCGAATCAAAATCTTCAATGATTGGGCTATCAAATGGTTCATCATGCTCCTTGAGCCCATTTGCCTCACTAAAATCATCTTCCTTAAGCATAAGTGAGACTTCACTAAGAGATTCCTCACCCTCAGATTTAAAGAATCCATGATCCTCATTTATATATATATCTCAAAATCATATGTCATTTTATGGTCCATGGAGACATATTTTTCATCATTCCCTGGCTCTAGGATCTTAGGTGAGAAACTCGATTCATCGTCAATGGGTTGCTCTAGCCCAACCTGGTCATCTCCAATCTCAAAATATGTATCCCCCCTGACAGGCACCTAAGCGGGTTCAGACATTGGCTCTCCTAAAGGGGGTTCATCTTGAGAATAATCCCAAGATTTGACTAGGGCAACCACAAATTTGATCCTCAACCTTGACAACTTTCCAAGAAGAAACTCACCCAAGTCCCTACTCCTAACATTTTGGAGAAAATCCAATAAAGAGCTATTCAGCTCATTAATCATTTTTATCATAGGCTCCAATGCTTCAGTGCATGGTGTTGGCTGAGTTTCTAAAGAATGTATAGTGTTCCTCAAATTAGCCAACACCTTATCCTAGATCAGGTTCACCTAAACGGACTGATTTGATTCAGGTTTGGGTGGGTTTGGGTTAAATCTGGGGGAGTCAAGATGTCGAGGTTCTCGGGTCCCTCCCTGAAAGTAGGTCGTTCTAGGTCGTTCAAAGGATGGTGGCGACCTATATTTAGTGGAATACTGGGGAGGGTAGGTGTTATAATCAATATATCCTTCCTGATTGTAGATCGGGTTGGTTTGGTCATCAAAGGATGGAGATCCATAATCACTGTAGGTTTAGGAAGGATAGTAATCATAGTCTTGTTGTCCAAGGTTAGGCCCTGGACACTGAGGTCCATATTCATATCCGCAATCAAAGTCATCCTGGCTAGTGAATGGGTAATTACAAGTTAAGTCGGAATAGTAATCATCTTGGGGATAAGTGGTGGTAGGAGGATAGAATGGGTAATGCGTGTAAGAAATGGAAGGATACACGGTAGAATAGGAGGGAAAACAGAATAACATCATCATCAGCCATATCTATCTTTAATTAGTTAGAGTCCATTGCTAAATGCTCCTACATAACCACCAAAGAGTCGTAACTCACTGCACATTCATTCTAAGATAAATGCATTAAAATAGGCATAAATCAATAGTTTTAACAAAATATCCTAAATGTAGAACAATCACAGAATTTCCCAGGGATTTATTAAAGGTTAAATTTTAATAAGTGTCTTATAAGTTGGTTCATACAAACAGAAACATATTTTCACACATTTTAAGAATTAATGGACATCTAAAACCCTAAACGTAGACATGCTTAATTAACTGAGGTTTTGGTCAGGATAAATTCATCTAAACCTCTTAAAAATCATAGGAAAATATTCCCTAAGTTTTGGTACCTTTGATTTGAGCATTGGAACCCAATTTGACCTAAAATAGAGTCTCAGATAGATAGTTACCCTAATTTAGGTTTTTACGTAAATTACCTAGTCAAACTAAGTCAAAACCAAAATCCAACTTCACCATCAGATTCCTTGGGTCCAAATTAGGTTTGTATCAAAATTTGGACTCAATCAGAGATCACCATGACCTAGTTTACATTTTGATCCAATCTCATTCTTCTTCTCTCACTTAAACCCCTAGCTATCAAAATATATTGCCAAGACCCCCCTAATTTTCTCATCACCTTCACATCTGGGTCCCTACCACCATGGCAGGTGTGGATTGAAAGATCCAAGGTTCAAGAGAGAAGATCTCTCTCGTTTCAACTCCAAATCCTTCCAAAAATGGAAGGATGAACGTTTAGGCAATTGGGAATCCGTTCAACATCTCTTTAGGGATTGAAGCTAACTCTACAAACCATGTGTACATTAGGATTTCAAGACTCCTATTCCTTGAGTTGCAAGTTCAATCAAGCTCCTTCCTGATCTGGATCTTGACTAAAGCCCTATAAAATGAACTTGAATGCAAACCTTCTCAACTTAGCTTGGTTTGGACTGATTCCCTACCTTCTTCCCCTCTCTCCGGCCAAACTCTCTGCAAGCTCCAATGAGCTTCTCCATCTACATTCTTCGCCTGCTGCCATAGACCATAGTCGAGTGGATCTTCCTCCCTACATTCCTCTGCCGCTCGCAATACTAGCAAGGGTCATCTTCCACATCTTCCTCATCGTTTCTCCCTCACTGGAGATTTCATCTCCTCCAAGTCCGACGTATCACCAGCAAGGAATCCCTCCCTTTTTCCCAATTAGATTATGTAGTTAGGTTCCTTTAGAGTCTTAGGTTAATTTTCCCTATCCAAAATCCAAAAATACCCCCTTGACACCGTCGCCAACCACCATCTTTCTCCACTCCGGCCACCCCTCCGACGAGGTCTACCCATCACCTCACACCTCCAACCGCCTTGCCACCAACTCTACAACCTCCACCTTGAGCCCACAACCAAAAGCCCTAACTTTATTAGGACTCTAGACCTCCCAAACCACCCAATGATCTAACCCACTTCGGCACATGTCCTCCGAGTTTGTCTAACCTCCACGCTTCACCAATCACCACAAAACCACCACCATCACCTTCCTTAGATCTAGGAGATGCTATTGGACTATTTTAATTGGGGCCTAGTGCCCGTATTCATAATATGCAGGCCTCGCCATCGCTTTGCCGCCACGCCATTCTTTCCGATGTCATTCTTCATGTTCTAGGCCACACACACCCCAACTGTTGCTCCAGGTGAAGCGGAGTAATCCCAAGCACACACCTAGATGGTCAATCGATGACCACGCCCTCTGTAGCTGCTACAATTGGAGAGACTTCCTTGTTGCAGGCGCACGCAAAGAACAAGGGGACTCAATAGTCCCACATCAGTTGGAGAAAGGCCAACAACTACACATAAATTAGATTTTTGAATGGAGCTGTTCACCTCCAAACACATGGGGTGAGGTCCCTTCACCCATACACATGCCCGACCCACCTATGTCACTCCTTGCTCATCACCACCCCCGGTGAGCCTGGACCCAGTTATTGCAATCCTGTATACCCACCTAAGGTTCGAATATTTGAAAGAGGAAAGGAAGGAAGGAAAGAGGCAGAGCAGGGGAGGGGAGGGTTTTGCTCGTCTATGCAGATGTACGACACTTAGTCATTGAGAAGGAGAAGACCCTATGCAGATGAAGGAATGGCTAAGGAAGGCTAAGAAGGAGAAGAGAAGAAGAGGAGAATTCTGCTGATCCTTGAGAAGAAGGCCGTACTAGAGAAGAAGAAGAAGAACAACAGAGAAAGCTTTAAGGTACTATAATAGGCAACAGTTAAGTAGTCTGATTACGAAACCAAACGTCTGATCACTGTTCATTTATTTGATTCATTTGAGTAATTGATATGTGCTTAATTAAGGCTGATCTAAATCACCATTATTTTGGCTTTTCTATTCTTTTTGTCTTGAAATACATTGAGTAACATTGAATATCTGATGTGACAGATTAGTATTCATTGAATATCATTATTGTGCTTAATTTTCTGTGCTCATTTATATGCAATTAAAGATTAGCACGTGAATTCCATATTTACTCATTGTGTTCAACCTTGGACTTCATTTAGATATTCAAGTTATAAATTTTATTTGTTGAGAGAGCTATCTAGGAGACTTTACTACAACAAGATACACTTACAACTCTTATATAGATCACTCCAACATTTAGGCACCGTTGCCAGGGAGCAATGCACAATTCACCACTATTCTTTATTTTATTTGATTATATTTAAGCACTGACTTGCCCTGTTTATTTCTTATGATTTTGTGAGGTACATCACGAGGGATCTTTCGCACAAAACAACCACTCCCAGGACCGGTAATCTCTCTTCTTCCTTAATCTCCTAATCCTTGGAAGAGAGAAAATGAGACAAAATCAATTAGGATTCATTTGCCTTATTTTCATAGTAATTTTCATTTAATGGCAAAGTTTTCCTGATTTATGAAAATTTTCATATCTAATTGAAGCTTAAAGTGATTTTGATTAGAAAATCCCTACCTTGATTTCCTGTACCTATTAGGGACTACGATTAATTTCTAAATCTCTTTAGGCTAACACACTTCTTGCTTGAAGCCTAAGGTGAACATTTTGAGATTAAATTGGACTTGAAATAATGCTAACTATGGTTATACTCTAGGGTTTTGAAGTAATAGTTCACATTTTCCTACATTAAATAGAATAAACCCTACTGCATTTGTGTGCTACCCAAGCCCCTTTTTAAAAAGATCTAATCAAGAAGAACCCTAAAAATTAGGCTCTAATTTAACTTGAAGCTTAAAAATTGTGGACCTAATAACTTGAGAGTCAATTCAGGGTGATTTCTGGGTCTTGACCTAGATTTCATTCTGACATCTTTAGGGCAGGTCAAGTGAAGTTGACCTACATTGTATGCCAACCAACCTCCAAATTAGGTTGTAATAAAGTCAACTTCTAATCAAGTGAAACTCAAGGCACCAATTAGAAATAAAATTGGTAAACTTAAGGTCTTAAGTTTGTACATTCCGGTCTACTTGAAACCGCAGTGACAAGGAAGGTCGAGTGGAGGAAATCCTGTAACCCGTTGGGACTCTCTACTGTTTAGGGACCATTGAAAGGTTCTCCCTTCCTGGCTACCCAAGTATTTATTAGGTATACGGATTTCTGATTCAAAGGTATCATCCACCTCAAAACAACCTTAGCCACCGAAAAATCTTTGGGTGCCTTGATTGGGTCGAATAATATCCAGTCCCTCATGTTTTCTATAGAGCACATACACAGGAAGGTCATTACGTTTTTAACCTAAGAGACCTCATTAGATCTTCTTGGGAATCTCTTTCAGATCTGATCAACTTTAATCTAACCTGAGTTTGATTCTACATCTTAACTCCACCACCTGATTTGAAAATGCAACCTAGCAATTTAGGAAGACTAAATGGGAAACCTGAACCCCGAATAAAAGACAAAGTAATTAAGGCCGCCCTTAGAGATTTTGAAGATTATCCAACCAGCACGATCCAGGTTAATGTCCCAGAAACACCAAAATTCATTATAAACTGTGTTTAACTACTACTTACTCAACTAAGAAATGGTTCAACCCAGGAGACCCTCATGCCAGAATTCAATGAAGTCTACGAATTGCATAGAACGAAGGGTTTACATTGCCTTGCAAATCCATCACTCTGGGAGATACACTAAGATATCATTGAGCAACGTGCAGATGTTCTAAGTCTATTACAAGAAGCCATTGATGATACATCCTGGAGTGATTCTAAAGCTTCTCTAGAGCTTGGGTTAGACATTCAGAATCATTTTGGACCCCCAACCGAAATGAATACAGATTCAAACTTCATAACAATTGACATACCTATTCTTGAGATGGGTTGAGAGGATCCGATTGCTGATGTTCACAATTCCGAACTAGCCCTAAGAAACCAAGAAGCTAGTCCACCGAGCTTAGATTTCCCTGACACCTGTGATGATGAGCTTAAAACAAAACCTCTCAAGGGTGTAAATTTTGACCCTTATTCTGATAAGTTGACTCTTGAGAGTAATTTTGACATCCCAATAGTGCCCAGTCTAGATTCTAGTGATCCAATCCTTACCCCTAACCTAGAATCTAGATTCGAGCATATTTAGGATGATCATGATGCCCCATATGATGAGACAAATATTTTAAATCTGAAATATGATTCAGGACCTGTATTTGATGAATACACCTCTCCAACCTCCTTTGAGACACAAATTGATTTCTTGGAAGCCACACCAATTTATGATACAGAAATGGAGGGGTTGGAAGAGTTGGGACTCGATTGGGTCTATCCTAGGAGCCAAAAACCTGAGCATATACATTCTAGGGATACCTTTTTCAGCTCGGAATATGAAATTGGGTTAGAGCCAAGTCAGGTTGTTGCTTCTACATATATTGATCCTTTATGTGGTGGAACCTCTAATCTATAACCAAGTTCGGAATATGATCTTTGCAAGTTCTCCGATGATTTTGAATCTTACTCTGAGTTTGGAGAACTACTATTTCCTAATGACTCCAAACCAGTTTATGACCTTAGAGAATACGGGCCATCCTTTGATTTTGACACTGAGGTCAATGATTTGAAAGAAGCCACTTCTTCTACAACACATACAGAACCTTCTTGAATCAGATTCCAACCCCGACCCGCTACTGGAATCAATTTCTATTATGATTCACCTCTCTCTAATCCGGTAGCACATGATTCTCCTCCATCTTTTGATTAGGATTCAGACATCGATCAAACTACTAATCACGTCTTATCTTTCGTTGATCACTTTTGTAGGGTTCCTACATCCTCCACAGACTCTTTTTCATTTAAGGATCCCTACTTTGACCAGGCTGATTGGAATTAGCTAAACCCTAAATTCTCACTTCCATATCTTCTTGAGCGTCACACCATCTGGTGGGCTCTGTATCTCTTGATCCACATCCATTAACCCATCAGATTGATTGGGTTTAGGCTGTATCATCAGCCTGTTGATCTAAACAAGCACTTGGTTGGACCAACTAGGCTATTCTTCTTGATCAAGGTGTTTATTCTACAAAATTTCGCTAATCTGACCACTCCTCCTTGACCACCTTCTACTTGGCTGAAGGCATTAAATTTAACACTTAACGAAAGGCAACCCGTCATTCCAAAAAAAAACCCAAGACCCTTCTGATCATCTTTTGAGCTTCATATCTATTGCACTCTAAGTTCTATTTTAGAATAGCTGACTCTACCTTTGGTACTTTTATAAAAGCTTAAAATCGTCTGCAACAGTCACCCCGACCCATTCACTCACCCTTTTGACCCTGTTCTAACCCATGAACCCAATTGATTCCATACCCTCTGGTTTACAATGAGGACATTATAAAACTTAGGCATGGGGGGGTGTTAAAGTGCAAACACATAAAAATTCAAATTTCTGGAGGGTTCTCACAAAAAAATTACACATAGTCAAAAGAACCAAAAAAAGTTTGAAAAGAACAAAAAAATGGAAAGGGGAGGAAATTTTGTGAGCTTAAATTTTTGAGGAGGAAAAGAGGAGTTGATTTAAATGTCAAAAAGAAGTCACAATTTGAAATAAAAAGTGATAGTCATTAGTAAATGATTATGGAATCTACTTAAGTTCTAGACTAAATCAAAAAAAAAAAAATTAAGTCCTGAAATAATAGAGAGAAATGGAGATTAGTATAAGTGTTGATCTTAGGCCTGTTAGGCTTGTTTTTAGGCTTAAAAATTCACGTATCCGTTAAGATCTTAACAGTCCTCAAGAAGTTGAGGAAAATGCGAAGCTTTTGTATTAGGTCTAAGGCTTAGGAATTATTCAGCCTCATTAACTAACCTCTGGTTTGTGGGACTTGCTAATCTAAGCACCCTAATCCACACACATCAAGTTCAGTGTGCTTAATAATCAAAATCAAGCAAAAGCATTTATTCTGTTATGAAAAAGCTATCTAGATTAGGAGCGGCTTGAAGACACAAGTTGATTTGGATGAGTTCCCAGTGTAGAGAGGTGGAAAATTTCCCTCAAAGATGCGCAATAACATATCATCTCCTTGATGCTTGTCTCCTAGGATATCTAAATATTCTACCAAGGGCATGTAAGCACCTTATGTTGATTCAGGTGCCATGGGCGGGATTATCTTGGAATGTCGACCGCCAGGGCCTGAATTTAGCTATAGAATGCCATGGGTGACACTATCTTGAAGTGTCCAAAGCCAGGGTTCTGGGGGTTGCCATGGGCAGTGCAATCTCGAACCATCAATTGCCAGGGACCCTGCGAGGATTGATGTTGGGAACGAGGAATCTGATACAAATCGTGTTTTTGAGCCAATTCGAAGCTAGAAATAAAGAAAAGGAAAAGAGAGAGAAAACTCTCCAAAATACAAAGAATTCTTTTATCCCTCTCTCTTACAAAAACACACTGCAAACTGAACCTGGACTAACTATGATACAAGCACGGGTGCTTTAACTGCTAGGTTCAATAAACCTTTGGTTAGTTTCTGTGCGCCTTAGAAACCTCACGACAGACTGAGGCTAAAGCTAGTCAAGTCTGGATCTTGATTGGTACTTGAGTACCTCTATGCCTACTATTAGCATTCTGACCTAATTTCTAAAGATAAGAATAAATCAAGACTCTGAACTGCAAAGCATGGTCTAGAATTCTAGTTCTTTTCATAAGATTTTGCTAAGAGACTAGTAAAAGTTAGGCATGGTGGTATGATGATAACATCATCATCAGCCATATCTAGCTTTAATTGGTCAAGAATCCATTGATAAATGCTCCTACATAATCGCCAAAGAGCCATAACTCACTGCATATTCATTCTGAGAGAAATGCATTAAAACAGGGGTAAATCTGTAGTTTTAATAGAATATCCTAAATGTAGAACAATCACGGGGTTTCCCATGGGTTTATTAAAGGTCAAATGGTTATAAATGTCTAATAAGTAGGTTTATGTAGACATAAATGAGTTTTCACGCATTTCAAGAATTAATGGACATCTGAAATCATAAAAATAGACTCTCTTAATTAACTAAGGATTTGGTTGGGATAAAATTCACCTAAATCTTTTAAAAATCATAGAAAAATATTCCCTAAGGTTTGGTACCTTTGATTTGACCATTGGAACCTAATTTGACATAAAATAGTCTCAAATAGATAGTTGCCCTGATTTGGGTTTCTACACAAATTACCTAATCAAACTTGGTCAAAACCTAAATCTTACTTTACCATCAAATTCCTTGGTTCCAAATTAGATTTGTACGAAAATTTGGGCCCAATCAGAAATCACCTTAACTTAGTTTACATTTTGGTCCAGTCTCATTCTCTCTCACTTAAACCCCTAGCTTTCAAAATCTATTCGAAAAACCCCCTACTTTTCTCATCACCTTCACATCTAGGTCCCTGCCACCATGGCAGGTGTGAACCCAAAAATCCAAGCTTCAAGAGAGAAGATCTCTCTCGTTTCAACTCCAAATCCTTCCAAAATTTGAAGGAGGAATGTTTAGGCAATCGGGAATCCGTTCAACATCTCTTTAGGGATTGAAGTTAACCCTACAAACCATGCGAATATTAGGATTTCAAAGACTCCTATTCCTTGAGTTGCAAGCTCAATCAAGCCCCTTTTTGATCTAGAGCTTGACTAAAGCCCTATAAAAAACCTTGAATGAAAACCATCTCAACTTAGCTTGGTTTGGATCGGTTCCCCACCTTCTTCCCCTCTCTCTGGCTAAACTCTCTACAAGCTCCAGCGAGCTTCTCCGTCTACATTCTTTGTTGGCCACCACAGACTATAGTTGGCCAAATCTTCCTCCCTACATTCCTTTGCCACTCGCAATACCAGCGAAGGTCTTCTTTTACGTCTTCCTCGTCATTTCTCCCCTACAAGAGATTTCATCTCCTCTAAGTCCGACATACCACCAATAAGGAATCCCTCCCTTTTGTCCAATTAGATTAGGTAGTTAGGTTCCTTTAGAGTCTTAGGTTAGTTTTCCCTATCCAAAATCCAAAAATATCCCCTCGACGCTGTGCCAACCACCTTCTTCCACCTCTCCAGCCACACCACCGGCAAGTTCTACCTGTCACCTCACACCTCCAACCGCCTTGCCACCTACTCCACAACCTCCGTCGTGCACCCACGACCAAAAGCCCTAACTTTATTGGGCCTCTTAACCTCCCAAACCACCCACCGAACTCACCCACTTTTGCACACTTCCTCCGAGTTCGTCCAACCTCCACACTTCACCAATCACCACAAAACCACCACCATCACCTTCCTTAGAACTAGGCGAAGCTATTGGACTATTTTAATTTCGACCTAGCTCCCATATTCATGATATGTAGGTCTCGCCATTGCTTCGCTACCGCACCATTCTTTCTGATGTCATTCTTCTTGTTTTAGGCCACACACGCCGCAGCTGCCGCTCTAGGTGACGCAAAGTAATCCCAAGCACATGCCTAGGTGGTTAATAGAAGACCACGCCCTCTACAGCTACTGTAATTGGAGTGACTTCCTTGCTATAAGCACACTCAAAGAACAAGGGGACTCAATAGTCCCACATCAGTGGGTGAAAGACCAACAGCTACGCATAAATTAGATTCTGAATAGAGTTGTTCACCTCCAAACATCTGGGGTGAGGTCCCTTCACCCATACACATGCCTAACCCACCTATCTCACTCCTTGCTCATCACCACCCCCGATGAGCCTGGACCTGGTTATTGCATACTCGTATACCTGACTAAGGTTTGGATATCTAAAAGATGAAAGGAAGGAAAGAGAAAGCAGGGGAGGGGAGGGTTTTGCTCCTCATGCATATGTGCGACACTTAGTCACTGAGAAAGAGAAGACCCTATGCAGAAAAAGGAAGGGCTAAGGAAGGCTGAGAAGGAGAAGAGAAGAGGAGAATTCTGCTGATCCATGAGAAAAAGAAGGCCATACTAGAGAAAAAGAAGAAGAATAGCAAGGAAAGCTTTGAAGGCACTGTAGCAGGCGACAGTTAAGTCGTCTGATTACCAAATCAGACATCTGATCACTGTTCATTTATTTGATTCATTTGAGTAATTGATATGTATTTAATTAAGCCTAATAATTGGTGATCTAAATCACTATTATTTTGGCTTTTCTATTCTTTTTGTCTTGAAATACATTGAGTATCATTGAATATTAGATGTGACAGATTAGTATTCATTAAATATCATTATTGTGCTTAATTTTCTATGCTCATTTATATGCAATTAAATATTAGCACCTGAATTTCATATTTGCTCCCTGTGTTCGACCTTGGACTTTATTTAGATATTTGAACAATTAAGTGTGCTCATTTTTTCTTTTTTGAAACTGAGAGGAAAGCTATCGTGCTATGATAGTAATCTGAAGGGCATTTTATTTCATACTATTTAAAAAGAAATATGGAGAACTACACATTGGATCCCCATCTATATATGAGGGACCAGCACTCATTTACAATTTGCAGACAACATACTAGTCTCTCCTAAAATAACTTCTAATTTCTCACCCTCCATACACACCACAAAATCACAGCCATGCGCATATGTGGTCTTCCAAGTGTTTCAAACCTCTACAATAGGGAGTCCCATGAGGTTAAAGGTTGCTGACACATTTTTCTCCATATCATATCCGTGACCAGGCGTGAAGAGAATATGTGAGATAAGCTATCAGTGTGCAACCTGCATAGATAGCATTCATTTAATGTTGCCCCCATTCTTTTGTGTCTAAGATCTCCTATGATCAAACCTTCCCTCCTGCACAACCATAAAAGGATTTGCACTTTGAGTGGGATCTTCAATAGCCATAGCTTCCTGTCGACAAGGTCACTTTCCATATTCCTACTGGATCTAATTATTTCTCCATATGCCCGTTAGGCAGTGTAAATGCCATTCCAAGATATGTGTCCTCCATGCCATGCCTTGGACTGAAATTCTGCAGAATTGAAATCAAATTTTGGCTTTCCTCTCATAGACGGGTACCCTCTCTACTGGTTTCAGTTTCATCTAGAGTCCAGCAATCGTTAATTTCATATCAGAAGCTGCTGACTGAAGCATATTTATCTACTGTAGCCGAATATGCTCTTGGATAGGAGTCTTTCAAAATGCCCAGCGGTGACCATTGCTCAGTCCAGAAGCTAAACTCATGGCCATCTCCAAGCTTCGGTTGCACCAAATGCCAATTGCTTTTGACAGCTTGAATAACCTATCTCCAAAAAGGGGATGGTCTAACTGGGAATAGTATCTTCAACATACTATTAGAATAGCCATAACAACCCTTAACAAGTTCAGTCCATAGCTTTTCCTTGCCATCAAAAATCTTGATCACCCATTTGATCAAAAGGGCCTCATTGAATTCTTTAAGAGCCTTGATCCCCAATACACCCTCTTCCTTTGGCCAGCATATGTGTTCCCACTTCATAGGCTACATGAATCTCCCCTCATGTCGAGCCCCTTTCCAAAAGAATTTCTTTCGCATTACATCTATTTGTTTCCAAATAGCCTTCGAGGCTTTAAAGAGGGAGAAATAGAACACCGGGATTGAAGTAATAACTGAATTTAGTAGGATCAGTCTTCCCCCTTTTGACAGAAATTTGCTGCTTTATCCTTCCAACTTAATAGAAATCTTGTCAAAAAGTATATTCCAGTCACTCTTCCTTAGTTTCGAGCACCGCAGTGGCAGTCCCAGGTATTTAATTGGTAGTTTTGAGCAAGGCGTTCCCAACGTAGCTGAAGTGTTTCTTACTCCTGTTCATTTATGCTAAAGCAGATCAAGGTAGATTTCTCCCTATTTAATTTCAGACCTGATATGTCTCCGAAGATCTTCACCATGTGTCCTAAAGCATGAGCTGCAGTAGCTGTCCCCTCCATAAAGAAGACCATGTCGTCTGCATATTATAAAATAGGGCCATAGCCCTCCTATTGGATAGAGAATAACCTCTTATAACACAAGCCTCTGTCAATTTACATGCATATCTAGTGAGCCCATCAACTACAAGATTAAATATCAAAGGGGCTAATGGACACCCTTGTCTAACCCCACATCGAGGTTGAATCCAAGCTCCACAGGGTTTCCCATTGATCAGTGGAGAGAAGGAAGTGGTTGTAATACAACGCTTCATTCACTGGATCCAAATGGGAGGGAAACCTCTTCTTTTGAATACTTCCCAGATGTAAGGCCATGAGACAGAGTCATATGCCTTTTGGAAATCAACTTTCCACATAAATGCTTTGCACTTCCTTCTATGCCACCTACACACCATATCCTGAGCCATAATGAACGATTCCTGAAGAGATCTGTTAGGCAAAAAGGCTGATTGGATAGGGTGGATCAAGTGCTACAAAACTGTCCTCAGTCTATGAGCCAATATCTTGCTCACCACTAAGTAAATGGAGTTCGATAGAGCGATCGGTCTAAAATATGAAAATTTCTCTGCCCCCTATATCTTTGGCAACAAAAAGAGAAAGGATTTATTGATCTTGTCAAAGCCTGCATTGCCCATCTCAAACTCTCTAATAACATCCATCACCTCATTGCCAATCACACTCCACATTTCCTTATAGAAGAAAACTTGAATACCATTCGGTCCGGGGGAGCCCTCATTGTTTAATTCTTTTATGGCATCTATAGCTTCATTTTCAGTGATAGTAACCGTCAGCTTGGAAGCCTGATCATTTGAGACTCTAGGAGCATCACTTGCAGCCATCCTCCAGCAACCTCTCTCTGCTGCCTGTGATGAGTCCCTATAATACTTGGCAGCCTCCGCTCCAATTTCTTGCATAGATGACAATCTTTGCCCATCTTTGAGGATGGATGAAATAAAGTTAACTTGTCTATGAGAGTTGGCTGTGAGGTGAAAAAATTGTGTTGGCATCCCCCTCCTTGAGCCAGAGCTGTCTAGACCACTCCCTCCAGTCCATCTCCTATTTTAGGTCCTCCTCCGCTGCCACACCTTGCCACATTCTACTAGCTTCAAGATCATCATCAGATAGTGGACCTGCTACCTCCTTAGAATCTAAGATCTAGATTTTATTTAGAGCCTTCGAACACCTCTGTTGCCTTAGAGCAGTGTTTGCACCTCAAAACACGCCTATAATAATGCCTTCTTGTGCTATTTTCTATCATTAACTATGTATTATGATCCTATAGTCTCATTTGTAAAAACGCTTGCATGCATGCATTTAATTGAGAGGAGAAGAGAATGGAATAAATGACTTGCATATTTACATTTTTCTCTCAAGTGTTTCTTTGCAAAAGTCCCTTCTCTATTTTTTACTTTCATCTTTTTCTTCTTCTTCCCGCGGCTGCAACTCCTCCCGCAGCTGCATGCAACGCCATGCGGCTTCTCCCTGCCAACGCCTCTCCCTGCTGTCCTTCCCGCACCTCTCCCTGCAGCTGCCATTCTCCCCCATTCCCCGCATGCTCCACGCCATGCTCTCCTCTATAAGAGGCTGCAGCTTCTTCCTCGCGAAAACGGATGCTGCTGCAGAGAAGAACCCGCAGCCACCACCTCCTCCACCATCTTCCCCTCCCATACGTCGGCCCTCCGTCGAGGAGGCACCAAGCGAGCAGGAGAACCCACTGTGGTGCACACCACCACAGTGGGAGCACCACCGCCCAGCTCTTCCACGAGCCGGTGGGTGTGGTGCATTCCCTCGCTTCGTTTTTTTTCTCTTTAATGCCATTGCCGCCGCTCCAAGCTTCGAAGCTTGAAGCCACGACAGCAGCAGCCATGCAATAGCAGCAGCAACAGCAGGTCCTCCCGCTCCTCCGTGACCATCCCCGCAGCCGCCCGTCGACTTCGCGCGTGCTTGCAGGGCCATTCCCCGCTCAACCTCCATCCTAACGTCCCCGCAGTTGGACCTGTAGCCGTCCGCCGCGAGCACTGCAGCGCCCCCTGCCCTCCTCCGCGACCCTCTGCGACCACCGCAACACCTCCTCCACGCTCGCTTCTCCGCGCCTTCGCCTGCCCGTCGACCTCGCGTGCGCCTGCAGAACCCTACGCGAAGCCCCGCCCGCGCGCGTCCGATCTCTCCCGCCCGCTCTCTCTCTCTCTCTCTCTCTTTCTCTCTCTTTTTTTTAGTCACAGCAACACACACACACACATTCACCGATGCACACACACCTATACCAACACATACACACACACTCACACACTTATAGTAACATATATATATATATATATATATAGTAGTGCCTATATTTATGTATACATACATATATACATAATATACCTATATATATATATATATATATATATATATATACACGTATATATATCTATCTATTCATACCTATATACATATATATATATATACATATCTATATACATATCTAGATACATATACTTATATATATATATATACATATATACTTATATACATATACATATATATATATATATATACATACATATATCTATACCTATATATATACATATATCTCGATACATATACTTACATACATATATATATATATCTATATATTATAATATATATATACTTATATACATATATAGATATCTATATACATACATATATACATATATATATATATACATCTACACCAATATATATATACATACATGTATATCTATATATATCTATACATATATACTTATACATTTAAATATATATATATATTTACTTATATACATAAATATGTACATATATTTTCACGTTATTTACTATACGTTGTATCGCTAGAATATCTGCACCAGTTGCTGATATTCCCCGATACACGCATACAAAAAGCGTGGACACAGTCATCATCCATCATCCATCCTCACTCCACACGGCACATAGTCGTGTTGGTTGCATCTCTCTAAACGACGACCGACCCGACACGGTGCTACACTCCATCGTCACCTCCACCCCCACCCCTTTATATATATACTACATATAAATATATATATCTATAGATACTATATTTACTTTCTGTCTATTAGCTTCCTTCTTAGTAAAAAGATAAAAAAAATATAAAAGAGAAAAGATAATCTTTGATTTACAGGTACCCCATCTTACGAGTAGCAAGGCATGTTTTGGAACTCTATTTTTGCTAAAAGCCAAGGACACAATTTTGAGGGTGTGCCTCAAGAATATGGATTACCATAAAAAACCTAAATAAGAAAAATACCAAAAACATAATAAACGAACGGAAGAGGCGTTTTAAGGAAAACGTAGAAATTTGACTTGAACCGCACTTCTCTGAGTTCGACCCTGGGCTTAAAAGTGACAAGATAAAATCAATTATGCCAGGTTAAAAATTTTTGTAAAGAAATGGTTAGGTCCAAATTAGGTTAACTACTACATACATTTCAACGATAAAATCATAATATTAACAACCTATCCGGGCCGACTGAACATCCTTTTCTGGCGCCGTTGCTGGGGAAGTGTGCCTTCGAGTAAGTTTCTCTCTAATTTCTTTCAATTTTTCTCTTTCTTCATGGGTAATGTTGTTTTTGGTGAGTAGGTGAACCTGGTGGAAGGAGAAGGAAAGCAAACGAAGTCGATGACGTGAGTAGATCCAAGGTGGGAACGAGAGTGTGAAGATGTCGACACCGCATTGGAGCTTCGTACACGTTGCCGAACAAGTAGGTTTTCTTTTTCTTAGCAAACTAGGGTTAGCTTGCCACCCCAAAAAGAAAAAAATTTTAAACACCAAAAGCTAGAAAAACTTTTTGGGATTTCTTGGGGCAAGTGGATTAAAATTTAATTGTTTGATTGGTTGTCTTCACTCCCACTGCCCCAGGATTTCTCGCCACACTTCGCATAGCAAAAATATGAGAATCTTGATTCTTAGATTTTTCGCCGTGTGAAGTACTCTTTGAGGCAAATAAAAAGATTGTTTGCATCCCTCTTTTGCCTCACTTATATTTAATTCAGGATCACATTTTTGGTGGGGAGACTTGGAATTGAGTTGATTCTAACCCCACCACGACTTTTCAACTTGCCTGAGATTCAACTCCAACAATTTTATTTTCTTTATCTTTTGGTTGAAGCTTTGTGTGTGGAAATCATTTCTGATGATTGAGAGCACTTGAATTGAAGTGCTTTGGCTCCCTTTCACATTTATAAAACTGATTCGTACATCCACACATAGAAATCTCCATTTAGGGTAACCCATTGCATTTTAGCATCCATTAACTAACTGATAATTGAAGAAGGGTTTTTTGGGCTTAGAAAGAAAACTTGTATTCTCACAAAAACCCAGAGATTGGTTGAATTGGTAATTCAGAAAAACCCTAAAATTCATACTACTTAAAGCTGAACTCTAAAAACCATTCATCAATTAAAAACTTAAATTCCGGGAGATTTCCCCATTGCATTCTTGTTTTACGCACTCTAAAAATCAATCACTTAGGCATTATCCGTAAACAACGTCCTTCACATTCTAAAAGCACTTGACCCTAAGCCTCCAATTAAAACTGGTAGTAACTTGACCCTTCTTAAGGATTTGAGGTCTAACTACTTACATATAATGGATACGTGCTGGTGAGAGTTCCTGCGTGCTTTCGGGTGTCTAAGACTGGGGTAAACGGACTTTCAATTTGGCTCGGTGGTTCCGCGGTGCTCGCATTCGATTTCGTATTCGTGATAGTAGGTAACTTAGATCTTTAGGTCTAAGGGCACACTGTAGAGGTTAGGAACTTGACTGTATTGATTTGTAATCAAGTGTACCTTTGCGGCGTCATTTCTTTCATCTCTTTTCCCCTCTTATCCCCCAATTCTTCCTGCGATAGTTCATGTTTGGGAGGAGGTCACACAACCCTGAATTGTTTGAATTGACTGATAAATTTAGAAAAAGAGCCAAACCCTACTCCTCCTCCACAAACATGGCACACACCCCCTCCTCACCACTTCGTTACAATTCCAATTCTTTCAACACCAGGCTTATCCCGAGAAACCCTGCAAGACCTTCCTTATCGAATGTCGCGCCAAGCGACTCGGTAAGCTATGTGGAACTGGCTTCTGTGAGCCAGTATTTCAACATGGAGGACCAAGCCTCCGTGTGCTCGGACACATATGCGGACACTTCTTCTGGAATAGAAGACTCCTGCACCCTGGGGAACAACCCGTTTTCTGTCACATATAACCCAGGGTGGTGCAATCATCTGAATTTCGCATGGTCCAACATCCCGCAGCGCCAAAACCCCGCTGGTGGATCAGTGCGATCGTCCGCACCCATCATCCAAAGGGCCCAGTCTAATCCTATGGCAAATCCACCATCAGGCCTTTGCATACAGAAAACCAAACATGCATCAAAGTCTCTTGATAAATTGATGCGAATGATGACGGAAATGTCAAAGCGCCATAAAGAGAACATGATCTCTCTTCATCATTTGGCGCAGCAGAATGCTGAGATCAGTCAACTAGGCATGATGACTCGATCTCAGGGCACTCTTCCCACCCAACCTGTTCCAAACTTGCAAAACTTCGTACCCTGTGATCCGCAACCATAGGTACAACCTTCTCAGGAACAGGTTCATCAAATTCTGCAAGCTCCGAGTATTCCTCCGGGATTTCAGGTTAATCCCGCTACAGCACCTCACTCTTATGCTGATAGTGATTACATCAAGGATGACACGTCTGACGAGGACATGACTGTCAGTACGTGTATCGAGCTAATTGGAGCCGATTCAGACTACTGCGAATTAACTGACGACTGCCTGACCAACACAAACTGTGATGTTCCCCAACCCCTCCCTATTCCTGTACCTTCTCCTGACTAGACTTCTGACGAGGTTTTCTCCTCTTCCCATACCTCGTGGTCTGAGTAATCGCTGGGCTACTCACCGCCGGTCCACAATATGGAAGATCGGATTGCCCTTTCTTTCCCGCCAAATCAAGCGGATTTGCAACTCCACATTGGGACCTTGAGCCCACTTCTTACTCATCAGGGCTATTCCCTTTTGGATCCATCTATCCAAAAAGCCCCTCTTCTTGGCCAATCTAAGGGCCAACTTCCTTTTCATGATCTATTTTGTGATCCGCCTGGGACACTCTCATCCCAGAAAATGCCAAATCTCTCACCATCCACCATCACTTTTCACACTTCTATCATGATCACTTCACTTTTCTCTTCACCACCCACCATCCACCCACCCTACCACCCTGATCTATACCCTGAACCTCAGCTCTTGTTACCCGATCTTTCGTCCTTTCTCTGCCTTTCCCTGCATGCATATGAGGACATAGCATTGTTTGGCATGAGGGGGTGGATAGGCATCCATAGGATCTGGGTATTTTATGGTATCATACAGTTCCCACCTATTTATAAATATGCAAGGAAAAGAAAAAAGAAAAAAGAAAAAATATATATATATATATAATAAATGGTGTTTAGTAATGATCTAAAAGCTGAAACAAAAATATAATAAGTGTTTATGGATATTCAACCTCTGTTTTGAAGAATTTCCAGGCCACAAAAGCTTGATTCGCTCAGGCTCGGCTTAATTCACTTAAGGCATTGACAAAATAGATCAAGATCTCTCCTAACTATGGACGTATTCTTGTACCTGAGACACCAGTACAAGATTCGTTGGTTTACTTTTACTTGAGAGCGTAAGTAAACTCGGTTCACACTACACATATCAGGAAATACCAGGTGAATATAAGATTCAACCCTAGTGTTCATTAAGGAAGGTAGAGTTTTTACCTGTGCGCGCAGGTAGACTTTTTATCCCAGGTTTTAGTCTTGTGTTTAAGAGCGACTCTTTCCACCAAAAAGAAACTCTCCCACCAAAAAGAAAAAAAAGTGTGCTCTTTCAAAATGTGTTGTAAGAGATATACTGACATGTGTTTAAAAAAAAAAAAAGAGATGTTGCAAAAGAGTCAGTATATCTCATAAATGTCTGTATACTTTATTTTTCTGTAAGCCACAAAAAATCAGAAAATGGTAGTTGAGTTTTCCGTCATCATCTTAAGGGTCAATCCGAAGACATGAGCTGAAACTGGGACCAACCTTTACTTAAAAATTCGTGAAACCCTGGGATTGAGTCTTAATATTCATCTGGTCAGTCTTGATCCCTCACTATGCACAAACCATAACCTCTTGAGCTCTCAAGTACGGCAAAACCTCCTGGTTCTTGGAAATCGTACTTAAGGTTTAAATATCAAGAGTCCTGGTTAGTTGAGAGATGACCTTTGTCATGTAAGACTTAAAGTACTGGTAATCTTCTCTATAATTGGTTCTCACAATATCCGATAATAAACACACCGATATCACCTCAGAAGAAAATCTTCAGCTTGAGATCATTTCTAAATATCGTTTTGCTAGGGATTAGCAAAAGATAGGCATGGGGGTATATGTTTGCACCTCAAAACATGCCTGTAATAATGCCTTCTTGTGCTATTTTCTAGCATTAACTATGTATATTATGATCCTATAGTAGCATTTGTAGAAACGCTTGCATGCATGCATTTAATTGAGAGGAGAAGAGAATGGAATAAATGACTTGCATATTTACATTTTTTTCTCAAATGTTTCTTTGCAAAAGTCCCTTCTCTATTTTTTACTTTCATCTTTCTCTTCTTCTTCCCGCGACTGCAACTCCTCCTGCAGCTGCATGCAACGCCATGCGGCTTCTCCCCGCCAACGCCTCTCCCTGCTGTCCTTCCTGCACCTCTCCCTGCAGCTGCCATTCTCCCCCATTCCCCGCATGCTCCATGCCATGCTCTCCTCCTCTATAAGAAGCTGCAGCTTCTTCCTCGCGAAAACGGACACTGCTGCAGAGAAGAACCCGCAGCCACCACCTCCTCCACTGTCTTCCCCTCCCATATGTCGGCCCTCCGTCGAGGAGGCACCTGGCGAGCAGGAGAACCCACTGTGGTGCACACCACCACAGTGGGAGCACCACCGCCCAGCTCTTCGACGAGTTGGTGGGCGTGGTGCATTCCCTCGCTTCATTTTTTTTCTCCTTAACGCCATTGCTGCCGCTCCAAGCTTCGAAGCTTGAAGCCACGGCAGCAGCAGCAGCAACAACAGGTCCTCCCGCTCCTCCGTGACCGTCCTCGCAGCCGCCCGTCGACTTCGCGTGCGCCTGCAGGGCCATTCCCCGCTCAACCTCCATCCTGACGTCCCCGCAGTTGGACCTGTAGCCGTCCGCCGCGCGCACTGCAGCGGCCGGCTACGGCCTCGCGCCGCCCCCTGCCCTCCTCCGCGACCCTCCGCGACCACCGCAACACCTCCTCCATGATCGCTTCTCCACGCCTTCGCCCACCCGTCGACCTCGCGTGCGCCTGCAGAACCCTACGCGAAGCTGACCCGCGCGCGTCCGATCTCTCCCGCCCGCTCTCTCTCTCTCTCTCTCTTTCTCTCTCTTTTTTCTACTCACAGCAACACACACACACACATTCACCGATGCACACACACCTATACCAACACATACACACACTCACACACTTATAGTAACATATATATATATACATACATATATATATATATATATAGTAGTACCTATATTTATGTATACATACATATATACATAACATACCTATATATATATATATATATATATATAGACACGTATATATATCTATATACTCATACCTATGTACATATATATATTTATATACATATCTATATACATATATATATACATACATATATATACATATCTAGATGCATATACTTAGATATATATATATACATTTATACTTATATACATATATCTATACCTATGTATATACATATATCTCGATACATATACTTACATACATATATATATATATATATATATAGTATTATATATATATACTTATATACATATATACATATCTATATACATACATATATACATATATATATATATATATATACATCTACACCTATATATATACATACATATATATCTATATATATATCTATACATATATACTTATACATTTAAATATATATATATATATTTACTTATATACATACATATGTACATATATTTTCAAGTCATTTACTATACGTTGTATCGCGGGAATATCTGCACCAGTTGCTGATATTCCCCGATACACGCGTACAAAAAGCGTGGACACAGTCATCATCCATCATCCATCCTCACTCCATGCGGCACATAGTCGTGTTGGTTGCGTCTCTCTAGACGACGACTGACCCGACACGGTGCTACACTCCATCACCACCTCCACCCCCACCCCTTTATATATATACTACATATAAATATATATATCTATAGATACTATATTTACTTTCTGTCTGTTAGCTTCCTTCTTAGTAAAAAGATAAAAAAAATATAAAAGAGAAAAGATAATCTTTGATTTACAGGTACCCCATCTTGCGAGTAGCAAGGCGTGTTTTGGAACTCTATTTTTGCTAAAAGCCAAGGACATAATTTTGAGGTTATGCCTCAAGAACAAGGATTACCATAAAAAACCTAAATAAGAAAAACACCAAAAACACAATAAACGAACGGAAGAGACGCGTTTTAAGGAAAACGTAGAAATTCGATTTGAACCCCACTTCCCTGAGTTCGACCCTGGGCTTAAAAGTGACAAGATAAAATTAATTTGGCCAGGTTTAAAATATTTGTAAAGAGATGGTTAGGTCCAAATTAGGTTTAACCACTATATACATTTCAACGATAAAATCATCATATTAACAACCTATCCGGGTTGACCGAACAAGCAGACACCGCAACTCCAAACTCTTTCAAAACTGTGCATAGAGCAGACAGCTTGGAAGCAAGTTTGATAGTGGCTGGGCCCTCCATCTGTTTGGTCCTCCACCATGAACCAATCATCTAGTGTAAACCAGGCTCTCTCAGCCATGATTTTCTAACCTTGAAGTAGGAGCCTATTTGAACCTCTTCCCCACTATCCCAAACCAAAGGAGTGTGATCAGAGAAGGGGTATTCTAATCTAGCAATGGTAGAGAGCTGGAAACTATCGAGGAGAGTAGCATTCCCAAAGAATCTGTCAATCTTTAACATAAGGCCATTGCCATTTCACCAAGTGAATTCATCTCTTGAGGATGGGCACTCGTTCAAACCAAGTGATTGGACCACCAGCTGAAATTCAATAAAAGCATTATCCATGGCCCCATTCTCCTGTCATTCCCTGTCAGTACATAGTTGAAGTCCCCACCTACTAGCCAAACATCCCCTTGCACAAGCTCTACAACTGCTGCCTGACAGCGAAATACGCGTGATTTGTAAAAGCAGTTTTTTAACGTCGTTGTAACACGCGAATCCGCTTTCGCTTTTAAAATTTATATCCTAGATAGGGGAGTATCTAGGGTCGTCCAAGGAGGCAAAAATTGCAATAATGATTCTCTTGCTTGGAATACAATCTCAACTTTCTTTTTAATATTTTTCAATATGTAATTTTTTTGTATTTTGAAAAGACGAGGGCAAACGGCAGATTGTAGCGAAAAGAACTAACACCTACAAATGATTAAAAATCTAAAAGATAGAAATATCTTCTTCCTAAGCTCACTCTAGGCAAGTGTAGGCCTAGGGTAATTAGGAAGAAGAGGTGAAATAAGTGCTAGAACCATAACAAACAACTGCAATAAAAAGCTTAAAAGAAGGCAATTTTTGATTGAGTAGAATGAGTGTTCTTTTCAAGGACAAGTAGAGGAAAGCTTCTACTAGAATTGAACAATTTAAAAGCAAGAAAAGAAACACAAATCCTCTTGTAACAATGGTGAAGAAGGTTGTCTTCTTGCTCCAAGCCTAGCTGCTCCTTGGCTTGAAAAGAGGGCCTCCTTCTTCTCCTTCCTTGAGAGCTCCTCCAAGGTGGAAGCTACCACCTTTAATGCTCTCTCCAAAGGGGTGGGCGTGCACCACCCTTAAAACTCCTCCAAGGTGGCGTGACCACCTTCAAGATCTCCTCCAAGATCTTCCTTGCCTGGCTTCTCCTTTGGCTGGCGTGACCCAAGAGAGAAGGGAAGAGGGGAAGGCACCAAGGGGACAGAATATCCCCTTAATCTTCTTCTTCTTCTTCTCTTTTGGACGTGGGATTCTTGGTGGAATATGAGAGTGAAATGGCTAGCCAAGGATGGCTTGAATGGTGGTGGGTAGTGGTCTTTTTATAGGGTAGGATGGGGGGTTAAGGTGCCCCTTGAAATGGAGGGCTAGGATGGAAGAATGGAGGTGGTTGGTGATCCTATGGCTAAGGAGAGTTGGCGCCAACCCAAGAGGTGTTAAAGGGGGTAGTTATGGTGGTGTTGGTGTCTTTTGGTGGTGGAGAGACACCACCATGTTGGCGCCAACATGGGGTCTTCTAGAAGGGGGGTTAGGTGGATGGTGGAGATGGGTTCAAGGGAGATTGTGTGGTGGAGATGAGGGGAGATTTTGGAGGGAAAAGTGGCGCCATTAAGGGGTGGTTATGGGTAGTTTTTGGCGCCACTTTTAGGTGTCTTTTGGAGGTGGTGGGTAGGTTAGGTTGGTGCCAAGTAGGTTAGCTTATGTGGAGCTTAGGTGGAGCTAGTTGGATAGAGTTGGTAGGTGGGTTTTTGGGGTAGTACAAGCCAAGGAAGTTGGAGCATAGCTAAGCTAAGCTAAGCTAAGCTAGCTTAGCTAATGGAGGAGTAGAGGAGAAGGTGTTGGAGCTAGGGTTTGGAGGAGGGAGCTGAGGAGAAGAAGTCTGGAGCTGGAGCTGGAGCTGGCTGCTGCTGAAGAGGCTGGCATGGGGCTACTCTAGCTGGCTTAGCTTGCTAGTTCTTTGCTAGTTGCTAAGCCAAGCTAAAGTGAGCTATCTTCTACCAAAATGAGCTAAGGTGAGCTAGGTCTGGTGCTATCGGGGAGAATCAAGCTGGTTGAGGCAGCTAAGGTAGCTTAGCTCAATTGAGATGAGCTAAGCTGAATCCTCGGGAGCTGGACTTGAGCTTCCTGAGCTGAGATGAATTCTTCTTCAGCTGGCTGGAGTTGAGTGGAGCTGAATGTAGCTGGATCTGAGCTGGGGTGAACTCCTGTCAACTCAGCTGAGCTAGCTAGAGCTCCCTGTGAACTAGTGGGAGCTGAGGTGAGCTAGACTCAGCTAAGTTGAGCTGGATCTGAGCTGACTTGAGCTAGGGTGAGCTAAGGTGAACTCTCTTGAGCTGCCATCCAGCTGAGATTAGCTGAATGGAGCTGGGATGAGCTAACCCTAGTTCAAGTAAGCTAGGTTCCAGCTATGGTGAGCTGGATCAAGCTGGGTTCCAACTAGTCTGGGCTTCTCCTTCACCAATTACCTTCTTGAGTGCTAGGGTTTTAGGGATCTGTGAATCTGTACATCCCTAACACTCACAAAAACACATTAAAACAATAATAAAAAATGCAATGCATGCCTATCCTAATTTATGCCTAAATGCAGCCCAAAAACCCGTTTGCAGAGTAAAATCCTAAGAGCTAGGTTAGTTTTAAAGCATAAAAATGATGATAAACTGGTGTTTATCACACCCCCATGCTTATCTTTTGCTAGTCTCTTAGCAAAACATTAATTTTTTTTTGGAAAATGGAATTTTTGGGAAATCTAATTTTTTTGACTTTTGAGGAGAAAAAGAGATTAAGGGACCTTGGTAGATTAAAACACAGGAGATACGGGATTTGTTGAAGATAAACATCAGGATTTGTTTTTGGATCCAACCATTAGATAGAACGGGATCGATATATCCTCAGAAAATTCACAAATTAACCCCTTGTTAATTCAGATGGCTTGAAATGTTTGTTTTTAGGATTTTCTGGCTCGTGAATCTGATTCGCAACTTGCAAATTCCTTTAAAACCTTGTGTCTGTGCTTGTGAAAAGCCAACCTTTATAAGGACGTGTTTTTTTTTTTTTTTTTTTACCCATGCTTATTTTTAGCTCAGTCTTACAACAGATGTGTCAGTATCATCATTCCCATTACCATTCCTCGAGGGGGCTCTGGCGCCAGTACTTCGGGATAGCACTGTCCATGACACCACCCAGGAGCTCACAACCCCAAAACACGATGCGGTGAAAAGGGGCGCTCCAAGCAAACTCAAGCTCTTGCTCCGACGCTATAGGTAGAGCATCGTCCAAGACACTTGAGCTGCTGAAATGCGCTTTAATGCTCCGTCTAAAGATATGAAATATAGATATAGAGCAGCGCCGAGGCGGTAACATGTTGACATCGCGTCCTCAAAGAAGGTATTTTCCTTCTTCTCGGCGGTGGGAACTCAAACCAATGATTTGCTTCAGACTTTTACTAAATCCAAACAAGGAAGCTTTTCAATTTTTTTTAGTTGTTTTTAAGTGTTGGCTTGTGTGTGAAAATTGACACAAGAAGTTTCTTGAGACCCGCAAGTTTTTGAATCAGAAACTAAGTCAAATACTTTCCATATTACAAAATAGGATCAAGTCACCTGAACTATCATGAGTTCAGGTGGAATTTTAGACAAGGATATCTGATCTAGTCTAAAATAGACCCTGAAATTCTAATGATCAGATCCATATCCTCATCCTTAGTTTGTTAAAGATTAAATCCCATTGTACCAGAAGTGAATTTTACGACCTTAGTCCTGATTTCAAAATTTTTCCTCAAAAAGTTTCAGCATTTTTATTTTTTTTTTGGGTATGCAAACAGGAAATAAATTAAAGAAAATTGCATGTTTTTAGGTTTTGAACATCCTGAATCGATCATAAAAATTTAAAAACACCCCCCCATGCTTAAGATATGCCATGTCCTCATGCATTAGGAGGGAAAAGGGATCACCTTAGTGATGACGGTCGGGTTTAGGATGATCAAAACCTGGAAAAAGAAGAAAAAAGGAAAGCAAGAAAATGATGGGTTACCTCCCATCCAGTGCTATCTTTTACGCCATTCAGCCGGGCGTGATGTGTACTAGTGATCAAGGGTGGTTGGCTCAGTAAAATTAAAAGATTCAGATGGAATTTTAGGCGTATGGTCAAAATAGGGCTTTAAACGCTGGCCATTGACTTGAAATATCGAATTAGTTTGTGGATCAAAAAGGTCAACAGCGCCGTATGGATATGTTTTATGAACAATAAAGGGGCCGGTCCATTTAGATTTTAATTTGCCAGGAAAAAGACGTAATCTCGCATCGAAAAGCCAAACACGTTGATTAACGTCAAAGTGTTTCCGAACAATATATTTATCGTGAAATTTCTTTGTTCGGTCTTTATAAATCCTCGCATTTTCATAGGAAAAATTACGTAATTCTTCCAATTCAGTTAATTGTAATTTTCTATGGTTACCGGCATCAGATAAATCCATATTAAGTTGTTTTATTGCCCAAAAAGCCCTATGTTCTAATTCTACTGGGAGATGGCATGCCTTCCCGAAAATCAGTCGGAAGGGAGACATGCCAAGCGGAGTTTTAAAAGCGGTACGGTAGGCCCATAAAGCGTCGTCCAATTTGGTGGACCAGTCTTTACGGTCGGACCTAACCGTTTTTTGTAGAATATTTTTAATTTCCCGGTTAGAAACTTCAGCCTGGCCATTAGTTTGGGGGTGATATGGTGTGGAAATTTTATGATTAACCCCGTATTTAGAAAGGAGGTGACGGAATTGTGAGTGGGTGAAATGTGAGCCTCCGTCACTGATAATGGCTTTTGGTATGCCGAATCTTGAGAAAATATTTTTCTTAAGAAATTCGACAACCACACGGTGATCACTAGTGCGGGTGGGTATTGCTTCTATCCATTTAGAAACATAGTCTACTGCGACTAATATATACAAATACCCACCAGAGTTGATGAACGGTCCCATGAAGTCGATGCCCCAAACATCGAAAATTTCAACCTCTAAAATAGGATTAAGGGGCATCATATCCTTTCGAGTCATGTTGCCGATGCTCTGGCAACGCACACAGGACCGAACAAAGTCATGAGCATCTTTGTGCAAGCTGGGCCAATAAAATCCTGCATTAAGGATTTTAGCTGCAGTTTTCTTGCCCGAAAAATGTCCGCCACAGGCCATTGAGTGACAATGTGTTAAGATATCATGGATTTCAGAATCAGGGACACATCGTCGAATAACCTGATCGGCACAAATGCGGAAAAGGTCGGGCTCCTCCCAAAAATAATATTTAATATCAGCAAAGAACTTATCCCGTTTTGTTTTTGGCCAATCAGCGGGGATTTGTTCTGTTGCTAAGTAGTTTGCAATGGGTGCAAACCAAGGGAGGGTTGTAGCAGCTAAAATACTTTCATCAGGGAACTGATCTGGTGGGGTCATTATGTCATTTGTCATAAGACGAGAGAGATGATCGGCCACTACATTGTGCAATCCCGCCTTATCCTTGATTTCTAGGTCAAATTCCTGGAGCAGCAGAATCCAACGGATAAGGCGGGGTTTCGCATCTTTCTTAGTCAGCAAATATTTAATTGCTGAGTGGTCTGTATAAACAGTGACACGTGACCCCAACAGATAAGATCTAAATTTTTCCAAGGCAAATACAATGGCAAGAAGTTCCTTTTCAGTAACCGTGTAATTCCGTTGTGCATCATCAAGGGTTTTGCTGGCATAATAGATCACAACGGGTTTCTTGCCAATTCTTTGCCCTAGAACGGCCCCTACAGCAAAATCTGAGGCATCTGTCATTAATTCAAAGGGACTATTCCAGTCAGGTCCCTGCAATATTGGTGCCTCAGTAACCTCTTTCTTCAACCTCAAAAAACTCTCCAGGCACTTATTATTAAAATCAAATGGCTGGTCTTTAGTAAGAAGCTGACTTAAAGGCTTGGAGATTTGGGAAAAGTTTTGTATGAATCGACGATAGAAACCCACATGACCCAAAAAGGATCTGATTTGTTTGACAGTAGTGGGCGGTGGGAGCTTAGATATAGCATCTATTTTTGCTTTATCTACCGCAATTCCTTGTTTAGAAATAACATGGCCCAAGACAATACCTTCTTGGACCATGAAATGGCTTTTTTCCCAGCTGAGGACCAGGTTAACTTCTATGCACTTTTGGAGGGTTCTTTCAAGATTTTTGAGTCAATGATCAAAAGAATCTCCAAAAATAGAGAAGTCATCCATAAAAACTTCTAAACATTCACCTACCAGGTCTGAAAAAATTGCAAGCATGCACCTTTGAAAAGTCGCAGGTGCGTTGCAAAGACCGAAGGGCATTCTTCGGAAAGCAAAGGTTCCGAAGGGGCAGGTGAAAGTTGTTTTATCCTGGTCCTCAGGATGAACCGCTACTTGATTATAGCCAGAATAACCGTCCAAAAAATAGTAAAATTCCCGTCCAGCTAACCGCTCCAAGATTTGATCAATAAAAGGGAGCGGGAAATGATCCTTCTTAGTGGCGGTGTTTAATTTTCGATAATCTATACACACGCGCCAAGAAGAAGCGGTTCGAGTGGCTATATTTTCCCCCTTTTCATTGGTGACAACTGTTAGTCCAGCCTTTTTGGGGACAACTTGAGTTGGACTAACCCAGGAGCTGTCAGAAATGGGGTAGATGATATCAGCATCCAGCCACTTAATAATCTCCTTTTTTACCACCTCCTGCATACTAGGATTCAAGCGCCTTTGTGGTTGGCGGGAGGGGCGAGAATCGTCCTCTAAAAATATACGGTGCGTACAATAGGACGGATGAATGCCTTTAAGATCAGAAAGGGTCCAGCCAATAGCTTTTCAATATTTACTCAAAACCTGGAGAAGTTTGTGCTCTTGTGCCCCGGTGAGTCCAGAATTTATAATCAGGGGCAGGGTCTGATTTGGACCCAGGAAAACATATTTAAGTGAATCGGGCAAAGGTTTTAATTCCAATTGTAGGCCCGGTTCCGAAAGAGTTTCTGCTTTGTGGGTTAGAGGTGAGGTGAGAGTGAAAGGGTCAGCTGGAATGTTAGCTGGTTGTGTAGTTGAGGTGGAAGGGTGAGAAAAAGTAGATTGTTCAGGAACCGTATTTACAGCAAAACAGGAACCTAATTGGGAAATCTGCAATGTTTCCTCCACAATGTTTTCTATTTCTGAATCCTAATCATCAAAGAAATCTGGTTCCTGGAAACGCCTAGAGGCTTGAAAAATGTCTAGGGTTACAGATTCACCGCCACACATGATCTTCATCTTTCCAGAATCACAATCAATATTGGCGCGGGCGGTGGCTAAGAATGGTCTTCCAAGAATAATGGGGGCAAACTTAAGTGCTTCAGGTACCTCTATGTCCAGGACTAAAAAGTCTACTGCGAATAGACAATCTTTGACCCGGACAAGAACATCTTCAACAATTCCCCTTGGTTTAATCGTAGATCGGTCGGCTAATTGGAGAGTAACCTCAACAGGTTTCAATTCACCGATCTTAAATTCCTCAAAAATAATTGTGGGGATAAGATTAATTGAGGCACCAAGATCCAACAGAGCGCGATCAAATGAGGTATCATTAATGATAACTTGGATTAGGGGGGCGCCGGGATCTTTTCTCTTAAGAGGCAGTCGGCTCTGCACAACTGAGCTGACTGTCTCTGGAAGAATCACCTTTCCTAAATTCTTGGGCTGCCTTTTTGGAGTACATAAATCTTTTAAGAATTTTGCATAGGCAGGGATATACTTAATGGCATCTAGGATAGGGATATTAATTTCTACTTGCCCAAATAAATCCATTAATTCCTTCACAGTGGGCTCAGATTTTGTTTTTTTCTTTTTTGAAGAGTGGAGGGCTTGTGGAAATGGGGTAGGGTTGCCCTGTTTTGCGTGAATTGGTTCCTGAACAATAGGAGCGGAAGATTTAATCTGTGTGTCATTAGAGAGGGTTTCTTTAACAGGCAGGGTATTTTGAGTGGTTTTCCCATTCCTCAAGGTAACTGCATTTGCAGTCTGGTTGTTTCTAGGGTGAGGACGGGGAGCCTGGCTGTTATTGAAACCCGGCGGATGCTGAGGTGCTGGATGAATAGGTTGACTGTGATATCCACCTTGGAATTGACTCCTTTGATTGTTTGGGTTGGGCATGGGTTGGGATGGTAAATTCCCAATAGGTCGATGATCAGCAGTAACCTTAACTTGTTGTTGTAAATTGGTAACCATGCGGGTTACTTCTGTCATTTGAGTCTGCATTCCTTGCAGAGTTTTCATGACCTGATTATTAATATCATCCTGGGATGGTCCAGGTTGATACAAAGGTTGCCCATAATTCCCAAAATAGTTTTGTTTGGGAAGAGGAATCGGATTCGGGTTTTTCCAGGAGTGATTCGGGTTAGTCCTCCAATTTTGATTGGAAATGTTGGAGGGGTTTCTAAATTGCTCCTGGAGAGCATAAATATTTTCCGAGGTGGAATCAACAATATTTTGGTCAAAATTCCCGGTTAAATCTTGCGGGAAATCAGCCGGGAATTGCTGGTCAATAGATGTGGCATCGATATTGTGTAGATTCTCTCTTCGGAGAATGTGTGGGGGGTTAGTGTGTGGAGAGTGGACGTGTGGAGCTTGTTTGTTTGTGAGCTTTTCTTCTATTTTCTTTTGGTGAATTTGCATCTGGTCCAGTCGTTGAGCTAACATATATAAATCATCTTGTGTGACTGGAACAGAGGTGGTTTTGGAGTCAATTTCATGGACTCCATGTCTGGGGTTTTGTGATCTGCCAAAAGTGTCCATTGAAGTCATGTTAAATGAGTTTTCACTCATTTCTTCAAAGAGAAGATAGGCACTTTCGGCGTCTTTGTTAAGAAAATTGCCCCCACATGAGGCATCCACAAATCGTTTTAATTGATCTTCTAATCCATGATAGAAGATCTGCACTAGCTGCCATTGTGGAATTTCATGGTGGGGACAACTTCTTAGAAGTTCCTGAAATCTTTCCCAGGCTTCATGGAGGGGTTCACCAATTTTTTGTTGAAAGGTCGTTATAGATCTTCTTAATGCATTTGTTCGACCGATCGGAAAAAATTTTTTAAGAAAAGCACTTTTTAATTGGGGCCAGGTGGTAATAGGACGTCCAACTATTCTAAACCAATGTGATGCTTTGTCTTTGAGAGAGAGAGGAAAGAGTCTCATTAACCACATGTCTTCCTGCACATGGCGGGAACGAGTGGTTTGAGCGAGGACAGTTAATTCCTCGAGATGACAAAAAGGGTCCTCTCTTGGAAGACCATGAAAATGCTTGATAAGGTTTAGAATAGCGGGTTTGATTTCAAAATCCCCTTGTGGTATGACCACCCCTGGTCTTTCCTCATAATTGGAAGGATCATAGAAATCCTTAAGAGGAACGACAGGCTGTTGGCGAGGTGGTGGATTTTGTCCTTGATTAGCTAGGTTCGTGACAGTCCTAGCTAGATCTTCTTGATTTTGTTGTAGCCAAGCCAAATGGTCGACCATTAATGCAAAGGGATTTGTATTATGGGTTATAATTGGAGGGCCACCTGGCCCTGCTGATATTTCTAGTTGCTCCAAGTTAGGAAGGTGAGGGAGGGTGGAGTCAGCTTGTGGGTCGGCTGACGGGTTAGAAGTGGAAGCAGAAATTTTTTGACGGCTTCCTGGGTTTTCCATTTTTCTAGAAGACGAGGGGGAAGAAAACAGTGATTTCTTGCTACGGGGGGCGAAATCAGATGGTCCCTTAAGGTGTGGCTTTTGGGACCGTCGCCCGTGCATGCACTACTTGGAAGAAATGGAGGGGAGGAGAAGAGATAGAGATGAGAAAAAGTGTGCAATCAAACAAACAAACTAGACCTAACTTAAATGTGACTCCCTAATAATAACCTAAGACTTGGTCTATATAGGAAATAAGTAGTCAATAGTGAATACCCGTTCTATCAACAAATCTAGCCAAGTTGCTTAAGGGGAGGTTTGGGCCCAAACGTTTCCCAGGGAAAACCCCAGGTGCTTGTACAAACCCGCGCCTGGTCGTTTGACACGGCCCCTCAGCCTGAACACCAGATACAGATGACAGAATTGGTACTAACTAAAGAAAACTTAAGACCTAAATAGCAAGCCTAAGTTGATAAAGCCTTAGGGGTCAAGTTGCTACAAATTTTAATTAGGTCTAGGATTCTATAGTGCACACGGAATGTGGAGGGCGTTTATTGGGTTGTTGCCCTGTTATTTGATTTTTTTGTGTGTGTGCAGGAATTGGAGAGTGGCTCTAATGAAACTCAAGTTGTCACACAATTTTTTTATATTTTTGTCTTTTAGGATGTGATTTAATTAAATGAATTTTAGGGTTTTTCTCTTTAAGTTTTCAAACAAGTTTGAAAGTTCACAATCAAAGGAAAGACAAGTTGTATGTGTGATTGTATATTTCCTTTTAATTGAGTCACTAAAGAGAAAGAAGAAACCCTAAACCAATTATCCCTGAGACAGAAATTTAACTACCAATGAATTATTTTTAGCTTTTAGAATTAAGTAGTGGTCAAAACAAGTCAAACAACACCACTACTTTGAAGAAAATCAAACAAGGATTCCAGAAAAGATTTTTGTAAGATTTTAGAAATTTGTTTGATAATATTTTTGAATTTTTAATTGTACTGGTGTCAAAGTCCAGAAATAATACCCGTGGGTATTATAGACTTTTCAGTATTACCACCGACCTCAGAAAATTTTTATGATTTTATATGATATATAAAATTTGACAGGGATTCCAGCAAGATAAATTTCACAACAATTGGATGAGTATAAAAATTCTGAAAATTCGCGGACAGTAGCAAAACAGGAAGATTAGAGGGTGTGACCCCTCTGTAATCCACGAATTTTTAAAAATTAAATACAAATCCAATTGATCTGAAATTTGGAACAGATGTTTTAAACTTAATTGGGAATCACTCTATGAAATTTTATGATTTTAGGAGGCCTGTGGTGTTAGGAATCGATTTTTCAAATCTGGACAGAAATCTAGACCCGAAAAATAGAACACCAATACTTGCAATGGAATGGTGCTAAAGAAGCATACAAGCAAACAATGATTTTAAAATGCACCACTCCACTTAATTTAAGTGTTTAGGGTCCTGAAAGCCAAGTTTAATATATTTTTGGTAGTTTTAATTAATTATGTGACTAGAAAGAGGAACCAACCTGAATTTTCGCGGGAAGAAAAGGATCTTTAAGCTCTCGCTTCCAGATTCCCACTTTCCCGCTGTAGTTCCTGCACACACAAAAGAAAGAAAGAGAAGGGGATGAGATCCACTTCAAGCAAGAGCAAATGAGTTAATGCAAAGCCGTGCCTCCCCGGCAGCGGCGCCAAAAAGTGACAGCGAAATACGCGTGATTTGTAAAAGCAATTTTTTAACGTCGTTGTAACACGCGAATCCGCTTTCGCTTTTAAAATTTATATCCTAGATAGGGGAGTATCTAGGGTCGTCCAAGGAGGCAAAAATTGCAATAATGATTCTCTTGCTTGGAATACAATCTCAACTTTCTTTTTAATATTTTTCAATATGTAATTTTTTTGTATTTTGAAAAGACGAGGGCAAACGGCAGATTGTAGCGAAAAGAACTAACACCTACAAATGATTAAAAATCTAAAAGATAGAAATATCTTCTTCCTAAGCTCACTCTAGGCAAGTGTAGGCCTAGGGTAATTAGGAAGAAGAGGTGAAATAAGTGCTAGAACCATAACAAACAACTGCAATAAAAAGCTTAAAAGAAGGCAATTTTTGATTGAGTAGAATGAGTGTTCTTTTCAAGGACAAGTAGAGGAAAGCTTCTACTAGAATTGAACAATTTAAAAGCAAGAAAAGAAACACAAATCCTCTTGTAACAATGGTGAAGAAGGTTGTCTTCTTGCTCCAAGCCTAGCTGCTCCTTGGCTTGAAAAGAGGGCCTCCTTCTTCTCCTTCCTTGAGAGCTCCTCCAAGGTGGAAGCTACCACCTTTAATGCTCTCTCCAAAGGGGTGGGCGTGCACCACCCTTAAAACTCCTCCAAGGTGGCGTGACCACCTTCAAGATCTCCTCCAAGATCTTCCTTGCCTGGCTTCTCCTTTGGCTGGCGTGACCCAAGAGAGAAGGGAAGAGGGGAAGGCACCAAGGGGACAGAATATCCCCTTAATCTTCTTCTTCTTCTTCTCTTTTGGACGTGGGATTCTTGGTGGAATATGAGAGTGAAATGGCTAGCCAAGGATGGCTTGAATGGTGGTGGGTAGTGGTCTTTTTATAGGGTAGGATGGGGGGTTAAGGTGCCCCTTGAAATGGAGGGCTAGGATGGAAGAATGGAGGTGGTTGGTGATCCTATGGCTAAGGAGAGTTGGCGCCAACCCAAGAGGTGTTAAAGGGGGTAGTTATGGTGGTGTTGGTGTCTTTTGGTGGTGGAGAGACACCACCATGTTGGCGCCAACATGGGGTCTTCTAGAAGGGGGGTTAGGTGGATGGTGGAGATGGGTTCAAGGGAGATTGTGTGGTGGAGATGAGGGGAGATTTTGGAGGGAAAAGTGGCGCCATTAAGGGGTGGTTATGGGTAGTTTTTGGCGCCACTTTTAGGTGTCTTTTGGAGGTGGTGGGTAGGTTAGGTTGGTGCCAAGTAGGTTAGCTTATGTGGAGCTTAGGTGGAGCTAGTTGGATAGAGTTGGTAGGTGGGTTTTTGGGGTAGTACAAGCCAAGGAAGTTGGAGCATAGCTAAGCTAAGCTAAGCTAAGCTAGCTTAGCTAATGGAGGAGTAGAGGAGAAGGTGTTGGAGCTAGGGTTTGGAGGAGGGAGCTGAGGAGAAGAAGTCTGGAGCTGGAGCTGGAGCTGGCTGCTGCTGAAGAGGCTGGCATGGGGCTACTCTAGCTGGCTTAGCTTGCTAGTTCTTTGCTAGTTGCTAAGCCAAGCTAAAGTGAGCTATCTTCTACCAAAATGAGCTAAGGTGAGATAGGTCTGGTGCTATCGGGGAGAATCAAGCTGGTTGAGGCAGCTAAGGTAGCTTAGCTCAACTGAGATGAGCTAAGCTGAATCCCCGGGAGCTGGACTTGAGCTTCCTGAGCTGAGATGAATTCTTCTTCAGCTGGCTGGAGTTGAGTGGAGCTGAATGTAGCTGGATCTGAGCTGGGGTGAACTCCTGTCAACTCAGCTGAGCTAGCTAGAGCTCCCTGTGAACTAGTGGGAGCTGAGGTGAGCTAGACTCAGCTAAGTTGAGCTGGATCTGAGCTGACTTGAGCTAGGGTGAGCTAAGGTGAACTCTCTTGAGCTGCCATCCAGCTGAGATTAGCTGAATGGAGCTGGGATGAGCTAACCCTAGTTCAAGTAAGCTAGGTTCCAGCTATGGTGAGCTGGATCAAGCTGGGTTCCAACTAGTCTGGGCTTCTCCTTCACCAATTGCCTTCTTGAGTGCTAGGGTTTTAGGGATCTGTGAATCTGTACATCCCTAACACTCACAAAAACACATTAAAACAATAATAAAAAATGCAATGCATTCCTATCCTAATTTATGCCTAAATGCAGCCCAAAAACCCGTTTGCAGAGTAAAATCCTAAGAGCTAGGTTAGTTTTAAAGCATAAAAATGGTGATAAACTGGTGTTTATCACTGCCCAATCATCCCAAAGTTCCTGTCTCATCGAGGTAATGCATGGACCATAAACGTCGGTAATATAAATGCCATCTTGCCCCTGATTTCTTTGGAACTTACAGGTCACCAGATGACGAGTTTTGTGTACTTCCAGCAGATGTAACCAAGCCCTTCTCCTCCATATAATAATGCCACCAAACCTTCCATGTGCGTTGAGCATCACACACTCATTCGCCCTCGCAGCTTTCATATCATTCTCAATGTGAGTCTCTTGTATTATCGCACAATCGATCTCCCACTCTCTCAAATATCTCATCAAAGAAGCCCTCCGGCTCTTGTCTCACAACCCACACACATTCCACACAAGGACTCTCATCTTCCTTTTTGAGACCCCTCCGTCTTTTGGTTTTGACTCTTACTAACCTACATAATCGCAGCTATTGCATTTTCATCTAGGTTCAGGTCTGATTTCAGCCTCTTCTGTCTGAGCCTGTAGGGCTATCTGCCCACACCAACCATGGTAGCTGGTCCAGTACTAAACTTTAGGCGTTCCACATATTTTAAATTTGATTGGGTTCTCAAGGAATTATTCGAGATCTCTTTGAAGACTTGTACCTCAGTTTTATCAGTCATTGGCTGTGGATCACCCACTACCTCAATCGTGGTCGTCAATGCCTCTTTCATGTCTAATTCCACCTGCTTCACATCCATCATCTCCCCCATTTCCCCAAGGTGGTGGTCCTTACATTTTTTTGATGCTGGTGCCTCATCTGAGGAAAGCCTACTCGGCACTGATGGAGAGACTTTCACTTTCTTATGATATCAATAGAGGATATGTCATTGTAATTAATGTGGTGGAAATCTCTCAATCAAAAATTAACATAGATATGAATTTAAACCACAATAAAGGATATCGTATCCATAGGGAGGAATAGATGAATAAGTTCACAAAATCTATATTTTTTTTCTGTTTTATACTTATTGAATCACGTGCGCAATCCGTGTTCAAATCTGATGCGAAACAAGGCGAAAAGAAGGAACACATAATTATTTAGAAATGCAGGCATATGGCTATAATTTTCCTTTCATGAAATAACTTGTAATGGTATGTAAAATAGTTGTATTTCAAAACATTGGGCTTTCTCTTTTAGGTTATGTAAGTGTATGGATTAGGTTTTATGCATTTATCATCTAAAAGTTAAATGCATGAAATAAATACAATAACATGTAAAGGCATGCATGCAATTTCACCCAAATATATTAATCCACTAAATAATGCAATAGTGTTTAGCAATGGCACAAATCATAATTTTTAATTTCACCCAAAATAGAGGAAAATTTCTCTCTCCTTCTTGCGTGCGTGAAGAGGCTCGGTTGGCTGCGAGGTTCTTGGGGAAGGTTCAATAGAGTGGTGGCTTCACGTCGGTGTTCTCAACGTTGGTAGAGGTGGCCGGAGGTAGAGGTTGGCCGGCGGCGAAGCCTACTATAGCCCGCTGTAGGCTCTACTGCTGGCGCTGAAAGGGGCTGTAGGACTGCAGGCAATGCGGTCCAAGTGCGGTTGGTTCTTACTGTGGGTTGGCATGCAAGGGTATGGCTTCTGGTGTGCACTGGAGGGAGAGTGGGTGTAGGGCGGTGGGTGCACGCCTGGAGAGGAGCGGTCAGCGCCTATGGGTGCGCACCTGCAGAGGAGCAGCGAGCACCTACAAGCTGGCTTTGCGATGGCGTAGGTGCGCGCGAGTGGTCACGCATGTCTGCAATGGCATCGAAGAGTCATTGACGCTGAGTGTGCATTGCTAGAGAGAGCGCGGGTGCAGGAAGGTCTGCACCTGCAGAGGGCACGGTGAGGCGCTATCATGGGCACTTGCAATGGAGAAGGCGCGGTGCCTACGGGCACAATAAGACGATGGATGCAGGGCCCAACTCCTGCTGCACTGCTGGAGAGAGCACGGGTGCACTGCGGTGGGCACTTGCAGTAGAGATGGCGCGGTGCCTGCAGGCGCCTGGTTGGAGGTGCAAGAGCTGGCGGTGTGCACCTGCAGGCGGTGATGGTGCTGGAGCGGGTGCGCGCCTACAGAGGAGGATGGTTGTGCGGTGGGCAGTAGGGCGTTGGAGGGTTTTGGCTGTGCTTACGCCTGCAGAGGGCGCGGGTGCATGTTGAGGGCAAGCGGAGTGCAGGTTGGTAGGGTGTTTGTGGTGGAGGGTGGGCAGTGCACAGTGCAAGCCCAGTTGCACGGTTCCTCCTCCTCTGAAATCCCCTCCGCCTCTCCTCTATATTTCTTCTCTTCCGCCTCCCAAGGTGTTTTGAAAATCCTTTTTCTAATTTTGGCCGGCGACGGTTTGCATTTGTTGAGGGATGTGTTGAGGGTGGCCGGAGGATGAGGAAGAGATGGAGCCAGTTGTTTGAAAGGGGAATTTACCCTCCCCTCCTTGTTCTTTCCCAATATTATTCCTGCAACATAAAAACATAAAATCATTACATATTAAGTTATAGAATGCTATAAAATAGATGTAAACTTAAATAATGATGCATGCAAACATTCTATAACTTAATGTAGTAATTAACAAACCTAAAAGGTAAGATTAAAGTTAACTTAGTTGTAACAATAGTTCGTTAAAATGGACTCATCAAATACCCCCATGCCTATGATTTGCTAGTCCTTAGGAAAAATGAAAAATAATAGAAGTAATAAGAAGATTTCTTCTTTTCTTATTTCAAAACTTTAGAGATCCAGACAAATGTGATGTGATGATAGCCTAGGTAACAGATCCACGTGGAAAGCCAATTCTTATTGTGAGTTCGTACTTTACCCTTGGTAAATATTTTTGTCGCGATAGGCGACTACTTCCCTCAGGGATAAAGCAAAAGGTAATCTGTAATTTGACCCTGGCTTTTCGCTTAGGTAGGAGATATCGAGTAGAATGGATTTGTATTTGGTGGCACACACTCATCTTGTGCTACATGTAGTCTAGTACTACAGACTATAGATTTCTAGACTATTAGACAAGTTAACTCGGAGAAAAGCTAAACAACTATGCTCTCTTGATGTTCCTGGGCTCTCACTCTTTTCTTTCTTTTCTTTCCGAGATCACAAAATCTCGCCAGATAATTGTACTCACTGTTTGGCGGCCTCACATGGCATCCATACTTCAATTAAAGTCCTAATAACTCTACAAATAAGTTTGAGTCCTCAACCAATATTTGGGTGATCAGAAATACTGAAAGGTAGATATGGGTCATATTTGGTGCAATGCGATAAGTGTTCTGTTGGCTCAGAAACAATGTTACATTATAAACTTGGACTTTTCTTTTTTTTTTCTTTTCTTCTTCTTCCTTTTTTTTTGTAATATAACTGTTTCTTCCTTCTCTTTTTTCTGTTTCTTCTTTTTCTTCTTTTCTTTTCTCTCTTTCTTTTTTTATAAATCTACATAATATGATACAGACTTTTATTTATGAGGCATTATTAGGGATGATGATGGTCAAGAGGATATTGTGTGGCTTATTTGGTGGAAGTGCTTATTCTCGGTACCGAGAAGGAATGGATAGAACAAGCATATTTCTGACCTTTGACACTATTACCCACCTTCAGCCGAGGACTCTATGAAGGACGGTCGTAACCATCCACCATAGTCATAGATTTATTAAGACTCAATCTCTGTGTATCTGCCTTATTTGGTGACTCTCAGGAATTCACACAAAGTATGCACACAGGAATAGAGAGCGAAAACTACGCCAAACTCTAAAGTATCATCATCTAATTGTCCAAAACTTAAGAGTCCTTGAACTAGACTTATTGCACCAGTAATCTTTCTACTTTCTTCTCACAAATATGTGGTGGATCTATGAGAAGATAGTATTCCTGACTCCCTATGAACTGTCCAAGGGTTTAGTAGACTACAAATGCTTATTGGTTTTCTTCAAGAATCTATTACCAAGTCTACGTGCACGTGAAATAAATGTACTGGATTCTAAACATAAGAAATAATTTTAAGAAGAAAAACCTCCAATGACAAAGGTATTCTGCTAGGGACTAACCCATTCAGCTCAAGAAAAGAGAATTTATATATATATGTATAAATATATATGTATGCAAATATTTATAAATGTTATAAACATTCTCAAGTTATATCCCCCCATGCCTAAGACTGACAATGTCCTCATTGGAAAAAAGTGTAGACATAGAAGAATATCACTTGAGGAGGAGAGTGGGAGGAGCTAAGGCTCCTCAAGCCAAAGTGCATCCAAAACCTGGCCATCTGAAAGAGTAATATACGGTTTAAGTCGCTTGCCATTTACCTTAAAGTTCACACCTGAAATAGGGTTCCGAATATTTACAGCTCCATGAGGGAAAGTATTGATAACAATGTATGGCCCATCCCAGCAGGACTTGAGCTTTCCAGGAAATAATTTAAGTCTAGAATTGAAAAGCCAGACCCACTGGTTGGGCTCAAAAGTCTTTCTAATGATGTGCTTGTCATGGAAGACTTTTGTACGCTGCTTGTAAGCTTGAGAAGTTTCATAAGCTTCATTACGAAGCTCCTCAAGCTCACTTAATTCTAACATACGTGCCTTTCCCGCTTTATCCAGATTCAAGTTAACATTTTTTATAGCCTAATAAGCTTTATGTTGGATTTCAATGGGAAGGTGGCACGCTTTTCTGTAGATAAGACGGAAAGGAGACATGCCCAAGGGAGTCTCATACGTAGTTCTGTAGGCCCAAAGTGCATCATTTAGGTTTTTAGACCAATCCTTCCAATCAGGCCTAATAGTTTTTTCTAAAATTCACTTAATCTCCCTATTAGACGCTTCAACTTATCCACTCGTTTGGGGATGATAAGGTGTGGCTATCATGTGGTTGACTCCCAAATTTTGGAGTAGTCTTGTGAAGTGTACGTTCTTAAAGTAAGGTCCTCCATCACTTATGATTTTCTTTGGGCACCCATACCGAGAAATGATATTAGCCTAAACAAAGCCCAAGACCACGGAATGGTCATTGGTTCACGTGGGTATGGCTTCTATCCATTTTGATACATAGTCTACAACCACAAGGATGTATTCATATCCGAAGGACACAGGAAAGGGCCCCATGAAGTCAATGCCCCAAATATCAAAGATTTCAACAGGGAGAATAGGTTGTTGGGGCATCTCATCCCTTTTTCCAATGGTTCCTATCTGCTGGCAACGTAGACATGTGCCCACAAACATATGTGCATCTCGGAATAATCTGGGCCACTAAAAGCCAGACAAAAGAACCTTATGGGCAGTCTTCTTCCCACTAAAATGTCCCCAACAATGGAGGTCATGGTAGAAACTCAGAACACTTTTTTGTTCCTCATCAGGGATGCAACGGCAAAAAAGCTAGTCAAGGCCTACTCTAAAAAGCTCGGGTTCCTCCCAGTGATAAAATTTAGCGTTGGCAAGAAACCTATCTCGCTTTTGCTTGTCCCAAGTACTGCGGGTAATGCCCGTGACCAGATAGTTCACTATGTTAGCGAACCAAGGAGTTTTAGCTTCCACAGCCATCAGAGACTCATCAGGGAAAGTCTCTTTAATACCGCCAGCAGGGTTTGATGACTCAATAGGGATCCAGGATAAATGGTCTGCTACCACATTCTCAACTCCTTTCTTGTCTTTAATTTCCAGGTCAAATTCCTGGAGTAGGAGAATCCAATGAATTAGGCAAGGTTTGGTGTCCTTTTTAGCAAGAAGATGCTTTAGGGCAGAATGATCAGTGAACACCACAACCTTTGATCTCAAAAGATAAGACCGAAACTTTTCCAAAGCAAATACTACAGCAAGTAGTTCCTTTTCAGTGACCGTGTAGTTTTGCTGAGGATCCGTAAGGGTCTTGCTGGCATAATGCAACACATGAGGTTTGCCATCAACCCTTTGACCTAAGACCGCTCCCACTGCAAAATCAGAAGCATCACACATAAGCTCAAATGGGAGGGTCCAATCTGGTGCTTGGAGAATCGACAAGGTAATGAGGGCTTTCTTCAAAACTTGGAAAGCCTTGCCACATCTGTCATCAAAATCGAAGGAGACATCCTTCGCTAATAGGTCATAGAGTGGCTTAGAGATTTTACTGAAATCTCTAATGAAGCACCTATAAAATCCAGCATGGCCAAGGAAAGATCTAACCTAGCGAACATTGGCGGGCAATGGAAGCTTAGTGATGGAATCAATTTTTGTGGTGTCCACCTCTAATCCTCTCTCGAAAACTATATGCCCTAACACAATGCCCTGCTGGACCATAAAGTGGCTTTTCTCCTAGCTAAGCACCAGCTTTGCCTCTTCGCAACGGGTTAAACTTTATCAAGTTGCGAAAGGCATAGGTCAAATGACGAGCCATAAATGGAGAAGTCATCCATGAAAATTTCAACGAACTCGTCGATCATATCAGAAAAGATAGCCATCATACAACGTTGGAAAGTGGCAGGAGCATTACATAACCCGATTGGCATTCGGTAGAATGGTAATGTGCCATACGGACTCTTGAAGGTAGTACACTCCAGATTGTCAGGAAAAATGGCTATCTGATTATACCCAGAGTACCCATCAAGAAAACAACAGTACTTGTTCCCTGCCAATCGTTCCAGAATTTGATCAATAAACGGTAAGAGGAAATGATCTTTCTGGGTAGCCGTGTTTAAACAGCGGTAATCAATGCAGACCCTCCAACCAGTTGAGGGTCTACTGGTCACCAGTTCTCCTTGGTCATTCTCTTCCACAGTGATTCCTGCCTTTTTGGGAACTACGTGAAGAGGACTGACCCATTTACTATCTGAAATGGGATAGATAATCCCTGCATCCAGCTATTTCAGAATCTCCTTTTTAAGAACCTCCGGCATATTTGGATTGAGCCTTCTCTACATATCTCAGAAAGGCTTCACGGACTCGTCCATGTATATATGATGCATGCAAAGAGAGGGATCAACACCCTTAATATCAGCAATTGCCCAGGGAATTGCTTCCTTGTGCCTTTGTAAACACTCAAGCAGATACCTTCACAGTCCAGGGTGGGGATAAAGACTCAGTGTGTATCCCCAGCAACTTTTCTAATTCGAGCATTTCCCTTTCAATTTCTTTAATAATCGAGGGGTGGTCCTTAGATATGACCTTCTGAAAGGGATATCTACATAAGATTGCTGGAGTAGTCTCTTCAATTATTTCATCAATGACCTCAATTTGAGAACAATCTTCAAATCTGGGTTGCTTGTAAGTATCAAAAACATTCAACCGGATCTTCTTGTTCCCAAAGCCCATTTTAAGTGCCCCAGATCTACAATTTATAGAGGCATTGGCTGTGGCCAAGAAGGGGCATCCCAGAATAATGGACGGCTTTGTAGGCTTATTAGATGGGTCAATATCAAGCACCAGAAAGTCAACGGGGAAGAAGAAATCCTCAACTCTCACAAGGACATCTTCCAACATCCCCGCGGTGTCTTAAGTGATCTATTTGCAACTTGGAGGATTACTGGACTAGGCTTTAGCTTGCCTCCTCCCAAAAGGTCATAGACAGAGCTCGGTAGAATGTTCACCCCTCCACCCAGATCGAGTAGAGCCTCGTCAATGTGTTGGTTACCTATAACCACTGAAATATATAGGGCCCCTGGGTCTTTCATTTTGGGGGGTGTTCCATGCTGGAGAACCGAGCTAACATGGTTAGGCAAGATGACCTTGGTTTGGGCCTGTTTCCTAGATCGGCACTTCTGGGTGCACAGGTCCTTCAGAAACTTGGCATAGGATGGAATCTGTTTAATCGCTTCCAACAGAGGCAAGTTAATCTGGATTTGCCTAAAAGTATCCATAATCTCTTCTGTCCTATCCTTGGCTCTAGACGAGCCAACAGAAGATTCCCCAGGAGCAGATAGGTGCTCTGGATAGGGCACCCTCGGCTTCTGGGTAGAGGGGTCATCATGGTGGGAAAGGGGTGGCAGAAGGACGACATCCTCATTGTGGGTGATTTTGTGTGAGGGAGAGCAGTGTGGCTTTTCCTCGGTGGAGATGGAAGTCGGGTCAGGTGTGGAAGGGGAATTCTGAGATGTAACCGTAGGAGTGTTATCAGGCTTGTCAATCTCTTTTCCTCTCCTCAACACGGTCACTGCTTGGGCATGCTCCCTGAATACAACCCCCTTGCCCTTAGGGTTCTCCTCAGAAGAGCTAGGCAGCTTCCCCGGATCACGTTGCCTAACTACCTCAGTAAGATGACCAATTTGGGATTGCATATCAGTAATCATCTTATTCTGAGATTGGATGACCATATTCTGATGCTCTTGCATTGCTTTCATCATGGCCTTTAGTTCATCCATCTCAGAGGGCTTATTCTGAGGAGGGTTTTCATAAAAAGGTTGGTATATGGGCTGGGGAGGTAAATGTCTTGTATTCTTTGAGTTAGAAGCATCACCTTTCTTCCAAGAGAAGTTTGGATGGTTTCGCCACCATAGATTATAGGTATTGGAATAAGGGCTATTGCGAGGGGGTGGAAACCTTGGGCCCCGCTCAAGTCGACCTGAATCAACTCAGGGAATTGATTTTCCTGATGGCACTCCGCAGTGGCGTGTGCTGTGCTTTGGGAAATGGAGCATTCTCTTGAAGCATGAAAAATAGAGGCTGCTTGCGGGTTCATGCCAGGGTTTGCTAAAAGCCTATCAATGTTTTTATTCAATAGTTGAATCTGATAAGCAAAATCCTGAGAATCCCCGGCTTCATGGGCCTCTATCTTCCTCTGCAAGATTGATGGTTTTCTTTCTTGATAGGCAGAGGACATATGTATGGAGTTGTCGCTTAATGTTTCAAATAATGCCCAGGCTTCATCCTCAGTTCTGATCATGAAGGTTCCTGCACAGGCTGCATCGATGGTTTGCCTATGCCTTTCAGATAATCCGTTATAGAACCTTTCGAACAACTGCCATCTTGGCACTTGATGGTGGGGGCATAGCCTAAGAAGGTCATTAAAGTGCTTCCAAGTCTCATGAAATTGCTCCCTTTCCTGTTGAGTAAAACCCATAATCTCTCTTCTATAATGGTTGGTTTTACTCATAGGAAAATACTTTTTCAAAAATTCTACCTTAAGGGTGGCCCAATCATTTGCCCTTGCATCGAGGGTATGATACAAGTGCTTGGCCTTATCCTTTAGGGGGAAAGGAAATAGAGTCCTCATCAGGGCTTCATCAGTAAAGCCCTGGAGCTTCACCGTGGAATCGACCTCGGTGAATTCCTCCAAATGCTGATAGGGGTCCTCCCTAGTAGTACCATAAAAGGAGGGCAATAAGGATATGGTACTGCTCTTGATCTCATATAGATTATCCCCTGCCGATCATCTTAGTGCTTGTGCGGGTTGGTTAGTTGGAATAAAATAGTCCCTTAGGGTCCTTTGTTGATTTGCTCCTTGATCAACCATTCCTTCTTTTTTCTCTCCTAGGTGAGCTCTCCTAAGAATTCTCTCAGGCTCAGGATCAAACACTAGATTACCCTCAAGAGAGCGTCTACCAAGCATACAAAACACAATTCAGGTTCTTATTGAGTTAGTGAAGCCTCCACTCTAAAGATAGGTCAAAAGATCAAGACTTATCCTCTGTTCCCACATAAGTGGTATAAGAGCGGTGTGGACTTGAAATCTTAACCTTCTTTATTGCGGAGGTCAAATTAGTTAATATAAATGGCCAAACAATTTTTTCACTGCAATTACGTGCCTTAATTCAACCTTCGAGTGCCCTAGGAGCTATACTTTGCTTTGATGATACTCCCAGGTGATCAAGTGAGAAGTTACTCCAAGGACGAATAAAGGGAAGCAAGTAGGGCGAACCCTTCCTTTGAGGCGATGCGTATGCGGTGCCCCTTAACTACCCTTTTATTCCTTTAAGGGGTGTCCCCCTCCATGGAGTATCAAAACACTTGGTCAAAAGATAGTATCACCACCACCACAAAGCACAACAGGGGGGTTTGCACTGAAAAAGAGATTGGTGCCTATAGCCTTAAGGGATCGAGCCTTAGTGCGGTGCCTAATGTGCATGCTTAGTGTTAGAAGTGTGCAACACACTGCAAATCTTTGTAATTTCTTTTGAAATTCAGATAAGTCCCTTAGAATCAGATCCAATGTGAATTGATTTTAGGGTTGAATCTGATTATTAGTCCCACTTTCAGTTATGCAACCAGTGAATTAGTAAATTCAAACAACTTGGCAGTCTTGAATTTTAATTTGAATGCAAATGCATGAACAGGAGCTGGATGCAAAAGTTAGAAAGGTGTACCTATCTCCAGCAATCTTCGTGTTAATATGCTTGCAATGCAATAATAAGATCTAATATGCTCCTCAATCACCCCTAAATGCATGCACCTAAGGGCATGCCACTTCTAAACAGACAGCTCGTTATTTTCTTTTGTTGGTTTTAAAGGCAAGTAGAAAATAGAATCATGCATGCAAAAAAAATGTAAACCCTAGTAGCTAAGGAATGTGGGGACAAACCCCCAAAAATTTAACCCTAATTACTATAAGGGCGAAAAGACAGAAATAAATTTTGTGACGATGCCCCTAAATGCGCGCACCTAAGGGCATGCCACTTCTAAACAGGCAGCTCATTATTTTATTTTGTTGGTTTTAAAGGCAAGCAAGCAGAAAATAGAATCATGCATGCAAAAACAATGTAAACCCTAGTAGCTAAAGAATGTGGGGACAAACCCCCAAAAGTTTAGCCCCAATTACTACAAGGGCGAAAAGACAGGAATAAATTTTGTGACGACAGAGAATCCTTTGTGAAAGCTGGATCTTGGTCTCCTACGTCTTTTCCTCGTGTGGCTTAGGTCGTGGTTGCTGTCGTCGCTCTATTGCGTCTCGTCACCTCATCAGATTCCTGGCACAAAAAAAAAATTATCAAATAACTGTGCAACTCAGAATATTCAAAAAGAATGAGTGAATCTATTGCATCTGTTGCCTCCCCGGCAACGGTGCCAATTTGACTGAGAGATTTTCACTTATGATATCAATAAAGGATATGTCATTGTAATTAATGTGGTGGAAATCTCTCAACCAAAAATTAACATAGATATGAATTTAAACCACAATAAAGGATGTCGTATCCATAGGGAGGAATAGACCAATAAGTTCACAAAATCTATATTATTATTTTTTATTTTATACTTATTTAATCATGTGCCCAATCAGTGTTCAAATCTGATGTGAAACAAGGCGAAAAGAAGGGACACGTAATTATTTAGAAATGCAGGGATATGGCTATAATTTTCCTTTCATGAAATAACTTGTAATGGTATGTAAAATAGTTGTATTTCAAAACATTAGGCTTTCTCTTTTAGGTTATGTAAGTGTATGGATTAGGTCTTATGCATTTATCATCCAAAAGTTAAATGCATGAAATAAATACTATAACATGTAAGGGCATGCATGCAATTTCACCCAAATATATTAATCCACTAAATAATGCAATAGTGTTTGGCAATGGCACAAATCGTAATTTTTAATTTCACCCAAAACAGAGGAAAATTCCTCTCTCCTTGCGCTCGTGAAGAAGCTCGGCTGGCTGCAAGGTTCTTGGGTAAGGTTCGTCAGAGTGGTGGCTTCACGTCGATGTTCTCGACGTGGGTAGAGGTGGTTGGAGGCCAAGGTTAGCCGGTGACGGAGCCTGCTGCAGTCCACTGTAGGCGCTACTGCTGGTGTTGGAAGGGGTTGTGGGACTGCAGGTAGTGCGGTGCAGGTGCAGCTGCTTCTCACTGAGGGTTGGCGCGCAAGGGCGCTTGGCGAGGGCATGGTGCCTGCTGTACACTGGAGGGAGCACGGGTGTAGGGTGGTAGGTGTGCGCCTGTAGAGGAGCAGTGAGCACTAGCGGGTGCGTGCCTGCAGAGGAGCAATGAGTGCCTGCAGGCTGGCATGGCGATGGCGTAGGTGCACGTGGGTTGTCATGCGTGTTTGTTGTAGTGTCAAAGAGGTGTTGACGCCGAGGGTGTGCTGCTGGAGAGAGCGCAGGTGCAGGAAGGTCTGCGCTTGCAGAGGGTGCCATGAGGCACTATCGTGGGCTCTTGCAGTGGAGAAGGTGCGATGGCTGTAGGCACGCGAAGACGATGGATGCAAGGCGCAACGCCTGCTCCGCTATTGGAGAGAGTGCGGGTGCGTTGCAGTGGGCGCTTGCAGTAGAGAAGGTGCGGTGCCTGCGGGCACCTAGTTGGAGGTGCAAGCACTGGCGGTGTGCACCTGCAGGAGGTGATGGTGCTGGAGCAGGTGCATGCCTGCAGAGGACGGTTGCACGGTGGGTAATAGGGCGTTGGAGGGTTTTGGTTGTGCCTGTGACTGCAGAGGGCATGGGTGCGCGGTGAGGGCAGGCGGAGTGCGGGATGGTAGGGTGTTTGCGGTGGAGGGCACGTGGTGCACAGTGCAAGCCCGGTTGCACGGTTCCTCCTCTTCTCCAATCCCCTCCACCTCTCCTCTATATTTCTTCTCTTTCGCCTCCCAAGGGATTTTCAAAATCCTTTTTCTAATTTTGGTCGGCGATGGTTTGCATTTGTTGAGGGATGTGTTGAGGGTGGCCGGAGGATGAGGAAGAGATGGTGCCGGTTGCTTGAAAGGGGAATTTACCCTCCCCTCCTTATTCTTTCCCAATATTATTCCTGCAACATAAAAACATAAAATAATTACATATTAAGTTATAGAATGCTATAAAATAGATGTAAACTTAAATAATGATGCATGCAAACATTTTATAACTTAATGTAGTTATCACCAAACCTAAAAGGTAAGATTAACGTTAACTTAGGCGTAACAATAGCCCATTAAAATGGACTCATCAGCACATGTACATTCATCTCCTCAATAGCCTGCATATAGGATGTCTTATCCTGCCCCTTCTCCACAACATTATATCCCACTATGAATCTCAAGATCTGCAACTAAGAGCTACCCCCGCATTGAAGGATCAATCTATCAGGGATCGATCCTGCCTTGAAGACCTCCACCATGACATTAAGGACCCGAACATCTCCATCCATCAAACCAACATCCGCATCTTCAACCAATATAGCAAACCTAGAAATCATGGTCGCCACCACCTCTCTTGATCTCATGTGAAGCGGTAGTCCTTTAATCTCTAGTCTCCTCTATCTAGAGCCTAGCCTCTAGGGCAGCCTCTCTAGCAAAGCCCCATCAAAAGGAGAGACTAATCTCCATATCACCATCAACCCCTCAAAAGAACTTGACTGAAAGCGCAGACATTCGACGTCCATCATCCCTAAGCCAAAAAGCACAAATCGTGTGGGGGATAGAAAAGTGATTTTCCAACCGTGAATTGATGGCGATAAAGAGCTTACCAGCTTTTGGAGCTTCTCTGAGGATGGGTTGCCGGTCATTACCTCTCTGATCAGAGTCCCTCTTAGCACCAGTTTTGCTGTTCGGATGTGCTCTATCATAGGGACTTCGACATCAATCGTATGACCCCCATATGTAGGAGGATGGGGCAATGGTGGCGGCTGTGCCCTAAAATTCGAACCTCCAGGGTGCATATTAAACCCACCCTTCATTTGCCCATTATTGGCCTTACACGAGTCCTGCTTATGGCCATGTCCTCCACATGCGAGTCACACAAGGGGGAAATGACATACTACCTCCATATGACCTCGACGTCGACATCTGAAGCAAACAATCTCCCTGTTGCCCCATTACCTACCCCTCTCTGTCCTCCTCATACCCACCTCCCATATGCCATTGGACATGAAACCTCTCCTTTCTTTCTATCTCCAAGCCCTAGATCTCCACATTGTCCATCCCTCAGCATCACGATTCCTCCCACCTGTCGCCCCATGATCGCCCTCCATGTTCCTCCTTCCCTGTTCCTCTCTAGCTCTTAGGCTTTCGTCTATATTTTTTTCAACTTTCACTACTCAACAGTTCTGATTGGAGGAGGAATGAAATTTTTGGTGGTGATGGAGATTCTTTTCATTAATGAAGCTTTGCCAAATCTAGAGAGTAAGCAAGAAATCTCTTGCCAAATTCTCTTGTTGCCGATTTAAAAAGTTCAGGTGGCATTCCATAATTGGTTCTCAGTCAATTCTTGCAAAAAGATGTCCATGCAAATAAAATATCCATATAGAATTGCACATTAATTAATGAATCATATGCATGTAAACTATATTAATAAAAATACAGGAACGACGAATTCCAAGCTTATCTAATTTCTCGCTATAATTCATGCTTTAAATTGAATTCTTATCCAAATAATATTGTACTTAGGCTTAATTGTAGCCCACTAGAGTGGACCTATTTGGTCTCTTTTGCAACAGTGGCAGGTGCATCGCCAGTCAACTATAGGCTATAACATCGTCGATGGTGTTGTGCCACCCTTGCACTAGTGAGGAGGGGCGACAACAACCTCAGAGTGCTGCTAGGGGTCCCTCATGACCACAACATGTATCTCTTTATCTCCAAAGGGGCTGTCATGTGGTCTTAACTTGATTTCCAAGGAGGAGATTGCTTGGATTTCATGTTACATCACCCGTTTCTGTGATTTATGGTGATTTTGCATATCTAAAAAGTCTATTTTTGATCTAATTTTGGTGATTTCCTATTGTTCTGGGCATCATGGCTTCATCCTCATCATCTGAAATATCATCAGAGACAACTCCAGAGAACAAGAACTATAAAAGCTCGTTCTTCGTTCGCATTGTGAAGTTGGATGAGGCCAACTATGCTTGTTGGTCATAGATTCCTCATGATGGTTGAGGGTCATGATAAGGAACACATTCTTCTTATGTCAGAGCCCCAGAATAAAACAAGTATGCCACCTGGATGAAATATAATGCTATGGTGAGAGCATGGATTATGAATGTGATTTTTCCTTAGATAAAAAATGGAATCAGGCACTACAAAATCTCCAAGGAGATGTGGGATTCTCTTCATGACATCTATTCTCATGAAAAGAATTCCAGCAAGGTGTACTAGATTTATAATGGCATGTTTACCCTTAGGCAGGAAGGTCAACCATTGCCTTAGTACTATGCCACCCTGAAGGGACTTTTGGAGAAGTATAATGCATGCAGAATTGTATGCACATACACTAGTTAGTGAGAGTATTGCAAGGAGACAGTGGTTTTTCACTTTCTGCCAGGTTTAGGCTTGGGGTATGATGCTACTTACTCTCAGATACTAACTCTGTCAGACCTTCCATCTCTTCAAGAGGCATATAGTCATCTTAACAGGATCACTATCACCTCTTCTTCACCAGAGATTGCTAGACAGATAGAGGATAGATCGGTAGAGCTTGCCCCACATGCACCTTTTGTGGCTAGATTGACCATGTTGAAGCTTCATGCTAGACTAAGCATGGGAAGCCTCTTGTGGTTAATCAGACAGTGATTACTTTTAAGGTAGAGTCAGATATCGTGTTACGGGCAAAGTATGATGCCATAGTCCAGTGACTTGCTTAGATTACATAGGAGACACCCTCCTCATCTTTTGATACAACTGGCATTGCCTCCTTAGGTATATATTATGCCTTTGGTGTTTTTGACAAGGTTTCTAAAAGTACTACTTGGTTTGTTGATTCTAGTGCTTCACGTCATTTGAGTGGTGATCACAATTGCTTTCAACAACTTCAGTTAGTCCCTCCTGGTAGGGCAGTTTAGGTTGCAAATGGGTGACATTCCAAGGTGGATGGTCAGGGGGAGGTGGCACTTACCCCCAGTTTAAAATTGCCTAATGTTTTATTTGTTCCAGATTTTTCTATTAACTATTGTCTATTGGCAGAATCATGAAGGATCTTAACTATAGGGTAATCTTTGATGATGTTAGCTATGTATTTAAGGACAAATTCATGGGGTGGGTGATTAGTGGCAGACATGAAGAGGGGGGTGTGCATCGCCTGTTTCAGATACCAGTAGTAGCTTCTTGCTAGGGTAAGGTGTGTTTTGGTACAAGGAGTGCTCTACAGTGGCATAATTGTCTTGGTCATCTATCTCTGGACAGGCTATGCCATATCATCACTTACCTTTCGTCAACCACTAATATCCATTGTGATTCAAGGTAGATAGGGAAACACCACAGAGCCACCTATCCTGCTAATTCCATTATTGCGAAGCCTATTTTTGATTTATTGCATCTAGATATGTGGGGTCCCAATTGTATACCAAATTGACTAGGCCATTGATAGAATTTGGTGATAGTTGATTATTCTAGAATGTCATGGGTATTTTTGCTGAAGAATAAATCTAATGTTGGCTCAGTAATTGAGACATTTATTATTGAAATAGAGGATCAGTGTTCTTTTACTATCAAGGTTATTCATATGAATAATGCTCTTGAGTTCTGTATTGCCTGACTGACTGCATTCTATGGATCACATGGTATCATTCATCAAACTACTTGCCCACATACATCTTAGCAAAATGGGGTGGCAGAGTAGAAACACAGGCATCTCTTGGATGTGGCAAGGACTTTACTGATTTGTCATAATGTTCTCTCAAGATACTGGGGAGATGCTGTGCTTACTGCATGTTATTTTCTCAACAGGATGGCTAGTTTTGAACTATCTAAGCAGGTACCATGGCAAAATTGTATCTAGACTAGTAGTTGTTTTAATTGCCATCCTAGATTTTTGGTTGTGTAGCCTTTGCTCGTATTACTAGTCCTAGCAGAAATAACTTGGCCTCAAGGGTAATTAAATGTGTTTACCTGGGTTATAGCCATACTAAGGTTACAGATGTTATGATTCATTGCAAAAGAGGTATTATGTCAGTGTAAATGTCACTTTTCATGAGAGTATGCCATACCTTTTTGTGACTAGGCGTCAGTTGTCTTTTGAGGTAGAGGTAGCTCCAATGCCTATTCCTTTTGTTCAGTTAGGGGAGTTTCTCATCTCTTTGTGTACATCACCAGGTAGCATAGATAGTGCTATTACACAATTCAGAGATCCTCTTGTGTGATATAGATTACCTATGACATATCAGCAACACATACCCCCTACTTCGGCACCATCATCCTTCCCACAGTAGGTATGTGTTGATGCTACTAGCTATCATGTGTCTGGTGGTGATCTTGCAGGTGATGATACTGGTGATGTATCGTTGGCTTCTGTGCCTCCTTTTCAGGATGTTGAGCCTCCACTTGATCTTGATCGTTCGATAGCTGTTTGGAAGGCACCCCAAAGTTGTGCCCAATATCAGGTAGTTAGGGTTGTATCTATTGGCCACCTTAGTCATCCTTTTGCTCTCTTAACAGAGGCTTTATCTTCTACTTAGATATTGACTACATACCAGTAAGCCATGCTTAATCCAAAATGGCAGTAAGCCATGGAGGATGAGATGACCACACTTCAGTCTCAAAAGACATAGGAGCCTACTCTGCTTCCATCCGGTGCAAGCACTATTGGTTGTCGTTGGGTCTTTGCCTTGAAATACAATCCTGATGGATCTATATTTTGGCATAAGACTTGTCTTGTGACGAAGAGATTTACTCAAACATATGCGATGGATTTCTTTGACACCTCTCCTATAGCTAGGCTTCCTACAATATGAATTCTCATAGTCATTGCAGCTCATCTAGATTGGCCACTACATCAGTTAGATATGAACAATGCTTTCTTATATGGTGATCTTCACGAGGAGATATACATGCAACAACCCCCAAGTCTTGAGGCTAAGGGGGAGTATGTATGCAAGCTCAAGAAGGTAATTTATGGATACAAGCAGAATCCACGAGCCTAGTTCTAGAAGTTGTCAGAAATTGTTGAAGGCTTGGAGCTCAATCGGTCATCATCAGATCATTCCTTAATTTTGTGGAAGATAGAGAAAGGGATTGTTGCTCTTCTTGCTATGTAGATGATCTCATTAACACTGGTGATGATGCAACTGGGATAACTAAGGTCAAGCAAAGTTTGGCTATGAGAGTTTTCATGAAGGACTTGAGTCCTCTGAGATATTTTCTAGGCATTGAGGTGGCAAAAGGTAAAGAAGGTATTGTACTTAGTCAAAGAAAATATGCACTTGATGTATTACAGGAAACTAGGATGTTGGGAGCAAAACCAACCAATATACCCATGGATCCTAAGATGCACCTATATGATGCAAAGTCAAAGGCCATAGAGAATAAAGGACATTGACAGCTGATTGGGAAGCTTCTTTATCTTAGTATTAATTGTCCAGATATTTTTCTTGTTGTAGGCAAACTTAGCTAGTTCATGGATAAGCCAACCAAGCAATATTGGGCTGCTGCAAAACAGGTGCTTAGGTACTTGAAGCGAGCATCAGGATAGGGATTGCTATTCAGGAAAGGCGAGTGCATGACTATTGTGGAATACTTTGATGCAAACATGCAAAATGTCTTTCATATAGGAAGTCTACCACTAGCTTCTATGCTTACGTTGTTGGTAACTTGGTGACATGGAGAAGCAAAAAGATGAGTATTGTATCTCGATATAGTGCTGAGTCATAGTACATAGTTATGGCATAGATGGCAGCTAAGTTAGTTTGGGTGTGGTCTCTCCTACTTGATTTGTATGTTAAGATCGAGTAGCCTATGGAGATGAGATGAGATAACCGTCAGTCTACATGTATTGCTAATAATCCTATGTTTCATGAGCACGCGAAGCATGTGGAGATTGATTGTTATTATACTAGAGATCTGATTGAGAGATGGCTTCTCTACACTACACCTATCACCTCAGAGAACCATACTACATATATGTTTACCAAGCCTCTTACTAAGTCTTCATTTGATGCATGTTGTGACAAGCTGAGCATTATTGATATCTCTGCTCTTGCTTGAGGGGGAGTGTTGTGAGAACTCTCCATGTTATTTTTTAGTTCTTTTTTGGACCATTTGCTTATTTCTTATTTCTTATTTCTAGATGGTTTTCCGATGTGCTTTTCCCAATACCTCTTTATATATAAAGAGGTGTAGGGTTTTTTTTAGAATAAGATCACTTGTTTCCTTTGACTACTTATGCTATGTTACAAGACCTGGGGTAGTCTTATGCCCTAAATGAAGCATTGCCACAAATCATTTACCTCTACATCAAGCTTATCAGTTTTTGTCATTTCAGATTTATGTGTTCACGTTATCTCCCCTTGAATTGAATCCATCATAATCTTCATGTCATCTAGGTTGTAATCTTATCTTTTGGAATTTGACAGTAGCTCTACTTACCCTCACATATGCAACAAGTATGTGCCATCTGCATGTTCGTCTCTACGTGCCTACCATCAACTTCTCCCATCTAATTGACTAGATCCCCCTTGGTTATTCTCAATCATTGTTGAATGGCATCAATTGCACAATCTGCTAAAATTAGAGTCAATCTTGCTGATTCACACCGTTGCCATACGTTTAGCACCCGATCCATTGGTCGTAGGTCACCTTTGGTCATCTATGACCTATCACCAATGATCACTGCTGGCCTCCTGCTTGGCATCATACTGCCACTTGCAACTTCAAGACCATGAACACTACATGACACTAGACCCACTACCATACTAATGGTCAACACTACTCATGCCTCTTCAAGTCCTTTCTCTATCAATGCTACATGCACCTTGCCAACCTCCTCAAGCAACTCTGACCATCATTCAATGTTATACTAGCAATGTCATGGCACCTCCACCAAGCACTATTTGTTGTTGCCAATATTCTCATTGCCATTCCACTTGTGCTACAGCGTAACTCTATTTGTTGCATGCACATGACTCTATCTCACCGCTTTTTAAGCAGTTTTCAAAGAGCATCCATATTCTCATTGGCATTCCACTTGTGCTACAATGCCACTCCATCCATTGCATGCACATGATTCTGCATCATTGCTTTATAAGCAGTTTTCAAAGAATGCCTATTCTCTATACAGGGACTTACTAATTGCTTTACGCACCTTTCATGCTCAAATACTTTCTACTAGCTAGCCTCTCAATGACACCATTAATACGATGAAGCAACAACATGATAGATCAACTCCAAGACTACTTTGTTGCACCAAAACACCATCATTATGGAAAATGCCAACCACATCATGCAATAGATCATGGACATGATAATCAAGATGTCAAAATCACATCACCAAAGCATCCAATCAAGCACCACATAGAAGGAAGACAAATTTAACATGGAAAACCTCTTCACCTATCAAGGAGTAACCACAAGGGAAGCTTTGAGAACTACTATGGTAGAAGAAATTGCATTAGCACCTTGAGAAGATATTCTTAGCAATTGATCAAACTTAAGCATCCTTAAGATAATGCTTCTTTCCTCTCCTTTGCTTGGTCACCACACTCTGTTTATATAGAGGTACAAGATTTCAGGAATCCTATTCCTCTTAGGAATCCCAATTGTTTGGGATTCAAAGCAAATCAAAATATGAATAACCTCTATTCCTAACAAGAGTGCTAAAATAGTGTCCACCTCCAATCTTTCCACTTAACCCGCTTTAAATAACAATTTTTTGGCATCCACTTATTTTCAAGAGAAAAATATGAATTTCAACTAAATTTAAAGTAGAAAGGCTTAATCAAGCAACAATTCAAATTCCATTTTGGTCCCAAAATGTGGTTGGGTATTGGAATGCTAGTCAAAAGTCACAGCTCCTACCAAGGCAAGAATATAAGCCTTACAAATCAAGATGGTGAAGAAAAAATAGAGTTTGCTAAAAGGCTTACGAATGAGTTGAATTACAAATGAAAGCATGGTAATCAAAAGGTTTTGAAATCTTGAGATTAGGACGCATAAGATTAGAATGCATTCTTGATTAGCAAGTTCAAGTGTCAATTGATATAAATAAGAATAGAATTGGAATTTGGAGAGGTGTTGGTCATTTGAGACAATCAACCCATGAAGATCATCATTCTCCCATGCCAAATCCATCCAATCGCTGCAATGACTTGCTACAATGTCTCTGATCCAATCCCTTTAATGAAAAACAATGTGTCATTAACATACTGCAAGATTAGGAAGACCAAAGATCCATCTACACTCAATGAAAATCAAGAGAGTGGGCCTTAAAGGCCATCAATGCCAAAGTGTCGACAACCAAAATATAAAGCAGAGGGGCCAAAGGACACCCCTGTGTAAGCCCCTTTTGTAGCTGTATCCATGTCTCTATTGATCTACCATTCAAGACTACAGAGAATGATGAGGTGGCCACAAACCTTTTCATCCAAGTGAGCCACTCATCTAGAATCATGTCTGTCAAATCATCTAACAAAGGTATGACTAGGAAATAAAGTCATACGCCTTCGAGAAGTCGACTCTCCATAAGAAACATTTCTATTTCATCCTCCATGAATCCAACATCTCTTTTGTTGTAGTGAAGGAGCCCTGAAAAGATCTACCTCTTAGGAATGCCAACAACACCAGGCTTATAATTCTAGGTAACACCTCTCTCAGCCTTTTTACCAAAACTTTGTCCACAATCTAATATGCCATAGTGGAGAAAGCAAATAAGAAGAATCAATCAATTCTCTTTGCAATTGCTTTCTTGGCACAAGGAATAAAAAGCACTTATTTAGTCACTTGAATCCAAAGTTTTCATTAAGAACTCCCTGGACATAAACTAAGTCATCCTTGATCAAGTTCAAGAATTCCTTACAGAATAGAACCAAAAAACAATAAGGTCTACGGGAGCCAACCACCTTTGGAACAAGAATAGCACTATGGACCTTGGTTTCAGTCAAAGGTCTCATAAGATGCATAGTGTCCTCTTCTCCAAGTGTTGTCACATCTGCATCAATCCATTCCCAATTGAACATCCCCTTTTGTCTAGTGAAGTCATGAAAAAGTGCATCCAAAGCTTGTGCAATATGGCCTTTGATGTAGACACATTTAATTATGTTAAAATGCCTATTCATGCATGTTCCTAGGCTTAGATTTGCATCCCTTGTTATAAATATTGCATAGCATTCATGGTCGGGCGTGTTTCGCGTGTTAGAAATCGAGGTTACAAGTAACCTGTCATCGTAGTTGCAAAACACGTCGATCAAATAAAATTATTCCAAAACTCCAAGGGAGTCTTGAGTCGAACACAGCGAGGCAACGTTTACTTTACGTGAAAATCACACTTTGATTCGTTTCTTTTTGGTATTTTAGGGTTTTGTTATTTTTTTTGTGTTTTTGAAATAAAAGACAAGCAAATGAATCACAAGATAGAGATGAGGAATGAAAATGGTATATATATCAATCTAATGTTTATTACAATCTACTATGAAAGCATAAAAAGAGAGGGAGGTGAGAGGAAATCTCTCGAATCGGCTGTTCGGTGAGACGACGGTGCCTGGCGGAAGCTTGGACGAAGGAGGTGAGGAGCGGGATGATGGAGGTGAGATGCAGGAGGACATCATGTTGAGGAAAGCTTCGGCGTGGCACTGGAATGGAGGTGATCTACTACCGGAATGGAGGTGGGAGGATAGCTCCAAGGTGACCTATGAAGGGAGATCGAAATTGGAGGAGTATTTGGTGGGGCAGAGGTTCGCTACAATAATAGGAACCTTGAGAGCTTGAGAACAAGCTCTAATGGAGCGTTGGTAGTCTAGCTAGAGCTTGGGAGTAGGTGGGAGTAGAGTAGGTAGAGATGGCTTGGAAGGGAGGGGGTGTAGGACCTTTTATAGTGGTGGAGAAGAGGCAAAAATCGGTATGGGACCATTAGTGACATCCAGGCCGTCGCTGGAAACGTCACTGTAGGAAGCTCATGCCCACTGGTACCCATAGTTGGCTCTACCGGCATGCGATGAATTACCGACGACTGTAAGCATCGTTGTAAGTCCAGCTCATGCGTCGCTGTAGTCCACCTTACGCTACGCCGGCGTCGCTCCTACCTTGCCGCGTGCATGCGTGCGCCCACGCGTTGGCGCTGCGCACATGCGTGCTTGCATGTCCGCGCGCGCACCTGCGCTGCTGCGTGCGTGCGGTGTTGCGTTTGGGCCGTCGCACAGTCTGGGCCGTCCATCTTCTTGTTGTAGGGGTTGCTACAGAGGTCGAATTGAGTCGATTTGCACACCGTTAGGCTGCGATCGCCGACCCGAATCCATCTGCGTGGTCGGATTTATCATTTGATGCTCCAAATTATGTCTCCTAGTCCCTTGGCTATTGATCTTCCTCGAACTGCATATGGTGCTACGGAACTTCGATCGAGGCATTTTCAATGGCATTGGACTTCGATCGTCGTCTTGATCAGATCTGTACAGTCGGATCGTCAATCCGAGGCTCCAAAATAAATATCCTTCTCTCCTAACCACAAAAAGGATGCAATTAACCTAAATTATATACAACTACTCTAAATGTAGAATGATGCATGCTATGCAATATTTATAACATCAAATGCAAATCTTACCCTAGGAACATGCATGAATAGGCATTTTACCCTTAATAAATGTGTTTACATCATACCCCATGCCTATCTTTTGCTAGTCCCTAGCAAAATTAAGCTATATGCTATGTGTAAAGGCAGAATTAGGATTAGATCGCTTAAGCCTAAGTCATTTATTAACAATAGAAAATTTCAACTAAGGTCCTAAAATACGAAAACTCAAAAGTATCCGGGTGTCTACCAGAATGCAGACCGCCCAAGTTCTCGCCTTATTTGAGAAGGGAAGATATATATATATTTTTTATTTTTCTTCTTTTCTAATTTTTTTTGTACTTTTGGAGTTTGAGAGTTCCGGGATAACTTTTTACAACTACCCGACCCGCCCAAGATTCAAAATGGAGTCTAAGAAGTACTAAGCATCTTTGTGAAAAAGTGATAGACTCGCAAAGTGGCCGCTAAAACGGACTTCAGGCTTCTACGACCCTAGGTGACCTTGCCTAAAGGTTTATCTTTACGATCGGTAGCTTTCTCCCTACTTTCTTTTATATGGGATGAACACAAGAGCAAACCCAGTGTATATCTCCCCTGTTTATTCTACTTCCCTGCCTCTTCCCTAGGTGTTTTGGGAATTATTGTGCATTTTTTTAGTTGTGAGCTGGGTTCTGGACAACCGGCCGATGAGCTGGGTTCTGGACAACCGGCCGATGAGCTGTTACCACCGACAACTTGTTCGCCAAACTCATGCGATGAAGTGTGGTTTTATTTTATTTATTTTTTTATTTTATTTTCTCCTTTCTTTTTTTTTCTCTCTTTTTTTTTTTTTAAGTAGGTGGCTTTCCTGATCTAAGATTTACCTAAAGGTAGTATATTGAAAACGGTCTTGTGGCTGAGCTCTAGACAACCGGCCAATGAGCTATTACCACCGACAACTTGCCAGCCATACCATCCAAGTCGATCCATTAGCTACCCAATTTCCGTAAAAATCGTCGGAAAGTGAGTCAGTGCAAAAAAATGTGTGTAGATGCTTAGGCTTAAAGTCCCACCGAATCAGAGGGCAGGTTGATAGTCACATACTTATCATCCCAAATTATTTACCAAATTAAAATAAATTTTAATTGGTGAGAACTCGAGACTAAATCCACATTTGAGTGGACACCTGGGCTAATTAAGCTCGAAGACCTGAAGAGTCTAAGTGTTTAGGTCCTCTCGTATCATTTCCTAAAGTTAATCACTTCCAAATGCCTAAGTTCTCTTTTCCTAATTTCATTCTTTTTTTTATCTTTTTTCAAATTTTCAAATTTTCTTAATTTTATAAGAAACTAAAAGAAATTCTACGGAGTTAACATAATGATTTCAGGAATCGATTATCCACCCCCCCATGCCTAAATGATGCAATGTCTTCATTGTAAAAATAAAGACATGAAAAGGGTGAAGTAAACAGAATATCACCTGAGTGTCATGAAAATTTGGTTAGCTCCACAGAGAGGAGTGTATACACATATGCTAAGTTTAATGCCTTCAGCTAGGCATAACATACATACAAAGAAGAAATTAACAATTCACAAGTGCGAGTCAGAATCAAAATCAAAAGGTTGATCCTGAAACCCGTCTGTAGAAGATGTCCACAGACGTGGATGAGATTATGGCATAGACCCATAACCCAGGGTCGAGGGGTTCTTAAGTTCTAGATGAAAATCACCTAGAATCGAAGGTTGTTGTGTTTGCGGGTTCGGGCCTACGATTTAGTGGTGTGCAACCCAAGACCAAAGTGTCGGACAATGGGTAAAGATGGTTCAATAGGTGCGATTGTCCACTTAACATCTAGGTTAGAAAAATAATCAGTTATTTTGAGCTTGGGTTGCACGTGAAAGATATCGTAAGGGTCCTGGTAGAAAGTAAGTTGTTTTAGGTCAATAGGTACCCTTAGATCCAAAATCAAACTTCCCTCAGAATTAGCCTCCCAAATCTTTATTTCAACAATTCTATCCTCCAACATCAAGGGCTCAGGCTTTGGGACCTCTAGCATATTATTCACCCCATATGATTCTCCCAAGTCCAGAAATGGTGGCTGAATCAAGATTGACTTGGGCACAAAGATCTCAAAAGTCATCTCTTCAAGGTGCAGATGAGGACTGGGGTCACTGATTGAATCATCGACATTCGAATCCTCCAAGTTAACCCCAACCGAATCCAAATCTTCAATAATTGGGCTATCAACTGGTTTGTCAGATTCCTCAAGCCCATTTGTCTCACTAAAATCCTCTTCCTTAAGTTCAAGTGAGACTTCACCAAAAGATTCTTCACCCTCAAAGTCAAAGAATCCATGATCCTCATTTATATATGTCTCCAAATCATATGTCATTTCATGGTCTGTGGAGACATATTTTTCCTCGCAACTGGCTCGGGGATCTAAGGTGAATCAATTGGTACATCCTCAAATGGTTGCTCTAGCCCATCCTGGTGATCCCCAGTCTCAGAAAATGTACCCCCCTGATAGGCGCATGAGCAGGTTCAGACATTGGCTCTCCTGAAGGGGGTTCATCTTGAGAATCATCCCAAGATTTGACTAGTGCAACCACAAATTTCATCCTCAACCTCGACAATTTCCCAAGAAGAAACTCACCCAAGTCCCTATCCTTAACACTTTGGAGCAAATCCAATGGAGAACTATTAAGTTCATCAATCATTTTGATCATAGGCTCCAGTGCTTCAGTGCATGGTGTTGGTTGGGCTTCTAAAGATTTTATGGTGTTCCTCAAATTAGCCAACACTCTATCTTGGATCTGGTTCACCTGAACCGACTGGTTCGATTCAGGTTTGGGTGGGTTTGGGTTGAATCTAGGGGAGTCAAGATGTCAAGGTTCTTGTACCCCTCCCTGAAAGTAGGTCATTCAAGGTTGTTCAAAGGATGGTGGCGACCTATATTTAGTGGAATACTGTGGAGGGTACGTGTTATAATCATGATATCCTTCCTTATTGCAGATCGGGTTGGCTTGGTCATCAAAGGATGGAGATCCATAATCATTATAGCTCTGGGAAGGATAATAATCATAGTCTTGTTGTCTAGGGTTAGGCCCTGGACACTGAGGTCCGGATTCATATCCCCAATCAAAGTTATCCTGGCTAGTGGATGGGTAATTACAAGTCAAGTCGGGATAGTAATCATCTTGGGGATAAGTGGTGGTAGGAGGATAGGATGTGAAATATGTGTAGGATGTGGAAGGGTACATGGTGAAATAAGGAGGGAAATCAGAAGAGAAAGGAGCCCTACAATGCAAAAATACAAGCCTGTCCTTAGTTTGGGTAGCCTAAAGGTCAACAGACTCTCAGAATCCGTCCTAAGATTATAGATGATTTACTCTACTTATGTCTAGGCAATCCAACCAGTTAGAAGGAGGGACTGGGGAGAAGGTTCTTCCTTTGGCTTATGCCTCCGGTTCCTAGTGTACCCCCCAGCCACGGTCGTTTGACGCTACTCCCCTAGCTAGACATCAGATTGACTAGTATAAGTAGGTTAATCATGAACAATCTCAATCTGGATCTCGATGAGCGAGCCAGTCCTTAGGGCCAACATCTAATCAATTTTAGTTAGGATTGGGACATTGGTGCTTCAGGAATGTGATGGGCCCTTTAGATGGGTTGTGCCCTTAACGATCAGTTAAAATGTGTGTGTGTGCACAACCAGGGTTCTTTAACAAGGTTATTTGATATGTGCCTTTTAGAGTTCAACCTTGTTTAGTAGCTTTTAGGGTTTAATTCTTAGGTTGGTTCAATCAAGGTTTAGTAGAACACTCCAAGTTTTGCAAGCATGGGTGATGATATGTTCCTTTAAAAATCAAAGAAAAAAAAATGTGGAGTGCCTGGTTCAACCCTAAGAATCAACCCTAAGTTGCAAGCTACTTGATGGATTAGTTTTAGATTGAGTGGAAGGGCCCAAATAGATCAATCAATTGGCCTATTGCACCACTTAGTTAAGGCACACAAGAATGCTTAACCTATTCAGATTTCTACTCACTTATGTGTATTTAGTTGAAGTGTACCAGGTCCACAGGTCAAATCCCGGTTAAGTGGTAGAATCAAAGTGATTGTGTGCCTTAGGATAAGAAGTTGTGGGTGTTAAGTGTGTAGCTTTCAGAAAATCCCACAATTAGATAACACTTCTTTTTATTTTTTATTTTTATTTATGTGGATGGCGAGGTGAGTCGAGGTGGCAAACAAACAACCAAATCTATCCTGGGGTTTATAAAAAGCACCTAAGTTGATTTGGATTTTAGTTATTAGGTTATGAAATGAAAACTAAGGTGGGGGTGGTGTGGGGGACACTTACAAAACACTCTACCTGCACTTTACTCTGGTCTACCACACTTGGATCTCCATCCTAGGGTACCTGCAAGATAGTAGATCGAAGACAAGTAGGGTTAGTGCTATGTAAATGCAAAGAAACACGATAAACAACAAAGTAAATTCCGTTGCCTCCCTGGCAATGGTGCCAAAATGGTCGGGCGTGTTTCGCGTGTTAGAAATCGAGGTTACAAGTACCTATTGTCGTAGTTGCAAAACACGTCGATCAAATAAAATTTATATCGAAACTCCAAGGGAGTCCTGGGTAGAACACAGGGAGGCGACGTTTACTTTATGTGAAAATCGCTCTTCGATTCATTTCTTTTTGGTATTTTAGGGTTTTGTTATTTTTTTTGTGTTTTTGAAATAAAAGACAAGTAAATGAATCACAAGATAGAGATGAGGAACGAAAATGATATATATATCAATCCAATGTTTATTACAATCTACTATGAAAGCATAAAAAGGGAGGGAGGTGAGAGGAAATCTCTCAAATCGACTGTTCGGTGAGACGACGACGCCTGGTGGAAGCTTGGACGAAGGAGGTGAGGAGCGGGACGATACAGGTGAGATGCAGGAGGACGTCATGTTGAGGAAAGCTTCGGCATGGCACCAGAATGGAGGTGGGAGGATAGCTCCAAGGTGACCTATGAAGGGAGATCGGAAGTTGGAGGAGTATTTCGTGGGGCAGAGGTTCGCTACACTAATAGGCAGCTTGGGAGCTGGAGAATAAGCCCTAATGGAGCGTTGGTAGGCTTGCTAGAGCTTGGGAGTAGGTGGGAGTAGAGCAGGTAGAGATGGCTTGGAAGGGAGGGGGTGTAAGACCTTTTATAGTGGTGGAGAAGAGGCAAAAATCTTTATGGGACCATTAGTGACATCCAGGACGTTGCTGGAAACGTTGCTGTAGGTAGCTCATGCCCGCTAGGGCCCACAACTGGCTCTACTGGCATGCAATGAATTACCGACAGCTGTAAGTCCAGCTCATGCGTTGCTATAGTCCACCTCACGTTGCGCTAGCGCTGCTCCTGCCTTGTCGCGCGCACCCGTGCTGCTGTGCACATGCAGTGTTGCGTGCGTGTGCTGGCGGCCTGGGTTGTGCCACATGGCGCAGTCTGGGCCGTCCATCTTCTTCTTGTTGTAGGGGCTACTATGGAGGTCGGATTGAGTCGATTTTCACGCCGTTAAACTGCGATCATCGACCCGAATCCATCTCCGCACTTGGATTTATCATTTGAAGCTTCGAATTATGTCTCCTAGTCCCTTGGCTGTTGATCTTCCTCACACTGCATATGGTGCTATGGAACTCCAATCGAGGTGATTTCAGAGGCGTTGGACTTTGATCGTTGTCTTGATTAGATTCGTATGGTCGGATCGTCAATCCGAGGCTCTAAAATAAATATCCTTCTCTCCTAGCCACAAAAAGGATGCAATTAACCTAAATTATATACAACTACTCTAAATGCAGAATGATGCATGGTATGCAATATTTATAACATGAAATGCAAATGTAAGACTAGGGACATGCATGAATAGGCATTTTACCCTTAATAAATGTGTTTACATCAATGCATCATCCTGCATTTACAGTAATTGTGTATATTTTAGGTTAATTACATCCTTTTTATAGTCAGGAGGGAAGGAGATTTATTTCAGGGCCTTGGATGGAAGATCTGATTGTACAGATCTGATTAGGACAACGATCAGAGTCTAACACCTCTGAAGTCATCCAGATCGAAATCCCATAACATCATATGAAGTCCAAGGAAGATCAATGGCCAGGGGGCAATGCAACATCCATACGGGCTTCGAATGAAAAATCCAACCATACGGATGGATCCAGAGTGACAATCGCAGTTCGACAATGCAGAAATCACCTCGATCCAAGCACCATGGCACCCTCTGCAACAGACAGAAGATGGGCAGCCCAAATGGCACCACGTGGTGCCATCTCGACTGCCCAACATCGGCCAACAGCTCTAATTAACGAGTTTTGCATGGTAGAAATTGGGGTTTGGAGGAACCCGTCGTCGTAGTCGCAAAACTTGTTATCAAATAAAATTTTACCGAAACTCCAAGGGAGTCTTGAGTCGAACATAGGGAGGCAACATTTACCTTGCTTGAAAATCGTGCTTCGTTTTATTTCTTTTTGGTAGTTTGAGGTTTTGTTATTTTTTTATATTTTTGAAATAAAAAGACGAGCAGAATAAGTTCACAAGAGAGATGGAACAAATATGATATATTGCACAATTCTTTATTACAATAATCTACGAAAACATAAAAAGAGAGAGATGAGAAGGAATCTCCCAAATCGATTGTTCAGCGCAACAATGGCACCTAGCAGAAGCTTGGGCGAAGGAGTCGAGGAGCGGGACAATGGAGGTGAGATGCAGGAGGACACCGGGTAAAGGAATGCTTCACCGAGGCTTTGGAATGGAGGTGGGAAGGCAGAGATGATCTGCTACCAAAATGGAGGTGGGAGGATGGCTCCAAGGCGACCTATGAAGGTGATGGGATGAGGGACGAATATTTGGTGGGATGAAGGAATGCTACACTAATAGGAGGCCTTTAGAGCCTGAGAGTAAGCTCTAATGGAGCTTTGGTAGGCTACTAGAGCTTAAGAGTAGGTGGGAGTAGAGTAAGTAGAGATGAAGAGGAATGAGGGGTGTAGGGGTGTTTAAATAGTGGAGGGAAGAAGAAGAAATTCATGTAGATGGCTCTAGTGACAGCTGCAACTGTCACTAAAGACCCCTACAACTATCGCTGAAGATCGCGCCCCCACCGCTCATGCCTACAGCTAGCCTTGCACCTACGAGCAATTAGTGATAGCTATAAGCATCACTAAAGGTACATCAGGCTATCGATGAAGGTTGCGCCAACTTACACACTCGCCCTCTCATGGCTGGATCAGGCGTAAACCAATAGCAGCTATTGCATCAGAGGCGAACAGTTGAGATGGCTCGAGGATCGCGCATTCAGATCGTGTGCTCGGTGGCGTGTTAGATTGGGCGTCGGTCGACGCATGATCGAATGCGTGCAGATCACACGAGTATGATTGCCACGTCGCCTCCCTCTCTGCCACTTGATGGCCATCCAATAGGTGCAATTCAATTGCACTCATGCTCACGAGATCACTTCCCCCCACATTGACTCAAACTTGCACTCGCGGTTTACGAGAGCTTGTCTTCACCAAATTGCCAAAGCTGCGGTTTGTCGAGTATAGGGTGGTGCAGTTACACGGTGTAGAGCGCCCCTCAGCCATTGTATTGAGATCCAATGACTGAGATCTCTCCATGCGTGAGTGCTAGGGTAGTTGTGGTTCATGTTGGGTGATTTGGATGGTGCCACGTGGCACCATCTGGACCGTCCATCTTCTTTTTGGAGGGGGTGCTACGGAGCTCTGATCAGGGTGATTTTCACGTTGACGGACTGCGATCATCTCTCTGAATTCATCCGTATGATCGGATTCTTCATCCGAAGCCCGTAAGGATGTTGCACTACCTCCTGGCCATGTGATGGGAACACCATCATGAGCCCTAACTAGCTCATTTTGATCTAGAAAAGAGAACAAAAGCTCCTACATAACCAAATGAAGGGCCTAATTCGAGGAATAATCAGTCTGAGGGAAAAGTAAGAAACAAAGGGTAAAACTATAATTTTACCATTGCAGTGCAACAACAGGATTTCTCAGAGGCTAAACATAGGTCAAATGGTCTTAACAAGATAAAAAGTGGGTTGGTTCAATCAGAAAAGGGTTAATGTGCAATCTGGGAATTAAATGACTTCTTATAACCCTAAAACAGACCCACTTAATTCAACAAGGTTCTGGTCAGGATAAAATTCACCTAAACCCTCTAAAATTCATTTAAAAATATCCTCTATGATTTAGAACATTCAAATTGGCCTTTGGAACCTATTTTGACCTAAATAGGGGTCTTAGCAAAACATTTACCCTAAATTGGGCTTTTATGTAAAATACCCAGTCAAACATAGTCAAACCTAAAATTCAACTTCACCATTGGATTCCTTAGGTCCACATTAGGTATATACCAAAATTTGGACCTAAGGAGAGTTCACCTTGACCCACTTTGCAAAACAATCCAACCCAATTACTTTTATGCCCCTAGCTTTTGAAAACATTGCAAAGACCCCCTAGCTTCCTCGTCATTCTTTGCAATTAGGTCCCTCCACCATTACAGCGGAGGAGTCCTACTCCAGCGAGGATTCAAGGGGGATTTCTCCTAAATCCCTCAGAGATTCCCTCTCAAATTTGAAAGGGAGATTCTCTAAGGAATTCCCGACCATATGAACATAATTTCAAGCCCTAATTATCACCCAATCTCTCATGCAAATGCATGAGAGATTTGGGTATCTTTTGCAATCCTACTCCGGCGAGGATGTCTGTGCTTGGAAGCTTGTCTTCCAATCACAAGGCCCTCTGCCAGAGGCTATTTAAAGGTCTCCCAACCCGGCCGTCCATTCTCAGCTTGGTTTGGTTGGAGACAACCCCTCAACTTCATCTCTTCTCCTCTGGCCAAACATCCAGCGAGATCTAGCAACATATTCCTCCTCTTCTCATCGCTTTGCCACAAAACCAGTGGCAAAGACATCTCCACCTCATTCATCCGTGTTGCGCCATACCTGCGCACGTGCCTGCATCCTCTTCGTCATTGCCGTCCCCTTCTAACTGGACCTTCATCTCCGGCGGTGGCAGGTATGCGCCATCTGCCATCTCGCCTCCCTTCATCCTTAAACTAGGTTAGATATCTACCCCTCTCTCTACTCTTTATCTTCTCCCTCTTTATTTCCCAAAACACCCCTCGACAACCACAGACCACCACCATCGTCTCCACCTCCGACAGGCCACCAACAAGGTGCCTCCATCACTTCCACACACCAATCCACCTCGCAAAACCCTCCAGAAGCTCCGCCACCTTCCACTGATCATCTTCCACCTCTCCATCAACCGCCACAGCCTCCACTCACTACACCCAATCAAATCCATCATCACGGCTAGAGATCGACCTAGGCTGCCTCGTGCCACACCGACCATCGATTCATCTTCGCCGTGCCATGGTGAAGCCTCCTGCGTGTTTTAATGAGGCCGCAAGGCCATGTTGCTTGAATGCAGGATCCGACCTCTGTCGCCATTAGAGCAGATGTGAAGGAGCTCGCAACCTTCGCTCCAGGCAGCCGCGTTACAGGCCCCATGTCCTAGGCAACGCGGATTGGTATCACACACACATTCAGCTAGTTATTGGCCTTGAGAGGGCATTGCAGTTGCTGCAATCAAGCAGAACACCTGCAAGCGTGCACGAGGAAGCAGGTGGGACTTTTAGTCCCACCTCGGGCATTTTGGAGCGAACAGAGCGGTATAAGATGAATTTGTGTCAGGGGCTTATTGCTTCCTAACATAGGGTGAGGTCCCTCTCTCCTACATGCCTCGTCTGTGCCTACACTACGCAGACCTGGTAGCCTGACCAGATAACCTGTGCACTCCTTGCGCACCACCCACGCCGATGCGCCTAGACCCGAGCACATTAACCCGATCCGTTTGCCCGAGAAAGGCTCTGGGAGAGCAAGCCTGAGAGAGAATAGAGAGAGAGTTCGCAGGGGAGGGTAGGGGTAGGTTTTGCACTTGCTTGCAGGGAAAGGAAGAAGGAAAAGGAAGCTAAAGGAGGAAGCTGAAGAAGGAAAAGCTAAGGGTAGGAGAAGCCATAGAGGAAGCTGAGGATCTAAAGGCAAAGTTGAAGAAAGAAGAAGGAGCTGAGGGCTAAAAGGCAGAAGAAGCTGTAGAGAAGAAGGAAGGAGAAGGCATGACAGAGGAAAAGGCAAAGCCAAGCCAAAGAAAGAAGGAAGAGAAAGCTAAGGCAGAAAGGAAGAAGGAAGGAGAAGGCAGGAAGAAATAGGAGCCAAAGAAGGAACAAAAGAAAGAAGGGAGAAGTCAGAGAAGGAAAGAAGGCAAAGAAGAAAAGAAGCGAAAGAAGCCAACGACAAAGGTAGGACCAAAGCTAAGAAAGAAAGAAGAAGAAGAAGAAGAGCCAGAGAAAGAAAGAAGGAAAGAAGACAAAGAAGAAAGAGCCAAGAGAAAAGCAAAAGAAGTGTCAAACATTTTTAGACCTCTAATCTTATAGTCCAATTCTTCCTAATTTCACTTTTGTGCTACATTTTATTCATAAACTCATGCTTTGCATTTTGAATTATATTTTGAGTAATTTTAGGTGTTCAAATTGCATCTATTACTGAGATTAGTGTATGAACTCCATTTGCTCCCTGTGTTCGACCTCGGACTTAAACTTCGAGTAATAGAATTTATTTGTTTTGAACACTTTTTTGACTGTACTACAACGCAACCTCTTTAAAACCCGATCAAGCTCTCTTAACAACATGTCAAATGGAAGAATTAATGTACATAATATACAACTATCCTAAATGCCATGCAATTGATGTTATACATTATTTACAACATGATATGCAATGCTAAGCCTAGGAACTATCATAAATATGCATTTTATCATAAATTCATGTATGTTTATCATACCCCCATGCTTGCTTTTTGCTAGTCCCTAGCAAAATTAACCTAAATGTTATGTATAAAAGTAGAATCAGGATTCGATTATTTAGGCAAAATTCATTGATTGCTTCAGAAAATCTCAACCCCATGACCTAATTACAAAAACTCAATGTCCAAGCTCTTGCCTTATTTGAAAAGAGAAGATACACAATTTTTTTTGTTTTTCTTCTTTCCTAATAGTTTTGCACTTTTGGAGTTTGAGAGTTTCAAGATAACTTTTTATGACTACCCGACCCACCCAAGACTCAAAAAGGACTCTAAGTGCTAAGCATCTAGTGAAAAGAGTGAAAGACTCACTTGGTGGCCGTTAAAATGGACTTCGGGTTTCTACGACCCTAGGTGACCTTTCCTAGAGGTTTATCTTTTCGAACGGTAGCTTTCTCCCTACTTCTGTTATTTATGGGGTTAACACAAGGGCAAACTCAGTGAATATCTCCCCAGTTTATTCTACTTCCCCGCTTCTTCCCTAAGTGTTTTGGGAGTTATTGTGCAATTTTATGAGTTGGGCTCTGGACAATCGGCCATTGGGCTGTTGCCCATGGCAAGTTGCTAGCCATACTCCTGTGGTGAAGTGTGGTTTTATTTGTTTATTTTTTTATTTTCTCCTTTGTCTATTTTTTTTCTTTTCTTTTCTTCTTCTTTTTATTTTAAGTAGGTGGCTTTCCTGATCTAAGATTTACCTAAAGGCAATACGAAGAAAATGGTCCTGTGGCTGGGCTCTGGACAACTGGCCGATGAGCTGTTACCACTGACAACTTGCCAGCCATACCACCCTAAACAATTCATTAGCTACCCAATTTTCGAAGAAACCACCGAAAAGTGAGTCAATGCAAAAAGTGTGTAGATGCTTAGGCTTAAAGTCCCCTCAAATCAGAGGGTGGGTTGATAAGTCGTATACTTATCACCCCAATTTATTGACCAGTTTAAAATAGAATTACTTGGCGAGGACTCAAGACTAAGTCCACATTCAAGTGGACACCCAGGTTAATTAAGCCTCAAGACCTGAAGAGCCTAAGTATTCAGGTCCCAAGGTATCAATTCCTAAAGTTTGCAACTCCTAATGCCTAAGTTCTCGTCTCCTAATTCTTTTTTTTTTAAGAAAAATAGGAAATTACTGTTATGGCTAACAACAAGATTCATAAGAAATATCCACCCCCCATGCTTATAAAGCAATGTCCTCATTGTTGAAAATGAAAGCAAATAGGAGAGTAGAAGTGGAAGAATAGCACCTAGTTTTCGTGAGATTTTGGTCAGCTCGGAACAGTCTTTTCATGTGCTGAGTTTAGTGCCTTCAGCTAGGCGAGGTCCTTAATAAAAAATAACTAACATTGAGGCTGCAATAACATAGTTTCCGAGCCCCTAGATAAGGGTCTCGGAGAGTAAAAATGGTCTTGCCAAAGAGATGATCAATGAAAGTGGAAAGCTAGTGGTGCAGGGAGAGCCCAAATGGTCTCCAATAGGAGTTTTGTTGATTTAGTGTAGAGGAGATGTGGATGGATATAGAATTTGTGCAATAGGATGATGAGGGTTTGGTGATGAGTTGAGGGTCTGTGGGTACTCTAGAATATCTAACACTTCAAGAGCTTCTTCCCAAAGTTCAATTTCATCCTCACAATTTGGGCGCTTAATCCAACCATCCTGATCTTCATGATTCCCACCCAAAAGTTGAACCTCAAACTCTAAAAATTCAGAATGAGGACATTGTTGGGTTTTATCTAGATCATGTGAATCATCCAACAAATTTCCAAATTCATAAATATCTTCCTTACCCGGGTTGCCACAGTTTGTTCTATGTCTTTATTGTCCTCAATTATCCCTGCAACCATGTGATTTTCTTCCTGAGTTTGGGTTGAGTTGGTCCTTAAAAGGTTGCCTAAGGTATGTATGACCATTACCTCCTCTATTCTATGAAGCTCCTCCATCAAACCATACTTAATTTTATCCTTCTTTGTGACCTCGAAAATATTAAATCGATTTGTTTTATTCCCATAGGCCATTTCTACATTTCCCGATTCACAATCAATCATTGCCTTGGTGGTAGCCAAGAAATGTCTTCCCAAAATAATTGGGGTGTGGTTGGGCTGTTTTGGTGCTTCCATGTCTAGAACCATAAAATCAGCATGGTAATGCAAATCATTAACCTTGACTAAAACATCCTCCAAAATACCCCTTGGTTTTGTAATGGATCTATCGGCTAACTGCAAAGTTATGTCAGTGTGTTTCAGGTAGCCTAGACCCAATTCCATCTGCAGTGAGGTGGGGATCACATTAATGAAAGTGCCCAAGTCAAGAAGGGCCCGGTTAGAAGTGATGTTTCCTATAATGCAAGAAATCAATAGTGCTCTCGGGTCCTTCTTCTTAGAAGGCATCTTGTTTAAGATCAGTGTACTTATGTTATCAAAGAAGACTACTCTCCTAATGTTTTAAGATTCTGCTCTATGCTTTCCTTTATATGAATTCAGTAAACCTATGGCATAGGCAGGGATTGATTCGATAACCACAAGGAGTAAAATGATTGTCAATTTGAAAGCGTGAAGTAAGGACATCCTTTCCTCCAATTTCTCCTCTGACTTTTTCTGTCTGCCAATACAACAACATACTTCCAAATCTGACTTTGATGTTTTGTTGATCACATTCTTAGTTGGGAGTCTGGAATTCTTGCTACAGGGCCTAATGGTGTTGACATGGGGTTGGGTAGGTCCCTTGTGTCTACTACCACTCCTCAATGTAACGGCGTTTGCAGTGGCAAAATGCTGTTAGTTAGTGCCTTGGGGAGGGTTGGGCAAAACAAGAGGCTTACAGTTGATTATGGTAGGAACTTGGTTCGCTCCGAGAGTGTCTGGGGTAGCCTGATAGATAGCATGAGCTTGAGCATATGACTCTCCATTATTACCAAACCCTTGAGGCTCAGTAGCTTGATTCTGTACATTCCTTGTGTTTGGTACAAGTTGTGATGGTGGAGATCTGGGCTGTCGGTTGTTTGCACCAAGTCCAGATTGTAAGGTATCCAGCGAAGTTTTCATCTGTTGCATAATTTAGAGCATTGACCCTTGCATTTCTACCATCTTCAAGTTTAAATCAGCGTGCTCGGCGGGTTGTTGAGCATTCCACATGGACTGATTAACTTGATTCAAGGGCAATGGAGTATATACATGACCCTGACCCATTAATTTTTGTGGTACATAGTTGTTGCATCGATATTGGGTCTGCTACCCATGATCTTTCCAAGAGAAGTTAGGGTGATTTTTCCAACCAGAATTATAGGAATTCGAGTAAGGGTTGGCCCTAACATTCTACTACACAGCATGAACATCCTCATAAGATGAGTATGAAGAAGGATTAATAAAACTGGGATCAAAGGCCCCAGTTTGGAACCCATAAGGTTCCAAGAAGGGCTAGCCCGAAGGTCGGGCCGACTCCAGCTGGTTCACAAACTCCCGTCCCGGAGGAGCTTGTGAAGAATAGAATCCCAATCCCTATTGAGTTGATCTAGAAAAATTAGAGTTTCCAAACATCCACTCTTCCATTCGTTTAGCAACCAGATCCATCTTATCTAATCTGTTGCAGTTCAATTCCATATCAGATGTGTGAGAATCTTGGACCTCATTGTCATTTGATCTAGTTTGTTGGTATCGGTTGAAGGTTTCCATGGAGGGGTGGTTTAAAGAGTTTTCACTCATTTCCTCAAACAAATCATACATGTTATCTGCGTCTTTGTTGAGGAAATTGCCTCCGCAAGAAGCATCCACATGATTACGGAGTTGATCATTCAACTCGTGATAAAAAATCTGCACAAGCTACCATTTAGTCACCTCATTGTGTGGGCGCTTCTGCAACAGATCCTGGAATCTCTCCCAGGCTCCATGAAATGGTTCCCCCTGCTGCTAGCTGAAAGTGGTAATTGCCCGTCGCAATGCATTGGTTCACCCAATTGGGAAGAATTTCTTCAGGAAGGCCTATTTCAAAGCTGTTCAGGTAGCAATCGGTCTTCCAATGGTACGATACCAAGGTGCGGCCTTATCCCTGAGTGAATGGGGGAAAAGCCTCATGAGCATCTATTCTTCATCCACATTCCACGATTCGGTGGTCTGAACCAGAGTGATCAGGTCCTCCAAATGTTGGAATGGGTCCTCTGAGCCAAGCCCTTGAAAGTGTTTAATTAGACTTAAAACCTGGGGCTTGATCTCAACATACCAACGGGGATCACAACGTTGGGATGATCCTCATAATTTGAAGGATCATAAAAATCCTTCAAGGGCCGAGCACCCTGACCATTCATTCGTTGGAACCATTGCTACAACTGCTACAATTCTTCCAACTACCTCTGAATCAGCTCCTGCTGGTTCGGCGGTGGGGGAGGTGGTTGTTGATCAGCCATGGGATCTACTTGGCTAGAACTCAACCTCCACCTCCGAGAATGGTCAATAGGTCCTTCCAAACAAGGGTTCAATGACCTCCTTCCAGGCAAACACTGGAAGGAAGTCAAAAGGACGGGGAAGAGAAGGGACCCTGTAGCACAAAAAATACAAGCCTATCCTTAGGTTGGGTAGCTTAAAGGTCTACAGACTCTCATAATCCATCCTAAGATTATGGATGATTTACTCTACTTATATCCAGGCAATCCAACCAGTTAGAAGAAGGGACTGGGTAGAAGATTCTTCCTTTGGCTTATGCCTCCAGTTCCTAGTGTAACCCCCAGCCACGATCATTTGACGTTACTCCCTTAGGTAGACATCATATTGACTAGTATAAGCTGGATAATCGTGACCAATCTCAATCTGGGCCCTGAAGAGTGAATCAATCCTTATGGCCAATGTCTAATCAATTTTAGTTAGGCTTGGCATATTGGTGCTTCTGGAATGTGATGGGAACTTAATGGGTTGTGCCCTTAATGATTTGTTTGAGAATGTGTGTATGTGCATAACCAAGAAGTTTTCAAGAAATATTATTAAGAATGAAGTGAGTTTTAAGATTCGAATCTTGCTTAATAGCTTTTAGGATTCAAATATTAGGTATATTCAACAAAGTTTTGTGCGGCAAACCAAGTTTTGAAAGCACGAGTTCCAGTGTTTTTCCTTTATAAATCAAGAAAATATGGAGTGCCTGGCTTGACCTAAGTATTGAATCCTATGGGGTAGCTACAAAATGAATCTCTTTTAAATTAGGCAGTGCGGCCCAAACAATTCAATCAATCAACCCAAATGCACCACCAATTAAGGCACACAGGGATGATTAACCTAGATTGATTTCAACTCTTTTATGTGTTGATTTGTGAGTACCGATTCCACAAGTCAGAATCTCAGTTGAGTAGATGAAAATCAAGTTAGGTTATGTGCCTCAAATGTGTGTGTCTAAGTTGTGTATATTGATTCGTCCCACAGAAAGTATCTTTTTATTTTTTTTTTATAAAATGCAGGGATGAGATGAGTGGAGGTGGCAAACAAGACAAACAATTCTATCCTAGGGTTTATGCAAACACCTAAGTAGATTAGGTCTTGGTTATGAATGTGGTGAAATGAAACTAGTGGGGGGGAATGTGGGGGACACTTACAAATTACTCTACCCAAACTTTACTCCAGTCTACTGCACTTGGATCTCCATGCTAGGATGCCAGCAAGACAATAGATTAGAGATAAGCGGGGTTAGTGAAATGTAAATGCAAAGAAGCATAGAAAACAAGAAAGTAACTTTCATTGCCTCCCCAGCAACGATGCCAAAATGATTAACGCGTTTCGCGTGGTAGAAATCGGGGTTTGCAGGAACTTGTCATCGTAGTTGCAAAACTCGTTATCAAATACAATTTTACCAAAACTTCAAGGGAGTCCTGGGTCAAACACAAGGAGGCGATGTTTACCTTGCTTGAAAACAACGCTTTGTTTTGTTTCTTTTTGGTATTTTGAGGTTTTGTTATTTTTTCTATTTTTGAAATAAAAAGATGAGCAAAATATATTCACAAGAGAGATGGAACAAATATGATATATTGCACAATTGTCTATTACAATAATCTACGAAAACATAAAAAGAGAGAGATGAGAAGGAATCTCCCAAATCGACTGTTCGGTGCGACAATGGCACCTAGCAAAAGCATGGACGAAAGAGTCGAGGAGCGGGACGATGGAGGTGAGATGCAGGACACCGGGTAAAGGAATGCTTCACCAAGGCTCTGGAATGGTGGTGAGAAGGCAGAGATGATCTGCTACCGTAATGGAGGTGGGAGGATGGCTCCAAGGCTGCAAAAACAAGATTTCAAGGGTGCAAATATAAGATTCTCCAGTCACATTATTTACTCGTATAACATGTACGTGAGTCAAATAAATCACAAATGTGAAAGTGTAAATTTCGATACGCACAACTTCTACTATGCGATGGCGATTAGTAGAAAATGAATGTCTCTAAGTCATTAATATCTTCCGAAACCAACATTTTATTTACATAAAAGAATGACTTGATCCAAGTAGAGATAATAGGCAGCTTTATTTCATTGAATCAAATCATCAAGTTTCTACAATCAATTATAAAGGAATGCTTGTACATGGAAATGAAATCTATTCTAACAGAAAAGAGCTACACACATGGATCTTAAGGAGAATATGCATGCACTCTAGGAGATAGTACAACACTAGTAGTAAGAAATTAATGCCAGATAAAACACGAAGAACGATTACTCTATGGGAAAGGTAGGTACCGAAGCTGGTATCTGGTGGTCGTGTGGCTTGAGGTTGTAGGAGGGAGAGAGAGACAACTAATATAAACATGTTCATATTACATAAAATGTTTATTTATTTATGTTCTTATGCATAGAATTGCATTACATACTATAAATATTGCATAACATGCATCATCTTACATTTAGATTAGTCTGAATAAAATGGAGGTTAATTGTCTCCTTTTATGGTTAGGGATAGGGCGACTTTTTAGCGGGGCCTCAGATCGAAGATCCAACCATACGGGTCTGATCAGGGCGATGATTGGAGTTCAATGACTCCAAGATCGCCCTAATTGGATATCCGTAGCATCAGATAGAGATCGAGGATCCCTAGAAGATAAAGGAACAAGATGATGTTAATCCGCACTTCAGACGATAAATCCAATCGCACGGATGGATTCAGATCGACGATTACAGCCTAACAACACGAAAATCGACTCAATCCGATACTCGTGGCACCATCTACATCACCCAGAAGATGGATGGCCAAGATAGAGCCATGTGGCTCCATCTCGGCCGCCCAACCAACCGTACGCACCGTTGAAGCCCTTAGCACCAATGCTTCTCTGCCGTTGGATCAAGATCCAATAGTTGTGAAGCGTGCGCGCTTATGTTAAGCGCTTGACACAAACGCGCCCGTATTGCATTGGTCGAGTGCCTTAACAAGGCGAACGGGATGCGGGATCGAGCCCCTACATGCCTCAATTGGAGCAGGGCACGGGTGCGATCAACCGCATGATGGAGATCAGGCGGCTATATGCACCCAATCGGCTGAATGTGCCATCTGACGTGGTGAAGTGACGTGCCATCCCATGCGTTGAGGCACGTAGATGAGGCGAGCGAGGAGTGCTCTCAGCCGTTTGATCTCACGGTCGAACGGTCGAGATTGGAAGATCGTGGACGCGCGTTGAGGTGTGGGGAGGTGAGCGGTCGCACGCGAGCTGCCCACTATGGCGACATTCAGGCCTTTAGTGGTGGATTTATCCTTCACTAAAGGTCCTGAATTAATGATTTTCAACATGTAATGACCAAACTGCCCTCACTCCTTGCAACTATAAAAAGAGACCCCCTCCAAACAAAATTCGCATCCCTTCTCTTCTCTCACCCCTTCCAAAGCTCTATGAGCTTGTCCCAAACCTGGGATGCCCCTCTAGAGTAAAAATCTTAATTTTTCCACCTTCGTCCCCCTTCGTGGAGCATTCTACGGTTGTCCTCTCTCTGCATTCGAGAAGTGGATCCCGTGATGACAATGACATGCTGTTTCATTCCCGTTCTTCCTGCTTTGTCCTTCCTCCCGCTCCAATCCCCGTCCTCCAGGCGTCGTCCTGCTGGGCTCGTCCTCCAAGCGATCATCGAGGAGGATATCTCTCTCCATTCTTTTTACTGCTTTCTAGTGTAATCATTTACTTTTTTCTAGTTGCAATGAGTAGTGTAATGAATAATTTATGATAATGAAATTCATGTTTATTCTACATCTCTTTTGCTTTTATTTTTAATATTCTCTTTCTCGCTCTTTTATTTGTTAAATAGTTTTCAACTAGCTATTATGTTTCGTGACAAATAAACCAAACATGCATTTTTAATCAAATGTCCACCTCTCTGAGTTCGACCTGAGATTTCTATTCCGGTATAAATTTTATTTGTTGAACATGAGCTCTTCGCTATTCGAACTACAACAATAGGTTTTCAAAACCAAATTCGATAGCGTAGTAACCCATCACTTCAACATTTTGGTACCGTTGAAGGGGAGGTGATGCTCTTTTATTTTTTTTGCATTTTCAAACTTATGAATCATTTACTTTACTTCTCTCCTTTCTTATTGTGATTGTAGGTACTCTTTTGAGACGAGCAAAAGTGGTAGATTGGAGCAAAGTACTGTTGAAGGTTCTGTAAGTTTTCCCCCCATTAGTTTTCATTCCACCATGTAATAGCACAAACATAAATCAACCTAGATGTTCTTATAAACTCTATGGTTAGTTTTGTTTGTTTGTTTGACACCTACACTCGCCTCAACCTCCACATTTAAAAAGAAGAAAATTAAAAAAATCTCACTGAGGTAACAACCTCATTTGATTTTCAAACTCAACTGGTAAACCGATCTTTAGAACCAGTACACACATCCACACACATAATTGAGTAGAAATCTGATTAGGTAGTCACTTGTATGCCAAATTAAGTGGTGCAACAAGCCAATTGTTTGAGTTGATTGGGTCGGACCACTTCAATTAAAATCAACTCATCAAGTAGCTATCATATAGGTTCAACTCTTAGGGATTTACCAGGCACTCCACATTCTTTTAACTTTCAATGGAAAACATCTTCACCTGTGCTTTCAAAACCTGGTGTGCCAACAAAACTTGTTTGAAAATACCTAAAGTTGAATCCTAAAGCTATTAAGCAAGATTTGAACCCTAAAATTCACCGCATCAAAAATAATCTTGCTTGAAAACCATTGGTTGTGCATGCACACACACATCAATCAATTATTAAGGGCACAACCCAGATAAAGGGCCCATCACATTCCAAAGCGCATTCAAACCTAGCCCTAAATAAAATAGAGTAGACGTTGGCCTTAAGGATTCAACTCGCTCTTCAGAGCCTAGAATGAGATTATTTTCGATCAATCTATTTCTACTATTCAATCTGATGTCTAGCTATGGGAGCAGAATCAAATGATCACGGTTGGAGGGTACACTAGGAGCCGGAGGCGCAAGTCAAAGGAAGAACCTTCTCCCCAGTCCCTCCTTCTAACTGATGGATTGAATAGATAGAAGTAGATCAAATCGTTTCTTTATCTCAAGACAGGTTCTGGAGTCTGTAGGTCTTTAGGCTAGCCCACTTAAGGATAGGTTTGATTGCTTGTATTGTAGGGCACCTTTGTTCCTCCCATCTATCATGAATCCTTCCACATTTTATCCGCATTCCCACTCTTTCTCTCCTGTTAGGAGCTATCCTCAACATGACGATTATCCTGACTCGTACTGTAATCAACCATTGGTTAGTTGAGATAACTCGGATTGGGGATACAGTTCCAGACCTCCGTGTTTAGGGTTTAACCCTGAACACCATTATTGTGATTTCTATCCTTCTCTAAGCCACATCGATTATAGATCGCCACCCTTTCATGGACAACCTAATACGATCTACAATTAAGGAGGATACACTGATCCTTACCCATCCTCTGGTTACATTGCCTTTAGGTCATCACCACCTTTTGAACAATCCAAAATGACCTATTATCAGGAAGGCTATCACGAATCTCAATTCATTAACTCCTTTGCACTGATCCCAAACCTACCCAACCCTAAAACAAGTCATTTTATTCAGGGTACCAAGTTCAAGATAAGGTTTTGGCTAACTTGAGGAATACCATAAAATCTTTAGAAGTTCAGCCAATACCTTGCATTGAAAGATTGGAGCCCCTGATTGAGATGATTGATGATTTGAACAAGTATTTGTTGGATTGGCTCTAGGATGTTAAGGATAAGAACCCAGGTGAGTTTCTACTTGGGAAGTTAGCAAGATTGAGAATGAGATTTGTGGTTGCTTTAGTTCAATCATGGGATGATTCCTAGGATGAACCCCCTTCAGAAGAGCCTATGTCATAACACACTCAAGCACCTGTTGAAGGGGACACGTGTTACGAGGCTGACCAGATTAAATTAGAGCAACCAATCAAGGATAATCTGATTTCTTCACCTGAGATCCCTGAGCCGGGGTACGAGGAAACATGTCTCCATGGATCAGAAAGTGACGGATGATTTTGGGACATACATTAATACGGATTTTGATTTCTTTGATTCTAATGGTGAAGATTCAGTTTGCGAAGTCTCATGTGAGTTTACAGAACACGATTTCTGTGACATAATTGGGCCTGAGGACTCTGATAGATCATTTGATAGCCCAATAACTGAGGAAACTGATCTTATTAGGCCTCACATGACGAATCCAGAATCGCATTTTTTGGAGGATGCAATCCAATGCCCTGATTGTCAGTTACACCCTATTGAACTTACTGATGATTCTGTTTTTGAGATAACTAGACCCAAGTCAATTCTAATTCAGCAACATCTGTTACACTTGGAAATTTCAGACTGGGTGATTAATATGTAGGAGATCCTGGAATTTGACATTCTGAAGGAGGAGAGGAGTTGGGAAATTTTGATTTGTGAAGCAAACTCTAGAGGAAGTAGAAGGTCGAGTCCAAGGGTTTCAATTAAGCTGAAATCATCAAACCAGGACCCTTATGACATTTGTTCTGAGGATGTCCAACCCAAGCACACATTCATTGATTATCCTTTCGAGCTTGATTTCTCTGTAACCCAACTCTTTGGTCTTGGGTTGCATTCGCATAAATCGTAGGCCCGACCCTACTTGCTTACTGATTTCAGGTTTTGGGTAATTTTTATCCAGAACCTTGTATATTATCGATCGTGGGATATGGGTCTGCACCACAATCTGGTCGACATTTGTCGACATCTGCTGGCAGGTCAGAGGTTTCATCTTTTTATTCTAATTCTGACCTGCACCTGTGAATTCTTTATTTCTCTTCCTTGTATAGTGTGACTAGCTGAAGGCACTAAATTCAGCACATATACAGCTTTTCTTTATCTTAGAGTGGACCCATCATTCACGCAATTTTGGTGCTTTCTACTCTATTCCACTCTGTTTTATGTCTTTTTAATACAATGAGGACATTGCATTAAATAGGCATGGGGGGTGGATATTCATCTCTGAATTAATTCGTCAGCTCCGTAGATTCATTTTATTTTCTTTCATTTATATATATATATATATATATTTGCGGAATTAGGGAAGAGAACTTGGGCTTAAGAAAATTTTCAATCTTAGGAAATAAAACTATATGATTTGAACGCGAAGACCCTTCAGGTCTTTAGACTTAATCAGCCTGTGTATCCACTAAAATGTGGATTTGTTTTTCGAGTTCTCGCCATCTTAATTCTATTGTAATTCGATTAAATAAGCTTGGGTGATAAGTACACGACTTATCAACCCACCCTCTGATTTGAGGGAACTTTAAGTGTAAATCATCTGCACACTTTCTTTTCATTGACTTAGTGATCGATGGCTTTAATGGAAATAAGGTAGCTAATGAACCTTGTAGGGTTTTATGGCTGGCAAGTTATCGTGGGTAATAGCCCATAGGTAGGTTGTCCAGAGCCCAGTCACTGGACCATTTTCTTTTTACTGCCTTTAGGTAAATCTTAGACTAGGGAAGCCACCTACTTAAAAAAAGAAAAAGAAAGACAAAAAGAAAAGAAAAAGAAAACAAAAGAAATAAGCCACACTTTGCCGCACGAGTATGGCTGGCAAGTTGTTGGTGGTAACAGCTCATCGACTGGTTGTCTAGAACCCAGCTCAAGAAATGCACTGAAAATTCCCAAAACACTTGAGAAGAAGTGGAGAAGTAGAATAAACCAGGGAGATATACATTGGATTCACCCTTGTCTTAACCCCATAAAAATAAAAGTAGGGAGAAAGCTACCAGTCGTAAAGATACACCTTTAGGCAGAACTCTCTTTTTAAGGTCACCTAGAGGCATAGAAACCCGAAGTCCATTCTAATTGCCGATCAACGAGTCTATCACATTCACAAAAAATGCATAGAACTTAGGGTTCTCATCAAATCTTGGGTGAGTTGAATGGATGTAGAAGGCCACTCTTTAACCCTAAACTTAAAAAATCCAAAAATATTAGAAAAGAAGAAAAAGAGAAAAATAAATTTTTCTTTGAATAAGGTGAGGGCATGAGGCGGTTTGCATTTTGGCAGATACCCGAGTGTTGCTGTGTCTTTGAAAGTTCAGATCCTAAGTAAAAGTTTTCTTAATGTTGAAAATAACTTATGCCCAAATAATCCAACATAATTCTTTTATAAATAGCATGTAGTTTTTACCAGGGACTAGCAAAAGATAGGTGTTGAACGTCAGGTTGCTACGCTAACATGTTTGGTTTCGAAAACTTGTCGTCGTAGTATGAAAGCGAAGAACCTGTGTTCAACAAATAAAATTTATACCGGAATGAAAATCCTGGGTCGAACATAGGGAGGCTATGTCGATCTATATTCGCAATTATATTTTTTTTAGAAGTTTTCTTGAAAAGTGAGGCGATGTAATTGCAATGATGCCATAACAACAATCAGACTAAAAAGAGAGAGAGAGAGAGAGGAAACATGCATTCAATAATTCAAAATGTTTATACAATAAAACTAAATAAGAATTACACTAGAAAGCAGGAAATCAGCTACACTAGAAAGCAAGAAAATTCTACACTAGAAAGCTGTAAAGAAGAATGGGAGAGAGAAGTTATCCTCCTTGACAATTACTTGGAGGACGAGCCAAACGAGATAACGTCTGGACAAAGGAGGATGGAGCAGGATGAAGGAGGATGAAGCAGGATGAAGGAGAATGAGAAAGCATGTTGTCATCGTCACAGGATCCGCTTCCGAAAGGGGGATGAAAAATTGACTTTATCTCGTGAGAAGCATCCCAGGTGTGGGACAAGCTTCCCTTGAGCTTTGGAGAGGGAGAGAAGAGAAGGAAGGGATGAGAATTTCTTATGGAGGGGGTCTCCTTTTATATTTGCAAGGAATTGGGGAAATTTGGTCATTCCAACTCTTAAAACATTAATTCAGGACCTTTAGTGATGGAAAAAACCGTCGCTAAAGGTCTGAACGTGGGTGTAGTGGGCGGCGCACACGCGCTTGCTCGCTTGCCCGTACGCTCAACGCACGCGCACATCTAGCCGATCTGAGCTGTCCGATTGCGAGATCGGATGGCTTAGATCTCGCCTTCGCCTGCCTGCACTGCGCGCCCCATCGCGTGCGATGCCGCGTCTTCGCCGCACGTGCAATAGTGCGTGAGCACTATCGGGTGATTTGGGTCGCCCACAGCCGATCGGGTGGTCGCCTTTAATCGTGCATGTGCCGCAGATCGCGAGTCGAAGTCACATCCTGTCAATGTGCAACGCCTCGCGACCGCTACGCTGTGTGGTGGAAAGTGTCACGTGGATGTTTTAAGGCGCGTGCGTCCACAGCCGTTGGATCAAGATCCAATGGTGGAGAAGCGGCGCTCTGATTGAAGAAGAGAAGGTGTGGTGGTGCTTTGGCTGGTTGGGTGGCTGAGATGGTGCCACGTGGCGCCATCTGAGCTGTCCATAATCTAGATGATGTAGATGGTGCTACGGTTGTCGGATTGAGTTGATTTTCGTGCCATTAGGCTGTGATCGTCTATCCGAATCCATCCTTGCGGTCAGATTTGTCATTTGAAGTGTGGATTCACACCATCTTAGCCCTTGATATTCTAGGGTTCCTCGGTCACTATCTGATGCTACAGATGTCTGATTAGGGCGATCTTGGAGTCATTGAACTCCAATTGTCACCATGATCACATCTGTACGGTTGGATCTTCGATCCGAGGCCCCGATGAAAAGTTTTCCCTGTCCATGAACTTAAAAGGAGACAATTAACCTCCATTTTATTCAAACTACTCTAAATGCAAGATGATGCATGTTATGCAATATTTATAGCATGCAATGCAATTCTTTGCTTAGGAACTTTCATAAATAGACATCTTAAGTAGTGTAAATGTGTTTAAATCAATAGGCATGGGGGTGTGATGTAAACATATTTATATTACATAAAATGTCCATTTATGCATGTTCTTAAGCATAGAATTACATTACATACTATAAATATTGCATAACATGCATCATCCTACATTTAGATTAGTCTAAATAAAATGGAGGTTAATTGTCTCCTTTTATGGTCAGGGACAGGGTGACTTTTTATCGAGGCCTCGGATCGAAGATCCAACCATACGGGTCTGATCAGGGCGATGATTGGAGTTCAACGACTCCAAGATTGCCCTAATCGGATATCCATAGCATTAGATAGAGATTGAGGAACCCTAGAAGATCAAGGAACAAGATGGTGTTAGTCCGCACTTCATATGACAAATCCAATTGCACGGATGGATTTGGATCAATGATCACAGCCTAACGGTGTGAAAATTGACTCAATTCGATACTTATGGCACCATCTACATCACCCAGAAGATGGATAACCAAGATGGTGCCACGTGGCCCCATCTCAGACACCCAACTGGCTGCACACACCGCTGAAGCCCTTAGCACCAACGCTTCTCCACCGTTGGATCAAGATCCAATGACTGTGAAGCGCGCACGCTTAAGTTAAGCACTCAACACAAACATGCTTATAGCGCATTGGTCGAGTGCCTTAACAAGGCGAAGGGGACGCGGGATCGAGCCCCCGCACGCCTCAATTGGAGCAGGCACGTGCGTGCGATCAACCACACGATGGAGATCAGGCAGCTGTGTGCGCCCAATCGGCTGAACGTGCCATCTAACGCGGCGAGGTGATGCGCCATCCCACGCGTTAAGGCGCGCGGATGAGGTGGGCGAGGATCGCTCTTAGCCATTTGATCTCACGATCGAACGACCAAGATTGGAAGATCGTGGACATGCATTAAGGCGTGGGGAGGTGAGTGGCCACGCGCGAGTCGCCCACTACGGCCACGTTCAGGCCTTTAGTGACGGATTTTGTCCATCACTAAAGGCCCTAAATTAATGATTTTCAACATGTAATGACCAAATTGCCCTCACTCCTTGCAACTATAAAAGGAGACCCCCTCCATACGAAATTCTCATCCCTTCTTGTCTTCTCTCACCCCTTTCAAAGCTCTAAGAGCTTGTCCCAAACCCGGGATGCTCCTCTAGAGTAAAAATCTTAATTTTTCCACCTTCGTCCCCCTTCATGGAGCATCCTGCAGTTAGCCTCTCTCTGCATTCGAGAAGTGGATCCCGCGATGACAACGACATGCCATTTCATTCCTATTCTTCCCGCTTCATCCTCCTTCCTCCCACTACGTTCCCCATCTTTCAGGCGTCGTCCCATCCAGCTCATCCTCCAAGCGATCGTCGAGGAGGATATCTCTCTCTCCATTCTTTTTCCTGCTTTCTAGAATAGATTTACTGCTTTCTAGTGTAATCATTTCCCTCTTTCTAGTCATAATGAGTAGTGTAATGAATAATTTCTGATAATGAAATTCATGTTTATTCTACATCCCTTTTGCTTTTATTTGTAATATTCTCTTTCTCTCTCTTCTATTTGTTAAATAGTTTTCAACTAGCTATTCTATTTTGTGATAAATAAACCAGACACGCATTTTTAATCAAAGGTCCGCCTCTCTAAGTTCGACTTGGGATTTCTATTCCGATATAAATTTTATTTGTTGAACACGAGTTCTTCGCTATTCAAACTACAACGATAGGTTTTCAAAACCAAATTTGATAGCGTAGTAACCCGTCGCTTCAACAACGGCCAAGGAGTGTAAGTTGGCCTCTTGATGAAGGTGGTGGAGATCTTCTTGGACCTTGGAAGTGGAAGTGGTGGTGCTTGATGATGGACCTTGTGGATGAAGGTGGAGGTGTCCAAGCTTAAGAGCCCTTGGGCGACCACTATGGTAGTCTTTTTATAGACTTGGAGGGTCTTCAAGTGGTTTCTCTAGAGAACTATAGAAGAGTATAGAGAGTTTCATATGTGGCAACTAACATTGGTGATGAGTGGCTCTTCTTTGATCCACTTTTCAAGGTAAGGAGTTGTGGACTCAATGAAGACTATTTTTAGTCTTCAATGTAGCGCCACTTGGAAGACCACTCTAGAACACTCTAGAGTGGATAACCAAGTGATGTTGGTGTGTGTGTATGCATGACCTTGGTTGGTGGCTAGGTGGTCTAGGTTGAGTCCTATAAGTTTAGGTAATTGCGTTTAGGTAGGTTTCTAAAAATGGGTTCATATAACCTATTACCAAGGTGATAGATCCAATTAAACATAACACAAGTTTAATTGGGTCAATGTGTGTGTAATTGCAAGAGAAAATTCCCAAATAAATTGTGTGTGACTCAATTGGACTCTGACTAAGTTCAATTAGACTTGTATGGGTTGAGATTTAAGCTCAATTGTAATCCATGAGTCCAATTAGACATGTAGAGTGAAATTAGCTTCTCCTAAGTCAATTGGACTTAGTAAGAGTCTAATTAGGTTCTTAAGAAGGTCATAAGATAGTGTACTAGGCTTAAGGTACCTTAATTTAGGTTTCCTAGGGTGTATGATAGGTTTCCTAGGTCTTAAGAAGTAAGATATGGCTTCAAATCCAAAATCAGTAATTAGAGAAGAACCCCAGACATCTGATCAGTAGATTAGGTGACTTATACTTTAGAATTAAAAGTCTGATCTTGGGTCTGGACGTCCAATACTCACTCAATATGGTCATCAGGTTATGTCTTGAGTTTCTGCAGAAATTAGATGTCTAGCATATTGTCTGGATGTCTAGAGGTGGGCTGGAAAGTGGGTTTTCATATGTTCTAAGCTAAGATGACCTAATAGAAGGGTGGCTAAGGTTTGGGAAAGTGGATAGGGCTACCCTAAGACTAAGGATAAGTGCAAGGATTCCATATGGTCCTCATACTTTAATTCTAACATTAAAATCCTACAAGAAGTATAGTATACCTCTTTCCTACACTATGTCTTCAGCTTATTTGCATCTTTATTCCAGCCTTCCTCTCCAGCTCTAGTGTAGCTCCAACCTCTATCGAGCTACTATCCATTTGCTGTTCGACTTCAAGCCATATCCTGAGCTTTTAATACCTGCAAATCAAATAATACACTAATTAGTACAACATTATGGCATTATTTTAGAAATAATGTAACGCAGTAAAGATGCAAAGTATGTAATTAATGCTTGAATTAATCTTAAGTTATGGTAAGATCTAACTCAATTTAGGTCAATTAAGTCCTATGATTGTTGCTCAATCAGTGACAATTTCAAGAGGACTCTAAGATCACACTTTCAAGAATTCAAAGGACAACATAGGCCTGGTAGCTAGGAATGGTCCTCTACTAGGTTCCTTGTGCTTAAAATTACTTCTGCTAAGGAACTAATTAAGGATTTCATGAAGAAGCTTGAAATACCATTCGCATGATGAAGTCTAAGTACTTGCTCTTTCAAAATGGTTTCAGGTTATCTTATTTAGGGAGTTTCTGGAGATTGTTCAGTAGAATTTTCCTGGCGATGATTACCTTCAAAAAAATTTTCCTAGCGATGATAAAGCAATTCACTAATAGTAATAAGGGATTTCAAAACTTGAACAAGTTTTCTTGTTCTTACTTCCCAAAAATCTTGGTTTAGATTCTGACCAATCACCTTTCAAAAAAATTTCTGACTAATTTCTTTATATTCCAATACATCTTCTCTTACTATGGGGTCATACCTAATAGGCATCACCTTGTGCTTCCAGACTTGATCGAGCCTTTGCAGTCATCTTTTGTTAGGATTTGGGGCATCATCGTAGGAGTCCTTGATGAGATGGTTGTTGCATTGTGAAGGTGGACAAGGAAGGGCTTTTGGTAGAAGTAATTTCTCCAAGGCCTAAAAGTTTGTGAGCTAGTCATATTTATAGCAAGAGTTTAGGTGGTGATAATTCCCAGGTATATGGATTTCCTAGATAAAACATTGTGTTACCATCAGTTCTTTGTCTGCAATAGTAAATAGGAGGTCTAATGATGGTTGCACACAACCTCACAGGGCTAGCAACTAGGTTGTCCTCTTCCTCTACTCCTATTCCTAATTGCAACTAATATACTTGCTACAATGGTCTTCCAAGCTTGTGATGGGAGCCTCTTTTCTGAATTCTCTGTATTGAGTGTGGAGGGATTTGTCACATCCATTTTACAATAACCAGATGATGCCATATTTTTTTGTGAAAGGCAAAGATCATGGCAACTTTGATCAGGATTTTTCACAATTCCTCTGGCTTGGGGGACAGCCATGCGAAATCAATTTTCATGACTTTGAGGATAAGCAACAACAATGTTGCTAATTGACCAAGTATATTGGATACCATGTTAGTCAACCTTCCAATTACATGCTAGGGCATATCTCGAGGAGAAGATGTTGGATGGTTCAATAAATGACCAGCAAACCATGGTTGGCAACCGGTTGCCCCTACTTAAGAGGCTGAGCAAAACTTTGACTGCTTGGAGATAGTTGCAATCCCCAAGAGAGGGAGGCGTAGTTTGATGCTACTGATGTAGGTGGTGACATTGAAGGCTACATTTTTAGGAAATGAGGAATCTTGTTCCAAGAGAAAACCTTACACCTAGGAAAATTGTGTTGTAGTACAGTCGACAAATAGCTCTCAAACAAATAAAATTTATAACTCAGAATCTACAATAGTGTCCATGGTCGAACACAGAGAGAAAATATGGAATTCATGCGCTAATCTTTAATTGCATATAAATGAGCACCATAATCAAAGCAAAAAAGAGATATTCAATGAATAATATCTACTCAAATTGACAATCAATTATAAGCATGAGTATTTCAATAGATTACAATGATAAAAGGAAATCTTAAGACAAAATAATGGTGATTTAGATCATCAATTATTAGCCTTAATTAAGCATATATATCAACTACTCATTATACTCAAATATATGAACAGTGTCCTTTAATCAGAATTGCCATGCAAGATAAGTGGCTAAATTAATCCAGAGCCTTAATCCTTCAAGGTTTCAGAATTCAGACGATAGAATCAAGCACAAGACGACTTAAGTGATCAAGGCTATCAAAGCCTTCTTCTTTGTTTCTTCTCTTCTTCTACTTCCTTTTCTTTCATGAGCCTTCTCTTTCTCAAACCTTCCTTCTCTTCTCTTCTAAGCTTCTACTTCTTTAGAACTTCCCTTCTTCTGAGCGCAAGGGATCCAAATCCCCTTAGTGACTAAGTGTCGCACAAAGGTAGACCTTCAAAGAGCAAAACCCCCTCATCTCTCTATCTCTTTCTTTCCTCCTCTTCTTTCTCTCGCATAATCGAGCACATCATCGGGTATGCAGATGATGTACAATGACTAGGGCTACCAGTCATGTGTGGTAGCCGAGGAGTGCACTAGGCGGGTTAATGGATCATGATGGGTATGGGGACCCAACCCCCGTGTACTGGGCAAAGGGCCTAAAGCACGAATATAATATATCTCGCTCAGATGGCTCTCCCGCTTCCGAGGTGGGACTATGTGTTCCTTTCTCCTTCCCATGTAGTTGTAGTGAGCACTTCGTCAAATTGGAGTAGCGGCTGAGGTCTTCTCGCAAATTGGGGACTTAGAGAGGTTCTGGCCTGGAGTTCGCACAGCCTGGAACTAGAATTGAGGGAGATTGCGGCTGGAGGGTGGTGGACGTCATCAGAGAAGATGGAGGTGGCGGCGAAGCTACAATGATGACTTGAAACATGAAATAGAAGGTGGTGGTGGTGCTTGCATGTTGTGTAGGTGATTGTAAGTGGCTGGTGAAGGTGAATTTGGTGGTGCGACAGTAGGGTGTTTGGAGGCATGATGGAGGTGGTAATTCCCTCAATTTCTTAAGGGGTTTGATGCAGGTTGGTGAGGCAAAGGTTATGGAGTAGATGGCGAGGCATTTGGTGGATTATGGAGGTGTGGAGGCTTCGACGGAGCTCGGCCGTGCATGGGGAAGACAGAGGGCGTGAGCGTGGTCGTCGATCGAAATAAGATTTTAAGGGGCAAAGGAGATTAAGGGGGTGAAGAGGAAGATGCTAGACTTAGCTATGGGATGAAGTGGTGAAGGTTTGCATAGGCTTTGATTGCTCGATTGCGAGGAAGATGAAATCTTCGATGAGAGAGCGGCGAGGAAAGAGAGGGTCAGAGAGGCTCCTGCTGGTATCGCAAAGAGAGGATGGAGGAGTGGAAGGCAGTCTCGCTGCCTATGGTTTGCGGCAGCAGGTGAGGAAGTTAGGGAAGAGAGCACGCCGAAGCTAGTCGAAGGAGGCTGGAGGGAGAGGTCTTTGGTGAAGAGGTGCGGCCAAACCAAGCTAAGTTGAGAAGGCAGGAGTTCCAGAGCTTAAATCGAGCTCCAAAGAGGGCTCTAGATTAGGAAAAAGCTACGATTTGCTCTTTAGGAAATCAAGAAGCTCCTATTGATTCCATGCATTTTCATGCACGAATCAAAGGGTTTTAAGAGTTAGGGTCTATCCCAATAGGTTTGTCCAGGTGTGAACATCAATCCCACCAAATTTGGTGGGATTTAATGATGATTTGAATAGGATTCGTGGAGGTCAAAGCTTGCATGGAGGTTGGGTTTGACCTCAATGGTGGCAGGGGGCTATTTCTGAAGGACATGACAAAGTTGGGGACCTCTTTGAGAATATTTCAAAAGTTAAGGGGCAGATTAAAAGATAAAGAGAGTCGGATTGGACTAGAATGTAAACTTGGTCAAGATGATCTCTGCTTGAGCCCAAATTTTGGTACAAACCTAATTTTGACCGAAGGAATCTGATGGTGAAGTTGGATTTTGGTTTTGATTAAGTTTGACTAGGTAATTTATGTAGAAACCCAAATTAGGGTAACTTCCTATCTGAGACTCTGTTTTAGGTCAGAATGGGTTCCAATGGTAAATCAAGGATTCCAAACCTTATGGAATATTTTTATATGATTTTTATAAGATTTAGGTGAATTTTATCCTAACCAGAACCTCTATTAATTAAGCAGGTTTGAAATTAGGGTTTCGAATGTCCATTAATTCTCGAAATGCATGAAAAGCCTGTTTCTATCTTCATGAACCCTCTTGTTAGACATTTATGCTCATTTGACTTTCATTTAACCCCTGGAGAACCCCATGATTACTCTACATTTATAATCTTGTATTAAAACTGCAAATTTAACCCTGATTTAATGCATGTCTCTCAGAAAGGATATGCAATGAATTATGACTCTCTAGTAATTATGTCGGAGCAGTTGTCAATTGAGTCTAACTAATTAGAGTTAGTTATGGCTGATGATGGTGTTATCATCATACCCCTTGCCTATCTTTTGCTAGTCCCTTAGCAAAATCTTATGAAAAGAACTAGAGCTCTGGACCATGCATTGATGTTCAGATGCCTAGTTATTTTCTAGAAATTAAGTTAGAATGCTAATAGTAGGCTTAGAGGTACAAAACTATTAATCAAGATCCAGACCTGACCAACTTCAGCCCCAGTCTTCCACAAAGGTTTCTAAGGCCCACAAAAACTACGTAGAGGTTCGTTGAACCTAGTGGTTAAAGCACCCGTGCATAAACGTAACAAGTCTAGGTTCAGTTTGCCAGTGCATTTTTTTGTAAGAGAGAGGGATGGAAGTAGATTTTTCATTTGGAGAGTTTTCTCTCTCTTTTATTTTTAGATTTCCCTAGATCAAGCCCTGAATTGGCCCTAAACACGGTCTATATCAGATTCCTTGTCCCCACCATCAATCCTCGAAGGGTCCCTAGCAATCGATTCTTCAGGATAGCACCACCCATGGCAACCCCTAGAACCTTGGCTTTCGACACTTCGAGATAGTGCCACCCATGGCATTTTGTAGCTAAATTCAAGCCTTGACAATCGACATTTCGGGATAATCCCGCCCATGGCACCTAAATTAGCACAAGGTGCTTACATGCCCCTGGTATGATATTTCAATATCTTAGGGATAAGCATCGAGGAGACGATATGTTATTACGCATCTTCGGGGGGCATTTCCCACCTCTTTGCGCTAAGAACTCATCCAATCAACTTGTGTTGTCGCACCATTTCTAAGCTTAGATCTTTGAGATGAACTTTCATAATAGAACACTTTTGGCAAATTTTTCTTTATTAAGTGCACTGCACCAGACTAAGTGTGTGATTTTGGGTGCTCAGGTTACCAAGTCCTGCAAACCAAAGGGCAGGCAACGGAGCCGAATAATCCTTAAGCCTTAAACCTAATACATTAGCCTCGCACTTTCCTCGACCTCTTGAGGATTAATCTGGATCTTAACAGATATGTGAGTGTTTAAGCCCTAAAACAAGCCCAAGAAGCCTAAGATTAGCACTCATACTAATCTCCTTATCTCTCTATCATCTCTGGACTTAATTCTTTCTTTTGATTAGGTCAAGAACTTAAGTAATTTCCATAATCAAGTGCTAATGACTACCATTTTGTTCTTGAACGTTTACTCCTTTTGACATTTAAACTTTCTCCTGTTTTCCTCCTTATGAATGATATGCAATCAATTCTCAAAATTTTCCTACCCTTTCCATTTTTTGTTCTTTTTTCAATTTTTTTTTATTTTTTGATTTTTTGAATATGTATTTTTTGGGAGAACCCCTCAAAAACTTGAATTTTTATGTGTTTGCACTTTAACTGCCCCCCATGCCTAAGTTTTGCAATGTCCTCATTGTAAATCGGAGGGTATGAAATTAGCTTGATTCATGGGTTAGAACAAGTTCAAAGGGTTGGTGAATGAGTTGGGATGACTATTATGGATGATTTCAAGCCTTGATAGGAATACCAAAGGTGGAGTCAGATGTTCTAACTCTGAATTCTAAGTGCAGTGGGAGTGTAGCTCAAAAGGATGATCAGAAAGGTTTCGATTTTTTGTAATGATGGGTTGCCTCTCATTAAGCACTAAATTCAATGCCTTCAGTCGAGTAGAAGGTGATCATGGAGAGGGAGTGGTCAAATTGGATGAGTTTTGTAGAACAAGCACCTTGATCAAGAGCCTGGTTGGTTCAACCAGGTGCTTGTTCAGATCTACCGGCTGATGATGCAGCCCAAACCCAATCAATCTGGTGGGTTGATGGATGTGAATTAGTAGATGCAAAGCCCACCAGGTATTTTGTGGCTCAAACAAATATGGTAGTGCTAATCGTGGGTTTGGCTGAGTCGAATCAGCCTGGTCAGAGTAGGGATTCTCAAAAGAAATGGATTAGTGGAGGATGTAGGAACCCTACAAGAGTGATTAGAAAAGGATGGGACGTGATTAGTGATGGGTCGGCCCAGATAGGTTGTTAATATGCGGATTTTATCATTGAAATGTGTATAGTGGTTAACCTAATTTGGACCTAACCATCTCTTTGCAAAATTTTTAACCTGGCCTAATTGATTTTATCTTGTCACTTTCAGGCCCAGGGTCGAACTCGGGGAAGTGGGGTTCAAGTTGAGTTTCTACGTTTTCCTTAAAACGCGTCTCTTCCGTTCGCTTATTGTGTTTTTGGTGTTTTTCTTATTTAGGTTTTTTATGGTAATCCTTGTTCTTGAGGCACACCCTCAAAATTGTGTCCTTGGCTTTCAGCCGAAACAAAGTTCCAAAACACACCTTGCTACTCGCAAGACGGGGTACCTGCAAATCAAAGATTATCTTCTCTTTTATATCTTTTTTTTTTATCTTTTTACTAAGAAGGAAGCTAACAGACAGAAAGTAAATATAGTATCTATATATATATATATGTAGTATATATATAAAGGGGTGGGGGTGGAGGTGGCGATGGAGTGTAGCACCGTGTCGGGTCGATCGTCGTCTAGAGAGACGCAACCAACACGACTATGTGCCGCATGGAGTGAGGATGGATGATGGATGATGACTGTGTCCACGCTTTTTGTATGCATGTATCGGGGAATATCAGCAACTGGTGTAGATATTCCCACGATACAGCGTATAGTAAATAACGTGAAAATATATGTACATATGTATGTATATAAGTAAATATATCTATATATATATAAATGTATAGGTATATATGTATAGATATATATAGATATATATGTATATATATATATATATATAGGTGTAGATGTAAGTATATATATATATGTATATAAGTATATATGTCTATATATATAAGTATATGTATAAGTATATTGATATATATATAAGTAGATATATATATATATATATATATTATATATATATGTATGTGTACATAACTATATAGATATACTATGTCTATAAGTATATATATATATATAGATATATGTATGTATATATATTTATGTATGTATATATATGTTACTATAAGTGTGTGTGTGTGTGCATGTGTGAGTATAGGTGTGTGTGTGTGTTGCTGTGAGTAAGAAAAAAAGAGAGAGAAAGAGAGAGAGAGAGAGAATGCATGAGAGAGAGAGAGCGAGCAGGAGGGAGGGCGGACGCGCGCGGGAATACTCGCGTTAGAGAGAGAAAGCGGGCGGGAGAGCTCACGGAAGGGACGAGTTAAGTCATCGGTGGATGGCGGCAGACGTCTGGAGTCGCATCATCTGGAGAAGGCAGCGGACGTCTGGATGTCACGGGTGTGGGCGCACGCATTCGCGTAGGGTTCTGCAGGCCCACGCGAAGACGACGAGGGGGCGATGGCGCGGAGGAGCGAGCGTGGAGGAGGGTTTGCGGCGGTCGCGGAAGGTCGCGGAGGAGGGCAAGGGACGACGCGAGGCCTTAGCCGGCCGCTGCAGTGCGCGCAGCGGCCAATTAAGGGGTGCAACGGCGGAGACGATAGGACAGAGATTAAGCGGGAAACGCCCTGCAGGCGCGTGCGGAGGCTGTGAGCGACTGCGGGGACGGTTGCGGAGGAGGAGGGGGGAGCTGTTGCTGCTGCTACCGTCGCTTGGTTGCTGCTGCGGTGGCTTCAAGCTTCGGACCTTGAAGCAGCAGCAATGGCGTGGAGATGAAAACGAAAAGAAAAGAAGACACCATGCCCACCAGCTTGTTGAAGAGCTGGGCGGTGGTGTTCCCACTGTGGTGGTGTGCACCACAGTGGGTTCTCCTGCTCGCCGGGTGTCTCCTAGAAGGAGGGCTGGCGTATGGGAGGGGAGAACGGGTGAGAGGAAGGTGGTGGAGCTGCGGGGTGTCTTCGTGCAGCAGCACGTATGTGGCTCTTCGTGAGGAAGAGGCTGTGGCTTTAAATAGAGGAGGAGAGCGTGGCTGCAAGCATGGCTGTAGTAGGGGGGATGGCGTGGGAGTGGCAGCCGTAGGGAGAGGCGATGGCAGGGAATGGCATGCTGCAGTATGGCGCGGGAAGAATTGCAGCTGCGGGAAGAAGAAGAATCGCGGGAAGAGAAGAAAAAAGAGGAAATGAAATATGGAGAGGGGACTTTTGCAAAGAGACACTTGAAGAAAAATGTAAAAATGCAAACCATTGTTTTATTCTCTTCTCTTCTCAATTAAATGCATGAATGCAAGTGTTTTTACAAATGCAACTACAGGATCCTAATATGCAATGTTAATGTTAGGAAATAGCATAAGAAGGCATTATTACAAGCGTGTTTTGAGGTGCAAACATATACCCCCATGCCTATCTTTTGCTAGTCCCTAGCAAAACTTTATTTAGAAATGATCTTAAGCTGAAGATTTTCTTCTGAGGTGATATCGGTGTGTTTATTATCGGATATTGTGAGAACCAATTGTAGAGAAGATTACCAGTACTTTAAGTCTTACATGACAAACATCATCTCTCAACTAACCAGGACTCTTGATATTTAAACCTTAAGTACGATTTCCAAGACCCAGGAGGTTTTGCCGTACTCGAGAGCTCAAGAGGTTACTGTTTGTGCATAGTGAAGGATCAAGGCTGACCAAATGAACCTTAAGACTCACTCCCAGGGTTTCACGAATTTTTAAGTACAGGTTGGTCCCAGTTTCAGCTCGTGCTTTCGGATTGACCCTTAAGATGATTACGGAAAACTCAACTCCCATTTTCTGATTTTTTTTGTGGCTCACCGGAAAACAAAGTATACAGACATTTATGAGATATAAAGACTCTTTTGCAACATCTTTTTTTTTTTGACAACTCTTTTCTTCTTTCTTTTTTTTTTTTTGAAACACGTGTCAGTATATCTCTTACAACACATTTTGAAAGAACACACTTTTTTTCTTTTTGGTGGGAGAGTTTCTTTTTGGTGGAAAGAGTCGCTCCTAAACACAAGACTAATGCCTGGGATAAAAAGCCTACCTGCGCGCACAGGTAAGGACTCCACCTTCCCTAATGAACACTAAGGTTGGATCTTATGTTCACTTGGTCCTTCCTGATATGTATAGTGTGAACAAAGTTTACTTAAGCTCTCAAGAAAAAGCAAACTAACGGATCCTGTACTGGTGTCTCAGGTACAAGAATACGTCCTTAGTTAGGAGAGATTTTGATCTATTTTGTCAATGCTTTAAGTGAATTAAGCCGAGCCAGAGCGAATCAAGCTTCTGTGGCCTGGAAATTCTTCAAAACAGAGGTTGAATATCCATAAACACTTATTGTATTTTTGTTTCAGCTTCCAGATCATTACTAAACACCATTTATTATAATATTTATATATTTTTTTTTTCTTTTTTCTTTTTCTTTCATATTTATAAATGGGAGGAAATTGTATGATACCATAAAATACCTGGATCCTATGGATGCCTATCCACCCCCCCATGACAAACAATGCTATGTCCTCATATGCATGCAGGGAAAGGCAGAGGAAGGATGGAAGATCGGGTAACAAGAGCTGAGATTTAGGGTATAGATCAGGGTGGAAGGGTGGGTGGATGGTGGGTAGTGAAGAGAAAAGTGAAGTGATTGCGATAGAGGTGTGAAAAGTGATGGTGGACGGTGAGAGATTTGATGTTTTCTGGGACGAGAGTGTCCCAGGCAGATCAGAAAATAGATCAGGAAGAGGAATTTGGCCCTTAGATTGGCCAAGAAGAGGGGCTCTTTGGATAGATTGATCCAACAGGGAATAGCCCCAATGAGTAAGATGTGGGCTCAAGGTCCCAGTGTGGAGTTGCAAATTCGCCTGATTTGGCGGGAAAGAAAGGGCAATCCGGTCTTCTAGAGTGTGGACCGGCGGTGAGCAGCCCGGTGATGACTCAGACCACGAGGTATGGGAAGTGGAGAAAACCTCGTCAGAAGTCTGGTCAGGAGAAGGTACAGGAATAGGGAGGGATTGGGGAATGTCACAGTTTATGTTGGTTAGGCAGTCGTCAGGTAATTCGCAGCAGTCTGAATCGGCTCTAATTAGTTTGATACAGGTACTGACAGTCATGTTCTCGTTAGACGTGTCATCCTTGATGTAATCGCTATCAGCATGAGAGTGCGGTGCTACAGCGGGATTAACCTGAAATCCCGGAGGAATACTCGGAGCTTGTAGAATTTGATGAACCTGTTCTTGAGAAGGTTGTACCTGTGGTTGCGGACCACAGGGTACGAAGTTTTGTGGGTTTGGAACAGGTTGGGCGGGAAGAGTGCCCTGAGATCGAGTCGCCATGCCTAGTTGACTGATCTCAGCATTCTGCTGCGCCAAATGCTGAAGAGAGGTCATGTTCTCTTTATGGCGCTTTGACATTTTCGTCATCATTCGCATCAATTTATCAAGAGGCTTTGATGCGTTTTTGTTTTGCGGTACGAAAGGGCCTAATGACGGATTTGCCATAGGATTAGACTGGGCCCTTGGGATGACGGGTGCAAACGATCGCATTGGTCCACCAACGGGGTTTTGGCGCTGCGGGTTGTTGGACCATGCGAAATTCGGATGATTGTGCCACCCTGGATTATACGTGGCAGAAATGGGTTGTTCCCCAGGGTGTAGGCATCTTCTATTCCAGAAGACGTGTCCGCATATGTGTCCGAGCACGCAGAGGCTTGGTCCTCCGTGTTGAAATATTGGCTCGCAGAAGCCATTCCACATGACTTATTGAGTCGCTTGACGCGACATTCGATAAGGAAGGTCTTGCAGGGTTTCTCGGGATAAGCCTGGTGTTGAAAGAATTGGAATTGTGACGAAGTGGTGTGGTGGGGGTGTGTGCCATGTTTGTGGAGGAGGAGGATGATTCGGCTCTTTTTCTAGATTTATCAGTCAATTCAAACAGTTCAGGGTTGTGTGACATCCTTCCAAACATACACTACGCAGGAAGAATTGGGGGGATAAGAGGGGAAAAGAGATGAGAGAAATGACACCGCAAAGGTACACTTGATTACAAATCAATACAGTCAAGTTCCTAACCTCTACAGTGTGTCCTTAGACCTAAAGATCTAAGTTACCTATTATCACGAACTACGGAACCGAATGCGAGCACCACGGAACCACCGGGCCAGATTGAAAGGCCGTTTGCCCCAGTCTTAGACACCTGATAGCACGTGGGAACTCTCACCAGCACGTAGCCACTACACGCAGGTAGTTAGACCTCCAATCCTTAAAAAGGGTCAAGTTACTACCAGTTTTAATTAGAGGCTTAGGGTCAAGTGCTTTTGGAATGTGAAGGGCGTTTACAAGTAATGCCCAAGTGATTGATTTTCAGAGTGTGTAAAAACAAGCATGCAACGGGGAAATCTCCCCGAATTGAAGTTTTTAATTGGTGAATGGTTTTTAGAGTTAAGCCTTAAGTAGTATGAATTTTATGGTTTTGCTGAATTACCAATTTAACCAATCTCCGGATTTTGCAAGAATACAGGTTTTCCTTCTAAGCCCAAGGAACCCTTCTTCAATATCAGTTAGTTAATGCATGCTAAAATGCAGTGGGCTACCCTAAATGGGGATTTCTAAGTGTGGATGCACGAATCAGTTTCATACCAATGTGAAAGGAAGACAAAAATTTCAATTCAAGTGCTCCCAATCACCAGAAAGATGTCCACACACCCAAGTCTTCAACCAACAGATAAAGAAACTAAAATTTTTGGGGTTGAAGTATTCAGGATCGAATCATAGGCAAGTTTGAAAAGTAATGGTGGGGTTGGAATCAACTCAATTCCAAGTCTCCCCACCAAAAATGTGATCCCGAATTGAAGAAAAGTGAGGCAAAAGAGGAAAGCAAGCAATCTTTTTCTTTGCCTCAAAGAATACTTCCCATGGCGAAAAAATCTAAGAATCAAGATTCTCGAATTTTCTCTATGCGAAGTATGGCAGGAAATCCTGGGGCGGTGGGAGTGAAGACAACCAATCGAACAAGTGAATTTTAATCCACTTGCCCCAAGAAATCCGAAGAAGTTTTTCTAGTTTTTGGTTTTCAAATTTTTTTTTTTTATTGTTGAGGTAGCAAGTTAACCCTAGTTGTTAAGAAAAGAAAACATACTTGTTCGGCAATGTGTGCAAAGCTCCAATGCAGTGTCGGCATCTTCACGTTCTCATTCCCGCCTTGGATCTGCTCTCGTTCCTGACTTCGTCTGCTTTCCTTCTCCTTCCACCAAGTTCACCTGCACACCAAAAACAAAAATACCCGTGAAGAGAAGAGAAAAATTAAAAGGAATTGAATAGAAACTTACTTGAAGGCGCACCTCCCTAGCAACGACGCCAGAAAAGGATCATGGGTCGGCCCGGATAGGTTGTTAATATGGGGTTTTATCGTTGAAATGTGTATAGTGGTTAACCTAATTTGGACCTAACCATCTCTTTACAAAATTTCTAACCTGACCTAATTGATTTTATCTTGTCACTTTCAAGCCCAGGGTCGAACTCAGGGAAGTGGGGTTAAAGTCGAGTTTCTACGTTTTCCTTAAAACGCGTCTCTTCCGTTCGTTTATTGTGTTTTTGGTGTTTTTCTTATTTAGGTTTTTTATGGTAATCCTTGTTCTTGACGCACACCCTCAAAATTGTGTCCTTCGCTTTTAACCGAAACAAAGTTCCAAAACATGCCTTGCTACTCGCAAGACGGGGTACCTGCAAATCAAAGATTATCTTCTCTTTTATATATTTTCATTTTATCTTTTTACTAAGAAGGAAGCTAACAGACAGAAAGTAAATATAGTATCTATATATATATATATATATGTAGTATATATAAAGGGGTGGGGGTGGAGGTGGCAATGGAGTGTAGCACCGTGTCGGGTCGATCGTCGTCTAGAGAGACACAACCAACACGACTATGTGCTGCGTGGAGTGAGGATGGATGATGGATGATGACTGTGTCCACGCTTTTTGTACGCGTGTATCGGGGAATATCAGCAACTGGTGCAGATATTCCCGTGATACAGTGTATAGTAAATAACGTGAAAATATATGTACATATGTATGTATATAAGTAAATATATCTATATATATATAAATGTATAGGTATATATGTATAGATATATATAGATATATATGTATATATATATATAGGTGCAGATGTATGTATATATATATATGTATGTTTATATGTATATAGCTATGTATATATTTATATAAGTATATATATATAATACTATATAGATGTATATATATATGTATATAAGTATATATATCAATATATATGTATATATATATATGTATATAGATATGTGTATATATATATGTATATAAGTATATATGTCAATATATATAAGTATATGTATAAGTATATAGATATATATATAAGTAGACATATATATATATATAGATATATGTATGTATATATATTTATGTATGTATATATATGTTACTATAAGTGTGTGTGTGTGTGCATGTGTGAGTATAGGTGTGTGTGCGTCGGTGAAGGTGTGTGTGTGTGTTGCTGTGAGTAAGAAAGAGAGAGAGAGAGAGAGAGAGAGAGAATGCGTGAGAGAGAGAGAGAGCGGGCGGGAGAGAGGGCAGACGCACGCGGGAATAGTCGCGCCAGAGAGAGAGAGCGGGCGGGAGAGCTCGCGGAAGGGACGAGTTAAGTCGTCGGTGGATGGCGGCAGACGTCTGGAGTCGCGTCGTCTGGAGAAGGCGGCGGACGTCTGGACGTCGCGGGTGCGGGCGCGCGCCTTCGCGTAAGGTTCTGCAGGCCCACTCGAAGACGACGAGCGGGCGATGGCGCGGAGGAGCGAGCGTGGAGGAGGGTTTAAGGCAGTCCCGGGAGGTCGCGGAGGAGGGTAGGGGATGGCGCGAGGCCTTAGCCGGCCGCTGCAATGTGCGCAGCGGCTAGTTAAGGGGTGCAACGGCGGAGACGACAGGATGGAGATTGAGCGGGGAACACCCTGCAGGTGCGTGCGGAGGTTGTGAGCGGCTGCGGGGAAGGTTACGGAGGAGGCGGGGTGAGCTGCTGCTGCTGCGGCGGCTTCAAGCTTCGGACCTTGAAGCGGCAGCAATGGCGTGGAGATGAAAACGAAAAGAAAAGAAGACACCATGCCCACCAGCTCGTTGAAGAGCTGGGCGGTGGTGTTCCCACTGTGGTGGTGTGCACCACAGTGGGTTCTCCTGCTCGCCTGGTGTCTCCTCGAAGGAGGGCCGGCGTATGGGAGGGGAGAACGGGTGAGAGGAAGGTGGTGGAGCTGCGGGGTGGCTTCGTGCAGCAGCGCGTATGTGGCTCTTCGCGAGGAAGAGGCTGTGGCTTTAAATAGACGAGGAGAGTGTGGCTGCAAGAATGGCTGCAGCAGGCGGGATGGTGTGGGAGTGGCAGCCGCAGGGAGAGGCGATGGCAGGGAATGGCATGCTGCAGTATGGCGCGGGAAGAAGAAGAATCGCGGGAAGAGAAGAAAGAGGAAATAAATATGGAGAGGGGACTTTTTCAAAGAGACACTTGAAGAAAAATGTAAAAATGCAAACCATTGTTTTATTCTCTTCTCTTCTCAATTAAATGCATGAATGCAAGTGTTTTTACAAATGCAACTACAGGATCCTAATATGCAATGTTAATGTTAGGAAATAGCATAAGAAGGCATTATTACAGGCATGTTTTGAGGTGCAAACAATTAGTAGTCTAGTCAATGTTCAAAACCTGATTGAAAGATGGAGGTGAATCGTATGTAATCGAATCAGAGAGAGCTGAATCAGAGTAGAAGTTGATTCTGGTGGCAAGTCAGGGATGGGATCGGATTTTAGAAGGCTCTATATGTATTGTTGGGATCGGATTCTGGTGGCAAGTCAGGGAAGAGGAGGCTTCAATGAGATTCGAATTGTTGGCCTCAACATAAGAATCAAACAGCGGATCATGGATGCTGAGGCCGTAAACTGGCTCGTAGTTATCTGGAAACAAAGGCTCTTCGAAATTAGCGTATGATTTGAAATCATCAGAGAATTTATGAAGATTGTGTTTTGAATCTGATTCCAAATCAAAACTTCCACCACAAAATGAATCAAGATGTGTAGAATCAGCAACCTGACTTGGATCTAGCCTAATTTCAATTTCTGATCTCAAAAAGGTGTCCTTATAAGGCATGGGCTCAGGTTCTTGGTTCCTAGGATAGACCCAATCGACTCTAAACTCTTCCAACTCCTCGATTTCTGTATCACAGATCGACTTGACTTCCGAAAAATCAATTTGTATCTCGGAGGAGTCTGGAGAAGTGTAGTCATTAAATACAGGCCCAGAATCGTAATTTAAATTCAAAATGTGACTCTCATCATATGGGGCCGCATAATCATCCCAATTAGGCTTAGATCTAGATTCTAGGTCAGATGTAGGCATTGGGTTACTAAAATCTAGGCTAGGCCCTATAGGGGTGTCAGAATTATTCTCGAGGATCACCTTATCAAAATAAGGGGTGGAATTTACACCATCAAGATGTTCTGATTCAATCTCATCATCACAGGTGTCTGGAAATTCAGGGTTTAGTGAGCCAGCTTCATGGTTTTCTAGGGCTAGTTCGAAGTAATGAACACCTGCAATTAGATCCTCTAAGCCCATCTCAAGATAGGGTGTATTATTCAGCACATAATTTAATTTAACTTCCATCTGGGTTGAGGGTCCATAATAATTCTAATTTTCTAACCCAGGTTCTGGGAAATCATGCTGATCATCAGTGTTATTCCAAGGTGTCTTATTATCTTCTGAAGGGATGTAGGGGTATTCTCGATCAATGGTGTTATACAATGTATTCAGCCATTTTCCCTATTTCTCTATGAGAACTTGGTGTTTTCCCAAACGTAAAGGATATTGCAGACACTCGTTGCTATGTAATTTCATTAATTCAATGTATTCTGCTAAGAGATCATTCCAGGTTGAACTGTGCTGCATACGTGTCCATATTATTTTGATACGGTTCAGAATGTGGTTTGTTGTTGTTGCAAATTTATCTTGAATGTCCCTATCTAAGGCTCTATAATATTCTTCATGGTGTCTATAAGCAGCCTCAATCATCTTATCTTTGATAGTCATTTGAGACACAGGTTTCCTAATTGCTTTTCCTAAAATGTCAGGTTGCATTTTAGAATTAGATGGTGGAATCAAGATGTAGAATCAAATTTAGGTTCAGATTGGAGTTGATCAGATTAGAGAAAAATTCTCGAGATGATCTAATGAGGTCTCTTAGGTTAACAATCTAATGACCTTTCCTGTGTGTGTGCTCTAATAGAAGGGATGAGCGACTAGATGTGAATTGGACCCAATCAAGGCACCTAAAGATTTTTGGATGACTAAGGCTTGTTTTGAGGCAGATATGCCTCTGAATCAAAAATCCGCACACCCAAGAACTACATGGGTAGACAGGAAGGGATAGCTCAGTAAAGATCCCTACACGATAAAGCGTCCCCATGTGTTACAGGGTTTCCCCCACTTGACCTTCTTTATCACTATGGTTCCAAGTAGACCGGAATGTACGAATTGAGACCTTAAGTCTACCAATTTTAGACTAATTTATGCCTTGGATTTCACTTGATTTAGAAATTGATTTGATTAATGTCATAATTGTAGGTTGATTGGCCCACAATGTAGACCAACTTCACCTAACCTGTCCTAAAAGATGAAAAATGAAATCTAGGTCAAGACTCGGAAATCACCCTGAATTGACTCTCAGGTTATTAGGTCCACAATTTTTAGGGTTCAAGTGAAATTAGAGCCTGATTTTAGGGTTTAAGTGATTAGTTCTTTTCAAGCAAGGGTTTGTGTACCACACAAATGCGGGAGGGTCAATTTTCTTTAATTCAAGCAAGTGTGGACTAGCACTTCAAACCCTAATGTTGAAACCCTAATTGGCTTTATTTCAAGTCCAACTTGATCTTTAGGTGTACACCTTGGACTTCAAACAAAAAGTGCGTAGTCCAAGATCAAAAATTAATCATAAATCCCTAGTAGGTACATGAAATCAGGATAGGGATCTCTAAACAAAATCGTCTCAAGCTTCAATCAGATATGAATTTTTTTGCAAATCAGGAAACTTGCCTTTAAATGAAAATTACTACGAAAATAAGGTAGGTGAGTCCTAATTGACTTGTTTCCCTTTTATCTTCCCAAGATTTAGATAATGATTATGGAAGAAAAGAGATTACCTGCCCTAGGAGTGGCTGATTTGCGCGTAAGATCGCCTTGTGATGTACCTCACAAAATCACTAGAAAACAAATAAGGCAAGTTAGTGCTCAAATAGAATCAAGTAAAACAAGAATAGTGGTGAATTGTGCGTTGCTCCCTAGCAACGGCGCCAATGTTTGTCGAGCTTTTCATCGAGTCTAGGAAAAATTCCATTGTATAATCGACAAATAGCTCTCAAACAAATAAAATTTATAGCTCAGAATCTACAATAAAGTCCGAAGTCAAACAAAGGGAGCAAATATGGAATTCGCACGCTAATCTTTAATTGCATATAAATGAGCACCATAATCGAAGCAAAAAGAAAAGATATTCAATGAATAATATCTACTCAAATTGATAGTCAATTATAAGCATGAGTATTTCAATATATTACAATGATAAAAGCAAATCATAAGACAGAATAATAGTAATTTAAATCACCAATTATTAGCCTTAATTAAACATATATATCAACTACTCATTATACTCAAATATATGAACAGTGTCCTTTAATCAGAATTGCCACGCAAGATAAGTGACCAAGTTAATCCAGAGCCTTAATCCTTTGAGGTTACATAATTCAGATGACAAAGTCAAGCACCAAACTACTTAAGTGATCAAGGCTCTCAAAGCCTTCTTCTTTGTTTCTTTTCTTCTACTTCTTTCACAAGCCTTCTCTTTCTCAAACCTTCCTTCTCTTCTCTTCTAAGCTTCTACTTCTTCAAAACTCCCCTTCTTCTCAACACAAGGGATCCAAATCCATTCAGTGACTAAGTGTCGCATAGGGGTAGACCTTCGAAGAGCAAAACCCCCCCATCTCTCTGTCTCTTTCTTTCCTCCTCTTCTTTCTCTCACATAATCGGGCTCATTATCGGGTATGACGATCATGTACAGTGACTAGGGCAATCGATCACGTGTAGTAGGCGAGTAGTGCACTAGGTGAGTTAACAGATCGTGAGGGGTATGGGGACCTGACCACCATGTACTGGCAGAGGGCCTAAAGCACGAATTCAATATATCTCGCTCAAGTGGCTCTATTGCTTCTAAGGTGGGACTATGTGTCCCTTTCTCCTTTGCATGCAGCTGCAGTGAGCACTTCGTCTAATTGGAGCAGCGACTGAGGTCATCTCGCCTAATTGAGGACCTGGAGAGGTTCTAGCCTAGAGTCTAACAGCCTGGAACTGGAATTGATGGAGATTGTGGTCGAAGGGTAGTGAACATCATCGGAGAAGACAGAGGCAGTGGTAGAGCTATGATGAAGACCTGAAACATGAAATAAGGCCTCATGGCCACATTAGAAAAGCTCAAGAGAACCACCAAGTGATGGCAAAGTGGTGGTGGCGTTTATGTGTTGGGTACGTGATTGTAAGTGGCTAGAGAAGGCGGATTTGGTGGTATGACAGTTGGGTGGTCAGGGGCGTGATGGAGGTGCTAATCCCCTCAATTTCTTGAGGGTTTTGATGTGGGCTGATGAGGTAGAGGCTATGGATTCAATGGCGAGGTGTTTGGTGGATTGTGGAGGTGTGGAGGCTTCGCCGAAGCTCGATTGTGCATGGGGAAGACGGAGGGCGTGAGCATGGTCGTCAATCGAAACAAGATTTTAAGGGGCTAAGGTGATTAAGGAGGTGAAGAGGAAGATCCTAGACCTAGCTATGGGATGAAGGGGTGAAGGTTTGCACTGGCTTTGATTGGTCAGTCGTGGGGAAAATGAAGTCTCTGGTAAGAGGGCAGCGAGGAAAGAGAGGGTCAGAGAGGCTCCTACTGGTATCGTAAAGAGCAGACGAAGCAAAGGAAGGCAGTCCTGCTACCTATGGTATGTGGCAATGGGTGAGGAAGTTGGGGAAGAGAGCTTTCCAGAGTTGGTCAGAGGAGTTCTAAGGGAGAAGTCTTTGGTGAAGAGGTGTGGCCAAACCAAGCTAAGTTAAGGCAGGAGTTCCAGAGCTTCAATAGAGCTCCAAAGAGGGCTCTAAATCAAGAAAGAGCTCTAATTTTCTCTTTAGGAAATCAAGATGCACCCATTGATTCCGTGTGTTCACATGCACGAATCAAAGGGTTTTAGGAGTTAGGAGGGATAGGTTTGTCCAAGTGTGAACATCAATCCTACCAAATTTGGTGGGATTTGATGATGATTTGAATAGGATTCGTGGAGGTCAAAGCTTGCGTGGAGGTTGGGTTCGACCTCAATGGCGGCAGGGGGATATTTGTGAAGGAGATGACAAAGTTGGGGGCCTCTTTGTGAATATTCCAAAAGTTAAGGGGCTGATTGAATGACAAAGAGAGTCAGATTGGACTAGAATGTAAACTAGGCCAAAATGATCTCTGATTGGGCACAAATTTTGGTACAAACCTAATTTGGACCCAAGAAATCTAATGGTAAGTCAGATTTTGGTTTTGACCATGTTTGACTAGGTAATTTACATAGAAACCCAAACCAGGGCAACTTCCTGTCTGAGACTCTATTTTAGGTCTGAATGGGTTCGAATGGTTAAATTAAGGATACCAAACCTTATGAAATATTTTTCTATGACTTTTAGAAGGTTTACATGAATTTTATCCTGACCAGAACCTCTGTTAATTAACTGAGTCTGAAATTAGGGTTTCAGTTGTCCATTAATTCTCGAAATACATGAAAAACCCATTTCTGTCTGCATGAACCCTAACATTGCACATTGATGCTCATTTGACCTTCATTTAACCCTTGGAAAACCCCATGATTATTCTACATTTATGATCTTCTATTAAAACTGCAGATTTAACCCTGATTTAATGCATGTCTCTCAGAAGGATATGCAATGAATTATGACTCTCTGGCGGTTATGTAGGAGCAGTTGTCAATTGATTATGGCTAATTAAAGCTAGTTGTGGCTGATGATAACATTATCATCAAGAGAGTTGATGGAAAAATATTGCAAGACCTCCACTACAAAATAAAACCAATAAAAGGATCCTCACAATATAACGTAACACTCCCCTTCTAGCTGGAGCATATATATCAATCATGCTCAGCTTGTTCCTAAACTTCTCAAACACAGGATGTAATAAGTTCTTGGTGAACATGTCTACAGTCTACTTTGAAGAGGCTAAACAAGAGGTGCAAAGTAAACCCTGTTGAATCAGACTTCTAGTATAGTCACAATCTACCTCCACATGCTTTGTTTGTTCATGAAACATAGGGTTATTTGCTATATATGTTGTAGCTTTGTTATCACAGTACATCTCTATAGGCTGCTCAATAGTAACATAAAGATCTTTTAATAATAATCATATCCAGATCATCTCAGCAGTTGTATGTACCATAGCATAGTACTCTTATTCGGTACTCGAACATGACACCACACTTTTCTTTTTACTCCTCCATGTCACCAGATTTCTTGCAACAATGGTACAAAAACCTGTAGTAGACCTCCTGTCCCCAATATCGTCTGCATAATCTACATGAGAGTACCAAACAATAGTCATAGGTGTTTCGATCTCTCTGAAACAAAAGAGTTTGAGTCGTGCATCGAATAGCCAGGCCTGTTGACTTGCCTCAATGGTTTTTCTATTAGTATGCCAGTCATGGACAACTTTCATCTTCTCTTTATAAAGTCTACTATTCTCATAAGCATCCTGATGAATTTCCTCAAGCTCAAAGTGCTGAAGCTTCCTTTAAGTACTAGCTATATGGGAATCCATATTGCATTACTTGACAGCCCAGTATGCCTAATGCTCCAGCTCGACTGGAAGGTGGCAAGCTTTACTAAAGACCAAGTGGTATAGTGACATGCTGATCGGGGTCTTATAAGTGGTCCTGTATGCCTAAAGGGCATCATCCAGTCAGGTGGACCAATCCTTCTGGCTAAGTCTCACAGTCTTTTGTAAGATATTCTTAATCTGCCTATTTGAGATCTCAGTTTGCCCATTTGTTTGCAGGTGATATAGGGTGGCAATGCGATGGGTAACCCGTATTTCCTAAGTAAAGCCTGACACTGGGCGTTAATAAAGTGACTCCCACCATTGCTAATCATGGCCTTAGGTATCTCGAATTGGAAGAAGATGTTCTTTTTAACAAAATCCATGACAGCAATGTGATCACACTTTTGAGTAGGGGCGACTTTGATCCATTTCGAGACATAGTCTATTGAGACTAATATATATTCGAAGTCGTTGGATAGTAGGAAGGGAACCATGAAATCAATGTCCTAGACATAGAATATCTTGATGATAAGAATGGGCTGGAGAGGCATCATATCTTTCTTGGTGATGGTCCCAAGAGTCTGGCATCTAGTGCTGGTTCTAGCAAAGTTGTGTGCATCCTTGAATAGTGACGGCCAATAAAAATCGGACTACAAAACTTTTGCAACTGTCTATTTTTCAGATAAGTGGCCACCACAAGCTTGGTCTTGATAGAAGGATAACACACTTTGAACCTCATCCTCAGGGATGCATCTCCTAATGATCTAGTTGGTACAATGTTTAAACAGCATAAGATCATCCCAAAAATAGTGTCTAGCTTCAACCAAGAACTTATCCTGTTGTTGTCTAGACTAGCCGTGCGGAATCTGCCCTACAACTAAGTAGTTAACCAGGTTTGCATAACATGGGAGATTCTTTCCCTACACGGCTAAAATACACTCATAAGGAAATGCATCAGTCACAAGCAATGAAGGTCCAATTTGCTTCCGGTTAAGTCTAAATAGGTGGTCGACTACGACATTCTTGGATCCAGCCTTGTCTTGTATTTCTAGGTCAAATTCTTGTAGGAGCAGGATCCATCTGATCAGCCTAGGTTTTTCATCCTTTTTGGCTAGCAAGTGCTGGATAGCCGAATGGTCAGCATAGATTATCACGTGGGTTCTAAGAAGGTACAATTTGAAATTTTCAAATCCAAATACTACGGTGAGTAACTCCTAATCTATTACAGTATAATTTCGTTAAGCCTCATCTAAGGTTTAGCTCGCATAATAGATAACCATGGATTTCTTCTCCTGTCTTTGTCCTAGGACAGCACCAATAGAAAAGTCTGATGCATCACACATTATTTCAAAGTCATGGGACCAGTTTGGGGGTTGTAGAATAGGTGCATTCGAGATTGTATCCCATAAAGTGGTGTAGGCTTGGATGCAATCAAGTGTCATGTCAAATTGTACATCATTGGCGAGAAGTCAGTCAAGGGCTTGGATATCTTTGAAAAGTGTTTTATGAACCTTATGTAAAAACGAACATGTCCCAAGAAATATCTAATTTATTTGATCGAGCTAGGAGGTGGGAGTTTGGATATTAGATCAACTTTAGCTCAGTTAACTTCTATGCCCCGATGTGAAACAATGTGACTGACGAAAATCCCTTTTTAAACCATAAAATGGCTCCTTTCCCAACATAGCACAAGGTTAAGCTTGATACATCGCTTTAGGATTTTCTCTAGGTTACTAAGGCAATGATCAGATGAGTCTTCGAAAATGGAGATATCAACCATAAAGACCTCTAGGTATTCACCCACCATCTCCGAAAAGATGGCTAACATGCAAAGCTAAAAGGTAGTAGGTGCGTTGCACAACCCAAATGGCATACGGTGGAATGCAAATGTGCCAAATGGGTAGGTGAATGTGGTCTTCTCCTAATCCACAAAAGCTAGAGCGACCTGGTTGTATCCTGAATATCCATCAAAGAAGAAAAAATATTTTCGCCCTGCTAGTATTTTGAGAATCTGGTCAATGAATGGCAGGGGGAATTGATCCTTCTTAGTGGCCTCATTCACCTTCCTACACTCGATACATACCCGCCATGTAGTGGTGGCGTAGGTGGGGATGGATTTGCCTTAATCTTTTGTTACAATGGTGAGCCCAGCCTTTTTTGGTATCACTTGAGTAGGGCTCACCTAGGGGCTATTATAAATCGGATAGATGATTCCTATGTCAAGCCATTTTATAATCTCTTTTTTAACAACCTTTCACATGTTAGGGTTTAGTAGCCTCTACATCTGGCGAGAAGGTCAAGCCCCATCTTCTAAATAGATCTTGTGAGTATAATAGCTAGGGCTAATTCCTCTTAGGTCAGAGGTTGTCCACCCAATTACTGCCTGATGTTCAGAAAAGGTTGTAGTCAACCTAAGCTATTGGACCCTGGTCAAGTGTGCATTGATATCACAGGGAAGGTATGAAAATGATACTCAATAAAGTGTGAAAACAAATAGAATTTATGCTCGAATGGAAATCCGAGGTTGAACGTAGGGAGCAAGTAGCAAATCAATCTCAAGACTACAATTCTAAGAAAAATATATAAGCAATTGCAACCAAAACTTATTCAAGAATGATATATCAATAATTCAAGTACCATTGTGCAAAAATAATGGGTTAAAATGGTGATTTGAATCACCAAATTAACCCAAGACAATTTAATCACAATTATTTGAAATGTTTGAACAGTGAATATCAACCAATTTCCACAGCAATTAGTATCTCAATGATGCAACAGTAGCCTAAAACCAGCAGCAGAGGCAAAGGCCTCTCTTCTCCTTTAAGCCTCAATGAGAAGCACAAGCACAGCACAGCACAACACAGAGGCAAAGGCCTCTTCAAATCAGCTAAGTATATAGAGTAGAAGGTGTGAAGGGCAAAACCCCCCCTCTCTCTCTCTTCTTTTCTCTCTCAAAACAGGTAGACCAGACCGAACCTGAGTAGCCAGGTAATTAGATCAAAGCCCAGACCCACGTGGTGGAGTGCGGGCAAGGGCACGTACGATGAAGCGTGCAAGCAGGACCTCACCCCAGTGCTCATGGAGGCGATAAGGTAGAGGCACAACTTCAACTTATCCCCTGCATGGGCTTTAGCAACCCATGATGTGGGACCATCTGTCCCACAGTCTTCTTTGCGTGTAGTTGGAGATTGGAACACTGATTACAGTCGTAGTTGTGGATGAAGGCTCCAATAAAGAACTTGGAGATGCACCTGGGAGTAAACAGTGAGGTCTGAGGGAGTTTCCTGGAGGCATCGTGGTCGGAGGACTGCAGATGAGGTCGATGGTGTCGAGGCGGTGGCGGAGGTCCAATGATCACCTGAAAAGCATGAACACGGCATGGTCGCCCAATTAAATTGGCTCAGAAGCTTCGTTGGATGTCGACGGGTGCAGTGGTGATGTTTTTGTGGAGTGAAAGTGCCAATGTGGTCTCACGACCTCGGGAAGGTGGTGCGTAGGTGGTGGTGTTCAATGGTGTGATGGAGTGGGTAAAACCCTAAATAGGTTTAGGACTTTTGTAGGTGGATTCGAGGAGAAGCTTTTGAAAGTGGTGGTGGTGAATTTCATGAAGTGTGGTGGCCAGGCAAACTCGTCAAAGTTTCGCCAACCATGGGGAAGATGGGGTTGGTGTGGGCGATATAGTGGGTGCGAGTGGTTTGTGAGTGTGGCAAAATAAAGTATAGAGAGAGAGGAAGGGATAGAGGGGATTTGAGGAGAGGTAGAGGGACATAGAGCATCAATTGTGGCTCAACTGGACCCGAAGAAGGAGAAGAGGGCGGTGAGGTGGCGACGAGGACAAAGACAAGGAAATCGGTCACACTTTGGCTGGTAATGACCGCGAGGAAGAGGGGAAGCTGGTCGGTCATCCAATTTGATGGTTGGATGGCCAGAAGAGGAGAGTGGAGGGGAGTCACCAGAGCTAAGTTTGAAGGTGGCTGAAGAATGGAGAGAGAAGGTTTTCTTTGACCAAAACTCGCTAAGGTGGTGAAGAATGTCATGGGGGGTCATTTATAGGGCTTAGGGGAGCTTGAAGAACAGGAAACAAGCTTCAAAGCTTGCTTAGGATTCAAGAAGAATCCCACTGATTTCATGGGTTTGCACGGATGAATCAGTGGGTTTTAGGAATTAGAATCAATCCTCATAAGTTTTCCTAGGTGTGAACATCATTCCCACCAAATTTGGTGGGATTTGATTGCCATTTGAGTAGGATTCTACTTGATCAAAGCTTGCCTAGAGGTCGGTTGACCTCCAATGGTGGCAAGGACTAATATGAAAAGAAGATGCAAAAGTTAGGGGGCATTTTAGAAATATTTCAAAAGTTGAGGGGCTATTTGAGATAATAAGAGTTAGACTTGGACCAAAAAGCAAACTAGGTCAAAATAATATCAGATTGGGCTCAAATTTTGGTACAAACCTAATTTGGACCCAAGAAATTTAATGAAGTCCGATTTAGGTTTCAACCAAGTTTGACTGGGTAATTTATGTAAAAACTTAAATTAGTGCAGTTCTTTGTCTATGACTCTATTTCAGGTCAAATTGGGTTCAGAAGATCAAATCAAGGATACCAAATCTTAGAGAATATTTTTATATGATTTTTAAAAGGTTTAGATGAATTTTATCCTGATTAGAACCCCAGTTACTTAAGAGGATCTATTTTTAAGGTTTTAGATGTCCATTAATTTTTGGAATTTGTGAAAACCTGTTTCATTCTGCATGGACCTACTTGTTAGATATTAAAGAACATATGACCTTTAATAAAACCTTGAAATAACCCATGGTTATTCTATAATTGTGGAATGCTATTAAAATTACAGAAATAACCCTAGTTTCTTATCTTCTTCTCAAATCAGATCATTTTGCATATATGACCCTCTGATGCTAATGTAGGAGTTTTTATCAACTTTATCTGACCAAATTAAGCTAGTTATGACTCATGATGGTGCTCCCATCATACCCCCATGCCTAGCTTTGGCTAGTCCCTTAGCAAAACCTTATGAACCAAACCAATTATCTTGGTCGAATGTAACCGTTAGGATGCCCTACTAAGCCGCAACTTTAGGAATCAGATCTTAATACCAACTATAGGCTTAGAGGTACTCAAGTACCAGCCCAGATCCAGACTTGGCCAGCTTTCACCTCAGTCTGTTGCAAAGGTTTCTAAGGCCCACAGGAACTATCCTAAGGTCTGTTGAACCCAGCGATTAAAGCACTCGTGCTCGTAACATGGTTAGCCCAGGTTCAATTTGCCAGTATATTTTTATAAGAGAGAGATGGATGAATTTTCATTTGTGGAGAGCTTTCTCTCTCTTTTTCTTTTCATTAAATTTTTCCTTAGATCCAACGTTGGATTTTCCCTAAACACATTCTGTATCGGATTCCTTGTCTCCTCCATCAATCCTCACAGAGTCCCTAGCAATCGATGTTTCGAGATAACACCACCCATGGCAACCCCCAGAGCCCTGGATTTTGACACTTCGAGATAGCGCCTCCCATGGAGTTCTGTAGATAAATCCAGACCCTGGTAATCGACATTTCAAGATAATGCCACCTATGGCATCTGAACCAACATAAGGTGCTTACGTGCCCTCGGTAGGATATTTAGATATCCTAGGAGACAAGCACCGAAGAGACGATATGTTATTGGACATCTTCGAGGGAAATTTCCCGCCTCTTCGTGCTAGGAACTCATCCAAATCAACTTATGTTTTCGAGCCGCTCCTAATCTAGAGCTTGGGACCATTTTCAGAACAGCATAAATGCTTTTTGGCATGATTTCATATTTAAGCGCACTGAACCAGACTGTGTGTGATTTAGGGTACTTAAGTTACCGAGTCTTGCAAACTAGAGGTCAGTTAATGGAGCCGAATAATCCTTAAGCCTTAGACCTAATACAAAAGCTTTGCATTTTCCTTAACCTCTTAAGGATTAATCTGAATCTTGGCAAGTAGGTGAGTGTTTAAATCTTAGAATAGATCCAAGAGGCCTAAGGTCGATATTTGCCACTAATCCCTTAAGTTTTAGCCTTCCATGTCTTAATTCATCATTTGATCCAACCTAGAAGTTAGGTATGTTCCATATCATTTTGAAGGGACTTAATTTCTTCCTTTATCTTTTTGCTCCTTTCTTTTCTTTTCAATTTTTCCCCCTCCTCTTTTCTCATTTTTTTCTCAAATGGATCTTCTCTTTCCTCAACCTCCTTTTTTTAATGTGAAATCCTTTTGTGAGATTTGATTTTCACGGCATTTTGCACTTTAATACCCCCCCATGCCTACGATTTGCAATGACCTCATTGGAAATTAGGTGGGTTCAAGTTCAGCTTAGATCGTACATTAGAACAAGCTAAAAGGGTGGGTGGACGAGTCGGGGTGACTATTGCGGACGATTTCAAGCTTTGGTATGTGTACCAGAGGTGGAGTCGACTATTCTATTGGAAGAACCCTAAAGTGTAATATGGGTTTAGCAGAGAGTTATGTCAAAAAAAATTTTGGGTTTTTCAAAGAGATGACGGGTTGCCTCCCGTTAAGCGCCAAGTTTAACGCCATTAGCTCGACGTAATAAGCTCAGGGAGAATGGAGATCAAAACATAACTAAGACATGTTTGGTTCGGTGAGCTCGACAAACAGTTTGAGTCCTTGAATGTTCATGAAAGAAGGTTCAGAATCATGGCTGAGTTCACTAAATTCAACTGCTCCATTTCCAAAGATTTTTCTTACCAAGAAAGGTCCAATCCATTTAGATCTAAGTTTGCCTAGGAAGAGTTTTAGCTTGCCATCAAAGAGTAGGACTTTTTGACCAGTGTGGAAAGATTTTTGCACAATGTGCTTGTCATGGAAGGCTTCGACCTGGTTTTGTAGATACATGAGTTCTCATACGCATCACTACATAGTTCCTCGATCTTGCTCATTTGCAACCAGTAGTGTATTCCAACCTTCATCAGATTCAGATTGCACTTCCGTACTGGCCAATAGGCCTTATGCTCCATCTCTACGGAAAGGTGACACACCTTTCCGTACATTAATCTGAAGGGAGACATGCCTAATTGGGTCTTGTGGGTGGTCTTATAGGCCCACAAAGCTTCAGGAAGGTGACTGGACCAATCCTTCCTATTAGGCCGAACAGTGACCTGAAGGATCTTCTTGATCTCTCAATTTGATAATTCTATAAGTCCATTAGTCTAGGGGCGATAAGGAGTCGAGATACGATGTGACACTCGGTACTTCTTCATTAGGGACTAGAAGTGCACATTATTGAAATGACACCCACCATCGCTGACGATGGCCTTAGAAACCCCAAATCTAGAAAAGATGTTCTCCTGGATGAATCGAAGAACTTTATGATCGCTAGTTCTCGTGGGGATAGCTTCAATCCATTTAGAGACATAATCAGTAGTGATCAAGATGTATTCGAATCCATTAGATTTGGGAAAGGGTCCCATGAAATTGATTCCCCATATGTGAAAGATTTCGCACACAATTATTGGGTTCAAAGGCATCATATCCCGCAGGCCCATGTTGCTGAGGGTCTGACAATGAGCACATGGCCTACAATATGTTTGTGCATCTTTGAACATCATGGGCCAGAAGAACCCACACTAGAGAATTTTCCCTGTGGCTTTACACCTAGAGATATGACCACTATAGGCCTGGTCGTGACAGAATGAGATCACATCATTTACCTCATCGTCAAGAATGCATCTCTGAATCACCTGATCATTGCCAATATGGAAGATATACGGTTCCTCCCAAATATAGTACTTGGCCTCAAAAATTAGCTTGTCCTGCTTGGAAGTCGTCCAATCTCGCAGGACTTTCCTCATAACCAAGTACTTCACTATATCAACAAACTAGGGGAGACTGTGAATAGCTAGTAGATGCTTGTCTAGAAAATGCTCGGTGATCAGACCAGGTGGGTCGATGATTGAAGAAGGAAGATAGGACAAATGGTCAACTACCACAGTTTTCTTTTTCACCTTGTAGTGAATCTCAAGATCAAATTTTGCAATAGCAAGATCCAATGGATTGATCGAGGTTTCAGATCCTTCTTCATGAGTAAGTACCTCACAACGGTGTGATCTGAGTAAATGATGACACAGGAACCTAGAAGATAAGATCTAAATTTTTCTAGGCCAAGTACTAATGCCAATAGCTCTTTCTCAATAACCGTGTAGTTATGCTGAGCCTTGTCCAGTGTCTTACTGGCGTAGTAGATGACCATGAGTTTCCCAGCAACTTTTTGCCCAAGCACCACCCCCACTACGTAGTTAGATGCATTGCACATGATCTTAAAGGGTAGAGACTACATAGGGGATTATAGGATTGGTGCTTGAGTAACTCGATCACGTAGGCTCTCAAGTGGACAAGTGCACTCATCGGTGATCTGAAAAGGGACATCCTTTGAGAGAAGATTAGTCAGGGAGCGTGCAACTTTTGAGAAATCGGGAATGAAACGATGGTAAAGATTGATGTGCCCTAGAAAAGAGCAGATGTCCTTTACCAAGCTAGGCATGGGTAGTTTAAAAATCAAATTAAAGTTGGCTTAATCAACCTGGATGCCGTTCTCAGAAACAAGTTGACCCAGGATAATTCCCTCAGGAACCATGAAATGGCTCTTTTCCTAGGAAAGAACCAAATTCACGTCGATGAAACGCTTGAGGATTTGGACCAAATGTAGGAGGCAATCATCAAAAGATTCCCCAAATATTGCAAAGTCATCCATGAAGACTTCAAGGTATTCACCTACCATATCTGACAATATGGAGAGCATACATTGCTAAAAGGTGGCTGGTATATTGCAGAGATCGAAAGGCATCCTACGGAACGCATATGTCCCATAGGGGCAGGTGAAGGTGGTCTTCTCTTGGTCCTTAGGATGGATTGCCACCTGATTATAACCAGAGTGCCCATCCAAAAAGCAGAAGAAACGATTTCCCGCTAGTTTCTCAAGGATTTGATCAATGAATGGTAGTGGGAAATGATCCTTTTTTGTGGAGGCATTCAGTCTTCTTTAATCAATGCAGACCCTCCACGAGTTTGCTATACAGGTCGGTATGGTCTCTCTGGTTTTAGTTGTGATCACCATGAGTCCTGCCTTCCTAGGTACAACTTGGATTGGACTTACCCACCGACTGTCGAAGATTAGGTAGATGATCCATGCATCCAACCACTTGATGATCTCCTTCTTCATGACCTCCTACAGAATAGGATTCAGACATCTCTGCATTGCGTGGGATGGTCGTGCACCCTCTTCGATAAAAAAGTGGTGTGTGCAATACGAAGGATTAATCCTAGTCAGATCATCGAGAGTCCAACCAATGGCTCTCAGATGCTGCTGGAGGATAGAAATCAGACGTGTTTCCTAATCAGGGTGAGGTGGGAATTGATAATCACAAGAAATGTTTGATCGAAACCCAAAAAGACATATTTTAGATGATTGGGAAGAGGCTTCAGTTCCATAATGGGATTATCAGCAACAGTAGGTGGTTCAGGGTGGGTTTTGGAAGCAAAGGTAGGAGCTGTAGGTGTGTCTAGGTCTGGTCTAGGTTCCTCTAACTACGGGGTTTGATCCTCTTATAGTTGAATATCAGGGATAACCAGGTTTTCCTCAACAAATGGCTCTTCAACCATGGATTTGATATCGCAGATCTACTTGATAACCCCACAGTTTATTCCTTTTGGGCCTTAAAGATATAAATTTTCATTGTTTTGTCCCCAAATTTAACTCATTCTGGTCCTCTTCACAATTGATGTTGGCCCTAGCTGTGGCCAAAAATGGTCTCCCTAATATGATTAATGTATCTTTCAATTTTTCAAGAGCATCCATGACTAATACAATGAAGTCTACGGGAAAATAAAAATTGTGTATCCGAACTATAACATCCTCGAGAATTCCTTTAGGTGACTTGATGGATCGATCTGCTAATTTCAAAGTCATCTCTATCGGTTTTAGCCCAGATTCTTCCATGTGATCTAGTAGGGATGTGGGTATCAAATTTATGGAAGCTCCTAGGTCTAATCAGGCTCTATCAAACTATATATCACTGATTGCACAGGTGATCAGAGAGGTGCCTGGGTCTTTTGCCTTAGGCAGGAGTTTGCTCAAAATGATGGAGCTGGCTTGCTCCAACAATACGAATGGATTCCCACTTTCGATTCGTGGCTTATGCTTAGGGGTACATATGTCATTCAAAAATCTCGCATAAGCCGATACGTGGCGAATCACATCCATCAACAGGATGTTTATTTGGACCTACTCAAAGAGCTTGACTAGGTCCACCTCGAGAGCCACGGGTTTGTGTTTCGTCTTTCCTTTGGTCAAAGCCTCCGGACATGGAACCTCTGCAGGTTCCTCTAGAATTATTCTAGGTTCTTGATCTGGGACTAGGGTATCATGGATAACCAATCTAGGGTTTTGGTGCAAACTACTGGGTTGGGAGTGGCTTGAATAAGGTGGGTCTTGAGTTGTGTTGCCACTATGGGTGGTAATAGAGTTCAGTCCTGTATGGTTCTGGGTTGGGATAGCTAAAAGAGTTGGTTGCTGCTGATAACCACATAAGATGTCAAAGCCTCCATCTCTTCAGTTGAAGGAGTAGATGGGGCATGATAAACATAATGTGCTTGGCCCTGATTTGGGCTCATAACGTGCCTCTTGTTCTACACATTATTTGGGTTAGGAAGAGGCTAAGAAGGAAGTGCACCAGGCTGGCGAGCACTTGCCAGCTGAGCTAATTGATTGCGCAGTTCAGAGATCTCTTCTTTGTGTTATTTTTGCATGTCAACCAAGGTCTGAAGAATTAGGGAGGTCTAGCCTCCTTTTATGGGCTAGATTGGAAGTTTTGATTGGGCCTTAGTTGAGTGGGCTGATACGGTGATGGGTTTTGTGGTCCGGGTTGGAATTGAGGTCTTGGATTTGGGTTGTTTTCCTACCATGCGAAGTTGGGATGATTACACCATCCAGGGTTGTAGGTATTAGAGAAAGGGTTATTCTGGATGGTGTGGAGATCCTCATAGGTCTAAGGAACTACAAAGAAATTAGGATACGAGGGTTCAGAGTTCCCCCAACTGTGGCAGGCTAGCCTGGAGTTTCCTCCATGACTGAAATCAAACGGGGGTGGATGGGCATCCATCCCTTGAGAGTGGTAGATTTTGTGTGCAGTGTTCGAATGGTAGATTGCATTGCTTTAGGACGAGCAATGTCGTTCATAGTATAGTGCGAAATCCAATCAAAACAAAAATATTTGTAAAATAACTAGACTTGGAGTCTCGTTCGTTCATCTCCGGGTGGCATTTAGGAAATGCAAAATGAATTCGATCTTGATCGCTCTACTTGGTTAAAATTACACGACAATTTCTAACCTTCAGATCGTTGTTTTGCCATTTGCATGATTAACCCTTATCATGTGCACAAGCGTTAAGTAGATAACGAATGTAAAAGTGTGGGTTTCAGTACGCATGATCCTAGTTAAATGATGACTATTGACAGAGAATGCATTAACGGTTAGATCTTCAATGTTTTTAGGCACCGACATGCTAATTGCAAGAAAGATGTAAAATGAGCGTAGGAAACTTAATCACAATAAAGTATTGCAAGCAAGCACATGGTGATTTTCACACATAGGTATACAGATATATAAAAGGATGATTTCATTGATTTCATCAGAGTTACAGAGCACAACTAGAGGAAGGCTTGTAGATGAATGCTTGAAAACATAAAACTAGCTTCCAGAAAACCACTACATAGATGAATCCATGGGGGGACTATGCATGCATCATTGGGGGAGAAATATGGAGCTACACTACTAAGCAATAATAAAGTAGTAAATCTATGAGGAACTATCCACTTAGCTAACAGAAATAAGGGCATTCGGAGGTGGGCTCCGATGGCCTTTGACTTGGTTGAGAGGAGGGGCGATGTTTATGAGATGAAACCGGTGTTTAAATGATGTAGTATTGTAGTATAAATGAAATCGCCTTGAAAACAAATAAGAAATTTATTACTCGAAAGCCTAAGTATCCGAGGTCGAACACAGGGAGCAAATTGGTATTTAAAAACTAAGATCACAATCTCAATTTAATCAAATGTGACGTTCAACAATCAATAGAATGAGATTCAATGTATATGAAAAATAAAGAGAGAATATAGATGCAAAAAGAAATTGTCTGTTCTTTCTTCTTCTCTTCTCTCTGATGTCTTCTTCTTCTCTTTTCTTCTTCTCTTATTTCTTCTTCTTCTTTCTTTCTCTCTGTGGTTACTCTTCTCTTCCTTCCTTCTTTGTCAGCCTTGGCTTTAGTTTCTTCTTTGATTTCTTTCCTTCAGCTTTGCCTTGCCTTTTTCTTCAGCTGCACCTTCACTTGCTACAGTGCTTCTTCCTTCCTTCCTTGTCTTCTTCAGCTTCTGCCTTCACAAGTCCTTCTTCAGTAGCTGCCTCTTCCTTCTCCTTATTTCCCTGTACAGCGAAGAGGAAAACCAACCCCTACCCTCCCCCACATACACTCTCTCTCTATTTCTCTCTTCGCTCTCTCAGAGTCAGCTGGGTAATCGGGTCGAGTTACGCGCACCTGGGTCGAGGCGCACCGGTGTAGGTGGTGCACAAGGAGTTCAGGGTAAACGGGTCAGGTAGCCATGTTCGCGGAGGTGTGGGTTGCGGACGAGGCGGGTGAGCGTGGGCGAGGGGGCCTCACCCCATGTTCTGAGGTGAAGAGAAGGAAACACAAAATCAAATTATGCTATGCACTTGCACTGAGAATTTTCGAGGTGGGACTAAAGTCCCACCTGCTTCTCTACATGCACGCAGGAGGAACACCTGTCCAATTGGGGTAGCTGCAATCGCTGAAGCCTCTGATTGCCAGGTTCGAAAGGTTCGTGGACTAATTTCACGCACCTGGGATCCCTCAGCCTGGAGCAACGCAACCTAGAGTGAGCAAGCAAGCTCCTTCATGCTTGCTTCAATGGTGGAATAGGGTCGGACCTGCACTTCATGGATATGGCCTCACAGCTGTGTCAAATCACTTGGGAAGCTTCTCCGTGTCAGGGCGAAGGTGAAGCAGGGGGTGGCATGGAGCAAAACGGCCTAGGCATGCAAGCCTAGGTCAGACTGTGACCGTGGAAGTGCGTGTGTTCGGTAAGGGTGTAGGGTGTGTGTGGCAGTCAGTGAATGGGTGGATGGTGATAAGTGAGTGATGGCGGAGGTTCTAAGGTAGGTGGCAAGGCATGTGGATGGGTGGAGTGACGGATTCACCTCGCTGGTGGTCTACCGTAGATGAGGAAGACAGAGGTGGTTGGTGGCTGTTGAGGGGGTTTTTATGAAATTAAGAGGTGGAAAATGATAGGTAGAGAGAGAGGACCTTACTGAGGGTAGTTGGACGAAGGGGGAAAGGTGCAGGATGAGCAGCGTGTGTGTGCCATCATCAGAGAAGAAGGCCCTGGGGTGAGGAAGACGGTGACGATGAAGGGGTTGGAGGAGCATGTGCAAGTACGGTGCGACATGGAGGAGCAAGGTGGAGAAGACTCTACCACTGGTATGGTGGCAGAGCGATGAGAAGAGGGAGCAGAGGTTGCTGGAGCTTGCAGGCAGTTGCCCGGAGATGAGAGAGGAAGAAATTAAGGGAGTATCAGCGGCCAAAACAAGCTTGAAAGATGCGGCAAGGATAGGGGGTCCTTTTATAGCTCCCGGTCGAGGTCCTTGTGCTTGGAAGGCAAGCTTCCAAGTGCAAGGATCTCATTAGAGATGGAAGGTGCGGATGATACCTAATTCTCTCAAGCGTTCTCATGAGAGACTGGGTGCGAATCGAATCTTGGGATCATGTTTGGACAATAGGGAATTCCTCAGAAAATCTCCCTTCCAAATCTGGGAGGGGATCACTGAGGAATCGGGGAGAAATCCTCCTCCAATCCTTGCTGGAGTAGGACTCCTCCACTGTAATGGTAGAGGGACCTAAATGCAAACAGTGGCAAGGAATATAGGGGGGTCTGCACAAGGGTTTTCAAAAGGTAGGGGTCAAGATGTAATTGGGTGCAAAGTAGGTCAAGGTGACCTTCCTGTAGTTCCAAATTTTGGTACAAACCTAATTTGGACCTAAGGAATCCAATGTTGAAGTTGGATTTTAGGTTTGACCATGTTTGACTAGATATTTTACACAAAAATCCAAATTAGGTTAAATAATTAGCTAGGACCCTTATCTAGGTCAAAATGAGTTCCAAAGGCCAATTTGAAGGTTCTAAACCCTATGGGATATTTTTACATGATTTTTAGAGGATTTAGTTGATTTTTATCTTGACCAGAACCTTGTCAAATTAAGTGGGTTTTCTTAGGGTTACAGAATGTCATTTAATTCTTAGATATCACAATAACCCTTTTCTGACTGAACCATCCCACCTTTCCTCTTATTAAGTCCAATTAACCTATGTTTAGCCTCTGAGAAATCCCGTTGATGTACTGTAATGGTAAAATTGCAATTTTACCCTTTATTTCATGTTTTCTTCTCAGAACAGCTCTTCCTTGAATTAGGCCTTTCTTTAGGTTATGTAGGAGCTTTTGTTCTCTTTTCTAGGTCAAAATGAGCTAGTTAGGGCTCATGATGGTGTTCCCATCATATCCCCATGCTTAGCTTTTGCTAGTCCCTTAGCAAAATTTCAAGGTTTTAACGTCTATTCTAGACCATGAGTTTCCTTCACCAGTTATGATAAGTGCTTTTTCTTTTTCTTTTGTGACTAGGTCAGAATGCTGACAATGGGCCTAGAGGTACTCAAGTACAAAATAAAATCCAGACCGGACCAACTTTAGCCTCAGTCCTTCGCGAAGGTTCTTAAGGCCCGCTGGAACTATACTAAGCTTCGTTGGACTCCGCGGTTAAAGTACCCATGCTTGAGACATATTTTAGCCTTGGTTTAGTTTGTAGTGTGTTTTGTAAGAGAGAGACAGAGGATTTATTTGTTTGGACAATTTTCTCTCTCTTTTCTTTTTATTTCTAGCCTCAGATTGGCTTCTCAACATGGTCTGTATCGGATTTCTCATCCCCATGATCAATCCTCTAAGGTCCCTGGCAATTGATGCTTCGTGATAGAACTGCCCATGGAAACCCCCAGAACCCTAGCTTTCGAGATTTCGAGATAATCCCACCCATGGTGTTCCATGGCCAAATCCAGACCCTGGCAATCGACATTTCGTGATAATGCCGCCCATGGTATCTGAACCAACAGAGTGTTTACGTGCCCTAGTAGGATATGTAAATATCCTAGGAGACAAGCACAGAGGAGACGATATGTTGTTACGCATCTTCGAGGGAAATTTCCCACCTTACCACGCTGGGAACTCGTCCAAATCAACTTGTGTTGATCGACCACTCCCAATCTAGGCAACTTTTTCAGAACACTTCAACGCTTTTGCATGATTTTGATAGTTATGTGAACTGAACCAGACTATGTGTGGATTGGGGTGCTTAGGTTACCGAGTCCCGCAAACCGAAGGTCAGTTAACGTGGCCGAATACTCCCTAAGCCTTAGACCTAATACTTAAGCTTCGCATTTTCCCCAACCTTTTGAGGATTATCCAGATCTTAACGGGTACTTGAATTTTAAGCCTAAGATTCTAGTGCAAAAGGCCTCAGATCAGCACTCCTACTAATATCTTTTCGTGTCTCCCTAGCACTTTTTTTTATTTTTCTCTCTTTTTTTTCTTGATGTGGTATAGAGCTTCAGTTAATCTCTTAATTTCTTACTAATGGCTATTCTTTCTTTCTTTTTCATTTTGTGCCCCTTTTTTGTCATTTCGTTCTTTTTCCTCATGTTTTGTATAGCCCAAAAATTTTCTCTCCCCCCTCAGTTTTTTTTGTTCTTTTTTAAGATTTTTTTCATTTTTTTGTGATATGTGAATTTTTGGTTGAAACCTTTTCTTGTGATATGATTTTTCATGACATTTTGCACTTTCATACCCCCCCATGCCTACGATTTGCAATGTCCTCATTGTAAATTAGGTAGGTTTGAATTCAACTCAGTTCATTTATTAAGACAGGTGTTGGTGGGCGAACGGGTCGAGGTGACTATTGTGAACGATTTCTATACTCGGGTATGGGTACCTAATGTGGAGTTGATTGTCCTAATGGATGAACCCTAAAGTACAATATGAATTCAACATAGAAATGTCAGGAAAGGTTTCGGGTTTCTCAAAGAATGACGGGTTTCCTCTCGTTAAGCGTTGAGTTTTACGCCATCGGCTAGGCACAATGTGCTCAGGGAGAATGGAGGATAAAGGATATCTCAGCCAAATTTATATCGGTTCTGTCAATGAACAGTTTGAGTCTTTGACCATTCACGATGAAGGGTTCGGAATCGAGGCTGAGTGGACTAATCTCAATGGCTCCATTTCTAAAGATTCGTTGAACTAAGTAGTGTCCGATCCATTTAGATCGTAGTTTTCCTAGGAATAATTTGAGTCTGGCATCAAAGAGTAGGACCTTTTGACTAGGATGAAAGATCTTTCTAGATATGTGCTTGTCATGAAAGGCTTTAACCAACTCTTTGTAAATTTGTGAGTTCTCATACGCATCGTGGCGTAATTCATCAATCTCACTCATTTGAAGCTTTCTATGGGTTCCAGCCTTAGAAAGATCTAAGTTGCAGTTTCATATTGCCCAATAGGCTTTATGCTCCAATTCTACGGGGAGGTGACATGCCTTCCCGTACACCAGTTTAATGGGAGACATACCTAATTGGGTCTTCTGGGCGGTCCTATAAGCCCACAAAGCTTTCAGAAGCTAAGATGACCAATCCTTCCTGTCAGGTCAAATAGTAACCTGGAGGATTTTCTTGATCTCCCGATTTGATAGCTCAGCTAGACCATTAGTTTGCAGGTGGTAGGGAGTAGAGATTCGGTGCGACACCCCGTATTTGGTCATCAGTGACCTAAACTGAGTGTTTGTGAAATGGGTCCCTCCATCAGAAATTATTGCACGTGGAATCCCGAACTGTGAGAAGATGTCTTGGTGAATGAACTTGATAACAACTTTGTGATCATTGGTTCAGGTCAGAATGGCTTCAATCCACTTGGACACATAGTCAACAACAAGTAAGATGTATTCGAAGCCGTCCAAGATAGGGAAGGGTCCCATAAAATCAATCCCCTAAATGTCAAAAATTTCTCATACTAGAATCAGCTGTAAAGGCATCATGTCTCGATGGCTCATGTTGCCCAAGGTTTGGGAATGGGTACATGCCTTACAGTGATTGTATGCATCCTTGAAAATTGTGGGCCAGTAAAAGCCACACTAGAGAACTTTTGAAGCGATTTTGTGTCTTGAAAAATGTCCACCGCATGTCTAGTCATGGCAGAAAGAGAGTATGTCTTTGAATTCCTCTTCCATGACACATCGTGGAATTATTTGATCAGCATCAATGCAAAACGTATACGGGTCTTCCCAAAGGTAATACTTGGCATCGGAATGCAATTTGTCCTTCTTGGCCTTCAGCCAATCAGACGAGATCTGATGTGATGCCAAGTAGTTTACTATGTTAGCAAACCATGGAAGCCCTATATCGATAGTCAGGAGGTGCTCATCAGGAAAGTGTTCCATGATGGGTCTAGAAGGGTCAATGATCTCACAAGGGAGGCGAGACAAGTGATCAGCTACCACGTTCCATTTTCCTGCTTTGTCGTGAATCTTGAGGTCAAATTCTTGCAATAGCAAGATCCAGCAGATTAATTGAGGTTTCGCATCCTTCTTTGCAAGGAGATGCCTCACAGCTGTGTGATCCGAGTAGATAATAACATGGGAACCCAAGAGGTAAGATCCAAATTTTTCTAGGGCAAATACTCTGGCTAGCAGCTCTTTCTCAGTAACCGTGTAGTTACGCTGAGCCTCGTCAAGTGTTTTGCTAGCGTAGTAAATGACCATGGGTTTCCATTCGATTTGCTGCCACAAAATCTCTCCTATAGCGAAATCAGATGCATCGCACATGATCTCAGAGGGTTAAGACCAATCAGGGGACTGTAGGATCGAGGCTTGGGTAACTCGATCACGGAGGATCTCAAATGGTTGAGTGCATTCCTTGGAGATTTCGAAAGGTACATCCTTGGAGAGAAGAGTAGTCAAGGGGCATGCGATTTTTGAAAAATCAGGGATAAATCGACGATAAAAATCGACGCACCCCAGAAAATATTGGATGTTCTTGATCGAGCTAGGCATAGGGAGTTTGGAAATCAAGTTAACCTTGGATCGATCAACTTGGATGCCTTTCTCCGAAATCAGATGTCCTAGGACGATTCCTTCAGGCACCATTAAATGGCTCTTTTCCCAGGAAAGAACCAGATTCACATCAATGCATCGCCTGAGTATTTGGACCAAGTGTTGGAGGCAATCGTCAAATGATGCTCCAAATACTGAAAGGTCATCCATGAAGACTTCCAGATAATCACCTACCATATCTGAGAATATGGAAAGCATGCACTGCTGAAAAGTTGCGGGTGCATTACAGAGACCGAATGGTATTCTTTAGAATGCGTACATTATGAAGGGGCAGGTGAAAGTGGTCTTTTCTTGGTCCTCAGGATGGATTGCCACTTGGTTATAACCAGAGTACCTGTCAAGAAAGTAGAAGAACCTATTTCTTGTTAGTTTATTGAGGATCTGATCAATAAGCGGCAGTGGAAAATGATCCTTCTTCATGGAGGAATTGAGTCTTCTGTAATCAATGCAGACTCTTCATGAGTTAGCTATATGGGTCGGTATGACCTCTCCGATTTCAATCATAATGATGGTGACTCCTGCCTTCTTAGGCATGACCAGGATTGGACTCACCCATTGACTGTCGGAGATCGGGTAGATGATCCCTGCATATAATCACTTAATGATCTCCTTTTTCACGACCTCCTACAGATTAGGGTTCAAATGTCTCTGCATATCTTGCGAAGGTCATGCGCCCTCTTCAGTGTAGATTTGATGTGTGCAATAAGAGGGGCATATGCCAGTCAAGTCATCGAGAGTCCATCCAATGGCTCTACGATGTTGCTGGAGAATAATAATCAGACGGGATTCCTAGTCGGGTGTGAGTTGGGAGTTGATAATCACAGGAAACGTCTGATTGGAACCCAAAAAGACGTACTTCAGATGATCGGGAAGGGGCTTGAGTTCCAAGATGGGATTATCAGTAGCAGTGGGCGGTTCAGAGTGTGTATCAGGAACAAGGGTAAGAGTTATGGGTGTATCTAGATCAGGTTCAGACTCTTCTGTTTGTGGGTTTTGATCTTCTGGTGGTTGTTCAGGGATAATCAAGTTATCCTCGATATGCGGTTCATCAACTATGGCTTTGATTTTACATATTTGTTCTATAACACCATAATTAGTCCCCTGTTGGGCCTTAAAGATGTCAATCTTTAGAGTTTGGTTCCCAAATTTTAATTCTTTTTGGCCCTCCTCATAGTTTATGTTGGCCCTAGCAGTGGCCAGAAAAGGTCTCCCTAGTATAATCAGTGTATCCCTTGGGTTTTCAAGTGCATCCATGTCTAGAATTATAAAATCCACCAGGAAGTAGAAATCCCATACCCTAACAATGACATCCTCGAGAATTCCTTTAGGTGACTTGATGGATAGATCGACTAACTGCAATGTTACCTCTATCGGTTTAAGCTCAGACTCTTCAAGGTGGTCAAGGAGGGATGTAGGTATTAGGTTTACGGAGGCACCTAGGTCTAGCAAAGCTCTGCGGAATTGGGTATCACCAATTTTACATGAAATCAAGGGAGTACCTGGGTCTTTAGCCTTGGGTGGGAGTTTACTCAAGATTATAGAGCTGGCTTGCTCTGACAGTACGATCGGACTCACACTTTTGGTTCGAGGTTTACGCTTGGGTGTACACACATCTTTCAAAAATCATGTGTAAGCCGATACGTGGCGGATTGCATCCATCAAGGGGATGTTTATCTAGACCTGTTCAAAGAGCTTGACCAGATCCTCCTTAGGAGCCACGGGTTTGGTTATCCTCTTTCCCTTGGTCAAGGCCTCGCGAAATGGAACCTTGGCTGGTTCCTCTAGAATAGGTCCAGGTTCTTGATCTGGGATAGGGGTATCTTGGATAACTATCCTAGGGCTTGGGTTACTACCAGGCTTGGAGTGGTTTCGATAAGGTGGGTCTTGAATTGCTTTACCAATACGAGTTGTTACGGAGTTTAATCCTACCTGGTTTTAGTTTGGGGTTGGTAAGATGGGTGGCTACTGTTGAAATCCCGCGTAAGATGTTGAAGCTTCCATCCCGTCGGGTGATGGAACAGAATGGGCCTGATAAATCATATGTGTGTGGCCTGGATTTGGATTCATAACGCGCCTCTGGGTTGACACGTTATTTGGGTTCGGTAGAGGTTACGAAGGAAGGGTGCCAGGTTGGCAGGAATTCACCATCTGGGCTAGTTGATTGTGAACCTCTGTGATCTTGTCCATGTGCTATTTTTGCATTGCTGCATTCGTCTTCTAAATGTCAGCCAGTGTTTCAAGGATAAGAGTCATTTAATCTTGGTTTGGCCCAGATTGATAGGTGGGGTTAAGCCGAGGCTGAGGTGGCTGATATGGACAAGGAGCTTGTGGACGGGGTTGATAAGATGGTCTTTGATTTTGAGAATTTCCTGCCCAATGGAAGTTTGGATGATTCCGCCATCCAGAGTTGTAAGTATTGGAGAATGGGTCATTCTGGATGGTGTTGAGGTCCTCGCAGGTCTGAGGAGCCTCAGGAAACTCAGAGTATGAGGGTTCAAAGTTCCCCCAACTAGAATAGAGTGGATCGGAGGTCCGTCCGGTCCAAGAGTCAGATGGGGGTGGATATGGGCCCATCCCTTGAGAAGATCGGTGATAGATGTTTTGCACAGTTTTCCTCGCAAGTGGTGGTTATGCAAATGAGTTCTGCACAGAGGTGGCTCATTGTAGATGCCGAGTCAGCTCGTCCACCTTCTTATCTATGATAGAGACGTTGTCCAACCAACTAGCCATCAGCTCCAAGTCGACGGATGTGGACAGGCCCTGCGTCTCATGTGCTCCCCTAAGATTCGTTGATGCGTAGGCATTCGTCCAATCGAATAAGCCCGTGGAGTCATTATTGATGGAGTTCTTGCACATATATTCGATAATCTCCCACACCGTGTCCTCATGTTGACCCATGATGTTTCCTCTGCAGGTTGCATTGACGAACAATCGAATGTCTTCACAGAGACCCTGGTAAAAAGGCTGGACTTGTTCCCATTTAGGAACTCCGTGATGGGGGCACTTCCGCATGAGATCCAAGAATCGATCCCATGCCTCATGAAGAGGTTCTCCCAATTGTTGAGTGAAGTGACTGATCTAGTGGTGTAAGGCATTTGTCCAGCCAACGGGGAAGAACTTCAAAAATTTGGACTGAAGTTCGACCCATGTGTTGATCGGACAAGTTTGAGTTTGATACTAATGAGCAGCCTTGTCTATGAGGGAGAAAGAAAGCATCTTCATGAGTAGAATATCCCGATTTTATACATCTGACCCGAAGGTCAGGGCCAGATGTTTGAGCTGCTTAATGTGCTGGAATTGATCCTCGGAGTTAAGTGATCGATGGCTTTTCTCAACTCAGTAATTAAGTTAATTTAAATTATTTAATTAAGAGTAGAAAAAGTCACTTAGGTTAACTTGAAATTGTGTTGGTTGTGTAGTATAGGGTCGAATTAACCTAACATTTTAGAAATTTTTACTAGTTGAGTCCAAGTCGTTCGCTAGGAGGTATAATTCATTCTAAATTCACCAATTATCTTTTATTTCTTTATAAGTTTAGGAGGTATAACTAAGTTGATTTTAAGAACATGAATTTTGCCAAAATATTAATTAAAACGAAGTAATATGCAAAATCCCATAAGAGAACATATTTACTCAAAATGATCTATTTTATTAACAAGTAAACAAGTTACTTTTCCAATTTTATTTCAAAGAAATTAAGGCAATAAGAGTTCTTTTGTTAAAACTTGCCTTATTACAATTAAGACAAATTCAAAGAAATTAAAGAAATAAAACTTCATTTCTTCAGCCTCTCTCTTCTTCTTTCTTTCTTCCTTTCTCTCTTTCTCCTTTTCTGTTCCTACCTTCTTCTCTTCCCTTAGTCTTTTTCCTTCTTTTGTTCCTTAGTAGTGCCTGCTCTCTCTTAGTTCCTTTCATGCCTTCTTCTTCATGCCTGTTCTTCTTTCTTTCCTTAGCCTTCAGCTCTTCACTTAACCTTAGCTTTTCCTTTGTCCTTTAGCTGAACCGAGTTTTTTTACTTTTTAACCAAAAATTAATTTATTTGTGGCGAGGTCTTTTTGAGGATACACAGCACCTTGAGATAAGGGTGGGACCAGACCCTACTTGGTCCTCGCCTGATTTCATTAGGTTTGATTTCGATTTATTTTTTAGTTCATACTTTCAAGCCAACCCGGCTCAACCGACCTCCTAGGCCTCGCCCTCCCAGGGCCACACTCGCTCACGCCCACTCGGGCACACACCTGTAGGCACACATGCCCGAACACACACACAGATGCTCAATAAGTTCAAATGCTCAGTGCGCGCCCATCGCTTGACGATTGGGAAGCCTACAGCACAAATTATTTTTATTCCAAGGTGCCTGCTCAGAGCTAACCGATGTGGGACTATGTTCCCGCCTCCAGACCAAAATTCAACCGATCATAACTCCCTACTCAAAGCTCCAAATCAAGTGATTCAAGGCTTGTTGGAAAGCTCTAAGGTAGATCTACACAGTTGCCATGCCAATTTTAAAATAAGAGGATGTTTTCCTCTTTAATTTGAAGAGTGAAATAAGGGGTTCATACATGTTAAAATTGCCTGGAAATGGTAATTATGTTCATAGAGTCCTCAGATGGACTTTGCTCTCTCATTTAAAGGTATGAACAGTTACTAAGATTAATTCTGCATCTGCAGAAGTGAAATTTGAAGCTCTTAAAGCTTTAGGCAATACAAAGAAGCTTCAAACTTCTCTGAAAGCTTCAAAGAATGGATTTACAATTTAAAATAGATAGACAGACATAGAAGAACATTTCTGATCAATTTAAACAAGTTTTAAGGGTTGTAACAGATTGATCTAGGCAGTATTAATGATCAAAACTCACCAAAATATCACTGCTGTCAGTTTGGGTTCGAAAATAACCCAAACTGTCAGGGTTTGAATTCTCACACAATAACTCATCTGAGCTCACTTTGATCACTCTCAGATTATCCAACAGATTCTCAGAAGCAATTCTATCTCATCAATTCCTCAATTCGAGCTCAGAAGCAAAGTTTCCTCCTCAGGTTTGACTGATAGGCTTAAAAATTTGACTTTCTGATTAATGCCTTCTCCTAAGAAATCAAAGCCTCTAATAGGATCTTCTCAACCTCAAGAATTCATTCGACCTCTCAAATAGGTGTTCTAACTAATATTTCTAGGGTTTCAGGCTTGCCGCCTGAGCTTCAAAATGTGTTTGTTCGTTAGAGGATTTTAAAGATTGTTACAGTGATTTGAAAACATGAATAGCTTCTGTGCACAACACTAAAGCTTCTAGGTTCCTTAAATGCTTCTTAGATCTCTCTATCAGACTTCTCCAACTCCACCGGAGTTGGAGAAGATGAACTTCAATCTATAGCTCCAGCGGCTAAATCCTCAATTTAACATCTACAAATTAATCAGTGATCATTAAATCATTGATCTGGAGCATTTCACTAAATTCTGTAGGCTAAAGCACAGATTTGGCACGCCGGAGCTCACCGGAGCTCCTTCTAGTCCAGAAAATGTACTAACTGTGTACAAATTGTTTAAACTTGCCATTTTTTATCAAAAAAGTTTCTAAGGTTGCAAGAAACCTCAAGAACTCGATTAATTCTTCATTATTTCATTACAATTAAGATTTAATAGTGCAATTCATTTTTGAAAGGATCTGATTTGGATTAAGCTCAGGACATGTTTTACTACTCAATTAAGTGGTTAAAACAAGTCAACAAGTATTTATGATGATAAATATATATATAATTAAGGATTTGAATTGCTCCTGAGTTGCCACTGACAGCGAGCTAAGCAGCTTAATTAAAATTAGGCGTTTGATTTATATGTGGTAATTATACATATTATAGCGTCGGTTAGGGTCCTTAAGTGATGGATAGATGATGATGGACCCAATGGAGGTGAATCTAAGCCCACTACTGTTGCCATGGACAGTGACAGTAGTCGGTGGAGGTGAAAGATGAATTAGGCGATTAGGTGATCAATTAAATGATTAAGTGGATTAGAAATGATTGTGGGAGATAAAGGAAGGTGGACAATGATTTCAAAAGATGAAATTAAGGCTCTAGCGAGCTCAAGGAGCTCGCTGCAGTCGGAGAAGATGACATTGAAATTCTAAAATTACATCTAATCTACCTACCTAAACTACCTACCTAACTACCCTACTCCTACTCCTACTCCTAATCTATTATTACCTGGACGAAGGGGTCAATAGGGTTCCGCCGAAGGTTCATAGCGGACGACGAAATCAGAGGGTTTCAAGAAGATCTCCGGCGGGCGGATGTGAGGTGAAGTAGAGGATTCCTTGGGTCGGCACCTGTGTTAGATATGCAACTGACCACGGCGGATCTCCTCGGCTGATCAAAATGGATGAAGTCATAAAGTGAGATGGAAAGTCATCGGAGTTGCAGATGAATAGCCTATTGGGTCAGCTCAGTGTTAGAAGAGGGAAGGGAGCCAACTTAAGTGAAATCAGAGGGGTAAGGGGGTATTTCTAGTGGTTGACGATGAAGAGAGTGGTGAGGTCTGGCCGAAGAAGGAGCTTGAGGAGCTTAACCTTCGGCGTCGTCTCCGACGATGGTGAGGTTATCTCCCACTGAAAATTAGGATTTTCAGCTAATCCACACTGGTGGATGAAGAGGAGGTGGTGAGTGCAAGCTGCAAGAGATTGGACAAAGAAGAGTGATGTCGGCAGGGCGGTGATCGTGCGGTGGCGTGACTCTCCGTCGCCAGCCGTCCATTTGGCTAAAGAAGAAGATGAAAAGTGACTTATATGAAATGAAACTTAAGGAACTATGTGAGTGTCAAGGACCCGATTGTAATGAATTTTAAGGACCAAAATGTAAACTCAGGTTTTAAGGGTTTATTTTGACTTAGATCTTTTTCAACTTTTTATATATGTTAATAAATAAGGTAAATATTATGTTTTCACCTTGAATTTACATTTTTGACCTTTTTAGGTTAATTTATTAGATTAAGTAAAATTGCTTAAGTTATATACTTAGGCTTACATTAAGTTCAAGTTACTTAACTTATTAATTAATGGAATGATTAATAGGATTTCAAGTCCAATTATTAATTAAATTGTTAATAATGTTAATTGGATGATAAAATGTCATTTTTAACTTATTTCAAGGTCCTTTGCTAAATATCCCTTATTATGTAATTAACCTTTATATATTCATAACCTTAACTAATTAACTAGGAAGACTAGTTAATTAGGGGTAATTAGAGATCATGATGAGTCTCTCATCATACCCTCAAGCCAAAGATTTGCTAGTCTCTAGCAAAATTAACTAAGACTATGATGATTTAAAGCAGTTGGGTTTAAATTCTTATAAATAGTAACTATGCAGAGGAAAGCTTAGGTCAGAAATTTTTTTAAGTTTAATATAAATGATTAATGTATAGAGCATATGTGAAAATTTTCTTACTTAGACTTATACTTATAACATTTTCAAAACACACTTAAACTAATTTGTTAACAAGAATTTTACACTGAATTAGAATTCTTCAAAAATCTCTTAATCCTTGTAACTATTCTTAACTCAAATTAGAATACAAAGTGTTTTAAGGAAACAAAACTGAATGATTGAGAATTAAGTTTTAACTCAAAAACTCAATAGAATTAAGTTAATCCTTTGTTTATGATATTTGACTTTTATCAATAAAAGTCTAAGCAAATTAACCAGATGTTTATTATTAATCAAACTTAGAGTAGTAAAACTCTAATTTACTAGCCTACAGTACTAAAGATTAATTTCTAGACCTAGGATTCTGTCAATTCTTCTCCTTTAGGTATCAACTTAAAATCTTCAAAGCTCGATTTCTTAGGCTTCATTGCCCAATACCAAGGTTCAGTAGCTATGATTTTAAAACGTCTGTGCTTAGTGAAGACATTTGTCCTAAAGGCATCCAAACTTGCAAAAATCCAGATCTTAAGACATCAATTTCCAATCCCAATTATTCCAATTCAAGCCTTTGGTTTGGCCTTACTCAGGTTTGGTTGCTTTCTCCTCACCATTTTTCTATCCCGAGGTCAACACCTTTTGTGTATATCTCCCCAGTGGACCACTGGGTCTCTTATTCCTAATATTTTCATCTCCATATTTTTTTATCACTTTTTCTATAGGTTAGAACACCCATTTGTAGCGAGGTGTTCTTTTTATTTGATGGAAGGAAGGGTAGCATCCATTTGTAATGAGATTCTTTTATTTATTTATGGAAAAATTGCATAAGCACCCATTTTTAACAAGGCACTTAACTGCAGGGTGTTTTATTTATTTATTTTTCTTTTCCCCATTCTCATTTTTCTTCCTAACTTTATTCTCCAAATCCTTTTTCTAGGTGAGTGGCACATCCTTCACCCTTTCAAGAACCGCCCCACGGAAATCCTTGGACTAAAGAGGATTCAGAACTGATCTCTTAACCTCTGTGTTTTCACTGTCTCAGATGCCAACAAGACAATTCTATGTGTGTGAATTTAGATGTTTAGGTTACTTAGCTCTCAAACCAGAGCTTGGACAACAAAGCCTTTCACTCTCAAGTTCTTCAAATTCTTAGTTTCCTCCAATAGGATCCATCAAGACAAAATTTACCAAGTCTAGTTATTATCTTTAGCCTGTAAGTTTTGTAAACTAAAATTCTACCAACTCTCTCTATTTAATTAACTCTGAATATCTGGTCTTTTTACTTAACTTTATGATAAAATCAATTTTTATAAAAGCAAAAGGATTACATAATCTAATTGATTAGAAAGTTATAATTTAATTCCAAATCTTAAGTTTAAATCTTAACACACTTAGTTTCTTAATTCAAGATAAGAATAGAGAAATAAATCTTTAAAAGATTTAAAGATTCCTAATTCAAATAAAATCTTGTTTAAAAGATTTTAAACACAAAAGTGTGTTTTTAAAAAATGTTTAAAGTAAAAATCTAATTAATAATTGAATGCTCTTAAATACCTATATATATTCTATATATATTTTAATTTCTGACCTAAAAGAAAATTAAGCTATTAATTATAGTAGACATATATATATTCTTCTTCTTTTCTTTATAAATGAATATACCCCTCATATTATTTTTATGAATTGTCTTTTTCAAATTTTTGTATTTATATATTTTTATTTTTTATATATATAATATTTTCCATTTTTTATGATTTTTCAAAAATTTTCAAATTTTTATGAAATTTTTAATTTTTTAAAATTTTATCATTTTTGAAATTTCTATTTTTTTTAATTTTCGTGGATATTTAATTTTTATGTGTTTTTATTATTTAACCCACACTTAAAGTGAAAATTTCACTTCAACACCTCCCCAAGCCAAAATTTTACAATGTCCTCAATGTAAGAAGGGTGAAAAGATATTACACTTCATTTAGTATAAGGTGATGGAAGGAGTCGAATAGAGGAGATTAAAAATCTCTATGCAGATGATTTCAATTCTGACCAAAGGTTAGAGTGGTCAGTCAGACTAAATGAAGGTAATCAATATAATATGAAGTGAAAATTTCAAAGTGTAAAAGAAAATCAAAAAGATGAAAACAAGAGATAGTTATATACAAGTGCTAAGTTTTACGCCTTCAGCTAGGCGTATACCCTAGTAAAGACTCCTAAAAAAAATAGGTATATGGTAAAAACAGAGGAGTTATGAAAGAATTGGATCAAAAACAGAAAAATAGAATAAACCACCTAATCAAAACTCATCTAGAATTTGCCGAGAATAGATCTCACAGAACCCAAAATCAGATTCTTATGAGAAATCTTAAAAAGATTAGAGTGAATCTCATGAAGAATAGATCTGATTTAGGTTGAGATGTAGAATGTTCAAGATTAAGGCAATTCAAAAATGTTTCCACCAAGTTCAGAAGATCAACAAAGTCAGTTTTGATTCTCAATAATAGGTGGGTCATTTCGGCACAAAATAGGTTGCTGATGCGGGTTTAATGGATTATTTTCAGATAGTACAGAGGACGAGTTATGATTAGAATCAAAGGCTTGATTAAGGAAATGGACTTGGCCTTGATTTTGCCTAGGATTTGGCAAATTCCTAGGATTTAGAATTGGCTGAGATGGAAGAGTACCTGGCTGACGAGACTCAGCGAAAAGCGTGATCTGATTTCGTAAATCAGCCAACTCTACCTTACATTCCCTATGGATCTCAGCGAGAGCTTCAGCATTTTTTCGCTGACTCTCTGACACAGCTATTAAAATCTGGTCTAGCTGTGCATCTCTAATAGGCCTAGAGTAATTTGACATACTCATCGGGTTAGGCCTTAAATTTGATTGCTGAGGAGGCAATGGAGATGGGTTAAAATGGGTTTGATTCAGATAGTTTGGTCTTTGGTTTTGATTTTGATCAGCCCAAGAAAATTTTGGGTGGCTTCTCCATCGAGGATTATATGAATTTAAATAAGGGTTTGGTCTTGGAGTGTTTTCCTGGATGGCATTCAAGTCAAGAGCATAAGGCGTGTTTTCTGCAATAGAAAAGGGTGGGGAAAAGAGTGGGTAAGATTGTGGGACAAAGGTCCCTCCTTGGGTTAGTGAAGAAGAAGATAGAAAACCTAAGGAAGATGGATCTCTAGAATCCAGATTATTCACAAATTCCCTCCCCGGGGGAATTTGCAAAATAGGTGAATACGCAAGATTCGTAGCAAGTAGAGGCATAAGAGTCTTCATCGGTTTTCTGACCTCGTTGAGATGCTTTGCTACGATATTGACTTTGTCCAGTTTTTCTGCATTAATCTCTAAATCCTTTGAACTGGATGGATTATCGATCTCGTGAATGCCCTTGTGCGGATTTTGATGATTCGTATTTGCTTCTCGCGTAAATTGCGACATTGATGCGTTGTTGATCGAGTTTTCCGCCATCCCTTCAAATAATTCTGAAGCGGATTCTACGTCGCGATTTAGAAAATTCCCTCCACAAGAGGCATTGACTAGATTGCGATGCCCTCTTGTAATCCATAATAAAAGATATGCATGAGTTGCCAATGAGGGATGTCATGATGTGGGAATTTCCTTCGCAATACATGAAAACGTTCCCATGCTTCATGAATTGGTTCTCCTTGGTTTTGATTGAAAGTAGTAATAGCTCACCTTAAAGCATTGGTTCGACTAATAGGAAAGAATTTCTTCAAAAATATGGATTCGAGTTCAACCCAAGTTGAGATTCGTCTTGCTACAGTTCTATACCAATAAGCTGCTTTATCTTTAAGGCTAAAAGAGAACATTTTCATAAGTAGGATATCCCTATTTTGATTTCGAGGACCAAGAGTTTGGGATAAATTCTTAAGATCTTCTACATGTTGAAATGGATCCTCGGATGCAAATCCGTGAAAGTAGGGAATTAAACGTATAATATTTGGCTTTAATTTAGGATCATTCTCCCCAATAGGAATCCTAACATTAGGCTCTACTTGTGCATTAGATGGGTTATAATAATCTCTAAGTAGAGAACTTGGACGAGCAATCGATAAATCAGGGATTTCAAAGCCCGCCTCAAGTCGAGGTGGAGGACGGGTTTGAAGAGCCTGTAAATTATTTAAGGCTGCTGTTAATAAATTGATTTGTCCAGTTTGCTCTAGCATCCTAAGATTCTAGTCCAGGAGTGCCTCATGAACATCAAAAGGCAGCATCTCCCCCTCACCAGAAGAAGGGATCTCAGGATTTAGATTTTGCATTTGATCCATAGAAGTTGACTGGAAAACCATTGGTTGCTTATCTGCAACCAGCCTAGGGTCACCTATCAACGGTGGTACAAGAGGTGGATGCAAGGATCGCCTCCCGTCCATAAATGGAAAATAATGTGCAAGTGCACACACACACCACCGGTAAGAAAAACAATGGCACAAAAACCCACAAAACAGTGCAAACAAATAGACTAACAGTATCAAAATATGCATCCTAATATGTGTCTACGCAGGTGCATACCTTAAAGCTCAAAGGTCTAAGGTCTAGGATCAAGACCGCTCACTACTGGCTCCCTAGGGCTCTAGTGCTGAGACAGGCTTGTTGATCTTCGACCAAAGCCCTAAGAGGTGCAAAGAGGAGAGATAGAAAAATAGACTCGTCTGACTCTAGTGATCGTGCTGTGTGCACGATAGCATGCAACAGATGATAGCGATAGAAAAACCCTCATGCATTCTGCAATCAGATTTAAGTCATAAATTTTACTTCCTCTTTTTAGTTAATCTTTTTCAAAAATATATCAAGTAAACTACAATGGTCGCTTTTTAGATCTTTTGAAACAAAAATATGTGGTCTTTTTAAATCTCAGAGGATAGGGAACTACGCAGGTTTTCTCATGTTTTCCCGCTAATGCGAGAAAAATAGTTTAAAAATTCCCAAGTCAGATTCGCTCTAATTACTAGCAGATAATGCACTCCTAAGAGTGTATGCCTATAATATGCTGCTGCTAGTCAGATAAAGATGTATTTTTGTATTTTTTTTAATTCTTAAATGCAACGAAATAAAAGACTAAGAAATACTCAAAAAAAGAAGAAATAGCAAAACACGAAAACAATTTCCCGCCATCTCCAGAGATTACCCGTAGAGGTAAACCTGAAAAGAAGATAGAAAACAAAAGCAGAAAACAAAAATAAAACAAAAGACACTAATTAGAACAAAAGTTACTAAAGACAAAAATATATTTACAAAATACCTCCTAATTAGATAATTAATCCAACTAAATTTTAGTGAATTAAGGGATTACTACCCCGGCAACGGCACCATTAAAATGATCGATGGCTTTCCTCAACTCAGTAATTAAGTTAATTTTACTTAATTAAGAGTAGAAAAAGTCACTTAGGCTAACTCAAAATTGTGTTGGTTGTGTAGTATAGGGTCGTATTAACTTAACATTTTAGAAATTTTTATTGGCTGAGTCCAGGTCGTTCGCTGGGAGGTATAATTCATTCTAAATTCACCAATTATCTTTTATTTCTTTATAAGTTTAGGAGGTATAACTAAGTTGATTTTAAGAACATGAATTTTGCCAAAATATTAATTAAAATGAAGTAATATGCAAAATCCCATAAGAGAACATATTTACTCAAAATGATCTACTTTATTAAGAAGTAAACATGTTAGTTTTTCAATTTTATTTCAAAGAAATTAAGGCAATAAGAGTTCTTTTATTAAAACATGCCTTATTACAATTAAGACAAATTCAAAGAAATTAAAGAAATAAAACATCATTTCCTTAGCCCTTCTCTTCTTCTTTCTTTCTTCCTCTCTCTTTCTCTTTTTCTGTTCCTACCTTCTTCTCTTCCCTTAGTCTTTTTCCTTCTTTTGTTCCTTAGTAGTGCCTGCTCTCTCTTAGTTCCTTTCATGCCTTCTTCTTCATGCCTGTTCTTCTTTCTTTCCTTAGCCTTCAGCTCTTCACTTAACCTTAGCTTTTCCTTTGTCCTTTAGCTGAACCGAGTTTTTTTACTTTTTAACCAAAAATTAATTTATTTGTGGCGAGGTCTTTTTGAGGATACACAGCACCTTGAGATAAGGGTGGGACCAGACCCTACTTGGTCCTCGCCTGATTTCATTAGGTTTGATTTCGATTTATTTTTTAGTTCATACTTTCAAGCCAACCCGGCTCAACCGACCTCCTAGGCCTCGCCCTCCCAGGGCCACACTCGCTCACACCCACTCGGGCACACACCTGCAGGCACACATGCCCGAACACACACACAGATGCTCAATAAGTTCAAATGCTCAGTGCGCGCCCATCGCTTGACGATTGGGAAGCCTACAGCACAAATTATTTTTATTCCAAGGTGCCTGCTCAGAGCTAACCGATGTGGGACTATGTTCCCGCCTCCAGACCAAAATTCAACCGATCATAACTCCCTACTCAAAGCTCCAAATCAAGTGATTCAAGGCTTGTTGGAAAGCTCTAAGGTAGATCTACACAGTTGCCGTGCCAATTTTAAAATAAGAGGATGTTTTCCTCTTTAATTTGAAGAGTGAAATAAGGGGTTCATACATGTTAAAATTGCCTGGAAATGGTAATTATGTTCATAGAGTCCTCAGATGGACTTTTCTCTCTCATTTAAAGGTTTGAATAGTCACTAAGATTAATTCCACATCTACTGAAGTGAAATTTGAATCACCTAAAGCTTCAGGAAACACAGAGAAGCTTCAAGCTTCTCTGAAAGCTTTAGAGAATGGATTTACAATTTAAAATAGATAGACAGACACAGAAGAACATTTCTTATCAATTTAAACAAGTTTTAAGGGTTGTAACAGATTGATCTAGGCAGGATTAAAAATCAAAACTCATCAAAATTTCACTACTGTCAGTTTGGGTTCGAAAATAACCCAAACTATCAGAGTTTGAATTCTCACATAATAACTCATCTGAGCTCACTTTGATTACTCTTATATTATCCAACAGATTCTCAGAAGCAATTCTATCTCATCAATTCCTCAATTCGAGCTCAAAAGCAAAGTTTCCTCCTTAGGTTTGATTGATAAGCTTAAAAATTTGACTTTCTGATTAATGCCTTCTCCCAAGAAATCAAAGCCTCAAATAGGATCTTCTCAACGACAAGAGTTCATTCGACCTCTCAGATAGGTGTTCTAACAAATATTTCTAGGGTTTCAAGCTCACTGCCTGAGCTTCAAAATGTGTTTGTTCGTCAGAGGATTTTAAAGATTGTTACAGTGATTTGAAAACATGAATAGCTTCAGTGCACTACACTGAAGCTTCGAGGTTGATGTAAACACATTTACACTACTTAAGATGTCTATTTATGCATGAACATGTTTTTGCGAATCGCTACGCTTACGTGTTTGGTTTTGGAAAACCTGTCGTTGTAGTTCAAAAGCAAAGAATTCATGTTCAACAAATAACTGATTTCTATCCTTCTCAGAGCTACATCGATTATAGATCGTCTTCCTTTCATGCACAACCTAATACGATCTACAATCAAGAAGGATACACCGACCCTTACCCATCCTCTGATTTCACTGCCTTTAGGTCATCACCATCTTTTCAACAATCTGAAATGACCTATCATCAGGAAGGGTATAACGAATCTCAATTCATTAATTCCTCTGCATTGATGTCAAACCCGCCCAACCCTGAACCAACTCATTTGGTTCAGGTTAATCAGGTTCAAGATAAGGTTCTGGCTAACTTGAGGAATATCATTTAATCTTTACAAGTTCAGCCAATACCTTGCATTGAGAGATTGGAGCCCCTGATTGAAATGATTGATGATTTAAACAAGTCTTTGTTGGATTGGCTCCAGGATGTTAAGGATAAGAACCCGGGTGAGTTTCTACTTGGGAAATTAGCGAAATTGAGGATGAGATTCGTGGTTGCTTTGATTCAATCTTGGAATAATTCCCTGGATGAACCCTCTTCAGGACAGCCAATGACAGAACCCGCTCAGGCACCTATTGGGGGGGACACGTGTTACGAGGCTGACCAGATTGAATTAAAACAACCAATGAAGGATGATCTGATTTCTTCACTTTAGATCCCTAAGCCAGGTTATGAGGAAACGTATGTCTCCTTGGAACAGAAAGTGACAAATGATTTTGGGACATACATTGATACGAATCCTGATGGTGAAGATTCAAGTTGCGAAGTCTCACGTGAGTTTTCTGAACACGATTTCTGTGAGGCGATTGGGCCTAAGGAATCTGATAGATCATTTGATAGCCTAATAACTGAGGAAACTGATCTTTTTAGGGCACACATTACGGGTCCAGAATTGCATTTTCTGGAGGAATTAATTCAATGCCCTGATTATCAGTTACACCATGTTGAGCTTATTGATGATTCCAATTCTGAGATAATTAGACCCAAGTCAATTTTGATTCTACCATATCATTTAGACTTGGAGATTTCAGACGGGGTGATGAATATACAAGAGGTCCTGGAATTTGATAAGCTGAATGAGGAGAATAGGAGCTGGGAAGTTCAGATTTGGGAAGTCAATTTTGGAGGAAATAGAAAATTGAGTCGAAGGGTTCCTTTTAAGCTGAAACCATCAAATCAGAACCCTTACGACATTTGTTTCAAGGATGTCAAACCCGAGCACACATTCAACGATTATCCTTTTAAGCTTCAATTCTCTATAACCTGACTTTTTGGTCTTGGGTTGCATCCTTAGAAATCGCAGGCCCGATCCCACTTACATTCTGATTTTAGGTTTTGGGTAATTTTTATCTAGAACCTAAGATATTCTCGATTATGGGGTGTGGGTCTGCACCACAATCAGGTCCACATCTGTGGACCTCTGCTAACAGGTCAAAGGATTCTTCTGTTCATTCTAATTCTGACCTGCACTTGTGAATTCTTCATTTCTTTTCCTTGTATTTTGTGCCTAGCTGAAGGCACTAAACTCAGCACATATACAGTTTTTCTTAGTTTTCATCTCGGAGCGGACCTGACATTCACGCAATTCAGGTGCTTTCTATGCTTTTCCACTCTATTTTATGTCTTTTTAATACAATGAGGACATTGCATTAGATAAGCATGGGGGGTGGATAATTATCTCTGAATTCATTCGTCAGCTCCGTAGATTTGTTTTATTTTGATTAAAAAAAAAATTGAAATTAGGAAAGAGAATTTGGGTTTAAGAAAATTTTCAATCTTAGGAAAAACTACATTAAGATCTGAACACAAAGACCCTTCAGGTCGTTGAACTTAATCAGCCCGTGTATCCACTAAAATGTGGATTTGTTTTTCGAGTTCTCGCCAACTTGAATTTTATTTTAATTAGAGTAAATAAGTTTGGGTGATAAGTACACGACTTATCAACCTGCCCTCTGATTTGAGGGAATTTTGAGTCTTAAGCATCTACACACTTTCTTTGCACTGACTCGTTGTTTGGCGATTCTAACAAAAATTGGGTAGCTAATGAACCTTCTAGGATGATATGGCTGGCAAGTTATCGTGGGTAACAGCCCATAGGAAGGTTGTCCAGAGCCCAGTCACTGGACCTTTCTCTTTTTCCTGCCCTTAGGTAAATCTTAGACCAGGGAAGCCACCTATTTAAAAAAAAAAAAGGAGAAAAGAACAAAAAGAAATTAGCCAAACTTTGCCGCACGAGTATGGCTGGCAAGTTGTCGGTGGTAACAGCTCATCGACCGGTTGTCCAGAACCCAGCTCAGAAAATGCACTAAAAATTCCCAAAACACTTAGGAAGAAGCGGAGAAGTAGAATAAACCGGGGAGATATACACTGGATTCACCCTTGTGCTGACCCCGTAAAAAAAAAAAAGTAGGGAGAAAGCTACCGGTTGTAAAGATACACTTTTAGGTAGAATTCTGGTTAGGTCACCTAGAGGCGTAGAAATCCAAAGTCCATTCTAATTGCCGGTCAACAAGTCTACCACAATCACAATAAGATTCTTAAAGCTTAGGATTCTCATCAAATTTTGGGTGAGTTGAATGGCCGTAGAAAGCCACTCTTAAACCCGAAAATTTGAAAATAAAAAAAAATTAGAAAAGAGAAAAAGAGAAAAAGAAATTTTTCTTTTAATAAGGCGAGGGCTTGAAGCGGTCTGCATTTTGGCTAATACCCGGACACTGTTGTGTCTTTGAAAGTTCAGTTCCTAAGTAGACAATTTCTTAATGATTGAAAAATAACTCAAGTCCAAATAATCTAACATAATTCATTTATAAATAGCATATAGTTTTTGCTAGGGACTCCCAAAAGATAGGCATGGGGGTATGATGTAAATACATTTACACTACTTAAGATGTCTATTTATGCATGTTCTTAAGCATAGGATTGCATTTCATGGTATAAATATTGCATTACAAGCATCATCTTGCATTTAGAATAGTTTGAATAAAATGGAGGTTAATTGTCTCCTTTTATGTGCTTGGACAGGGCAAATATTTTATCAGGGCCTCGGATAAAGATCCAACTGTATGGATGTGATCAGGGAGACGATTGGAGTTCAACGACTCTAAGATCGCCCTAATCAGGCATCCGTAGCATCAGATAGTGACCCGGGAACCCTAGAAGATCAAGGGCCAGGATGGTATAAATCCCCACTTCAGATGATAAATCTGACCGCATGGATTAATTCGAATCCACGATCGCAGCCCAACGACACAAAAATCAAGCCAATCCGACATCCGTGGCACCATCTACAACTTCCAGAAGATGGACGGCCAAGATAGTGCCACGTGGTGCCATCTCAGCCGCCCAAGCTACCGATTCATCTTGTGAAGGCCCCGCGCCCAATCGCTCTCCGCCGTTGGATCTTAATCCAACGGCTGTGGGCACTTGCATTTAAAAACGCCCGCTCGACCATCCATGCCCCATAGTGTAGTGGTCGAGCGCGCTATCGCGAGCGCGGGGCGTGGGTTCGAGTCGTGGCGAGGAGCGGCGGGCGCGAGCGATTGGGCATGGGTGGAGCGTCGGATGGAGATCGGACGGCCGCGCGCACCCGATAGCGTCGACGCGCGATCGAACGCACAATCAGACGCGCAGGGGCCCGCAACGCAGCGGGCGCGCACAAGCCGCCCACGTCGCCCAGGAAGGGAGCTTTAGTGACGGATTTATTCGTCACTAAAGACCCCTCATTTACTATTTTGAAGTTGTAATGTCCATTTTGCCCCCACTCCTTGCAATTATAAAAGGAGACGCCCTCCATACGAAATTCTCATCCCTTCTTTCTCCTCTCTACCCCTCCAAAGCTCAAAAGAAGCTTGTCCCACACCCGGGATGCTTCTTGCGAGATAAAGTCCAATTTTTGTTCCCCTTCGGAAGTGGATCCCGCGACGACGACGGTGTGCTACTCCGTTCCCGTTCTTCTGCTTCGTCCTCCTTCGTCCTGCTTCGTTCTCCTTCGTCCAGGCATCATCCCGTCCGGCTCGTCCTCCAAGCAATCGTCGAGGAGGATAACTTCTCTCTCCCATTCTTATTTACAGCTTTTCTAGTGTAGAATTTTCTGCTTTATAGTGTAATTGATTTTTCGCATTCTAGTGTAACTTTTATAAACTATTGAAATATTGAATGCATGTTCTCTTTCTCTCTCTCTCTCTCAGTTTGATAGCTCCATTGTAATTATATAGCCTTGCTTATAAAGAAAATCCTAAAAAATATAATTGCGAAAATAGATCAACGTAGCCTCCCTGTGTTCGACCCGAAATTCTTTTCGGTATAAATTTTTATTTGTTGAACACGAATTCTTCGCTTTCGAACTACAACGACAGCTTCTCCAAAACCAAACACGTAAGCGTAGCGATTCGCAAAACACCGTTCAACAGAGGTTCCTTAAATGCTTCTTAGATCCCTCTGTCAGACTTCTCCAACTCCATCAGAGTTGGAGAAGATGAACTTCAATCTACAACTCTAGTGGCTAAATCCTCAATTAAACATCTGCAAATTAATCAGTGATCGTTAAATCATTGATCTGGAGCTTTTCACTAAATTCTGTAGGTTGAAGCATAGATTTGGCTCGCTGGAGCTCCGGTGAGTCCGAAAAATGTCCTAACTGTGTACAGATTGTTTAAACTTGCATTTTTGATCTAAAAAGGTTCCTAAGGTTGCAAGGAACCTCAAGAACTTGATTAATTCTTCATTATTTCATTAGAATTAAGATTTAATAGTGTAATTAATTTTTGAAAGGATCTAATTTGGATTAGGCTCAGGACTTGTTTTACCACTCAATTAAGTGGCTAAAACAAGTCAACAAGTATTTATGATGATAAATATATATATAATTAAGGATTTAAATTGCTCCTGAGCCGCCATTGACAGTGAGCTCAGGAGCATAATTAAAATTAGGCATTTAATTTATATGTGGTAATTATACATATTATAGTGTCGATTAGGGTCCTTAAGTGATGGATAGATGATGATGGACCTAGTGGAGGTGAATCTAAGTCCACTACTGTCGCCATGGATAGTGACAGTAGTTGGTGGAGGTGAAAGATGAATTAGGCGATTAGGTGATCAATTAAATGATTAAGTGGATTAGAAATGATCGTGGGAGATAAAGGAAGGTGGACAACGATTTCAAAAGATGAAATTAAGGCTCTGGCGAGCTCAAGGAGCTCGCCGGAGTCAGAGAAGATGACACTAAAATTCTAAAATTACATCTAATCTACCTACCTAAACTACCTACCTAACTACCCTACTCCTACTCCTAATCTACTGTTACCTCGACGAAGGGATCAATAGGGTTCCGCCAAAGGTTCATAGTGGACGACGAAATCAGAGGGTTTCAGGAAGATCTCCGGCGGGCAGATGTGAGGTGAAGTAGAGGATTCATTGGGTCGGCGCTTGTGTCAGAGACGCAACTGACCACGGAGGATCTCCTCGGCTGATCAGAATGGATGGAGGAAGTCAGAAAGTGAGATGGAAAGTCACTGGAGTTGCAGACGAATAGCCTATTGGGTTTGCTCAGTGTTAGAAGAGGGATGGGAGCCAACTTAAGTGAAATCAGAGGGGTAAGGGGATATTTATAGTGGTTGACGATTAAGTGAGTGGTGAGGTCTAGCCGAAGAAGGAGCTTGAGGAGCTTAACCTTCGGCATTGTCTCCAACGACGGTGAGGTGATCTCCCACTAAAAATTAGGATTTTCGGTTAATCCAGACCGATGGATGGAAAGGAGGTGGTGAGCGCAAGCTGCAAGAGCTTGGACAAAGAAGAGTGATGTCGGCAGGGTGGTGATCGTGCGGTGGCGTGACTCTCCTTCGCCAGCCATCCATTCGGTTGAAGAAGAAGCTGAAAAGGGACCTATATGAAATGAAACTTAAGGACCCGATTGTGATGAATTTTATGGACCAAAATGTAAAGTCAGGTTTTAAGGGTTTATTTTAACTTAGATCTTTTTCAACTTTTTATATATGTTAGTAAATAAGGTAAATATTATGTTTTCACCTTGAATTTACATTTTTGACCTTATTTGGTTAATTTATTAGATTAAGTAAAATTACTTAAGTTATTATATACTTAGGTTTACATTAAGTTTAAGTTACTTAACTTATTAATTAAAGGAATGATTAATAGGATTTCGAGTCCAATTATTAATTAAATTGTTAATAATGTTAATTGGATGATAAAATGTTATTTTTAACTTATTTCGAGGTCCTTTGCTAAATATCCCTTATTCTATAATTAACCCTTATATATTCATAACCTTAATTAATTAACTAGGAAGACTAGTTAATTAGGGGTAATTAGAGATCATGATGAGTCTCTCATCATTAAGCCCATGGAATTTTGGTATGGGATGAATCATATTGGGCTTGAGTTCAGAATCAGGACCTCTAGTCAGGATTTGGACTCGAGGCTCGATTGCCACCGTAGCGGGATTATAGTGATCTCGCATCATAGGACGCTGCGGTGAGTTTACAAAGTTTTGGAAGAGATCATTTAAGCATTGAAGTTGGTGCTTAAGGTTGTTCTCTTCTTCAATGGGTTGTTCCATGATGGAAGAAGGAGAACTCGATTCTGAATTAGAAGAGAGATCTATGTGGTGGGGTTGCTGCATAAACACGGGCATCGAGGCTTGGCCTCGACAGGAGTGGATTTCTAAAGGAGGTCTTAAGGATCTCCTACCAAACATGCATTGAAGGATTTGATGAGATTAGAATGTGATGGACCCAATCGAGACACCGAAAAATGTTGGGTGACTATGGTGGTTCGGGGTGGATGATACTCCTTAGTCAGAAAGGCCGTCCACCTAAGAAATACCTGGCAGCCAGAGAGGGAGAGTCCCACAAAGACCCCTACATGGTAGAGCATCCCCACGTGTTACAGGGTTTCCCCCACCCGACCTCTCTTGTCACTGAGATTCCAGGTAGACCAAAATGGGGACCTTGACCTCTCAAGTCTACCTCTTTTAATTAAGATCAAGGAGCATAGGGTTCCACTTTAACTTAAGGTCTTTTGAGTGCAAAAAGTGACCTAATTTTAAGGTTGGTTGACCCAAAGGATCAACTTCACCTCTTTGTTCTTTTGAGAGCTTTTAGGTCCTTTCTTTTAGGGTTCAAGTGAATTAAGAGCTTAATTTTATTAGGGTTTCTCTTGGATAAATCTCTTCAAACAAGGCTTAGGCACACCTCCTTTTGGAATTTTTTATTCTTTGCTTAAGAGGTGTGTCTCTAAAACCCTAGATTGAAATCCTTAAGTTGGCTCTATTTGGTCCAATTTAGTTGCCTCAAAGATGGTATCTTGGGCTAATCAAGAAGGTGTTAGCCCTAGTTACCTTAAATGGATGTGCAATTCAAAATGTGTTGAAAAAAAAATTAGGCAACTTTAGTGGATTACTACATATGGAATCAGGTAGCCCTAGATTGATTTTTCTTCGTTTTCCTTTTCAGATTCTGAGGGGATTAAGAGAAAGGGCTAATGAGGATTTACCTGGTCCTTGGTGAGGTTGTTGTGCGGTGATTGCACCGCAAAAATACACCTGCAATTGTGCTGTCTTGTGCTATTTCCTAGCATATCAGTGCATATTAGGTAGACATAGTCGCATTTGTGAATATAGACGCAAGCATGCATTTAATTGAGAGGGGAGGAGAGTGAATAAATTGGCCTCGCAATTCACGTTTTCCTTAAGTGTTGCCTTGCAAAAATTCCATCTTCATTTTTTATTTCTTTTTAATTTTCTTCCTGCGGCTGCATGGCAACCTCTTCTTCTTCACGCCATTCCCTACTCACACCCCTCCTTGCCAGCCGCATACTTGATCTCCTTGCCAACCAAGCCAAGCCATGCACAGCTAGGGCATGGCTGTGCATGCTTTCTCCTTTTATAAAAAGAGCATGGCTACCTTCTTGTAAAGTAGCCTGGTCCCCAGCCAAAAAAACCCAACAAAGCTCACTTCCAGGCCATCTCCTCCCTCTCCCTCCATACGTAGGACCTCCTCCTCAGAGGAGACACCCGGCGGACAGGAGCACCTCACGGTGGTGCACAACCACCACCATGAGTCCACCACCGCCCAACTCATCAAAGAGCCGGTGGGCGTGGTGGCTCTTTCCTTGTTTCTTCGTTTCCAGCCATTCCAACCATTGGAGCGGGAGCTTCAAGCTTTGAAGCTCAAAGCTCTACACGTAGCAGCAGCAGCAAGCGCAGCAGCAGCCGCCCAGCCCTTTCCGCACATGGCTGCAGGCCACCCTCGCTTCCGGTCGCGCCTGCAGGCACCCTCACCTCTAGCTTCTTCACGCAAGCACCCTGTTGCGCACTCTCTTCCGCAACCGGCCACCACGTGCCTCTGCAGCGGTCGACCAAGCTTCACCGCATGCCAGCAGCACCCGTAAGCCACTGCGCAAGCAGCAGGTCACCCTCGCCCTCCACCGTGCACGCCAGCTGCCCTCTCCACATGCTCTGTTGCGACATCCCGCCCGCAAGCCACCAGCTGGAGCCACTCTTCCGCGCACGCCGAGCCATCTATACACACACCACTACCTGCTCCCGATTGCGTGGCTTCGCCTTACACTGTAGCCATTGTTCACGCCAGTCTGCAGAACACTGTGGCTACAGTGGGGTGACCGGTAAGCTTCTCACTTATCCGGTCAACCGGCGCACCGCAACCGGCCAGCGCCCATGCCTGCGTCTAGCCCTGCGCCCACCCGCACGTCTGCCTTCGCCCGCACCCGCCCGCTTCAGCGTCTGGGAGCGCCCGCTTCCTTCGCCCACGCACGCACCCCCGCTCCAGCACCTGCGTCTGCCAACCCGCACCCGACTCTTCATGCAGTGCGGTGCGTTGCGGATTCCTTCCTCTCCATGCCCATCGCCCTCCAGCGCACGTCTCCTTGCATGCCTACGCGCTTGCATGCACGCGTACGCTTTCAGACGTCGCTTCGCTGCCTCGGACGACCTAACTGCACCTTCCTTCACTCCAGCAGGAAGCGCGCGGCTGCCCTCTCTCTCTCTCTCACACACACACACAGCACTCTCTCACTCTCTTTACGACACATACACACGCATTCACACTCTCTCACACACACTCTCTCTTATATATTATTATATACTTATATATATGTACATATACATATATATATTTATATATATACTTATATTTATATGCATGTATATATATACTTATATTTATACATATAGTAGTACCTATATACTTAAGTATTAGTATACATACATACATACATACATATATATATACATATATATTTACATATATACATACATTTATATACATATATACATATATCTATACATATATTAGTACTTATATAACAGACATAAATACATCTATATACTTATATATATATACATATATATACATATATACTTGTACATACATACATATATATATATATATACATACATAGATATATACATATATATCTATATAACTATGTAAACATATATATATATATCTACATATCTATCTACACATATCTTTATACATATATTACTATATATATATACATATATATATTTACATCTATATAGTTATATATACATACTTATACTTATATATACATATATACATATATCTATTTATGTATTACTACACATACAAACATATATATATATATATATACATATATATATATACATATAACTACATATATACCTATATATTTATAACCATTTATATATATATACATACAGATATATTTACATATATACATATATATAAATATTTTCACATTACTTACCATAGTGGTATCACGTGAATATCTGCACCAGTTGCTGATATTCCCTGTTACCCATGTACAAAAAGTGTGTTTGCATTCATCTTTCACCATTCCACCTTACACGTGGCACCTCGTCCTGTTGGTTGCGTCTTTCTAGATGACGACCGACTCGACACCGTGCTACACTCCGTCTCTGCCTCCACCCCCACCCCTTTATACATATATAGTATATACCTATATATATATTATATCTACTTTATTTCTGTTTCGCTTTCGTGCTAGTAAAAAGATAAAAATATATATATATACAAGAGAAAAGATAATCTTTGACTTGTAAGTACTTCGTCTTGCGAATAGCAAGACCCGTTTTGGAACCCTGATTTGGCTCAAAGCCAAGAACCTAATTTTGAGCGTGTGTCTCAAGGACCAAGATTATCAGAAAATATCTAAATAGAAAAACACCAAAAACACAATAAATGAATGGAAGAGATTCATTGTAGGAAAGGCGTAGAAACTTGACTTGTAACCCCACTTCCCTAAGTTCGACCCTAGGCCTAAAAGTGACCAAGATATAATCAAGTAGGCCTGGTTAAAAAATTTTGTAAAGAGATGGTTAGGCTCGATTTAGGTTAACCGCTATACACATTTTAACGATAAAATCACCACATTAACAACCTAACCGGGCCCGACACCATACCTTTTCTGGCGCCGTTGCCGGGGTGGTGTGCCTTCAAGTAAGTTTCTATTCCATTCCTTTCATTTTTTCTCTTCTCTCTTCACAGGTGTCTCTGTTTTTGGTGTGCAGTTAAACCTGTTGCAAGGAGAAGGCAGGCAGACGAAGTCAGAGACGTGGGCAGGTCCAAGGTGGGAACTTGAGCGTGAAGACATCGACACTGCACTGGAGCTCCGCACACGTTGCTGCACAAGTAGGTCTTTATTTCTTAGCAACCTAGGTTAACTTGTCACCCAAATAAATAAAAAAAGCTAAAAAACTAAAAACTAGAGAAACTTCTTGGGATCTCTTGGGGCAAGTGGATTAAAATTCACTTGTTTGATTGATTGCCTTTACTCCCACCGCCCCAGGATTTTTCTCCTTACTTCGTATAGCGAAAATCCAAGAATCTTGATTCTTGAATTTTTCGCCGTGTGAAGTATTCGAGGCAAACATAAAAAGATTGATTGCACCCCTCTTTGCCGCACTTATCTACAAATTCGGGATCACATTTTTTAGTGGGGAGACATAGAAATGAGTTGATTCCAACCCCACCATGATTTTTCAACTTGCCTAAGATTCGATCCCAAATATTTCAACACCAACAATTTAAGTTTCTTTATCTGTTGATTGAGCCTTGTGTGTGGAAATCTTTTTGGTGATTGGGAGCACTTGAATTGAAGTGCTTTGGCTCCCTTTCACACTAATCTAAAACTAATTCGTGCATCCACACATAGAAATCTCCATCTAGGGAAGCCCATTGCATTGTAGCATTCATTAACCAACTGATATTGAAGAAGGGTTTGTTGGGCTTAGAAGAAAACCTATATTCTCTCAAAACCCGAAGATTGGTTGAATTGGTATTTCAGCGAAATCTTAAAATCCATACTACTTAAGGCTGAATTCTAAAAACCATTCACTAATTAAAACTTCAATTCGGGAAGATTTCCCTATTGCATGCTTGTTTGACACACTTGAAAAATCAATCACTTGGGCATTACCCGTAAACAACACCCTTCACATTCCAGAAGCACTTGATCCTAAGCCTCTAACTAAAATTGGTAGCAACTTGACCCTTAGTAAGGATTGGAGGTCTAACTACCCGTGCTGGTGAAGGTTCCTGCATGCTATCGGGTGTCTAAGACTGGGGCAAACGGCCTTTCAATCTGGCCCGGTGGTTCCGCGGTGCTCACATTCGGTTCCGTTGTTCGTGATAGTAGGTAAATTAGATCTTTAGGTCTAAGGGCACACTGTAGAGGTTAGGAATTTGATTGTATTGATTTGTCATCAAGTGTACCTTTGAGGCGTCATTTCTCTCATCTCTTTTCCCTTCTCATCTCCGCAATTCTTCCTGCGGTAGTGCATGTTTGGGAGGAGGTCACAAAACCCTGAACTGTGTGAATTGCCTGTTAATTCTAGAAAAGAAGTTGAATCATCCTCCTCCTCCACAAACATGGCTGCACACCCACCCCCAAATCCCAAAGGAGGAAACCGCCCTCAGAACCCACCAGGTGGTGGAGCCTTAGAATCCCATAACCCGCCTCCAAGTCCAAATGGAAATGTATAATGAGCAAATTGAAGTCATTAGGGAAACATTGGAGGAAATGCAGAACCCTGCCAAAAGGGAGGAGCCTAGGCCTCTTAGCTCCTATCAGAATCCCACTGCTACAGAGACCATAGGACAAATTCGGGTCCCCATTGGTGGGGACGACTTTGAATTGAAATCGAACATAATTGGCCTAATAAATTTTCACTTCCATGGTCTTGCAAGTGAAGATCCTTTTCTCCACTTGAAAGACCTAACCCGATTAGCTGAAACTATTAAACCAAGAAATATCGGGTTACCTATAGTCCTCATGAAAATGTTCACATTTTCATTGCGGGATAAAGCGTCGCAGTGGCTACGCACCCTTGGGAGAACCATCCACTCTTGGGAAGAGATGCGAACAGCATTTCTCAAGAAGTTCTTCCCAATCGGGCGAACCAATGCACTTCGCCGTGCCATCACTTCATTTACGCAACAAAACGGTGAACAATTTCATGAGGCATGGGAGAGGTATAATGACCTCATCAGGAAATGTCCACACCACGGCTTGCCTAAGTGGCATATAGCCTAGATTTTCTACTACAGGCTAAATGAGACTTTGAAGTAGATTGCAGACACTTCCTGTGGAGGGAATTTTATGAATAAAGACGAGAATGGAGCATTCGAATTATTTGAAAAAATGGGTGAAAACTCAATGAACAATGCCTCCATTGTCGCCTTTAATCGGACCAACCAGCCCCGAAATGTCCATGAAGTTGACACGGGACCCTCCCATTCATCTACTGATCTCAGCCTTATAGCACAAAAACTGGATGAAGTCTCCATCGTGCACAAGAAGCTGGATGAGCTTTTGGCCAACCCCGCCCATTCTATGGCAAACACCCCCACTTCACCACTTCGTCACAATCCCAATTCTTCCAACACCAGGCTTATCCCGAGAAACCCCGTCAGACCTTCCTTACCGAGTGTCACGCCAAGTGACTTGGTAAGTCATGCGGAACTGGCTTCTGCGAGCCAGTATTTTGACACGGAGGACCAAGCCTCCGTGTGCTTAGACACATATTTACATGCGGACGCGTCTTCTGGCATAGAAGATGCTTGAGCCCTGGGGAACAACCCGTTCTCTGCCACTTATAACCCAGGGTGGCCAAAATCATCCAAACTTTGCATGGTCCAACAATCCGCTGTGCCAAAACCTCGTGGGTGGACCAATGCGACCGTCCACACCCGTCATTCCAAGGACCCAGTCTAATCCTATGGCAAATCCGCCATCAGGCCCTTGCATACCGCAAGCAGAACATGCATCAAGTCCTCTTAATAAATTGATGCGAATGATGACGGAAATGTCAAAGCACCATGAAGAGAACATGACCTCTCTTCAGCACCAATTGGCGCAGCAGAATGCTGAGATCAGTCAACTACGCATGGCGACTCAATCTCAGGGCACTCTTCCCGCCCAACCTGTTCCAAACCCGCGAAACTTCGTACCCTGTGGTCCTCAACCATAGTTATGACCTTCTCATGGGTAGGTTAATCAAATTCGGCAAGCTCCGAGCATTCCATCGGGATTGCAGGCTAATCCTGTTGCATCACCGCACTCTTATGTCCCTATTGCGAACCCTCCTCCGCCGTATCATCCCACTGGACCCGCATTGTCCAATGCTATCACTATGAGGAGGGTAAGCAGACCGTCGATCCACCTCGACCTGATCCTGGCCTGTCTTCTTCATCGCCCTCTCATTCAGGATGCGCACTGCATTCACAAGAGGACGATACACCCAAATTGGTGCCAGAATCAGTTCCATTCCATGAGGCTCTACTGAGGGTGCCAAAAGGCAAGAAGAAAGATACACAGGCCTTTGATAACCTGCGTAATTTTTTCAGGGATGTAGAAATCAAGGTACCTCTGCTTGAGGCTATCGACCACATACCTATTGTCACTCGATTTTCAAAGACTACGCAACACCCAGGCGACAGTCAAAGAAAACTAAGAATCCGGTGGTTCTCTCGCCTCATGCGAGTTGTGCTATACTGTCAAACCTACCACTGAAGCAGAAAGATCCGGGCACACCGCTTATTTCCTGTAGCATCCAAGGCTGTAGTTTTAACCATGCCCTGCTTGATCTAGGATCTTCCATAAATCTTATACCATCCATCATGCTCGAAAAATTTTCCTTGGAAAATCTGAAACCCACCCCTGTCACATTACAGTTAGCAAATCGCTCTGTCAAAATTCTGAAGGGTGTGGTGGAGGACGTGGTGGTTAAGGTCAACAGTCTCTGTTTTCCTGTTGACTTTCTTGTTTTAGATATGGAAGTTCCTAGCTCACTTTCTGATTGTCCGATCATCCTCGGTCGACCCTTCTTGGCCATAGCCTGTGCCCATATCGACTACGAGCCAGGCTGTATTGAGATTGCCGTTGGATCTGAAAAGCTCAAGCTTAACATCTTCAAGGAAGCCAAGAATTTGATTGCGATTGCAGCGAGGATGACACGTCTGACGAGGGCATAGCCGTCAGTGCGTGTATCAAACTAATTGGGACATATTCGGACTGCTGCGGATTACCTATAGACACTGATGACTACCTGACCAATACATATTGTGACGTTGCCCCATCCCTCCCTTGTCCCGTACCTTCTCTTGGCCAGACTTCTGATGAAGTTTTCTCCACTTCCCATACCTCATGGTCTGAGTCATATCTAGGCTACTCACCGCCGGTCTACACTCTTGAAGATCGGATTGCCCTTTCTTTCCTGCCAAATCAGGTGGATTTGCAAATCCACACTGGGACCTTGAGCCCATATACTTCTCACTGGGGCTATTCCTTTTTGGATCCATCTATCTAAGAAGCACCTCTTCTTGGCCAATCTGAGGGCCAACTTCTTCTTCCTGACTTATTCTCATACCCGCCTGGGACACTCTCGTCCCATGAAATACCAGACCTTTCACCATCCACCATCACTTTTCACGCCACTGTCACAATCACTTCACTTTTCACTTCACCACCCACCATCCACCCACCCTACCACCCTACTATATACCCTGCACCTCAACTCTCGTTACCCGATCTTTCGTCTTGCCTATACCTTACCCTGCATGCATATGAGGACATAGCATTGTTTGGCATGGAGGGATGGATAGGCATCCATAGGATCTGGGCATTTTATGGTATCATGCAGTTCCCACCTATTTATAAATAGGCAAGAAAAAGAAAAAGAAAAAAAATATATAATATATATATAATAATAATAATAAATGGTGTTTAGTAATGATCTGAAAGCTGAAACAAAAATACAATAAGTGTTTATGGATATTCAACCTCTATTTTGAAGACTTTCCAGGCCACAGAATCTTGATTCACTCAGGCTCAGCTTAATTCACTTGAGCGTTGACAAGATAGATCGGAAACTCCCCTAACTAAGGACGTATTCTTGTACCTGAGACACCAGTACAGGATCCGTTGGTTTGCTTCTACTCGATAGCTTAAGTAAACTTGGTTCACACTACACATATCAGGAAAGACCAGGTGAACATAAGATCCAACCCTAGTGTTCATTAGGGAAGGTGGAGTCCTTACCTGTGCACGCAGGTAGACTTTTTATCCCAGGCTTTAGCCTTGTGTTTAGGAGCGACTCTTTCAACCAAGAAAGAACTCTCCCACCAAAAAGAAAAGTGTGCTCCTCCAAATAATGTTGTAAGAGATATACTGACATGTGTTTCAAAAAAAAAAAGGTCACAAATAAGTCAATATATCTCCCAAATGTCTCTACCCTAAAAAAGTTTTTCAGGGCAAGTCGCAAATACCCCGTGAGCCACAAATGTTAGAAAATGGGAGTTGAGTTTTCCGTCACCTTTTTAAGGGTCAATCCGAAGACACGAGCTGAAACTGGGACCAACCTGTACTTAAAAATTCATGAAACCCTGGGCTTGAGTCTTAATGTTCATTTGGTCAGTCTTGATCTATCACTAAGCACAGGCTATAATCTCTTGAGCTCTCAAGTATGGCAAAAACCTCCTGGGTCCTTGAAATCGTACTTAAGGTTTAAATATCAAGAGTCCTAGTTAGTTGAGAGATGATCTCTGTCATGTGAGACTTAAAGTACTGGTAGTCTTCTCTACAATTGGTTCTCACAATATCCAACAATAAACACACCTATGTCGCCTCACAAGAAAATCTTCAGCTTAAAGATCATTTCTAAATACTTCTTTGCTAGGGACTAGCAAAAGATAGGCATGGGGGTATGATTGCACCGCAAAAATACACCTGCAATTGTGCCATCTTGTGCTATTTCCTAGCATTATCAGTGCATATTAGGTAGACATAGTCGCATTTGTGAATATAGATGCATGCATGCATTTAATTGAGAGGGGAGGAGAGTGAATAAATTGGCCTTGCAATTCACGTTTTCCTTAAGTGTTGCCTTGCAAAAATTCCATCTTCATTTTTTATTTCTTTTTGATTTTCTTCCCGCGGCTGCATGGCAACCTCTTCTTCTTCGCGCCATTCCCTGCTCACACCCCTCCCTGCCAGCCGCATACTTGATCTCCTTGCCGACCATGCCAAGCCATGCACAGCCAGGGCATGGCTGTGCATGCTTTCTCCTTTTATAAAAAGAGCGCGACTGCCTTATTGCAAAGAAGTTTGGTCCCCAGCCAAAAAAACCCAACGTAGCTCACTTCCAAGCCATCTCCTCCCTCTCCCTCCATACGCAGGACCTCCTCATCAGAGGAGACACCCGGCGGATAGGAGCACCTCACGGTGGTGCACAACCACCCCCGTGAGTCCACCACCACCCAGCTCATCAAAGAGCCGATGGGCGTGGTTGCTCTTTCCTTATTTCTTCATTTCCAGCCATTCCAGCCAGTTGAGTGGGAGCTTCATGGTTTGAAGCTCAAAGCTCCGCACGTAGCAGCAGCAACAAGGGTAGCAACAGCACACAGCAGCAGCTGCCCAGTCATTTCCGCGCACGCCTATAGGCTGCCCTCGCTTCCGCACGTGCCTACAGGCGGCCTCCCCTCCAGCTTCTTCACGCAAGCACCCTGTTGTGCTCTCTCGTCTGCAACCGGCCACCACACGCCACTGCAGCAACCGGCCAAGCTTCACCGCACGCCAGCAGCACCCGCAAGCCACTGCGGAAGCAGCAGGTCGCCCTCGCCCTCCACCGCACACGCCAGCAGCCCTCCCCGCGCACTCTGTCGCGACATCCCACCCACAAGCCACCAGCCGGAGCCACTCTTCCGCACGCGCCGAGCCGTCCGCACTCACAGCACCACCCGCTCCTGGTTGCACGGCTTGGCCCTACACTGTAGCAACTTTTCATGCTAGTCTACGGAATGCTGTGGCTACAGTGGGGTGACCGGTAAGCTTCTCACTTATCCGGTCACCCGGCGCACCGCAACCGGCCAGTGCCTGTGCCCGCACCAGCACCAGCCCACGTGTCTGCCTTCGCCTGCACTCGCCCGCTTCAGCGTCTGCGAGGGCCTGCTTCCTTCGCCCGCATGCGCTCGCCCGCTCCAGCGCCTGCTTCTGCCAACCCGCACCTGACTCTTCACGCAGCGCAGTGCGCTGCGGCATCCTTCCTCTTCACGCCCATCGTCCTCCAGTGTGCGTCTCTTTGCGTGCTTGCGCACCTACAGGTGCGCGTGCGCTTTCAGAAGTCGCTCCACTGCCTCAGACGAAATAACTACAGCTTCCTTCACTCCAGCAGGAAGCGCACAGCTGCCGTCTCTCTCTCTCTCACACAGCACTCTCTTACTCTCTTTACCGACACATACACACACATTCACACTCTCACTTATATATTATTATATACTTATATTTATATACCTATACATATATATATTGATATATATACATATATTCATATACATATGTATATATATACTTATATTTACACATATAGTAGTACCTATATACTTAAATATTAGTATACATACATACATATATATATATCTATATAATTATAGGCACATATATATTTCCATGTATACATACACTTATATACATATATATATATATATACATATATCTATACATATATTAGTACTTATATAACATATATAAATACATCTATATGCTTCTATATATATATACATATATATACATATATACTTATACATGCATACATACATATATATATATATATATATATATATATATACATACATATATACATATATACCTATATAACTATATATACATATATATATATAAATACATATCTATCTACATATATCTTTATACATATATTACTATATATATATATATATATTTACATCTATATAGTTATATATGCATACTTATACATATATATATATATATCTATACATATATCTATTTAAGTATTAGTATACATACATATATATATATATATTTATCTATATAATTATATATACATATATATTTACATATATACATACACTTATATATATATACATATAACTACATATATACCTATATATTTATAACCATTTATATATATATACATATAGATATATTTACATATATACATATATATAAATATTTTCACATTACTTACCATACCTGCTATCACAGGAATATCTGCACCAGTTGCTGATATTCCCCGATACCCATGTACAAAAAGCGTGTTCGCATTCATCTTCCACCAATCCACCTTACACGTGGCACCTCGTCCTGTTGGTTGCGTCTTTCTAAACGACGACCGACTCGATACTGTGCTACACTCCATCTCCGCCTCCACCCTCACCCCTTTATACATATATACTATATACCTATATATATATACTATATCTACTTTATTTCTGTTTCGCTTTCCTGCTAGTAAAAAGATAAAAAAATATATATACACAAGAGAAAAGATAATCTTTGACTTGCAGGTACTCCATCTTGTGAATAGCAAGACCTGTTTTGGAACCCTGATTTGGCTCAAAGCCAAGAACCTAATTTTGAGGGTGTGCCTCAAGGACCAAGATTATCAGAAAAAAATCTAAATAGGAAAACACCAAAAACACAGTAAATGAATCGAAGAGATTCATTGTAGGAAAGGCGTAGAAACTTGACTTGTAACCCCACTTCCTTGAGTTTGACCCTGGGCCTAAAAGTGACCAAGATAAAATCATGTAGGCCAGGTTAAAAAATTTTGCAAAGAGATGGTTAGGCTTGATTTATGTTAACCACTATACACATTTCAATGATAAAATCACCACATTAACAACCTAACCGGGTTCGACACCATGCGGCTATTTTTCTTTTCTTTTCTTCCCCTGAAACAATCACAACAAAAGAAAGGGATTAAGTTAGTACTAAATTAAAGGCTGTGATCAAAGTTTCTAAAATGCCTATTGCTCCTTTGCAACGGTGCCAAAATGTTTACAAGATGAAATCGGTGGTTAAATGATGTAGCGTTGCGGTATAAATGAAATCACTTTGAAAGCAAATAAGAAATTTATTACTTGAAAACCAAAGTATCCAAGGTCAACCATAGGAAGCAAATTGGTATTTAAAAACTAAGATCACATTCTCAATTTCATCAAATGTGATGTTCAACAATCAATAGAATGAGATTCAATGTATATGAAAGCTAAAGAGAGAATAGACATGCAAAAAGAAATTGTCTGTTCTTTCTTCTTCTCTTCTATCTGATGCCTTCTTCTTCTTCTCTTATCTTCTCTTATTTCTTCTTCTTCTTTCTTTCTCTTTGCGGTTACTATTCTCTTCTTTCCTTCTTTGTCTGCTTGGCTTCAGTTTCTTCTTTGATTTCTTTCCTTCAGCTTTGCCTTACCTTTTTCTTTAGCCGCACCTTCTCCTACTACAGTGCTTCTTCCTTCCTTGTCTTCTTTAGCTTCTGCCTTCACAAGTCCTTTAGTAGCTGCCTCCTACTTCTCCTTCGTTCCCTGCACTGTAACCTACCCCTACCCTCCCCCGCGTACACTCTCTCTCTATTTCTCTCTTCGCTCTCTCAGAGCCAGCCTGGTAATCAGGTTGGGTTGTGCACACTCGGGTCCAGGTGCACCAGCGTCGGTGGTGCGCGAGGAGTGCAGGGTAAACGGGTCGGGTAGCCAGGTCTGTAGAGGCGTCGGTCACGGACGAGGTAGGTGAGCATGGGCAAGGGGACCTCACCCCATGTTCTGAGGCGAAGAGAAGGAAACACAAAATCAATTTATGCTATGCACCTGCATTGAGAATTTATGAGGTGGGACTAAAGTCCCACCTGCTTCTCTACGTGCGTGCAGGAGGAACACAAGTCCCACCTGCTTCTCTACGTGCGTGCAGGAGGAACACCCATCTAATTGGGGCAGTTGTAGTGATTGAAGCCTCTGATTGCCAGGTGTGAAAGGTTCATGGACTAATTCCGCACACCTGGAAAGCCTCAGCCTAGAGTAGTGCAACCTGGAGTGAGAAAGCAAGCTCCTTCACACCTACTTTAATGGCGGAATAGAATCAGACCTGTACTTCATGGATATGGCCTCGTGGCCTAGTAAAATCACTTGGGAAGCTTCACCGTGTCATGACGAAGGTGAAGCGGGGGGTGGCGTGGCACAGATCGGCCTAGGTGTGCGTGCCTAGGTCAGACTGTGACCATGGAAGTGCGTGTGTTCAGTGAGGGTGTAGGGTACTTGTGGTGGTCAGTGAAGGGGTGGATGGTGATCAGTGAGTGATGGCAAAGGTTTTAAGGTAGGTGGCAAGGCATGTGGATGGGTGGAGTGACGAATTCGCCTCACCGGTGGTCTACCGGAGATGAGGAAGACGGAGGTGGTTGGTGGCTATCGAGGGGGATTTTTATGAAATTAAGAGGGGGAAAATGATAGGTAGAGAGAGAGGAACTTACTGAGGGTAGTTGGACGAAGGGGGAAAGGCAGAGGACGAGCGATGCGTGTGTACCATCGTCAGAGAAGAAGGCCCTGAGGTGAGGAAGACAACGACGATGAAGGGGTTGGAGGAGCACGTGCAAGTTCGGCGCGACGCAGAGGAGCAAGGCAGAGAAGGCTCTGCCACGTGTATGGTGGCAGAGTGATGAGAAGAGGGAGGAGAGATCATCGGAGCTTGCGGGTAGTTGGCCAGAGATGAGGGAGGAAGAAATTAAAGGGGTATCAGTGGCCAAAACAAGCTTGAAAGATGCGGCAAGGATAGGGGGTCCTTTTATAGCAGTTGGCCGAGGTCCTTGTGCTTGGAAGGCAAGCTTCCAAGCGCAAGGATCTCGCCAGAGATGGAAGGTGCGGATGATACCCAATTCTCTCAAGCATTTGCATGAGAGATTGGGTGCGAATCGAATCTTGGGATCATGTTCAGACGGTAAGGAATTCCTCATAGAATCTCCCTTCCAAATCTGGGAGGAGATCTCTGAGCAATCGGGGAGAAATCCTCCTCCAATCCTCATCGGAGTAGGACTCCTCCGCTGTAATGGCGAAGGGACCTAAATGCAAAGAGTGGCGAGGAAGATAGGGGGTCTGCACAAGGGTTTTCAAAAGCTACGTGTCAGGATGTAATTAGGTGGACTATTTTGCAAAGTAGGTCAAGGTGACCTTCCCTTAGGTCTAAATTTTGGTACAAACCTAATTTTGACCTAAGGAATCCAATGGTGAAGTTGGATTTTAGGTTTGACCTTGTTTGACTAGACATTTTACATGAAAACCCAAATTAGGTCAAATAATTAGCTAGGACACTTATCTAGGTCAAAATTGGTTCCAACGGCCAATTTGAAGGTTTTAAACCCTAGGGGATATTTTTCCATGATTTTAAAGGGTTTAGTTTATTTTTATCATGACCAAAACCTTGTCAAATTAGGTGGGTTTATTTTAGGGTTAGGAATGTCATTTAATTCTTAGATCTCACAATAACCCCTTTCTGACTAAACCATCCCACTTTTACTCTTATTAAGTCCAATTAACCTATGTTTATCCCTAGAGAAATCTCGTTGATTTATTGCAATGGTAAAATTACAGTTTTACCATTTATTTAATGTTTTCTTCTCAGAACAGTTCTTCCTTGAATTAGGCCTTTCTTTAGGTTACATAGGAGCTTTTGATCTCTTTTCTAGGTCAAAATGAGCTAGTTAGGGCTCATGATGGTGTTCCCATCAGGCAGCTAATGGTGCTTAGGCTAGCCGTTGGAGAGGTGAGGAGGAGGTGATCCAAGCTTGGCATGGAGGTGGTGGAGCTATGGTGGAGCTTATTGAGATTGAGGTGGAATGAAGCCAAGAGTTAATGGGTGTAGATGGCCACCCCTTATGTCTTTTTATAGACCTAAGGAAGGCTCTCTAGAGAGGCCTATGGTGGGAGCTCATGAGAGAGGGAGAGAGATAGTGGAGTGGTTCTTTTAGATCCACAAAATGTGGATCTCAAAGAAGACCCTTGGTTGCTTAAAATAGCAATTGTGGATCTCAAAGAAGACCCTTGGTTGCTTAAAATAGCAACCAAAGGTGGCACCCAAGTGGTGAGAGTTCTAGAGAACTCTAGTGTGTGTGTGGGAGCTTGAATGGGTGTGTATGTGTGTGTGTGTGGTCGTGCCCTAGGTGGCTAAGTGGTCTAGGTTAGGTCCTAAGGGGTTTGGGTTAGTGTAGGTCTCAAATTAGGGTTGCTAACCCTAATTTGCTAAGGAGAAAATGCAATTAAACTTAACACAAGTTTCATTGAATGAGTGTGAACCTAATTGAGAGTGAAATAACTCAATTAGGTTGGGCTTAGGTCAATTGGACTCTCACTGAGTCCAATTGAACTTGTGTGGGTTGAGGTCTGAGCTCAATTGGACTCTATGAGTCTAATTGACTAGGCAGTGGTAGTTGACTATGATCTAAGTCAATTGGGCTTAATGAGAACCTAATTAGGTTCTTAGGAAGGTCTGGTGGTGGTGTAATATGGTTAGCATACCTTAATTTAGGTTCCAAAGGGGTTGGAATTGGGTTTAGGGACCTAGGAACTCAAGATTAAGGCTTGAATTCCAAAATAGGAACTGGAGAGCAATTCCAGACGTCCAATAATAGTATCAGACGACTTATACTCAAAATCAGAAGTCCAGACTTGTTGTCTTGGACGTCCAATCAGAGTTAGGAGGGATTCAGGGTTTTGTCTTGTGTATTCTACAAAAATTGGACATCTGACCAAGTGTCTAGACGTCCAATAACACTACAGACATGGGTTTAAGGTGTCCAGGTTCTGGCTAAGGGTCTTGGACGTCCAATAACCTATATAGACTTCCAGATAAGGGTTGGAATTAGGGTTTTGAGGCTTCCTAGGCTATGGTGACATAATCTAATGGTGGCTAAGGCTTGGGAAGGCTTCTATGGCTATCGTAGGGCTAGGATTAGACCTAAGTTCTTCATAATTTAACTGCTTTACAACTACTCAATACAATAGCATACCTCAACCCTTTACATTATTTGTCTACTACATTTTATTCTAATCTTCCACTCCAACTCTGATGTAGTTTGGGCCCAGCTTCAGATCCAGCTTCAGATCCAACTTCTAAGCTTCTTATTTCCTGCAATTTATATAATGCACTTAATTAGTACATTATATCATTATTTCATGCATAGCTAAAGAAAAGCAGTAAGGATGCAAATAATGCTTATGCATGCATGCATTACACTAGCTTATGCTAAGTTCTAGCCTAATTTAGGTCAATTAAGACCTATGATTGCTACGTAATCATGTAGCCTCCCTATCTGAGGGCTGGTGTACGTATGGGCTTTTCGGTGCAGTGGTGGTCTTGTACAGATGTCGAGTGATGTCGTCCACCTTTTTCTCAATGATAGAGACCTTACCTATTTAACTGGATACCAACTCCAAGTCAACAGATGCGAAAAGGCCTCGGGTCTTGTGTACCCCCAATTGTTTGTCAATGTGCAGGTGGACATTCGGTCGTACACACCCAATGAATCATTGTTTAGGGAGTTCTCACAGATATTTTAGAGAATTCCCCAAATCTCGTCTTCATGCTGACCCATGATGCTGCCACCACAAGTTGCATTGACAAAAAGCTTGATGTCATCACGAAGCCCGTGGTGAAAGGATTGGACTTGTTCCCATTTCGAGACTTTGTGATGGGGGCATTTGTGCATGAGATACAGAAAATGATCCCATGCCTCGTGTAGAGATTCTCTCGCTCCTTGCGAGAAGTGCGTGATTTGGTGCAGCATTGCATTACTTCTACCAATGGGATAGAACTTTTGTAAAAAAGCAGTCTAAAGTTCTTTCCATGTGTTGATCTGGTGAGGGTATGTCTAAAACCAATTGGCAGCCTTGTCAGCTAGAGAGAAGGAGAAGATTTTCAAGAGTAGACCGTCTCAATTGTGCAAGTCTACCCCAAATGTGTGGGCTAGATGCTTCAGATTCTTGATGTGTTGGAGAGGATCCTCAGAGTTCAGGCCATGAAATTTTGGGGTCATGTGAAGCATACTAGGCTTGAGCTCCTCCTCGGGTCCTCCCACAGGAATGTTGATTTGAGGTTTGATCTCCACCACAGTGGGATTGTAGTGATCTTACATTTGAGGACGTGGAGGTGGGTTGATATAGGCATTGATCCGATCTCTAAAATCAAAGAATTATTGTGGTTCAAAGTTAGGTTTTTCTAGATGATCAATGATTGTGGCTCGAGATTCTGGCTCAAAAGTGGAGCTGGAAGAGATGTCGATGTGATCGGGTAGTTGCACAAACAAGGAAGTCAAGGCTTGGCCTCGACGAAAGTGGAAAACTAGTGGAGGCCTCAAGGGTGGTCTTAAGGACCTCCTCTCGAACATACACCGATGGAGAAGATGAGGGATAGAAGGTGTGATGGACCCAGTCAAGACACCTAAATATCTTTGGATGACTATAAAGGTTCAAGGCGGATGATAACCCTAGGTCAGAAAGTCATCCACCTGAGAATTACCTAGGCAGCTAGGAAGGGAGAGTCCCGCGAAGACCTCTACACGGTAGAGTGCTCCTACGGGTTACAAGGTTTCCCCCACCCGACCTTCCTTGTCATTGAGGGTCTAGGTAGACCAGAATGAGTAACTTGACCTCTTAAGTCTACCAATCTTAAGTTTAGAGTGTGGGTGCTTAGGATTTCACTTGAACTTTAAGATATTTCTGTCAGTGGTGACCAAATTTGAAGATTGGTTGACCTCGCAAGGTGGGTCAACTTCACCTGATTTGCCCTTGATTATTAGGTCCCACTTTTAGGATTCAAGTGAGATTTAGAGCTTGATTCTTAAGGTTTGCTTGTTTAGGTAAATTCAATCAAGGCTTCGGACACACAATTTGGGAAGATAGAATCTTTTTTAAGAAAGTGTGTCTCTAAAACCCTAGAATTAAACCCTAATTGACACTAATTGGTTCAATCAATTAATTCCAAGTCTGGCACCTAGGGCTCAATCAAGAAAGTGGAAGCCCTAGGTGTCTTAAATCCTTAAATAGGTGCAAGAATCAAGTTTGGGATGTTTCAAAAAAAGTATCAAATTAGGCAACTTGTGATGGTTAATCTAAAAATAGATTGCAAGTTGGTCCTAATTGATTTCTTTCCTCTTTTAGCTTTCCAAAATTAGGGTCTTAATGAAGATGAATTCATGGTTTACCTGCCCCTGGGGTGGCTGTTGTGTTGTTGATCTTGCTCCTCGGCTAAATTCCTGCACAACTCACAATCGAAAGAGATAAATCAAGTTAGTATCAAGTCAAGAATCGTAATCAAGAGAACAAATTGCACATTGCTCCCTGGCAATGGTTCCAAAATGTTTATCACTCTGGATTAGGGTTTTAAAAAATGATATGTCGTAGTATAGCCAATAAAGCGCGAAAACAATTAGAATTTATGCTCGAATGGAAATCCAAAGCCGAACGCAAGGAGCAAGGAGCAAGTAGCAAATCAATCTCAAGACCATAATTCTAAGTAAAATATATAAGCAATTGCAACCAAAACTTATTCAAGAATGATATATCAATAATTCAAGTACCAATATGCAAAAATAATGGGTTAAAATGGTGATTTGAATCACCAAATTAACCCAAGATAATTTAATCACAATTATTTGAAATGTTTGAACAATGAATATCAACCAATTTCCACAGCAATTAGTATCTCAATGATGCAATAGTAGCCTAGAACTAGCAACATAGGAAAAGGCCTCTCTTCTCCATCAAGCCTCAGTGAGAAGCATAAGCACAACACAACACAACACAGAGGCAAAGGCCTCTTCAAATCATCTAAGTATAGAGAGTAGAATGTGTGAAGGGCAAAACCCCCCTCTCTCTCTTCTTTTCTCTCTCAGAACAAGTAGACCAGACCGGACCTAGGTAGTCAGGTAATCAAATCAGAGGTCAGACCCGTGTGGCACGAGCACTGGCGAGGGCACGTACGATGGAGCATCCGAGAGGGACCTCACCCCGGTGCTCTTGGAGGCGATAAGGCAGAGGCACAAATTCAACTTATCCACTGCACGGGCTTCAGCAACCCACGATGTGGGACCATCCGCCCCACAGTCTTCTTTACGTGCAACTGGAGATTGGAACTCTGATTGCGATTGCAGCTGTGGATGAAGGCTCTAATAGGGAACTTCGAGATGCACCTGAGAGTAAACCGCGAGGCCTGAGGGTGTTTCCTGGAGGTATCATGGCTGGAGGACTGCGGACGAGGTTGGTGGCACCAAGGCAGCAGCGGAGGTCCAATGATCACCTGAAAAGCACGAACATGGCCTGGTGGCCCATTTAAATTGGCTCAGAAGCTTCACCAGATGTCGACGAGTGCAGTGGTGGTGTTTTTGTCGAGTGAAAGTGCCAGTGGTGGTCTCATGACCTCGTGATGGTGGTGCGTAGGTGGTGTTCAATGGTGTGATGGAGTATGTAAAACCCTAAATAGGTTTAGGGCTTTGTAGGTGGTGTTGAGGTGAAGCTTCTGGAAGTGATGGTGATGAATTTCGTGAAGTGTGGTGGCCAGGCAAACTCGTCGGAGTTTCGTCGACCGAGGGGAAGATGGGGTTGGTGTGGGTGGTATAGTGGGTTGAGTGGTTTGTAAGTGTGGCGAAAGAAAGTATAGGGAGAGAGGAAGGGATAGAAGCCATTTGAGGAGAGGTAGAGGGACAAAGAGCATTGATTGTGGCTTGACCGAAGCTGGAGAAGGAGAAGAGGATGGTAAGGCGGCGACAAGGACAGAGACAGGGAAATCGGTCACACTTTGGCTGGTAATGACCGTGAGGAAGAGGGAAAACTGGTTGGATGGCTAGAAGAGGAGAGCAGAGGGGAGTTGCTGGAGCTAAGTTCGAAGGTGGCTGGAGAAGGGAGAGAGAAGGTTTTCTCTAACCAAAACTCACTAAGGAGGTGAGGAATGCCATCGATGGTCTTTTATAGGGCTTAGGGGAGCTTGAAGAACAGGAAACACGCTACAAAGCTTGCTTAGGATTCAAGAAGAATCCCACTAATTTTGTGGTTTTGCACGCACGAATCAGTGGGTTTTAGGAATTAGAATCAATCCTAATATGCTTTCCTGGTGTGAACATCAATCCCACCAAATTTGGCGGGATTTGATTGCCATTTGAGTAGGATTCTACTTGATCAAAGCTTGCTTGGAGGTCAGTTGACCTCCACTAGAGGCAAGGACTAATCGAAAAAGAAGTTGAAGAAGTTAGGGGGCATTTTGTAAAGATTTCAAAATCTGAGAGGCTATTTGAGATAATAAGAGTCAGACTTGGACCAAAATGCAAACTAGGTCGAAATAATCTCAGATTGGGCCCAACTTTTGGTAAAAACCTAATATAGACCCAAGGAATTTAATGGTGAAGTTGGATTTAGGTTTTGACCAAGTTTGACTAGGTAATTTATGCAAAATCCCAAATTAGGGTAGTTTTTCTGTCATTGACTCTATTTTAGGTCAAATTGGGTTCAGAAGGTTAAATCAATGGTACCAAACCTTAGAGAATATTTTTTTTATGACTTTTAGAAGGACTAGATAAATTTTATCCTGACCAGAGCCTCAGTTAATTAAGTGAGTCTATTTTTAATATTTCAGATGTCCATTAATTCTTGAAATACGTGAAAATCCATTTCATTCTGCATGAACCTACTTAGTAGACATTAATGACCATATTACCTTTAATAAATCCTCGAAATACCCCATGGTTATTCTGTAATTGTGGAATGCTATTAAAACTATAGAAATAACCCTGGCTTCTTATCTTCTTCTCAAAACAGAACATTTTGCATATATGACCCTCTGATGGGGATTAATTAATCCAAATCCGGATGAAATAAACTCGAAGTGGGAGGGAGGCGAACGGGGACCATGCCGACGGGAGGCGACCATGGGGTGGTCGGTGGAAGAACTTGGGACGATGAGGGCTGGACTACATGGAGATCTAGGGCGTGGTGGTGGAAGGAGAGGAGAGGATCTGACAATACTGGCAGAAGGGAGGAGGATATGACGAAGACATATACAGGGAGTTTAAGGGGAGCAGAAAGATCATGTGCTTCCGGTGCTGGCATTGGGGCCATATGGCGGCTGTATGTCGCTCTCCCTTTGTGTGCCTTACCTGCGGTGGTTACAACCATATGCGAGATTCATGTAAGGCAACTGATGGGCAGATGAAGGGCCGTTCAAATATGCACGTTGGAGATTTGAATGTTAGGGCACAGCTGCCACCACCACCACCCCCTTGTACCTATGGGGGTCACACAGTCGATGTTGAGGTTCCTATGACAGAGAACATAAGAGCAGTAGAGTTGATATTGAGAGGGGCACTGATCGGCGAGGTAATGACCGGTAATCCATTTTCAGAACACCTACACAATTTGGTAAGCTCTCTCTCTCCATCGACTAACTCTTGGCAAATCGCTTTTCTGTCCCCAGTACGGTTTGTGCTCTTTGGCTTAGGGATGATGGATGTTGAACGGTTGCATTTTCAATCAAGCTCTTTTGAAGGTTTAATGGTGATTTGGAGGTTAGTTTCTCCCTTTGATGGAGCCTTGCCGGAGAGGCCACTTCAGAGATTAGGCTCCAGGTTGGGGAGACTTGAGATCAAAGGTCTGCCACTGCACCTGAGGTCAAGAGAGGTGGTGGCGACCATGATATCTGGATTTACCCTAATGGCAGAAGATGCAGAAGTTGGGTTGATGAAGGGCGATGGACGGATCCTGAGTGTGATTGTTGATGTCTTCAAATCAAGGTCGATCCCTGACAGACTGATTTTGAGATGTGGGGGTAGCTCTTGGCTGTTGCTATTGAGTTTCACTATGGATGACATTGCTACGAAGAAGATGCACGATAAGTCATCTGATTTGCAAGCTGTTGAAGAGGTGAACTTGCGGGTCTTGTGCGGGCCTTCTCCTGAAGAGGCTCTAATAACAAAAAAGTGCAAGGACCATCATCTTAGGGAAAGGGGGGAGATGATGGTTGAGGAGCAGGTGGAGTCAGTCAGGAAGGAAATAATGATGCCTGTGATCGAAGATGCAGGGAATCCACAACCATATGTTGATGACACTGAGATGCAGGTGTTAAAAGAGATTTCGCCTAACTCTTTGAAGACCCAACAGAAGTTGCAAGAGGTGGAGGGTCTAAAATTTGGTACAGGATCTAATACCAAATCTAGTAAGGGCAGGTCACCCAATAGACTTAGACAAAGGAAACCAAAGTCTGATTTGCTTTTGGATGAGAACACGGTTGCTGCGATTATGCAGATCAGTAATTGTCAAAGCCAAAGGGTGGAGGGATCTCATGAAGGAAGATGAGAATCCTCACATGGAATGTGCGCGGGTTGCACGACAAAAGCTGGAGGGCTTCTTTGACGAGATACTTGAGAGAGTGGGAGATCGATTGTGCGATCATACAAGAGACTCATATTGAGAATGAGTCTGATAGATTATGGAACGACATGATGGCTGCGGGAGCGAATGAATGTGTGATGCTTAATGCACATGGGAGGTCGGGGGGCATTGTTATTTGGTGGAGAAGGGCTTGGGCACACATTTTGGACATACACAAGGCTCGACATCTGATGTCCTGCAAGTTCCAAACTCACCAGGGGCAAGATATTACCTAGATTACAGGTGTGTATGGCCCTTGTGCTGCATCTGTGAGATAGGAACTATGGGAGGATTGGGCTGCTATGGCTGAACTAGTGCAAGGGGAAGCTTGGCTGACAGGAGGAGATTTCAATTACGTGCTGAGAGGGATAGATAGAAATATGGTGTTACAGATAGTTCATCTGTTGGATTTTAGTTGGTAGTTCAATCCCTTGGCCTGAATGAATATCCATCATCAGGAGTTGAGTTCAGTTGGCATAATGGCAATGGCTTATTATCTAAGATTGATAGATTCTTTGGGAATGTGACTATCCTTGATAGATTACAACTGTCAAGTGTTGCTGGTCAGGACCGCCCTTTCTCTGACCATACTACTTTGGTTTGGGATAGTGGTGAAGAGATCCAAGCAGGCTCATACTTCAAGTTTAGAAAATCTTGGCTGAGAGAACTTGGATTCCATGAGATGATTGGCTCATGGTGGCAGACCAAATAGGTGGAGGGCTCAGCTATTATTAGGTTTGCCTCCAAACTGGCAACTCTACATACAGTTCTGAAAGAATATGGAGATACTGTGGTCACACTAAGGCAGCAGAGGTGTGTAGAGGCTTTGAACAACATCCAGATGCTGGATTCTAAGGAAGCAGCAGGCCCTCTATCTGACGAGGAGCTTACAAACAGAAGAATGTGGTAGGGGGTGGTAGTGGAGGAGGATTTCAAACAGGAGATTGATTGGAGGGAGAGGTCAAGACAGCTGTGGCTCAAGGAGGGAGACGCTAACACAAAATTCTTTCACCTTGCGGTCAGCTCTCGGAGGCGAGTAAATTATATCTCTTCCATTCTCAAAGATGGGCACAGACTATCCTCTATGCAAGAAATAAAGGCAGAGGCTATCAAGTACTACAGGGGGTCTTCACGGGCAACAAAGAGAGGGGAATGGAGGATGGCAGTGAATGATGCACCAAGAGTTACAAGTGATCAGGCCTCTCAACTGACAGTTACTATCACTGAACAAGAAACTATGAATGCTATTAAAGATCTAAATATGGAAGGCTCCCCTGGACCTGATGGTATCCAAGTGTTCTTTTATAAAGAAATGTGGAGTGTGATTGGCAAGTAGGTGATGGAAGTCATAAGAGAGTTTGAGAAGGGCAATGCAGGTTTCAATAAGATCAATAAATCTTATCTTTTCTTATTGCCAAAGACAATGGGAGCTGGCAAGTTTTCAAACTTTAGACCGATTTCTTTGTCGAATTCCATCTACTTAATGGTGAGTAAGATATTGACAAACAAATTGAGAATTGTTCTACAAAGCTTGATTTACCCTGCATAATCTGCCTTTCTACCCAACAAATCCCTTCAAGAATCTTTCATTATGGCCCAAGAAATGGTGAGTGGATGGCACAGAAGGAAATGTAAGGCATTTATGTGGAAAGTGGACTTCCGAAAGGCCTATGACTTAGTTTCGTGGCCATACATTTGGGAGGTTTTCAAAAGGAGATTTTTCCCCCCCATATGGATCCAGTGGATGAAGCGTTGTATCACAACTGCTTCCTTCTCCCCGCTGATCAATGGGAAACCATGTGGTGCTTGGATTCAACACCAATGTGGGTTAAACGAGGATGTCCTCTAGCCCCCTTGAATTTTAATCTTGCAGTTGATGGGCTCGCAAGATATGCATGTAAAATGACAGAGGTGGGGGTCATCAGAGGATATTCACTTTCCAACAGGAGGACTTTGGCTCCTATTTTACAGTATGCAGATGATATGATTTTCTTTGTGGAAGGGTCCAATTCTACTGCCCATGCTTTAGAGCATATGGTGAAGATTTTTGGAGACATCTCAAGTTTGAAATTGAATAGGGAAAAGTCTACTTTGATATAGTTTGGCATGAATGAGTAGGAACAGAACACACTAGCGGCTACATTGGTTACACCTCGGTCAAGGCTACCAATTAAATATCTAGGATTGCCATTACGATCTGCGAAAATGAAGAAGAATGATTGGAATGTTCTTTTCAATAAGATCTTTGTCAAACTGGAGGGGTGGAGTAGTAAATTTTTGTCAAAGGGTGGGAGACTAATTCTCCTAAATTCAGTGATAACCTCTATCCTGGTGTTCTACTTCAGCATCTTTAAAGCCCCAATATCTATTTGGAAATGGTTGGACGTAATGTGAAATAAATTTTTTTGGAAAGGGGCAGGACATGAGGGGAGGTTCATGCAGCCTGTGAAATGGGAACTGATCTGTCGGCCAAAGGAAATGGGTGGACTGGGGATTAAGGCACTTAAGGAATTCAATGAGGCTCTTCTGATCAAATGGGCGATCAAGATCTTTGAGGGCAAGGAAGAAATCTGGACAGACCTAATCAGAGATTGCTATGGTGGTTCCAATAGTGCACTGAAGAGGTTACATCCAATCAAACCATCCCCCTTTTGGAGATCTGTCATCCTAGCAATTAAAACCAATTGGCATTTGATGCAGCCCAAGCTTGGAGATGACCGTGATTTCAGTTTGTCGAATGAGAAGTGGTCAACTATGGGGATTTTAAGAGATGCCTATCCAAGAGCACAAGCTGCAGCTGCAGATAAAGAAGCCCTTATTAGCAGCCTGTGGTCTATTACAGGGAATTGCTGGAGGCTTGAAGGATCTGAATTATGCAAAATAGGTACATGGAAGTGGGAGGATAGGCAGAATCTGCTATCTACATTGCAGCAGATCTGTCCTAGACAGGGTGTGGCTGATACATAAGGCTGGAATGGGAAGTTTACAGTGCAGCAGGCCTATGAAAGGATTATCAGCTCAAACACAAATGTGGAGATTGACCCGATTGATAAGAAAATATGGCTATTGAAGATTCCACCAAAAGTGCAAATTTTCTTATGGCTTTGCAGGAGGGAAGGCTTGATCACGGGTGACTTTAGACACAAAAGAATGGGGACAATGTTAAATGCCTGCTATCTCTGTGGTTTACACACTGACAGTGTGTCTCATATTTTTTCCTCATGGTTGGTCACAGACAAGTTATCGAGGAAAATATGTTAGGAATCTCTACCTACTTGGGAATCCCTTTGGTAGAGGTTTACTACACCTGGATGACCATACAGGTGTATGGCCGCCACCTTGTGGTGTGCGTGGAGGGTGAGAAATGAAAAGTTATTTCAAGAGAGACCAATTCGGTGTGAGCTAATTGTAAATGAGTGCTGGTCCCTCATACATAGATGGGGATCCAAAATGTAATTATTTTTATTTGTTTAATATGAAATAAAATGCCCTCCAGATTGTTATCGTTTCATGATAGCTTTCCTCACAGTTTCAAAAAAAAAAAAAAAAGACCCTCTGATGGTTATCTAGGAGCTTTTATCAACTTTATCAGACCAAATTGAGCTAGTTATGGCTCATGATGGTGTTCCCATCAACATGTAAGGGAAAGGAGGGAGTTGAGTGACATCAATCTCTTCTGGTGGAGGTTGCCAATGATAATCATCTCTACATAGATCTGCAACCTCTGGGGATTGGGGTGGGTCGGGGTAGTCTAAAGCTGGTTGAGTCTGATGGTTCTCTAAGGAATTCACTATCAAGCATTCTTCAACAAGGTTTTCCATGGGATCGTATTCTTCGACCCAATCGCAATCAAAAGATTTGGTTGCCTTGAAGATATCCAATTGCATCTTCTTATCTACAAAGGCAATTTCCATACATCTCGTGTTGCAGTCAATGTTAGCCTTGGTTGTAGCCAGAAAGGGTCTACCTAGGATGATGGGTGTATTTGGTAATTGTTTAGCGACTTCCATGTCAAGGAATAAGAAGTCAACCAGGTAGTAGAAGTCCTTAACCCGAACAATTACATCCTTGACTACCCCTTTTGGGGTTTTCACAGATCGATCAGCCAGTTGGATAGTCACAAGTGTAGGCTTGAGTTCTCCAAATCTGAATAAGTGGTAAAGAGTAGTTGGGATTAGGTATATTGAAGCACTTAAATCCAGGAGCGCTCTGTCAAAAGTTAAATCATCAATATTACAAGAGATCAAAGGTGCTCTAGGGTCTATCCTTTTTAGAGGCAGGCTAGTTAAAATCGTTGTACTAGCCTACTTACATAGCACTACCTTCTTAGGTGCTTAGGTTCTTGGCTTATGCTTGGGTGTGGAAACATCTTTTAAAAACATCGCGTAAGCCACGATATGTTTGATTACCTCGAGGAGGGGTATTTTGATCTACACTGGTTTGAATATCACCAATAACTCCTCATTATTAGCCACATTTTTCTTCCTTTTTACCTTATCCAAGGCTTCGGGATATGGGATTTGGGTTTGAACTGGGTTAAATTCATGATCCTTGGGTTCCTCCCACTCGTCCTAAAAATCATCAATTATCTCAGGAATTGTAGTGACAATAGGGGTTTGCCATTGGGGGTCCTAGGTTTGGGTATCGCTTCTCAAGGTAACCACGTTGACTGAGGCATTGGAACCAGGGTTAGGTCCTTAAGAAGAAGAAGAGCCAGTAAACCCAGGGGGTGTTTGCGAGGCTTGTAAAATCACATCGGCTTGCCCTTGGTTTTGTTAGAACGCTTGAGGATTGTGGCATCTGTTCATTACATTCCTCGAGTTCGTTTATGGTTGAGATGAAGGGACCCCTGTTGTTTGGTATCCAACAACTGGCTCAATTGTCCCTTCACTAAAGCCATTTCCTCCAAATGTTTCTGGTTCATGTTAGCCATCATCTTAATCAGGGTATCCATTTGGCTTTGCTATGTAGGACCTACCCTATTCTGGTTATAGGGTGGTCTATTAGGTAGGCCTTGCTAATAGGAGGAAGGGTTCAGCCTTGGTTGGTTTTGGTATTGGTTCAATTTTTGGTTAGACTAGGCAAAGTTTGGGTGGTTGCACCATCCAGGGTTGAAGTGTTGGAGAAAGGATCAGACTTAAAGCAGCCCTGGATGGCATTGGCATCTTCAAAGGTAGAAGGTGCTGAAAGGGAGGGGAAAGAATAATCAGGATATGAGGGAGCAAAGGTCCCTCCCTGGAACATAGTCGGGGGTTGTTCCAAGTGCCTCTAGTTCATAGGTTGAACCAGGTCAATATTGTGAGTTCCCTTTACTAGGGAGAAGGTGCGTATCAAAGCTTGGGATTAGTTCAGAAGCTCATCAATCATTTTGTCCACCAACTCAACCTAATCCAAGTTCTTTGCTATGATGTCCATGTCAACCGTACCAGTATTAGCTTGTACTTCATAGATTCCACCACAGGGTTGACTAGACCTATTGAATGCGATCATGGAGGCATTATTATGTAAGTTCTCACTCATGGACTCAAAGAGTTTGAATGCGCTTTCCTCATCATTATTTAGAAAATTGCCGGCAAATGAGGTATCGACGAAGTTCCTAAGGGTGTTATCCTGACCATGGTAGAATATCTGGGCCAATTGCCACCTTAGAACCTTATGGTGTGGGCATTTCCTCAATAGTTCATTAAATCATTGCCACTCCTCATGAAATTGCTCTCTACTTTGTAAGGTGAATGTAGTAAGGGCTCTTCTGAGGACATTAGTCTTTCCTATGGGGAAACTTCATCAGGAAGGCGTGCCTTAGTTCCTCCCAAGTGGAGATGGCTCTCCCTATAGTTCTAAGAAAATGGGAAGCTTTGTCTTTTAGACAGAATGAGAACATCTTCATAACGGAAATATCAAGGTTGATGTTCCTCGATTTCACAGTTTGGGTAATCCAATCTAGATCCTCCAGGTGTTGGAAAGGGTCTTCATTTGAGCTCCCATGGAAGTGGCTTTGGATCAAGCTAAGGACATTAGGTTTTAGCTCAAAATCATCTCCCTCTTCGAGGATCCTAAGATATGGTTCAACTCAAATAGCAGACAAATCATAGAAATCATGGAGAGGCCTTCGTTGCCTCTCAGGAGGTCCTAGTGGTGGTCGCCCTTAAGGGTTCTGCAATCGGTGTAAGGTTGATTAATGGAATTTTGTAGAGAAAAGTATTAAGTTTGGAAAACCTGTCATCTGATTGCACAGCAAAAATACACCAACAATTTTGCCGTCTTGTGCTATTTCCTAGCATTACCAGTGCATATTAGGTATCCATAGTTGCATTTGTGAAAATACATGCATGCATGCATTTAATTGAGAGGGGAGGAGAGTGAAATAAATGATCCTGTAATTAACAAATTCTTCAAGTGCCGCCTTGCAAAATCTCCATCTTCATTTTCTATTTCTATTTGACTTTGAATTTCTCCGCACGGCTACAGGCATGGCCTCTTCTTCCTCTTCGTGCCATTCTCTACAGCAAGCCCTACAGCCGCATGCATAGCAATGCATAGCCAGGTCATGGCTGTGCATTAAAAATGGCTGTGCTTGCCTTCTTCCTCTATATAAAAGGCACGGCTTCTTCTTTGCAAGAGAGCCTGGTCCACCCAAAAACACACAATATCTTCCCTCCTTCCAGGCCATCTCCTCCCCTCTCCCCTCCATACGTGGCCTATCCTCCTTCTGAGGAGCTACTCTGTCGGTAGGAGCACCTCATAGTGGTGCACAACCACCACTGTGAGTCCCACCACCGCCAAGCTCATCAAAGGGCTGGTGGGCGTGGTGGTTCTCTTCTCTGATTTTTTCCTTCCAAGCATCTCCGCCATTGCCGCAAAGTCAAGGTCTGAAGCTCCACGCAGTAGCAGCAAGGCGGCAGCGGCAAGGCACCGGCCACTGTGCGCCCTGTCGTGGAGCTCCACCGCGCACGCTAGTAGGCCGCCCGTGCCCCTCTCCGTGGGCCCTGTCGCACTCCTTCACCCGCAAGCCAACAGCTGGCGTCGCTTCTCCGCACACGCACCAGCCGCTCCACACCTCCCGCACTCACGAAACAGGGTGCAGGCGGTCGTGCGAAGCCAAGTGGCACTGTAGCCACTGTTCACGCTAGTCAGCGGAACACTGTGGCTACAGTGCAGTGACCGGTAAGTTTCTCACTTATCCGATCACCCGACGCGCTGCTACCGGCCCCAGCTCGCGCTCGTGTCCCACCCCAAGCCCGCTTCAGTGCCCGCCCGCACGTCTATGTGCGCCCGCGTCTGCCAGCACCCGCACCCACCCGCGTCTTCACCCACTCCTAGCACCTGTGTCTGCCCCTCCTAGCACTTGCGTCTGCCCACACTCGCCTCTTCTCGCAGCGTAGTGCGCTGCAGTCTTTCTCCCTCAAGCCCACTCCCACCAGCGTGTGCCTCTCTGCGTGCCTATGCACCTGCGCGTGCGCGTGGACCACTAGACGTCGGCCCTGTAGCTCCAGATGGCTTAAGTTGCCATTTCTTCACTCAGCAGACTCCCTCTCTCTCTCTCTCTCTTTCTCTCTCTCTCTCAAAGCACTCTCTCACACTCTCTACACACACATACACACACACACTCACACTCTCGTACACACACCTATACTCAACTATATACATAAATATATATAGTTACATATATATATTTATATACATATATATATATACTATTACCTATACAACCAAGTATAAGTATAGATACATATATATAGATATATACATATATATACACATATACTTATAAATATATATTTATATGTACAAATATACATACATATATACATACATATCTATCTATATATATCTATATACATATATTACTATATATATATACATATATATATATACATCTATATAGTTATATATACAAACATATACATACATATATATATATATCTATGCATATATCAATCTATACATACATTTACATATCTATATATATACACATATATATATACATATATATATATACACATATAACTACATATATACCTATATATTTATAACCATATATATATATATTTACAAATATATATATATATATACTTTTTCATATCACCTACCATAAGTTGTACCGTAGGAATATCTGCACCAGTTGCTGATATTCCCTGATACACGTGTACAGAAAGCAATTTCGCATACATCTTCCACCATCCACCCTACACTCCACGCGGCACTTCGTCCTGTTGGTTCCGTCTTCCTAGACGACGACCGACTCGACACCGTGCTACACGCCATCTCCACCTCCACCCCCACTCCTTTATAGATATATAATATATACATATATATATACTATATTTATATTATTTCTATCTCTCTTTTCTGCAATTAAAAAGATAAAAAAAGTATATAAAAGAGAAAAGATAATCCTTGACTTGCAGGTACTCAGTCTTGCGAAGACCAGTTTTGGAACCCTAATTTGGCTTAAAGGCAAGAACCTGATTTTGATGGTGTACCTCAAGGACAAAAATTATCAGAAAAAATCTTAAATAGAAAAACACCAAAAACACAATAAACGAATGGAAGAGATTCGTTGTAGGAAAGGCGTAGAAACTCATTCACTTCTAATCCGACTTCCCTGAGGTCGACCCTGGGCCTAAAAGTGACCAAGATAAAATCAAGTAGGCCAGGTTAAAAATTTTGTAAAGAGATGGTTAGGCTCGATTTAGGTTAACTACTATACTCATTACAACGATAAAATCACCATATTAACACAATTTGTCTGGGTCTACAACACATCTTTTCATGAAGCCGTTGCCGGGGAAGTGCGCATTCAAGTAAGTTTTTACTCCATTCCTTTAATTTTTCTCTTCTCACACCCTTCTCTTCACGGGTGTTTTTGTTTGTTGCCGTGCAAGTGAACCTATTGCAAGGAGAAGATAGGCAGACGAAGTAGGAGACGTGAGCAGATCGAAGGTGGGAACAAGAGCGTGAAAACATCGACACCGCACTGGAGCTTCGTACATGTTGTTGAACAAGTAGGTCTTCCTTTCTTAGCAACTTAGGTTAACTTGTCACCTTAATATATAAAAAAAAAAACTAAAAAAAACTAGAAAAACTTCTTGGGATCTCTTGGGGCAAGTGGATTAAAATTCACTTATTTGATTGTTTGCCTTTACTCCCATTGCCCCGGGATTTCCTGCAAAACTTCGCATAGCGAAGATCCAAGAATCCTGATTCTTGAATCTTTCGTCGTGTGAAGTATTCTTTGAGGCCAAAATAAAAGGATTGATTGCCATCCCTCTTTGCCTCATTTATCTGCAATTTGGGATCACATTTTTGGTGGGGAGACTTGGAATTGAGTTGATTCCAACCCCACCACGACCTTTCACATGCCTAAGATTCGATCCGGAATACTTCAACACTAACAATTTGATTTTCTTTATCTTTTGGTTGAGCCTTGTGTGGAAATCATTCTGGTGATTGGGAGCACTTGAATTGAAGTGCTTTGGCTCCCTTTCACACTAATCTAAAATTGACTCATGCATCCACACATAGAAATCTCCATTTAGGGAAGCCCATTACATTTTAGCATGCATTAACCAACTGACATTGAAGAAGGGTTTGTTGGGCTTAGAAGAAAACTTGTATTCTCTCAAAACCCGAAGATTGGTTGAATTGGTAATTCAGAGAAATCCTAAAATCCATACTACTTAAGGCTCAATTCTAAAAGCCATTCACCAATTAAAACTTCAATTCGGGGAGATTTCCCCGTTGCATGCTTAGTTTTCACACTCTAAAAATCTATCACTTGGGCATTACTCGTAAATAACGTCCTTCACATTCCAGAAGCACTTGACCATAAGCCTCTAACTAAAATTGGTAGAAACTTGACCCTTATTAAGGATTGGAGGTCTAACTACCAACGTGTGGTGCCTACGTGCTGGTAAGGGTTCCCGCGTGATATCAGGTGTCTATGACTGGGGCAAATGGCCTTTCAATCTGGCCTGGTGGATCCTCGGTGCTTGCATTCAGTTCCGTAGTTCGTGATAGTAGGTAACTTAGATCTTTACGTCTAAGGGTACACTGTAGAGGTTAGGAATTTGATTGTATTGATTTGTCATCAAGTGTACCATTGCGGCGTCATTTCTCTCATCTCTTTTCCCTTCTTATCCCCCCAATTCTTCCTGCGGTAGTACATGTTTGGGAGGAGGTCACAAAACCCTAAATGGTGTGAATTGTCTGATAAATTTAGAAAAGAAGCCGAATCATCCTCCTCCTCCACAAACATGGCTGCACGCCCACCCCCAAATCCCGAGGGAGGAAACCACCCTCAAAACCCACTAGGTGGTGGAGCCTTAGATCCCATAACCTGCCTCCAAGCCCAAATGGAAATGTATAATGAAAAAATTGAGGCCATTAGGGAAACATTGGAGAAAATGCAGAACCCTCCCGAACGGGAGGAGCCTAGGTCTCTTAGCTCCTATTAGAATCCCGCTACTACAGAGACCTTGCGACAAATTTGGGTCCCCATGGGCGGGGACGACTTTGAACTGAAACCTAACATAATTGGCCTAATAAATTTTTACTTTCATTGTCTTGCAAGTGAAGATCCTTTTCTCCACTTGGAAGACCTAACCCGATTGGCTGAAACTGTTAAACCGAGAAATATCGGGTTACCTATAGTCCTCACGAAAATGTTCCTATTTTCATTGCGAGATAAAGCATCGCAGTGGTTACGCACCCTTGTGAGAACCATCCACTCTTGGGAAGAGATGCGAACAGCGTTTCTCAAGAAGTTCTTCCCAATCAGGCAAACCAATGTGCTTCGCCATGCTATCACTTCATTTACGCAACAAAACGGCGAACAATTTCATGAGGCATGGGAGAGGTATAATGACCTCCTCAGCAAGTGTCTGCACCATGGTCTACCTAAGTGGCATATAGCCAAGATTTTCTACTATGCGCTAAATGAGACTTTGAAGCAGATTGCAGAGGCTTCCTGTGGAGGAAATTTTATGAATAAAGATGAGAATGGAGCATTTGAATTATTTGAAAATATGAGTGAAAACTCGATGAACAATGCTTCCATTGTCGCCTTTAATCGTACCAGCTTACCCCGTAATGTCCACGAAGTTGACACGGGAACCTCCCATTCATCCACTGATCTCAGCCTTATCGCACAGAAATTGGATGAAGTTTCCGTCGTGCACAAGAAGCTGGACGACTTCTGGCCAACCCTACCCATTCTATGGCAAACACCCCCACCTCACCACTTCGTCACAATCCCAATTCTTCTAACACCAGGCTTATCCTGAGAAACCCCGTAAGACCTTCCTTACCGAGTGTCGCATCGGGCGACTCGATAAGTCATGTGGATTTGGCTTCTGCGAGCCAGTATTTCGACACGGGGGACCAAGCCTCCATGTGCTCGGACGCATATTTACATGTGGACACGTCTTCTGGCATAGAAGATGCTTGTGCCCTGGGGAACAACCTGTTCTCTGCCACTTATAACCCAGGGTGGAGAAATCATCCGAACCTCGCATGGTCCAACAACCCACAGTGCCAAAACCTAGCAATGCGACCATCCGTACCTGTCATCCCAAGGGCCCAGTCTAATCCTATGGCGAATCAACCATCGGGCCCTTGCATACCGCAAATCGAACATGCATTAAGTCCTGATAAATTGATGCGAATGATGACGGAAATGTCAAAGCGCCATGAAGAGAACATGACCTCTCTTCAGCACCAATTGGCGCAGCAGAATGCTGAGATCAGTCAACTACGCATGGCGACTGGATCTCAGGGCACTCTCCCAGCCCAACCTATTCCCAACCCACGAAATTTCGTACCCCGTGGTCCTCAACCACAGGTACGACCTTCTCAATGGTAGGTTCATCAAATTCTGCAAGCTCCGAGCATTCCACCAGGATTTCATGCTAATACCACTGCATCACCTCACTCTTATGTCCCTATTGCAAACCCTCCTCCGCCTTATGATTCCACTAGACCTGCATCGTCTAATTCTATCACTACGAAGAGCAGCAAGCAGACCGTCGATCCACCTCGACCTGATCCTGGCCTGTCTTCTTCATCACCCTCTCATTCGGGATGGGCACCCCATTGGCGAGAGGACGATACAGCCAAATTGGTGCCAGAATCAGTCCCATTCCTTGAGGCTCTACTGAGGGAGCAAAAAGGCAAGAAGAAAGATACGGAGGCCTTCGATAACCTACGTAATTTGTTCAGGGATGTTGAAATCAAGGTACCTCTGCTCGAGGCTATCGACCACATACCTACTGTCGCCCGATTTTTCAAAGACTACGCAACACCCAGGCGGTAGTCAAAGAAAACTAAGAATCTGGTGGTTCTCTCGCCTCATGCGAGTTGTGCTATATTGTCAAATCTACCACCGAAGTAGAAAGATCCAGGCACATCGCTCATTTCCTGTAGCATCCAAGGCTATAATTTTAACCGTGCCTTGCTTGATCTAGGATCTTCCATAAATCTTATACCAACCATCATGCTCAAAAATTTTTCCTTGGGAAATCTGAAACCCACCCTTATCACGTTACAGTTGACAGATCGTTCTGTCAAAATTCCAAAGGGTGTGGTGGAAGACGTGGTGGTTAGGGTCAACAGTCTCTATTTTCCTATTGACTTTCTTGTTTTAGATATGAAAGTTCCTAGCTCACTTTCTGACTGTCCGATCATCCTTGGTCGACCTTTCTTGGCCACAGCTTGTGCCCATATCGACTGCGAGTTGGGCTGTATTGAGATTGCTATTGGATCTTAAAAGCTCAAGCTTAACATCTTCAAGGCAGCCAAGAACTTTGATTGTGATTGCATCGAGGATGACACGTCTGACGAGGAATGGCCATCAGCGCATGTATCGGACTAATTGGGACCTATTCTAACTGCTGCAGATCACCTGTAAACACTGACAATTGCCTGACCAACACATATTGTGGTGTTCCCCCATCCCTTCCTATTCCCGGACCTTCTCCTGACCAGACTTCTGACGTGGTTTTCTCCGCTTCCCATACCTCATGGTATGAGTCATATCTGGGCTACTCTCCGCTGGTCCACACTCTTGAAGACCAGATTGCCCTTTCTTCCCCGCCAAATCAGGTGGAGTTACAAATCCACACTGGGACCTTGAGCCCATATGCTACTCATTGGGGCTATTCCTTTTTGGATCCATCTATCGAAGAAGCCCCTCTTCTTGGCCAATCTGAGGGCCAACTTCTTCCTCCCGATTTGTTTTCTGATCTGCCTGGGACACTCTCGTCCCAAGAAATGCCAGATCTTTCAACACCCACTCCTGAGCTGAAAGAGCTACTTATTACACTTAAATATGTTTTTCTGGGGCCAAATGAAACACTCCCCGTAATCATCAGTTCAAAATTGACCAAGGAGCAAGAGTGCAAACTAACAAAGGTCCTTATAGAACACAAGATAGCCATTGGATGGTCTTTATCAGACTTATCTGGCATTAGCCCCTCGTACTACACTCACCGTATATATATAGAGGAGGCTCGACCTTCTTGTGAGATGCAGCGATGTCTCAACCCTAACATGCTGAAGGTCGTTAAGAAGGAAATCATTAAGTGGCTGGATTCGGGTATAATCTACCCGATCGGCGACAGCCCCTAGGTGAGTCCGATTCACGTTGTGCCCAAAAAGGCAGGACTCACCATCCGTGTCAATGACTGGGGCGAACCCATCCCTACACGCACTCCTACATCTTGGAGAGTGTGTGTAGATTATAGGAAACTCAATGCTGCAACTAAGAAAGATCACTTTCCGCTACCTTTCATTAACCAAATCCTGGAGTGGTTAACGGGAAATAAATATTTATGTTTCCTGGATGGATTCTCATGATATAACCAGGTGGCAATTGACCCTCGGGACCAAGTGAAAACCACTTTTACCTGCCCCTTCAGCACCTTTGATTTAGAGGGATGCCGTTTGGACTTTGCAACGTGCCAGCAACTTTCCAGAGATGTATGCTGGCGATATTTCATGACATGGTGGGTGACTTTCTCAAGGTCTTCATGGATGACTTCTCAGTCTTTGGACCATCTTTCGATGAATGTCTTGCCAACCTGACTCGTATCCTTAGGAGATGTATTGATGTGAACCTCGTGCTTTCTTGGGAAAAAAAGTGATTTTATGGTACTCGAGTGAATTGTTCTCGGACATATCATCTCCGATAGGGGTATTGAGGTTGACAGAGCTAAGCTTGATGTAAGTGCTAATTTACTTGTGCCTGGCTCTGTCAAACGAATTCGCTCCTTCCTGGGACATGTCGGTTTCTATAAGAGATTTATCAAATATTTCTCAAAGATTTCTCGACCGTTAACTCATCTCCTATCGATCGACGTACCCTTCGATATGGGCCCCGACTACATACGAGCATTCACGCAGCTGTGTAATGCTGTCACCAAGGCCCCTGTTCTCCAGCCACCTGATTGGTCCCTCGACTTTGAACTCATGTTTGACGCTTCCAACCTTGCAGTCGGAGCCATCTTGGGACAAAGATGTGAAAGACACCCCTTCGTGGTGTATTACGCCAGTCAGATGTTGGATGAGGCCCAGCGTAACTATACTACCACTGAAAAAGAACTACTGGCGGTTGTCTTTGGGTTGGAGAAATTCCGCTCTTACCTTCTGGGCTCACATGTTATTGTTTTCACTGATCACGTGGCCATTCGCCATCTCATGCACAAGAAGGATGCCAAGCCTAGACTGATTCGTTGGATCCTTCTACTCTAAGAATTTGACATTGAGATCCACGATAAGGTCAGAGCCCAGAATGTTGTGGCTAATCATCTTTTCAGACTGGACCCTGACCATATTGAACTTACTTTGTCGATCAAAGAAATTTTTCCTGATGAGCACCTATTGGCAATTAATGTGGCAAGTGGACTGTGGTATGTCGACATTGCCAATTACCTTGCTTCTGGATCCCTTCCACGTGGCTGGCCTAAAAACCAGTGCAAGCGTCTCATGGCAGAAGCAAAGTATTATATCTGGGATAATCCACTTCTTTTTTGGATAGGTGCTGATCAAATCATCCGTCACTGTGTTCCTGACGGTGAATTCCCCAGTGTGCTATCCTTCTGCCACGATCAGGCCTGCGGAGGCCATTTCTCTGGGAGGAAAACTGCCGCCAAGGTGTTGCAGTGCGGTTTCTTTTGGCCCTCCCTTCACCAGGATGCACACAATTATGCCAAGCATTGCACTAGGTGCCAGTCGTTAGGGTCAACGTCACGTCGTGACATGATGCCCTTGCAACCCATCCTAGCTGTGGAAATCTTCGACATTTGGGGAATTGATTTCATGGGTCCCTTTCCTCCTTCCAACAGGTTCGAATTCATTCTCGTGGCTATTGATTATGTTTCGAAATGGATCGAGGCTATTCCCACGCGACGTGCTGACTATGTTATATCCACTCGATTTGTCAATGACCACATCTTTGCACGCTTTGGGATCCCTCGAGCCATTACCTCGGATGGAGGAAGCCATTTACCCATGCTTCTTTTTGGGCACTTTTGAGGAAATACTGAGTTCACCATCGCATAGCATCCCCGTATCATCCTCAGACGAATGGCCAGGCAGAAGTGTCGAACCGACAAATCAAGCAAATTCTCTAGAAAATGGTTCAGCCTGACTGTAAGGACTGGTCCGACAAGCTGCTTAACGCACTTTGGGCATATCGGACCGCCTTCAAGGCTCCCCTTGGTATGTCTCCTTATAGAATCATTTACGGGAATCCTAGTCATTTTCCCGTGGAGTTGGAGAACCGCGCTTATTGGGCGGTTCACCAATGTAACCTCAACCCAGACCTGTGTGGTCGAGAAAGGAAACTCCAACTCCAGGAGCTGGAAGAGCTCCGTCGTGAAGCCTATGATTCTGCTTTAACTTTCAAACAACGCACTAAGGCTTTTCACGATAGCCATATTCGGTGGAAGGAATTTGAGCCATCTCAGCAAGTTTGGCTCTACAATGCCCAGCTCAAATTCTTTCCTGGGAAATTGAAGTCCAAATGGACTGGTCCTTTCCTGGTCTCGAGACCATTTCCCAACGAGGCTGTTGAAATTGAAGATCCCAAATCTTGGCATAAATTTACGGTCAATGGGCAACATTTGAAACCCTATCTTAGTCATGAACCTGCCCCCGTTGGAGAAACTGTTGCCCTGCTGGAGGGTAACTAATTTTTTGCCTCATTCTAAGTCCAGATGGGGACATTAATTTCAGCGCTCGTTGGGAGGCACCCCAACAACACTCGCTATCCACCATCACTTTTCACTTCACTATCCTGCTCACTTCACTTTTCACCTCACCACCAACCATCCACCCACCCTACCACCCTGCACTATACCCTGCACCTCAGCTCTCATTACCCGATCTTTCATCCTTTCTCTACCCTTCCCTGCATGCATATGAGGACATAGCATTGTTTGACATGGGGGGGTGGATAGGCATCCATAGGATCTGGGTATTTTATGGTATCATGCAGTTTTCATCTATCTATATATATATATATATAAAATGGTGTTTAGCAATAATCTGAAGGCTGAAGCAAAAATACAATAAGTGTTTATGGATATTCAACCACTGTTTTGAAGACTTTCCAGGCCACAGAAGCTTGATTCGCTCAGGCTCAGCTTAATTCACTTGAGCATTGACAAGATAGATCGGAATCTCTCCTAAGGACGTATTCTTGTACCTGAGACACCAGTACAGGATTTGTTGGTTTGCTTCTACTTGAGAGCCTAAGTAATCTTGGTTCACACTACACATATCAAGAAAGACCAGGTGAACATAAGATCCAACCCTAGTATTCATTAGGGAAGGTGGAGTCCTTACCTGTGCGTGCAGGTAGACTTTTTATCCCAGGCTTTGGTCTTGTGTTTTGGAGAAACTCTTTCCACCAAAAAGGAACTCTCCCACCAAAAGGAAAAGTGTGCTCCTCCAAATAATGTTGTAAGAGATATACTAACATGTGTTTCAAAAAAAAAAAAAAAAGCAACAAATAAGTCAGTATATCTCATAAATGTTTGTAAAATCTTCCTACAAAAATATTCTTTAGGGAAAATACCCTATTTTCTTTGAGCCACAAATGTCAGGAAATGGGAGTTGAGTTTTTCGTCATCTTTTCAAGGGTCAATCCGAAGACACGAGCTGAAACTGGGACCAACCTGTACTTAAAAATTTGTGAAACCCTGGGCTTGAGTCTTAATGTTCATCTGGTCAGTCTTGATCCTTCACTATGCACAAGCCATAATCTCTTGAGCTCTCGAGTATGGCAAAAACCTCTTGGGTCTTGGAAATCATACTTAAGGTTTAAATATCAAGAGTCCTGGTTAGTTGAGAGATGGTCTATGTCATGTGAGACTTGAAGTACTGGTAGTCTTCTCTACAATTGGTTCTCACAATATCCAACAATAAACAAACCTATGTCACCTCGGAAGAAAATCTTCAGCTTAAGATCATTTCTAAATACAATACAAAAATGTGCTGCTAGGGACTAGCAAAAGATAGGCATGGGGGTATGATTACACAGCAAAAATGCACCAACAATTGTGCCGTCTTGTGCTATTTCCTAGCATTACCAGTGCATATTAGGTATCCATAGTCACATTTGTGAAAATACATGCATGCATGCATTTAATTGAGAGGGGAGGAGAGTGAAATAAATGGCCTTGTAATTAACAAATTCTTCAAGTGCTTCCTTGCAAAATCTCCATCTTCATTTTTTACTTCTATTTGACTTTGAATTTCTCCGTGTGCTACAGGCATGGCCTCTTCTTCCTCTTCACGCCATTCTCTGTAGCCAGCCACTCCCTGCAGCCGCATGCATAGCCATGCACAGCCAGGGCATGGCTATGCATGCCTTCTTCCTCTATAAGAAAGGCACAGCTTCTTTGCAAGAGAGCTTGGTCAACCCAAAAACACAGCAGCTTTCCTCTTTCCAGGCCGTCTCCTCCCCTCTCCCCTCCATACGCAGCCTCTCCTCCTTCTGAGGAGCTACTCTGCGGGCAGGAGCACCTCACAGTGGTGCACAACCACCACTGTAAGTCCCACCACCACCCAGCTCATCAAAGATCCTGTGGGTGTGGTGGTTCTCTTCTCTGATTTTTTCATTCCAACCATCTCCGCCATTGCCGCAAAGTCAAGGTCTGAAGCTCCACACAGCAGTAGCAGCAAGGTGCCGGCCACTACGTGCCCAGTCGCAGAGCTCCACCGCGCACGCCAGCAGGCTGCCCACACCCCTCTCCACGCGCCCTGTCGTGCTCCTTCACCCGGAAGCCAGCAGCTGGCGCCGCTTCTCCATGTGTGCGCCAGCCGCTCCACACCTCCTGCACTCATGAAACTGGGCGTAGGCGGTCGCGTGAAGCCGAGTGGCACTGTAGCCACTGTTCATGCTAGTTAGCGGAACACTGTGGCTACAGTGCGGTGACTGGTAACTTTCTCAGTTATCCGGTCACCCGACGCGCCACTACCGGCCCCAGCCCACGCCCGCGTCCTGCCCCGAGCCTGCACCAGCGCCCACCCGCGCGTCTGCTTGCGCCCGCGTCTGCCAGCACCCGCACCCGCCCGCATCTTCACCCGCTCCCAGAGCCTGCATCTGCCCGCACTCGCCTCTTCACGCAGCGTGGTGCGCTGCGGTCTTTCTCCCTCTAGTCCACTCCGTCCAACGCACGCCTCTCCACGTACACCTATACTCTATACATATATATAAACCCTAAACACCTATACTCTACTCTATACATATATATACATATGTACATATATATATTTATATATATAGATATTTATATACATATATATATATATACATATATCTATACATATATTAGTACTTATATAACTATGTATTAGTCTATATACATACATATATATATATATACTATTGCCTATATAACTAAGTATAAGTATAGATACATATATATAGTTATATACATATATATATATACATATCTATATACATATATTACTATATATATGTATATATACATATATATATATACACATCTATACAGTTATATACACATACATATACATATATATATATATATATCGATACATATATCTATCTATACATATATTTACATATCTATATATATACACAAATATATATACATATATATATGCACATATAACTACCTATATACCTATATATTTATAACCATATATATATTTACATATAGATATATATTTACAGATATATATATATATATTTTCATATCACCTACCATAAGTTGTATCGCAGGAATATCTGCACCAGTTGATGATATTCCCCGATACACGTGTACAGAAAGCGATTTCACATACATCTTCCACCATCCATCCGACACTCCACGCGGCACTTCGTCCTGTCGTTTGCGTCTTGCTAGACGACGACCGACTCGACACCGTGCTACACGCCATCTCCACCTCCACCCCCACCCCTTTATACATATATAATATATACGTATATATATACTATATTTATCTTATTTCTATCTCTCTTTTCTACAATTAAAAAGATAAAATATATATATAAAAAAGAAAAGATAATCCTTGACTTGCAGGTACTCAGTCTTGTGAAGATCAGTTTTTGAACCCTAATTTGGCTCAAAGCCAAGACCTGATTTTGAGGGTGTACCTCAAGGACAAAAATTATCAGAAAAAATCTTAAATAGAAAAATACCAAAAACACAATAAACGAATGAAAGAGATTCGTTGTAGGAAAGGTGTAGAAACTCATTCACTTCTAATCCGACTTCCCTGAGTTCGACCCTGGGCCTAAAAGTGACCAAGATAAAATCAAGTAGGCCAGGTTAAAAATTTTGTAAAGATATGGTTAGGCTCAATTTAGGTTAACCACTCTACTCATTACAATGATAAAATCACCATATTAACAGAACTTGTCTGGGTCTACACCACATCTTTTCATCATCATAGTGCAATTCGCAAGAAAATTCGATATCAAATAATTTTTTACCGAAGCTCGAGGTGAGCCCTGGGTCGAACATAGGGAGGCTATGTCGACTCTAAATCTATAATTATATTTTTTTGCAATTTTGTTTATAAAGGAGACATTCACAATGATAGCTAAACAATAGAACTAGAGAGAGAATAACTTTTCTAATAAAACTAATGTCATTACAACTAGAAAGATGGAAATCTAACCTAGAAAGCAATAAAAAGATAAGTGGTGAGAAGTTATCCTCCTCGATGGCTGCTTGGAGGACGAGTTGAACGGATGATGCTTGGAAGAAGAAGAGTGAAGACGAAGAATGAAGGGTGAATCTAGAAGAACTAGGGATGAGGCAGGGCATCAACATCGAGGGATCCACTTCCAAAATGGGGATGAGAAGACAACTGGCGAGAGCTCTGCAAAGGGGGTGAGAGGTGGAAAATTTTGATTTTAACCCTAGCGGAGCTTCCTGTAGCTTTCTAGCACTAAAGCAAGCTTTAGAACTTGAGTTCTTAGCTCTTAGAGAGGAGAGAGATGAAGGAAGGGATGGTGAAATGTGTAGGAGGAGCAGGCATTTTATAGGTGAAGATATGAAGGCATAAAAGTCATTTTAAGGCTTTAGAAATTAATGATGGGGTATTTAATGACGGATATAAAAGTCACTGTAGCCGCACGTTGCTAAAGTCACGTGTGCAATGTCAGATGCAGGATGGAGATCCAAGCACTCAGAGTGCACCACGTCATCGCCTCCTCAACTTTATCCGTTCGCATGCTCACTCTCGTCAGCCATCTGATCACTCATCCAACGGCTTAGGATATCACGCACCTCATCGCCTTTGTGCATTAAGAGGAGACGTGACCTCTCTTCCCACCATCAGATCAAGCATCAGTGGCTAAAAACTCATGCTCACATGCCTTTACAACTCGTGCCTCCAACGCGTGTGATCGGGCATGAGATCGGGAGCCCAAGCACGCATCCATCCGATTAGTTGATCAGAATCGTTGGCACTTGATCGGATGGTCGAATTTTGCTCTTCGGTGCAAGGAGGAAGAGTAGAGTGGAGGCTCGATCACATGACTTCAGATGGTGTACCACCTTACCCACTACGCTAAGGGGCTTCTTTGGTCACGTTTATGATTTAACCCTAAAGCACCCTTGGCCGTTGGATAAAGATCCAACAGCTAAGGTGCGTTGAGCGTTTAACTTCAAAGGAAAATGAGGCAAATCCTTGAGTAAATCTTAGCCATTGGATTGAGATCCAATGACTAGGATTGATTGTGCAACAAAGAGGAGATGCTACTGGCGGTGTTGGGTAGTTGTGATGGCGCGACATAGTGCCATCATGGTTGTCCATCTTCTTTGATTTGTAGATGATGTCACAGATGTTGGATTGGATCAATTTTCACACTGTTGGACTACGATTGTCCATCCAAACCCATCTGTGAGGTTGGATTTCTCATCTGAAGTTTGGATTTTATACCACCTTACCCCTTGTCCTCTAATCTTTCTTGATTGCATTTGATGCTACGGAGGTCCGATCGGGGCGATCTCAGAGTTGTTGAACTCCGATTGTCACCCTGATCATATTCGTACAATTGGATCTTCAATCCGAGGCCCTGACATGATATAGCCCTGTCCTTTAGCCACAAAAAAGGTCAAATTAACATATAATTTGTACAAACTATTCTAAATGCATAATGACTCTTGTTATGCAATATTTATAATGCATGATGCAATTATATGCCTAAGACCATGCCTAAATAGACAGTTTATGTGACATAGATTTGTCTACATTACACCCCCATGCCTATCTTTTGCTAGTCCCTAGAAAAACTACATGCTATTTATAAAAGAATTAGGATCAAATTACTTAGGCAATATTTATTTCTTAGCACTAAGAAATTTTTACTAAAGACCTGAACTACTTAGACTCAGCAGTGCCTGGGTGTCTACCAAAATGCAGATCGCCCAAGCCCTTACCTTATTCAAAAGCAATTGCATCTATTTTTTTCTTTTTCTTCTTTTCTAATTTTTTGATTTTTGAGTTAAGAGTTTCGGGGCAGCTTTCTATGGCTACCCAACCCACCCAAGACTCGAAAAAAACTCTAAGTGCTAAGCATCTTTCTGTGTAAATGTGATAGACTCACTGATCGGCAATCATAATGGACTTTGGGTTTCTACGCCTTTAGGTAACCTTGAAAAGAAATTCTACCTAAAGGTGTATCTATTTGACCAGTAACTTTCTCCCTACTTTTTATTTTTATGGGGTCAACACATGGGCGAACCCAGGTACATCTCCCTAGCTTATTCTACTTCTCCACTTTTTCCTAATTGTTTGGAATTAAATGTGCATTTCGTGAGCTGGGTTCTAGACAACTGACCGATGGGATGTTACCCACAACAACTTGCCAGCCATACACGTGCAATGAGGTGTGGCTTATTTTTTTCATCTTTTCTATTTTTTATCATCATTTTTTTTCGGTATTTCTCTATTTTTTCTCTTTTTTTTAAGTAGGTGGCTTCCTTGATCTAAGATTTACCTAAAGACAGAAAAAAGAGAGTGGTTGTGTGATTGGGCACTAGACAACCAGCCAATGGGTTGTTACCTACAACAACTTACCAGCCATACCACCCTAGAAAGTTCATTAGCTACCCAATTTCTATTAAAATTGCCTTAAAGTAAGTCAGTGAAAATAGTGTGCAGATGCTTATACTATAAATCCCCTTAAATCAAAGGACAGATTGATAAGTCGTGTTCTTATCACCCCAACTTATTTAACCAATTAGAAACAAATTAAAGATGATAGGGACTCAAGAAACAAATCCACATTTCAATAGACACCCAGGCTAATTAGGCCTGAAGACATGAAGTATCTAAGTGTTCAGGTCCTATCGTATCATTCCTAAAGTTGACAAATTTCTAAAGCTCATGTTCTCTTTTTCTAATTCAAAATTTCTTTTAATAAATAATGAGAAAATAAAAAAAACCTACGGAGTTAACAAAATGATTCAGTGATGAATATCCACCCCCTCATGCTTATCTAATGCAATATCTTCATTGTATTAAAAAGACATGGAAAAGAGTGGAGTAGAGTAAAAAGCACTTGAATTTCATGATTACCCGGTTAGCTCCAAGATGAAAACAAACTGTATACTTATGAAGTTTATTGCCTTCAGCTAGGCACACTAAACAAACAAAGAAGAAAACAAGAATTCATAGGTACAGGTCAAGATCAAAAGAAAAAGATTAACCTCAGGACTTGCCAGTAGGTGTCCACAAGTGTGGACCAGATTGTGGTGCAAACTCATGCCTTAGGGTCGAGTGTATCTAAGGTTTTGAATAAAAATTACCCAGAATCGGAGATCAATATGCAAGCAGGGTGGGCTTGTGGTTTATGAGGATGCAACCCAAGTCCAAAATGTCGGACAATAGGTAAATCTAAATCAATGGGCTCATTTGTCCAGTTAACCGTTTGCTCAAAAAGATAATCCATTAATGTACACTTAGGTTGCACATCCTCAGAGTCACAAATATCATAAGGATCCTGATTAATGGTTGGTGGTTTCAAACATAAAGGAACCCTTAGATCCAAATATCTATCTCTCCCAAAATTGACTTCACAAATCTTCATTTCCAGATTCCTATCCTCCATAATCAAAGTTTCTGGGACTTTGAAAGTGTTACCAACCCCGTCTAAAATATCCAAGTCCAAAATTTATGGCTTAATTAGAATTGACTTGGGTCCAGTGATCTCAAAAATAGAATCATCATTATGCTCAATGGGGTGTGATTGAAGAATGGGGCTACTGATTGAATCATCCGTGAAGTCAGGATCTGAATCCTCTTTGCTAGCCCCAATGGGATCACAATCCTCAATTATTTGGCTACCAAATGATTCATCATACTCTTCAAGCCCATATGTCTCACTAAAATCATTTTCCTCAAACTTAGTTAAGACTTCACGTAATGATTCTTCACTTTCAGAATCAAAGAATTTTGGATCCACATTTATATATGTCTCAAAATCGTCAATCATTTCCAGGTCCAGCAGACATGCTTTTCCTCATACCCTCATTCAAGGATCTCAAGTGAAGAAATCAATTCATCCTCAACTGATTGATCAAGACCAATCTGGTTATCCCTGGTCTCGTAAAATGTATCCCCCCTACAGGTGCCTGAGCGGGTTCTGACATTGGCTTTCCGGAAAGGGGATCATCCTAAGAATCATCCCAAGATTGAACTAAAGCAATCACAAATTTCATCCTTAATTTTGACAACTTCCTAAGTACTCACCCGAGTCCTTATCCTTAACATCTTGGAGCCAATCCAACAAATACTTGTTAAGATGATCAATCATTTGAATGAAAGGCTCTAATTCTTCAGTGCAGGGTGTTGGCTGAGCTTCTAAAGATTGAATGGGTTCCTTAAGTTAGACAACACCCTATCTTGGACTTGGTTCACCTGAACCAAATGGTTTGATTTAGGGTTGGGTGGGTTTAGGTTCAATCCAGGGGAGTCAAGGAATTGAGGTTCTTGGTGCCCTCCCTGATAATAGGTCACTTCGGGTTGTTTAAAGAGGTGTGGTGACATATATGCAGTGTAATCTGGGGGAGGGTAAGAGTTGTAATCAGGGTATCCTTCTTGATTGAGGATTAGGTTAAATTGATCATCAAAGGGTGGAGATCTATAATAGGTGTAGCTCAAAGAAGGATAAAAATCAAAATCATGGTGTCTAGGGTTAGACCCTGAACACGGAGGTCCGAAATTGTATCGCCAATCCAAGTTATTCCAACTAGTAGATGGTTGATTATAGCACAGGTCGGGATAATAATCATCATATTGGGGATAAGAAATGTTGGGAGGGTAGGAGTGGAATTGTGTGTAGGATGTGGAAGGATCCATGATGAAATGTGAGGAAAAGAAAGGTGCCATACAGTACAAACAATAAAACTTGTCCTTAGGTGGGATAGCCTAAAGATCTACAGACTCCCAGAACCCATCTTGAGATGAAAAGAATGATTTGGTCTACTTCTTTCCGATCAATCCAATCAGTTAGAGGGAGCGATTGGGGAGAAGGCTCTTCCATTGGGTTTCACCTCAAGTTCCTTTGATACCCCCCAACTGTAGTCATTTGACTCTACTCCCCTAGCTAGACATCAGATGGATCGGTAGAAGTAGATTAATCAAAAATAATCTTGATTTGGGCCCTTAAGAGCGAGTCAAATCCTTAAGGCCAACATCTACTATGTTTTTACTAGGCTTACGTTTGAATGTGCTAGGGAATGTGATGGGCCCTTTATCTGGGTTGTGCCCCTAATGATTGATTGAGATGTGTGTGCATGCACAACCAGGGTTTTCAAATAAGGTTTATTGATGATTTGTCTTTTGGGGTTCAACTGTTTAGTAGCTTTTAGGGTTCAACTTTTGGTGTATTCAATCAAGTTCAGTTGGCACACCAGGTTTTGAAAGCATAACTAAAGATGTTTTCCTTTGAAATCAAAATAGGATGGAGTGCCTAGTAGTGACCCTAAATGTTAACCCTAATGAACATGCTACTTGATGAGTCATTTTTAGATAAAGTGGTGCAGCCCAAACAACTCAAGCAATTGGCTTGATGCACCACTGAATTAGGCATGCAAGTGGTTACCTAATATAATTTCTACTCAATTATGTGTTGGTGAGTGTACTGATTCCAAAGATCGGGTTACCGATTGAGTATGAAAAATCAAAAGAGGTTGTGTACCGCTGTGGGATTTTCTTAGATTTTTTTTTTATATATGGAGAGTGAGGTGGGTGGAGGTGGCAACCAAACAACCAAACTAAGCCTACAATTTATGCAAGCTCCTTGGTTACTTAGGGTTTATGTTATTTATGTGATGGAATGAAATCTAGGGGGTGGGAGGTGTAAGGTAAACTTACAGTCCCTTCAAAAGTACTTTACTCCAATCTTACAGCTCTGGCTTGCCTCAAATGAGTACCTGCAATCACAGTAAGAAAAGAGAAAAGTGAGGTAAACCATTAGTAAGACGAGAAATGTGAGAAATCAAAGGGCATTGTCTCCCCAACAATGATGCCAAAATGATGAGCATGATTTCTATGCTAAGAAGTTTGAGTTTGAAACCCGTCATTGTGTCACATAAAAATCCACCATCAAGTAAAATTTACCAAAACTCTGGTGAGTCCTCGGTTGAACACGGGGAGCGAAGATGGAGAACAGAGGGTGAATCTAGAAGAACCGGGGATGACGTAGGGCGTCGACGTCGCGGGATCCACTTCCGGAATGGGGATGAGAAGACAACTGGTGAGAGCTCCACGAAGGGGGTGAGAGGTGGAAAATTTTGATTTTAACTCTAGCGGAGCTTCCCGTAGTTTGGGAGCACTAGAGCGAGCTTTAGAACTTGAGTTCTTAGCTCTTAGAGAGGGAGAGAGATGAAGGAAGGGATGGAAAAACGTGTAGGAGGGATAGGCCTTTTATAGGTGAAGATATGAGGGCATAAAAGTCATTTTAAGGCTTAGAAATTAATGCTGGGGACTTTAGTGATGGATATAAATGTCATTGTAACCACACATGTCACTAAAGCTACGAGTGCAACGTCAGTCGTGTGTTGGAGATCCAAGCACTCAGAGCGGCCACATGGTTGCCTCCACAACTTTAGCTGTTCATGCACCTACTGCTCCTTAGCCATTCAATCGCGCATCCGACGGCTTAGGATCGCGCACACCTCATCACCTTTGTGTGTTAAGAGGTGACGCAGCCTCTCTTCCCACCATCAAATCAAGCATCAACAACTGAAAGCTCACGCTCACACGCCTTTACTACTCGTGCCTCCAACGCGTGTGATCGGGCATGAGATCAAGAGCCCAATCACGCGTCCATTCGATTCGTTGATCAGAGCCGTTGGCACTTGATCGGACGGTTGAATTTCGCTCTTCGCGTGCGAGGAGGAGGCACAGAGCGAAGGCTTGATCGCATGACCTCGGATGGTGTAGCACCTTATCCACCATGCTAAGGGGCTTCTATGGTCACATCTATGATTTAACACTCAAGCGCCCTCGGCCGTTGGATGAAGATCCAATGGTTGAGGTGCGTTGAGCATTTAACTTAAAGGAAAATGAGGCACGACCATGAGTGAATCTTAACCATTGGATCTTAGGACTAATTATGCTGCGAGGAGGAGAAGCTACGAGCGGTGTTGGGAGACTATGATGGTGCCACGTGGTGCCATCATGGCTGTCCATCTTCTTTAACTTGTAGATGGTGCCACAGATATCGGATTGGACTGATTTTCACATCGTTAGGCTACGATCATCGTTCCGAACACATCCGTGCTGATGGATTTTCCATCTGAAGTTTGGATTTTACACCACCTTACCTTTTGGCCTCTAATCTTGCTCGGACTGCATCTGATGCTATGGAGGTCCGATTGGGGCGATCTCGAAGTCATTGAACTTCGATCGTCACCTTGATCAGATCCATATCCTTGGATCTTCAATCTGAGGACCTGACATGATATCACCTTATCCCCTAGCCACAAAAAGGGCAAATAACCTATAATTTGTACAAACTAATCTAAATGCATGATGATGCATGTTATGCAATATTTATAATGCATGATGCAATTATATGCCTAAGACCACGTATAAATAGACAGTTTATGTGGCATAGGTGTGTCTACATCAATGGCTTGCATGATTGTTAAATTTGTTGTTCCTGAAGTTGGTGGCGATGGTAATTTGATCCTAGATAATGGCCATAGCATCAGGTTGAGGTTGATCCTCGATATCCTCAACTCTTGGGTTGGCCATTTTCGCAGTTCTAGCCCTCGAATAACTTAGTCTCCTTCTAGGATTTCTCTCTATTGTAACCAACTCAAGATGAAGTGAACATCTTCTGTGCATACACTACAGAAGAAAAGGGAGGGATGCGAAGGAGACAGAAAAGAGAATAATGTGTACACAACCAAGTAAACAAACTAGGCCCTACGGTATGGACCTAGGTGACCTAAAAGCCTTGGAGAAAATGATCAAATCTACAAGCACTTAAACCCCCCTTCCCAAGGTTAATCCAGTAAGGTTGATTACGAGGGGATTGAGGGGAAGGTTCTACCTTTGGCTCGCACCACCGATTCCTTGATACCCCATAACCACGGTCATTTGACGCTTCCCTACAGCCTAGACACCAGATTCCACAATGGGAATTAAGGCCAAGTACTTAACAAATCCAATCACACTTCCAAGACTTAGCTTAGTCCTAGGCACGTCTACTCAATTTTAATTCGGGCTGGGTCAATTCTTGTGCTTAGGGCATATGATGAGGCATTGTTGGGGGTTGTGCCTCTTAATTAATCTGGTTCAAGCTGTGTGTGCACTCAACAAAACATGGTTTTCAGGCATGGTTTTTTTTGGATGAGGTATCTTTTAATGTTTCATCCTTACTTTTGTGCTTTTTGGGTTTGGAATTTCTTAATATTTTCAAACAATGTTTAGAATGGGCATACAAAATTTTGCACCAAATAGGTGATGATCAATTTTCTTTAGAATCGATGTGGCCTTAGAAATAAGCAACCTTAGTGTATTCACCCCTAAAGTTCATGCAATTTTACTTGGTGAATCAATATTTTTGATAAGTGGTGCGGCCCAATACAAAACACAGTTAGCTTCACAAGTGCCACTCAAGAGATGAGCACTTAGAATGATTTTTTGAAAATTATAGAGTGTATATTTTGTTTGTTTGCTGGGTGATGGGTTTAAGATGTGGGTCAAGTACCCATTCACCACACCATTTTTTTTATTTTATTTTTGTTTTTTTTTGGACTTTTTTTAAGCAAGCAAACAATCAAACTAGCCTAGGGTTTATGCATGAGCCTAAATGCAATTTTTTTCTTTTTTTCAGACAAAGGAAGGATGAGTCTATGCTAGGTAAAGTGATAATAAAATCTTGGCTGCACTTTGCACCCGATCGACCATCATTGAGTGTGATCCTCCTATCACTTGCACATCAGATTCCTGCAACCAATTGGTAGAAAGAGAGAAAAGGGAGTTAGAAGATGTGAATACCTTTGATGCAAGAATAAAAGTGACTAGAAGATTCGTTGCCTCCCTAGCAACGATGCCAAAAACTATCATTGAAAAATGTGGTAAGATAATTTCTACATTATAGTAGTGCACTTACAACATCAATTTTAAATAAAAATGGAAAGATGAGTCCAAATGTCGATCTCAAGGAGGCGAGAAATCGGATCAGCTAGTCATTAATTTTATTCTCACACGATGGATTGCTTACATGCAAAATGGCGAGAAAACAAAAGAAAGAGAGAGAGTGAGAGATTTGTGATAATGGTGGTTATAGCAACATGGAATAGCATAAATAGAACATAGTTTAGAACGATAAATAAAATGACCCCAGGGGACCATCATGGAATTACCAAGTTCTTCAAGGTGGCCTATGTAATTTTTGCACGTCAAAACAACCACTCGAGGGTCACTTTGAAAATTTCTAAGCTCTGGGGTTTATCCACAATTTCCACACACTAATTACAATTTCTAATGACTTTGGAGAGTTATCTTAAGCTCTAGCGATTTTCCCCACATTTTCTACATTTTGCTGATCCACGTAGGGATTGTTTGTAATCTTATTCTTAATAGGGGGAGGCATCCTGTAATTTTTGCACCCTTACATTTTGATTTGGGGGATTTCACATGAAAACAATAACCCTGTCACTGAAATTGCAAAACCTCCTGACCCCACCTCAAACCTTAAAACCCTAAAATACCACCCATAAAAACCCTCCCCTTGAGCCCTGTGCCCACACACCTACCCCTTCCACTAGTCATCCTCGCACTGCTGGTCCCTCTCGAGCAGCACAACTTCCAGCCAGGAGGAGAAAGAGAGGAGGGACAGGCAAACTGAGAAAGTGAGGGAGAGAAAAATCGTGAGAGAGAGAGAGAAGCATAACTGTGCTCTTTCCCTCCCAGGTTGCGCATGACAGGCATGCCTGCGGAGCAAGGCGGGTGCACGAGGCGAGGGGTGCTCACGCGAGGCGAGGTGTGTGCATAGGTCGAGGTGGTACGACACGCAAGGCGAGTCGCAAGCATGAAGTAGGCGCAAGAGGGGGGGTAAGCATGGTCGTTGGATTACGATCTGTGGCACATGCAATCAGCCAACTGATGCGCGATGCGTGTCAGGGAGGGTTTGACCAGTCAGTGGGTCAATTCAGGTGAGCCAAGCAATTTAGATCGATCCAGGCAACCCCTAGATGCTCTATGGGTCAGTTCAGGGATCAAATGGTCTCTAAATCGTGCATATAAGGTACTGTTGCAAAGTCTTCATGATTCCCCATCTTTTAAAATAATATCTACTCTATTTTAAATTTGTTTGGCATACTGAAAATTCAGTCAAAGCACCTAATGCCCATTTTGACCCTTGGTTAGCGTAGGTTTCACACTCGGGAGTGGCACAACTCGCGAGGGGAACTGCTCCTCAGCTTTTGGGGGTTTGGATAGGTCATCTGCACCCCCACCTTCCTTCCTAGAGATGTGAGGTAGAGTGGCCTTCCACTATCCCCCTCCCTTGGGTAGTTATGTGGATGCTATAAGTTAAATAATCCAGTTTTGCAACTTAAATTATGCAGGGTAAGTTTGAGGTCAAAGTTTCCTTATCCATTCACTGAATTGACAAATGCATACCACATCCTTAAAAGTTTGTCTTATAAATTTAATTACCTAGTTAGTATGGTGACGGTCACAACTAAATTAACAACCTAATTTACGAATGTTGTTAAATATGTGTATGACAACATGGAATATGTTTTATATAGAATAAACCCTAATTATGTAGCTGGTTCCTATTTATCTTTAATGCATGGAGCATGTTTGACATAGAATGAACCCTAAATATGTGATGATACATGTTCCTCGTTAATGCATGAAACGAACTTGAAATAAGTTAGGATTAGTTATGAACATTAGGGTAAATTAGAGATGGTCACTTGGTTGTACCCGAACGTTGGGGGCTACGATTTCTTGACCCCTGCTAGTAACTAAATAGAATTTATTGAACCCTATGGCAATTTGGAAATGTGTCCTACTTGTGGTGAACTACTGGCACACAAACATTTTAACAATAAGAATAGGGACATGTTGAAACCCTAAGGAGAAACTAGATTATTTTGATAACATGAACAATTACTGAGATTTGTGGTGCACTTGATAGAAACCAATTAGGGGTTCTAGATCCCTAAGGTGAAATAGAGGCAATCCTAAGGGTGAAATGGATCCTGGGGATTAATAATGAAACTTGAATGGAAATGTGGGGACCAAAATGGCCAGGTACTGGTTTTGTTGTGGGGATGAGCTAGCCCTCGGGTACACGTGTACTGAGGAGAGCTGACTACCACATCATGTAGGGAGAGAGCTGACTACCTCGGGTAGGGACCCAAGGTAGGTACGACCATCCTACACAGACTCCTGTTGGGCCCATGGGGCCAATTGGGATAGTCAGGCCAGGGTACGCAGACTTGTTAGGGGTGCAACCCTTGTTCTATTTTGTGTTGTCCGATTTAGTGCATACTCATTAGCGGAAAGGATTGATCGTGTGCCAATGCGGGGTTGCACCCCGTGCATTTACCACGTGTGTCATAGTCACCGCTATGCTTGGACCATGACCCCTAGGGTGGTATATCGGGTGTAGGACAAACACAGGGTGTTCTCTTGGCCAGGAGAGTGCCACGTGCACACCATGCATTACAGGAATACCGCAACAAGATCGTCTCAAATACGGGACATATGTAATAAGAGGAATGATGATCCAGCCTTAGGGCTACTAGTGGGATGAAACTAAATAAATTAACTAGAATAGTTTAAGGAAATGAGAATCGGACGCAACACACGTTATCTTTATTTTTCTTGTACTTAAATACCTACACAGATTAATTTTGTTCATTGCCACTCTACTCAGCTTTTTGCTGACGCCTACCCAACTTACTACCAGGTCAGGAGAGTTAGCAGTCAGTCCCACCCACTGCAGACCGAGCTAGGCCCAACTGCGCCCAGCCATAATTTAGTTTTACTTGTGGTATTTTCCAGCATTAGTGAGCATTCTTCTATCTTTAGAACTTGTTAGCTCTTTGCTTTACTCTTTTGTCATAATCGTAATGGCTATGGTGTGAACTCTATTCTATTATTTAGGTACTAATGTTATTTCTAGGCTTATCTGACTATTGATATGTCGTTTAAATTATTTTCTTTCTATGGTGCATGTGTGGAAAATGCTATTGTTTTACATTTATTGCTTGTTGGATGAATGGGTCTTAGGATAGGAATATGGTCTGGCCTGGTTTCCAAGCGAATTTGGGTTAGGTCGTAACAACAGAGCAATAATGATAATAATGAAAGCTACTTTATTGCATAGGCAAAAATCATCTTGCTAACATACAATAATACTAGATGAATGCTTAAAGAAACATGAACATTAAACTAAAGGAAGCTAGAAAATGAATGCAAAAAGTGGAAGGGTGTCGAGGCAGCCACGGCAGTAGAGGAAATTCTATCGGCAGCTTGGTAGCTCCGGGAAGGCACTTGGAAGCTCTAGAAGTTTGAGACTTTCTTGGAGGTGAAGATGAGATAGAATGGGAGCTTTAGGGTCCTTTATATATTGGTGGGAGCCACTGTGCTTGTGCGTAGGGGCCTAATGTCTTTGCATGGGACATGCTGGTTGTGTCCCACGCACACCTGTTGGCATGGAGTGAAGGTGGATCAGCTAGCAAGTGCAGGAGACGTCCACAGTCACTACATCTCCATCACAGGGTTGAGAAATCGTGAAGCTTGTGCTCCTCAGATCTTGGAGAACGTGCACTTGCCGACGTGAATGGACAACCGTTGATCCTCCACCTAACGTTCGAGATGCACCCTCACGCATGCCTTCATCGCACACACAATCGCATGCTCACGATCACGTAGTCTCTAGCTGGCCACGTGCTTCTTCCATCGCCACTCGATTCAGATTGAGCGGTTGAAACCTTGTGCGAGCATCGTCACCGACAAAGTGAGAAGTTAGTCGGTGGTTTGCCGAGCCAATTGGTGGCACGTGTGTTGTGTGCCACTAGCTAACTCGATAGATAACTAGCTAGCTTCTCAGTTAGTTGGTGATCCATCTTCATCGAGGAGAGGTGCACGTGCACTATTGATCGTGAATTGTGCAGCCAAGATCTCGCATGTGCCTATGCGATGAAGAGAAGGGGAGCACTACTAGCGTGCAATCAACGGTGGAGCAGGCACCTGGTTGTACAACAATTCATGCCTGTAAATATTCCATCTTATGCTATTTCCTAACTTTACACATTTAGATTAGATAGCTTTGCATGCATTTTGTAAATATTTACATTTGTGCATTTTATGGAGAGGAAGACGGAGAGAGAGATTGAGACCCTATTTCCACCTCATTCCCATTCGACCACATTTCTACCACCTAACACCAGTTACGTTAATTCCATGACAACCAAACTGCCTACCCGTTATTTACCCAAAATATCCCCACTAAAAAAATCTCTTAACGACACTCATCCACACCTGCCACCCTATCCCCTCACCTATATATTTCCCCACCCCATGCCCACGTGAAGTGGTCGGCTGCCAATCCACCATCAACAATCCATCCCCCACTCCCACAGCGCACAAACTCATATTCACTTAACAGCAATTCCATCCACTCCAGCCGGTCGTCCACCTGACCTCTCCTCTCTCCTTTTCCTCTCCACTCTCAGTACCCTCTCACAAGTTGAGAGGGAACACTGCAGAATAGAGGAGTCCCTACAGTGGTCGCAACTACCACGGTGAGGGTACACCACCACCCAGCTCCCTCGTGAGCAGGTGGGTATGGTAACTCTTTTTTTTTTCTTTGTTATTTTAGCTTTTGTTTTATCAGATTTCCTTCACCATCAATGCAAGAGTGAGCTCTAAAGCTTGCTCTGTTCTTCAGACATTGTAGCATCCATCGCGGTTGATTTTTTCCGTTGTGTGTCACCGGGGTCTTCTTACTTTGTCAGTGACACACTCACCCTCCCGCTCACCCAACCAACTTCTCAACCGGTCATAGCACCCACACCATCCCCCTTCCATGCTTCAGCTGGTTCACTCGATGCCCGCCTCCATGCCCTGAGCCGATCACACCCGCAACTCACCAACGCCTCTCTCTCCATTCCACCAGCTAGGTGAGAAACCCAATCGATGGAAAATCACGTGAGCTGGCGCATTTTACCTCTGAGCATTGTTTATGCACCCGCATGGCTCTCTCATCGCTTGCTCAGGTGACCGATCGTTACTAACTTAGTCTGTCACTCGGCTCGCTCTCTCCTCACACCCCACCACCCCAACCGATTGTAGCCCCCCTCCTCATGTGAGCCTCATGCCACCCGCTCTCCCTCACTTCTCCTCAATCCCTCACGCACTCAACATGCATGCTCACATCTCTCCCTCCCTCACGCACCGACAGACACACATATACATATACATTCACACCTATACATACATACACTTATATATATATATATTTCACGCGCACACATAGCCATTTATATACACATATATAGATATATAGATATATACTTATAAACACACATATATATATAGTTGTACAAAGATACACATATATATCTAGATATACACATATATAGTTATATATATTTATACACATATATACATATACATTCCATCTATACATACACACACACATCTTCCCATTCACGATATTGCACATTTCCTTCTCCGTACATTATATCATGGGTATATTCGCACCAGTTGTGCATATATTTTCGATATTCGCGCACATCAAAGCATTCCACACACTCCCATACATTCGTTCTACACCCGTACGTGGCACATAGCTAGGTTAATCGTGCCTCTCTAGATGACGGTTAACCTAGCATGGTGATGCATTCCCATTGAATCTTTAACATAGCAATTTAGGTTCTCTTGTCACATTAGAGGTAAAAATATAAAATAAATAAAAAAAATTAAAAACCCTATAAATATCTTCCTGGGGTTTCTTGGGGCGAGTGGACTAAAATCAACTGGTTGTTCATTTTCTATCATGTCCACTACCCTCGATTTCTCACACTTTGGCATACGAAAAAATTCAAGAATCTCGATTCTTGGATATTTCGCGACGTGAAGTTTTCCTTGAGGCTTATTTAAATTTATTGTGTGTAACATCTCTTCACCTCATTTATTCACACTCGGGATCCATGTTTTGGTTGGGGAGTCTTGGAATCAAGTTGACTCCAACCCCACCATGACCCTAAATTTGCCCTTGATTTGATCTCGAATTTCAACCCTAAAATATTCATTTTCATTTTTCATATCTTGATGGTTAAGCCTTGTGTGGATTTCCATTGTGGTGATTGGGAGCACTTGAATTAAAGTGCTTGGCTCCCTTTCACATTGAATTAAAATTCATTCGTTCATCTACACATAGAAACTTCCATTTAAGGGGCCCATTGCATTGTATCATGCACTAACCAATTCAATTTGCAGGAGGTTTATTTGGGCACAAAGAACTTGTATTCTTGAAAACCCAAAGATTGGTTAAATTGGTAAATTATTGGAATCATAGAATGCATACTACTTAAGAGCGGAATTCTAAAAGCGATTCACCATCTAAAACTTCAATTTAGGGAGAGTTCCCTATTGCATGCATGTTTTACACACATCAATCAACGCACTTGGGCATTACATGTATACAATGGCCTTCACATTCGAAAGCACTTGTATCCTAAGCCTCTTAATCTAAAATTGGTAGTAACTTGACACCATTAAGGTTTGGAGGTCTAACTACCTACGTGTGGTGCCTACGTGCTGGTGTGGGTTCCAACTTGCTATCGGGTGTCTAAGATGGGCAAACAACCTTTCAATCTGGCTTGGTGATTCCACGGTGCTCGTACTCGGTTTAGTCGGTTGCAATAATAGGTAACATAGATCTTTAGGTCTTAGGGACACATTTAGAGGTTAGGGCCTTAATTGAATTGATTTGTTATCAAGTGCACCTATACAGCATCATCTCTCTTATCGCCTTCTCTCTTCTCATCACCTCAATTCTTCTTTCAGTAGTGCATGTTTGGGAGGAGGTCACAAAACCCTAAACTTGTTGAATTGTTTGATAAATCTAGAAGGGAAGAATATGGTGAATCGTCCTCCTCCTCCATGAACATGGCTACTCACCCACCCCTAAATCTCGAGGGGGGAAATTGTCCCCCTCTTAACCCGCCAGGTGTGGTGAAGATGTTGACCCACTAACCTACCTCCAAGCCCAAATGGCATTGTATACTGAGCAGATTGATCCCATTTGGGAAACCTTGGAAGAAATGCAAAACCCTCTTGAACGGGACGAGCCCAGGTCTCTTAGCTCATATAAGAATCCCGCTGCGACAGAGACCCTTGAGCAGATTCGTGTCCTCATAGGCAAGGAGGATTTTGAACTAAAACTAAATGCAATTGGCCTAATCAACTTCCACTATCATGGACTTGCCAGTGAAGACCCTTTTCTTTACTTAGAGGATTTAACCCATTTAACTGAAACGAATAAACCAAGAAACATCAGGTTGCATACCATCCTCATGAAAATGTTCCCATTTTTGTTATAGGACAAAGCCATGCAATGGTTGTGCACCTTTAGGAAACCTCTCCGCTCTTGGGAAAAGATGTGTATAGCGTTTCTCAAGAAATTCTTCCCAATCAGGTGCACTAATGCGCTTTGCCGTGCTGTAACTTTTTTCATGCAACAAAACAACAAGCAGTTTCATGAGGCCTGGGAGAGGTATAATGACCTCCTCAGGAAATGTCCACACCACAATCTACCTAAGTGGCATGTAGCCCAATCATCTATTATGGACTAAATAAAACTTTGAGGCAGATTGCGGACACTTTCTGTGGAGGTAATGTCATGAATAAAGATGAGGATGGAGAGTTTGAACTTTTTGAAAACATGAGTGAAAATTCCAGAACACTTCCATCGTCGCCATTAATCGGACCAGCGTACCTCATTGCAGAGCACACGAGGTTGACACGGGACCCTCCCATTCATCCACTAACTTAAATTTAATTGTAAAAAAATTGGATGAAGTCTCCTTCGTTCACAAGAAGCTGAATGAATTCTTGGCCAACCCCACCCATCCAGTGGCTCACACTTCAACTCCACCACGTCACAAACCCAATCCTTCCCAAGTCAGGCTGATCTCTAAAAGTCCAGCATGACTTTCACCATCCTTACTAAGTATTGCACCGAGTGACTCAGTAAGTAATGTGGACCTAGCTTTTGCTTGCTAGTATTACAACATAGAGGAGCAAGCCTCTATGTAGTCAAATGCATTACCATATGCGGACTCATCTTTTTAATTTGAAGATGTGTGAGCCCTAGGGAACAATCCACATTCTACTACTTATAACCCAGGGTGGTGCAACCATCCAAATTTTTCATGGTCCAACAACCCTCAGCACCAAAACCCCACTGGTGGACCAATGTGACCGTCTATTCCTGTCATCCCAAGGGACCGATATAATCCTTCGATAAATCTGCCGTTGAGCCCTTGCACACCTCAAATAGATCATGCATGAAACCCTCTTGATAAATTGATGCGAATGATGACGGAAATGTCCAAGCACCATGAAGAAAACATGACTTCTCTTCAACACTAATTGGCGTAGTAGAATGCTGAGATGAGTCAACTATGCATGATGACTCAATCTCAGGGCACTCTTCCTGCCCAACCTCTTCCAAACCCATGAAATTTTGTACCTCATGGTTCGCAACCACAGGTACGACCTTCTCAGGGGTAGGTTCACCAGATCCTGCAAGCTCCAAGTACTCCACCGGGATTTCAGGCTAATCCCGTAGCAGCACATCAACCTTATGTCCCTATTCTGAACCCTCCTCTGCCTTATGATCCAACTGGACCTGCGATGTCCAATGCGATTACTACAAGGGGCATTAAATAGACCGTCGATCTACCTCAACTTGATCCTGGCCCATCTTCTTCGTCATCCTCCCATTCGGGTTGCGCATCGCATCCCCATGTGTGCAACACACCCAAACTGATGCCAGAGTCGGTCCCATTTCTTGAGGCTCTACTAAAGGAGCCAAAAGGCAAGAAAAAGAACACACAGACCTTTGATAATCTAGATGATTTGTTCAAGGATGTTGAGATCAAGGTTCCCTTGCTAGAGATGATCGACCACATCCCGATTGTCACCCATTTCTTTAAAGACTACACTACACCTAGGCAATAACAAAAGAAAACCAAGAACCTGGTGGTTCTCTCGCCTCATGCGAGTTGTGCTATACTGTCAAAATTACCACCGAAGCAAAAAGATCTAGGCACCCCTCTCATTTCATGCAACATCAAAGGCCACAATTTTGATCATGCCTTGCTGGATTTAGGATCTTCCATTAACCTCATACTGACCATCATGTTCCAAAAATTTGCATTAGGGAATCTGAAACCCACCCTTATTACATTGCAATTGGCAGATCGCTCTATCAAAATTCGGCGGGGTGTGGTGGAAGAGGTGGTGGTTAGGGTCAACATTCTCTATTTTCCTATTGACTTTCTTGTATTAGATATGGAAGTTCCTGATTCACTTTCTGATTATTTGATAATCCTCAATAGACCTTTCTTGGCCACAACCCGCACCAATATCGATTGTGAATTGGGCTGCATTGAGATTGTCGTGGGCTCTGAAAAGCTCAAACTTAACATTTTTAAGGCCGCCAAGAATTTTGATTGCGATTTTATCGAGGATAACATGTCTGATAATGACATGGTTGTCAATGCATGCATCGGGTTGGTAGGAACCTATTCAAACTACTGTGACATACCCATGGAAAATCACAATCACCTGACTAACCTTTATTGTGACGTTTCCCTACCCCTTCCCATACCCTTATCTCTTCCTGACCTGACCTCTGACGAGGTCCACTATGCTTCTTACACCTTGTGGTCTGAGCCATTTCCGGGCTGCACATCTCTGGTCTACTGATGAGACACTCATCATGATCTCTAATTACCCCTAATTAACTAAGGTTATGAATATAAAAGGGTTAATTATAGAATAAGGGATATTTAGCTAAGGACCTTAAAATAAGTTAAAAATGACATTTTATCATTCAATTAACATTATTAATAATTTAGATAATAATTGGACTCGAAATCCTATTAATCATTTCCTTAATTAATAAGATAAGTAATGTATACCTAAGTATGTAATAACTTAAGTAATTTTACTTAATCTAATAAATTAACCTAAAAAGGTCAAAAATGTAAATTCAAGGTGTAAACATAATATTTACCTTATTTACTAACATATATAAAAAGTTGAAAAAGATTTAAGTTAAAATAAACCTTCAAAACCTAGGTTTACATTTTAGTCCTTAAGTTTTATTACTTTTATGTCCCTCTTCGTCTTCTTCAGCTGAATGAACGGCTGGCAGCAGAGAGTCACCCTACCACGTGATCACCACCCTGCCGACATCAATCCTCTTTGTCCAAGCTCTTGCAGCTTGCGCTCACCACCTCCACTTCATCCATCGGTTTGGATTAACCGAGAATCCTATTTTTCAGTGGGAGATAACCTCACCGTCGTTGGAGACGACAACGGAGGTTAAGCTCCTCGAGCTCCTTCTTCGGCTAGACCCCGCCACTCTCTTTGCCGCAAACTGCTATAAATACCCCCTCACATCTTTGATTTTATTCAAGTTGTCACCCTTCCCCCTTCTGACACTGCAGTTGACCCAATAGGCTATTCGTCCAAAACTCTGACGATTTCCCATTCCATTTCCCAACTTCCTCCGTTCATCTTAAGCAACCGAGGAGATCCGTCATGGTCTTCCGTACCTCTGACACAAGCGCCGACCCTAAGATTCCTTCGCTCCATCTCAAATCCCGCCTTCGGAGATCTTTCTTTCACCCTCTGATTTCGTCGTCCACTATGAACCTTCGGCGGAACCCTATTGACCCCTTCGTCTAGGTAACAGTAGATTAGGAGTAAGAGTAGGCTAGCTTAGTTAGTTAGATTAGGTAGTTAGATTAGAGTAATTTTAGAATTTAGTTTCATCTCCTCCGACTCCAGCGAGTTCCTTGAGCTCGCCAAAGCTTTAATTTTGTCTTTTTACTCACTGTACACCTTCCTGTATCTTCCATGTTCACTTCTAATTCATTTAATCATTAATTAAATCACCTAAATACCTAATTGAAATCTCACCTTCACCGACTACTGACATTGTCCATGGTGACAGTAGTCGATTTAATTTCACCTTCATTGGGTTCTTTCATCACTTATCACCACTTATGAACCCTAATCGACATTATAATACCTATTATTATCATCTATAATTAAACGCCTAAATCTTAATTAAGTTCTTGAGCTCGCTGTCCATGGCGGCTCAGGAACAGTTCAAACTATAAATTAAATATATATTTATGAATAATAACATCTGTTGACCGGATTTAACCTCTCAATCGAGTGGTTAAACAAGTCCTGAGCTTTAACCACTCAAATCTTTTAAGAAAACAAATTTCACTATCAAATCTTACATTTTAATGAACAAATGAGGAATTAAATGCAATACTGAGGTTCCTTGCAACCTCAGGATCCTTTTTGAATCAAAAATAGTTATTTTTGTCAATCTGTACATACAATTCTACATTTTCTAGACTCACCGGAGCTTCGGCAAGCCATTTTTGTGTTACAGCCTCTAAAACTTGCTAAGTAGCTCCAAAATAGTATAATAAGGATTAATGACTATTTTAAAGAAATTTGTTTGAGGATTTAACCACCAGAGCTATAGATGTAACTTCATCTTCCCCAACTCCGGCAGAGTTGGAGAAGTCTGTTTAAAGAGATTTAAGAAGCATTTAATGAGCTCAGAATCTTCAGTGCGATGCACTGAAGCTATTTAAACCTTCAAAACACTGTAGTAATCTTTCCATGATTCTGTCAAACAAACACCTATTTCAGTTCAGGCGACGAGCCTGAAACCCTAGGAATCAAGGTTAGAACAACTTTCTGAAGATCTAAATAAGTTCTAGATGATGAGAAGACTCTATTTTAGGCATTAATTTCTTGGGAGAAGATTTTAAACAGAAAGTCAATTTTTGAGCTTCCACAGTCAAACATGAGTTTGTTAATGGAGTTCTGAGCTTGAATTAAGGAATTGAGATGTGAAAATTGTTTCTGAAATCTTATTTGATGATATGAAAGTAAATAAAGTAAGCTTAGATGAATGAATGTTTGAGAATTTTGTTTCTGCCAATTTGGGTTACTTTCGAACACAAACAAACAGGAGTACTGTTCTGATGAAATTTAAACTTAAAACCTGCCCAGATTGATCTGTTATAACCGTTAGAATTAATCTAAATAGATTATGAACACTTTCAAGTGTCTGTTGCACTTATTGAAGTCTGAAAAAACAATCTCTGAAGCATTCAGAGAAGAGAAAAGCTTCTCTGTAGGTTCTGAAGGTCTCAAGAGTTTAAAATCTATTCTAACAGAAGCGAAATTACTTATATCACATGTATAGACCTTTTAATAGAAGAGAGAAGTCCATCTGAGGACTCTCCTGATTTAATTTCACTTTCCAGGCTTAAAAACCCCGTAGGAACCCCTGATTTCATCTTTTAAATTGAAGAGCAAAACATCATTAAAACATTAAATTGACCCTCAAATTGTGTAGATTACCCTTAGAGCTTTCCAACAAACTTGAAATCATTTAATTTGGAGCTCTGGGTAGAAAGTTATGAACATTTGAATTCGGGTCTAAGAGGGGTAAGTTAGTCCCACCTCGGTTATTCATGAGCGTGCACCTGGGGATAGAAGTAATTCGTTTCCTTGGTTATGCAGTCGTCAACGCTCGGCGCACCGGTTCTGATTCCATTTGATCTGATTTGAGCATTGCATGTGTCTTGTGTGTGCGGGCTTATGCCTGCGGGTGTGCGCCCTTGGGGGCATGCGAAAGTGATTGTGCCCTGGGAGGGCGAGTGTGGCCTGGGAGGCCAGGTTGAGCCAATGTTGCTCGAGACTGTGAACCGATTAACAAATGAACCGAAATGAACCTAATTGAGATTAAGCGAGGACCGAGTAGGGTTTGGTCCTACCCTGGTCTCAGGGTGCTGTGTATCCTAGAAAGGACCTCGCTGCAAATAAAAAAAGTTTTTGGTTAAAAAAGTAAAAAAACTCGGTTCAGCTGAAAGTTGAAGGAAAAGAGAAGACGCTGAAGGATGCTAAGTGCTTAAGCTGAAAGCTAAAGAAGAAGGCACAGGCACTAAGGAGTTTTAAGGAAAAAGAGACTAAGGGAAAAGGAATAAGAGTCAGTAAGAAAAGAAGGCAGGAACAATAGAAGAAAGAGAGCTCGAGAGAAGAAAATAAAAGAGAGAAAGAAGAAAATAAGAGAGGAGATGAGAGGCTGAAGAAGATAAAATGAAGGATATTATTTTTTCTTGCATAATTACTTTTTGTTCTTAATTGTAAAAGGCAAGTTTTAATAGAATAACTTTTTAATTGCCTTAATTTCTTTGGAATGAAATTGAATTGAAAAATTAACATGTTTACTTGTTAATAAAGTACAACATTTTGAGTAAATATGTTTGCATATGGAATTTTGCATATTCTTTATAGTTTAAATATTTTGACAAAATTCATGTTTTGAAAATCAAACTAGTTATACCTCCTAAAATTAAAGAGATAAAAGAAAATTGGTGAATTTGGAGAAAATTATTATGCCTCCCAGTGAACGACCTGAACTCAACCAGTAAAAATTTCTAAAATGTTAGGTTAATTCGATCATATACTACACAATCGACACAACTTCAAATTAACCTAAGTGATTTCTTCTGCTCTTAATTAAGTGAAATTAACTTAATTACTGAGTTGAGTGAAACGCACGCATCATCTACCCCCTTGAAGATTGGAGTGCCCTTTCTTTCCCGCCAAATCAGGTAGAAGCGACATTCCACACTGGGACCTTGTTCCCAAATGTTGATTACTAGGGCACTCCTTTCTGGGATCCATCAATCAAAGATGCCCCTCTCCTTGGCCAACCTGAGGGCCAACTTGCTTCTCCCCTTATTCTTTCTTCTGATTCTTTTGGGACACCTCGTCCCAAGAATTTCCATATCTTTCCCCATCCACTCCTGTGCTTAAAGTGCTGCCAAACATGCTAAAATATGCTTTCTTAGGACCAAATGAAACGTTTCCTATAATCATCAGTTCAAAATTATCCAAGGAGCAAGAGTGCAAGCTAATGAAGGTCTTAATTGAACATAAGATAGCCATTGGATGGTCTCTTTCTGATTTGACTGGCATTAACCCCTCCTACTATACTCACCATATATATATGGAGGAGGAGGCTCGACCTTCCTACGAGATGAAGCAACATCTCAATCATAATATGTAAGAGGTTGTCAAGAATGAAATTACTAAATGGCTTGATGCAAGCATCATTTACCCGATCAACGACAGCCCCTAGGTGAGCCCGATTCATGTTGTTCCCAAAAAGATAGGTCTCACCATTTGTGTCAATGACAGGGGCAAATCCATCCCTACACGCACTCCTATGTCTTGGAGAGTGTGTGTAGACTATAGGAAACTCAATACTGCTACCAAGAAAGACCATTTTCCACTACCTTTTATCGACCAAATCCTGGAGCGGTTAGTGGGAAATCAGTTCTTTTGTTTCCAGGATGGATTCTTAGGCACCATAGCTAGGTGGCTATTAACCCTTTTGTTGAAAGGTTACAAATATCATTTATATATATTGCATTCATGAATAAGATTTTCATCAAGAGAATGTATTAAGGATTTCATCCTCTAATTGATTCTTGTAATCTAGAATCTAGTACAATTTTCACACACATGTAGAATTTGCAATGGATTCATGGTGAATGCTGATAAACGTCATTAGTCTGTTGAGAAGAAGCAGTGCTTCTTTTCCTGAACCCCTGGGTAGTGTTTTGGAAGTCAGGCATATTTTCTTCCACAAATCCACCAAATAGTGTGAGATGAGAGTAGAGTATACTGGTGCTCTAAGATTAGTGCAAGGAATCCAGAAACCTAGATAATTAGGTAATGATACTCAAAGATTAGGCATAGTTTTCACTCTTGGATCTTGTGTATACAATTTTGTGTGAAATTTTGAGAGCCACCAAATAAGGCAAATACACAAAGAGCGAGTTTTCATAAATCTAGGGATAAGGTGGATGGTTATGACCATTCTTTATGGAATCCTCGGCTGAAGGAGGGTATTGATGTAAAGGTCAGAAATACACCATCATATCTGTCTCTGCTGGTGCTGTAAGTATGCACTTCCACCAAATAAGCTTCCCAATGTCTCTTGAGTACCACCAATCCTTAATAATACCTCCTCAATAAAGTTCATGAATGTATCCTAGCTTGTGTTATGTTGAAAAAAAAATTATACATAGAAAAAAAGGGAAGAAAAAAAAGAAGAATGAAAAAAAGAGAAAAATTAAAAAAGAAAAAAAAAGTTAGAAAAAGAAGAAAAAGCAATGAAAAAGAGTGTGTGAATATTTAGTGTTTATTTCAGTTGCATGAGGCAATACCACAAAATAAATTTGAGATCCACTAAATAAGGCCTTAACCTATTTTTCTATATTTCTGACCACCCGAATACTGGCTGAGGAATTCCGACTTAGTGTTAAGGTTGTGAGAACTCAATTAAAATGTCAATGCCAAGTGAGACCACCAAATATGGATCATACGTGAGAATCTGGTCAGATTGTGAGCTCTAAAAAAGTAATAATAATAAAGTAAGAGAGAATGAATAGAAAGGAATCAAAAGAGAGCATAGTTTTTCTCGTCTTTCTCCGAGATGAGTTACTTTGGGAATCTAGACTCTAAAGTACTAATTTCTATGTAGCACCAAGTGAGAGTAAGCTACCAAATAAACAACCATTTCCCTCTAAAATTCTCTACCTAAGCTTAAAGTCAAAGTGGAATTCATAGAATATCTTGAATACCCTGAGGGAAGAAGTCTGCCTATCCCACTAGAATTTTACTAGGGGGCAAGTACAGTCTTTAGAGGTGAATCAGGTCATTCACTCAAATCCGTTGCGAAAGCTACATAGCAGCACTTTCACGTATTTGGATTTCAAGATTTCTGGATGAAACAAAAGGAGAGAAATCTTTAGTCAATCTCTTTTATAAAAAGAATAAGCGGTCCTTTAGGGATCAAATTTTTAAATAACTTAGCCACACACTTAGTCTTTCATTTGCTAGGGACTAGCAAAGTTTAGGCATGGGGGTATGATTGCACAGCAATCATGGGTCCTAATCAACCTAAATAATGTTTGAACCTAGCTAAATTTGTGGATATTGCACTCATATCTTGCATATCATGCATTGCATCAATCTATTTAGAATAAGATGAGAAATCCTACTATTTAATGGTTTTTATTTCCATTTGCAGGTAATAAAGTGATCCAGGATGAAGGAGATAGTGGAATAAAGCAATAAAGGAAGAAGAAGACTGATCCAGATAAGAGGAGTGAAGAGGATAGCCTTATCCCTACCCTTAGAAACCCTAGGGCAGCCTTCCCAAACCCAAAAAATCCTCCATTAGGGCAGCTTAGCCTCAAAACCCAAACATGGACAGCACTATCCATGTTCTTATCCACCCTATCTCTCTCCTAAACACTTAGGAACCAAAAACTACCTTGGAAAACCTAAAACCCACTCTCCAGCACTTTTTAGGCATACAGACATCTGGCTGGACGTCAAATTTCTATAGAATAATAATCCAGGAAGCCAAAACTCATACTGACACAGAATTGGATGTCCAATTTGTTGTCTAGACGTCCAATTTTGTAGTATAAGATGTCTAACCACTATCCTAGACGTTTGATATTGCTGTCTAATTCCTGATTTTGGTGTTGGAAGACCTAGTTTGCCTATTTTGACCTAGGAACCCCACCAGACACCCTAGGAAACCAAATTAGAGACCTCCTAAACCTATTTTGACCTAGTTTGCCTATTTTGTTGTTAAATCCTATTAGCTTGTTGTTTGATTCTTGATTTTGGTGTATGGAATGTGTGGCGGTTGATGGAGAGGGGGAAGATGATCAGAGGAAGGAGGCGGAGCTTCTGAGGTAGTTGGCGAAGCGTGTGGGTGCATGGAATGACGTGGGCACCTCGCCTGTGGTCTTCCGGAGGTGGAGACGATGGTGGTGGTTTGTGGTTGTCGAGGGTTGCGAGTAGAAATTGATAAGGGGAAAAGAAAGAGTAAGTGAAGGAGACTTATCTGCGAGTGATTGGATGAAGGGGGAGGCAGAGGGGCAGACGGCACATATATGCCGTCGCCGGAGATGAAGACCTTGAGATGGAGAGGTGGCGATGACGAAAGGGAAATAGATGCAGGTGCAGGTGTGGCGCAATTCGAAAGAATGAAGCGGAGATGACTCTGCCACTGGTATGGTGGCAGAGCGACGAGAAGAGGGAGGAGGAGTCACCGGAGCTTGCAGGCTTTTTGGCCAGAGAGGGGAAAGAGAATTTTGGGGGATTCTCAGGCCAAAACAAGCTTGGGACTGATGGGAGGATCTGGGGACACTTAAATAGTCGCGGCAGAGGGTCTTGTGCTTAGAAGGCAAGCTTCCAAGCAAGGCAAACTCATCAGACTTGGAAGCTCTAGAGATACCCATATCTCTCATGCATTCGCATGAGAGATTAGGTGGGAATCAGAGCGCCTAATTGGGTTCACAAGGTCGAGAATTCCTTAGAGAATCTCCCTTTCAAATTTGAGAGGGATCCTCTAAGGAATCAAGGAGATATCCTTCTCAAATCCTCGTCGAAGTAGGATTCCTCAGCTGTAATGGAGGAGGGACCTAATTGCAAAGAACGACGAGGAAGATAGGGGGTGTCTACAAGGTTTTCAAAAGCTAGGGGCATAAAAGTAATTGGGTTGTACTATTTTGCAAAGTAGGTCAAGGTGAGCTCCCTTAGGTCCAAATTTTGGTATGAACCTAATTTGGACGTAAGGAATCTAATAGTAAAGTTGGATTTTAGGTTTGACCATGTTTGACTGGACATTTTGCACAAAAACCCAATTTAGGGCAAATGTTTGACTAGGACCCCTATTTCGGTCAAAATAGGTTCTAAAGGCCAAATTGAACGTTATAAACCATAGAGGATATTTTTCCATGAATTTTAGAGGGTTTAGTTGAATTTTATCCTAACCAAACCTTGTTAAATTAAGTGGGCTTGTTTTAGGGTTATGAGAAGTCATTTAATTCCTACATCTCACATTAACCCTTTTCTAATTGAATCAAACCACTTTTTATCTTGTTAAGATTAATTAACCCATGTTTAACCTATGAGAAATCCTATTTTGTTACTGTAATGGTAAAATTACAGTTTTACCCTCTATTTCTTGCTTTTCTTCCGAACTAGTTATTTCTTGAGTTAAGCCCTTCACTTGGTTATGTAGGAGCCTTTGTTCTCTTTTATAGGTCAAAATGAGCTAGTTAAGGCTCATGATGGTGTTCCCATCATATTCGCATGCCTAGCTTTTGCTAGTCCCTTAAGAAAACTTTAAGGTTTTAACTTCTATTCTAGACCATGAGTTTCTGTCACAATTTATGATAAGTGCTTTTTCTTTTTCATTTTGATTATGTTAGAATGCCGATAGTAGACCTAGAGGTACTCAAGTACCAACCAAGATTCGGACCTGACCAGCTCTAGCCTTGGTCCTCCGCAAAGGTTTTTAAGGCCCGCAGAAACTATCCTAAGGTTCGTTGGACTCTGCACTTAAAGCTCCTGTGCTTGAGACATTTTAGCCTCAGTTCAGTTTGCAATGCATTTTTTGTAAGAGAGAGATAGAGGATTTATTTGTTTGAAGAGTTTTCTCTCTCTTTTCTTTTTATTTTTAACTTCGAATTGGCTCCTCAACACGGTCTGTATCGGATTCCTCGTCCCCATCATCAATCCTCAAAGGTCCCTGGCAATCGATGCCTTGTGATAGCACGACCCATGGCAACCCCCAGAACCCTGGCTTTCAAGATTTCGAGATAATCCCGCCCATGGCATTCCATAGCCAAATCCAGACCCTGGCAATCGACATTTCGTGATAATGCCGCCCATGGTATCTGAACTAGCAGGGTGCTTACGTGCCCCCGGTTGGATATGTAAATATCCTAAGAGACAAGCACCGAGGAGACAATATGTTGTTACACATCTTCGAGGGGAATTTCCTGCCTCTCCACGTCGGGAACTCATCTAAATCAACTTGTGTTGTTCGGCCTCTCCTAATCTAGGCAACTTTTTTCAGAACATTTAAATGCTTTTGCATGATTTTGATAGTTATGTGCACTGAACCAGACTGTGTGTGGATTGGGGGTGCTTAGGTTACCGAGTCCTGCAAACCGAAGGTCAGTTAATAAGGTCGAATACTCCATAAGCCTTAGACCTAATACTTAAGGTTCTCATTTTCCCCAACCTCTTGAGGATTATCCAGATCTTAGTGGGTACTTGAATTTTTAAGCCTAAGAGTCTAGCCCAAAAGGCCTAAGATCAGCATTCCTACTAATCTCTCTTTGTGTCTCATTAGCACTTTTTCCTATTTTTCTCTTTTCCCTGATGTGGTTTAGAACTTCGGTTAATCCCTTAATCTCTTACTAATAACTATTCTTTTTTTTTTTCATTTTGCATTCCTTTCTAGTCATTTTGCTATTTTCCTCCTCATGGTTTGTATGCCCTTAAAAATTTTCTCTCCCCCCTTTAGTTTTTTTTTATTCTTTTTCAAGATTTTTTTTCATTTTTTTGGTGCTTTTTGTAATATGTGATTTTTTTTTGTTGAAACCTTTTCTTTGTGAGATGAGTTTCATGAAGTTTTGCACTTTCATACCCCCCATGCCTATGATTTGCAATATCCCCATTGTAAATTAGGTTAGTTCGAATTCAACTTAGTTCATTCATTAGGATAGGTCTTGGGTGGGCGAATGAGTCGAAGTGACTGCTGTGAATGATTTCTTGACTTGGGTACGGGTACCTGAGGTGGAGTCGGCTATTCTAATGGATGAACCCGGAAGTGCAATATGAATTCAGCATAGACATGTCAAGAAAGGTTTCAATTTTTTCAAAAATGACAGGTTGCCTCCCGTTAAGTGCTGAGTTTTATGCCATCGGCTAGGTTCAATGAGCTCAGGGAGAATGGAGGGTAAAGGATATCTCAGCTAAATTTGTATCAATCACGTCAATGAACGGTTTGAGTCTCTGACCGTTCATGACGAAGGGTTCAGAATTGAGGCTGAGTGGACTAATCTCAATGGCTCCATTTCTAAAGATTCGTCAGACTACGTAGGGTCCGATCCATTTTGATTGCAGTTTTCCTAGGAACAATTTGAGTTTGGCATCGAAGGGTAGGACCTTTTGACCAGGATGAAATATCTTTCCAGATATGTGTTTGTCGTGAAAGGCTTTAACCTGTTCTTTGTAAATTTGTGAGTTCTCATACGTGTCATGGCGTAATTCATCGATCTTGCTCATTTGAAGCTTTCTATGGGTTCTAGCCTTAGAAAGATCTAGGTTGCAGTTCTGTATTGCCCAATAGGCTTTATGCTCCAATTCTACGTGGAGGTGACACACCTTCCCGTACACTAATCTGAAGGGAGACATACCTAATTGGGTCTTGTGGGCAGTCCTATAAGCCCACTTAGCTTCTGGAAGCCAAGATGACCAATCCTTCCTGTTAGGTCGAATAGTGGCCTAGAGGATTTTCTTGATCTCTCAGTTTGGTAGCTCAGCTAGACCATTAGTTTAGGGGTGGCAAAGAGTAGAGATTTGGTGTGACACCCCGTATTTGGTTATCAGTGACTTGAACTGAGAGTTTGTGAAATGGGTCCCTCCGTCAAAAATTATTGCACATGGAATCCCGAACTGTGAGAAGATGTTCTGATGAATGAATTTCATAGCAACTTTATGATCATTGGTTCGGGTCAGAATGGCTTCGATCCATTTGAACACATAGTCAACATCGAGTAAAATGTATTCGAAGCCATCCGAGATAGGGAAGGGTACCATAAAATCAATCCCCAAAATGTCAAAAATTTCACATACCAGAATCGGCTATAAAGGCATCATATCTCGATGGCTCATGTTGCCCAAGGTCTACCAACGAGTACATGCCTTATAGTGATTGTATGCATCCTTGAAAATTGTGGGCTAGTAAAAGCCGCACAGGAGGACTTTTGCTGCAGTTTTATGTCCTGAAAAGTGTCCACCACATGCCTGGTCATGGTAGAAGGAGAGTATCTCTTGGATTTCCACTTCCGCGACACATCGTCGAATTATTTGATCATCACCGATGCGGAAAAGATACGGGTCTTCCCAAAAGTAATACTTGGCATTGAAAAGAAATTTGTCCTTCTTGGCCTTTGGCCAATCTAATGGGATCTGATGTGATGCCAAGTAGTTTACTATGTCAGCAAACCATGGAAGCCCTGTGTTGATAATCAGAAGGTGCTCATCATGGAAATGTTCCGTGATTGGTTCGGAAGGGTTGATGATCTTAGAAGGAAGGCGGGACAAGTGATCAGCTACCACATTCTATTTTCCTGCTTTGTCGCGAATCTTGAGGTCAAATTCTTGCAACAACAAGATCCAGTGAATTAATCTAGGTTTCGCGTCCTTCTTTGCAAGGAGATGCCTCAGAACTGTGTGATCCGAGTAGATGATAACACGGGAACCTAGGAGATAATATCTGAATTTTTCCAGGGCAAATTCTATAGCTAGCAACTCTTTCTTAGTAACTGTGTAGTTACGCTGAGCCTCGTCAAGTGTTTTGCTACATAGTAAATGACCATGGGTTTCCCGTCAATTTTCTACCCTAATATCGATCCGACAGCGAAATAAGATGCATCGCACATGATCTCAAAGGGTTGAGACCAATCAGGGGAATGTAGGATCGGGGCTTGGGTAACTCGATCACGGAGGATCTCAAATGCTTGAGTGCATTCCTTGGAGATTTCGAAAGGTACATCCTTGGAGAGAAGAGTGGTCAGTGGGAGTTCGATTTTGGAAAAATCAGGGATAAATCAATGGTAAAAACTGATGTGCCCCAGAAAAGATCAGATGTCCTTGATCGAGCTAGGCATAGGGAGTTTGGAAATCAAGTTCACCTTGGCTTGATCGACTTGGATGCCTTTCTCTGAAATTAGATGTCCCAGGACAATTCCTTTAGGAACCATGAAATGGCTCTTTTCCTAGGAAAGAACCAGATTCACGTCAATGCATCGCCTGAGGATTTGGACAAAGTGCAGAAGGCAATCATCAAATGATGCTCCGAATACTGAAAAGTCATCCATGAAGACTTTCAGATAATCACCTACCATATCTGAGAATATGGCAAGCATGCACTGCTGAAAAGTTGCAGGTGCATTGCAGAGATCGAACGGCATCCTTCGGAACGCGTACGTCCCGAAGGGGTAGGTGAAGGTGGTCTTTTCTGGGTCCTCAAGATGGATTGCCACTTGGTTGTAACCAGAGTACCTGTTGATAAGCTGGTTTTCGCTTTCGAATAATGTGAATAAGATGATTTGTTGTTTTAGTAACAAAGTGGTGGGAAACAGCTTAACAAAACAATTACAATAAAAATTAACCATTCACAGAAGAGCGGGTCATGTTCACAAGGAGTCAATGATGCAATAAATTCATGAATATTTTTCTCGTATTCGTTCAATCAAGTGCAAAATCCATAGTCAATTCTGACATGAAATGCGATGAAAAGAAGACACAATAACTCGAAAATGTAAGGTTATATGTGTAATTTTTCCTCACTAAAATTTCAATAAATATGTGACCAATCTCTATAATTTCCAATTGACATACATTGGAGAGAATTTGTGCACATCTTAACCCAAAACCAATGTCAAAAGATGTGAATAACAAAAGCCAAGTAATTATCAGAAAAGATGAGCATCAAGTTGCAATTTCACTCAATATTTCAAATATTAAAATAAAAATGAAAGTTTGGCAATGGCATTCAAATGCAAATATTAATGAAAGTAAAAACAGAGGATTCTACCTCTCTCCTCCTCTCGCACGGGAGAGAGGTTCGTTCAAGGAACTCTTCTAGGAATAGGTTGGCCAGAGTGAGGGCTTCGCAATGGTGGTGGCAGTAGGTTGCGAGACTGCTGTAGTCAGTCGGATGGAGCTCCGGTGAAGGGTGGTTTTCGGCAGCTCTTGCTGCTGGATGTGCTTGCTGGAGGGAGTGTGGAGGCGAGTGCGGGCGCTGCAGGTGCTGAAGGCGATGCACGCTGAGGAGGCAGGCGCTGTAGCCTGCACGCATACGCGCAGGCTCTGGAGGTCGCACGGCTGCAAGTGCTGCAGCTGTTAGCGAGCCACTGGAGGCGCTGGCATGAGGGCGTGCAGGCGCTGAGGCAAGGGCGCATGGGGGTGAAGGCGTGTTCTAGCTGCTATGCGTGCGGTGGGGTACGCGAGTAGAATGAGGCGTGGGGGTTGGATGTAGCATGTGCACAGGTGGTACGCTGGCTGGAGATGCAGGCGGCGGTTGAGGCACGGGGGAAGAAGATGTGCTGAGCTACTGGAAGTGGGCGCGCATGCCTGCTGCAGTAGAGGTGCAGCGCATATGTAGGGAGGTCAGTTGCAGAAGATGAAGTGTGCCTAGGGAAGGCACACGTGGTGGCGCGCTCGGCAGGGGCCGAGGTGCAGGGAGGCGTTTGCAGCTCTGTGTGCTATAGTGGGCGTTGTGAGGGTGCTTAAGGCGTGCAACAACTAGGATCTGCATGTGGAAGGGAAGATGAAGCACGGTGATGTAGGGACTCTTGGCGGTGTGGGCTGTCACACCACATGCCCACGGTGGTGGAGTCGCACTGCCGTAGTTAAGGCTGGTGGTGAGTTGATGAGAAACATAGTTCTCTACACAGTGAGGAAAGGGGTGGTGGCCACCTCCTGAATGGCAACCCTTCCTCCTTTGTAGCCACAGCTACAAAGATTTGAAATTCAAAAGGCTACCGTTGAGTCAATGCTGATGCGTAGGAGGAGGAGGCAGAGACGGAGCGGTTACCTGCAAAAGAGAAGAAAATAATAATAATAATAAAATAATTAGGATTATTTATACATAACTCCTTAACTTTAATGTTAATTAAAAGTCTATGTAATGCAGTTAATTAATTAACTAATCAAATGTATGAAATCCTAGGTTAATTCTAAATGCATGAATTATGCACTTAAGCTTAAAATATGAATTAATTTATTTACATTCTAATGTATGCTATCTAAATGTTAAAATTAACTTCATGTCTAGACACTTAAATACTTAAATAGCCCACAAATATGAGCTAATCACCCATCAAGAAAGCAAAAGAACCTATTTCCTGCCAGTTTCTAGAGGATCTGATTAATAAATGGTAGTGGGAAATGATCCTTCTTCATGGAGGAATTGAGTCTTCTGTAATCAATGCAGACTTTCCATGAGTTAGCCACACGGATCAGTATGACCTCTCTGGTTTCAGTCGTAATGACGGTGAGTCCTGCCTTCTTAGGCACAACCTGGATTGGACTCACCCACCGACTGATCGGGTAGATATCCTTGCATCTAATAACTTAATGATCTCCTTTTCAACGACCTCCTACAGATTAGGATTCAAATGTCTTTGCATTTCTCAGGAAGGTCGTGTGCCCTCTTCAGTTTAGATTCGTTGTGTGCAATAAGAGGGACTAATGCCAGTCAAATCATCGAGAGTCCATCCAATGGCTCTACGATGTTGCTGGAGAATAGTAATCAGACGGGATTCCTGGTCAGGTGTGAGTCTGGAGTTGATAATCATAGGAAACATCTTATTGGAACACAAAAAGACGTATTTCAAATAGTCGAGAAGAGGCTTGAGTTATAGGATGGGGTTATCAGCAGCAGCGGGCGATTCAGGGTGTGTGTCAGGAGCAAGGGAGGGAGTTATGGTTGTATCTAGATCAGGTTCAAACTCCTCTATTTGCGAGTTTTGATCTTCTGGTGGTTGATCAGGAATAATCAGGTTGTCCTCGATATACGGTTCATCAATCACAGCTTTGATATCACATATTTGTTCTATAACACCGCAATTAGTCCCTTGTTGGGCCTTGAAGATGTCAATCTTTAGTGTTTGTTTTCCAAATTTTAGTTCTATTTGGCCCTCACAGTTTATATTGGCCCTAGAAGTGGCCAGAAAAGGTCTCCCTAGTATAATCGGTGTATCCTTTGGGTTTTCAGGTGCATCCATATCCAAGACTATAAAATCCACCAGGAAGTAGAAATCACGTACCCTAACAATGACATCCTCGAGTACTCCTTTAGGTGACTTGATGGATCGATCGGCTAACTGCAACGTCACTTCTGTCGGTTTAAACTCGGATTCTTCAAGGTGGTCAAGGAGGAATGTAGGTATTAGGTTTATGGAGGCACCTAGCTCTAATAAGGCTCTGTCAAATTGGGTATCACCAATAGTGCATGAAATCATGGGAGTACTTGGGTCTTTAGCCTTAGGTGGGAGTTTGCTCAAGATTACAGAGCTAGCTTGCTCTGACAGTATGATCAGACTCCCACTTTTGGTTCGCAGCTTACGCATGGGTGTACACACATCTTTTAGAAATCATGCATAAGCCAGTATGTGGTGGATTGCATCCATCAAGGGGATCTTTATCTGGACCTATTCAAAGAGCTTGACCAGATCCTCCTCAGGAGCCACGGGTTTGGTTATCCTCTTTCCCTTGGTCAAGGCCTCAGGAAATGGAACCTTGGTTGGTTCCTCTAGAATAGGTCCAGGTTCTTGATCTGGGATAGGGGTATCCTAGATAACTATCCTAGGGCTTGGGTTACGACCATGCTTGGAGTGGTTTGGATAAGGTGGGTCTTGAGTTGCTTTACCACTACGGGTTGTTACGAAGTTTAGTCCTACCTGGTTTTGATTTGGGGTTGGTAAAATAGGTGGCTGTTGTTGAAATCCTGTGTAAGATGTGAAAGCTTCCATCCCGTCGGGTGATGGAACAGAAGGGGACTGATAAATCATGTGGGGATGGCCTGGATTTGAGTTCATAATGCGCCTCTGGGTCGGCACGTTATTTGGATTCGGCAGAGGTTGCGAAGGGAGTATGCCAGGTTGGCAGGAATTTGCCATCTGGGCAAGTTGATTATGAATCTCTGTGATCTCGTCCTTATGCTATTTTTGCATTGCTGCATTCATCTTTTGAATGTCAGCCAGAGTTTGAAAGATAAGAGTCATTTGATCTGCTTTGTTTGGCCCAGATTGATAGGTGGGGTTGGGTCGAGGCTGAGGCGGCTGATATGGACGAGGAGCTTGTGGATGGGGCTGAAAAGGTGGTCTTTGATACTAAAAATTTCCCGCCCACAAGAAGTTGGGATGATTCCGCCATCCAGGGCTATAAGTATTGGAGAATGGGTCATTCTAGATGGCGTTAAGGTCCTCACAGGTCTGAAGAGCCTCAAGAAAATCAAAGTATGAGGGTTCTAAGTTCCCCCAACTAGAATAGACTGGATCGGAGGTCCCTCTAGTCCTGGAGTCGGACGGGGGTAGATATGGGTCCATCCCTTGAGAAGATCAATGATGGATGTTCTGCACAGTTTCCCTCGTAAGAGGTGGCTGTGCAAACGAGTTTTGCGCAGAGGTGGCTCACTGCAGATGCCGAGTCAGCTCGTCCACCCTCTTCTCTATGATAGAGATCTTGTCCAACCGACTGGCCATCAGTTCCAAGTCGACGGATGTGGACAGGCCCTGCGTCTCATGTGCTCCCCTAGGATTCATCGATGCGTGGGCATTAGTCCAGTCGAATAAGCCCATGGAGTCATTATTGATGGCGTTCTCACACATATTCTCAAGAATCTCCCACACCGTGTCCTCGTGTTGACCCATGATGTTTCCTCCGCAGGTTGCATTGACGAACAATTGAATGTCTTCACAGAGTCCCTTTTAAAAAGACTGGACTTGTTCCCATTTAGGAACTTCGTGATGTGGGCACTTTCGCATGAGATCCAAGAATCGGTCCCATGCCTCATGAAGAGGTTCTCCCGATTGTTGAGTGAAGTGAGTGATCTGGTGGCGCAAGGCATTCGTTTGGACAATGGGGAAGAACTTTTTCAAAAATTCAGACTGGAGTTCAACCTATGTGTTGATCGGATGTGTTTGAGTCTGATACCAATGAGCAGCCTTGTCCACAAGGGAGAAGGAAAACATCTTCATGAGCATAATATCTTGATTTTGTACATCTGATCCAAAGGTCTAGGCCAGATGTTTGAGTTGTTTGATGTGCTGGAAGAGACCCTCAGAGTTAAGCCCATGGAATTTTGGAATGGCATGAATCATGTTGGGCTTGAGTTCAGAATCAGGACCTCCAGCAAGGATTTTGACTCGAGGCTCGATTGCCACAGCAACGAGATTATAGTGATCTCGCATCATAGGATGCTATGACCGGTTTACAAAGTTTTGGAATAGATCATTCAAGCGCTGAAGTTTGTGTTCAAGGTTGTTCTCTTCTTCAATTGGTTGTGCCATGATGGAAGAATGAGAACTTGGTTCTGATGAATCAGAGGAGAGATCTATGTGGTGGGGTTGCTGCACAAACACGGGCATCGAGGCTTGGCCTCGGCAGGAGTGGATTTCTAAAGGAGGTCTTAAGGATGGTCTTAAGGACCTCCTACCAAACAAGCACCGAAGTATTGGACGAGATTAAAATGTGCTGGACCCAATCAAGAAACCCAAAAAGTTTGGGTGACTATAGAGGTTCAGGGCGGATGACACCCCTTAGTCAGAAAGGCCGTCCACCTGAGAAATACCTGGGCAGCCAGAGAGGGAGAGTCCCACAAAGACCCCTACACGGTAGAGCATCCCTATGAGTTACAGGGTTTCCCCCACTCGACCCCTCTTGTCACTGAGATTCCAGGTAGACCAGAATGGGGACCTTGACCTCTTAAGTGTACCACATTTAATTAAGATCAAGGTACTTAGGGTTCCACTTGAACTTTGGGTCATTTGAGTGCAAAAAGTGACCCAATTTCAAGGTTGGTTGACCCAAGGGTTCAACTTCACCTCTTTATCCTTTGAGAGCTTTTAGGTCCTTTCTTTTAAGGTTCAAGTGACTTAAGAGCTTGATTTTCTTAGGGTTTCTCTTGCATAAATCTCTTCAAACAAGGCTTAGGCACACCTCTTTTTGAAAATTTTGATTCTTTGCTTAGAGAAGATGTGACTCTAAAAAACGTAGATTGGAATCCTTAAGTTGGCTCTACTTTTTTCAATATAGTTGCCAAAAAAAATGGTATCTAGGGCTCAATCAAGAAGGTGCTAGCCCTAGTTACCTTAAATGGATGCACAATGCAAAAATGTGTTGAAATTAAAATCAGGCAACTTTGATGAATTACTAAATATGGAAAGCAGGTAGCCCTATATTGATTTTCTCTTAGTTTTCCTTTTCAGAATTGAGGGGATTAGGAGAGAGGGCTTCTGGGTAATTACCTGCCCCTGGTGTGGTTGTTGTGCGGCTGACTTCTTTTCTTCCCCTGAAACAATCACAACAGAAGAAATAGATCAAGTCAGTATTGAATCAGAAGATGTGATCAAAGTTTCTAAATTGCCCGTTGCTCCCCGGCAACGGCGCCAAAATGTTTAGTCAAAAGCAAAATTGGGTTTGTAAATATTGCATTGCAGTATAGTTGAAATCTCTTCAAAAAACAAATGAAAGTTTATTACTCGGAAAGCTATGAATTCAAGGTCGAACACGGGGAGCAAATTGGGATTTAATAACTAAGAATACAACTTCCAATTTGATAAAATGTGATGATCAATTATGAAGCAATCAAAATAGTTTCAATGTATATAGAAGCTCAAAAATATGAATAGAGATGTAAAAATCAAATGCTTCTGGCTTCGGCTTTCTCTTCTTCTTTCTTTCTTCTGATGTCTTGTTCTTTCTTCCTTCTTTGCTCTTCTTTCTCTTTCTCTGACTTCAGCTGAGCCCTCTTCTTCCTCTTCTTTCTTCTTTTTCTTCCTTTCCTCTATGTACTAGCCTTAGCTTCTCTTCTTTCTCTGACTTCTCCTGCCCTATTATTCCTTCCTTGGCTTCTATTCCTTCTCTGCAACCATGCCTTCTTCTTCCTTAGCATCTTCTGCAGTCCTTAGCTCTTCCTTCTTCTTCAACCGTGCCTTCTCTTCAGCCTTCTTCTTCTCTACAGCTTCTTCTGCCTTTAGCTTTTCCTTCCTTAGCTTCCCCTTCAGGATCCTCTTCCTTCTTCCTTTCCCTGCAAGCAAGTGCAAAACCTACCCCTACCCTTCCCTGCGAACTCTCTCTCTTTTATCTCTTAGGCTCGCTCTCCTAGAGCCTTTCTTGGGTAAACGGGTCGGGTCAGCATGCTTGGGACTAGGCGCACCAGTGTGGGTGATGCGCGAGTGCATGGTAATCGGGTCAGGTTGCCAGGTCCACGGAGGAGTGAATCGCAGACGAGGCAAGAGTAGGTGAGAGGGACCTCAGCCCGTGTCAAGAGGCGATAAGCCCTTGACACAATTACAATTTATTCCACTCAATTCGCTCGAAAACGCTTGAGGTGGGACTAAAAGTCCCACCCGCTTCCTTAGGCTGTAGCAGGGGATGTCGCACTCAATTGCTACAGTTGCGGATGCTGGGACTCCAATTGGTGGGCGCAATTCATTCGTAAAGGAGTTTCGCGCATCCGGAACCTGGAACCTGGAGCGGGGCTGCCTGATTCAAGCTTGCAAGCAAGCTTCACTCCTTCTCCAATGGCAGATAGGGGTCAGACCCTGTCAACACAAATACAGCCTCACGGCCTGTCAAAACGCTCAGAAAGCTTCGCTGTGACATGGCAAAGGTGGCTCATGTGCTAGTGTGGTGCAGGACGGCCTGGGCGTGCGTGCCGAGGTCGTTCTATGGCAGTGAAGGTGGGTTTGTTTGGGGGCAGTGTATGGAACATGTGGTGGTCAATGGAGAGGGGGAAGATGATCAGTGGAAGGTGGCAGAGCTTCTGAGGTAGTTGGCGAGGCGTGTAGGTGCAAGGAATGACCGGGGCACCTCACCGATGGTCTGCCAGAGGTGGAGACGGTGGTGGTGGTCTGTGGTTGTCGAGGGTGGCGAGTAGAAATTGATAAAGGGAAAAGAAAGAGTAAGTGAAGGAGACTTATCTGCGAGTGATTGGATGAAGGGGGAGGTAGAGGGGCAGACGGCGCGTATATGCCATCGTTGGAGATGAAGACCCTAAGATGGAGAGGCGGCAACGACGAGAGGGAAATAGACACGGGCGCAGGTGTGGAGCAATGTTGAAGAATGAGGCGGAGATGACTCTGCCACTCGTATGGTGGCAGAGTGATGAGAAGAGGGAGGAGGAGTTGCCGAAGCTTGCGGGCTTTTTGGCCGAAGAGGGGAAAGAGGAATTTTGGCAAATTCTCAGGCCAAAACAAGCTTGGGATGGACGGGAGGATCTAGGGAACCTTAAATAGTCGCAGGCAGAAGGCCTTGTGCTTGGAAGGAAAGCTTCCAAGCACGGCAACCTCACCGGACTTGGAAGGTCGAGAGATACCCATATCTCTCATGCGTTCGCATGAGAGATTGGGTGGGAATTAGAGTGCCTAATTGGGTTCACATGGTTAGGAATTCCTCAAAGAATCTCCCTTTCAAATTTGAGAGGGTTTCTCTGAGGAATCAAGGAAATATCCTTCTTGAATCCTCGCTGGAGTAGGATTCTTCCGCTATAATGGTGGAGGGACCTAATTGCAAAGAACGACGAGGAAGATAGGGGGTGTCTGCAAGGTTTTCAAAAGCTAGGGGCATAAAAGTAATTGGGTTGTACTATTTTGCAAAGTCGATCAAGGTGAACTCCCCTTAAGTCCAAATTTTGGTATAAACCTAATTTGGACCTAAGGAATCCAATGGTAAATTTGGATTTTAGGTTTGACCATGTTTGACTAGATATTTTGCATAAAAACCCAATTTAGGGCAAATGTTTGACTAGGACGCCTATTTAGATCAAAATAGGTTCTAAAGGCCAAATTGAAGGTTCTAAACTCTAGAGGATATTTTTCAATGAATTTTAGAGGGTTTAGTTGAATTTTATCCTGATCAAAACCTTGTTAAATTAAGTAGGTCTGTGTTAGGATTACGAGAAGTCATTTAATTCCAATATCTCACATTAATCCTTTTCTGATTGAACCAACCCACTTTTTGTCTTGTTAAGATTAATTCACCCATGTTTAACCTCTAAAAAATCCTGTTGTTGTACTGCAATGGTAAATTTGTAGTTAAACCATTTATTTCTTGCTTTTCTTCCGAACCAGTTATTTCTTGAGTTAGACCGTTTAATTGGTTATGTAGGAGCTTTTGTTCTCTTTTCTAGATCAAAATGAGCTAGTTAGGGCTCATGATGGTGTTCCCATCAGTTTCCCTATCCTAATCACATTCACACATCCAATTTGACTTGACCTAGACCTAATTAGGTTCACTCCTATCCAATTAGACTTTCCTAAGCCTAGTTACGTCCATACCCACCTAATCTAGATTGACCCAACCTATTTTGCACCTAATTCCACCAAAACCCACAACTTAGTCATACGAAAAATACACACCCACACACACACACGCACCTTCCTATTCTACCCTACCAAACCCAAGCACACTCTCTTGGAAACCCTAAAACTTGTGTTAAACCTAGATCCTAAAAATGTGGCATTAGCTAATTTTAGAGCCACCAAAAGTGGCAACCAAATGGAGCCTTCCATAAGGGCATAGGGAGAGCCATGGAATTGCACCATCTCCATTCATTCTCTCCACTCTCTCAACTTGTGACCACACCTCCTCCTCTCCCTTTCAAGGCCATCCTCCTCCTCCAAGGCTCCCTCCATGGACGTCTAGGAAGAAGCTCTCCTCCAAGCTTCTTCAAGGGTGGCAAGAAGAAGAGCATAAGGATGCAACAACTTCTCCTTTATTCTTGTGGGCCTACCCTATTCTTCCACCATAGAGGATCCACGCCTCCATTTTCTTTTCCTCTTAGACGGCCATAGAGAAGACCCCCCTCAAGGTCTTCTTAAAAACGACCATTGGTAGAGAAAAACTGCAACACCCTCCTCTCTCCACTTGGGTGCACACACCCATCCTCTTCTCTTTAGTGGATGGCCAAGAAGGCTCCTCCTTAGCCTTTCTTGGTTGATCCCTTTCTTTAGTTTATCTTTATTTCCATGTATCCGGATTTTATAGTAACTTAATTTTTGATGCATGATACTATTGTCTAATGGTTTTACATGCATGCTATTATCTTCATGGCTTACAACTTTGATGCATGCTTTCATTTGATGTTTCAAAATAAAGATCAAAAACACAAAAAGACAAAAATATTAGGTTAGATTAGATTTAGGTTAGATTAAGCCAATCCAAATCTCAACTTGTTTTCACACCTCCCGGAGACGAACGACCGGGACTCAAGTTTTCAAGAGAATAAAATCAATCAAGTTTCGATATTATAAATATTTTGTCAAGGGGATTTCGCGACTATACTACGAATTTCTAATAATTTCAAAAATGCACGATTTCCACGCTTGTCATACATCACCGCCCAACTCCATCGTGAGTAGGTGAGAGTGGTGACTCTTTTCTTTCTCTTTGTTATTTTAGCTTTTGTTTCATCTGATTTCCTTCACCATTAGTGCAAGAGCGAGCTCTAAGGCTTACTCTATTCTTCGAACACTCTAGCATCCATCACGGTTGATTTTTTCCTTCGTGTGTCACTAGGGGCTTCTCACTTTGTTAGTGACATGCTCGCCATCCCGCTCACCCAATTGGTTTCTCAACCAGTCACAGCACCCACACCATCTTGCTTCCACGCTTCAACTAGTTTACTCGACACCTGCCTCTAGGCTCAAAGTTGATCACTCTTTACTCAAAAGCAAAATCAGGTTTGTAATAATGCGTCGTAGTATAGTTGAAATCGCTTCGAAAAACAAATTAATTTTGTTACTTGAAGTTTAAGTCCAAGGTCGAACATAGGGAGCAAATGGAGTTCATGCACTAATCTCAATAATAGATGCAATTTGAACACATAAAATTACTCAAAATATAAATAAGAATGTCAAGAAAGAGTTTATGAATAATAAAATGTAGCATAAAAGAGAAATTGGGAAGAATTGGATTATGAAATTAAAGGTCTTAAAAATGTTTGACTTTTCTTCTCTTTCCCTTCTCTATTCTTCTTGGCTTCTCTCCTTTGGCAATGGCTTCTTTCTTTCTCTGGCACTTCTTCTTTAGCTTTGGTCCTTCTTTAAACGTTGGCTTCTTTTCTTCTCTCACATCTCCTTCCTTAGATTCTTTGGTTTCTATTCTTTCCTTCCTTGGCCTATGCTTTGGCTTTCAACTGCTTTATTCTTCCTTTCTAGTTCTTCCTTGGCTTTTCTGTTCTTCTTTCCTTCTATGTGGCCTCTCTATTCCTTCTTCTTCTCTGAATTCTCTCTCAACTTCCTCTGTCTTCTTTAGCCATGCCTTCACCTTCCTTAGATCTTCTTTGCCTTAGCTTCCCTTGTGGCTCTTTCTCCTTCAGTTTCCTCTTCCTTCTTCCTTTCCCTGCAAGCAAGTGCAAAACCTACCCCTACCCTTCCCCGTGAATGCTCTCTCTCTTAGGCTTGCTCTCCCAGAGCCAACTCGGGTAAACAAGTCGGGTTAGCGCACCCGGGTCCAGGCGCACCGGCATGGGTGATGCGTGAGGAGTGCACAGGTTATCGGGTCAGGCTGCCAAGTCTGCGTAGTGTGGGCATGAACGAGGTGAGAGAAGGTGAGAGGGACCTCACCGCATGTCAGGAGGCGATAAGCCCCTGACACAATTATAATTTATACCACACAATCCGCTCCAAAATGCCCGAGGTGGGACTAAAAGTCCCACCTGCTTCCTCACGCTCCTGTAGAAGATGTCGCGCTTAATTGCTTTGGCTGCAAGTCCTTGCAGAGACAATCCACGTCACCTAGGACTTGGAGCATGGCTACCTGGAGCAAAGGTTGCAAGCTCCTTCATGTCTGCTCCAATGGCGGTGTAGGTCAGAACCTGTTCTCAAGTAAAATGACCGTGCGGCCTCATTAGAACATGCAAGGGGCTTTGCCATGACACGGCGAAGGTGTCTTGGGGGATGGCATGGTGCGGGGCGGCCTAAGCGTGCATGCCTAGGTTGTTTTGTGGCCGTGGTGATGGGTTTGATTGGGGGGAGTGAAATGAGGTTGTGGCAGTCGATCAAGAAGGGGAAAATGATCAGTGGAAGGTGGCGGAGCTTCTGAGGGGTTTGGCTAGGTGGATTGGGGCATGGAATGACGGGGGGCACCTCGCCGATGGTCTGCCAGAGGTGGAGATGATGGTGGTGGTCTGTGGCTGTTGAGGGGTGTTTTGGGAAATAAAGAGGGGGAAAATAAAGAGTAGAGAGAGAGGAAGGTATCTAACCTAGTTTAAGGATGAAAGGAGAGAGGATGGTAGATGGCGCGTACATGCCACAGCCGAAGACGATGGTTCTAGTTAGAAGGGGGCAGCGACGACGAAGAGGATGCAGGCACGTGCGCAGGTATGGCACGACACGAACGAAGGAGGCAGAGATGACTCTGCCACTGTTTTTGTGGCTGAGAGACAAGAAGAGGGGGAATATGCCGTTGGAGCTCGCTAGGTGTTTGGCCGAAGGAGAAGAGAAGAAATTGGAGGGTTGTCTCCAGCCAAACCAAGCTGAGGATGGACGGCCAGGTCAGGGGAATTTTAAGTAGCCTCTGGTAGAGGGCCTTGTGCTTGGAAGGCAAGCTTCCAAGCACGGGCATCCTCACCGGAGTAGGATTGTGATAGATACCCAAATCTCTCACGCGTTCGCATGAGAGATTGGGTGACAATTAGGGCTTGAGATTTTGTTTAGATGATCGGGAATTCCTCAGAGAATCTCCCTTTCCAAATTAAGAGGGAGTCTCTGAGGAATCAAGGAGAACTCCCCCTTGCATCCTCGCCAGAGTAGGATTCCTCCGCTGTAATGGTGGAGGGACCTAATTTCAAAGAATGATGAGGAAGATAGGGGGTATCTGCAAGATTTTCCAAAGCTAAGGTAAAAAAGTAATTAGGTTGGACTATTTTGCAAAGTGGGTCAAGGTGAACTCCCCTTAGGTCCAAATTTTGGCACAAACCTAATTTGGACATAAGGAATCTAATGGTGAAGTTGGATTTTAGGTTTGACCATGTTTGACTAAATATTTTGCACAGAAACCCAATTTAGGGCAAATGTTTGACTAGGACCCCTATTTAGGTCAAAATTGGTTCTAAAGGCCAAATTGAAGGTTCTAAACCCTAGAGGATATTTTCCCTTGAATTTTAAAGGGTTTGGTTAAATTTTATCCAAACTAGAACGTTGTTAGATTAAGTGGGTCTATTTTAGGGTTACAAGAAATCATTTAATTCCCAGATCTCACATTAACCCTTTTCTGATTGAACCAACCCACTTTTTATCTTGTTAAGACCAATTGACCCATGCTTAACCCTGGATAAATCCTGTTGTTGTACTTCAATGGTAAAATTGCAGTTTTACCCTTTGTTTCTTACTTTTCTTTCAAACCAGTTATTCCTTGAGTTAGGCCCTTCACTTGGTTATGTAGGAGATTTTGTTCTCTTTTCTAGGTCAAAATGAGCTAGTTAGGGCTCATGATGGTGTTCCCATCATACCCCCATGCCTAATTTTTGCTAGTCCCTTAACAAAATTTTAAGGTTTTAACTTTTGTTCTAGACCATGAGTTTCTATCACAATTTAGGATAAGTGCTTTTTCTTTTTCTTTTTGATTAGGTTAGAATACCAATAGTAGGCCTAGAGGTACTCAAGTACCAACCAAGATCCAGACCTGACCAACTCTAGCCTCGGTCCTCCGCGAAGGTTTTTAAGGCCTGCAGAAACTATCCTACAGTTCGTTGGGCTATGCGGTTAAACCTCCCATGCTTGAGACATATTTTAGCCTCGGTTCAGTTTGCAATGCATTTTATGTAAGAGAGAGAAAGAGGATTTATTTGTTTGGAGAGTTTTCTCTCCCTTTTCTTTTTATTTCTAGTTTTGGATTGGCTTCTAAACATGGTTTGTATCGGATTCTTCGTCCCCATCATCAATCCTCAAAGGTCCCTCGCAATCAATGTTTCATGATAGCACCGCCCATGGCAACCCTAGAACCCTGGCTTTCGAGATTTTGAGATAATCTCACCCATGGCATTCTGTAGCCAAATCCAGACCCTGGCAGTCGACATTTCGTGATAATGCCGCCTATGGCATCTGAACTAGCAGGGTGCTTATGTGCCCCCAGTAGGATATGTAAATATCCGAGGAGACAAGCACCGAGGAGATGATATGTTGCTACGCATCTTCGAGGGGAATTTCCTGCCTCTCCATGCTGGGAACGCATCCAAATCAACTTGTGTTGATCGGCTGCTCCTACTCTAGGCAACATTCTTCAAAACATTTAAACACTTTTGCGTGATTTTGATAGTTATGCGCAGTGAACCAGACTATGTGTGGGTTGGGGTGCTTAGGTTACCGAGTCCCACAAACCGAAGGTTAGTTAATGAGGTCGAATACTGCTTAAGCCTTAGACCTAATACTTAAGCTTTGCATTTTCCCCAACCTCTTGAGGATTATCTAGATCTTAGCGGGTACTTGAATGTTTAAGCCTAAGAGTCTAGCCCAATTGACTTAAGATCAGCGTTCCTACTAATCTCTTTTGTGTCTCATTAGCACTTTTCTTCATTTCTCTTTTTCTTGATGTGCTCTAGAACTTTGGTTAATCCTTTAATCTCTTACTAATGACTATCACTTTTTCTTTTTCATTTGTGCTCCTTTTTTGACATTTTGCTTTTTCCTCCTCATGTTTATATGGCATCAAAATTTTCTTCCCTCCTCTAATTTTTTGTTCTTTTTTCACAATTTTCTATTTTTTTGGTATTTTTGACATATGTCATTTTTTTGTGAGAATCCTTCTGACTTTTCTTGGATTTTTGTATGTTTGCACTTTACCACCCCCCATGCCTAAGTTTTGCATTGTCCTCATTGTAAATGGAGGGTATGAAACAGTGTTGGGTTCAGGGACTTAGAACAGGATTTATTAGGTAGGTGAATGGGTCGAGATTGACTATTGCGGACGATTTCAAGCTCTGGTACATGTACCAAAGGTGGGATCAACTGTTCTAAGACTGAACACAAGGTGCAATAGACATGAAGCACAGACGGATAATCAGATGGATCTTGGGATTTTGGAATGGCAGGTTGCCTCCCGTTAAGTGCTAAATTCAACGCCTTCAGCAGAGCGGGAAATGGGATGGAGAGTGAGTGGTCATATCAGTGGAGTTTTGTAGAACAAGCACTTTGATCAAGAGCCTGGTTGGTCAAACCATGTGCTTGTTCAGATCAGTAGGCTAATGATGCAGCCCAAACCCAATCAATCAGGTTGGTTGATAAATGTAAATCAAGAGCTGTGGAACCCACCATTTGCTATGAAGCTCAGATGGATGCGGAAGTGTAAATTTGAGGTTTGGCTAAGTCGAATCAGCCTGGTCAGAGTAGGGATCCATAAAATAATCAGTGAATGGTGTGGAAACCCTACAGGGTTGATCAGAGAGTGATGGAGCATGGTCTTCAGTCTGATCAATGTCCGAAACCCGGAATAGATGTGGAGTTGAATCATCTGCAATTGGCTCAGCAAGAGGGGAATCAGAATAGAAATTGAGTCCAATTGTGGGTCGGGGTTGAAAATGGGTTTAGATAGGTTCTGTATATGCAGAAGAGGTGGCTTCAATAAGAATTGTGTATGAGGGCTCTTCTAGAAAGGAGTTATTGGTGGTTTCATGTAGAGAGTCCTCGTAGTAGCTCTCAAATTTGAAAGTGAATGCCTGAAGAGTGTCTATAGGATGCAGGAAATCTGAGTCAAGAAAAGATTCAAATTCTGGGTTGCAGTCACTCTCGACATTTTCTAGTTTTGATTCCTGAGGATCGAAAAGAAATGATTCCATCTCACTGGAACCTGAATTTAAATCGGTGATCTCGGGATCAGGGACCTCAGAGTTGGAGTCAGAGAATGAATCATGTGAGCTGAGGTCGTAGATTGGCTCATTATATTTAGGAAATAGAGGGTCTCCGAAATCATGGTAAGATTCGAAATCGTCAAAGATATTGCGAGAATCAAGTTTTGAATGAGATTCAAGATCATGGGTTCCACCACAGAATAAATCACATGATGTAGACTTAGCAGCTTGACTGGGGTCTAGCCTATATGTAAATTCTGAGCTCAAAAAGGTGTCCTTATTTGGTCTAGGCTTAATTTCTAGGCTGGTAGGAAAGACCCAATCAAAACCCCACTCGTCCAACTTGGTTTCTGTATCATAGATTGGTGTGACTTTCGAAAAATCGATCTGTATCTCTGAGGACGTTGGAGAGGGGTATTCATCAAATAGAGGCCCAGAATCATACTCTTCTTTGAAACTTTGATCTTCGTCATACAGGGCCTCGTAATCTTCCCGATAAGTTTCAAATCCAAATTCTAGGCTAAGGATGTGGGTTGAATCACTAGAATCTAGGTCAGAGTTATCGTCGAGGGTCACCTTATCAGAATAAGCGGTGGGATTTACACCCTTGAGCGGTTCAATTCTAATTTCATCATTGCAGGAGTCTCGGAATTCTATGCTTGGTGACCCAAGATCTAGGGCTGGCTCAAAATCATGTTCTCCTACAATTGGAACTTCCCACCCTAATTCAAGATCAGGCATGTTGTATTCCATATGGGTTAGGAATCCACAACAACTTTGTGCCTCAAACCCGGAGTTTGGGAAATTGGATTGATCCTCAATACTATTCCAAGATGGTTCATCATCTGTTTGGGGTGTGTACGAGTATTTCTGATCGATAACTTGTTTCAATAATCTCATCATCTCTTCCCATTTTTCAAGATCATCTTGGTGTTGTTCCCATAGTACAGGATTTGTTATGCCTTGAAGGTATTCAAAGTTATGCAATTTTTCTATCTCAATGTATCCTGTTATGAGAATGTCTCAGTTGATCCTTTTATGGTTCTGCCAATAACACTTGGGCACAGTTTATGATGAAAGTTGTTGTTGGTACATTAACCTGAATGTCTTCTACTAGTGTTAAGGTTTTGTATTTAACTTCATAGAATTCAAGGTCATCCTCAATCATCCTATCTCTCATGGATCTTTGTGATTCAGGTTTCTTAAATGGTAATCCTACGTAACCAGGCTACATGTTTGGATTAGATGGTGGAATCAAGATGTAGAATCAGAATTTGGATCAAGATGTAGAATCAAGTTGTGAAGTGATTAGATCTGAATAGAGAATCCAACTAAAAATCTATGTGTGTGCTGTAAAGAGAAGGGATGAGGGACTGGATGTGTTTTTGCCCCAATCGAGGCACCCAAAGATGTTTGGATGACTATGGAGGTTCGAGGCGAATGATACCCCTGGATCAAAAAGTTGTCCACCTGAGAATTACCTGGGCAGCCAGAGAGGGAGAGTCTCGCAAAGACCCTTACACGGTAGAGCATCCCCATGGGTTACAGGGCTTCCCCCACCCAACCTCTCTTGTCACTAAGATTCCAGGTAGACCAGAATGGGGACCTTGACCTCTTAAGTCTACCACTTTTAGATTAAAGGTGCTTAGGGTTTCACTTGAACTTTAGATGTTTTGGTTTTGTGACCTAATTTCAAGGTTGGTTGACCCAACAAGGGGTCAACTTCACCTAACCTATCTTAAAGATGGCAGAATGATTCTAGGTCAAGACCTAGAAATCACCCTAATTGGACTCCCAGGTTATTAGGTCCAAGGTTTCTAAGGTTCAAGTGATTTTAGAGCTTTAATTTTAGGGTTTGTCTTGCATAGATCCTCTCAATCAAGGACTTGGGTAGCACACAAGTGTGGGTGGGTTTATTCCCTTTTACGCAAGCATGTGTGAACTAGCACTCCAAAACCTTACTGTAGAAATCCTAATTTGGTTCTATTTCCAATCCTCTTTGATTTTTCACAGGAGTTCTCTTTGGACTTCAAACAAGAAGTGTGTAGTCTGCAGAGATTTAGGAGTTAAGCGTGATCTCTAATGGGCACAGGAATTTTTGGGTAGGATCTCAAGAAATTGCATCAACTTCAATATGATGTAAAATATATTTCGCAAATCAGGAAACTATCCTTTTAAATGATAATTACTATGAAAAGAAGGCATGTGATTCCTAATTTGATTGCTTCTTTTTTTGTTTTCCCTGGATTAGGAGATGGATTAAGGAAGAAGAGAGAAGTTACCTGCCCTGGAGTGGTTGATTTGCATGGGAGAACTCCTTGTGAAATACCTCGCAAAATCACAGCAAAACAAATAGGGCAAGTTAGTGCTCAAATATAATCAAAAGATTGTAGAGACTAGTGATGAATTGCATGTTGCACCCCGGCAACGATGCCAAAATGTTTACTCGAAAGCAAAATCGGGTTTATAATAATGCGTTGTAGTATAGTTGAAATCGCTTCAAAGAACAAATGAATTTTGCTACTCGAAGTTTAAGTCTGAGGTCGAACAAAGGGAGCAAATGGAGTTCATGCACTAATCTCAATAATAGATGCAATTTGAACACTTAAAATTACTTAAAATATAAATAAGAATGTCAAGCATGAGTTTATGAATAATAAAATGTAGCATAAAAGATAAATTGGGAAGAATTGGATTATGAAATTAAATGTCTTAAAAATGTTTGACTTTTCTTCTCTTTCTCTTCTTTGTTCTTCTTGGCTTCTCCCAATTGGCGATGGCTTCTTCCTTTCAATGGCTCTTCTTCTTTAGCTTTGGTCCTTCTTTAAACGTTTACTTCTTTTCTTCTCTAACTTCTCCTTCCTTAGATTCTTTGGTTGCTATTCCTTCCTGCCTTGGCCTATGCTCTGGCTTTCAACTGCTTTGTTCTTCCTTTCTTCTTCTTCTTTGGCTTTTCTGTTCTTCTTTCCTTCTGTGTGGCCTCTCTATTCCTTCTTCTTCTTTGACTTCTCCCTCAGCTTCCTCTTTCTTCTTCAGCCATGCCTTCTCCTTCCTCAGATCTTCTTTGCCTTATCTTCCCCTGCTACTCTTTCTCCTTCAGCTTCCTCTTCTTTCTTCCTTTCCCTACAAGCAAGTGCAAAACCTACCCCTACCCTTCCCCGCGAACACTCTCCCTTTTCTCTATTAGGCTCGCTCTCCCAGAGCCAACTCAGGTAAACGGGTCGAGTTAGCGCGCCCTAGTCCAGGCACACTGGCATAGGTGATGCGCGAGGAGTGCACAGGTTATCGAGTCAGGCTGCCAAGTCCGCGTAGCGTGGGCACGGAATCAAGGAGAACTCCCCCTTGAATCCTCGTCGAAGTAGGATTCCTCCGCTGTAGTGGCAGAGAGACCTAATTACAAAGAATGACGAGGAAGATAGTGGGGTATCTACAAGGTTTTCAAAAGTTAGGGGCATAAAAGTAATTGGGTTAGACTGTTTTGCAAAGTAGGTCAAGGTGAACTCCCCTTAGGTCCAAATTTTGGCACAAACCTTATTTGGACCTAAAGAATCCAATGGTGAAATTGGATTTTAGGTTTGACCACGTTTGATTTATCATTTTACGTAAAAATCGAATTCAGGGTAAATATGTAGCTAGGACCCGTATTTAGGTCAAAATAGGTTCCAAAGGCTAAATTGAAGGTTCTAGACCCTACAGGGTATTTTTTCATGAATTTTAGAGGATTTACTTGAATTTCATCCTGACTAGAACCTTGTTAGATTGAGTATGTTTTAGGGTTACAAGAAGTCATTTAATTCCCAAATCTCACATTAACCCTTTTCTAATTGAACCAACCCACTTTTTATCTTGTTAAGATCAATTAAACCATGTTTAACCCCAGAAAAATCCTGTTGTTGTACAGCAATGGTAAAATTGCAGATTTACCCTCTGTTTCTTACTTTTCTTTCAAACCAGTTATTCCTTGAGTTAGGCCCTTCACTTGGTTATGTAGGAGCTTTTATTCTCTTTTCTAGGTCAAAATGAGCTTGTTAGGGCTCATGATGGTGTTCCCATCAGTCGCGCCCACAACTCCCCAATGCCTTCTCTCTCCATTCCACCAGCTAGGTAAGAAACCTAGTCGATAGAAAATTGCACGAGCCGGTGCATTTTACCCCTGGGCACTATTCATGCGCCCTTGTGGCTCTCTCATCGTGAGGTCAAGTGACCGACCATTCCATAGTGTTTAGCGGGTGAGATCAATATTTTAAAATCGATGTGTCGTAGAATAGTTGAAATCACTCGAAAATAAATGGATTTTATTACTCGAAGTTTTAAGTCTGAGGTCTAACATAGGAGCAAATTAGGGTTTAAAAATCAAGAGCACAACTTTAAAATTGAATATAATATGCATTGGAAATCAGAGTTATAGTGAAAAAATGTAAATATAAACACTGGATATCAATGTATATAAAGAGAGCACAAAAAATGGATGTCTGATTTTGTGAATCAAACGTTTTAAATATGGCGGCTACAGTGCTGCTTCTCTTCTCTTTTTCTTTGATCTCTGTCTCTGGCTGCTTCCTTCTTCTTCTTTTCTTCTCTGTTCTTTCCATGCCCTAGCCTTCTTTCTTCTACCTTTAGCTTCTCTTGCCTTTGCCTTTGGCTTCTTTTCCTTTTCTTTTGCCTTTGGCTCCTCTTTCTTCTTCTTCTTACTCTGGAGGCTCCTCTTTCTTCTGCCTTCAACTTCTTCCTCTTCTCTTTCTCTTTATTCAACCCTTTAGCCTTCAGCTTCTTCCTCTTCAGTCCTTACCTTCTCCTTCCTTAGCATTCACTAGCTTCTACCCTCTTCTTCCTTGGCTTCTTCTTCTCCTTGCCAGTGAGAACAAAACCTACCCCTACCCACCCCTGCGATCTCTCTTCCCCTTTCTTTCTTAGGCTCGCTCTCCCAGAGCTGCTTCTCAAGTAATTGGGTCAGGTGCGTGCCCAAGACCAGGCCCACCGACGTGCGGTGGTGGTCGACGAGTGCAGATCAGGTATACGTGTCAAGCCAGGTCCGCAGGGATCGGGTCATGGATGAGGTTGTGAGAGGTGAGTGGGACCTCACCCCATGGTCAGAAGGTGAAGAGCCTTATTCACTTTTTCAATTTATTTCACTACGCCTGCTTGACAGCTTCCGAGGTGGGACTAAACATCCCACCTTCCTTCGTGTGCGTCCACAGTTGGAGGCTTCCTTTAATGCAGTAGCTACCTCAATCTTCAGTGCTATTTGCTTAGCTGGTGCTGTGAGCGAGATGAGTCCACACACCCTGGGACTCGTATTCTGGAGCGAGGAGACCAGGAATAGGCTTGCAAGCTAACAGCTTGCGTGCATCAATGGCGGTGAGGACTCCAAACCTGTCAACCATGAAAATGGCCTCGCAGCCCCGTCAGAAAGCTCAGATACCATCAATAAGGCACGACAAACGTAGTGCAGGGGTCGGCTTGGCATGGGGTGGCTGGAGTGTGCGTTCCTAGGGCACCCTGTGTGCTGAGAGTGGGTGTGTTCAGGGGGTGTTCTGGGGGCATGGCGCAGTGAGCGGAGTGAGGGTTTATGGTCAGTAGAGTGTTGCGGTGCTTATGGGGTGGTTGGAGAGGTGGATGAAGGTGTGGAGCAGCGGGGACACCTTGCCAGAGGTCTAGCTAGAGATGAAGAAGGTGATGGTGGTTGTGTACGTCGAGGTGTGTTTGCAAGAATAAAAGAGAGAAAAAATGATTAGAAAAGAGAGAAGACTTAGCTGTGAGTAGGGAGATGAAGGGGGAGGCAGAGATGGCAGCCGACTCATATTGCCGTCATCGAAGATGAAGCACTCAGTGGGGGGAGGACGGCGACGATGAAGGGGCTGCAGGGACATCGGCAGGTGTGACGCGATGCAGACAAACAGGAGGAAGAGAACCCAGCCATTGGTATTGTGGCAGGGTGATGAGGGAAAGAGAGGGATGTCGTCGGAGCTTGCTGAGTCACTGGTTGGAGGGGGAAGAGATGAAATAGAGGAACTTTCTGGCCAATTTCAAGCTTGGAGGATGCGGGATGATCTGGGTGTGCTTTTATAGGTCCTGGAGGAAGGATTTATGCTTGGAAGCCATGCTTCCAAGCACGACAAGCTCGTCAAAGATGGAAGGTTGAAGGAGACCCAAATCTCTCATGCATTCGCATGAGAGATTGGGTACCAAATCGAGCCTCTGATTGTGTTCAAACTAGAGGAGATTTCTTAGAAAATCTCCCTTTCAATTTTGAAGGGGATTCGCTGAGAAATTGAAGAGATCTTTCCTTTGAAGCCTTGCCGAAGTAGGATTCCTTCTGCTATAATGGTGGGGGGACCTAATTGCAAAGAATGAAGACAAAGATAGGGGGTTTCTATAGAAGTTTTCAAAAGGTAGGGGTAGAAATGTAATTGGGCTAGACCTGTTTGCAAATTAGGTCAAGATGAAATCCCCTTAGATCCAAATTTTGGTATAAACCTAATTTGTATTGAAGGAATCCAATGGTGAAGTTGGATTTTAGGTTTGACTACATTTGGCTGAGCAATTTATGCAAAAACATAATTTAGGGCAAATATTTGACTCAGACCCCAATTTAGGTCAAAATAGGTTCTAAGGCTCAAATTGAAGGTTCTAAACCCTAGAGGATATTTTTCCATGATTTTTAGAAGGTTTAGGTGAATTTTATCTTGACCAGAACCTTGTTAAATTAAGTGGGTCTGTTTTAGGGTTACAAGAAGTCATTTAATTCCTAGAATTCACATGAACCCCTTTCTGTTTGAGCCAACCCACTTTTTACCTTGTTAAGACCATTTGACCTATGTTTATCCTATGAGAAATCCCATTGTTGTACTACAATGGTAAAATTGTAATTTTACCCCTTGTTTCTTGCTTTTCTCTCAGATTGGTTATTCATTGAGTTAAGACCTCCAATTGGTTATGTAGGAGCTTTTGTTCTCTTTTCTAGGTCAAAATGAGCTAGTTAAGGCTCATGATGGTGTTCCCATCATACCCCCATGCCTAGCTTTTGCTAGTCCCTTAGCAAAATTTTAAGGTTTTAACTTCTGTTCTAGACCATTAGTTCCTTGATGTTCACAAATTATGATGAATGCTTTTTTTTCTTTTTGATTAGGTTAAAATGCTAATAGTAGGCCTAGAGGTACTCAAGTACCAACCAAGATCCTAACCTGACCAGTTCTAACCTCGGTCCTCCACGAAGGTTTTTAAGGCCTACAGGAACTATCCTAAGGTTCATTGGACTCTGCGATTAAAGCATTCGTGCTTGTAATGTATTTTAGCCTCGGTTCAGTTTGCAGTACATTTTTTTGTAAAAGAGAGACAGAGGATTTTCTTTGTTTGGAGAGTTTTCTCTCTCTTTTCTTTTCTCAACACGGTCTATATTGAATTCCTTGTCCCCATCATCAATCCTCGAAGGGCCCCTAGCAATCGATTCTTCGTGATAGCACCGCCCATGACAGCCCCCAGAACTGTGGCTTTTGAGATTTTGAGATAATCCCACCCATGGCATTCTGTAGCTAAATCCAGACCCTAGCAATCGACATTTCATGATAATGCCGCCCATGGCATCTAAACCAGCACAGGGTGCTTATGTGCCCCTGGTAGGATATGTAAATATCCTAGGAGACAAGCATCGAGGAGACGATATGTTATTGTGCATCTTCGAGGGGAATTTTCTACCTATCCATGCTGGGAACTCATCCAAATCAACTTGTGTTGATTGGCTGCTCCTAATCTAGGCAACTTTTTCAGAACAATTATATGCATTTACGTGATTTTGATACTTATGTGCACTGAGCCAGACTGTGTGTGGAATGGGGTGCTTAGGTTATTGAGTCCCGCAAACCAGAGGTCAGTTAACGAGGCCGAATACTCCCTAAGCCTTAGACCTAATACTTAAGCTTTGCATTTTCCCCAACCTCTTGAGGACTATCTAGATCTTAGCAAATACTTGAATTTTGAAGCCTAAGAGTTTAGCCTAAGAGGCCTAAGATCAGCATTCCTACTAATCTCTTTTATGTCTCATTAGCAATTTTTTTCTTTCATTTTCTTTTTCTTGATGTGGTCTAGAACTTAGTTAATCCCTTAATTTCTTACTAATGACTATCTCTCTTTTTTTCTTTTCACTTTGTGCTCCTTTTTTGACATTTTCACTTTTCCCTATTTTCTCCTCATGATTTGTATGGCCTCAAAGTTTTCTCTCCCCTCAGAATTTTTTTGTTCTTTTTCAAGATTTTTTCATTTTTTTTGGTGTTTTTGTGATATGTGATTTTTTTGTTGAAACCTTTTCTTGTGAGATGAGTTTTCATGGTGTTTTGCACTTTCATACCCCCCCATGCCTATGATTTGCAATGTTCCCATTGTAAATTAGGTGGGTTCAAGTTCAGCTTAGATCATTCATTATAATAGGTTTTGGGTGGGCGAACAGGTCGATGTGACTATTGCAAACGATTTCAAAACTCGGGTACAGATACCTGATGTGGGGTTGGCTGTTCTAATGGATGAAGCCTAAAGTGCAATATGAATTCAGCATAGGAATGTCAAGAAAGGTTTCAGGTTTTTCAAGAATGACGGGTTGCCTCCTGTTAAGCACTGAGTTTTACACCATCAGTTGGGCATAAAGAGCTCAGGGAGAATGGAGGGTAAAGGAAATCTTAGCCAAATTTGTATCGGTCAAGTCAATGAATAGTTTGATTCTCTAACCATTCACGACAAAAGGTTCTGAATTGTGGCTGAGTGGACTGATCTCAATGGCTCCATTTCAAAATATTCATCAGACGAGGTAGGGTTTGATCCATTTTGATCGTAGTTTTCCTGGGAACAGTTTAAGCTTGGCATCAAAGAGTAAGGCTTTTTTACCACGGTGGAAGATCTTTCTGGATATGTGCTTGTCGTGAAAGGCCTTAACCTGCTCTTTGTAAATTCGCGAGTTCTCATACGCATCGTGGCGTAATTTATCGATCTCGCTCATTTGAAGCTTTCTGTAGGTTCCTGCCTTAGAAAGATATAGGTTGCAGTTCCATACTACCCAATAGGCTTTGTGCTCCAATTCGATAGGGAGGTGACATGCCTTCCTGTACACCAATCTGAAGGGAGATGTACCTAATTGGGTTTTGTGGGGGTCCTGTAAGCCCATAAAGCTTCCAGAAGTCGAGATGACCAGTCCTTTCTGTCAGGTCGGACAGTAACCTGGAGGATTTTCTTGATCTCCCGATTTGATAGCTCAGCTAGACCATTAGTTTGGAGGTGGTATGGAGTGGAGATTCGGTGCGACACCCCATATTTGGTCATCAGTGACCTGAACTGAGTGTTAGTGAAATGGGTCCCTCCATCAGAAATTATAGCACGTGGAATCCTGAACTGTGAAAAGATGTTCTGATGAATGAATTTGATAACCACTTTATGATCATTGGTTCAGGTCGGAATGGCTTCAATCCATTTGGACACATAGTCAATAGCAAGTAAAATGTACTCGAAGCCGTCCGAAATAGGGAAGGGTCCCATAAAATCAATCCCACATCTGTCGATGATTTTGCATACAAGAATCGGCTACAAAGGCATCATATCATGATGGCTCATGTTGCCTAAGGTCTGGCAACGAGTGCATGTCCTATGGTGATTGTACGTGTCTTTGAAAATCGTGGGCCAATAGAAGCCGCACTGGAGGACTTTCGCTACAGTTTTATGACCTGAAAAATGTCCACCGCATGCCTGGTCATGGCAGAAAGATAATATGTCTTGAATTTCCGCTTCCACGACACATCATCGAATGATCTGATTAGCACCGATGTGAAAATGATACGGGTCTTCCCAGAAGTAATACTTGGTATCAGAAAGCAATTTGTCCTTCTCCTTCAGCCAATTGGATGAGATCTGATGTGATGCCAAGTAGTTTACTATATCAGCAAACCATGGAAGCCCTATCGTGATGTCAGAAGGTGCTCATCAGGAAAATGTTCCGTGATGGGCCTGGAAGGGTCGATGATCTCAGAAGGAAGGTGGGACAAGTAATCAGCTACCACATTCTGTTTTCTCGCTTTATCGTGAATCTCGAGGTCAAACTCCTGCAACAGCAAGATCCAACAGATTAATCGAGGTTTCAGGTCCTTCTTCGCGAGGAGATGCCTCATAGCTGTGTGATCTGAGTAAATGATCACATTGGAACCCAGGAGATAAGATCTGAATTTTTCTAGGGCAAATACTACAACAAGCAGCTCTTTCTCAATAACTGTGTAGTTACACTGAGCCTCATCAAGTGTCTTGCTAGCGTAGCAGATGACCACGGGTTTCCCATCAATTTTCTACCCAAGTATCGCTCCTACAGTGAAATCAGATGCATCGCACATGATCTCAAAGGGTTGAGACCAATCAGGGGACTGTAGGATCGTGGCTTGGGTAACTCGATCATGGAGGGTTTCAAATGCTTGACTGCATTCCTTGGAGATTTTGAAAGGTACATCCTTAGAAAGCAGAGTGTTCAGGGGGCACGCAATCTTCGAGAAATCGGGAATGAATCACCGGTAAAATTGACCCCAGAAAAGATCGGATGTCCTTGATCGAGCTAGGCATAGGGAGTTTGCAAATCAAGTTCACCTTGGCTCAATCGATTTAGATGCCTTTTTCTTAAATGAGGTGTCCCAGGACAATTCCTTCAGGCACCATGAAATGGCTCTTTTCCCAGGAAAGAACCAGATTCACGTCAACGCACCGCCTGAGGATCTGGACTAAGTGCAGGAGATAATGGTGAAATGATTCTTTGAATACTGAAAAGTCATCCATGAAGACTTCCAGATAATCACCTACCATATCTGAGAATATCGCAAGCATGCACCTTTGAAAAGTAGTGGGTGCATTGCAGTGACCGAATAGCATCCTTCAGAACGCATATGTCCCGAAGGGGTAGGTGGAAGTGGTCTTTTCTTGGTCCTCAGGATGGATTGACACCTAGTTATAACCGGAGTACCCATCCAAAAAGCAGAAGAACCTATTTCTTGCTAGTTTTTCGAGGATCTAATCAATAAATGGTAGTGGGAAATGATCCTTCTTCATGGAAGAATTGAGTCTTCTGTAATTAAGGCAGACTCTCCACGAGTTCGCCACACGGGTCGGTATGACTTCTCCGATTTTAGTTGTGATAACGGTGAGTCCTGCCTTCTTAGGCACAACCTGGATTGGACTCACCCACTGACTATTGGAAATCAGGTAGATGATCCCTACATCTAACCACTTGATGATCTCCTTTTTCACGACCTCCTGCAGATTAGGATTTAGACATCTCTGCATTTCACGGGAAGGTCGTGTGCCCTCTTCGGTGTGGATACGGTGTGTGCAGTAAGAGGAGATGATACCAGTCCATCCAATGGCTCTACGATGTTGCTGGAGAATAGTAATCAGATAGGATTCTTGGTCAGGTGTGAGTCTGGAGTTGATAATCACAGGAAACGTCTGATTGGAACCCAAAAAGACGTACTTCAGATGGTCAGGAAGAGGCTTGAGTTCCAAAATGGGGTTGTTAGCAGCAGCGGGCAATTCAAGGTGTGTGTCAGAAGCAAGGGAAGGAGTTATGGGTGTATCTAAGTCAGATTCGAACTCCTCTGATTGCAGGTTTTGATCCTCTTGTGGTTGATCAGAAGTAATTAGGTTGTCCTCAATATATGGTTCATCAACCATGGTCTTGATATCACATATTTATTCTATAACTCCGTAATTAATCCCTTGTTGGGCCTTAAAGATGTCAATCTTTAGTGTTTGGTTCCCAAATTTCAATTCAATTTGGCCATCCTCACAATTTATGTTGGCCCTAGCAGTGGCCATAAAGTGTCTCCCTAGTATAATTGGTGTATCCCTTGGGTTTTCTAGAGCATCCATATCCAAGACTACAAAATCCATTGGGAAATAGAAATCCCGCACCCTAATGATGACATCCTCGAGTATTCCTTTAGGTGACTTAATAGATCGGTCAGCCAACTACAATGTCACGTCTGTCGATTTAAGTTCAGATTCCTCAAGGTGGTCAAGGAGGGATGTAGGTATTATGTTTATGGATGCACCTAAATCTAATAAAGCTCTATCGAATTGGGTATCATCAATGGTACAAGAAATCAAAGGAGTACCTGGATCTTTTGCCTTAGGCAGTTTACTCAAGATTATAGAGCTAGCTTGCTCTGACAGTACGATCAGGCTCCCACTTTTGGTTTGCGGCTTACGCTTCGGTGTACACACATCCTTCAGAAATCGTGTGTAAGCTGGAATGTGGCGGATTGCATCCATCAAGGGGATGTTTATATGGAGCTGTTCAAAGAGCTTGTTTGTCCTCTTTCCCTTGGTCAAGGCCTCAGGAAATGGAACCTTGGTTGGTTCCTCTAGAATAGGTCCAGGTTCTTGATCTGGGACAGGGGTGTCCTGGATAACTATCCTACGGCTTGGGTTACTACTAGGCTGAAAGTGGCTTCGATAAGGTGGGTCTTGTGTTGCTTTGCCACTATGGGTTGTTACATAGTTCAGTCCTACCTGGTTTTGATTCGGGGTTGGTAAAATAGGTGGCTGTTGTTAAAATCCTACATACGATGTTGAAGCTTCCATCCCGTCGGGTGATGGAATAGAAGGGGCCTGATAAATCATGTGGGGTTGGCCTGGATTTGGGTTCATAACGTGCGTTTGGTTCGGCACGTTATTTGGATTCGACAGAGGTTGCAAAGGGAGTGTGCCAAGTTGGTAGGAATTCGCCACCTGGGTGAGTTGATTGCGAACCTTTGTGCTCTCGTCCTTGTGCTATTTTTGCATAGTCGCATTTTTCTTCTGAATGTCAGCCAGAGCATGAAGGATAAGAGTCATTTGATCTGCTTGGGTTGGCCCAGATTGATAGGTGGGGTTGGGTCGAGGCTGAGGCGGCTGGTATAGACGAGGAGCCTGTGGATGGGGTTGATAAGGTGGTCTTTGATTTTGATTATTTCCCACCCACAGGAAGTTGGGATGATTCCGCCATCCAAGGTTATAGGTGTTAGAGAATGGGTTATTCTGGATGGCATTGAGGTCCTCGCAGGTCTGAGGAACCTCAAGAAAGTCAGAATACGAGGGTTCAGAGTTCCCCCAACTAGAGTAGGTCGAATCAGAGTTTCTTCCAGTCCTAGAATCAGATGGGGGTGGATACGAGTCTATCCCCTGAGAAGATCGGTGATAGATGTTATGCACAGTTTCCCTACCAAGAGGTGGCTATGCAAATAGGTTTTGCGTAGAGGTGGCTCACTACAGATGTTGAGTCAGCTCATCCACCTTCTTCTCGATGATAGAGACCTTGTCCAACCAACTAGCCATCAGTTCCAAGTTGACGGATGCGGACAGGCTCTGCATCACATGTGCTCCCCTTGGATTCGTCGATGCGCGAGCATTCGTCTGGTCGAATAAGCCCATGGAGTCATTATTGATGGAGTTCTCGCACATATTCTCAAGAATTTCCCACACAGTGTCTTCGTGTTGACCCATGATATTTCCTCCACAAGTTGCATTGACGAACAAGCGGATGTCTTCACGGAGTTCCTGGTAAAAAGACTGGACTTGTTCCTATTTAGGAACTCCATGAAGGGGGCACTTTCGCATGAGATCCAAGAAACGGTCTCATGCTTCATGAAGAGGTTCTCCAGATTGCTGGGTGAAATGTGTGATCTGGTGGCGTAAGGCATTCGTCCGACCAACTGGGAAGAACTTTTTCAAGAATTCAGATTGCCGTTCAACCCATGTGTTGATTGGATGCATTTGAGTCTGATACCAATGAGCTGCCTTGTCCATGAGAGAGAAGGAAAGCATCTTCATGAGAAGAATATCCTGGTTTTGTACATCTGACTCAAAGGTCTGGGCCAGATGTTTGAGTTGTTTGATGTGCTGGAAGGGATCCTCGGAATTAAGCCCATGAAACTTTAGGATAGCATGAATCATATTGGGCTTGACTTTTGAATCAAGACCTCCAGCCGGGATTTGGACTCGAGGTTCGATCACCACTGCAGTGAGATTATAGTGATCTTGCATCATAGGATGCTGTGGCGGGTTGACAAAGGCTTGAAATGGATCATTTAGGCTCTAGAGTTGGTTTTCCAGATTGTTCTCTTCTTCTACTGGTTGTGCCATGATGATGGAAGACGGAGAATTGGGTTCTGATAAATCAAAGGAGATGTCTATGTGGTGGGGTTGCTGCACAAACACGAACATCGAGGCTTGGCTTTGGCGGGAATGAATCGCTAAAGGAGGTCTTAAGGCTGGTCTTAAGGACCTCCTATCGAACATGCACTGAAGGTTTGGATGAGAGTAGAATGTGCTAGACCCAATCAAGACACCCAAAAATTTGGATGACTATAGAGGTTCAAGGCGGATGATACCCGTTAGTCAGAAAGCCGTCCACCTGAGAAATACCTGGGTAGCCAGTGAGGGAGAGTCTCGTAAAGACCCCTACATGGTAGAGCATCCCCACGAGTTACAGGGTTTCCCCCACCCGACCCTCTTGTCACTGAGATTCCAGGTAGACCAGAATGAGGACTTTGACCTCTTAAGTCTACCACTTTTATTTAAGAGCAAAGGTGCTTAGGATTCCTCTTGAAGTTTAGATGTATTTGAGTGCAAAAGTGACCTAATTTCAAGGTTGGTTGACCCAACAAGAGGTCAACTTCACCTATTTGTCCTTTGAGAGCTTTCGATCCTTTCTTTTAGGATTCAAGTGAAATTAAGAGCTTGAATTTTAGGGTTTCTCTTGAATAAGTCTTTTCAAGCAAGGCTTAGGCACACCTCTTTTTGGAATAGTTGTTTCTTGCTTAGAACGATGTGCCTCTAAAAACCTTAAATTGGAATCCTTAAGTTGGCGCTAATTTTGGTCCAATTTAGTTGCCAAAAATATGGTATCTAGGGCCCAATCAAGAAGGTGGTAGCCCTAGTTACCTTAAATGGATGCACAAATCAATATTTGTTGAAATCAAAATCAACCAACTTTGGTAAATGAACTAAAGATGGCAAGCAGATAGCCCTAATTGATTTTTATCTTATTTTTCCTTTTCAGAACAAGGGGCTTAAGGGAAAGGACTAATCAGAGATTACTTGCCCCGGATGTGTTTGTTGTGCGGCCATTTTCCTTTGAATCTTCTCCCCTGAAACAATCACAACAAAAGAGATATATCAAGTTAGTACCAAATTAGAAATTGAGATCAAGATTTCTAAATCGCCCATTGCTCCCTGGCAATGACACCAAAATGTTTAGCGGGCAAGATCATTATTTTAAAATTGATGCGTCGTAGTACAGTTGAAATAGCTCGAAAACAAATAGATTTTATTACTTGAAGTTTTAAGTCCGAGGTCAAACACAAGGAGCAAATTGGAGTTTAAAAATCAAAAGCACAATTTTAAAATTGAATATAATATGCAATGGAAATCAGAGTTATAGTGCAAAAATGTAAATATAAACACCGGATATCAATGTATATAAAGATAGCACAAAAAATGGATGCCTGATTTTGTGAATCAGATGTCTTAAAAAAGGCTACTACAATGCTGCTTCTCTTCTCTTTTTCTCTGATCTCTGTCTCTTGCCGCTTCCTTCTTCTTTTCTTCTCTGTTCTTTCCGTGCCTTAGCCTTCTTTCTCCTGCCTTTAGCTTCTCTTGCCTTTGCCTTTGGCTTCTTTTCCTTTTCTTTTGCCTTTGGCTCCTTCTCTTTCTTCTTCTTCTTTCTCTGGCGGCTCCTCTTTCTTCTGCCTTCAGCTTCTTCCTCTTCTCTTTCTCTTTCTTTAGCCCTTCAGCCTTCAACTTTTTCTCTTCAATCCTTGCCTTCTCCTTCCTTAGCATTTGTTGGCTTCTGCCCTCTTCTTCCTTGGCTTCTTCTTCTCCTCCTACCTATGAGTGCAAAACCTACCCCTACTTGCCCCCGCGATCTCTCTTCCTCTTTCTCTCTTAGGCTCGCTCTCCCAGAGCCGCTTCTTGGGTAATCGGGTCAGGTGCTTGCCTGGGACCAAGCCCACCAACGTGCGTCCACAGTAGGAGGCTTCCTTGATTCTAGCAGCTACCTCAGTCTTCAATGCCAATTGCTTGGCTGGAGCTGTGCGCGAGATGAGTCGGCAGACCCTGGGACTCGTATCTTGGAGCGAGGAGACCTGGAACAAGCTTGCAAGCTAGCAACTTGCGTGCGTCAATGGCGGCGACTCCAAACCTGTCAACCACAAAAATGGCCTTGCGGCCTTGTCAGAAAGCTCAGATAGCCTCGCCAAGGCACGACGAACATAGTGCGGGGGTCTGCGTGGCATGCGGTGGCTGGAGTGTGCGTGCCTAGGGCACCCTATGTGCGTAAGAGTGGGTGTCTTCGGGGGGTGCTCTGGGGGCATGGAGTAGTGAGCAGAGTGAGGGTTTATGGTCAGTGGAGTGTTGTGGTGCTTATGGGGTGGTTGGCGAGGTGGATGGAGGTGTGGAGCAACGGGGATGCCTCGCCGGAGGTCTGGTCGGAGATGAAGAAGGTGATGGTGGTTGCGTGCGTCAAGGCATGTTTGCAAGAATAAAAGAGAGAAAAAATGATTCGAAAAGAGAGAGGACTTAGCTGTGTGTAGGGAGATGAAAGGGGAGGTAGAGATGGCGGTCGGCTCGTATTGCCGTCGCCGGAGACGAAGCACTCAGTGGGGGGAGGACGGCGATGATGAAGGGGCTGCAAGGACGTCGGCAAGTGTGACGCGACACGGACGAACAAGAGGAAGAGAACCCTGCCACTGATATTGTGGCAGAGCGACGAGGGAAAAAGAGGGATGTCGCCGAAGCATGCTAAGTCACTGGCCAGAGGGGGAAGAGATGAAATTGAGGGACTCTCTAGCCAATTTAAAGCTTGGAGGATGCGGGATGATCTGGGCGTGCTTTTATAGACCCTGGAGGAAGGATTTATGCTTGAAAGCCAAGCCTCCAAGCATGGCAAGCTCGTCAGAGATGGAAGGTTGAAGGAGACCCAAATCTCTCATGCATTTGCATGAGAGATTGGGTACCAAATCGAGTCTCTGATTATGTTCAAATTGGAGGAGATTTCTCAGAGCATCTCCCTTTCAATTTTGAAGGGGATTCTCTGAGAAATCAGAGAGATCTTTCCTTCAAAACCTCGTCGGAGTAGGATTCCTTCCGCTATAGTGGTAGAGGGACCTAATTGCAAAGAACAAAGATAAAGATAGGGGGGTTTCTATAGAAGTTTTCAAAAGGTAGGGGTAGAAATGTAATTGGGCTGGACTTGTTTGCAAAGTAGGTCAAGATGAATTTCCATTAGGTCAAAATTTTGGCATAAACCTAATTTGTACCTAAGGAATCCAGTGGTGATCTTGATTTTAGGTTTGAGTACGTTTGGCTAGGCAATTTACGTAAAAACCCAATTTAGGGTAAATATGACTGAGACCCCAATTTAGGTAAAAATATTTCCTAAGGGCCAAATTGAAGGTTCTAAACCCTAGGTGATATTTTTCCATGATTTTTAGAGGGTTTAGGTGAATTTTATCTTGACCAGAACCTTATTAAATTAAGTGAGTCTGTTTTAAGGTTATAAGAAGTCATTTAATTCTTAGAATTCACATGAACCCTTTTCTGTTTAAACCAACTCACTTTTTATCTTGTTAAGACCATTTGACCTGTTTAGCCCATGAGAAATCCCGTTGTTGTACTGCAATGGTAAAATTACATTTTTACCGCTTATTTCTTGCTTTTCTCTCAGAATGGTTATGCATTGACTTAAGACCTTTAATTGGTTATGTAGGAGCTTTTGTTCTCTTTTCTGGGTCAAAATGAGTTAGTTAGGGCTCATGATGGTGTTCCCATCACCCAGTTTGCCGGTCACCCGACCCTCTCTCTCCTCGCACCCCATCGCCCCCAGTTAGTCACACCCCCCTCCTCACAGGAGCCTCACGCCACTCACTCTCCCTCACTTCTCCTCAATCCCTCACGCACTCAGTATGCGCACTCACATCTCTCACTCCCTCACACACCAACAGACACACATATACATATACACATGCATGTATGCATACGTACAGTTATATCTATATTTTACACACACATATATTCGCACATAAGTATTTATATACACATATATAGATATACAGATAAATACTTATAGACATATATATATACATATATATATAGTTGTGCATAGATACATATATATATATAGATATACACACATATACATAAACATTCAATTTATACATACACACACATCGTCCCATTCATGATACCGCACATTTCCCTCTCCATGCATTATATCGTGGGTATATTCGCACCTGTTGCCCATATATTCCCGATATTCATGCACATCAAAGCGTTCCACGCACACTCCCACATGTTTGCTCTAGACCCTCATGCAGCACATAGCTAGGTTAATCCCGTCTCTCTAGATGACGGTTAACCTAGTATGGTGCTACATTCCCATTGAATCTTTAATTCAGTATTCCCCCCTATTGTTATTATATATATATATAGACCTATATTATATATCTATATCTTATATATACATATCTATAAATAAGATAAGTATTTCAATTCATTTCCTTTCCTTATTTCATTTCTGTTGATTGAGAAAAGATAAAAAAGTATAAAATAGAAAAGGTAATTCTTGACTTGCAGGTACATGGTATCGCATGTGGAGAGATCATTTCTGATTATTTTGGCATGTAACCAAGTTCCATTTTATGAGGATGTACCTTAAGGACAAGAATATTAAAAAAAATTCTGAAATAGAGAAAAAACCCAAAAATATAATAAGCAAAAGGAATTGATGCGGTTTTAGGAAGTGCGTAGAAACTACTTAATCCAAAACTGCCTCCCTGAGTTCAACCTTGGCCTAAAAGTGACTATCTTAAAATCTTATTTAGCCTAGGATAATAAATTTTTTATGAACTAATGTAGATTTGCTTGTAGGTAATCACTTCCATTATATCCATTTCAGCGCTAATATCACATAATTAAATAACCATACTTGCATTTCTATAGCGCCATGTGGCTCAATGAGGGTTACTGATCATCAGATCAACAATTGAACTTCCTAGGCTTGTTGTGGGAGCTATGGAAGTCGGATTGAGGAAGTTTTGGATCCATTGGACTCCATTTGTCGATTTGGATCCATCCATATAGTTCGATTGCTCATCAGACGCCTGTTTTAAGATGCTCTCTATATCCTGGCCATTAAACATTAGTTCCAAGCAATATCAATATAAAAATAATGCAGAATGCATGCATTGCTCCCATATCTGCTATATTATGATGTTTATGCACATACACCCTTGAAATTGACTCTAATTGATGTGATTAATGCTATCATATGTAGAGTCATCAATCATCCTCTATGGCTTTTGTTGAGTTGTAAGGGGGTATTTGATATTTCTTTTTTCTTGATGGGGTACTTATGTAATTAGCCAAGTTCTCTTTTGTATAGAAGAGGTCTTGGGTTTCATTTAATAATAATGAATCCTTTTGATTCTCAACATGGTATTAGAGCAATGGTCCTAAGTCAGTGCTATGATATCCTACCAAAAAATCCACCACAATATGTTTAGATCACGAACGTGTAGGTGATCTAATGGAGGACGACATCTGGGCCGCTACCACCACCGGCAATGGGTGTGTCCACTGAGGGAGGAGTAGGGATAGTGCCACTCAATGATTTGTCGACACTGGCAGCGACACCATTGGGTCGTCTACCACTAGTGGAGGCGCCAGCTAGTACATGTGGTCATCGGCAACAAGTGTTGTTGCTGCTGGTGATTGGCTTGTTCATGGTCTTCTTTGCAATGAGGAGCCTTCTCTCATGCCTACTATTGATGGCAATGAGTATTTTCTCACCTATATTGGAGAGAGTTGATCCAAGTAAATCAACTTCAAATTCTATTAGGCTAACGTGTGCACCTCATGAAGTTGGGATGAGAAAACGGAGGACTATAACTGCATAGGTGGTTGACTCTGGTGCCTCTATTCATCTAATTGGAGACAAAGATCACCTGAATAATCCTTTCCCTCCACAAGGGATCCACGATGTACAAGTGGCAAATGGGACTTCTCTTGTAACTACAGTTGGATGTGTAGATGCTACGTCCAGGATGAAGATAGAATAAGTATATTATGCTCCTGAGTTTCCCATGAATCTTCTGTTAGTGAGTAAATTTGCATAGATCTTGGATGCCATGTTATTTTTGATGAGAAGCATTGTTATTTCCATGATTGAATCAAGGGGGAGATTATTGGCAGTTGAATAGAAAGAAGTGGCCTATATTTAGATGCGCCTACTTTGTTTGCTGAGGCGATGTCTATTTCTCATAATCCCTTACTTCAGCATCGCAAACTTGGTCATCCTTCCATGAAGAAGATGCATCATATGTATCCAGACCTACCTGATTCCTCGGCCTTAGACTATGAAGATTGTCAGCTGGGAAGCATCACAAGAGTAGCTACCTTGGGAGAGATGTTGGCGTCAGTTCTGTGCCTTTTTCTCTAGTGCATTGTGATGTCTAGGGTCGTTCTAGAGTTGTCTCTACTGGTGGACACAGATACTTTGTAGTTATGGTCGATGACAGCAGCACATTGACCTAGGTATTTCTGATGATGGCCCATAGTGAGATTCTTACCATTGTTTAACAGTTTCTATCTGAGGTGCAGACATAGCATGGTACTACTATTCAGGTCTTTCATAGTGATAATGCATTAGAGTTTATGCACAGTGATTTCCAGGAGGTTTTTCGTTCCAGGGGGATCATTCATCAAACATCAAGCACTCAAACCTCACAATAGATTGGAGTTGCAAAGCATAAGTTGTGCCATTTTCTTGATGTCTCATATGAAGGTCCCTAGATAGTTTTGGGGAGATGTCATATTGTTTGCAGCCTATTTGATTAACTGATTACCATCTTCAGTACTTCATGGTTAGATTCCTTATCAGGTTATACATCTTGAGTATGACAAGATTTTTCCACTACCTTTACAGGCTTTTAGGTGTGTCTACTTTGTTTCGAATTATGGTATACATGATAAGTTTGTCCCCTGTGCCACGAAGTGTGTTTTTCTTGGGTATTCCAGGACCTAGAAGGGTTATAGGTGTTATGATCAAGGTCACAAGAGATATGTTGTTACTGCAAATGTGACCTTCTTTGAGTAGGTTTCTTACTTCTTAGAAGAAGGGTCATCCATAGAGGTTGCTATACAAGATAGATAGGTATATAAAAGGAGATCGCAGCTAGATGACATTACAAATGCGGAGCCAACTTAGCTTGTTGCCCCCACATATAGGGGTGAGTCACATAGAGAGGAGGAGGTTGTACAGAGGTGACCCAACACCACGCTTCACCTTATGTCTCATTATACTACTTTTTCTTGTCTCTTGGAAGAGGACAGAATGTTTGCATCTACCATTACCACTACAGTTGTTCCTAGAGATTTTATTCAGGCTCTTCATGATCCACGGTGGAAAGTAGCTATTGATGAGGAGATGCGTGTCCTACAGACTAGGAAAACATGGGACCTTGTGCCATGTCCTAAGGGTGTCACAATTGTTGGTTGCAGATGGGTGTACACCATCAAATACAGATCTGATGGGACAATGGGAAGATATAAGGCCAGACTTGTTGCCAAGGGATTCACCCAGATATATGGGATGGATTACCTTAAGAACCTTTCACCTATTACTCGTATTACCTCTATCAGGATAATTTTTGTTTGTTATTTTGGTTAGGGGGTGGCCTTTGCATCAATCGGATATAAAGAATGCATTCTTGTATGGTGATTTAGCTGAGGAAATGTACGTGAGACAGCTACCAGGTCATGACAATTAAGGGGAGCTTGTTTGCAACTTACAGAAGGCCATTTATGGCCTGAAGCAAAGCCCAAGATCCTGCTTTGAGAGGGTCAATTTAGAGATCAAGAAGATTGGGTTCAGGAGAGCTACCACTCATCATTTTATATTTGTTAGGAGAACTGAGCATGGTGGAGCATGGAGACTTGTTACTTTAGCAGTTTATGTTGATGACATGATCTTGACTGGCGATGATATTAATGGGATAGTAGAGACAAAAGCTTTTCTCCAGTCCACCTTTGTCACTAAAGACTTGGGTGATCTCCGTTACTTCCTAGGGGTTGTTCGTAAAGAGGATGGCTTATCTTTGTCATAGAGACAATATACTTTATAGATTCTCGAGGAGGCTATTTGCGCGGCTAGATCATGTTTTAATAATGAATGTGTTGTAATATAGACGAAATTTCCACGAAAACAAATAAAGATTTTATAACTCGAAAATCGAAGTATCCGAGGACGAACACAGGGAGCAATTTAGGTACTTTCAAAACTTGAGAACACAACCTTTTAAATGAAAATAAGTGTATCCGAGTTCAATGAGAATTATAAAAAGAAATTTCTCAGAGAAAACAAAAAATGGACGTCTGATACAATATCAGACGTCTTAAAATGAAGCTCCTTTTCTTCCTTGATGCTTCTGTTTCTCTCCCTCTATTTCTTTTCTTCCTGCTACCAAGGTCTGACGTTCTTCATTCTTTTCCCTTTTCCTTCTTGAGTCTTCGTCTGCCCCTTGTCTTCTTCTTCTTCAGTCTTCCTTGGTTTTGTTCTTCTCTGCCTTGCCTCTCGTCCTTGGCTGCAGAGCTTCCTTCCTTCTTTCTTGCAGCGGCTAAGAACATGTGTCCTGCACATACTAAGCACAGCAAAACCTATCCCTCTACCCGTGCATCTCTCTTTCTCTCTCTGTAAACCAATCTCAGCACGCTCTCCCAGAGCCGGTTAAACGGGTCGGGTCGCGCACCTGTGACCAGGCACACCGGCGTAAGGGTGGTGCACGAGGTGTGCTCGGGACAAGGTCCGGTCGGGTCGTGCCAGATCCGTGAGGTGAAACCACGGATGAGGTGCAGTGTAATGGGTGAAGGACCTCACCACAAGTGTAACTGGAGGCGAAGAGAATATTTCATAAAAATAATTTAAAGGGTGTGCGTGCGTCGTGGCTTACCGATGTGGGACTAAAGCACACTGCTGTTCTTTGCACGCCTGCAGCCGATTGTGCCTTCAATTCCTCAACTGCAGGCTCTGTTGGCTTCACCTTCTGGGTCAGCTCCCTTCGCACGACCTCCCTAAATTCGCAGCACCTGGAGCCTTGCGGTCCTGAAGCTTGGAGCGAGCTTGGAGCTTCGTCGACTCGTCGTCAATGGCGGCCGAAGCGTGCAATCTGTCAGACACGAAAATGGCCTCGCAGCCTAATCAGATCACCGAGGGACCTTCGCCGTGTCACGGCGAAGGTGATCAGCTATGTGGTAGGCCGCGGGGCGGCCTAGGCATGAGTGCCTAGGTTGCCTTGTGGCTAGACGGGTGGGTGTGTTCGGGGGGTTGCTGTGGTGCTGTGGCGGGGCTGTGGATGAGTGGAGGATGCTCAGAGAGATGAGGCGGAGGTTATGTGATGGTTGGCGAGACGTGTGGGGTTGCAGAGCGATGGAACCGTCTCGCCGGAGGGTGGCCGAAGATGAGGAAGGTGGAGGTGAACAGGAATGGTCGAGGGTCGATTGAGTGAAATAAAGTGAGGAAATGAAAGAGGGGAAGATGGGGAACTTATCTGGACTGTTGGGAGAGAACGGGGGTAGCAGTGTCAGACGACTCGTAGTTGCCGTCGTCGGAGAAGATTACCCTGAGGGAGATGACGACGATGAGGAAGAGGTCGGGAAACGTGCGCTTGGTGCGGTGCGACGCAGGAGGATGAGGTGAAGTAGACTCTACTGCTGGTATGGTAGCAGAGCGACGAGAAGGAGGAGAGGTAGTCGCCGGAGCTTGCGGGTTTCTTGGCTGGAGAGAGGAGAGAAGAAAATTTGGAGGATTCTACAACTAAGATAAGTCTGAGATCTCGCAGAGGGTTCGGGGTCTTTTTATAGGTGCTAGCCGAGCTTTCTGGTGCGTGGAGGGTAGGCTTTTGGCCACCGCTGTCTCGCTGGAGAAGGAAGGTGGTTGAGATCCAAAGTTTGGAAAGAAATCAGAGATCAAGATCGGGCTTAGATGGAAGGGAATTCCTCAGAGAATCTCCCTTCCAATTCTGGGAGATCTCTGAGGAATTTGAGTGTACCCCCCTATCAACCTCGCCGAAGAAGAATCTTCCCCAATAATGGCGGAAGGACTTGATTGCAAGATTGGCGAGAAAGATAGGGGGGTTATTGTGATGGTTTTCAAAAGATAGGGACCAAAATGTGATTTGGTGTACTAAATTGCAAAGTAGGTCAAGATGACCTCCCCTTAGGTCCAAATTTTGGTACAAACCTAATTTGGACCTAAGGAATCCAATGGTGAAGTTGGATTTTAGGTTTGACCATGTTTGATTGGACATTTTGCATAAAATCCCAAATTAGGTCAATTGATGAGCTAGGGCCCTATTCTACGTCAAAATAGGTTCCAAAGGCCAAATTTAATGTTCTAAACCCTAGGGGATATTTTTCCATGATTTTTAGAGGGTTTACTTGATTTTTATCTTGACTGGAACCTTGTTGAATTAAGTCTGTCTTTGAGAAATTTCTTTTATGTACTGAAATGGTAAAATTACAGTTTTAACCTTTATTTCATGTTTTCTTCTCAGAACACTTATTCCTCCAATTAGGCCCTCTTCTAGGTTATGTAGGAGCTTTTACTCTCTTTATTAGGTCAAAATGGGCTAGTTATGGCTCATGATGAGGCTCTCATCAGAGGCTAAACTTCTTGGGTCCAAACTATTTGGGATACCTATAAAGGCACTTGCTAGTCATAGCTCTGATGAGTTAAATCCTTTGTTTAAGGATGTTACCAGGTATCGCAGTACAGTTGATCGTTTGTTATATCTGACTATTTCTCAACCAGATATCAACTTTGCAGTCAACCCTACTAGCCAGTTTATGTAGAGTCCCAGATATAGCCATTGGCATGATGTGTATCTCATCTTGAAATACCTGAAGGGCACCCCAAGGTGAGGTTTGTACTATAGTATGAGTGCCTCTCTTGATCTTGTGGCTTACTCTAATGCAGACTATGTAGGATCAGTAGAGGATAATTAGTCTACATCAAGTTTTGTTGTCTATTTGGGAGGAAAACTTATTTCATGGAGGAGCAAGAAACAGAGTATGGTTGCCTACTTTAATACTGAGGCAAAATATAGGTCCATAGCTCAAGCTATGTATGAGATCTTGTAAATGGTTGGTTTCCTATGAGATCTAGGGTGATAGTTGATACCTCTATTTCAGTCTACTGTAATAATAAGTCAGCCACATATATTGCCTCCAATCCAGTCTTCTGCAAGAGGACAAAACATATTGAGGTTGATTGCCATTTATATGGGATGAGGTTTTGGAGGGAAAGATAAGTTCCCCTTATATATCTTTTGAGCTACCGATTGTTGATATTCTCACCAAGCCTCTCAAGAAGAAGCGCCATGATTTTTTGAGCAACAAGTTGGGCCTTATTGACATATACGCCCCAACTTGAGGGGAAGTGTTGAGTTGTAAGGGGGCATTTGACATTTCTTTTATCTTGAGGGGGTGTAATTAACCCAATTCTTTTTTGTATAAAAGAGGGCTACGATTTCATTTGACAATAATGCATCCTTTTGATTCTCAATAGTCATCAATAGTCTTTATCCCCTTGGTTTAAGCATTATAGAATGATTTTCTATGAAAAGTATGCTTGGGTGGATAATTTGGTAATGGAAGATATACTTTAGGCAAACTATTGCAAACAACTGCTACAATGTTTTCTATTAGTCCTTGAATGAAGCTAATGGCTACTCACCTCAAGTAGAGAGACTTTTTCCCTTTCAAAAAAAAATCATTAACAAAGTTAAGATTACTGTCACTTTGAAAAATGTGAACAAAAGCAAGTAGTTGTGTCTTTATTTCCTTGGAAGAATTCTTTATAGGTACAATGGGGACATAATTAGAGTAAGTTGGCATTTTTTTATTGTAAAACTCTCTTCATATAAAGACGGGCTTGGATTTGTTATTTAACAAGAACAAATATTCGATCCAAACTCTCCACATGGTATCAGAGTCACTGATTCTAGTGATTTAGGGCTTAGAGAAGAAGATCTAGAGGGGGCATGCCCTTCGACAATGGTGTCGATCTTCGGTGAGCCATCAAAGAGGCTCCTTCCTCTCCCAACTCCTTTTCTCTTCCTTTTCTTCTTATACTTTTCTGCTTCTCCTGTTGCTCTCATATCTGGTGAAGAAAACATCACCAATGTCGCACTAGTCCACCACCAATGAGAGACCACTATGGGGTTGGTTATTGGTGGCCCAGCCTCCATGTTCACCAACTTTGAGGGTCATAGTACCAGTCACATGCCACCGATGACCCCATCTTCGACCAACACTGCTGGCGATAGGAACTCGGATCGAGGTTTTGACCCCTTTAACCTTGCTCTATCGAGGATCCAAGGGAACCACACGAGTCCTTGAAGGACTTGCGTGTGCAGCCCAAGGCATCTTAATGAAGAAGAAAGACACAAATCAGTGTTGACACGTAGATGGGGTGCACTCTCACGCACTTAAAGCATTTCAACTGGCTTTTGGGGCATAGGAGCAATGGCAAAGAAGGTCACCTTATGCACATCCAAAGAAACCAAGCACAATACGCTGGCTCGCGAGGTAGAGGAGCAATGGTACCCATGTGACCTTATGTGCACTCAAGATGACCAAGCCTCATCATCTTCAGACTCTTGGACGTGGGAATAGCAACACCCAAGTTTTAGTCATGATTTCTCACATACCCAGCGCCTTACATAGGATGTATAAGTAAAAACATGACAAGTTGATGTAGATACTGAAGCTGATTATTTTTCTACTACCGTTGAGTACCTTCGATTCAAGCCTTTGCTGTCTCCCATGTCTTGACTTGTGAGGGGAGTGGTAGGAAATAAAAGAGGATCTACTTAATTAGTTGTAATGATCTTGTCAATCATTATTAGGAAATAAATGAGTATTAATTAGTTAATTGTCAATGATCCAATTAGTTAGGTGTCTTACTTATTTTACTCCATGTTCTTTTTAGGAAGTTGGTATGTTTTTTTTTTTATGGTACCAAACCCTCTCTATATAAAGAGAGGTTTGGCTTTGTTAACAACAAATAATCTACCCAAAATCTCCACAAGCAGGAACTTCATATTTTACTTTTAAGATATAGACCCAAGACACTTTGAGTACAATCACCAACCAAAACAAGAAAATAACAATAGAGCCCAATACATCTTCCTTAAGATGGCCCCCATAAATCATTGTGAACCAACACAAGCAACAACCAGTGGTGTTTATCTAGTTGTCAAGACTTATACTTGAATGACTCAAAAGGCAAAATTAAAACAAATGAACTAAGTACTTTATTCCATTGCCCAACTTCTCAATATATAAAGGTGAAAATTACATGAGATATCCTCAAGGAAATAAGAGAAAATAACCACTCAAAAAATAAGAACATAAGTAACTAAACAGTAGGGGCATAAATGTAAATCATGATCAACTTGGAATAGCAAATATCAAATGATGCTCATGGAAACCCTTTCGTGAAGATATCTATTGTCTGATCATCTGAGGAGACATGGGTGGTGTAAATAAGAACTCTCCAGATCAAGTGATGTATAGTGACAGTCAACCTCCACAAGTTTGGTCCTATTGTGGAACATGGGATTGTTCGTTAGGTAGGTCGTCACCCTGTTGTCACATCTCATCTCCATAGGTGTGTCAACAAGTATATGCAAATCTACAAGAAGAGATCTTACCCACATCATCTCTGAGGCAGTAAGTGCCATGACCCTGTACTCTGACTAGATGTTGGACCTTGAGACAACAACTTATTTCTTGTTCTTCTAGGTCACTAGGTTTCCTACCACATATGTGCAGAAACCTATAATAGACTTCCTATCTACCAGAAACCCTGCATAACCAGCATCTGAGTAGGCTACCACACTCATAGAGGTTCCTTTGGTGAATAGAACCTCTCTTCCTGGTTCCTTCTTTAAGTACCTCAACACCATCATTACAGCATCCAAATGCTGCCTAGTAGGTTGGTCCATGAACTGACTCGGTTTCCCGACTACAAGAGAAATATTGGGTGTAGTAATAGTCAAGTACAAGAGCTTGCCACTAGTCCTCTGTATTGCCTATTATGCACTAATCAGCCTTCTCATCATACAAATGAGTCTTAAGATCCATAGGGATATTGGTTAGCTTTGCTCCTAGCATGCCAGTCAATTGCAACAAGTCAAGGGTGCACATCCTTTGGGAAAGTACTACACCTTTTTAACTATGTGCCACCTCAACTCTAAGAAAGTATCTCAGTGGTCCCAGGCCCTTTATAACAAAACTCTCCACAAGACATTTCTTGACCTTAGTGATGCCAATCCCATCATCTCCCGTGATAATCAAATCATCAACATATACTAGAAATACCACTAGGCCCTTCCTTGTTTTCTTGACAAAAATGGAATGATTTGATGATGAGGATCTCTAGACGACAATCGTCTCAACAACCTCGGAGAGTTTTTGGAACCAAGCCTTGGGGCTCTACTTCATGCCATATATAGTCTTCTATAGTCTACAGACCTTGTAACACTCATCTTGGGTCTGGCTGCAGCATATACACCTCCTCTTATAAGCTACCATAAAAGATTGCATTGGTCACATCCAATTGATGAAAAGGCCAATCCTTCTAAACAGCTACAGAAATGAGAATACGCATGGCCAGGAGTTTGGCCACAAGGGAAAAAAGTATCAAAGAAATCTACACATAAGCTTGCATAAACCCCTTTTCTAGAAGGCAGGCCTTATGTCTGGCAATCATCTCGTCAGGGTTCTACTTGATGGTAATGACCCATCTATCGTTGGTACCCTTATTTTGATGTAATAAAATTATCACTTATTGCAAACTAACCATTTCAAGATTTCTCCATCTATAAGATGGAAGGATGATATTCTTCAGGACTCAAGATGAGAATGTTAGGAAAAATAGCATTCCATTGTATTTTTCACTTTCTTAATTCTAGAATACTTGTAAGTAAACTAAAATTAATTTATCCAAACATTTTCTGGTTGATAGATAATCAACTAAGCCATTAATTCAATATTTAGGTAATATTGATCCACCAATTCAATTAATTAATCAGTATGATTAAAAATAATTCAGCAAATCAACCTAACGCTCAAATTTACCTTTCATGCTAATGATCTTCCAATAAAACAAATTAATCAACCAATAGTCGATCGACTAACTTTATAGATTAATCGACCAAAGCAACTTTTGATCGACCAATCATGAAGTTTGATCAACCAACGCTGTTTAGATGGAATTTCCAAAAGCACTCCATTTTCACCTATAAATAGGGTTCCATGCACCTCATTTTAAAGCAACTCTCAAAGAAAAAGTGCACTCTCTCTTGTGTTTTCATGTCATTTCTCCAACGCTATTCAAAGCACAAAGCTCTAAGCCTAAAAATAAATTGATTTGCATATTTAAATTCCTTTGAGGTTCCATAGGCTTATAATTGTATTATTTCTGTTCTTTTGGTTTGATTGGGACCCAAGTTGTTGGGATTCCCAAAGTCTTATTTCTTCTCTTGTTAGGCGTAAAATTGAAGAAGGTGTTGTAAGAGGTCGCATCACCCTCGTTCAAGTGGTATGATAGTGGCTTGACCAAGTTTTGTCCAGTCGGGAAAATTCAAAGCTAGGAGGCTTAAGTAGTGATTTTTACCCATAAGGATTTCCACTATAAATCAACGTACCATCTTGTCATACTTTCTATGATTGGATCTTTAAAGTTTTATATAATCTTTTATATACACTATTCACCCCGCTTTAGTGTAGACGTATAGATCATGCATGAATCATTACTTGGTATCAGAGCCACGATTTTGCAACAGATGATGTCAACATCATCTATTGCCATAGTTGAAGTCTACGTTGAGGGGAAATCCGCTGTAAGACCACTACTGTTTGATGGTGCAAACTATGGCTATTGGAAAACTCATATGTAGGTCTTTCTGGACTCAATGGATTATGAGGTATGCGACATCATAGTCTCAAAATGTACTCATCCAAAATAGAAAGTAGGACTTGAAGTCACAACAAACGAAAAGAAGAAAGTAACTCACAACACCAATGCTTTGAATGTGATCTTTTATGGGCTTTCAAAAGAAGAATTCAACCAAGTCTCAACATGCAAAACAACCTATGAGATTTGGAACAACATTTAAGCCACTCATGATGGTACATCTAAGGTAAAGGAGACTTGCATCAATTTGCTAACACAAAAGGATGAGTTATTCAGGATGAAGAAGGGGAAGACTATCAAGGAGATGTATAGCACATTCACAGACAATGTGAATTCCTTAAGAAGCCTTGTTCCAAAAATAAAGAGCAAAGCTCTAGTTAGGAAGATACTTCGACCACTCGCAAGTGATTGGGAAACAAAGATGACTATTATTCAAGAATCAGAGGATCTATCCCAACTCCAGTTAGATGACCTAAATGGAAGCCTCATGACCTACAAAGTTTAGTTAGAGCACATGAAAGAACAAGGAGAAAGAAAGAAAAAGAAAGATATAACATTCAAGGCTCTCACTGATATCGAAGAATCAGAAAAAGATGGAGAAGGCATTGCCTTTCTTTCACACAAATTCAGAAAGTTCCTCAAAAACATGAAGAATTAAAGGAAAAAGGAGGAATTAAAGGAAGAAGGGAGATATCCGTAAAGAGTGCTCCTTATTTCAAAAGAACACAGATAAGAAATCAAAGAAACCACCTCAAAGAGAAGGAAAGAAGGCATTACAAGTCACCTAGGATGATTTAGACTCAAGCTCAGAAGAGGAAAAAGCTTATGGTGTAGCTTTGTGGACTCATGGCTCTTAAGGATGAGGTATCATGTTTTACTTTTGATGAACTTTTAGAAGCATTTTATGAATTACATGATGAAGCTAAGGAACTAAAGGTTGAAAATAAGAAACTCACAAAAGACCAAGAAGTGAAAACTGCCTTTAAGAATAGATATGCTTCACAAAACTTACAACTATCACAAGAAATCACTTCCTTGAAAACTTGCATAGATTCTCATGAATTGGAATAAGGAAAACTAAAAGAGAAGTTAGCTATTCTTTGTTGAAAGTTGTAAAACATGGATTTGTTAAGAAAACATCATAGTGTAGCACGAATTATTATTCAAACAAAACTTAATAATGAGATGGTGAGTCCCAGTCGATGTCAGGGAGGTGTAATAGCGAAATTGATTTTTTTTTTTAATTTCTTTTCTCTACTTGCCTAAAATTGGATTCCAGTTTCGAGAGTGCGAGTATAAGATGCACTGGTTGCATTGTTAACACGTAAAACATGTGCGTGAGTTAGATAAATCACAAACATGAAAGTGTGCGTTTCAGTCCGCACAACTTCTATTACGGATGGCGAGTAGTAGAAAATGTATCGATCACTAGATCATTTATATCTTCTGAAATCAACATTTTTTTTATTGCAACAGATAGATATGTGAAGTAGGTGACTATTTTTTTTATTTCCTCAAAATAGCGCCAATACAATCATTTCTAGAGAATGCTTGTACATAGTAATTGAAGAGACTAGCTCTGTGCTAACAGAAAAGACATGCATGCATGGATCTAGGGAAGATTATGCATGCATTCTTAGAGAGAGTAATACTACTATTACTAGCAAGATAAAAATGCAAAAATTAAACTAAGAACACTAATCTAAGCTACTAGAAATTAGGGCATTAGAGGTGGTCTCCAATGGCCGTGTGGTTGGAGGTGGTAGGAGGGAATAGAAAGATGGCCAAGGTGGTGTGGCCAACCTCTTGAGAAAGTGGTGGAGGAGCTTGCTCTTGGATGTGGAGTGATGATGATGGTGCTTGTGAGTGGTGCAAGTGGAGGCGGTGATGGTTGCATGCACTTGAGGGGTCCAAGATGAAGATCCTTGGCTGTTCAAGGTGGTCTTCTTTTATAGGTTGAGGAGCCCTCCAGGAGGCCATCCAAGAAGCCTCTAGAATGGCTTAGGTGGTGGCTATTTTTGGAGAGGAGTGGGTCATCTTAGATCCACAATTTGTGGATCTAAGAAAGACTAGGTTAGGTTTTCTAGAGTCTTCCTAAGGTGGCGCCAAGTGTGTGTAGGTGTGTGTGTGTGTGTGTGTGTGTGTGTGTGTGTGTGTGGCATGTGTGGGTGTGTGTGTGCATCCCCTAAGTGGTCAAGTGGACCACTTGGTCCACTTCTAATTAGGTATAGGTTGGTCCTAAAAGGTAGGTCTAATTAGGTTTCTCAAAATAAGTTCATACAACCTATGGCAAAAGTGATTTGATCCAATTAAACTAATACAAGTTTAATTGGGTCAATGTGTGTGTAATTGAGAGAAAAAGTTCTTAATTAGATTAAGCTTGAGCCAATTGGACTCTCACTAAGTCCAATTTTACTTGTGTTGGTTAAGATTGAGCTCAATTGGACTCTATGAGTCCAATTGGCTATGTAAGGTGTAATTGACTTGGATCCAAGTCAATTGGGCTTAGTGAGAACCTAATTAGGTTCTTAGGAGAGTCTTAGGGTAGTGTACTAGGCTTAGGATACCTTAATTTAGGTTTCCTAGGGTGTAGGATTGGGTTTAGGGACCTTAGGAATCAAGATCTAGGCTTGAATCCAAAAATAATAAAAGGAGAAGAGTTCCATACATTTGATCTTAGGATCAGATAACTTATACTCCAAAATCATAAGTCTAAGTCTCTAGCCTGAACGTTCAATACTAAATCAGTATAAAGTTTAGGTTCTGTCTTAGGTTTCTGGAGAAATTGGACTTCTGACACCTTGTTTGAACATCCAATTTTGCAGCAGATTGGGTTCTAAGTCTTGCGAGTGGTATTTAAGGATCCTGGACATCCAGCATCCTACCTGGATGTCCAGAGGTGGGTTGGAATGTAGGTTTTGAGGTGTTTTAGGCTAAGGTGACTTAATATAAGGGTAGCTAAGGTTTGAGAAGGTGTTTATGGTTGTCCTAAGGCTAGGGATAAGTGTAGGGATGTCCTATGTTCTTCATAATTCAATTCACACATTAAAATCTTACAAGTAGTGTAGTATACCTCTTCCCTACATTATATCTTCATCTTAAGTAGCTTTATTCTAAGGCTTCTACTCCAGCTCTGTTGCAACTCTAGCTTCTATCCTACTTGAAGCCCATCTTCAGGTCATCTCCTGAGCTTTTGTTACCTAGAAACCAAATAATACACTAATCAGTACATTATTATAATATTATTTCATGAATATCTATGTAAAGCAAGAAAGATACAAGATATGCTACTAATGCATGAATTATGCTACAATTATGCTAAGTCGTAACTCAATTTAGGTTATTTAAGTTCTATGATTACTGCACAATCATACCCCCATGCCTAAATCTTGCTAGTCCCAAGTTATCTACAAATGGGTTCCTAGAGGATTGATTATTTTCATCAAGTGTAAGACTAGAGATTCTTTCCTTTTTCATTTTCATCCGATAATCTAGAAATCCAAACAATTATGAAAGTGTAGTTATGTAGCTTATGCAATGGATTTGAGTGAAAAGTTGATTCACCTCTAAAGCTTGTACTTGGCCCCTAGTAAAATTCTATCAAAATAGGCAAACTTCATCCCTCAGGATATAACAAAATATTCTGTAATTTCTTCCCTAGCTTTTAGCTTAGGCAGAGGATGTCTGAGTCAGGTGGGTTTGTATTTGGTGGCTCATACTCATTTCGTGCTACATATAGACTAGTACTATAGAATCTAGATTTCATGAATATCAAGTAAATCAACTCAGAGAGAAGTGGGGAAAATTGTGCTCTCTTTGGTTCCTTTGTACTTCCTCTCTCTTTTTCTTCTTGTCTTTTCTTTTTCTTTTCTCAAGCTCACAATCTCACCAAATTTACAAGTGTGATCCATATTTGGTGGTCTCTCATGGCATTAATGGTGATGTGTAATCATCGAGCGTTAAGAGATGTACGTTGTAGTACACTCAACAAAAACACAACAGCATTCAAATTTATAAAACTCAAAATCAATGTGAGTCCGAAGTCGTTCGCAAGGAGCAAATTGGCAATTTAATCCACTAATCACAATATTTGGAGAGATATGCAAGAATAATCAAAGTATTGCTCAATGTATAAATCAGAATAATATGGCAAGAAAATCATGATTCAGAGTGCAAAAAGATGGGGTTAAAATGGTGATTTGAATCATCAAATTAACCCTAGTGTTGAATCCCAACAATAAACTCAAATAATTGAATTGTAACCACAATCAAAGATCCCAACAGTATCAGAACCAACATAAGCAAAACCAAATCAGATGTCAGGCTTAGGCTTCAAATGCCTTAACTTTGAGAGAACCAAGTACAAGCACAAGTGATGCAAGATTTACACGATTTTATAAATGGGGGTTTTAATGTCGTTGTAACGTGTAAATCTAATCGCTTTTAAAATTTGTAAAACCTAGAAAGTGGGGTATCTAGGATCGTCCCAAGGGAGGTAGGAATGCACTTTAATACTCTCACTTGAAAATAGGAAATCAACTTTTTTTTTGTGATTTTTTTAATATAAGATTTTTTTATTTTGAAATAATGGGTGACAATGAAATAATAAACGGGAAATAGCTACACCTAACTTTCTAAAGCTAACACCTATGTGATAGAAGTAACCCCTCTCTAAGCTCACCCTAGGTACATGGAGACCTAGGGTAATTAGAGAACAGGAGTCAAAAAATACTAAAGTGAAAGCAATGAAAAGATGCAACAAAATTATAGAAAGGCAACTTTTATAAAAGAAGAAAAGTCATTTTACAAGAAATATAGAGGAATGCTTCTACTACAAAAAGAAAAGAATGCAAGTAAAATGAAAGTTCTCCCAAAGATGATGGCGAAGAGGGAAGGATTCTTGCTCTAAGCTCAGCTACTCCTGAGCTTGAAAAGAATCTCTCGAACTCCTTCTTTGAACTGCTCCTCCAGAGGTGCTGCTTCTCCTTCCTGGCAAACCCTAGAAATGACATGCCCAAGCTCCTCCAAGGGTCGAAGAATTCCACCCAAAAGAACTCCTCCTAGGATGGGTGTGCACCACCCTCTAGACCTCCTCCTGGACGTCCTCCTACCTGACTTGTCGTCTGGTTGGAGTGGGCACAAGAGAGAAGGAAAGAGGGGAATACACCAAGGGGATAGAGTATCCCCTTAATCTTCTTCTTCTCCTTATTCTCTTGGCCGACTATGGTAGGTGGAATATGGTGGAGGAATAGTGGAAATAATGTAGCCAAAGGTGCAAGTAACAGTGGTGCTTATGGGTCTTTTTATAGAGTGGAAGGGGTGGAGGGTGGTGTTGACTAGGGTTAAGGGAAGAGTGGTGTTGTGGATGGCTAGGATATGAAAGTTGGTCGATGAATGGCTGATTAGGGTTGGCGTAGAGGTGGATGGGTGTATTGGGTTGTGGTTATGATGGGTGGAGTAGAGTTGGCACCAACTCTTTATAGGTTATAAGAGGGTTGGAGTGGAGGTGGATGTAGGGTTAGGATTAGGTCTTTAGGTGGTAGTTGTTGGAGGGAGGGTGGATGTTAGGTGGCGTCAAATGAAAGGCTGGAGGTTTGGTGTGGTTGAAGGAGAGTTGGCCCCAATTTTTATGTGGTTAGGGTTAAGGTGGCGTGGAGGGTAGGTGTACGGGTAGGATGGTGTTCTAAGTGGTGGTTGTGGGATCCTAGGGTGTAGGATAAGTGGCACCAACCTAAAGGGTGCAAGTGGAGGTGGTTATGGTGGTTAAGGGTTGGTGCCATCCATGAAAGGTGCATTGGTTTGGCACCATCCTAAGGGGATTCTAGAAGGGGGTAGGTGTAAGGCTGAGATGGGTTTAGGAGGAAGGTGTAAGGCTAGGATGTGGGGATGTCTTGGCACCAACAATAGGAGGTTCTAGAAGAGGTAGTTGGCACCAATACAAGGTGGCTTTTGGTGGTGGTTGAAAGGTGAAGAGGTGCAAGGGGGTGTGTTTTGGCACCAAAATAGGTGGGTTAGGGTTAGGTTAAGTTCGGGTTAAGGGGGAGGATGGATGGCCAAGGAGTGGATAGCTTAGGTGGACCTAAGCTAAGCTAGCTTAGCTAGCTTAGCTAGTAGGGTAATAGTGGAGGGAGCTAGGGTTAAGGGAAGAGGAGCTGAGGGAGATCTATCTGGAGCTACACTTAAGCTGGTGACTGCTGAAGAGAATAGCAAGGAGCTACCTTAGTTAGCTTAGCTTGTTAGTTTTTTGCTAGTTGCTATGCCAAGCTAAAGTGAGCTGGCTTTGCTTAATTATGCTGAGGTGAGCTGGGTCTAATCCTCCCGAAGATAACCTAGCTAGCTTAGGTTAAATGGCTTAGCTCAACTAGGTTGAGCTGAGTGGAGTATCTGAGACCTGGACTTGAGCTGGCCTAAGCAAGTTGAGGTCATCTTTAGCTGTCTTGAGTTGAGTGGAGGTAGAAGTAGCTAGACCTGTGCTGAGGTGGACTCCTATCAACTTAGTTAAGCTAGCTAGAGCTCCCAGTGAACTGATTGGAGCTAAGAGGAGCTAGACTCAACTAAGTTGAGCTGGATCTGAGTTAACTTAAGCTAGGTTGAGCTACTCTGAGCTGCCATTCAGCTAAGATGAGCTAAATGGAGCTTAAGAGAGCTAACCCTAACCCAAGTAAGCTGGTATCCAGCTATGATGAGCTGGATTTAGCTGAGTCCTAGCTTGATTAAGCTTCTTCTTCACCTGTTGCCTTCCTCAATGTTAGGGTTTTAGAGGTCTAGCTATCTGATCATCCTTAACACTCAAGTAAACATGTCAAAAACAACAAAAATATTGCAATGCATGCCTAACCTAAGTGATGCCTAAATGTAGCCCCGAAACCCATTTGCGAAGTTAAAATCCTAAGAGCTAAGTTTGTTTTAGGACATAAGAATGATGATAAACTGGCATTTATCACACCCTCATGCTTATCTTTTGCTAGTCTCTTATCATAACTAATTGTTACAAAATGAATTTTTAGGGAAACTAATTTTTTTACTTTTGAGGAGAAGGAAATTATGGGACCTTGGTTAGCTAAAACACGAGAGGCACGGGATTTGTTAAAGATAAACATCGGGATTCGTTTTTGAATGCAAAGATTAAATGAACCGAGATCCTCAAAAAATTCACAAGTTAACTCTTTGTCAATTTTGGTGACCTGAAATTATTTTGTAGTTAGGATTTCTCTGGCTCTTGAATCCAATTCATAGCTTGCATAATCCTTTAAAACCTTGTGTCTATGCTTGTGAATGGCAACATTTATATGGTCATGTATTTGTTTAAAACTTTTTTTTTCAAATCTCACCGATGCTTATTCTTAGCTTAATCCTATAACAGATGTGTCAGGATCATCATTCCCGTCACCAATCCTCGAGGGGGCTTTGGCACCAGCACTTCGAGATAGTACTATCCAAGCCACCACCCAAGAGCTCACAACCCCAAAAGACAATGCGGTGTAAAGGGGCGTTCCAAGCAAACTCAAGCTCTTGCTATGACACTATGGGTAGAGCACCATCCAAGACACTTGAGCTTCAAAATTTGCATCTTAATGCTCCGTCTAAAGATATGAGATATAGATATAAAGGAGCACCAAGGTAGTAACATGTTGACATCACGTCCTCAAAGGAGGCATTTTCCTCCTCAGCAGTGGGAACTCAAACCAATGATCTACTTCAAATTTTACTAAGGCCAAACAAGGTGTTTTTCTAATTTCTAAATGTTTTTTTAAGTGCTAGCTAGTGTGTGAAATTTGACACAAGAAATTTGCAAGAGATGCAAGTTTTTGGATCGGAAACTAAATTAGGTAATTTCCAGGTCACAAAAGGAGATCAAGTCACCTGAACCATCATGAGTTCAAGTGGAATTTAAAGAAGGATACTTGATCTAGTCTAAAGATGGACCTAGATATTTTAATAATTAGATCCACATCCTTATCCATAGTTTGTTACAGATTAAATCCCATTGAACCTTAAAGTGAATCTTCAACCTTGGTCCCGATTTCAAAATTTCCTTAAAAAGTATTCAAAATTTCTTTTTTGGGTATGCATGTAGGAAATGACACAACAAAGTTGAATGTTTTTGGGTTTGGAAAATCCTGATTTGATCGTCAAAATTTTAAGACACCCCCCATGCTTAAGATATGGCATGTCTACATGCAATAGGGAGGGAAAAGAGATTACCTTGGCGAAGGCAGTCAAAATCTAGATAGTCAAAACCTCTGAAGAAAAGAAAAACAAAAAGTGAGAAAAATGATGGGTTACCTCCCATCCAGTGCTATCTTTTATGCCATTCAACCGAGCATGAATTGTAACAATGATAATTAGAGGGTTAGTTGGTTAAATCAAGAGTGTTGGATGGGAGATTCGAAGTATTATCTAGATAGGGCTTTAAACGCTGGCCGTTGACTTGAAAAGTAGTATTTCTTTTAGAATGAAAAAGATCAACAGCGCCGTATGGATAAGTTTTAAGGACAATAAACGGCCAATCCACTTGGATTTGAGTTTTCTTGGAAAAATTCATAATCTGGTGTTGAAAAGCCAAATGCATTGATTGGCATAAAAAAATTTTCAAACAATGTATTTATCGTGAAATTTCTTTGTTCAATCTTTATAAATCCATGCATTTTCATAAGAGAAATTATGTGATTCTTCCAATTCAATTAATTGCAATTTCCTGAGGGTACCGACTTTAGATAAATCCATGTCTAATTGTTTGATTGCCCAAAAAGCCCTATGTTTGATTTCTACTGGGAAATGGCATGCCTTTCCAAAAATCAAATGCAAAGGAAACTTGCCGAGCAAAGTTTTAAAAGCCGTACGGTAGGCCTATAAAGCATTGTCCAATTTAGTGGACCAGTTTTTACAATCGGGCCTAACCATCTTTTGTAGAATGTTTTTTATCTCACTATTAGAAACTTCTGCTTGGCCATTTGTTTAGGGGTGGTAAGGAGTGAAAATTTTATGATTAACCCCGTATTTGGAAAGAAGGTGATGGAATTGAGAGTGAGTGAAATGTGATCCTCCATCACTGATGATGGCCTTGGGAATGTCGAATCTCAAAAAAATATTTTTCCTGATGAATTCGACAACCACCTTGTGACCATTGGTGCGTGTGGATATTGCTTCAATCTGTTTTGATACATAGTCGACTGCAACTAGTATATACAAATACCCACAAGAGTTGATGAATGGTCCCATGAAGTTGATGTGTCATACATTAAAAATTTCAACCTCTAAGATTGGATTTAAGGGCATCATATTCTTCTGAGTCATGCTGTCAATGCTCTGGCAACACACACAGGTTTGAACAAAAGAGTGAGCATCTTTGTGCAAGCTAGGCCAAAAGAATCCAAAAGTGAGGACCTTAGTTGCAATTTTCTTGCCCGAAAATGTTCGCCACAGGCCATGGAGTGATAGTGTATCAAAATATCATGAATTTCCGAGTTGGATACACACCGTCGGATGACCAGATCAACACATATGTGGACAAGGTCGGGCTCCTCCCAAAAATAATATTTGATATCAACAAAGAACTTATCCATCCCATTTGATTTTTGGCCAGTCAGAGGGGATTCATTCTATTGCTAAATAATTCGTAATAGGTGCAAACCAGGGGAGGGTATTGGCAGTTAAGATGGTCTCAATAGGGAACACATTAGGAGGGGTCAACATATCATTCATCGTGTGATGAGAGAGATGATCAGCCACTACATTTTGCGATCCCACCTTATCCTTGATTTCCAGGTCAAATTCCCGAAGTAGTAGGATCCAACGGATAAGGCAAGGTTTCGCATCTTTTATGTTCAGCAGATATTTAAGTGCTAGGTGGTCAATGTATATAGTGACATGTGACCCCAACTAAAGACCAATTCAACTTCTATGAATTTCTGAAAAGTCCTTTAAAGATTTCTAAGACAAAGATCAAAGGAATCTCCAAATACAGAGAAGTCATCCATAAAGACTTCAAGACATTCACCTACCAGGTCAGAAAAAAATGCAAGCATACACCTTTGAAAAGACGTAGGTGCATTACAAACACCAAAGGGCATCCTTCGGAAAGTGAAGGTTCCGAAGGGGCAGGTGAATGTAGTTTTATCTTCATCCTCAAGGTGGACCGCAACTTGGTTATAACCAGAATAACCATCTATAAAATAGTAATAATCACGTCTTGCTAATCGCTCCAATATTTGATCAATAAATGGGAGCAGAAAATGATCCTTCTTGGAGGCGGTGTTTAGTTTGCGGTAATCAATGGACACACGCCAAGAAGTTATCCTAGTGGCTATATTTTGCCCATGTTCATTAGTGACAACTGTTAGTCTAGCTTTTTTAGGAACAACTTGAGTGGGACTAACCCAGGAGCTGTCAGAAATGGGGTAGATGATATCAACATCAAGCCACTTATAATCTCCCTTTTTACCACCTCCTGCATATTAGGGTTCAAGCGCCTTTGTGGTTGGCGGGAGGGGCGAGAATCATTCTCAAGATATATGCAATGGGTACAATAGGACAGATTAATACCCTTAAGATCAGAAAGGGTCCAGCCAATAGCTTTTCTATGTTTACTCAAAACTTGGAGAAGTTTTTCCTCTTGTGCCCCAGTAAGTTCAAAATTCATAATCAAGGGCATGGTCTGGTTTGGTCTAAGGAAAATATATTTAAGGGAGTCGGGCAAGGATTTTAACTCAAGTTGGGGGCTCGACTTCGAGATGATTTCTACCTTTTGATCCAGGGGTGAAGTGAGGTGGAGGGAGTTAGATGAAGAGTTATATGGAGAAGGTGTGGTTAGGGTGGGAGGGTGGGTTAAATCAGATTGTTCAGGAATCGTGTTAATTGCAAAGTAGGAACCCATATGTGAAATTTGCATTATTTTCTCCACTAAATTTTCAATCTCAAAATTTGAATCATCAAAGAAATCTGATTCTTGGAAACGCCTAGAAGCTTGAAAAATATCTAGGGTAATAGATTCACTGCTGCACATGATTTTCATCTTTCCAGAATTGCAATCAATATTGTCCTTGGCAGTGGCTATGAATGGTCTTCCAAGAATTATGGGGGCATTCTTTAAAGCTTCTGGTACCTCTATATCCAGGACCAAAAAGTCTATAGCAAATAGATAGTTTTTTACCCAAACAATGACATCCTCAACAATCCCCATTGGTTTAATTATAGATCGGTATGCTACTTGAAGTGTTACCTGGACAAGCTTTAATTCGCCAATCTTAAATTCCTCAAAAACAACAATGGGGATGAGATTAATTGAGGCATCAAGATCCACTAAGGTGAGATGAAAAGAAGTGTCATTAATGGTCACTTGAATCAGGGGGCGCCTCGATCTTTTCCTTTTAGAGGCAGTTTGCTTTGCACAACTAAGCTTACTGTCACTGGGAGAATCACGTTTCCTAGGTTTCTTGGCTGCCTTTTGGGGGTACACAAATCTTTTAAAAATTTGGCATTGGCAGGGATATATTTAATGGCATCTAGGATAAGGATATTTATTTCTAATTGTCCAAAAAGATCCATTAATTCCTTATCAGTGGCCTTGGATTTCTTTTTCTCACTGTGAGAAGAGTGAAGGGCACATGGAAAAGGTATGGGATTTTCCTGTTTTGCACTTTCAAGTTCCTGAACGGGGTTAGAGGAGGAAGGGGAAGAGTTGATCTGCTTTTCTTTGTAGTGGGTTTCTTGAGCAAGCAAAGGATCATGAGTAGTTTTCCCATTCCTCAGAGTCACTGCATTTGCAGTATGATTATTTCTAGAAGGAAGATGGGATGCCTGATTTTGATTAAAACACAGTGGATACTGGGGTGTTGGGTAGATAGGTTGATTGGGATATCCACCTTGATATTGATTCTGTTGATTGTTAGGGTTGGGCAAGGATTGGGATGGCAGGTTGCCAACAGGTCTATGATCAGGAGTAACCTTTACTTGATGTTGTAAATTGATGATCATGCAGGTTACTTTAGTCATTTGAGTCTACATTCCCTGCAGAGTCTTCATGATCTAGATGTTGATATCTTCCTGAGACGGCCCAAGTTGATATGTGTTTTTCCCATAATTCCCAAATTGATTTTGTTTGGGAAACATAATTTGATTTGGGGCTTTCTAGGAGGGATTCGAGTTGGTCCTCCAAGTTTGATTGTAAGAATTGGAGGGATTTCTAAATGCTCTTGGAGGGCTGAAATGCTCTCAGTGGTGTGGTAAAAAAGGTTTTGATTCATAAAATCAAAGGTCCCAGTTAGATCTTGTGAGAGTTTAGCTGAAAATTCCTGCCTAGTAGGGGTAGCATTAATATTGTGCAGATTTTCTCTTCTGAGAAGGTGAGGGGAGTTAGGGTAAGGAGCTTGTTTTTGGGTGAGCTTTTCTTCCATTTTCTTCTGGTTTATTTGCATTTGATCCAATCGTTGAGCTATCATGTGTAGATCATCTTGTGTGACTGGAACAAATGTGGATTTGGAGTCAATTTCATTGGCTCAGAGTCTTAGGTTGTTGGTTCTACCAAAAGTGTCCATTGAAGCCATATTAAATGAGTTTTTACTCATTTCTTCAAAAAGGAGGTAGGCACTTTCGACATCTTTATTAAGGAAATTACCCCCACATGAAGCATCCACGAATCTTTTTAATTGATCTTCTAATCCATGATAGAAGATATGCACTACTATCATCGTGGAATTTCATGGTGGGGGCAACTTCTAAGGAGTCCTTGAAATCTCTCCCAAGACTCATGGAGTTGTTCACCAGATTTTTGTTGAAAGGTCATTACTGATCGACGTAAAGCATTTGTACAACCTATCGGAAAGAATTTTTTAAGAAAGGTGCTATTTAATTGGGGCTAGGTAGTGATAGGACGCCCGACTATTATGAACCAATGAGAAGCCTTATCTTTCAATGAAAGAGGAAATAGTCTTATAAGCCACACTTCTTCCTGCACATTACGAGAACGGGTGGTTTGGGCGAGGACAGTCAGCTCCTCAAGGTGGCAAAAGGGTGAAAATGTTTGATTAAGTTCAAAATGGCAGGTTTTATTTCAAAATCCCCTTGGGGTATAACCACTCTAGGTCTCTCTTCATAATAAGATGGATCATAGAAATCCTTAAGAGGTACGAGAGGTCCGAAGAGTGGCTGACTCGATCTTTGGTTGGCTAGGTTTGTAACTATCCTAGCTAACTGCTGCTGGTTTTGTTGAAGTTAAACCAATTGGTCGACCATAAGAGAAAAGGGGTTTGTATTTTGATTTTGATGGCCACCTGGCTATTCAGGGTTTTGTGGTAGCTCCAAATGTAGGAGGTTAGGGATGGTAAAGTCAACTTGGGTGTCAGCTGATGGGTTAGGTTTGGGTTGGGATATGGAAGCAAAATTTTTTGACCTGTTTTCCATGTTGGATTCAGTGGAAGAAGAAAATAAGGATCTTTTGGTGCAAGGGGAAAAATCAAATGGTCCCTGGAGATATGGGTGCTAGGACCTTCGCCCGTGCATGCACTTGGAAGACGGGTAAGGGAGGAGAAGAGAGAGAGATGAGAGAAAGTGGGCAAATCAAACAACCAAGCCTAAACTATCTTAAGGTTGACTCATTGATGAAACCTAAGACTTGGGAACCTAATAAAGAAGAAACTAATAAGTGAACCCACTTCCTTAAGATTACTAGACTAGACTAAAAGAGGTGGATTAGGCCCAAGCATGTCCTGAGAAAATCACTAGGGGCCTGTGTAAACCCGCACCCGTCATTTAACTTCCCTCTAAGATTGTCACCGCATTTTCAAAAGGAATTAGGAGCGCTTAATGATTCTTAGATACCAGATATCAAACCTAGTTTTGGTGAAGTCCTTATGTGGTCAAATGACTACTAATTTTAATTTAGGCTTAGGTGTCTAATTATGCACGAGAATGTGGAAGGCGTTAATTGGGGTAATGCCCTGTTATATCGATTTCTGAGTGTGTGCAAATTGAAAGGAGTGATTCTAATGCCAATTCAAGTTGTCACAAAAAATTTTGTTGTATTTCTGCTTTTAGGATTTGATTTAGATTAATGTCTTTTAGGGTTTTCTTTTGATGTATTCAAATAAGTTTGAGTGTCACAATCAAAAGGAAATCAAGTTATATTGGTGAAGATAGATTTCCTTTATAATGTGGGACTAGAATAAATAAAGAGAAACCCTAATTGAATTGAATCCTAAATAGAAATTTCAACCGTCGCTAAATTATTTCAGGCTTTTCTCTTTACGTAGTGGTTCAAACAAAGCAAACAACACCACTACTGGAAGGCAAATCAAATAAGAATTCCAAAAAATATTTTTTATGATCCTAGGAATTCATTTAATTTTTTTAAAGATTTTTCTTTATGCTAGTGTCAGTCCAAAAATGATACCTAAGGGTATTTTTGACTTTTCAGTACCATCACCAGCCACCAAAATATTTGTGATTTTATATGTTGTGTAGAATTTTACAAGGATTCCAAAAAGTAAAATTTCAAAGAAATTGGATAAGTGAAAAAATTCCTAAAATTCATGGATGGTAATAAAATGATGAAATCAAAGGAGATGACCCCCCTATGGTCTAGGAATTTTTAAAAATTTTCGACAACTCCAAATGCTCTGAAATTTGGAATAGATGTTGTTGAGTTGATTTTAAATCTTTGGAAATTTCAAGATTTTAGGAGACCTATGGTATCAAGAATTGATTTTTGATGTCCGGACAAAAGTCTAGACTCGAAAATTAGAACACCAACACTTAAGGTAGAGTGGTGTTAAATGATTCAAACAAGAAAACAATAAGTTTTTAAAGTCACCACTCTACATAACTTAAATGTTTATGATCCTGAAAGCCTAATTTAATATTCTTTTTATAGTTTTCAAGTGAAATTATGTGATAGGTGAGAAGGCACTAACCTGAATCCTTGGGAAGAAAAGGAACTTCAAGATTCCAGAAGCCCTCTTTCTTCCTATAATGTCTGCACAGATGAAATCAAAGAAAGAAAAGGGGATGAGATCCATGTATCAAGCAAGAGAAATATAAAAATGCAAAGCTCTGCTTCCCCGGCAACCATGCCAAAAAGTAATGCGAGATTTGCACGATTTTATAATTGGCGATTTTAATGTCGTAACATGTAAATCTAATCGCTTTTAAAATTTGTAAAACATAGATAGTGGGGTATCTAGGGTCATCCTAAATGAGATAGGAATGCACTTTAAATACTCTCCGTTGAAAACAGTAAATCAACTTTCTTTTTGTGAATTCTTTAATATAAGATTTCCTTTTTATTTTGAAATAACGAGCAACAACGAAAAAGTAAACAAGAAATAGCTACACCTAACTTTCTAAAGCTAACACCTAGGTGACAGAAGTAACCCCTCTAAGCTCACCCTAGGCACGTGGAGACCTAGGGTAATTAGAGAAAGGGAGTGAAAACATACTAAAGTGAAAGCAACCAAAAGATGCAACGAAATTATAGAATGGCAACTTTTATAAAAGAAGAAAAGTCATTTTACAAGAAATGTAGAGGAATGCTTCTACTACAAAAAGAAAAGAATGCAAGTAAAATGAAATTTCTTCGGAAGTTGATGGCAAACAGGGAAGGATTCTTGCCCCAAGCTCAACTACTGCTAAGCTTGAAAGAATCTCTCCAACTCCTTCTTTGAAGTGATCCTCTAGAGGTGCTACTTCTCCTTCTTGGCAAACCCTATATAGGGCATGCCCAAGCTCCTCCAAGGGTGGAAGAATTCCACCCAAAAGAACTCCTCCTAGGGTGGGCGTGCACCACCCTCTAGACCTCCTCCTAGATGTCCTCCTGCCTGGCTTGTCCTCTGGCTGGCGTGGGCACAAGAGAGAAGGGAAGAGGGGAAGAGCCCCAAGGGGATAGAGTATCCAATTAACCTTCTTCTTCTCCTTCTTCTCTTGCCTAGCTTTGGTAGGCGGAATATGGTAGAGGAATGGTGGAATTAATGTAGCCAAAGGTGCAGATAATGTTGGTGGCTATGGGTCTTTTTATAGAGTGGAAGGGGTGGACATTGGTGTTGACTAGGGTTAAGGGAAGAGTGGTGTTGTGGATAGCTAGGATATGGAAGTTGGCAGATGAATGGTGGATTAGGGTTGGCAAGGAGGTGGAAGGGTGTATTGGGTGGTGGTTATGATGGGTGGAGTAGAGTTGGCGCCAACTCTTTGTAGGTTATAGGAGGGTTGGCGTGGAGGTTAATGAAGGGTTAGGATTAGGTCTTTAGGTGGTAGTTGTTGGATGGAGGGTGGATGTTAGGTGGCACCAAATGAAAGGCTGGTGGTTTGGTGTGGTTGAAGGAGAGTTGGCACCACTTTTTATGTAGCTAGGGTTAAGGTGGTGTGGAGGGTAGGTGTAAGGGTAGGATGGTGTTATAAGTGGTGGTTGTGGGATCTATGGTGTAGGATAAGTGGCACCAACCTAAGGGGTGCTAGAGGAGGTGGTTATGGTGGTTAAGGGTTGGTGCCAACCTTGAAAGGTGCCTTGGTTTGGTGCCATCCTAAGGGGATTCTAGAAGGGATACTTGGCACCAACACAAGGTGGCATTTGGTGGTGGTTGAGGGTTGAAGAGGCACCATATTTTGGTGCCAAGGTGAAGAGGTGCAAGGGGGTGTGTTTTGGCGCCAAAATAGGTGGGTTAGGGTTAGCTTAAGTTGGGGTTAAGGAGGAGGATGGACTTCCATGGAGTGGATAGCTTAGGTGGACCTAAGCTAGCAAGCTTAGCTAGCATGGTAATAGTGGAGGGAGCTAGGGTTTAGGGATGAGGAGTTGAGGGAGAGTTGTCTGGAGCTGCACTGGAGCTGGTGACTACTAAAGAGAATAGCAAGGAGCTACCTTAGATAGCTTAGCTTGCTAGTTCTTTTCTAGCTACTAAGCCAAGCTAAAGTGAGTCGACTTCTGCTGAATTATGCTGAGGTGAGCCGGATCTGATCCTCCCTGAGATAACCTAGCTAGCTAGAGTAGCTAGCTTAGGTTAAATGGCTTAGCTCAACTAGGTTGAGCTGAGTGGAGTCTCCGAGAGCTAGACTTGAGCTGGCCTGAGCTAGTTGAGGTCATCTTTAGCTGTCTTGAGTTGTGTGGAGCTAGAAGTAGCTGGACCTGAGCTAAGGTGGACTCTTGTCAACTTAGTTGAGCTAGCTAGAGCTCCTAGTGAACTGATTGGAGCAAAGAGGACCTAGACTCAACTAAGTTGGGCTAGATCTAAGCTGACTTTAGCTAGGTTGAGCTAAGTTGAGATACCCTAAGCTATCATTCAACTAAAATGAGGTAAATAGAGCTTAAGAGAGCTAACCCTAACCCAAGTGAGTTGGTATCCAGCTATGATGAGTTGATTTAGCTAAGTCCCAGCTGGATTGAGCTTCTTCTTCACCTGTTGCCTTCCTGAATGTTAGGGTTTTAGAGGTATGGCTTTCTGATCATCCCTAACACTCAAGTAAACATGTCAAAAACAACAAAATAATGCAATGCATGCCTAACCTAAGTGAGGCCTAAATACAACCCAAAAATCCATTTGCGAAGTTGAAATCCAAAGAGCTAGGTTTGTTTTAGGGCATAAGAATGATGATAAACTGGCGTTTATCAAGAACGCACAAAAGCCTTATCTCGAGCCTCGAAGGAGCCAAGGCACAATAACAGCACACCAACATAGAGGCGTAGGGGCCTCTTTAGATTTTAGCTAAGTGTTGAGTGAGAGAGTAAGGGCATGAATCCCAAATCTGCAGAGCAAAACCTATTTTAGTTTAATTAATCAACCATCTAGTAATTGGTTACACTTAAACCTATTTTAGACACCTACAGAGGACCAACCTAGACCTACCTAGAAGTGAACCAAGTGGTCCACTTGACCACCTACCCTTTGCTACACTTAGCCACACATTCACACACACACACATTCACGCACCATCTAGAGTATTCTTTAGATGGCACCACCTTTGGTTGCCAAAAATGGCAACCAAGGGAGTCCATTCTTTGATCTAGAAAATGTGCATCTAGGAAGGCCACTTCTCCCATCTTGACACCGAGATGGAGGTTCTTCAACATAACACCAGAGAGCCAAGCCAAGGGTCTATTTAAAGACCCCTTGGACGGCCTGTTGAGGATGCTTGATTGGGTTTTAGAAAGGTCACATTGTAATACAATCGAAAAAGCATTCAAAACAAATAAATTTTATTACTCGAATTTTAAGTCCGAGGTCGAACACAAGGAGCAAATGGAGTTCACGCACTATTCTCAATAATAGAGGCAATTTGAACACATGAAATTACTCAAAATCTAATTCAAAATGTAAAGCATGAGTTTATGAATAAAATAATGTAGCATAAAAGAGAAATTGGGAAGAATTGGACTATAAAATTGGAGGTCTTAAAAACGTTTGACTTTTCTTCTTCTCTTACTTCTTCACTTTCTCTTCTTTTCTTCTCTGTTCTTCTCGGCTTCTCTTCTTTCTTCTCTGGCTTCCTTTCTTCTTTCTTTCTCTGGCTCTTCTTCTCCTTCTTCTTCTTTCTTCCTTAGCTTTGGTCCTTCCTTTGTCGTTGGCTTCTTTCCTTCTCTGACTTCACCTTCCTTAGCTTCCTTTGTGGTCTTCTTCTCCTTAGCTTCCTTCTTCAGCTTCCTCCTTCAATCCTGAGGTTTTCCTTGAGCTTCCTCTTTCTTTCTTTTCCTACAAAGTGCAAAACCTACCCCTACCCTCCCCCGTGAACTCTCTCTCTTTTCTTTCTTAGGCTCGCTCTCCCAGAGTCTTTCTCGAGTAAACGGGTCGGATCAGTGTGCTCGGGACCAGGCACACCAGTGTGGGTGGTGTGTGAGTGCACAAGTAATCGAGTCAGGCTACCAGGTCTGCGGAGTGGTGAATCGTGGATGAGGCGTGGGGAGGCGAGTGGGACCTCACCCCATGTCAGGAGGCGATAAGCCCCTCACACAATTTCATCTTATACTGCTTCGCCTCCTCTAAAGTTACCGAGGTGGGACTAAATGTCCCACCTGCTTTCTTGCGAGCACCTGCAGGAGATCACTGTCAATTGCTGATGCTGCAGAGTTCTGGGATTCCAATTGCTGGCGTGAGGGGTTCACGAAGGGAGCCCACGCACTTGGGACCCTACTTCCGGAAGCCTGGGGTAGTAGGTGAAGGTTGCAAGCAAGCTTCAAGCCTGCTCTAATGGCGGTGGAGGTCAGAACCTGTGTTCAAGCAACATGGCCTTGCACCCTCATTAGAACACGCAGGAAGCTTCGCCGTGGCACGGCGAAGATGGCTCGGTGGGTGGTGTGGTGTGGTGTGGGGCGGCTTGGGCATGCGTGCCTAGGTCGTTCTGTGGCTGTTGTGATGGGTTTGTTCGGGGGAAGAATGTGGAGAGTGTGGTGGTTGATGGAGAGGGGGGAAATGATCAGTGGAAGGTGGCAGAGCTTTTGAGGTGTTTGGCGAGGTGGATGGGTGCGTGGAATGATGGGAGCACCTCGTCGGTGGTCTGCCGGAGGTGGAGACGATGGTGGTGGTCTATGGTTGTCGATGGGAGAAAATAGAAATAGAGAGGGGGAAAATAAAGAGAAGAGAGAGGGGAAGTATCTGACCTATTGTATGGATGAAGGGGGAAGAGATGGCGGACGGCGTGTATCTGCTGCCACCGGAGTCGAAGATCCCAGTTAGAAGGGGACGGCGATGACGAGGAGGTAGCTGGCGCGGGCACAGGTATGGCGTGACGTGGACGACGGAGATAGAGACAACTCTACCACTACTATTGTGGTAGAGAGATGAGAGGAGAAATAGGTCGCCAGAGCTCGTTGGGTGTCTGCAGGAGGAGAAGAGACGAATTTGAGGGGTTGTCTCCGACCAAACCAAGCTAAGGATGATCGGCAGGATTAGGGGACCTTTAAATAGCCTCTGGCAAAAGGCCTTGTGCTTGGAAGGTAAGCTTCCAAGAACTGGCAGCCTAGCCGGACATAAAGGTGAGAAATAGCCAAATCTTTCATGCGTTCACATGAGAGATTGAGTGGCAATCAGGACTTGAGTTTGGGTTCACACAATCGGGAATTCTTTAGAGAATCTCCCTTTCAAATTTGAGAGGGAGTCTCTGAGGAATCAAGGAGAAATCCCCCTTGAATCCTCGCTGGAGTAGAATTCTTCCACTGTAATGGTGGAGGGACCTAATTGCAAAGAATGATGAGGAAGATAGGGGTGTCTGCAAGGTTTTCAAAAGTTAGGGGCATAAAAGTAATTAGGTTGGACTATTTTGCAAAGTAGGTCAAGGTGAACTCCCCTTAGGTCTAAATTTTGATATAAACCTAATTTTGACCCAAGGAATCCAATGGTGAAGTTGGATTTTAGGTTTCACCACATTTGACTGGCCATTTTGCACAAAAACTCAATTTAGGGCAAATGTTTGACTAGGACCCCTATTAGGTCAAAATAGGTTCTAAAGGCCAAATTGAAGGTTCTAAACCCTAGAGGATATTTTTCCATGAATTTTAGAGGGTTTAGGAGAATTTTATTCTGACCAGAACCTTGTTGAATTAAGTGGGTTAGCTTTAAGGTTACAAGAAGTCATTTAATTCCCAGATTTCATATTGACCCTTTTCTGATTGAACCAACCCACTTTTCATCTTGTTAAGACCATTTGACCTATGTTTAGCCCCTAAGAAATCCCGTTGTTGCACTGCAATGGTAAAATTGCAGTTTTACCCTTTGTTTCTTACTTTTCTTTCAAACTGATTATTCCTTGAGTTAAGCCCTTCATTTGGTTATGTAGGAGCTTTTGTTCTCTTTTCTAAGTCAAAATGAGCTAGTTAGGGCTCATGATGGTGTTCCCATCATGGCCACAAGCCCCTGTCTAGCCATTCACCTTTAGCTCCATTCCATGTGCACCTCCATCCATGAGCTCCATCACCACTCCCACCTCCATGCCCAAGGAAAGAGAAGCTCTCCACCACTTCTCAAGAGGTCGGCCTACCCACCATTGGTCGCTCCTCTTTCTCCTTCCTACCACCTCAAGCTCCACAGGCCATTAGAGACCACCTCCAATGCCCTAATTTCTCGTAGATAAGTTGTTCTTCGTAGTTTAATCTTCGCATTAGATTCCTGCTTAGTAGTGTAGTCATTCTCTACCTGAATGATGCACGCGTAATCTTCCGTAGATAAACGCATGCATCCATTTTCTGCTAGCTAGAATTCTCACTTTAATCATTCTTGTACAAGCTTTCCTCAACAATTGATTGTAATGACAATATTTGTGATGGAAATCATCATTTTATCTACCTATATTATGATCATGAGTTGCCTAATTTAATTTCTTATTACATTGCAACAAAATATTTGTTCCAAAAGAGATAGAAGATTTGACGATTAATGAATATTCTAAGTCACCATCATATAGTTAAGACAATGTGCACAAACACGCATACTTTCACGTTCATATTGTTTTTGACTCACACACATTCTTACGAGTTAACAACACAACCGGCAAATCCTATGTTCGTATTTTAAACATTGGACTCCAATTTTAAGCATGTAGTGAAAAGAATCAAAATCAATGTTGCTTTTCTAAATGCCTCCCTAAGATTCATCGAGACTCACATCTCGTTAACTTAATTATTTTGTTGAGTCATATTTCGCAACTACACTACGGTGCTATTTAAATCAAATACACGATCTACGACTCCAACAAATGGCATCGTTACCAGGGAGGCAATGCAATTTTGATTTGTGATTTTTGAGAGCTTAATAGTGACAAAATTGCTTCTGCTTGCTTTATGATGCGCAAGAAATAAAGAGTGGAATCTACGCACACATCAAGCGCAGTTGAAAAAATCAGGTGCACATCTTTATCTTAGCTTAGGATTTCCCTTTCTAAACCCTAAGTAGATTTGAATTCCAAGTAGAATTTGATTTTTGAAAAAAAAATCTGCATATTTTCTTGAAAAAAAAATTATGTTTTAGATTTAGGTTTTCTTTTGAATCTTAGTTTAGAGTTTTTGTTTGGAAAAAAAAAAGAATAAAAAATTAGAAAAATTGTCCCTTCCAAAAAGTACAAAAAAATTTGAAAAACTTTGAAAAAAGTTTTGAAAAAGAATTCAAGAAATGAAAATTTTGTTTTGGTGGAAAAGTTTGGATTTTGAATTTCAAACTCTTTGAAAAGCTTTTTCACCATCTCAACAAATTTAGGCAGACATTATTTATGAATTAAGAATTCAATTGCCAAATATTTATTGAGCCAAAAATTTTGAAATTAAAGCATGAGCTTTATTTTCAAATCAGCTTTACAATGGCACTGTTCTTTAGAAAAAAATTCAAATTGTGGAATTTTCAAAAATTCATGAATTACAAGGGGTCAAACTGACCTAGATTCAAAAATTTTTAAATTTCAAAAAGCTATTTAGAATAACATGCAAATCAGATCAGACCAAAAAAGGTGGGATTTGAAATATTATCAAACTAGCTTTCATTTCCATACTTTTCTCAAATTGTTGGAGTTTATTTGATACTGTTTCAAATTTAAAAATTGACATGGGGTCAAAATTCTAGATCTGACCCCCTGACACTTAAAAATTCATATTTATTAGGTTGAAATACTAAAAATTTCAAAAAAATATTCTCTAGAAAGCTAGTGGAAAATGTAATCTGGCTGTCAAATTTCAAATCCATTGGATTCAAATTTTGCCGTAGAGAATAGTTTGAATTTGAATACTGGTCTACAACACAATTAGAACTCGCATGAACCCTAGGCTCAACTTTTAGGGTTACAACCTAAAGACCACATTGGGCTAACCTAGACTTACTCAAGTCTAGTGACTAGCCAGCTTGCTTGGTACCTTATGGACCACTTACCAAAAACAACAAGTTGAAGAAAAAGGTTAAGAAGAAACTACCTAAAACATGTTAATTAACCCGAATTCATTATCATACTACAAGGTCATCACAATCGCCTTAGCCAAACCTTGGACAAATCTACGGGGTAAAATCAAACGATCGTAGCTGGGGGGTACAAAGGAACAGGAGGCGAAAGCTAAACGAAGAACCTTCCCCGTAGTCCCCTTGTCTAGATCGGCTGGGTTAGCTTGGGGGGTTGGGATTACTTGCAGTCGGTTGTACGATGAATTTTTCTTCATCAATTAGAATCATAACAAAAAATCTGATCACCTAACCCTAAGGACCAATTAATTGACAAGGCCTTAGCCTTTTCTGGCTTGGTTGCACCAACCCAGGGGTTGGGTGGAGTATATAAGGAAGGACGTCACTTAGACCTCAACTAGTTGGATCTTGGGAGCCAATCCCAAGGAGGCAAAGGTGATTTGTCTAATTGCTCAGACCATCTTCTCATCCTTCTACTCTCTTGGCCAAAATGGCTAAACCTGGACATGGACCTGGTCAGGATCTAGGAGATTTGGATCCGATGGCTCATTTGGAAGGTTGGGCCACTAAATCAGAATGACCTTAAGAACCAAACACAAGGTGGAGGAGATGACTTTTCACTTTGCCTGATCCTTCCTCTCAAATTGCTAAAATGGGTAACCCATATCCTGACCCTGGTCACTATGACCAATACCATTTGGCCCCACAAAGGACCCCATCTTATGTCCCTGGGTATGAATTTCATACTTCTGCATCTCACCCATGGAATATTGGAAGACCTATCTCACCTCTCGAAACCCCTGATGAATTGCCACTACATATACGACCGCATTTCAGATTATAACGAATGATAGAAAGGACTAAGGAAAAGGTCGCAATTTATCTGCATGAAGTCCAAACTACCATTGATCCGGAACATAGACGAACCTAGATTCCAGCCCAAGAAGCTTTAATGGCGGCCCTTTAGGAATTAGAATCCTTGACAAGGCTAACCAGACATAACCGAACACTTCAAGAAATACTGCTTTGCAGTATCAAGTGGAGAATAGCCTCAAGGACCTCGAAGAACCTGAAGTGACTACACCTAAAAGTGCTACAAGGGATTCGTTGGGCCAAACACTCAAAATGAACTCATGGGGAGAAGCATTAGGTGTGGATATGGGGCATGAGCTGGGAATATCCAAATGGACTCATCTGAGAACCCCATTCAGTAAAGTGATGGGGAAAGGATTAGTATCTCCAAAACTGACTCCCAATCTGAATACCCAGAATCTTGGGGGATACCTCATGGGTTGGACAACCTGGCTGAGAGGAAGGAGGTAGATCCACATGAGGATATAGATCTTGATGGAAACCTTGAGGTACGAGCATCCCACTTGGAAGAATCAATTACTCCTGATGATCATACGTGCTTGGATGAATTGAGTGCAACATCTGGATCTAACACCACTAATCAATCTGAGTCACTTCTCATGGGAAGTGAATCCAACCTTAATCCAACATCATCCGATTTGTATCTTTCTCCTTCCACCAACCAAAATGATGATGGAAATGCTGACACTGCACCCTCTACTCCTAATGTTGATATTCAGATACTTGGAATGGCTTGGGATGACTCACCTAGGGAAATGGAAATGCTATTTGATGAGGAACCTACTACTTATGAGGGTGAAATACTGAGCAGAATGAATTGGGGACTTACAATCCTAGTCAATCTAATGGATGGCTTGATTTGGAGACTGAGATAGCTTTTAATGAAATTGAAATCAGTACTGATGAGGATGAGATAATTTCTGACGAGGATTTCAGTGACTTATATGTAGAACCAGCATTTTCACATATACCCTCATATAACCCAGGGTCTGGGGAGATCATGATTTTTGATGTCGATCACCATTATGAAGAGCCCTATGATCCAGACTCTGATGCTGACATGCATTTTATCAATTCACCTCCTCAACAATTTCCCATTGAATTCTGGAACATGATTGATTAGTAGAATTGGCATTATGATCCTCATTCTAATTATCCTCCACTTCTTACCCCTATTCGACATTCTACTATAGATAGACTCTTTGGAGTAGGGATGCATAATCAATTAGTTCGCATCTGTGAACCACTAATTCTGGGATCACACGAACACATCTTCCGGTTGATCTTAACCTTCTCCGATGTAATCATTGATCTATGTGATTGAGTTTTCAGCTAGTTGGAGGCATTAAACTCAACATTTATAAAAAGCATTTGATATCTTTCTATACATAGCATATTTTTTTTCAACATATTTATTTGCATATTGCATACCGTCAAGTTGGCTTGTGCTGAACGACAATTCAAGAGCAATTCTAGGTGATTTCTGCCCACTTACTCCCTGTCATGCTTTATTTTCTTTTATATTCATGCATGAGGACATGCAAGAACTTAGGCAAGGGGGGGTAGATACATCAAAACTGAAAATTTTTATACCAACAGTTAGGGAAACCTCAGAGCAGCATGTTAAATGTACTTTAGGGTCATAAATTTAAGAACTGACTCCACGTCCAATGCTTGCATTGGAGCTAGAAATCGTTCCCAATAACCACTTCCAACTCGTTCGCTCATCTTTTTATTCTGAATTAAGGACTAAGCTAAATGTAACCCAACAAGGGAACAACATTAAAGTACAAATCAGAAGAGGTTATTTGTATAAAGCATATATACATATTGCATTCATGTATAAGATTTTTATCAAGAAGATACATTAGGGATTTTTATCCTCTAGTTGATTCCTGTAATCTGGAATCCAGTACAAAATTTCACACTCACACAAAGATTTTGCAATGGATTCACTGTGAAGTCTGATAAACGTCCTTAGTTTGTCGAGAAGAAGCAGTGCTTCTTTTCCTGAACCCCTAGATAGTGTTACGGAGTCAGGCGATTCTTCAAAAATCCACTAAATAGTGTGAGACGAGAGGAGAGTGTTACTAGTGCTCTAAGATTAGTGCAAGGAATCTTGAATTCTAGATAATTGAGTGATGATACCCAGAGTTAGGCACAGTTTTGCTCTCAGTTCTCGTGTATAATTGATTGTGTGAATTTTTTAGAGCAAACAACTAAGGCAAATACGGGGAGATCAAATTCTAATAAAACTAGGACTAAGGTGGATGGTTACAACCATTTTTTATGGAATCCTCAGCTGAAGGAAGGTATTGATGTCAGGGTCAGGAACACACTATCCTATCTCTCTCCTCCTGATGCCGAGACTAGGCACTTTCACAAAATAAGCCACCCGATATCTCTTGAACACCACCAATCCCTAATAATTCCTCCTGAATAAAATTCGCATATGTCATGTGCTATATTGAGTTGTGTTGAAAAAATATATATAGAAAAAAATTTTATTAGAAAAAAATTAGAAAACAAAAAGAAGAAAAAAAAGAGAAAGAGAAAGAAATATATATATATATAGAAAAAGAGAGATAGAGAGAGAAATTTAGAAAGAACAGAAAAAAAGTGATGAATTTGTGATTGTTTTAGTGTATATTTCAATTACATTGAGACAACATTACCCACCACATTTGCGATCCACCAAATATGGCCTTAACCTACCTTTTTGTATTCCTAACCGCCCATATACTGGCTAAGGAATTTTGACTTAGTGTTAGGGTTATTGGAACTCTATTAAAGTGTTAGTGCCATGTGAGACCACCAAATATGGAATATATGTGTAAATCCAGTGAGATTGTGAGCGCAAAAACGAAAACAAAGAAAAAAAGAAAAGAAAAGAGAAAAAGAGAGCAAATACAAAGGAACAAAGAAAGCATAGTTTTTCTCTCTTTTCTCTGGGTCGATTCACTTAATAATCTGTGAATCTAGATTCTATAGTATTAATCTCTATGTAGCACCAAAAGAGAGTGAGCCACCAAATACACACCTATTTAAATTAGACATTCTCTACCTAAGCTAAAAGCTAAGGTGGAAATCGTAGAATATCTTGTATACCTCGAGGGAAAAAGTTTGCCTATCACGTTAGAATTTTACTAAGGATCAAGTACAGGCTTTAGAGGTGAATCGGCTTTTCACTTGAATCCATTACAGAAGCTACAAAGTTTCACTTTCACAAGTGTCTGGATTTCTAGATTTTAGGATGAACACGAAAAGGAAAAGAATCTCTAGTCTTGTGCTCAATAAAAATAATCAATCCTTTAGGGACCCAAATGTAGACAACTCAGTTTTGCATTTACTTAGGACTAGCAAGATTTAGGCATGGGGTATGATTGCGTAGCAATTATAGGAATTAAATGACCTGAATTAAGTTAAACTTAGCATAACTATAGTCTAATACATGCATAAACAACATACATTGCATCTTTCCTATTTTATTTAGACATGCATAAAATAATGTTATAATGTACTAATTAGTGCATTATTTGGATTGTAGGCAATATGAAGCTCAGAAGATAGCCTGAAGCTGGATCTGAAGTAGGGGAGAAGACAGAGCTACAGCAGAGCTGGAGCAAAAGTTTGGAATGAAGTTTCAAATAAAATAGGGATGAGGTATACTGATGAGAACCTCATCATGAGCCATAACTAGCTCATTTTGACCTAATACAAAGGATAAAAGCTCCTACATAACTCAAGGAAAGGCTTAACTCAGAGAACTCTGAGTTTAAGGAGAAAACAAGTCAAAAGGGGTAAAAATGCGATTTTACCAGTATAATCTGCATACAGGTCCAAACATAGGTCAAACAAACCAAATAAGAAGGAAAGTGGGATGATCTGATAAGGGTTACAGCAATTCCAAGGAACTAAATGATAATCTGTAATCCTAAAACAAACCCACTTCAATTCAAGAGGTTCAAGGCAAAGCAAAAATGGAATAAACCCTCTAAAATTCATAGAAAAATAATCTCTAGGGTTTAGAACCTTCAATTTGGCCTTAGGAACCCATCTTGACCTACATTGAGAACCATACCCAATTAATAACTTAATTTGGGTTTTTACGTAAATTGACCGGTCAAACAAGGTTTAATCTAGAAATAAAATTCACCATCAGATTCCTTAGGTCCTAATTAGTCATGTATAAAAACTTGAGCCTAAGAAGAAACCTTCTTGACCAACTTTACATTTTGGTCCTCATCTATTTACTTTTTGGCCCTCAACTTTTGAACCCTCGCATTTTGGCCCCTAACTCTCCTTCGTTCTTTGCGTTCAGGTCCTCCCTGCAAAACCTGCCAGCACCATGCTCCGGCGACCTTGCGCGGAGCATGGCGCCGCGCAGGGTGAGGGGGAGGGCCTGCCAGGACAAATGGGGGTGCCCTGCGTCGTCAGCCATCGCAGGAGCACCCCCCTGGTCGCTGCAACCCACCATACCGGCCATGAGAACGCACGGACGGTATGGGTCTCCATCTCCGGCGTCCTCCGGCGAGGGAGACACGTCGTCTCCCTCCGCCCTCCTCTCTGATTCCGCCTCTATAAATACCCCCGTCGCTCCGCCGTTCTGAGGAGCTCGGTCCTGACGGAGAAAGACCCCCACTTCCTCTCTTCCCACTCCGACAGGAAGCCCTCCAGCTCCTGCGGCCTCCCCTCTTCCTCCTCGTCGCTCTGCCGCACTACCAGCTGCAGGGTTGCTCTCCCTCGCTCTTCCCGCACCATGCCGCACCCAGCTGGCGCCTCTCCGGCCCTCTGCTCGCCGCCGCCCCTTCCCCCAGGCATCTTCTTCTCCGGTGACAGTCGATACGACTGTCGCTCACTCCGGCCCCTCCTCCTCCTGCTAAGTAGGTAGAACTCCTCCTCTTCCTCCCCTCTTCCTTTTCCTCATTTTACATCTTTACTGTTACCTCGATTCCGACCAATCACCCTCACCTTCTCCGCCTCCGGCCATCCTCCGGCGAGCCGCTCCCATCACTCCAGCAACCCACACGGCTCGCCGACCACTGCAGAACCTCCGCCTCCTCACCCTGATCAACCTCCGCCCTTCCACTTCCCCCACATCACCCTCTGCAACTCCACCGAACAAGCCAATCTTCCGACCCACAGTCCGACCTAGGGCAGCTCTTGGGCTCCGCCCCGCCGCCTGCACACCCCTCGACCACCTTCGCCGTGCCACGGCGAAGGTCCTCCGCGTTTCTGATTGGGCCGAGAGGCCGTTTTTCTGTGGGCAGGTACCTGTGCTTGTCACCGCCATTGTTGAAGCGAAGCAGCTTCTTCACCTGCTGCCCCAGGTGCGAAGCGCCCAGGTCACCCTCCCAGGCTGTGCGGGGGCACTTCGGCAAAGCGTTAGGCTGCAGTTGAGGCGAAGCTCTCGCGCGAAGCCCCCGCGCTTCGCCTCGACTGCCGCTGCTTCCTCCGCGCAGGCACCCAAATTGGGGTGGGACATTTAGTCCCACCTCGTAACCTTTCAAAGGAGAGCGCCTGCATAAAGGCAAAAAGAGCCTTATGCTCGTTGCCTCCTGAGCACGGGGTGAGGTCCCTCTCACTCACTCGCTCGCTCGACCCGGTCTCGTCCGTGCTCACGCCTCGCGGACCTGGCCCGACCTGACTTAGACTGACCTGCACTCCTCGCCCACCACTCACGCCGGTTGGCCTGGACCCGGGCGCGACCCGTACCCGGCAACCCGGCAGCTCTGGGAGAGCTTTCCTAGGAGCGGCTTCTGTGAGAGAGAGACGCGGGGGAGGGTAGAGATAGGTTTTGCCCCTCTGATCAAGCGGTGCAAGTTTGCAGGCAGAGGTGAAGGAGAAGAACCGGAGAAGAAGACTGACGGAAGAAGAGCAGCCAGGACTGCTCGAAGCAAAGAGGAAAAGGCGAAGAAGAAGAAGACGAGCGAGGCAGAGAAGAAGGACGACGAAAGCTGAAGGAAGGAGCACCGAGCGGCACTGTAGCAGCGGCGGTTTATGTCGTCTGATTGGAAAATCAGACGACGCTCTGAAGGCAGAAAAGAGGAAGAAGAACAGGATAAGGACCGCTCTGCAGAAAAAGAAAGAGACAAAGCAGAAACAAGAGCTGAAAGACGAAGAAGAACATCACCCACTGCTGCAGATAAAGAAGACAGAAAGAAGAGGAAGACCACAAGGAGATAAAGGAACCAAAAGCCAAAGAGAAGAGAAAAGAAAGAAGAAGACAGACGAGAAAGAAGAAGCCAACAAATTTTCATCTCTCTCTATCTATCTATATTTTTGTAAAAGAAACTTTGTACCCCTAGAATACAACTTGCTCCCTGAGTTCGACCTCGGGAACTCTTTTATTTTCCGAGTAAAAAATTATATATTTGAAATGATGGCAATAACTGGCTATACTACAACGACATAACAATAAAACCCGATTATCTCTTCACGCCATCGCTATCAATTTGGCGCCGTTGCCGGGGAGCAACGGCTATTCTATAGGTAAACATTCCTGGTTCTTTTTAGTTTCTGATAATCTCCTCTCTTTTGTGCAGCTACAGGAAATCAAGAAGACAAGCAACCGCACGACAACCACTCCGAGGACAGCTACAGGAAATCAAGAAGACAAGCAACCGCACGACAACCACTCCGAGGACAGGTAATTTTTTCCTCTCGCTATTAACCCCTAAACACTAAAGAGGAAGAAAAGAAAAGAACAAGCAATGTAGGGCTAACCTGTCTTCCATACTTAGTAACCATAAAAAGTTGCATGTTTTCAACCCATTATTCCTGCACACTATTAAGGGTATTTAAGGGCTAACACATTCTTGCTTGAGCCCTAATTACCCAACAAAGAACTAACTGGACCAAGTAGAGCCAACATAAGATTCAACATTAAGGTTTTAGAGACACACTACTTAAATCAAGAATGGAGAAAATCCAAAAGAAGTGTGCCTAAACCATTGATTGAACATACTTATTCAGAGAAACCCTAAACAATTGGCTCTCTAAACACTTGAACCCAAAAAGAAAGGACCCAAAAGCTCTCAAAGGAACAAGAGGTAAAGTTGACCCCTTGGGTCAACCAACCTTAAAATTATGTCACTTTCTCACTCAAAATACCTAAGAGATCAAGTGTAACTTTAAGCACCCTGATCTTAAAGTAAAATTAGTAGACTTAAGAGGTCAAGATCCCCATCCTGGTCTACCTGGAACCGCAGTGACAAGAGAGGTCGGGTGGGGGAAACCCTGTAACCCGTGGGGACGCTCTACCATGTAGGGGTCTTCGTGGGACTCTCCCTCTCTGGCTGCCCAGGTAATTCTCTGGTGGACGATCTTTCTGATCAAGGGGTCCATCTGCCCCGAACCTCTACAGTCACCCAACATTTTTGGGTGTCTTGATTGGGTCCAGCACCTGCTTATCTCATCCAGTCCTTCAGTATTTTGCAGGAGGTCCTTGAAACCTCCTATAGAAATTCACTCTCCCCGAAGCTAAGCCTCGGCTCCCTTGTTTTTGTAGAAATCATTCACATAGCCCCTCTTTCCTCTGATTCTGAACAAAGTCCCCTTCTTCCATTAATTCAAACTTCTGATTCTATCTTGATTCCACCACCTGATTCGAAGATGCAGCCTAATTACCTAGCAAGACTACCATATAAAAAACCTGAATATCTGAGATCCATGAAAGATAAGATGATTGAGGATGCCCTTGAATTTTATGAAATCAAATATAAACCCTCAACACCAATAGAAAACATTCAGGTTGATGTCCCAACAACCACAGCTTTCATCATAAACTGTGCCCAGATTCTATTGACAGAAATTTCAAAAGGATCAACCCGAGATATGCTCATGACAGGATACATTGAGATAGAAAAATTACACCAATCTGAATACCTTCAATGCTTGACAAATCCTGTACTTTGGGAACAACACCAAGATGCCCTTATGAAACGGGTAGAAATGATGAAATTAGTAGAACAAATTATCAACCAGAAATACCCGTATATACCAGAAATAGAGGATGAACCATCTTGGAACAGTATTAAGGAACAATCCAGTTTCCCAGATCTCGGGACTGAGGCAAAAAATGGTTGTGGAATCCCAACCCAGATAGAAGACAATGTTGAATTAGGTTGGGATATTGCAGGAGAACACAATGATGAGCCAAACTTAGACCATGAATTGCCAAGCCTAGAATTTCAGAACTCCTGCAATAATGAGATCAGAATTGAACCTTCTGAGGGTATAAATTCCGTCCCTTATTTTGATAAGGTGGCCCTCGAAGGTTATTCGGACTTAGGTTCTAATAATTCTACCCACATCCTAAGCCTAGAACCTAGATCTGAAACTTATTGGGAAGATTATGAGGCCCCTTATGAGAAAGATCAAATTTTTACAGAATATGATTCCGGGCCTCTATTTGATGAATATCCCTCTCCAACATCTTCAGAAAATCTGATCGATTTTCCAGAGAACATGCCAATTTATGATACAGAGACTGAGGAGTTGGACGAGTTGGATTTTAATTGGGTCTATCCTACCAGCTTGGAGCTTGAGCCTAGACAGAATACCTTTTCGAGCCCAGAATTGACATATAGGCTAGACCCCAATCAGGCTGCTGATTCCACATCTGAGGATTTTTGCTGTGGTGGAATTCATGATCATGAATCTCATTTTCGCCAACTCTCCGACAATTTCAGATCCGACTATAATTGCGGAGAGATTCCCCTTCCTAAACACACCAGGCCTATCTACGACCTCAATTCTCATGACTCTGACTCCGACTCTGAGGTCCTGATTCCTGAGATCACTGATAACACAGAATCATTCCTTTTCGATCCTCAGGATCCAAAAACAGAAAATGCCAAGAGTGATTGCAACCCAGAATCCAAATCTTTTCTCAATTCAGATTTCTTTCATCCTACAGACACTCTTCCGGCATTTGATAGTTACCCAGAGGACTCTCTACAGAAAACCACCTATCATCCGTTTCCAGAAGAGCCCTTGTACACAATGGCCACCTCATCCGCACACACAGAACGGATCAAAACCTCTTCCAAACCCCAACCCGCAGCTGGACTCAATTTCTATTCAGATTCACCTCTCACCGAGCCGATTGCATTTCCAACTCGGGTTCTGAACACTGATCAGACTACATACCACGCCCCATCATTCTCTGATCACCCCTATAGGGTTTCCACGTCATTCATTGATTATTCTACGGATCCCTACTCTGACCAGGCTAATTCGACTCAGCCAAACCCTGCGTTTACACTTCCACATCCATCTGAGCTTCATAGTATATGGTGGGTTCCACACCTTTTTATCCACATCTATCAACCCACCAGATTGATTGGGTTTGGGCTGCATCATCAGCCTGTTGATCTGAACAAGCACCTGGTTGGATCAACCAGGCACTTAATCAAGGTGCTTGTCTTACAAAACTCTGCTGATTTGACCATCCCCTCTCCATCGCATTTCCCGCTTGGCTGAAGGCATCAAATTTAGCGCTCAACGGGAGGCAGCCCGTCATTCTCTTTGAAAACCTGAAACTTGTTCTGACACCTTTTTGCACTTAAAGCTCACACTTTAGGACAACCGACTCCACCTCAGGTGCTTGCATCTGAGATTAGAAATCGTCTGCAACAGTCACCCCGGCCCATTCACTCATCAAAACTTCTGTCCTAATGTATGAATTAAGTTGAATACAAACCCCTAGGTAACAATGAGGACATTGCAAATCTTAGGCATGGGGGGGGTATGAAAGTGCAAAACTTGTAAGAAAAGGTTTCAAACAAAAAATTCACATATGCCAAAAACACCATAAAAATTAAAAATTTTTCGAAAAAGAATAAGAGGAAAAGAGGAGAAGGAAATTTTGTGAAGGAGAAGGAGAAAACAAACAAAATGAAAAAGGAGCACAAAATTATGAGAAAAGGTGATAGTCATTAGTAAGGAACTAAGGAATTAACCTAAGTTCTAGACCTCATTGAAGAAAATAACTGAAAAGTGCATAATGAGATTAGTAAGAACGCAAACCTTAGGCATTCTTGAATAGACTCTTAGTACCCATTAAGATCCAGACAATCCTCAAGAGGTTGAGGAAAATGAAAAGCTGAAGTATTAGGTCTAAGGCTTAGGGAGTATTTGGCCTCGTTAACTAATTTTTGGTTTACGGGACTTAGTAACCTAAGCACCCTAATCTCACACACAGCCTGGTTCAGTAAGCGTAAAAATCAAAATCACGCAGAAGCGTCGCAAAATTCTGAAAAGTACACCTAGAGTAGGAGCGGCCGATCAACACAAGTTGATTTGGATGAGTTCCCAGCGCGGAGAGGCGGGAAATCCCCTCGAAGATGCGTAACAAAATATCATCTCCTCGGTGCTTGTCTCTTAGTATATTCACATATCCTACTGGGGGCATGTAAGCACTCTGCTGATTCAGATTCCATGGATGGCATTATCTCGAAGTGTCAATTGCCAGGGCCTGGATTCAGCCACGGAACACCATGGATGGGATTATCTCGAAATCTCAATAGCCAGGGTTCCGGGGGTTGCCATGGGCGGTGCTATCTCGAAGCATCGATCGCCAGGACCCCTTGAGGATTGATGATGGGAGCAATGAATCTGATACAGACCGTGTTGAAAAGGCAATCCTAAGCTAGAATTAAAAAGAAAAAGAGAGAGAACTCTCCAAATAGAAAATTTTTTCGATCTCTCTCTCTTACAAAACGCACTGCGAACTGAGCCAGGGCTAAAATCATTTCAAGCACGGGTGCTTTAACCACAAAGTCCAATAAACCTTAGGTTAGTTCTTGTGGGCCTTAAAAACCTTTGCTAAGGACTGAGGCTGAGGCTAGACAGATTTGGATCTTGATTGGTACTAGAGTACCTTTTAGGCCTATGGTCAGCATTCTAACCTAATCTAAGCTCAAATGAAAAAGCACTTATCTGAAGCTATTAAGAACTTCATGGTCTAGAACAAGGGTTGAAACCTTAAGTTTTTGCTAAGGGACTAGCAAAAGCTAGGCATGGGGGTATGATGAGAACCTCATCATGAGCCATAACTAGCTCATTTTGACCTAATACAAAGGATAAAAGCTCCTACATAACTCAAGGAAAGGCTTAACTCAGAGAATTCTGAGTTTAAGGAGAAAACAAGTCAAAAGGGGTAAAAATGCGATTTTACCAGTATAATCCGCATACAGGTCCAAACATAGGTCAAACAAACCAAATAAGAAGGAAAGTGGGATGATCTGATAAGGGTTACAGCAATTCCAAGGAACTAAATGATAATCTGTAACCCTAAAACAAACCCACTTAAATTCAAGAGGTTCAAGAAAAAGCAAAAATGGAATAAACCCTCTAAAATTCATAGAAAAATAATCTCTAGGGTTTAGAACCTTCAATTTGGCCTTAGGAACCCATCTTGACCTACATTGAGAACCATACCCAATTAATAACTTAATTTGGGTTTTTACGTAAATTGACCGGTCAAACAAGGTTTAATCTAGAAATAAAATTCACCATCAGATTCCTTAGGTCCTAATTAGTCATGTATAAAAACTTGAGCCTAAGAAGAAACCTTCTTGACCAACCTTACATTTTGGTCCTCATCTATTTACTTTTTAGCCCTCAACTTTTGAACCCTCCCATTTTGGCCCCTAACTCTCCTTCGTTCTTTGCGTTCAGGTCCTCCCTGCAAAACCTGCCAGCACCATGCTCCGGCGACCTTGCGTGGAGCATGGCGCCGCGCAGGGTGAGGGGGAGGGCCTGCCAGGACAAATGGGGGTGCCCTACGTCGTCAGCCGTCGCAGGAGCACCCCCCTGGTCGCTGCAACCCACCATACCGGCCGTGCGAACGCACGGACGGTATGGGTCTCCATCTCCGGCGTCCTCCGGCGAGGGAGACACGTCGTCTCCCTCCGCCCTCCTCTCTGATTTCGCCTCTATAAATACCCCCGTCGCTCCGCCGTTCTGAGGAGCTCGGTCCTGACGGAGAAAGACCCCCACTTCCTCTCTTCCCACTCCGACAGGAAGCCCTCCAGCTCCGGCGGCCTCCCCTCTTCCTCCTCGTCGCTCTGCCGCACTACTAGCTGCAGGGTTGCTCTCCCTCGCTCTTCCCGCGCCACGCCGCACCCAGCTGGCGCCTCTCCGGCCCTCTGCTCGCCGCCGCCCCTTCCCCCGGGCATCTTCTTCTCCGGCGACAGTCGATACGACTGTCGCCCGCTCCGGCCCCTCCTCCTCCTGCTAAGTAGGTAGAACTCCTCCTCTTCCTCCCCTCTTCCTTTTCCTCATTTTACATCTTTACTGTTACCTCGATTCCGACCAATCACCCTCACCTTCTCCGCCTCCGGCCATCCTCCGGCGAGCCACTCCCATCACTCCAGCAACCCACACGGCTCGCCGACCACTGCAGAACCTCCGCCTCCTCACCCTGATCAACCTCCGCCCTTCCACTTCCCCCACATCACCCTCTGCAACTCCACCGAACAAACCCATCTTCCGACCCACAGTCCGACCTAGGGCAGCTCTTGGGCTCCACCCCGCCGCCTGCACACCCCCCGACCACCTTCGCCGTGCCACGGCGAAGGTCCTCCGCGTTTCTGATTGGGCCGAGAGGCCGTTTTTCTGTGGGCAGGTACCTGCGCTCGTCGCCGCCATTGTTGAAGCGAAGCAGCTTCTTCACCTGCTACCCCAGGTGCGAAGCGCCCAGGTCACCCTCCCAGGCTGTGCGGGGGCACTTCGGCAAAGCGTTAGGCTGCAGTTGAGGCGAAGCTCTCGCGCGAAGCCCCCGCGCTTCGCCTCGACTGCCGCTGCTTCCTCCGTGCAGGCACCCAAATTGGGGTGGGACATTTAGTCCCACCTCGTAACCTTTCAGAGGAGAGCGCCTGCATAAAGGCAAAAAGAGCCTTATGCTCGTTGCCTCCTGAGCACGGGGTGAGGTCCCTCTCACTCACTCGCTCGCTCGACCCGGTCTCGTCCGCGCTCACGCCTCGCGGACCTGGCCCGACCCGACTTAGACTGACCTGCACTCCTCGCCCACCACTCACGCTGGTAGGCCTGGACCCGGGCGCGACCTGTACCCGGCAACCCGGCAGCTCTGGGAGAGCTTTCCTAAGAGCGACTTCTGTGAGAGAGAGACGCGGGGGAGGGTAGAGATAGGTTTTGCCCCTCTGATCAAGCGGTGCAAGTTTGCAGGCAGAGGTGAAGAAGAAGAACCGGAGAAGAAGACTGACGGAAGAAGAGCAGCCAGGACTGCTCGAAGCAAAGAGGAAAAGGCGAAGAAGAAGAAGACGAGCGAGGCAGAGAAGAAGGACGACGAAAGCTGAAGGAAGGAGCACCGAGCGGCACTGTAGCAGCGGCGGTTTAAGTCGTCTGATTGGAAAATCAGATGACGCTCTGAAGGCAGAAAAGAGGAAGAAGAACAGGACAAGGACCGCTCTGCAGAAAAAGAAAGAGACAAAACAGAAACAAGAGCTGAAAGACGAAGAAGAACATCACCCACTGCTGCAGATAAAGAAGACAGAAAGAAGAGGAAGACCACAAGGAGATAAAGGAACCAAAAGCCAAAGAGAAAAGAAAAGAAAGAAGAAGACAGACGAGAAAGAAGAAGCCAACAAATTTTCATCTCTCTCTATCTATCTATATTTTTGTAAAAGAAACTTTGTACCCCTAGAATACAACTTGCTCCCTGAGTTCGACCTCGGGAACTCTTTTATTTTCCGAGTAAAAAATTATATATTTGAAATGATGGCAATAACTGGCTATACTACAACGACATAACAATAAAACCCGGTTATCTCTTCATGCCATCGCTATCATATACTACCTTACTAAATGGAATTTTAATGCTTAAATTAAATTATGAAGAACAGTAGGACATCCCTGCACTTATTCCTAGCATTAAAACAACCCTATCCCTATCCTTAGTCTCTAGGATAACCCTATCCATGTCCCTATCCCTAAGCCACCTCCTTATTAAGTTAATTTAGTTGAAAATCAAAACATGGATTGTGTTATCCATGCCCCTATCCACAATATCCCAACTCGTACCCCCCTTCCGAGATTCCCTTATCCCTAAACCTCAATTTCCCCACTCCAGCCAAAACCTGGATAACACTATCCAGATTCACACTATCCACTATCCCTATACTCAACCCTCTTATCCCTAACCCAATTCACACCTTAGAATCCCATTTAGATCCCTTGATATCCCAATTAGGTCAATTGGTGGTAATTGGGTCAGCCTTCTTCTAATTAGGTCTAGATGAACCTAATTAGGCAAACCCCAATCTACTTAAGCTCAGACTAGTCTAATTGGACTCAGCCCAAACCAATTACCTAACCTATATCCAATTGATTAGGTGCACCTAAATCCAATTGGGTCTACCCAGGATCCAATTGATCCATCCCTACCTATTCAAGTCTAATTAGGCTCAGTAGAACCTAATTAAGGTTAGACATGAATCTAATTGATTCAAATCAATCGAAGCAAGTCCAAGTGGATCCACTTAGTCCAATTGGCTAACCCAAGACCTTCCTAAGAACCTAATTGGGTTCTCACTAAACCCAATTAAACTTAGCTAAGTTTAATTGATCAACCATCTAGTAATTGGTTACACTTAAACCTATTTTAGACACCTACATAGGACCAACCTGGACCTACCTAGAAGTGGACCAAGTGGTCTACTTGACCACCTACCGACGGCTACACTTAGCCACACATTCACGTGTGCGTGCGCACACACACACACTCACACACCATCTAGAGTCTTCTCTAGATGGTGCCACCTCTAGTTGCCAAAAATGGTAACCAAGGGAGTCCACTCTTCAATCCACAAAATGTTGATCTAAGATGACCACTTCCTTTCCCATCTTGTCTCCAAGATGGAGGTTCTTCTAGAGAACTCCAAAGTTCTCTAGAGAGCCAAGCCAAGGGTCTATTTAAAGGCCCCTTGGATGGCCACAAGCCCCCATCTAGCCATCTAGCCATTCACCTTTAGCTCCATTCCATATGCACCTCCATCCATGAGCTCCATCACCATTACCACTCCTACCTCCATGCCCAAGGCTCCAGAAGCTCTCCACCACTTTTCAAGAGGTCGGCCTACCCACCATTGGCCACCCCTTTTTCTCCTTCCTACCACCTCAAGCTCCACAGGCCATTGGAGACCACCTCCAATGCCATAATTTCTTGTAGATAGGTTGTTCATCGTAGTTTAATCTCCACATTAAATTCTTGCTTAGTAGTCATTCTCTACCTGAATGATGCATGCGTAATCTTCCATAGATACACGCACGCATCCATTTTCTGCTAGCTAGAATTCTCACTTTAATCATTCTTGTACAAGTTTTCCTCAACAATTGATTATAGTGACAATATTTGTGAAGGGATGAAATCATCATTTTATCTATCTCTATTATGATCATGAGTTTCCCGATTTAGTTTCCTATTACATTGCAACAAAATGTCTATTCCGAAAGATATAGAAGATTTGACAATTAATGAATATTCTATTGGTCGCCATCGTATAGTTAAGACAGTGCGCATAGACATGCATACTTTCACATTCATATTGTTTCTGACTCACACACACGTCTTACGAGTTAACAACGCAACCGGCGAATCCTATATTCATATTTTAAACATCGGACTCCAATTTTAAGCAAGTAGTGAAAAGAATCAAAATCAATGTCGCTTTTCTAAACGCCTCCCTGAGATCGACCAGAACTCACGTCCCGTTAACTTAATTGTTTTGTTGAGTCGTATTTTGCAACTATACTGTGACACTATTTAAATCAAATATGCGATCTATGACTCCAACATGAAGCTCAGGGAGAATGGAGATTAAAAGATACTTTCGCCAGATTCGAGTTGGTGAGTTTGAAGAATGGTTTGAGTCTCTGATGGTTCATGACAAAAGGTTTGGAGTCATGGCTGAGTTCGCTGATTTTGACAGCTCCATTTCCAAACACTCGTCTCACATGGAATGGTCCAATCCATTTTGATCTGAGTTTTCCTGGGAAGAGCTTGAGTTTGCCATCAAAGAGTAATACTTTTTGACCAGGACGAAAAGTTTTTTGCATAATGTGCTTATCATGGAAGGCTTTGACCCACTCTTTGTAGATTTGTGAGTTCTCGTATGCGTCATTACATAGTTCCTCAATCTCTCTTTGTAATCGACGGTGTATTCCAGCCTCCATGAGATCCAGGTTGCACTTCCATACTACCCGATAAGCTTTGTGCTCCATTTCTTCAAGGAGGTGACATGCCTTCCCGTACACTAGTTTGAAGGGTGACATTCTTAACTGGGTCTTATGGGTGGTCCTATAGGCCCATAAATCTTCCAGAAGGTGGGTAGACCAGTCTTTCTTGCCAGGTCGAACAGTGACTTGAAGTGTCTTTTTGATTTTTCTATTGGATAGCTCAGCCAATCCATTAGTCTGGGGGTGATGAGGAGTCGAAATACGATGCATCAACCCATATTTTTCATTAGGGACTGGAAGTGCACATTCGCGAAGTGGGTCCCTCCATCAAAGATGATAGCTCATGGAACACTAAACCGAGAAAAGATGTGTTGATGAATGAATTTTATTACGACTTTATGACTATTGGTTCGAGTTGGGATGGCTTTGATCCATTTGGACACGTAGTCCATTGCTAGGAGAATATACTCGAAACCATCAAAATTTTGGAAGGGACCCATGAAGTCAATCGCTAAGATGTCAAAGATCTCGCACACGAGAATCGGCTACAAAGGCATCATATCGCGGTTGCTCATGTTGCCTAATGTCTGGTAATGAGCGCATGCCTTACAATAATTGTATGCATCTTTGAAGATCGTGGGCCAATAGAAGCCGCACTAAAGGATTTTTGCTGCGGTTTTATGTCCAGAGAAGTGACCACTGCAGGCTTGGTCATGGCAAAAGGACAAAATGCCATTCATCTCTGATGATTTGATCAGCACCAATGTGGAATAGCTATGGAGCTTCCCATACAAAGTATTTAGCATCTGAAACTAATTTGACTTTCTTCGCCCTTGGCTAATCAGACGGAATCTAATGTGATGCCAAATAGTTCACCATATCAGCATACCAAGGAAGTTCTGAACCAACTTTCAAGAGGTTCTCATCCGGAAATGCTTCGTGAAAGGTCTAGAAGGGTCAATGATCAAAAAAGGAAGATGTGATAAATGGTCAGCTGTCACATTCAGCCTTCCTACCTTGTCACAAATTTCAAGAGTGAATTCTTGCAACAGCAAGATCTAGTGGATTAATCTAGGCTTCACGTCTTTCTTCGTGAGTAAGTGCCTTACTGGAATGTGATCCAAGTATATGATAATGTGGGAGCCCAGGAGGTATGACCTGAATTTTTCTACGCCAAATACTATATCCAGCAGCTCTTTCTCTGTAATCGTTTAATTATGCTTAGCTTCACCCAATGTCATACTAGCGTAATATATGACCATCGATTTCCCGTCAATTTTCTGACCCAGGACCGCTCTTACTGTGTAGTCAGATGCATCTCACAAGATCTTGAAGGGTTGAGACTAGTCAAGAGATTGTAGGATTGGTGCTTGGGTGACTCAGTTGCGCAAGATCTCAAACGTATGAATGCACTCACTTGATATCTCAAATGGTGTGTCCTTTGAAAGGAGATTCATCAAGGGGTGCGCAATCTTAGAGATATCAGGCATGAATCGATGATAAAATCTGACTTGCACCAAAAATGATCTGATGTCTATGATCGAGTTAGGTACAGGTAGTTTGAAACTTAGCTTCACCTTAGCTTGATCAACCTAGATACCTCTCTCAGAGACGAGGTGTCCAAGTATGATGCCCTCAGGAACCATGAAGTGGCTCTATTCCCAAGGAGAACTAGGTTCACTTCGATGCATCTTTTGACGATCTAGACCAAGTGCAGGAGGCAATCATCAAAAGATTCACCGAATACTGAGAAGTCATCCATGATGACCTCAAGGTAATTACCTACCATATCTGAGAATATGGCTAGCATGAACCGCTGAAAGGTGGCAGGTGAATTGCATAGCCCAAATGGCATCCTGCGAAACACATACAAACCATAAGGGCATATAAAGATGGTCTTTTCCTGATCTTCGGGATGAATTGCCACCTGATTATATTCGAAGTATCCATCTAAGAAATAGAAAAATCGATTTCCCACCAGTTTCTTGAAAATCTGGCCAATGAACAGAAGTGAGAAATGATCTTCCTTCATGGAGGCATTCAATTTCCAATAGTCTATGCAGACTCTCCATGAATTCGCAATATGGGTCAGGATGGTCTCTCCAAATTCAGTTGTAATCATGTTGAGCCCTACCTTCTTGGGCACAACTTGGATTGCGCTCACCCAGCGGTTATAAGAGATTCGGTAGATGATACTAGCATCTAACCACTTGATGATCTCTTTCTTCACGACCTCTTGCAGATTTGGATTGAGTCTTCTTTGCATCTCTCAAGATGGTCGTAATCCCTCTTCAGTGTAGATAGGGTGTGTGCAATATGAGGGACTTATCCTGGTCAGGTCATCGAGAGTCCATCCAATGGCTCTTCAATGCTATTGGAGAACAGAAATCAGCTTAGTTTCCTGGTCAGGTGTGAGTCGGGAATTGATGATCACAGGAAACATTTGATTTGAACCCAAGAAGATAGATTTCAGATGATCTGGGAAGGGCTTAAGTTCCATAACCGGGTTATCAGAAGCAAGTGGGGGTTTAGGATGGGCCTCAGAAGATAAAGTAGGAGCTATTGGTGAATCTGGATCAACTCTGGGCTCCTCTATCTGTGGGTCAATATCTTCATGAGGTTGAGGATCAGGGATAATCGAGTTTTCCTCTATAATTGGGTCCTCAACCACAGAACCGATGTCCCATACTTGTTTGATTGCCCCACAGTTTATTCCTTTCTGGGCCTTAAAGATATCAATCTGTAATGTCATATTCCCGAATTTCAACTCTATCTGGCCATCTTCATAGTTGATATTTTCCCTAGCTGTGGCTTGGAATGGTCTACCTAAGATGATCGGTGTGTTCCTTAGATTTTTAGGAGGCTCCTAAATCCAATAATGCTTGATTGAATTCTAAATCACCGATCTTACAGGAGATCAAAGGGGTGCCAGGATCTTTTGCTTTCTGCGGGAATTTGCTCAAGATGATTGAGCTAACTTGCTCAGACAATATGATCGGACTCCCATCCTTGTTTCATGGCTTACTCTTTGGCATACATAAATCCTTCGAAAATTGTGCATAGCTGGTACGTGGCCGATTACATCCATCAAGGGGATGCTTATCTAGACTTGCTCAAAGAGCTTAACAAGATCTTCCTTTAATGCCACAGGTTTGGGTTTCCTCTTTCCTTTAGCCAAGGCTTCAGGAAATGGAACCTCTGTAGGTTCCTTTAGGATTAGTTTAGGCTCTAAATCTGGAATAGGAGTTGCCTGGATAACTATCCTAGGGTTAGGCTTTGAACTTCCAGGCTTAGAGTGGCTAGGATAAGGTAGATCCTAAGTCAACTTGCCACCACAAGTGGTAACAAAATTAACACCTACTTGGTTTTGTTTCAGAGTTGGCAAAATAAATGATTGCTGCTGATATCCCAAATACGATGTCGAAGCTTTCATCCCATCGGGTGATGGAGTAGAATGGGCCTGATAAACGTAGTGAGTTTGGCCCTGATTTGGGTTCATAACGTGCTTCTGGTTAGGTACGTTATTCGGATTTGGTAGAGGTTGAGTTGAAAGTGCCCCAGGCTGGCGAGACCCAGCCATTTATGCAAATTGATTTTGAACCTCTACAATCTCATCTTTGTGTTATTTATGCATAGCCAGATTGGTCATTTGGATGTCAGCCAGGGTTTGTAGAATTAGAGTCATGTGATGTTCCCTTAATGGCCTAGATTGGTAATTTGGGTTGGGCCTAGGCTGAGTGGGCTGATATGGGCGTGGAGCCTGTGGTTAGGGTTGGAATTGAGGTCTAGTGTTCTGATTATTTCCCAACCATGCAAAGTTAGGATGGTTGTGCCATCCAGGGTTGTAGGTATTGGAGAACGGATCATTCTTGATGCCGTGGAGATCCTCGTAGGTCTGTGGAACTCCAGAAAAGTCAGAGTATGAGGGTTCAGAGTTCCCCCAGCTAGAGTAGGTGCGTTCGGAGTTCCCTCCGAACCCAGGATCAATCGGGGGTGGATATGGGTCCATCCCTTGATGAGAGTGGTGGTAAATGTTATGCACAACCTCCCTACCTGAGGGTGGTTGCGCATATGTGTTTTACTGTGCAACGGTGACTCTCTACAGATGTCGAGCCAATTCATCCACCTTTTTCTCGATGATTGAGACCTTATCCAAGTGATTGGACACCAATTCCAGATCGATGGATGTGGATAATCCTTGAGTCTCATGTGCCCCTCGCGTGTTTATCAATGCATGGGTGGTCATCCAGTTGAACACACCCATAGATTAATTATATATGGAGTTCTCGCACATGTTCTCAAGAATCTCCCAAACGGTATCGTCATGCTGACTGATGGGAACACCATCATGAGCCCTAACTGGCCCATTTTGACCCATAAAAGAGAACAAAAGGTCCTACATAACCAACTGGAGGTCCTAATTCACTGAATAATCATTCTGAGATAAAAGTAAGAAACAAGGGGTAAAACTGTAATTTTACCATTGTAATACAACAACAGGTTTTCTCAAGGGCTAAACACAGGTCAAATGGTCTTAATAAGATAATAATTGGGTTGAATCAGATAAAAAGGGGTTCGTGCAAGTTCCGGGAATTAAATGACTTCTTGTAACCCTAAAACAAGCTCACTTGATTAAACAAGATTCTGGCTAGGATAAAATTCACCTAAACCCTCTAAAAATCATATAAAAATATTCTCTATGGTTTAGAACTTTCAATCTGGCCATTGGAACCTATTTTGACCTAGAATGGGTCTCAGATAAATATTTGCCCTAAATTGCGTTTTTACGTAAATTACTTAGTCAAACATGGTCAAACCCAAAATTCAACCTCACCATTGGATTCCTTAGGTCCAAATTAGGTTTGTACCAAAATTTGGACCTAAGGAGAACTCATCTTGAATCAATTTGCAAATAGGTCCAACGTAACTACATTCTACCCCTATCTTTCAAAAACCCCTACATTTGACCCCCTAGCTTCTCCATCATTATTTACAATTAGGTCCCTTCACCATTATAGCGGAGGGAATCCTACTCCAGCAAGCTCTAGAAGGAGATTTCTCCCTAATCTCTCAGAGAATCCCCTTCAAAATTGAAAGGGAGATTCTTTGAGAAATCCCCTCTAATGTGAATCTAATTTGAGGCCCTATTTGGTACCCAATCTCTCATGTGAATGCACGAGAGATTTGGGCCTCTTTCGATTTACCATCGTCGGTGAGCTTACCTTGCTTGGAAGCTTGGCTACCAAGCACAAAACCCCTTCCAAAGACCTATTTAAGACACCCTAATTCACCCCGCATCTCCTAAGCTTGAAATCAGCTGGAGAACCCCCTCAATTTCATCTCTCCTCCTTCAGCCGACTCGCTCATCAAGCTTGGGCGACCACTCCTACCCTCTCCGGTTGCCTAGCCACAATACCGGTGGTAGGTTCCTCTTCCTCACACTCGTTTGTGTCGCGTAGCACCCGCCAACGCCCCTACCTCCCCTTCATCCTCACTGACCACCTTCTCTGAGCACCTTCATCTCCAGCGTCGGCAATATGTGCCAAACACCACCTCCGTCTCCCCATTCATAACTTCAGGGCTAAATAAGTTCCTCTCATCCTCTACTCCCTTTCCCCCTTCTTTACTCACTTGAATGACTACTGCTGCACTCCACCACCATCATCCCCTTCACCACCAGTCACAAACTCCGGTGAGTTCGCTCCACCACCACACACCACCTCCCTCCTCGCTGACCGGTGCATAAGCACCGCCTCGTCACCCTGATCATAACCCCCCACTTAGATCACTCTGCCACTCACCCAATCGCACCCCCAAGCGCACCCACACATACAGCCACAGTGCGCCCTAGGCACACACCCTTAGGCATTCCCATGCCACGCCGACCACCCCTGCACATTCGCCACACCTTGGCGAAGCTAACTGAGCTTTAAACATGGCCACGAGGCAGTTGTCGTAATTTCAGGTCCAGGACCTCTCCGCCATTGTTGGTAGGCTTGAAGCTTCCTTGCAAGCTTGTCCAGGCCGAGCCCGCTCTAGGTCACAGTCCCAGGTTGCATAGAAAGCCTTCGCAAATACTCCAGGCCTCCAATTGGTGTCGAGGACCGTAGCTACAGCTGCAATCGAAGGCACACTCTGCTACAGGCGTGCGTGAAACGGGGTGGGAAGATAGTCCCACCTCGGAAAGTTGAGCGCCGCACCTGCATAAAAGGAATTTCTGCATTAGGCTCTTCACCTCCAACTCACGGGGTGAGGTCCCACTCTCACCCGACCCGATGCCTCATCCACGACCATGCCCCGCAGACCTGGTGACCTGACCTGATAAGCACACCTCGCCCACCACCGCACTCTAGTAGGCCTGGTCCCAGGCATGTACCCGACCCGATTTTTCGAGAACTGTGGCTCTGGGAGAGGAAAAACCTAAAAGAGAAAAGAGAGAAGAGTGCTCGCACGGGTAGGGGGTAGGTTTTGCTTTGAAGCTAAGGAAAAAGAAGGAGAAGGCAAGGAAGAAGGCTAAGGGTTGAAGCTAAGGAAGAAGAAGGAGAAGGCAAGGAAGCAGAGAAGGCCGAAGTCAGAAGAGAAAGGAAGGGAAGGAAGACACTGAAGGCAGAAGAATTTGAAGGCAAGGGAAACACAGTCGGCAAGAGAGAGAGAAAGAAGAAAGCCAAAGGAGAAGAAGGAGGCAGAGGAAGGTAAGGGCTAAAGCAAAGTTGAAGAAGAAAGAAGCCAAGGCAAAAATCAGAAGAAAAAGAAGAAATGCCAGAGAATAGAGAAGGAAGAAGATAAAGAAGAAGATTGAAGACAAAGGCAGAGACAATGACAGAAGAAGAGGAGAAGAAGCAGAAGAAAGGAAAGAGCCAAGCACTGTAGCATAGGAATTTTAAGACGTCTGATTCACAAATTAGACGTCCAATTTTGAGCTTTATTCACATACATTGGTTTCTTTACTATTTTGTGCCTTACATTTACTCTTATCTTTTTGCACTATAACATTGATCTTATTGTATATTATATTCTTTTAAATTCTAATGTTGTGCTCTTGATTTCTAAACCCTAATTTGCTCCCTGTGTTCGACCTCGGACTTTAAAATTCAAGTAATAAAATTGTATTTGTTTTGAACGCTTTTTTAACTGTACTACAACTCGACATTGTGCGACGAACATTTTGGCATCATTGTCGGGGAGCAACAGGCGATTTAGAAATCTTGATTGCAACTGCTGGTTTGGTACTAACTTGATATATCTCTCTTTGTTGTGGTTGTTTCAGGGGAGAAGATTCAACAAAAGATAGCCATACATCAAACACGCCTAAGGCAGGTAACTTCTGACTAATCTCTTTCTCTTAAGCCCCTCATTCTGAAAAGGAAGAAAAAGATAAAATCAATTAGAGCTACTTGCTTTCCATTTCTAGCTAATTTCACCAAGTTGCCTGATTTGATTTCAACAACAATACTAATTTGTGCACCCATTTAAGGTAACTAGGGCTACCACCTTCTTGATTGAGCCCTAGATACCATATTTTAGAAAACTAAATTGGACCAAGATTAGAGCCAAATTAAGGATTTCAATTTAGGGTTTTAGAGACACACCTTCATAAGCAAGAATCAACTCTCCAAAAAGAGGTGTGCATAAGCCTTGGTTGAAGAGACCTATTCAAGAAAACCCTAAAATTGAGGCTCTTAATCTCACTTGAATCTTAAAAGAAAGGACCTAAAACTTCTCAAAGGACAAATAGGTGAAGTTGACCCCCTTGTTGGGTCAACCAATCTTGAAATTAGGTCACTTTTTGCACTCAATACATCTAAAGTTCAAGTGAAATGTTAAACACCCTTGCTCTTAACTAAAATTGGTAGACTTAAGAGGTCAAAGTCCCTAATCTAGTCTACCTAGAACATCAGTGATGGGAACACCATCATGAGCCCTAACTAGCTCATTTTGACCTAGAAAAGAGAACAAAAGCTCCTACATAACCAAGTGAAGGACCTAATTCAAGGAATAACTATTTTGAGAAGAAAATAAGAAATAAAGGGTAAAACTGTAATTTTACCATTGCAGTGCAACAACAGGATTTCTCAGGGGTTAAACATGGGTCAATTGGTCCTAACAAGATGAAAAGTGGGATGGTTCAATCAGAAAAGGGTTATTGTGAGATCTGAGAATTAAATGACATTCTATAATCCTAAAACAAACCCACTTAATGCAACAACGCTCTAGTAAAGATAAAAATAAACTAAACCCTCTAAAATTCTTGGAAAAATATCCTTTAAGGTTTAGAACCTTCAATTTGGCCTTTGGAACCTATTTTGACCTAATAGGGGTCCTAGCTAATTATTTACCCTAGATTGGGTTTTTGGTGCAAAATGTCCAATGAAACGTGGTCAAACCTAAAATCCAACTTCACCATTTGATTCCTTAGGTCCAAATTAGGTTTGTAGCAAAATTTAGACCTAAGAAGAGGTCACCTTGACCTACTTTGAAAAATAGGCCACCCAATTACATTTTGAACCCTGGCATTTGAAAATCATTACGCAGACCCCCCTATCTTCCTAGCCACTCTTTACAATTAGGTCCCTCTGCCATTACAGTGGAGGAGTCCTACTCCAGCGAGGATTCGAGGAGGATTTCTCCCTAATTCCTTAGAGATCCCCTCTCAGATTTGGAAGGGAGATTCTCTAAGGAATTCCCTATCATCTGAACACAATCTCCAGCCTTGATTCGCACCCAATCTCTCGTGCAAATGCTCAAGAGACATGGGTATCTTTCACACATTCCTACTTCGACAAGGATTCTTGCACTTGGAAGCTTGCCTTCCAAGCACAAGGACCTCCGCCAGTAGCTATAAAAGGTCCCCCTGTCCTTGCCACTCAGATTAAGCTTGATTTGGCCACTGATACCCCCAAAATTCTTCCTCTCCCATCTTCGGCCAATAGCCCGCAAACTCTAGCGATCTATGCTCCCTCTTCTCATTGCTCTACCACCATACCAATGGCAGAGTCTTCTCCGCCTTGCTTTTCCATGTCGTGCCATACCTGCACGCGCTTCAACACTCGTCGTCGTCATCTTCCTCATCTTAGGGCTTTCTTCTCCGATGATGGTAAACACATGCCCCTCACCCTCCGCCTCCCCCCTTTGTCCAAATACTCGTAGTTAAGTTCTTCTCTCCCTACCTTTCACTTTCCTTTTCTTTATTTCTACTTTCAACCCCTCGACACCGTAGACCACCACCGTCTTCTCCACCTCCAGTAGACCACCGGCGAAGGTGCATCAGTCGCTCCACTCACCCACACGCCTCGCCACCTACCGCAGAAGCTTCACCATCATCCACTGATCATCATCCACCCCTTCATTGACTGCCACACGCACCCTACACTCTCACCGAACACCGCACTTTCATGGCCATAGTTCGACCTAGGCACGCATGCTTAGGCCATTCTGCGCCATGCTACCCACCGCATCACCTTCAACGTGTCACTGCAAAGCTACCTACGTGCTTTGATAGGGTCGTGAGGCCGTATTAGTGAATTGTAGGCTCAACCCTCCGCCGCCATTGGAGCTCAAGCAAAGCTTGCTCGCAAGCTCGCTCCAGGTCGCGTTGCTCCAGGCAGTTGAGTCTCAGGTGCAAGGAAGCATTCCATGAACCTTTCGCACCCAGCAATCGAAGCCCACACTGACCGTAGCTACAGCAATTGCACAGGCATCCTCTTATGCGCACGTGAAGAAGTGGGTTGGACTTTAGTCCCACCTCGGTAGTTTTCAACGCAGGTAAGTGGTTTATATTGTTTTTGTGTTTTACGCTTATCGCCTTAGATCACGGGGTGAGGTCCTCTCGCTCGCTCACCTGCCTTGTCCACGACCCACACTACGTGAACCTAGCTACCTAACCCATTTACCCTACACTCCTCGCGCACCACCCACACCGGTGCACCTGGACCTGATTGCACGTAGCCCGACCCGAATACCCAATTGGCTCTGGGAGAGCGAACCAAAGAGAGAAAAGAGAGAGAGTGTACGCGGGGGAGGGTAGGGGTAGGTTTTGCACTTGTGTGTGCAGGAAAAGGAAGAAGGGAGAGGAAGCTGTAGCCGCAGAGGAGCTAAGGAAGAAGCTGAGGAAGCTAAGGCAAGAAAGAAGAAGGAAAGCAAAGGGCTAAAGGCAGCCGCAAAGGAAGCTGAAGGAAGAAGGACGGAGAAGGTGCGGCCAAGCCAAAGAAGGAAGGAAGAAGAGGCACTATAGTAGAGAAGGAAGAGGGAAAAGGCAGAGGCAAAGGAAGGCACAGCTGAACGAAAAGAAGAGAAGGAGCTGTAGAACGAAGGAAATCAAAGGCAGAAGAAGAGAAAGAAGAAGATAGAAAGAGAAAGAAGCCACAGAGGAAGGAAAAATCAAAGAAGGAAGAAAAGAGAAGAGGAAAGAAGAAGACACCAGAGAAGAAAGAAAGGGAAGAGAAAGAACAAGACCTTAGAAGAAGAAGAGAGAGAACAGACAGAAATTACTTCTATTTCTTTTTATCTCAATTCATCTCTTTTAAGCATTTATACACATTGAACTTAATTCTTTTGCTTCATAATATTGTTGAACATCAAATTTTATAAGTTTGAGATTGTGCTCTTAGTTTTTAAATACCAATTTGCTCCCCGTGTTCGACTTCGAATTCTTAATTTTTCGAGTAATAAAATTCTTATTTGTTTACAAGGCGATTTCAACTATACTACGATGCAGTACTTATTCCTTATAAATTGATCTCGCCTTCTGTTTAAACAATCAGTGACAAGAGAGGTCGGGTGGGGGAAACCCTGTAACTCATGGGGGCATTCTATCATGTAGGGGTCTTTGCGGGACTCTCCCTCTCTGGCTGCCCAAGTATTTCTCAGGTGGATGGCTTTCTGACTAAGGGGTATCATTCGCCCCGAACCTATATAGTCATCCAAATTTTTGGGTGTCTTGATTGGTTCCAACACATTCTACTCATCCAAACCACTGATGCATGTTCGGTAGGAGGTCCTTAAGACCATCCTTGAGGCCTCCTTTAGTGATTCACTCCCATCGAGGCCAAGCCTCGACTTCCATGTTTGTGCAGCAACCCCACCACATAGACATCTCTAATTCATCAGAACCCAATTCTCCTTCTTCCCTCATCATGGCACAACTAGTAGAAGAGAATAACTTTGAGAACCAACTCCAACGCCTTAATGATTTATTTCAACCCTTTGTAAACCCACCGCAACATCCTATGATCCGAGATCACTATAATCCTGCTGCAGTGGCGATCGAAACTCGAGTCCAAATCTTGGTTGGAGGTCTTGATTCTGAACTCAAGCCCAACATGATTCATGGTATTCCTAAGTTTCACGGGCTTAATTTTGAGGATCCCTTCCAGCACATCAAACAACTCAAACATCTGGCCCAGACCTTCAGGTCAAATGTCCAAAATTGGGATATTCTTCTCATGAAGATGTTCTCCTACTCTCTCATGGACAAAGCAGCTCACTGGTATCAGACTCAAACGCGTCCAATCAACACATGGGTTGAACTACAATTTGAGTTTCTGAAAAAGTTCTTCCCAGTTGGTCGGACGAATGCCTTACGACATCAGATCACACACTTCACCCAGTAATCTGGAGAACCTCTTCATGAAGCATGGGACCATTTCCTGGATCTCATGTGAAAGTGCCCCCATCACGGAGTTCCTAAATGGGAATAAGTCCAGTCTTTTTACCAGGGACTTTGTGAAGATATCCGTTTATTCGTTAATGCAACCTGCAGAGGAAATATCATGGGTCAACACGAAGACACTGTGTGGGAGATTCTTGAGAATATGTGCGAGAACTCCATCAATAATGACTCCATGGGCTTATTCGACTGAACGAATGCCTGCGTATCGACAAATCCAAGGGGAGCACATGAGACGCAGGGCCTGTCCACATCTGTCGACTTGGAATTGATGGCCAGTCTGTTGGACAAGGTCTCTATCATTGAGAAGAAGGTGGACGAGCTGACTCGACATCTGCAGCGAACCACGTCTTCGCAAAACCTGCTTACACAGCCGCCTTCTGGGAAGAAAGCTGTGCATAACATCTATCACCGATCTCAGGGGATGGACCCGTATCCACCCCCGTTTGACTCTAGCACTGGAGGAAACTTCGATCCTACCTACTCTAGCTGGGGGAACTCTGAACCCTCGTACTCTGACTTTCCTGAGGTTCCTCAGACCTGTGAGGACCTCAACGCCATTCAGAATGACCCATTCTCTAATACCTATAACCCTGGATAGCGGAATCATCCCAATTTCCTATGGGCGAAAAATAATCAAAACCAAAGACCACCATATCAACCCTGTCCACAAGCTCCTCATCCATATCAGCCACCTCAACCTCAGCCCAACCCCACTTATCAATCTGGGCCAACTTAGAAAGATCAAATGACTCTCATTCTTCAGACTCTGGCTGACATATAGAAGACGAATGCGGCTATGCAAAAATAGCACAAGGACGAGATCACAGAGATTCACAATCAACTCACACAGATGGCAAATTCCCGCCAACTTGGTACACTTCCTTCTCAACCTTTGCCGAATTCGAATAACATGCCGAACCAGAGGCATGTCATGAACCCGAATCCGGGCCAAGCCCACATGATTTATCAGGCCCCTTCTATTCCATCACTCGACGGGATGGAAGCTTCAACATCATATGCAGGATTTCAGCAGCAGCCACCTATTTTATCGGCACCAAACCAAAACCAGGCAGGACTAAATTCTGTTACAACCCGTAGTGGCAAAGCAACGCAAGACCCACCTTACCCAAGCCACTTTCAGCCTGGTAGTACTAACCCAAGCCCTAGGATAGTTATCCAGGACACCACTATCCCGGATCAAGAACCTAGACTTATTCTAGAGGAACCATCCAAGGTTCCATTTCCTGAGGCTTTGACCAAGGGAAAGAGGACAACCAAACCCGCGGCTCCTGAGGAGGATCTAGTCAAGCTCTTTGAACAGGTCCATATAAACATCCCGTTGATGGATGTGATCCTCCACGTACCGACTTACACACGATTTCTGAAAGACATGTGTACACCTAAGCTAAGCTGCGAACCAAAAGTGGGAGTCCAATCGTAGTGTCAAAGCAAGGCAGCTCTGTAATTTTGAGCAAACTCTCACCTAAGGCAAAAGACCCAGGTACTCCCCTGATTTCTTGTACCATTAGTGATACCTAATTTGACAGAGCTTTAGTAGATCTAGGAGACTCCATAAACTTAATACCTACATCCCTACTTGACCACCTTGAGGAATCTGAGCTTAAACCGATAGAGGTGACATTATAGTTGGTTGACCGATCTATTAAGTCACCTAAAGGAGTTCTTGAGGATGTCATTGTTAGGGTGTGGGATTTCTATTTCCCAATGGACTTTGTAGTCTTGGATATGGATGCTCCATAAAATCCGAGGGATAGACCAATTATACTAGGGAGACCCTTTCTGGCCACTACTAGAGCCAACATAAATTGTGAGGAGGGCCAAATTGAACTGAAATTCGGAAACCAAACTTTAAAGATTGACATCTTTAAGGCCCAACAAAGGATTAATTGCAGTGTTATAGAATAGATATGTGACATCAAGGCAGTGGTTGACGATCCATATATTGAGGAAAACCTGACAACTTCTAATCAACCACAAGAGGATCAAAACCCGCAATCAGAGGAGTCCGAACTTGACCTAGACACACCCATAACTCCCTCCCTTGCTACTGATACACACTCTAAACCACCCACTGCTATTGATAACCCTATCCTGGAACTCAAGCCTCTTCCTGACCATCTCAAGTACGTCTTTTTGGGTTCCAATCAAACCTTTCTTGTGATTATTAACTCTAGACTCACACCTGATCAGGAATCCCATTTGATTACTGTTCTCCAACAACATCGAAGAGCCAATGGATGGACTCTCGATGATTTGACTAGTATCAGCCCTTCTTATTGCACACACCGTATCTACACCGAAGCAGGCACACGACCTTCCCATGAAATGCAGAGACATTTCAATCCTAATCTGTAGGAGGTCGTGAAAAAGGAGATCATCAAATGGTTAGATGCAAGGATCATCTACCTGATCTCCAACAGTTGGTGGGTGAGTCCAATCCAGGTTATGCCTAAGAAGGTAGGACTCACCATGATCACGACTAAAACCAGAGGAATCATACCGTGTGGCGAATTTGTGGAGAGTCTGCATTGATTATAGAAGACTCAATGCCTCCACAAAGAAGGATCATTTCCCACTACCGTTTTTTGATCAGATCCTCAAGAAACTAGCAGGAAATAGGTTCTTCTACTTTTTGGACTGGTACTCTAGTTATAACCAGGTGGCAATCCATCCTGAGGACCAAGAAAAGACCACTTTCACCTGCCCCTTCAAGACGTACGCATTCCGAAGGATGCCATTCGGTCTCTGCAATGCACCCGCTACTTTTCAATGGTCCATGCTTGCCATATTCTCAGATATGGTAGGTGATTATTTGGAAGTCTTCATGGATGACTTTCAGTATTCGAAGAATCATTTGACGATTTCCTCCTGCACTTGGTCGAGATCCTCAGGCGGTGCATTGACGTGAATCTGGTTCTTTCCTGGGAAAAGAGCCATTTCATGGTGCCTGAAGGAATTGTCCTGAGACACCTCATTTCAGAAAAGGGCATCCAATTCGATGAGCCAAGGTGAATCTGATTTCTAAACTCCCTATGCCTAGCTCGATCAAGGACATCCGATCTTTCTTGGGGCACGTCAATTTTTACCGTCGATTCATTCCTGATTTCTCAAAAATTGCATGCCTCTTGACCACTCTGCTATCTAAGGATGTTCCTTTTGAAATCTCCAAGGAATGCACTCAAGCATTTGAAATCCTCCATGATCGAGTTACCCAAGCTCCGATCCTACAGTCCCCTAATTGGTCTCAACCCTTTGAGATCATGTGCGATGCATCCGATTTTGCTGTAGGAGCGGTACTTGGGTAGAAAATTGACAGGAAACCTGTGGTCATCTACTATGCTAGCATGACACTTGACGAGGTTCAGCGTAACTACACAGTTACTAAGAAAGAGCATCTAGCTGTAGTATTTGCCCTGGAAAAATTCAGATCATATCTCCTGGGTTCCTGTGTTATCACTTACTCGGATCACATAGCTGTGAGGCATCTCCTTGCGAAGAAGGATGTGAAACCTCGATTAATCCACTGGATCTTGTTGTTGTAAGAATTTGACCTTGAGATTCGCAAGAAAGCGGGAAAACAGAATGTGGTAGCTAATCACTTGTCCTGCCTTCCTTCTGAGATTATCGACCCTTCTGGACCCATCAAGGAACATTTTCCTGATGAGCACCTCCTGAATATCAGTACAGGGCTTCCATGGATTGTGGATATAGTAAATTAGCTAGCATCACATCAAATCCCATCCGATTGTCCGAAGGCCAAGAAGGACAAATTGCTTTCTAATGCTAAGTATTACTTCTGAGAAGACCCATATCTTTTTCACATCGGAGCTAATCAAATCATTCGACAATGTGTCATAGGAGCGAAAATTCAGGACATATTGTCCTTCTGCCATGACCAGGCATGTGGCATAGACTCAGATAGGTGTGTTAATATGGTGATTTTATCGTTGAAATGCGTATAGTGGTTAACCTAAATCGAGCCTAACCATCTCTTTACAAAATATTTTTTTACCTGGCCTATTTGATTTTATCTTGGTCACTTTTAGGCCGAGGGTCAAACTTAGGGAAGTGGGATTAGAAGTGAATGAGTTTCTACGCCTTTCCTACAATGAATCTATTAAGTTCATTTATTATGTTTTTGGTGTTTTTCTATTTAGATTTTTTTCTGATAATTCTTGTCCTTGAGGCACACCCTCAAAATTAGGTTCTTGGCTTTGAACCAAATTAGGGTTCCAAAATTGGTCTTGCTATTCGCAAGACTGAGTACCTGCAAGTCAAGGATTATCTTTTCTCTTTTATATATTTTTTTTGTTTATCTTTTTAATGGCAGGAAAGAGAAGTAGAAATAAAGCAAATATAGTATATATGTATATGTATATATTATATATGTATAAAGGGGTGGGGGTGGAGGTGGAGATGGCATGTAGCACTGTGTTAAGTCGGTCGTCGTCTAGGAAGACGCAACCAACAAGACGAGGTGCTGCGTGGAGTGTAGGATGGATGGTGGAAGATGCGTGCGAACACGCTTTATGTACATGTGTATTGGGGAATATCAGCAACTGGTGCAGATATTCCCACGATACAATGTATGGTAAGTGATATGAAAATATATATATATATCTGTAAATATATATCTATATGTAAATATTTATATGGTTATAGATATATAGGCATACATGTAGTTATATGTATATATATGTATATATATAGATATGTAAATATATGTATAGATAGATATATGTATAGATATATATATATGTATATGTATGTATGTATAGCTATATAGATGTATATGTATATATGTATATATATATATAGTAATATATGTATATAGATATATGTAGATAGATATGTATATATATATATATGTATATATATATTATTCATATTTATGTACATATGTATGTATATTTGTATATATATATATGTATAAGTATATGTGTATATATATGTATATATATATATGTATCTATACTTATACTTAGTTACATAGGCAATAATATATATATAGATATATGTATATATATATGCATACAAATATCTATATACATATATATATATAAGTATATAGTAGTGAGATTGTGTGTGTGCGAGAGTGTGAGTGTGTGTGTGTATGTGTCTGCTGAGAAGTGAGAGAGTGCTGTGAGAGAGAGAGAGAGGGCACACATACGCGTGTAGGCGTGCGGAGAGGCGCATGCTGGGAGGGAGTGAGCGCGGGGAGAGGACCGCAGCGCACTGTGCTACGCGAAGGGGCTGGAGCAGGCTGACGCAAGCTTATGTAGGCGAAGGGAGACACGGACGCTGAAGCGGGTGGGCGCTGGCAGACGTGGGCGCATGCAAACGCACAGGCGGGTGCTGGAGCGAGCACGGGGCTGGACACGAGTGCGGGTTGGGGCCTGTTGCGGCGCGCCGGGTTATCGAATAAGTGAGAAACTTACCAGTCACCGCATTGTAGCCACAGTGTTCCTCTGAAACACGTGAACAGTGGCTACAGTGTCGGGGTGAGCCGCGCAGCCGGGTGCGCCCGGTGCTGTGAGTGTGGGAGGCGTGAGCAGCTGGCGTGCACGCGGGGAAGCTGCGCCGACTGCTGGCTTGCGGAGAAGCGATTCGCAACAGGGCACGCGGAGAGGGCTGGGCCACAGGCAAAGGAGCATGGCAAGGCACGCAGTGGCCTACTGGTGTCTTGCTAGCGTGCGCGGTGGAGCTTGGCCGGTTGAGCTTCAAAGCTTGAAGCTTTGTGGCAATGGCAAAATTGTGGCTAAGTAGAGAATACCACCATGCCCACTGGCTCTTTGATGAGCTGGGCGGTGTTGGACTCACAGTGGTGGTTGTGCACCACTGTGAGTTGCTCTTTCCCGCAGCGTGGCTCCTCAAAGAGGAGAGGTTGCGTATGGAGGGAGAGGAGAGGAGTTGGCTTGGAAGGGAAGAGCTGCTGTGTTGGATGGTGGACCAGGCTCCCCCTGCAAAGAAGTAAGCCGGGCCTATTTAAAGAGGAAGAAGGCATGCACAGCCATGCCCTGGCTGTGCATGCGGCTGTGCATGGCTTGGCAGGGCTTGGCAGGGCATGCGGCTGCAGGGCAAGCTTGCTGCAGAGCATGGTGCGAAGAGGAAGAAGAGGCCATGCCTGCAGCTGTGGGGAGAAATTCAAAGTCAAATAAAATTAAAAATAAAGATGGTGAATTTGCAAAGCAGCACTTGAGGAATTTGTTAATTGCAAGGCCATTTTATTCACTCTCCTCCCATCTCAATTAAATGCATGCATGCGTGTATTTTTACAAATGCGACTAAGGATACCTAATATGCACTGGTAATGCTAGGAAATAGCACAAGATGACACAATTGCAGGTGTATTTTTGTGGTGCAATCGTACCCCCATGCCTATCTTTTGCTAGTCCCTAGCAAAACATTTTCTTTTTTTTGTATTGTATTTAGAAATGATCTTAAGCTGAAGATTTTCTTCTGAGGCAACATAGGTGTGTTTATTGTTGGATATTTTAAGAACTAATTGCAGAGAAGACTACCAGTACTTTAAGTCTCATTTGGCCTAGATCATCTCTCAACTAACCTGGACTCTTGATATTTAAACCTTAAGTACTATTTCCTGGACCCAGGAGGTTTTTGCCGTACTCGAGAGCTCAAGAGATTATGGCTTGTGCATAGTGAAGGATTAAGACTGACCAGATGAACATTAAGACTCAAGCCCAGGGCTTCACGAATTTTTAAGTACAGGTTGGTCCCAGTTTTAGCTCATGTCTTCGGATTGACCCTTAAAAGGATGACGAAAAACTCAACTCCCATTTTCTGACATTTATGGCTCAAATAAAACAGGGTATTTGTGACTTGCCCTGAAGAACTTTTGTAGGGGGAAGATTTTACAGACATTTGTGAGATATACTGACTTATTTGCTTTTCTTCTTTTTTTTTTTTTTGAAACACGTGTCAGTATATCTCTTACAACATTATTTGAAGGAGCACACTTTTCTTTTTGGTGGGAGAGTTTCTTTTTGGTGGAAAGAGTCTCTCCTAAACACAAGACTAAAGCCTGGGATAAAAAGTCTACCTGCGTGCATAGGTAAGCACTCCACCTTCCCTAATGAACACTAGGGTTGGATCTTATGTTCATCTGGTCTTTCTTAATATGTGTAGTGTGAACCAAGATTACTTAGGCTATCAAGTAGAAGCAAACCAACGGATCCTGTACAGGTGTCTCAGGTACAAGAATACATCCTTAGTTAGGAGAGATTCCGATCTATCTTGTCAATGTCTCAAGTGAATTAAGCCAAGCCTGAGCGAATCAAGCTTCTGTGGCCTGGAAAGTCTTCAAAACAATGGTTGAATATCCATAAACACTTATTGTATTTTTGTTTCAGCCTTCAGATCATTACTAAACACCATATATATATATATATATTTATATATATCTAGAAACTGCATGATACCGTAAAATACCCAGATCCTATGGATGCCTATCCACCCCCCCATGCCAAACGATGCTATGTCCTTATGCATGTAGGGAAGGATAGAGGAAGGATGAAAGATCGGGTAACGAGAGCTGAGGTGCAGGGTATACAGTAGGGTGGTAGGGTGGGTGGATGGTGGGTGGTGAAGAAAAAGTGAAGTGAGCGTGACAGTGAAGTGAAAAGTGATGGTGGATAGTGAGTGTTGTTGGGGAGCCTCCCAACGAGCGCTGAATTTAACGTCCCCAGCTGGACTCAGGATGAGGCACAAATTAATTACCCTCCAGTAGGGCAACAGATTCTCCAACGAGGCAGGTTCATGAGTAAGATAGGGTTTCAAACACTGCCCATTGACCATAAATTTATGCCCAGATTTGGGATCTTCAATCTCAACGGCCCCGTTGGGAAATGGTCTCGAGACCAGAAAAGGACCAGTCCATTTGTACTTCAATTTCCCAAGAAAGAACTTGAGCTGGGCATTGTAGAGCCAAACTTGCTAAGATGGCTCAAATTCCTTCCACTGAATACGTCTATCGTGAAAAGCCTTAGTGCATTTTTTGAAAGTTAAAGCAGAATCATAGGCTTCACGATGGAGCTCTTCCAGCTCTTGGAGTTGGAGTTTCCTTTCTCGACCACACAAGTCTGGGTCGAGGTTACATTGGCGAACCGCCCAATAAGCATGGTGCTCCAACTCCACAGGCAAATGACAAGGCTTCCCGTAAATGATTCTATACGAAGACATACCAAGGGGAGCCTTGAAGGTGGTCCGATACGCCCAAAGTGCATCAATCAGCTTGTCGGACCAATCCTTACGGTCAGGCCAAACCGTTTTCTAGAGAATTTGCTTGATTTTCCAGTTCGACACCTCTGCCTGGCCGTTCGTCTGAGGATGATATGGGGATGCGATAAGATGGTGGACTCCGTATTTCCTCAAAAGTGCCCGAAAAGAAGCATGGGTAAAGTGGCTTCCTCCATCCGAGATAATGGCACGAGGGATCCCAAAGTGCGCAAAGATGTGGTCTTTGACAAATCTAGTGGATATAACATGGTCAGCACGGCGCGTGGGAATAGCCTTGATCCATTTCGAAACATAATCAACAGCCACGAGGATAAATTCGAAGCCGTTGGAAGGAGGAAAGGGACCCATGAAATCAATTCCCCAAATGTTGAAGATTTCCGCAGCTAGGATGGGTTGTAAGAGCATCATGTCACGTCGTGACATTGACCCTAACGACTGGCACCTAGTGCAATGTTTGGCATAATTGTGTGCATCCTGGTGAAGGGAGGGTCAAAAGAAACTGCACTGTAACACCTTGGCTACAGTTTTCCTCCTAGAGAAATGGCCTCCGCAGGCCTGATCATGGCAGAAGGATAGCACACTGGGGAATTTGCTGTCAGGAACACAGCGACGGATGATTTGATCAGCACCTATCCGAAAAAGAAGTGGATTATCCCAGAAATAATACTTTGCTTCTGCCATGAGATGCTCGCGTTGGCTTTTAGGCCAGCCACGTGGAAGGGATCCAGAAGCAAGGTAATTGGCAATGTCGGCATACCAACGTCCACTTGCCACATTAATTGCCAATAGGTGCTCATCAGGAAAAATTTCATTGATCGGTAGAGTAAGTCCAATATGGTCAGGGTCCATTCTGGAAAGATGATCATCTACAACATTCTAGGCTCCAGCCTTACCACGGATCTCAGTGTCAAATTCTTGGAGCAGAAGGATCCAATGAATCAGTCTAGGCTTGGCATCCTTCTTGTGCATGAGATGGTGAATGGCCGCATAATCAGTGAAAACAATAACGTGCGAGCCCAGAAGGTAAGAGCAAAATTTCTCCAGCCCAAATACGACTGCCAGTAGTTCTTTCTCATTGGTAGTATAATTACTCTAGGCCTCGTCCAATGTCTTACTGGCGTAGTACACCATGAAGGGGTGTCTATCGTGTCTTTGTCCCAGGATGGCTCCGACTGTAAGGTCGGAAGCATCACATGTGAGTTCAAAGTCGAGGGACCAGTTAGGTGGATGGAGAACAGGGCCCTTGGTGACAGCATTACGCAGCTGTGTGAATGCTCGTATGCAGTCGAGGCCCATATCGAAGGGTATGTCGGTCGATAGGAGATGAGTTAAAGGTTGGGAAATCTTGGAGAAATCTTTGATAAATCTCCTATAGAAACCGCTGTGTCCCAGGAAGGAGCATATTTATTTGACAGAGGCAGGCACAGGTAAATCAGCAATTACATCAAGCTTAACTCTATCAACCTCAATACCCCTGTTGGAGATGATATGCCTGAGAACAATTCCCTTGTGCACCATAAAATGACTTTTCTCCCAAGAAAGCATGAGGTTTACATCAATACATCTCCTAAGGATACGGGTCAAGTTGGCAAGACAGTCATCGAAAGATGGTCCAAAGACCGAAAGTCATCCATGAATACCACAAGAAAGTCACCCACCATGTCATGGAATATCGCCCGCATACATCTCTGGAAAGTTGCTATGCATTGCAAAGTCCAAACGACATCCTTCTAAATGCAAAGGTGCCGAAGGGGCAGGTAAAAATTGGTTTTCTCCTGGTCCCGGGGGTCAATTGCCACCTGGTTATATCCTGAGAATCCATCTTGGAAACAGAAAAACTTATTTCCCGCTAACTGCTCCAGGATTTGGTCAATGAAAGGTAGCGGAAAATGATCTTTCTTAGTTGTAGCATTGAGTTTCCTATAATCTACACATACTCTCCAAGATGTAGGAGTGCATGTAGGGATGGATTCTCCCTTGTCATTGACAAGGATGGTGAGTCCCACCTTTTTGGGTACAACGTGAATCGCACTCACCCAGGGGCTGTCGCTGATCAGGTAAATTATACCCGCATCTAGCCACTTAATAATTTCATTCTTAATGACCTCCAGCATGTTAGGGTTGAGATGTCACTGCATCTCACGGGAAGGTCGAGCCTCCTCCTCCGTATATATACGGTGAGTGCAGTACGAGGGGCTTATGCCAGATAAGTCAGATAAAGACCATCCAATGGCTGCCTTGTGCTCCATAAGGACCTTTGTTAGTTTGCACTCTTGCTCCTTGGTCAATTTTGAACTGATGATTATGGGGAGCATTTCATTTGGCCCCAGAAAAACATATTTAAGTGTACTCGGCAGCTCTTTCAGCTCAGGAGTGGATGGTGAAAGGTTTGGCATTTCTTGGGACGAGAATGTCCCAGGCGGATCGGAAAACAAGCCAGGAAGAAGAAGTTGGCCCTCAGATTGGCCAAGAAGAGGGGCTTCTTAGATAGATGAATCCAAAAAGGAATAGCCCCAGTGAGTAGTATATGGGCTCAAGGTCCCAGTGTGGATTTGCAACTCCACCTAATTTGGCGGGAAAGAAAGGGCAATCCGATCTTCAAGAGTGAACCGGCGGTGAGTAGCCCGGATATGACTCAGACCACGAGGTATGGGAAGCGGAGAAAACCTCGTCAGAAGTCTAGCCAGGAGAAGGTACGAGACAAGGGAGGGATGGGGGAATGTCATAATATGTGTTGGTCAGGCAATCGTCAATGTTTACAGGCAATCCACAGTAGTCAGAATAGTCCCAATTAGTCTGATACACGCACTAACGGCCATGTCCTCGTCAGACATGTCATCCTCGATACAATCTCAATCAAAGTTCTCGGCTGCCTTGAAGATGTTAAGCTTGAGCTTTTCAGATCCAACGTTAATCTCAATACAGCCCGACTCGCAGTCGATATGGGCATGGGCTATGGCCAAGAAAGGTCGACCAAGGATGATCGGACAATCAGAAAGTGAGCTATGAACTTCCATATCTAAAACAAGAAAGTCAGTAGGAAAACAGAGACTATTGACCCTAACCACCACGTCTTCCACCACACCCTTCGGGATTTTGACAGAACGATCTGCCAATTGTACCAAGACAGGGGTGGGTTTCAAATTTCCCAAGGAAAATTTTTCAAGCATGATGGTTGGTAGAAGATTGATGGAAGATCCTAGATCAAGTAGGGCACGGTTAAAACTGCAGCTTTGGATGCTACAGGAAATGAACGGTGTGCCCAGATCTTTCTGCTTCGGTTGTAGATTTGAAAGTACAGCACAACTCACATGAGGCGAGAGAACCACCAGATTCTTAGTTTTCTTTGACTGTCGCCTGGGTGTTGTGTAGTCTTTGAAAAATCAGGCAACAGTAGGTATGTGGTCGATAGCCTTGAGCAGGGGTACCTTGATTTCAACATCCCTGAACAAATTACGTAGGTTATCAAAGGCCTACGTATCTTTCTTTTTGCCTTTTTCCTCCCTCAGTAGAGCCTCAGGGAATGGAATTGATTCTCGCACCAATTTGGGTGTATCATCCTCTCGCGAATGTGGTGCGCATCCCGAATGAGAGGGCGATGAAGAAGACAGGCCAGGATCAGGTCGAGGCGGATCGACAGTCTGCTTACCGCTCCTCGTAATGATAGCATTGGATGATGTAGGTCCCTTGGGATCATACAGCGGAGGAGGGTTCGCAATAGGGACATAAGAGTGAGGTGCTGCAGTGGGATTAGCCTGAAATCCCGGTGGAATGCTCGGAGCCTGCAGAATCTGATGAACCTGCCCCTGAGAAGGTCGTACCTGTGGTTGAGGACCACGGGGTATGAAATTTTGTAGGTTTGGAATAGGTTGGGTGGGAAGAGTGCCCTGAGATTGAGTCGCCATGCGTAGTTGACTGATCTCAGCATTTTGCTGCGCTAATTGGTGCTGAAGAGAGGTCTTATTCTCTTCATGGCACTTTGACATTTCCGTCATCATTCACATCAATTTGTCAAGAGGACTTGATGCATGTTATTCTTGCGGTACGCAAGGACACGATGGCGGATTCACCGTAGGATTAGACTAGGCCCTTGGGATGATGGGTGCGGACGGTCGCATGGGTCCACCCGCGGGGTTTTGGTGCTGCGGGTTGTTGGACCATGCGAAATTTGGATGATTTCGCTACCCTGGGTTATAAGTGGCAGAGAACAGGTTGTTCCCCAGGGCGCAAGCGTCTTCTCTGCCAAAAGACGTGTCTGCATGTAAATATGCATCCGAGCACACGGAGGCTTAGTCCTCCATGTCGAAATACTGGCTCGCAGAAGCCAGATCCACATGACTTATCGAGTCGCTCGACGCGACACTCTATAAGGAAGGTCTTACGGGGTTTCTAGGGATAAGCCTGGTGTTGGAAGAATTGGGATTGTGACGAAGTGGTGCTGTGGGGGTGTTTGCCAAAGAACAGGCAGGGTTGGCTAGAAGCTCTTCCAGCTTCTTGTGCACGACGGAGACTTCATCCAATTTCTGTGCGATAAGGCTGAGATCTGTGGATGAATGGGAGGGTCCCGTGTCAATTTCGTGGACATTACGGGGCAAGTTGGTACGATTAAAGGTGACAATGGAAGCATTGTTCATTGAGTTTTCGCTCATATTTTCAAATAATTCAAATGCTCCATTCTCGTCCTTATTCATAAAATTCCCTCCGCAGGAAGCATCTGCAATCTGCTTCAAAGTCTCATTTAGACCGTAGTAGAAAATCTAGGCTATATGCCACTTAGGCAGACCGTGGTGCGGACATTTCCTGAGGAGGTCATTATACCTCTCCCATGCCTCATGAAATTGTTCACCGTTTTGTTGCGTAAATGAAGTGATAGCACGCAAAGCGCATTGGTTCGCTCGATTGGGAAGAACTTCTTGAGAAACGCTGTTCGCATCTCTTCCCAGGAGTGGATGGTTCTCCCAAGGGTGCGTAACCACTGCGATGCTTTATCCCGTAATGAAAACGGGAACATTTTCATGAGGACTATAGGTAACCCGATATTTCTTGGTTTAATTATTTCAGCCAATCGGGTTAGGTCTTCCAAGTGGAGAAAAGGATCTTCACTTGCAAGACCATGGAAGTGAATATTTATCAGTCCAATTATGTTAGGTTTTAATTCAAAGTCATCCCCGCCCATGGGGACCCGAATTTGTCCTATGGTCTCTGTAGCAGTGGGATTCTGATAGGAGCTAAGAGACCTAGGCTCCTCCCATTCGAGAGGGTTCTGGATTTCCTCCAATGTTTCCCTAATGGCTTCAATTTGTTTATTATACATTTCCATTTGGGCTTGGAGGTGGGTTATGGGATCTAAGGCTCCACCACCTGGTGGGTTTTGAGGGCGGTTTCCTCCCTCGGGATTTGGGGGTGGGCCTGCAGCCATGTTTGTGGAGGAGGAGGACAATGCAGCTTCTTTTCTTAATTTATCAGACAATTCACACAGTTCAGGGTTTTGTGACCTCCTCCCAAATATGCACTACTGCAAGAAGAATTGGGGAGATAAGAAGGGAAAAGAGATGAGAGAAATGACGCCGCAAAGGTACACTTGATGACAAATCAATACAATCAAATTCCTAACCTCTACAGTGTGCCCTTAGACATAAAGATCTAAGTTGCCTACTATCACGAACTACGGAACTGAATGCGAGCACCGCAGAACCACCGGGCCAGATTGAAAGGTCGTTTGCCCCAGTCTTAGACACTCGATAGCATGCAGGAACCCTCACCAGCACGTAGGCGCTACACGTAGGTAGTTAGACCTCCAATTCTTAATAAGGGTCAAGTTACTACCAATTTTAGTTAGAGGTTTAGGATCAAGTGCTTCTGGAATGTGAAAGGCATTGTTTACGAGTAATGCCCAAGTGATTGATTTTATGAGAGTGTGTAAACCGGGAAATCTCCCCGAATTAAAGTTTTAATTGGTGAATGATTTTTAGAATTCAGCCTTAAGTAGTATGGATTTTAGGATTTCGCTGAAATATCAATTCAACCAATCTTCGGATTTTGAGAGAATACAAGTTTTCTTCTGAGCCCAACAAACCCTTCTTCAATGTCAGTTCGTTAATGCATGCTAAAATGCAATGGGCTTCCCTAAATGGAGATTTCTATGTGTGGATGCACGAATTAGTTTTAGATTAGTGAGAAAGGGAGCCAAAGCACTTCATTTCAAGTGCTTCCAATCACAAGAATGATTTCCACACATAATGCTCAACCAAAAGATAAAGAAAATCAAATTGTTGGCGTTGAAGTATTCGAGATCGAATCTTAGGCACGTGAAAGGTCGTGGTGGGGTTGGAATCAACTCAATTCCAAGTCTCCCTACCAAAAAGGTGGTCTCGAATTGCAGATAAGTGAGGCAAAGTGGGGTGGCAATCAATCTTTTTATTTGCCTCAAAGAATACTTCACACGACGAAAAATTCAAGAATCAAGATTCTTGGATTTTCGCTATGCGAAGTTTTGTAGGAAATCCCAGGGCGGTAGGAGTAAAATCAAACAATCAAACAAGTGAATTTTAGTCCACTTGCCCTAAGATATCCCACGAAGTTTTTCTAGTTTTTAGTTTTTTTTTTATTTTGTTAAGGTGACAAGTTTACCTAAGTTGCTAAGAAAGAAAGACCTACTTGTTCAGCAACGTGTGTGGAGCTCCAGTGCGGTGTCGGTGTCTTCACGCTCTCATTCCCGCCTTGGATCTACCCGCGTCTTCGACTTCATCTTCCTGCCTTCTCCTTGCAACAGGTTCACCTGCACAGCAACAAACAAAATCACCCGTGAAGAGAAGGGTGTGAGAAGAGAAAAATTACAGGAATGGAGTAAAAACTTACTTAAAGGTTCACTTCCCTGGCAACGGCGCCAAAAAAGGGATGTGTTCGGACCCGGATAGGTGTGTTAATATGGTGATTTTATCGTTGAAATGCATATAGTGGTTAACCTAAATCGAGCCTAACCATCTCTTTATAAAATATTTTTTACCTGGCCTATTTGATTTTATCTTGGTCACTATTAGGCCCAGGGTCGAACTTAGGGAAGTGGGATTAGAAGTGAATGAGTTTCTATGCCTTTCCTATAACGAATCTCTTCCGTACGTTTATTATGTTTTTGGTGTTTTTCTATTTAGATTTTTTTCTGATAATTCTTGTCGTTGAGTCACACCCTCAAAATTAGGTTCTTGGCTTTGAGCCAAATTAGGGTTCCAAAATTGTTCTTGCTATTTGCAAGACTGAGTACCTGCAAGTCAAGGATTATCTTTTCTCTTTTATACATTTTTTTTATTTATCTTTTTAATGGCAGGAAAGAGAAGTAGAAATAAAGTAAATATAGTATATATGTATATGTATATATTATATATGTATAAAGGGGTGGGGGTGGAGATGGCGTGTAGCACGGTGTCGAGTCGATCGTCGTCTAGGAAGATGCAACCAACAGGACGAGGTGCTGCGTGGAGTGTAGGATGGATGGTGGAAGATGTGTGCGAACACGCTTTATGTACGCATGTATCGGGGAATATCAGCAAATGGTGCAGATATTCCCGCGATACAATGTATCGTAAGTGATATGAAAATATATATATATATCTATAAATATATTTCTATATTTAAATATATGTATAGATAGATATATGTATAGATATATATATGTATATGTATGTATATATATATATGTATATATATATATGGTAATATATGTATATAGATATATGTAGATAGATATGTATATATATATATATGTATATGTATATTATAGATATATATGTATATATGTATGTATATTTGTATATACATATATATATGTATAAGTATATGTGTATATATATGTATATATATATGTATCTATACTTATACTTAGTTATATGGGTAATAATATATATATAGATATATGTATATATATATATATATATGTAAGTATATAGATCAATATATATATATATATATATATATATATATGCATGTATGTACACTACTACCTAAATATATAGGTACTACTATATGAATAGATATAAGTATATATGTATATGTATATAAATATCTATATATATAAAGATATATATATAAGTATATAGTAGTGAGAGTGTGTGTGTATGTGTCTACTGAGAAGTGAGAGAGTGCTGTGAGGGAGAGAGAGAGAGAGAGGGAGACTGCTGGAGTGAAGGCACGGGCATTAAGACGTCTGCCTGCTCTAGCCCCTTCACACAGCACACGTGCACACGCGTAGGCATGCGGAGAGGCGCGCGCTGGGAGGGAGTGAGTGCGGGGAGAGGATCGTAGTGCACCGCACTGTGCGAAGGGGCTAGAGCGGGCAGACGTAGGCGTACGTGGGCGAAGGGAGCGGGCGAAGGGAGACGCGGACGCAGACATGATAGAAAGCCATTTTCGTGCATTTGAAAGTCGTCGGAAATCGTAGTATAGTCGCGTAAAAACATTTGTCAAAAATTGATTTCTAAAGATAACGAGACTTGAGTCCCGGTCGTTCGTCTCTGGGAGGCGTTGCTTTTACTTTTGAAATCAATCTTTTTTCTGCTCTACTTTGTTTAGAATCGCATGCCGGTTTGTGATTATTACGTATTTACGTACGACATGCTTAGTTGCAAAAATATTAAGAGTTAGAAACAGGCAACATTAATCACGCAAAAGATAATAGCAATCATTAAGCTCATGGTGATTTCAAATAGATAGAGATATATATATAAAAACGTGTTTTCATTCATTCATTTGGGAGTTGTTGCACAAGGAATCTAGAGGAAAGCTTGTACATAAATGTTTGAAAATTAAATCTAGCTACCAGAAAATGATCGCATACAAGAATCGATGGGGGGATTTCGCATGCATCATTGGGGGAGAAGTAAGGCTACACTACTAACCAGTAAATAAAAGCAGTAAATATACGAAGAGCATAATGTAAATCTAGCAGAATGGAAGGGCATTCAGGGGTGGTCCCCGATGGCCTTTGAGTGGTTGAGTGAAGGAGGGGCGGCCAATGGAACTTAGACCGGCCCTTGGAGAGAGGTTGGGGAGCTGATCCATCTTCCTGGCGTGGAGATAGTGGCCTCCATGGTGGTGCTCAACTCGTGGAGGTGGAGTGGAGATGGAAGTGGCTAGCCTAAGTGGAATGGATGCCAAGGAAGTGAATGGGTGCAAATGGCCACCCAAGGGGTCTTTTTATAGACCTAAGTGAAGCTCTCTAGAGAATTATGGAATTCTCTAGAGAGGCCTATGGTGGGAGCTCGTGGGAGAGTGAGAGAGAGAGGGTGGATGGTGGTTTTTAGATCCACCAAATGTGGATCTAAAAATTGAATGGCTCTTGGTTGCTATTTTTGGCAACTAAGGCAACCACACATGGTAGAGAGTTCTAGAGAACTCTAGGCTAGATATTTTCATGTGGATGGTGTGTGTGGGTGTGTGTGGGTCGAAACTTAGGTGGCTAGGTTGATTAGGTTGGGTTTTAATGGGTTTAGGTCAAGGTAGGTCTCAAATTAGGGTTATAAACCCTAATTCACTAAGGTAAAGTGAAATTAAACTTAATACAAGTTTAATTGGGTGTGTGGAAACTTAATTGAGAGTAAAACAACTCAATTAAGTCAGGTCTAGGTCAATTGGACTCTCACTGAGTCCAATTGGACAGTGTGTGCTGAGATCAAGGCTCAAATGGACTTAATGAGTCTAATTGAATAGGCTGATGGAATTGACTAAGATCCAAGTCAATTAGGTTTAGTGAGGACCTAATTAGCTCCTTAGGGAGGTCTATAGGTGATGTACTAGGGTTAGGGCACCTTAATTTAGGTTTCTATGGGGTTGGAATTGGGTTTAGGGACCTAAAGATCCAAGATCATGGCTTAAATCTTAAAATAGGAATTGGAGAGCAGTATCAGACTTCTAATAATAGAATTAGATGTGTTATACTCAAAAATCAGAAATCCAGACTTGTTGTCTGGACGTCCAATCAGAGTCAGGAAGGATTTCGGGTTCTATTTTGGGTATTCTGTAGAAATTAGATGTCTGACAAAGTGTCTGGACGTCCAATAACACTACAGAAGTGGGTTTAAAGTGTGCGGGAGTTGGCTAAGGGTCCTGGATGTCCTATAACTTATCTGGACGTCCAGATAAGGGTTGGAACTAGGGTTTTAGGGCTTCCTAGGGTGTCGTGACCAAATCTAAGGGTGGCTAAGGCTTGGGGAAGTCTCTAGGCTATCCTAGGGCTAGGATGGACCTAAGCTCTTCACATTTTACTGCTTTATTCCTACTTAATGGAATAGCAAACTTTTAACCCCCTTACATTATTATTCCTACATCTAAACTAGGCCTTCTGCTCCAGCTCTGCTACAACTCCTATTATTCCTGATCCAGCTCCTGATCAGCTTATTCCCTGCAACCGACATAATGAACTTAATCAGCACATTATAACATTATTTTACGCATAGATAAAGGAAAGCAGTAAAGATGCAGATAATGCGTATGCATGCATGAATAACCCTCACTTATGCTAAGTCCTAGCCTAATTTAGGCCAATTAAGGCCTATGATTGCTACGCAATCAAGACACTGAAGCGGGCGGGAGCTGGTAGACACAGGCGCACGCAAACGCACGGGCGGGCGCTGGTACGAGCGCGGGACTGGATGTGGGCTCGTGCTGGGGACGATTGCGGTGCGTCGGGTGACCGGATAACTGAGAAACTTACCGGTCACCGCACTGTAGCCACAGTGTTCCGCTAAAACGTGTGAATAATGGCTACAGTGCCGGGGAGAGCCGCGCTACCGGGTGCGCCCGATGCGATGAGTGCGGGAGGCGTGGGCGGCTGGCGCACGTGCGGGGAAGCTACGCCGGCTGCTGGCTTGCAGAGAAACTGTTCGCGATAGGGTGCGCGGAGAGGGTTGGGCCGTGGGCGAAGGAGCGCGACAGGGCGTGCGGTGGCCTGTTGGTGACCTACTGGCATGCGCGGTGGAGCTTGGCCGACTGCTGCAGGGGCGCGCGATGGCTGGTTGAGCTTCAAAGCTTGAAGCTTTGTGGCAATGGCAGAATTGTGGCTAAACAGAGAATACCACCACGCCCACCGGCTCTTTGATGAGCTGGGCAGTAGTGGACTCACAGCGGTGGTTGTGCACCACTGTGAGTTGCTCCTGCCCGAAGCGTGGCTCCTCAGAGAGGAGAGGCTGCGTATGGAGGGAGAGGGGAGGAGGTGACCTGGAAGGGAAGAGCTACTGTGTTGGATGGTGGACCAGGCTCCCCGTGCAAAGAAGCAAGCCAAGCCTATTTAAAGAGGAAGAAGGCATGCACAGCCATGCCTTGGCTATGCATGCGGCTGTGCATGGCTTGGCAGGGCTTGGCAAGGCATGCGGCTGTAAGGCAAGCGTGCTGCAGAGCATGGCGCGAAGAGGAAGAAGAGGCCATGCCTGTAGCCACGCGGAGAAATTCAAAGTCAAATAAAATTAAAAATAAAGATGGTGAATTTGCGAAGCAGCACTTAAGAATTTGTTAATTGCAAGGCCATTTTATTCACTCTCCTCCCCTCTCAATTAAATGCATGCATGCGTGTATTTTTACAAATGCGACTAAGGATACCTAATATGCACTGGTAATGCTAGGAAATAGCACAGGACGGCACAATTGCGTATTTTTGCAGTGCAATCAGCATGCGGTGGACACTTCTCAGGTCATAAAATAGCAACGAAAGTCCTCTAGTGCGGCTTCTATTGGCCCACGATTTTCAAAGACGCATACAGTCACTATATGCATGCATTCGTTGCCAGACCTTAGGCAACATGAGCCACCGTGATATAATGCCCTTACAGCCGATTCTTGTATGCCTAATCTTCTACGTATGGGGGATTGATTTTATGGGACCCTTTCCTATTTCAGACGGCTTTGACTACATTCTACTCATTGTTGACTACGTGTCCAAATGGATCGAAGTCATTCCGACCTGAACCAATGATCATAAGGTGGTTATCAAATTCATTCATCAAAACATCTTTTCACGGTTCGGGATTCCACATGCTATAATCTCTGATGGAGGAACCCGTTTCACTAATGCTCATTTCAGGTCATTGATGACCAAATACGAGGTGTCGTACCAAATCTCTACTCCTTACCACCCCTAATCTAATGGTCTAGCAGAGCTATTAAATCGGGAGGTCAAGAAAATCCTCCAGGTTACTATTTGACCTGACAGGAAAGACTGGTCATCTCGACTTCCGGAAGCTTTGTGGGCTTATAGGACCTCCCATAAAACCTAATTAGGTATGTCTCCCTTCAGATTGGTGTACGGGAAGGCATGTCACCTCCCCCATCGAATTGGAGCACAAAGCCTATTGGGCAGTACGAAACTGTAACCTAGATCTTTATAAGGCAGGAACCCACAGAAAGCTTCAAATGAGCGAGATTGATGAATTATGCCACGACGCATATGAGAACTCTCTAATTTACAAAGAGTGGGTTAAGGCCTTTCACGACAAGCACATATCTAGAAAGATCTTCCATCCTAGTGAGAAAGTTCTACTCTTTGATGCCAAACTCAAACTGCTCCCAGAAAAACTCAGATCGAAATGGATCGAACCTTACCTCATCCGACGAATCTTTTGAAATGGAGCCATCGAGATCTGTCCACTTAGCCACGATTTAGAACCTTTCGTCGTGAACGATCAGAGACTCAACCGTTCATTGACCTGACTGATACAAATTTAGCTGAGATATCCTTTACCCTCCATTCTCCTTGAGCTCATTGCACCTAGCCGATGGCGTAAAACTCAGCGCTTAATGGGAGGCAACCCATCATTGTTTGAAAAACCTGAAACCTTTCTTGACATTCCTATGCTGAATTCATATTGCACTTTAGGGTTCATCCATTAGAACAGCCAACCCCACCTCAGGTACCCATACCAGAGTTCTGAAATCATCCGCAATAGTCACCTCGACCTATTCTAATGAATGATCTAAGCTGAACTCGAACCCACCTAATTTACAATGGGGACATTGCAAATCGCAAGCATGAGGGGGTATGAAAGTGCAAAAATGCCATGAAAATCATCTCACAAGAAAAGGTTTCAACAAAAAAAACACATATCACAAAAGTACCAAAAAAATGAAAAAAAAAAATTCTTAAAAAAGAATAAAAAAATTTTGAGGGGAGAGAAAATTTGAGGCCATACAAATCTTAAGAAGAAAAAGGGGAAAAGTGAAAAATGTCAAAAAAGGAGCACAAAATGAAAAGAAAAAGAAGAGATAGTCATTAGTAAGAAATTAAGGGATTAACTAAGTTCTAGACCATGTCAAGAAAAAGAAAATGGAAAAAAAAAGTGCTAAAGGAAACACAAAAGAGATTAGTAGGAACGCTGATCTTAGACCTCTTGGGCTAGACTCCTAAGCTTAAAAATTCAAGTATCCGCTAAGATCATGATAGCCCTCAAGAGGTTGGGGAAAATGTGAAGCTAAGTATTAGGTCTAAGGCTTAGGGAGTATTCAGCCTTGTTAACTGACCTCTAGTTTGTGGGACTCGGTAACCTAAGCACCCCAATCCACACACAGTCTAGTTCAGTGCGCATAACTATCAAAATCACGCAAATGCATTTAATTGTTCTGAAAAAGTCGCCTAGATTAGGAGCAGCCGATCAACACAAGTTGATTTGGATAAGTTCCCAGTGTAGAGAGGCAAGAAATTCCCTCGAAGATGTGCAATAACATATCATCTACTCGGTGCTTGTCTCCTAGGATATTTACATATCCTACTGAGGGCATGTAAGCACCCTGTGCTGGTTCAGATGTCATGGGCGGCATTATCACGAAATGTCGACTACTAAGGTCTAGATTTAGCTACAGAATGCCATGGGCGAGATTATCTCGAAATCTTGAAAGCCGGGGTTCTGGGGGTTGCCATAGGCGGTGCTATAATGAAGCATCGATTGCTAGGGATCCTTCGAGGATTGATGATGGGTACTAGGAATCCGATACAGACCGTGTTGAGAAGCCAATCCGAAGCTAGAAATAAAAAGAAAAGAGAGAGAAAACTCTCCAAACAAAGAAAAACTCTCTGTCTCTCTCTTATAAAAAATGCACTACAAACTGAACCGAGGCTAAAATATGTTACAAGCATGGGTCTTTCAACTGCAGAGTCCAACAAACCTTAGGATAGTTCCTGTGGGCCTTAAAAACCTTCACGGTGGACTGAGGCTAGAGCTGGTCAGGTCCGGATCTTGGTTGGTACTTAAGTACCTCTAGGCCTATTATCGACATTCTAACCTAATCTATAAAAAAAAAGCACTCATCATAGTTTTTGAACATCAAGGAACTTATGGTCTAGAATCGAAGTTAAAACCTAAAAATTTTGCTAAGGGACTAGCAAAAGCTAGGCATGGGGGTAGGATGGGAACACCATCATGAGCCCTAACTAGCCCATATTGACCCATAAAAGAGAACAAAAGCTCCTACACAACCAACTGGAGGTCCTAATTCACTGAATAATCATTCTAAGATAAAAGCAAGAAATAAGAGGTAAAAATGTAATTTTACCATTGCAGCACAACAACAGGTTTTCTCAAGGGCTAAACACAGGTCAAATGGTCTTAACAAGATAATAAGTGGGTTGAATCAGACAGAAAAGGGTTCGTGTGAGTTTTGAGAATTAAATGACTTCTTATAACCCTAAAATAGACCCACTTGATTAAATAAGATTCTGGTCAAGATAAAATTCACTTAAACCCTCTAAAAATCATAGAAAAATATTCTCTAGGGCTTAGAACTTTCAATTTGGCCATTGGAGCCTATTTTAACCTAAAATGGGGTCTCAGACAAATATTTGCCTTAAATTAGCTTTTTACATAAATTGACTAGTCAAACGTGGTCAAACCCAAAATTCAACCACACCATTGGATTTCTTAGGTCCAAATTAGGCTTGTACCAAAATTTGGACTTAAGGGGAACTCATCTATACCCACTTTGCAAATAGGTCTGACACAATTATAATTCTACCCCTATCTTTCAAAAACCCTTACATTTAACCCCCTAGCTTCTTCATCATTCTTTACAATTAGGTCCCTCCACCATTATAGCGGAGGGAATCCTACTCCGGCGAGCTCTAGAAGGAGATTTCTCCCTGATCTCTCAGAGAATCCCCTTCAAAATTGAAAAGGAGATTCTCTGAGAAATCCCCTCCAATGTAAACCCAATTTGAGGATCTATTTGGTACCCAATATCTCAAGCGAATGCACGAGAGATTTGAGTCTCTTTCAATTTGCCACTGTCGGCGAACTTAACTTGCAAGGAAGCTTGGCTTCCAAGCATAAAACCCCTTCCAAAGACCTATTTAAGACACCCCAATTCACCCCACATCTCCTAAGCTTGAAATCAGTCGGAGAACCCCCTCAATTTCATCTCTCCTCCTTCGGTCAACTCACTCATCAAGCTTCGACGACCACTCTTACCCTCTCTCGTCACCTAGCCACAATATCGATGGCAGGTTCCTCATCCTCATGCTCGTCTGCGTCGCGCAGCACCCATGGATGCCCCTACCTCCCCTTCATCCTCATCGACCACCTTCTCTGAGCACCTTCATCTCCGACGTCGGTAATACATGCCAAACACCACCTCCATCTCCCTCTTCATCCCTTCAGGGCTAGATAAGTTCATCTCATCCTCTACTCCCTTTCCCCCTTCTTTATTCCCTCGAACGACTACTGCCGCACTCCACCATCATCCCCTTCACCTCTGACCACCAACTCCGGCGAGTTCACTCCACTTCCACACCACCTCCCTCCTCGCCGACCGATCCATAAGCACCACCTCGACGCCCTGATCATAACCCCCTACTTAGATCACTCCGCCACTGACCCAATCGCACCCCCGAACACACCCACACACACGACCACAGTGTGCCCTAGGCATGCTCCCTCAGGCATTCCCATGCCACGTCGACCACCCCTGCACATTCGTCTCACCTTGGCCAAGCTCCTTGAGCTTTTTAACGTGGCTGTGAGGCCATTTTTGTGATTTTAGGTCAAGAAGCTCTCCGCCATTGTCGCCAGGCTTGAAGCTTACTTGCAAGCTACTCCAGGCAGAGCCCACTCTAGGTCACAGTCCCAGGTTGCGCGGAAAGCCTTCACAAACATCTCCAGGCCTCCAATTGGTGTCGAGGGCCGTAGCTACAGCTACAATCGAAGGCACACTCTGCTGCAGGCGTGCGTGAAAGGGGGTGGGAAGATAGTCCCACCTCAGAAAGTTGTGGAGCGCCGCACCCGCATAAAAGGAATTTTTGCATTAGGCTCTTTGCCTCCTACTACAGGGTGAGGTCCCTTTCTAACCCAACCCGATGCCTCATCCGTGACCACGCCCCGCGGACTTGCTGACTCGACCCGACTACGCACGCCTCAACCACCACCGCATGCCGGTGGACCTGGTCCCTGGCGTGTACCCGACCCGATTACCCAAGAAGTATGGCTCTAGGAGAACAAAAGCCTAAGAGAGAAAAGAGAGAAGAGAGCTTGCATGTGTAGGGGGTAGGTTTTGTTTTGAAGATATGGAAGAGGAAGGAGAAGGCAAGGAAGAAGGCTAAGGGCTGAAGCTAAGGAAGAAGAAGGAGAATGCAAGGAAGCAGAGAAGGCCGAAGTCAGAAGAGAAAGGAAGGGAAGGAAGACACTGAAGGCAGAAGAATCTGAAGCAAGGGAAATGCAGCTGGCAAGAGAGAGAGAAAGAAGAAAGCCAAAGGGGAAGAAGAAGGTAGAGGAAGCTAAGGGCTAAAGCAAAGCTGAAGAAGAAAGAAGCCAAGGCAAAAAATCAGAAGAAAAAGAGGAGATGCCAGAGAATAGAGAAGGAAGAAGATAAAGAAGATTGAAGACAAAGGCAGAGACAGCGACAGAAGAAGAGGAGAAGAAACAAAAGAAAAGAAAGAGCCAAGCACTGTAGCATAAGCATTTTAAGACATCTGATTCACAAATCAGACGTCCAATTTTGAGCTTTATTCACATACATTGGTTCCTTTAGTATTTTGTGCCTTACATTTACTTTTATCTTTTTGCATTATAACATTGATCTTATTGCATATTATATTCTTTTAAATTCTAAAGTTGTGATCTTGATTTCTAAACCCTAATTTCCTCCCTGTGGTTGACCTCAAACTTTATAATTTGAGTAATAAAATTATATTTATTTTGAATACTTTTTCGACTGTACTACAACACAACATTTTCTAAAACATGATCAAGCACGACGAACACTGACCCATGATGTTGCCACCACAGGCTTCATTGACAAAGATCCTAATATCCTCACGGAGTCCATGGTAAAACGACCAGACCTATTCCCACTTAGGAACTCTGTGATGGGGGCATTTCCGCATGAGATCCAAAAAGCAGTCCCATGCTTCATGAAGTGGTTCTCCCGCATTTTGCAAGAAGTGCGTGATCTGGTGCCTTAAAGCATTTGTCTGACCAATTAGGAAGAATTTCTGCAGGAATTCAATTTGGAGCTCCCACCATGTGTTGATTGGACGGGTCAGAGTCTGATACCAGTTGGCAGCTTTATCCATGAGAGAGAAGGAGAACATCTTCATGTGTTGGATGTCCCAATTCTGAACAAGTGGCTCGAAGGTCTGGGCCAGATGTTTTAGCTGCTTGATGTGCTGGAAGGGATCTTCGCAATTCAAACCATAGAATTTGGGAATAGCCTAGATCATATTCGGCTTGAGTTCAGCATCAAGCCCTCCAGCCAGGATTTGTACCCTGGGTTCGATCTCCACCACAATGGGATTGTAGTGATCTCGCATTTGAGGATATTGTGGCAGATTTAGGTGTGCTTAGACTAGATCATTGAGGCATTGTAGCTGATTTTGGACATTGAGTTCTTCTTCTTAGTCCTCCATGGATGCAAATGATGGAGATCTGGGCTTAGAAGCAGATGAGTCGGACAAGATGTCAATCTGGTTAGGTGGTAGCACAAACAAGCGGGTTAAGGCTTGGCCTCGACGAGAATGGACTGCCAATGGAGGCCTCATGGGTGGTCTTATGGACCTCCTCCCGAACATGCACTAAAGAGCCAAATGAGGGAGAGAATGTATAATGGGCCCAATCGAGGCACCCAAAAATCATTGGATGACTAAGGAGGCTCGAGTCGGATGATACCTCTTGATCAGAAAGTCACTCATCCAAGAATTACTTGGGCAGTCAAGAAGGGAGAGTCCCACAAAGACCCCTACATGGTAGAGCGTCCCCATGGGTTATAGGGTTTCCCCCACCCAACCTTCCTTCTAACTGAGAAACCAAGTAGACCGAAATGAGCAAGCTTGACCCCTAAGTCTACCAATTTTATTCCTAAATATGTGCCTTGAATTTCACTTGAACTTTAGAGTTGATTGTAATTTGTGACCTAATTTGGAGGTTGGTTAACCAACAAGGTGGGTCAACTTCACCTAACCTACCCTAAAGTTTAGAATGAATTGGGTAAAGAACCCAAAATCACCCTGAGTGATTTGCAAACAGGTTATTAAGTCTCAAATTTTAGGAATTCAAGTGAATATTAGAGCCTTCTTTTAGGATTTTCTTGATTAGATCAATTCAAGCAATGCTTAAGAAACACATGACGCGGGAAATCAATTCTCTTTTAAATCAGGCAAGTGTGTTTTCCTAAATCCCTAAAAATGGAAACCCTAATTTGGCTTTGTTTTCCAGGTCCAATTCTTTCCAACAGTGGCATCTAGGGCTCAATCAAGAAGGTGAATAGCCTCAGGCAACTTTAGTCCCTAATAGCTGTAGATATCTGGATAAAGATTTCTAAGTAAATCAAATCAGGAAACTCGGGTGATTAAGTCTATGAAATAATACAAGTTGACCCTAATTGATTCTTGATTTTAATTCCTTCCAGAAATGAGGGGCTTAAGAAAAAGGAAATGAGATTATCTGCCCCTGGAGTGGCTGTTATGTGGCTGATCTTCTTACGTGTACCTCACACAATCACAACAAATCAGAGAAATCAAGCTAGTATCAAATCAGCTTTGTAATCAATGAATGAAATCCGCATTGTTCCTAGGCAACAACACCAAAATGGTGATGCGTGATCGTTGAGTGTTAAGAGATGTACGTTGTAGTACACTCAACAAAGACACAACAGCATTTAAATTTATAAAACTCGAAATTGATGTGAGTTCAAGATCATTCGTAGGAAGCACATTAGCAATTTAATCCACTAATCACAATATCAAGAGAGATATGCAAGAATAATCAAAGTATTGCTCAATGTATATATCTGAATAATATAGCAAGAAAATCAAGGTTCAGAGTGCAAAAAGATGGGGTTAAAATAGTGATTTGAATCACCAAATGAACCCTAATGTTTAAGCTCAACAATCAACTCAAATAATTGAACGGTAACTGCAATCAAATATCCCAACACTATCAGATCCAACATAAGCAGAACCAAATCAGACATCAGTACCAGCACAAGGCACAAAGGCCTTATCTTGAGCCTGAAAGAACCCAAGGCACAGCAGCAACACACCAACACAGAGTGCAAAGGCCTCTTCATATTTTAGCTAAGTGTTGAGAGAGAGAGGGCCCGAATCCCAAAGCCACAGATCAAAACCCTCCCCCCTCCACCACAGATTCTTTTCTCTTTAGAATAGACTGGATCCTGGTAATCAGACCCAATGCCCAGACTCACATCTCATGAACTGCAGGAAAGCTAGCATGGGTGAGTGTGTGAATAAGGGTGTGTGAGGAACCTCCCCTGTGCTCTCGAAAGCGAACAACAGATGTCATTTTTTTCTTTTATGCACCTTCACGAGCTTACGTGTTTCCGAGGTGGGACTAAGTTGAGGTGTTTTCTCTTTACGGCTTCCTTTGTAAGTAGCAGCTAAATGGAGCGAGGAATTGAAGTCAAAGCTGATGCTTGCTACCTCAATTGAGAACCTGGAATGAGTTGCGAAGAGATTCCAAGACACCTAGAGGTAGCAGCTAGGTTGGGGATGGCCGGAGAACTGTGGGCGAAGTCGGAGAAGAAGGCTGCTGCGGCGGAGCTCTGGCATGTACCTGAAATGCAAAATATGACCTCTCAACCTTGTCAGATATGCTTAGAAGGTTCATTGTAAAGTGGCAAACATGATGGTGGTGATTTCAAAGCATGTGGTGGTCAATGGAGTGCTGTCGGTGATGGAGGGAGCGTGCATGAGTGGGTGTGTTTGGTGGAATGCGTGAGAGATCAAAAGCTTAAATTTCTTTGGGGCTTTTGATCAGTGAGGCGAGGTGAAGCTCACAGACTTAGCAGTAATGAGTTTCATGCGGTGGAGCGATGACACGGACTCACTAGAGTTAGGTCGGAGTTGGGGAAGATGATGGAGATGTGAGTGATGTGGTGTGCAAACCTAGAGTCTAGGTAGGCACGAAAAATTAGGGAAGTGAGAGGAGTCAAGAGAGGATGCTTATGGATAAGGGGAGAGAGTATGGCCCTGGTTATGATGGGCTGGTTTCGGAGAAGAGGAAAGCTCCAGTGAGGGAGAATGGCGATGTTGAAGAGAGAGGGAGCTCCTGGCTGGTATGGCAAGGAGTGGACGACAGAGGGAAGAAGGCTAGGCGACGAAGGCAAAGTAGAGTTGTCGTCGAACCTTGGTCGGAGTAGGTCGAGGAAGAGAGATAAGAGGGTATTTCTTGCCCTAAATCGCGCTAAGGAGAACGGTCTGACGAATAGGGTCCTTTTACAGGGCCAAGGTCGAGCTCCAAGCTTGGGAAGGAGCTTGAATAGGTTGAAATTTCAGGGGAAAGAATCCCTAGAAATTCTGAGCTCGCTCAAGCTCTGGAGCTTGATTTGAAGGTCGAGATGTGGTCAAGCAGAATGGGCAACTTCTCGTGGATCTTCCCTCCAAGTTTGGAGGTGATTGAACTTGATTCGAGAAACTCTCCCTCAAACCTCACCGAAGATGCATTCCCACTGCCAATGGTGGTAGGGACCAAAGTGAAGGAAATAATGAGAAGTTAGGGGGCCCTTTTGCACATAAGTCGAAACTTGAGGGGGTAAATTAAGAAGTAGAGTTTTAAAGGGCTAAATTGCAAACTAGGTCAAGATGAGCACTGAATGGGCCTAAAGTTTGGTACCAGCGTAACTGGAATCTAGGGAATCTATTGGTGAAGTTAGATTGCAGTTTTGACCCCGTTTGACTGGAAAATTTGCATAGAAGCCTAAAATAGGGTAAAATTCCATCCAAGATTCTGTTCTAGGTCAAAATGAGTTCAGATGGTCAAGCGAAGGATACCAAACCTATTATAATATTTTTCGATGATTTTTAGGAAGTTTAGATGAATTTTATCTTGACTAGAACCTCTTTAATTTAAATGGATCTGAAATTAGGGTTTTGTGTGCTGTTGAGGTTCTCGAAAAGCGTGAAACCCCATTTCTCTCACTGTTGACCCACATTTTGGACTTTTATGCTCATTTGACCTTCATTTAACCCCTAACAAATCTCGTGATCAATCTGTGTTCCTGATGTACTGTTAAAATTATGGAATTAACCCTGATTTATCGCTCTCTTCTTAAATCTGAACAATGCAGAGTTATGACCCTCAGATGATTATGTAGGAGCTTTAATCGATCAACCATGACTAAATGTGGCTAGTTAGGCCCTATGATGGGGTTCCTATCAATTAACACTTTAATAGAGTTTTGATAACCCTTACACTAGGTCAGAATTTCTCTACCAATATTTAAGCTATCAGAAATATAGAAAAGTAGATTAAGGCCATATTTAGTGGATCACGCATATGGTGGGTAATGTTACCTCAATGTAATGAAATATATGCACTACACAAAATTATAACTCGCAATTTTTTTCTTCTTTTCTTTCCATATATATTTTTACTTTTTTTTCTATACTCTTTTTTTCTCTTTTTCTTTTTTTCTATACATTTCCCTTCTCTTTTCATATCAACATGACACAATACGTCATACGCAAATTTTATTTAGGAGGCATTATTGGGGATTGGTGGTGTTCAAAAGGATAACAGGTGGCTTATTTGGTGGAAGTGCCTACTCTCGGCATCAGGAAAGAGACGAATAGGATGGTATATTTCTGACCTTGATATCACTACCCTCCTTCAACCGAGAATTCTGTAAAGGTTGGTCATAACCATCCAGCTTAGTCCTAGTTTTATTAGAACTCGATTTCTACGTATTTACCTTATTTGGTGGCTCTCAAAAATTCACATGGAGTTCATACATGAGAACCGAGAGCAAAAAGTATTCCTAACTCCAAGTATCATTACCTAATTATATAGAAATTAAGATTCCTTGTACTAGTCCTAGAGCACCAATAACACTCTACTCTTACTTCACACTGTTTATTGGATTTTTCTGAAGATGGTTCGCTTGACTCCCTAGCTACTGTCCAGGGGTTTAGGAAAAGAAACACTGCTTCTTCTCGACAAACTAAAGATGTTTATCAGTCTTCACAGTGAATACATTGCAAAATCTATGTTGAGTGTGAAAATTGTACTGGATTATAGATTGTAGCAATCAACTAAAGAATAAAATCCCTAATAAAACCTCCTAACAAAAATTCTTATTCATGGATGCAATATATATAAATTCTATATACAATTAACCTCTTGTAATTTGTACTTTAATATTGTTCCCTTATCAGGTTACAAGCTTAGTCCAAATTCAGAACAAAAAGTGACTGAACGAGTCGAAAGTGGTTGTTGCGGACGATTTCTAGCTCCAATGAGAACATTGGAGGTGGAGTTGATTATTCTTAAATTATGGAATCTAAAGTACAAATAACATGCTGCTCAGAGGTTTTCTAAGTGTTAGCATAAAATTTTTCAATTTAATGTATACTACCCCCCCATGCCTAAGTTCTTGCATGTCCTCATGCATGAATATAAATGAAATAAATTAAGACAGGGAGTAAGTGGATAGAAATCACCTGAAATTGCTTATGAATTTTTTGTCAACATAAGCCAACATCCTGATGTATAATATGCAAAAAAATATGCTAAAAGAAAATATGCTATGTATAAAAGATATGTACATATGTATAAGTGCTGAGTTTAATGCCTCCAGCTAGGCGAAAACTCAATACATGTCCTCAATGAAATTAATGATTTCGTCAGCAAGAGGAGGTTCCTGGGCCATAAATGGCTTGAGGTGCTAGCCATTTACCATAGAAACATGCCCAGATTTCGAGTCCATGATTTGGACCGCCCCATTAGAGTAGGGGTGAATCACAATGTATGGGTCAGTCCACTTAGACTTGAGCTTTCCTACAAAGAATTTAAGGTGTGAATCAAATAACTAGACTTGCTAGTTAGGCATGAATACTTTCCTCCAGATGTGACGGTCGTGGAAGGCCTTCGTCTTGTCTTTGTAGATTTTCGCATTCTCATAGGCCTCCCATCGAATTTCTTCTAGTTCACTGAGCTGGAGCTTCCTTTCATAACCTTCCGCATCAAATTTAAGATTACACTTTCGCATCTCCCAAAAGGCGTGCTGCTCCAACTCGACAGGAAGGTGACAGGCCTTTCCATACACCAGATGATATGGCAACATTCCAAGTGGGGCCTTGTATGCAGTCTGGTATGCCCAAAGTGCATCAATTAATCTATCGGACCAGTCCTTCCTATTCGGTCTAACTATCTTCTGTACAATCAGCTTGGTTTGACGGTTAGACACTTCAACCTGCCCATTGGTCTGTGGATGACATGGGGTGGTGATACGATGATGTACCCCATATTTCTTTAATAATGACTTGAAATGGTCATGGATGAAGTAACTACCCCATCACTAATCAGAGCGCGGGGTATACCAAATCTCACAAAAATATATTCTCGTACGAAAGAGATGACGGTCTTATGATCGGCACATCTCTCCGGGATGGCTTCAACCCACTTTGAGACATACTCAATAGTGAGAAATATGTACTTGAAGAAATGTGAGTTCGGAAAAGGGCCCATAAAATCGATGCCCCACACGTTGAACACTTCAACAACCAAAATGGGTTGGAGAGGCATCATGTCTCTCCAGGTCATAGAATCAACTGACTGTCATCGCTTGCAATGCTTGGCAAATTCTTGTGCATCTCTAAAAATGGTCGACCAGAAAAAAATTGATTGCAAAATCTTCGTAGTGGTTCTTTGGCCTGAAAAATAACCACCACAGGCATCACTGTGGCAAAAAGATAACATACAAGAAATTTTGGAGTCAGGGATGCACCTCCTGATAATCTGATCGACTCCAATGCAGAAGAGCAAGGGGACATTCCAAAAGTAAAATTTGGCCTCAGAAATGAATTTGAGCTTCTGGTCCTTAGATATGTTCGTGGGCATCTTGCCTGCAACAAGATAATTTGCGATATTCCCATACTGGGGAAACTCGATAGAATTAATTGCCAAAAGAGACTCATCCAAGAATTGATCCGAAATAAGCAGGGAATAAGGAATATGGGCTAGGTCTATTTGAGATAAGTGATCTGCCACAACATTATGTGCTTTGACTTTGTCGCGCATTTCAACATTAAATTCTTGCAAAAGAAGGATCATCTGATAAGATGGGGTTTGACATCCTTCTTTGCCAACAAATGCCAAAGGGTGAAATGATCTGTGAAAATTATCACCTTGGACCCAAGCACATATGATCGGAATTTCTCCAACCCAAATACTACTGCTAGTATCTCTTTCTCAGTGATAGTATAATTACGTTGAGCCTCATTCTGCATCTTGTTAGCATAGTAAATTAGAAAAGGATGTCGCTCCCGGCATTAGCCTAGAACAACTCCAACAGCGAAATCAGAGGCAATGCACATATTCTCGAAATCAAGAGACTAATCGGGTGGTTGGAGAATCGGGGAATTAGACACAGCACTTCGTAAAGTATTAAAAGTGCTGAGACACAAGGCATTGAAGACAAATGGGACATTAGTTACCAGCAGATTTGTCAATGGCTGTGCAATCTTTGAGAAATCATGAATAAATCTTCGGTAAAATCCGACGTGACCCAAGAATGATCAAATTTGATTAACCAACCTAGGTGGAAGTAATCAGGATATGACTTCTGATTTATCTCAATCAACCTCAAGTCTATTAGATAAGATCCTGTAACCTAGTACAATGCCATCCCTCACCATAAAATGGCTTTTCTCCCATGATAGTACTAGGTTTACTTCAATGCACCACTTCAGAATCTTTAAGGTTATCAAGACAAGATGAGAAACCATCTCCAAAAATGGAAAAGTTGACCATAAATACTTCCACATAATCCCCAATCATATCAGAGAAAATGGCCATCATACAATGCTAAAATTTCACTCGTGTGTTGTAGAGGCCAAAGGGCTTTCGCTTGAAGGCTAATGTTCCAAAGGGACACGTGAAAGTGGTCTTGTCTTGATCTTTTGAGTTAATTGCAACTTGATTATACCTGGAGTATCCATCCAGAAAGCAAAAGAAACTGCACCCGGCTAATTGTTCTAAGATCTGATCAATAAACGATAAAGGAAAATGATCTTTCTTGGTTGTCGTATTCAGTTTCCTATAGTGAATGCAAACCCGCCATGAAGTTGTGATGCGGGTTGGGATGGATTTGCCCTTATCATTTTTTATGATGGTGAGTCCTGCTTTCTTGGGCACAATCTAAATAAGAGTCACCCATTGGCTGTCGAAAATTGGATATATAATGCACGCATCCAGCCATTTAATGATCTCCTTCTTAGCAACCTCTAGTATATTTAGATTCAACCATCTTTGAGGTTGTCTCGAAGGCTTCACCCCCTCATCCGTGTAAATATGATGAGTGCAATATAAGGGGTGAATCCCATGGAGATTAGCAATGCTCCACCCAATAGTTGCCCTATGATCTTGTAAAATTGAAATAAATTGATGCTCTTGTTACGGGGTCAAGTGAGCACTAATAATAACATGGTATGTCTCACTATCATCCAAAAACATGTATTTGAGTGAGTTAGGTAAGGGCTTTAGTTCAATTACAGGTAGCTAGGAATCAGAGTCATGAGTGGGTGGAGCAGAATCAATAGTGGAAATCTGATGATCCTGATATGCATGAATTCCCACTAATTCGCTACTTGCAAAATAGTCATCTGTGACTGTGTTAATGGGAAACCCATTTGTCGTAGTCACGTCCACCTGTTTCATCAAGGGCAATTCAGTAATCGATGAATCAGGATAATCAGAATCAGGGGTGTCGTGATCAAATGAACACCCCAAACAATCAGATCTGTAGGAAGAAATGTGCATTATAGTTGTCTCAGTCCCGTATGGATAAAGGTCTAAAAACCCTTACAATGAAGACGAATGTGACATTGGGTCATTACAAAGGAGCCTAATGTTACCACAAAAAGCTGATTCTTCCTCTTCACCATTCTCGATGTGATCACAGTCGAAGTTCTGTGTCGCCCTGAATATGTCTAGTCTAAGTCTTTCATTTCCTAGGGCAATCTTCGTACACCCAAATGCATAGTCGATGTCTATGTGGGCTGTCGCCAAAAACGACTGACCCAAAATAATTGATGCATCTCGAAGATTAGGAGGAACCTCCATATCGAGAATGAAAAAGTATTCAAGAAAGAAGAATCCACAAGCCTTAACGATCACATTCTCAACCGCCCCCTCAGTGTTTTCACTGATCGATTAGCCAACTGGATGGTAACTGAGGTGGGTTCCAACACCCCGAATTGAAAACGATCATATACAGCAGTGGGAGTTAGGTTGATGGATGAACCTAGATCAAGAAGGGCCCGATCAAATGGAGAATCCTACAAAAAGAAGGAAATGAGTAGGGTACCAGGGTCTTTCTTCTTAGTCAGTAAGTCAACTTGAATCATGGTTCTAGCTTCCTTCGACAATACCACCTATTGTCTATTTTTCTATTGTCTCTTCGGGGTACAATAGTTCTTAAGGAACCTAGCGAAAATAGGGATGTGATTTATAGCCTCAAGGAGAGGGACCTGAATATGAACTTCCTTAAACATTGATTTCAGGTCCTTGAAATTCCATGTACCATTTTTCCATGCTAAATCTCATGTCAGAGCCTCAGGAAAAAGGATGGGAATCTCAGGGTCAATTGGCCTCTTGCCCTTATCTACCGTAGGTGGCTCCTAAGAAAAAGGAGACAAACCATCCTGCAGTAAAGGGAGAGAAAAATCAGGACCCTCCTACCTAAATGGTGGGTCGTGTATCTTCTTCCCACTCCATAATGTAACAGCTTTCGCATCGGCATGCTGTTCGTGAGGTAGCAAAGGAGAGGAAGGGGCAGAATAGGTGGGGTTTTGCAACAAAGGCAGCTGACCCTAAGCATAACCAAGTGGTGTAGGAGGATCCTATAATATGGCATGTGCCTGTCCCTCTGGTGCTTGAAACCTAGGAAAGGCTCCCTGGTTCTGCACATATTGCAGGTTAAAGAAAGGTTGGGAGGGCAAGGCTCCCTGTGACCTATGCTCCTACAACAACTAATTCTGCGTGTTTTGGATGCTTTAGATTTGGTCAACTAACAGAGAGAATTTCGCTTGATTATGAATTATAGCAGTAAAAAGATATGTTGTTGTAGTCATGTGGTGGAAAATCTCTCAATCAAAGATTAAATAGATATAATTTAAACCATAGTAAAAATGTCGTATCCACAAAGAGGATCAAGCCAAATAAACTAGCAATAAGTTTTCCTCCTGTTTACATAAAAGTAATTTCATTCATTCATCCTAATGCCAAAGAAAGAACACTAATAGATGAATCAAATAACCAATCTCTAATTTCTGAAAAGAGATGGATCAATCACGTAAATTCTCCTTCACTAGAATACTCCTATAAAATCAATCAACCCAAATATTCAATGGCATCCAATGTAAAGCATAATATCACCCTTTAATGTGAAGTTAATAGATGGGGGAAGATAGTCATGTAATTTGATAAGCCAACTAATTAGTGCAAACTAAAGAAACTTGGTTGTAAAATCATCCAATAAATCGAATATAATATTCAATATAATCTCAACCGACAATGGCAATGAAATGTAAATTTTAATGTGCTTGAAAATAGAGGGAAAATCATCTCTTCGCCGCGCATTGGAGGAGGAGGCACCGGCTGTTTGCTTTGGTGGAGTTCCATAGAAGGAGAGGAGCACGCTAGTGGTGGAGGTGAGTGCTGAGACTTCTGAAGGTGGGCAAACGGTGGAACAGAGGCTGGCAATGGTGGATTCTGCTGGCCTCTTCGTGGTCGGAAGTGGAGTTACCATAGGCGGTGTCGACGTCAAGCATCAGCGGGGAGGGCGTCAGTTGGCTGTTGTCGTAGCATGCGCACAACACGCATGCAGCTGTGGCGTGATGGTGGCACGCACGGTCAGTGGTGTTTTGGTTTCTTTGCTAGAAAACAAAGGAGGTATGGGGAGGAGAAGAAGAGGAAGACGAAGAGGGAGTAGATGGCATGGGGATGCTGCTGATGTGGTGCAGCTTCTGTAGGGTTGGGCGAAGATGATAGCTTTAGGTTCCTTTTAGGGAAGAAGGTGAATAGTGGTTGGGCTTTGGTGGTGGTTTGGTGGTGAGGGGATTTTCGGTGGAGATTGAAGAAGAAGAAAATGAAGAAGACAGAGATGATGGTGTGTGCACGAGTTGGCGCGTGCAGGCTGGGAGCATGAGTGCCTATTGTTGCTGGTGTGCCACACGTGTGGGTGAGGATGTGCTAGGTGGCTCAAGTAGGAGTAGGCGCTGATGGTCGTGGAGATGCTCTCTATCACAGAGCACCAGCTAGGGTAGGCGGCATCAACGAAGATTGCTCAAGCCTCGGTGCACGCTTTGGTTTCATGGTGCAGGCGAGAGTGCCATGGTGGAGAGGGTGAGGTGATGAAGAGCCTGCTCCTGGAAGATGGAGCCTTTTTTAAAAAATCTCGCCTGTTTCCTTCCGACAAAACTTCTCTAACCACTTTCAAAGATTGCAAGTGGTTGGAACGACGGATAAGCATTGGCCTATCTTTATCAGATGTCTGACTTCATCATCAAACGTCTTAAAAGCTATAAAGTCAAGGAACTTGCCCTGGCAATTCCCAGACATCCATCCTTAGCTCCAGATGTCTTATATAGGCAGAATGACATTTGATTCTTATACCTAGCATGCATCCAACCATATAGAATATGTGAACATATCATGTGTTATTAAACATAAAATTGATGCACAAGATTATATGCAAACTAAGATAAATTACCGTATAACTCCTAACCAAATAGAAACTATGAATAGATAATTAAAGAGTACTTAGGCCCAATAATGATCCACTAAAGTGGACTTACCATCAGCCATCGCCTTCATGATCTGCAAGCTATGCTGAGTAGATTTCCGCATAGATTCTTGCAGTTCCTCTTTTAATGCCTCTAAAGTGTCGGCCCGCTTTGGAGAGTGACTGGCAGCTTGATGCAGTGGCTGATATATAGAATGGGATTTCTGTTGAGACTGGAATGGATGCTGCCTTGCGTACGAGTTTTGCACATTGTCGTATTGTCTGGTTTGGTAGTGTGGATCTTGATGTGGTCTCTATGAGTTATCAGACCAGGAGAAATTTGGATGCTGCGCCTACCAAGGTTATTCGTTTTCGAGTACAGGTTATTCCACCTGTATCCATGGATAGCATTGCCATCTTTGTAGCCTGAAGATGTCTGAGATGTATATTCGTCAAGGGAATACGGATTAAAATCATCATGTGGGGTGTAACCTTGATTATGCGGTGCCAGATCGAGATTATTCATGGGTTCCTGATATGCATGATCCCATGAAGATGGAGAAAATGCATCCTGAGTAAGTAAATTTACTCGAGTAGGAGGGACTCGGGGTGCATATGATGATCTAGATGCAGCAGAACAACTAGAGAATTCAGGTTGAGCTCAAATTAGTTCGTCGAGCTTCTTGTCGAGCAGATCCACCTTATCCAACTTCTTGGTAATAATGTCCATATCAGCTTGAGAGGATTCAGCGTGAACCTCATGGACACCAACTCGTTGCTATCCAGGTCACTGGAATTGGTTCATTGATGCAACATTCATAGAGTTCACAGCCAAGGACTTGAACATCTCGAATGCACTATTCTCATCCTTTGCAAGGAAACTCTAGCCACTAGATGCATCGGCCAGGTACCAATGTGAGTCATCCAACCCATCGTAAAAGATCTGAGCTAAATGCTGATGGGAACACCATCATAAGCCCTTGCTAGCTCATTTTGACCTAGAAAAGAGAACAAAAGCTCCTACATAACCAAATGAAGGACTAAATCAAGGAATAATCAGTCTGAAAGAAAAATAAGAAATAAAGGGTAAAACTACAATTTTACCATTACAATGCAACAATGGGATTTCTCAAGGTCTAAACATGGGTAAATTAGTCTTAACAAGATAAAAAGTGGGTTGGTTCAATCAGAAAAGGGTTGATGTGAAATATGGGAATTAAATGACCTCTTGTTACCCTAAAATAGATCCACTTAATTCAACAAGGTTCTGGTCAGGATAAAATTCACCTAACCCTCTAAAATTCATGTAAAAATATCCCTTAGGGTTTAGAACCTTCAATTTGGCCTTTGGAACCTATTTTGACCTAAATAGGGGTCCTAGTCAATTATTTACCCTAAATTGGGTTTCTGTGTAAAATGCCCAGTCAAACATGGTCAAACCTAAAATACAACTTCACCATTGGATTCCTAAGGTCCAAATTAGGTTTATACTAAAATTTGGACCTAAGGGGAGTTCACCTTGACCTACTTTGCAAAATAGTCCAACCCAATTACATTTAGACCCCTAGCTTTTGAAAACCATTGCAAAAACCCAGTAGCATCCTCACCATTCTTTGCAATTATGTCCCTCCGCCATTACAGCAGAGGAGTACTACTCCGGCGAGGATTCGAGGAGGATTTCTCCTTGTTTCCTCAGAGAGTCCCTCTCAAATTTGAAAGGGAGATTCCCTGAGAAATTCCCCATCGTGTGAACCAAATCCTAAGCCCTGATTATCACCCAATCTCTCATGCGAATGCATGAGAGATTTGGGTATCTCTCGCAATCCTACTCCGATGAGGATGCCCGTGCTTGGAAGCTTGCCTTTCAAGCACAAGGCCCTCTGCCAGAGACTATTTAAAGTCCCCCTAACTCGGCCAATCATTCCTAGCTTAGTTTGGCTGGAGACAACCCTCCAATTTCGTCTCTTCTCCTTCGGTCAAACATCCAGCAAGCTTCGACGACTCCTCCACCCTCTTCTCATCTCTCTACCACAAAACCAGTGGCAAAGACATCTTCTCCTCCTTCATCCGGGTTGCGCCATACCTGTGCACGCGCCTTCATCCTCTTCGTCATCGCCGCCCCCTTCTAACTGGACCTTCGTCTCTGACGATGGCAAGTATGTGCCATCCACCATCCTCTCTCCTTTCGTCCATAAATTAGGTTAGATACTTTCCCCTTCCTCTATTTTTTATTTTCACCCTCCTTATTTCCCAACACACCCCTCGATAGCCACTAACCACCACCATCGTCTCCACCTCCGGCAGACCACCGGTGAGGTGCCTTCGTCATTTCCACGCACCCATCCACCTCGCCAAACCCCTCAGAAGCTCCGCCACCATCCACTGATCAATTCCCCCTTCTCCATCGACCGCCATAACCTCCGTTCACCCCCCCGATCAAACCCATCACCATGGCCGCAAACTGACCTAAGCACACACACCTAGGCCAGCCCACGCCATATCGACCATCAATTCATCTTTGTCGTGCCACGACAAGGCCTCCTACATATTCTAATGAGGCTGCAAGGATGTGTTGTTTTAGAACAGGTTCTGACCTCCGCCACCATTGGAGCAGACATGAAGGAGCTTGCAACCTTCGCTCCAGGCAGCTACTCTCCAGGTCCTAGGTCCCAAGCGATGCGGATTGGTATCACGCACACATTTAGCCAGGTAATTGGCTCTGCAAGGTCTTGCAGCTGTAGCAATTAAGCACGACATCTCCTGCGGGTTCTCGAGAAGCAAGTGGGACTTTTAGTCCCACCTCGGGCATTTTGGAGTGAGTTGTGCGGTATAAGTTGAATTTGTGTCAGGGGCTTATTGCCTCTTGACATGGGATGAAGTCCCTCTCACCTATCCACACCTCGTCTGCGATTCACTCCTCCACGGACTTGGTGGCTTGACCCAATAACCCATGCACTCTTCGCGCATCACCCACACTGGTGCGCCTAGACCCAGGCGTGCTAACTTGACCCATTTACCTGAGAAAGGCTCTAGGAGAGCAAGCCTAAGAGAGAAAAGAGAGAGAGAATTCACGGGGGAGGGTAGGGGTAGGTTTTGCACTTGCTTGCAGGGAAAGGAAGAAGGAAGAGGACGCTAAGGAGGAGGAAGCTAAGGAGGAGGAAGCTGAAGAAGCTAACGAGAAAAGAGCCTCAAAAGAAAGCTAAGGCAAAGAAGATCTAAGGAAGGAGAAGGCACGGCTGAAAAAGAAAGAGGAAGCTGAGGGAGAAGTCAGAGAAGAAGGCTAAAGGCAAAAAGGAAGAAGAAGAAAGATCAGAAGCCAAGGCAAAGAAGCTATAGGTAGAGAAAGCTAAGGGTAGAGAAAGCTAAGGCAGAAAGGAAGGAAGAAGAAGGAAGGAGAAGGCAAAAAGAAAAGAGAAGCCAAAGAAGGAACAGAAGAGAAAGAAGCCAACAACAAAGGTAAGGCCAAAGCCAAAGAAAGAAGGAAGAAGAAGAAGACAAAGAAGAAAGATCCAAGAGAAGAAGCAAAGGAAGAATCAAACCTTTTTAAGATGTCTTAATTCCATACTCAGACGTCTAATTCTGTCCAATTTCTCTTTTATGCTACATTTTATTATTCATAAACTTATGCTTTACATTTTGAATTAGATTTTGAGTAATTTTAAGTGTTCAAATTGCATCAATTATTGAGATTAGTGCATGAGCCCCATTTGCTCCCTGTATTCTACCTCGGACTTAAAATTCGAGTAATAAAATTTATTTGTTTTGAATGCTTTTTCGACTGTACTACAATGCGACCTTTTTAAAACCCGATCAAGCATTCTCAACAGGTGCCATCTAGGAACACCATGGCGTGGGCATTTCCTGTGAAGATCATGAAATCGATCCCAGGCATGATGCAACTTCTCCCCTGGTACTTGGGAGAAAGTCGTAATCGTGTGCCTCATCACATTTGTTCGATCGATCAAGAATAACTTTTAGAGGAATTCATGTTGTAATTCCACCTAGGTTCCAATTGGCCTCCCGATGGTCTTGAACCAATATGAAGATTTATCCTAGAGAGGAAATGGAGAAAGCATCATGAGAACAATTCCCAAATCAACATTCCTGGGTTGAATTATTTCTGTGATTTGACTCATGTCCTCTATGTGCTGGAGAGGATCCTCATTCGAGTTTCCATAAAAATAAGTGTGAATTAGACTTATTACGTTCTGCTTCAGCTCGAATGCATCTCCGTCTACAGGAATCCAGACCTGAGGTGCTAGAATTGGAGCTGCCGAATCGTAGAAGTCCCAAAGCTGTTCTTTGTAGGGTGGATGCTACATTCTATCCAATGTCGTAAGAATTATGTCAATGTTCTGCTGATATCTTTCCTCAAATTCAATGACCCAGGCTTCCAGGTGAGCTATTAGGTTTAGATTGGCTAGATCCTATCCAAGTCCAAGTCCAGGGTTACCCATCTTGGGTAGTCAAGTAGGAGAAAATGGTAGGCGAGAAGAAGGTCTGGGTGATGTGACGAATTGCCTTTGCCTCCTGATAAACGCCAGTTTATCATCATTCTTTTGCATTAAAACAATCCTAGCTCTTAGGGTTTTGCTTCGTAAATGGGTTTTTGGGGTTGCATTTAGTTATAAATTAGGATAGGCATGCATTGCATTTTTATAATCTTTCGAAAGTGTTTTTGTGAGTGTTAGGGATGAACAGATATACAGATCCCTAAAAGCCTAGCACTCAGGAAGGCAACTGGTGAAGAAGAAGCTCAGACTAGCTGGAACTCAGATTTATCCAGCTCACCACAGTTGGAATCTAGCTCACTTAGACTAAGGCTAGCTCATCCTAACTCCATTCAGCTCAGCTCAGCTAAATGGCAGCTCAAGAGAGCTCATCTTAGCTCACCCTAGCTTAGGTCAGCTCAGATCCAGCTCAACTTAGTTGAGTCTAGCTCATCTCAGCTCCCACTAGTCCACAGGGAGCTCTAGCTAGCTCAGCTGAGTTGCCTGGAGCTCACCCCAGCTTAGGTCCAGCAACATCCAGCTCCACTCAACTCCAGCCAGCTGAACATGAATTCATTCCAGCTCAGGAAGCTCAAGTTCAGCTCCAGGGGACTCAACTTAGTTCAACTTAGTTGAGCTAGGCTACCTTAGCTGTCTCAACTAGCTCAATCCTCCCCGGGAGAACAAAACACAGCTCACCTCAGCTCCATTCAACAGAAGCCAGCTGACTTTAGCTTGGCTTAGCAGCTAGCGAAGAACTAGCAAGCTAAGTCAGCTAGAGTAGCCCCATGTTGACCTCTTCAGTAGCTGCTAGCTCCAATTCAGCTCCAGACTCTTCATATCCAGCTCCTCTCCTCAAACCCTAAGCTCCACATGCCTACTCTTCCATTCCACTACTAGCTAAGCTAGCTTAGATTATCTTATCTTAGCTAGCATCCAGCTCCTTGGCCATCCATCAGCCATAACTTAACCCTTGCTAGCTCCATTTGCTAAATAAACTCAAGTCCACCTAGCTAGCTCCACCTCCACTCAAGTTGGCACCACCTTCTTCACCACCCTTCACCCCTCAATCACCACCAAAAGACACCTACATGTTGGCGACAAAACCACCCCAACCACCCCCATTTTTGGCGCCAACTTCAACCCCCATATCCACCCTACACATAACCCCTCCAAGCCACATCCACCATCCACCTCAACCAGCTTCTAGAAGCCTATATGTTGAAGCCAACTCATGGCACCTCTTCATGCTTGGCGCCACTTTTAAGTGTCCCTTCGCCACCCATAACTACCCCCCTTACATCCCTTAAGTGGCGCCAACTCCCTTTAGCCCAAGGATCACCTAGCCACCCCCATCTTCCCATCTTAGCCATCCATCTAAAGAGTCACCTTAACCCTCTCATCCTACCCTATAAAAAGACCAACACTCACCACCTTACAACCCATCCTTGGCTAGCAAAATACCTCTCATATTCTACCTAAAGCTCACGCCCAAGAGAAAAGAAGAAGAAGAAGATTAAGGGGATACTCTGTCCCCTTGGTGCCTTCCCCTCTTCCCTTCTCTCTTGTGCCCACGCCAGCCAAAGGAGAAGCCAAGCAAGGAAGACCTTTGGAGGAGGTCTTGAAGGTGGTCCATGCCACCTTGGAGGAGAAGCTTAAGGGTGGTACATGCCCACCCTTGGAGAAGGACAGTTAAGGTGGAAGCTTCCACCTTGGAGGAGCCTTTCAAGGAATGAAAAGGAGGAGCCCTTTTCAGGCCTAGGAGCCATTAAGCTTGGAGAAAGGAGTTTCCCTCTTCACCATCATTTCAGGAGGATTTGTGTTTTACTTTATTTATTGCATTTATTCTAGTAGAAGAAGCATTCCTCTAATAGGTTTTTATGTAAAACACTTTTTCATCAATCAAGTTGCCTTCAATTCTACTTTATTTTACTGCAATTTTCTTTATAATCTAGTTTCTAGCACTTTTCACTCTTTCTCCCTAATTACTCTAGGCCTCCATGTGTCTAGAGTGAGTTTATGGATAATCTCTACTTGTCACTTTAGTAGTAGTATAGTGAGTTAGGTGTTAATCGTTTTCCATTGCCAACAAAATTAGTGTTGCCGTTATTTCAAAACCCTAAAAAAACTACATATTTAAAAAGACTGAAAAGAAAGTTGATTTCCATTTCCAAGCAAGAGATCGATTTTTGCAATCAAATTGCCTCCTTGGACGACCGTAGATACCCCACTATCTAGGAATAGAAATTTAAAAGCGTATGCGATTTCACATGTTACGACTTTAAAAACCCTAATTACAAATCACGCGATTTTTCGCATCACTTTTTGGCACCGTTGCTGGGGAGGCACAGCTTGCATTTTAATTGATTCTCTTGCTTGAAGTAGATCTCATCCCCTTGTCTCTCGTTTCTCTCGTGTGTGCAGGAACTACGGGAAGAAAGCGGGAATTTGGAAGCGAGAGCTCAAAGTTCCTTTTCTACCCACAATTTTAGGTTGGTCCCCCATTTCTTGTCACATTTAGGCTAAATGACTACCAAAAAAATATTAAAGTTGGCTTTCAGGATCCTAAACACTTTAATTAAGTGGAGTGGTGCCCATAAAAATCCACTTTTTGCTTGTATGCTTCATTAAACACCACTCCGATCCTAGTGTTGGTGTTCTATTTTTACGATTCAGATTTTTGTCTCGAATTCAAAAATCAATTCCTAGCACCACAGGTCTCCTAAAATCCTGAAATTACACATAGTGATTTCAAATCAAGTTAGGAACGTCTGTTCCAAATTTCATATTAGTTGAATTTGTATTTAATTTTTAAAAATTCATGGACTTTCTAGGGGTCACACCCTCTGAGCTTCCTATTTTGCTACTATCCGTGAACTTTTAGAATTTTTATACTCATCCAACTTTTGCAAAATTTAGCTTTCTGGAATCCCTGTGAAATTCTACATCTCACATAAAATTACCAAAAATTTTTTGAGGCCAGTGGTGGCACAGAAAGCCCAGAATACCCACAAGTACCATTTTTGGACTTTGACACCAGCACAAATAAAAATTCAAAACAAATATCAGACAAATTCCTAAAATCTTAAAAAAATATTTTCTAGAATTCTTGTTTGATTTTACATAAGTTAGTGGTGTTGGTTGCATTGTTTGGGCCACTACTTATTCAGAAATCCTAAAAATAATTCATTGGTAGTAATTTTCTATATTAGGGTTCAAATCCAATTAGGGTTTCTTTCTTGCTTTTTAGTCCCACAACATAAAGGAAACACATTATCACCAATACAACTTGTTTTCATTTGATTGTGGAAGTTTTAAACTTGTTTGAACATTTAAAAAGAGAAACCCTAAAACACATTCAATTAAATTGAATCTTAAAAGACAAAAATACAAAAATTGTGTGATAACTTATTTTTAATTGGAACCATTTTCCAATTCCTACGCACACACTAAAAATTGAAATAACAGGGAAACAACCCAATCAATGCCCTCCACATTCCGTGTGCACACTAGTATCCTAGACCTAATTAAAATTGGTAGCAATTTGACCCCTAAGGTTTTCATCAACTTAGGCTTGCTATATAGGTCTTAAGTTTTCTATAGTTAATACCAATTCTTTCATCTATATCTGGTGTTCAGGCTGAGGGGCCATGTCAAACGACCAGGTGAGGGTTTGTACAAGCACCTGAAGATTTTCCTGGGAAATGTTTGGGCCCAAACCTCCCCTTAAGCAACTTGGCTAGATTTGTTGACAAAACGGGTATTCACTGTTGATTACTTATTTCCTAAGTAGACCAAGTCTTAGGTTTATTTTTAGGGAGTCACACTTAAGTTAGGCTAGAATTTGTTATTTGAATTGCACACTTTCTCTCATCTCTTTCTCTTCTCCTCCCCTCTAATTCTTCCAAAACAATGCATGCACGGGCAAAGGTCCCAAAAACCACATCTTGAGGGACCATCTGATTTTGTCCCCCGCACCAGAAAATCTTTGTTTTCTTCTCCCTCCTCTTCTAAAAAAATGGAAAATCCTGGAAGCCGACAAAAAAATTCTGCTTCCACTTCTAACCCATCAGCCGACCCACAAGCTGACTTCCCCTTCCCTCACCTTCCTCATCTGGAGCAACCAGAAATTCCTGCAGGGCCAGGTGGCCCTCCAATTCTAACTCAAAATACAAAACCCTTTCCCTTGATGGTCAACCATTTGGTTCGGCTGCAACAAAATCAACAAGATTTGGCTAGGACTATAACGAACGTAGCTAATCAAAGGCAAAACCCACCACCCCGCCAACAACATGTTGTTCCCCTTAAGGATTTCTATGATCCTTCCAATTATGAGGAAAGATGATGTAAACATGTTTACATTGCATAAGATGTCTATTTCTGCATGTTCTTAAGCATAAAATTGCATTGCATACTATAAATATTGCATAGCATGCATCATATTGCATTTAGATTAGTTTGAATAAAATGGAGGTTAATTGTCTCCTTTTATGTTCAGGGACGGCAAAATTTTTATCAGGGCCTCGGATAGAAGATCCAACTGTACAGATGTGATCAGGGCGACGATTGGAGTTCAACGACTCCAAGATCGCCCTAATCAGACATCTGTAGCATCAGATAGAGATCGGGGAACCCTAGAAGATCAAGGGCCAAGATGGTGTGAATTCACACTTCAAATGATAAATCCAACCACACGGATGGATTCGGATCGACGATCGCAGCCTAACGGCGTGAAAATCGGCTCAATCCAACACCCATGGCACCATCTACATTATCCAGAAGATGGATGGCCAAGATGGCACCACGTGGCGCCATCTCAGCCACCCAATTGGCCGCTACACCTGCTGCACCCTCTCTTCTTCTACGATTCTTCGCCGTTGGATGCGCATCCAATGGTTGTGGATGAGTGCGCACGAATTGTAAGCGCGACACAAACGTGCTTGTAGCGCATTGGTCGAACGCGCTTTCGTGAAGCACGGGGGAGCATTCAAGTCTTGTGGAGAGGATTTAAGGGGCGCGCGAGCGAGCGCATCGACCGCTCAATCATGATCGGTTGGCTGTGGGTTCTCAATAGCACCCACGCACTATCACATGCCCATGCGTGACGCACCATCAGACGCGGTGAGCCCATGTAGAGGAGGCACGGCAAGGAGCACTCTCAGCCGTTCGATCTCATGATCGAACGGCCGAGGTTTGATGAATGTGGAAAGGAGTTGCATGTGCGAGAGGTGAGCGAGCAGCGCACATCACCCACGATGGGGCTTTAGCGATGGCTTTACATATCACTAAAGACCCTGATTTAGTGTTTTGAGATTAAAAAGACCAAATTACTCTCATTCCTTGCAACTATAAAAGGAGACCTCCTCCATACGAAATTTTCATCCCTTCTTTCTCTTCTCTCCCTCTCCAAAGCTTAAGAGAAGCTTGTCCAACACCCAGGATGCATCTCAAGAGATAAAGTCCAATTTTCATCCCCCTTTCGAAAGTGGATTCCGCGACGATGATGACGTGCTGCCCCGTTCCCATTCTTCCCAGTTCGCCCTCCTTCGTCCCGCTCCGTTCCCCGTCTTCCAGGCATCGTCCCATCCGATTCGTCCTCCAAGCGACTGTCGAGGAGGATATTTCTCTCTCCATTCTTTTTAATGCTTTCTAGAGTAGATTTGCTGCTTTCTAATGTAAACATTTGCTGCTTTCTATTCGTAATGAGTAGTGTAATGAATAATCTCTTTGATAATGAATTCCATGTTCATTCTACATCTCTTTTTGATTTTTGTTTGTAATATTCTCTCTCTCTCTTCTATTTATTGTAAATAGATAGATAGTTTTTAATCAATTAATTTACTTTGTGAAAGATAAATTAAATGCATATTTTTAAATCAAACGTCTGCCTCCCTGAGTTCGACTTGGGATTTCTATTTCGGTATAAATTTTATTTGTTGAATATGAGTTCTTCGCTTTCAAACTACAACGACAGGTTTTCAAAACCAAATACGTTAGCGTAGCAACTCGTAGTTTCAACAAAAGACCCAAGGTGGCCATACCACAAGGGGATTTTGAGATCAAACCAGCCATTCTAAATCTTATCAAGCATTTTCATGGTCTTCCAAGAGAGGACCCTTTTTGTCATCTCGAGGAATTAACTGTCCTCGCTCAAACCACTCATTCCGCAATGTGCAGGAAGACATGTGGTTAATGAGACTTTTTCCTCTCTCTCTTAAAGACAAAGCTTCCCATTGGTTTAGAACGGTTGGGCACCCGATTACCACCTGGCCCCAATTAAAGAGCGCTTTTCTAAAAAAAATTTTCCGATCGATCGAACTAATGCTTTAAGAAGATCCATAATGACCTTTCAACAAAAAATTGGTGAACCCCTCCTTGAAGCCTAGAAAAGATTTCAAGAACTTTTAAGAAGTTGTCCCCACCATGAAATTCCGCAATGGCAGTTAGTACAGATCTTCTATCATGGATTAGAAGATCAATTCAAGCAATTTGTGGATGCCTCATGTGGGGGAAATTTCCTTAATAAAGATGCCGAAAGTGACTATCTCCTCTTTGAAGAAATGAGTAAAAACTCATTTAATATGACTTCAATGGACACTTTTGATAGAACACAAAACACCAGACACGAAGTCCATGAAATTGACTCCAAATCCACCTCTGTTCCAGTTACTCAGGATGATCTATATATGTTAGCTCAATGACTGGACCAGATGCAAATTCACCAAAAAAAAATGGAAGAAAAGCTTACAAATAAACAAGCTCCACACTTTAACTCTCCACACACTAACACTCCACAACTTCTCCGAAGAGAAAATCTACACAATATTGATGCCACACCTGCTGGTCAACAATTTCTAACTAATTTCCCACAGGAATTGACTGAGAATTTTGATCAAGATATTTTTGATCACACCACAGAAAATATTTATGCGCTCCAGGAGCAATTTAGAAACCCCTCCAACACTATGCAATACAATACCCTCTGGATTTTTATCGGTCTACGATAGCAGTCCTCATTGGTTCAAAAAAAAAAAGAAACCCCTCCAACACTTTCAATCAAAACTAGAGGACTAACCCGAATCACTCCTAGAAAAACCCGAACTAATTCCTTTTCCCAAACAAAATCATTTTGGGAATTATGGGCAACCTGTGTATCAACTTGGACCATCCCAGGAAGATATTAACACTCAAGTCATGAAAACTCTACAAGGTATGCAGAATCAAATGACAAAAGTAACCCGCATGATTACCAACTTGCAACACCAAGTTAAGGTTACTCCTGATCATCGACCTATTGGGAATTTACCTTCCCAACCCATGCCCAACCTGAATAATCAAAGGAATCAATTCCAAGGTGGATATCCCAGTCAACCCATTCAACCAGCACCTCAACATCCCCCGAGTTTCAATAACAGTCAGGCTTCCTGTCCTCATCCAAGAAACAATCAGACTACTAATGCAGTTACTTTGAGGAATGGGAAAACAACTCAAGACCCCCTGCCTATTAAAGAAACTCATTTCAATGAAAAATAGATTAACTCTTCCCCATCTTCTTCTAACATTGTTCAGGAACCTATTAGTGCAAAATAAGGAAACCCAGCACCATTTCCATAAGCCCTCCAATCTTCACAAAATAGGAAAAAGAAGAAATCCGAGCCTACTGATATGGAATTAATGGATTTATTTAGGAAATTTGAAATTAACATCCCTCTCCTAGATGCCATAAAATATATCCCTGCCTATACAAAATTTCTAAAAGATTTGTGTACCCCAAAAAGGCAGCCTAGAAATTTAGGAAAGGTGATCCTTCCTGAGACAGTCGGCTTAGTTGTGCAGAGTTGACTGCCTCTTATGAGAAAAGATCTAGGCTCCCCCTTGATTCAAGTTATCATTAATGATACTTCTTTTGATCGCACCTTGTTAGATCTCGGTGCCTCAATTAATCTTATCCCCATAATTGTTTTTGAGGAATTTAAGATCGGTGAATAAAAGCCTATTGAGGTTACTCTTCAATTAGCCGACCGATCTACAATTAAACCAAGGGGAATTGTTGAGGATGTCCTTATCTGAGTAAAAAATTGTCTATTTGTAGTAGACTTTTTAGTCCTGGACATAGAGGTACTGGAAGTATTAAAGTTTGCCCCTATAATTCTTGGAAGACCAATCTTAGCCACCGCCCATGCAAATATTGATTGTGATTCTGGAAAAATGAAGATCATGTGTGGCGGTGAATCTGTAACCCTAGATATTTTCCAAGCTTCTAGGAGGTTCCAAGAACCTGATTTCTTTGATGATTCGAAATTAGAAATAGAAAATATCGTGGAGGAAACTTTGCAGATTTCACATTTAGGTTCCTATTTTGCCATTAACACGGTTCCTGAACAATCCACTTCTTCTCATCCTTCCACCCTAACCACACATTCAACTAACCCTCCAGCTGACTCTTTCACTCTCACCTCACCACTAACACAAAACGTAGAAATTCTTTTAGAGCTGGGCCCACAATTGGAATTAAAACCTTTGCCCGATTCCCTTAAATATGTTTTCCTGGGTCCAAATCAGACCCTACCCCTAATTATAAATTCTAGACTTACTAGGGCACAAGAACACAAACTTCTCCAGGTTTTCAGTAAATACAGAAAAGCTATTGGCTAGACCCTTTCTGATCTTAAGGGTATTCATCCATCCTATTGTACACATCGTATATATTTAGAGGACGATTCTCACCCCTCCCGCCAACCACAAAGGCACTTGAAGCCTAATATGCAGGAGGTGGTAAAAAAGGAGACTATTAAGTGGCTTGATGCTAATATCATCTACCCCATTTCTGACAGTTCCTAGGTTAGTCCAACACAAGTTGTGCCCAAAAAGGCTGGACTAATAATTGTCACCAATGACAATGGAGAGAATATAGCCACTCGAACTACCTCTTCTTGGCACGTGTGTATTGATTACAGAAAATTAAAAACCGCCACCAAGAAGGACCATTTTCCGCTCCCCTTTATTGATCAAACCTTGGAGCGATTAGTGGGACGGGATTTTTACTATTTTCTGGATAATTATTTAGGCTATAATCAGGTAGCAGTCCATCCTGAGGACTAGGACAAAACAACTTTCACCTGCCCCTTCGAAACCTTTCCTTTTCGAAGAAGGCCCTTCAATCTTTGCAACGCACCTGCAACTTTTTAAAGGTGTATGCTTGCAATATTTTCAGACCTGGTAGCTGAATGCTTAGAAGTCTTTATGGATGACTTCTCTGTTTTTGGAGATTCTTTTGACCATTGTCTCAAGAACCTTGAAAGAACTCTCCTAAAATACATAGAAGTCAATCTAGTCCTCAGTTGGGAAAAAAGTCATTTCATGGTCCAGGAAGGTATTGTCTTGGGCCATGTTATTTCAAAATAAGGAATCGTGGTAGATAAAGCAAAAATAGATGCTATATCTAAGCTCCCACCGCCCACTACTGTCAAACAGATCAAATCCTTTTTGGGTCATGTGGGTTTCCTCCGTAGATTCATACAAAATTTTTCCCAAATCTCCAAGCCCTTAAGTCAGTTGCTTACTAAAGACCAGCCATTCGATTTTAATGATAAATGCCTGGAGAGTTTTTTGAGGTTGAAAAAGGTGGTTACTGAGGCACCAATTTTGCAGGGACTTGATTGGAATATTACCTTTGAATTAATGGCAGCTGCCTCAGATTTTGCTGTGGGGGCCATTCTAGGGCAAAGAATTGGCAAGAAGCCTGTTGTGATCTATTATGCTAGCAAAACTCTTGATGATGCACAATGGAATTACACAGTTACTGAAAAGGAATTTCTTGCCATTGTATTTGCCTTAGAGAAATTTAGATCTTATCTTTTAGGGTCACATGTCACTGTATATACCGACCACTCAACACTTAAATATTTGCTGACAAAAAAAGATGCGAAACCCCACCTTATCCGTTGGATCCTGCTGCTCCAGGAATTTGACCTGGAAATCAAGGATAAGGTGGGATCGCATAATGTAGTAGCCAACCATCTCTCTCGTCTTATGACGAATGACATAATGACCCCACCTGATCAATTCCTCGATGAAAGCATTTTAGCTGCTACTACCCTCCCTTGGTTTACGGCCATCGCAAACTATTTAGCAATAGAACGAATCCCTACTGATTGGCCAAAAACAAAATGGGAGCCCAACCTTTTTCGCATTTGTGCCGATCAGGTCATTCGACGATGTGTCCCTGATTCTAAAATCCATGATATTTTGACACATTGTGACTCAATGGCCTGCGGCGGATATTTTTCGAATAAGAAAACTGCAGCTAAAATCCTTAATGCAGGATTCTTTTGGCTCAGCTTGCACAAAGATGCTCATAATTTTGTTCGGTCTTGTGTGCGTTGCCAGTGCATCGGCAACATGACTAGGAAGGATATGAGGCTGAAATTTTTGATGTTTGGGGCTTCAACTTCATGGGACCGTTCATCAACTCTGGTGGGTATTTATATATACTAGTCATAGTCGACTATTTCGAAGTGGATACAAGCAATACCCACCCGCACTAGTGATCACCGTGTGGTTGTCGAATCTCTTAAGAAAAATATTTTCTCAAGATTCGACATTCCAAAAGCCATTATCAATGACGGAGGCTCACATTTCACTCATTCATAATTTCGTCACCTTCTTTCTAAATATAGGGTTAATTACGAAATTTCCACACCTTATCACCCCCAAACAAATGGCCAGGCAGAAGTTTCTAATTGGGAAATTAAAAATATTTTACAAAAGACGGTTAGGCCAAACCATAAATATTGGTCCACCAAATTGGAGGATGCTTTATGGGCTTACCGTACCGCTTTTAAAACCCCACTCGATATGTCTCCCTTCCATCTGATTTTTGGGAAGGCATGCCATCTCCCGATAGAACTAGAACATAGGGCTTTTTGGGCAATAAAACAATTAAACATGGATTTATCTGACGTCGGTATCCATCGAAAACTACAATTAACTGAATTGGAAGAATTACGTACTTTTTCTTATGAAAATGCGAGGATTTATAAAGATCAAACAAAGAAATTTCATGATAAATACATTGTTCGGAAACACTTTGACGTTAATCACCGTATTTAGCTTTTTGATGCTAGATTATGTCTTTTTCCTGGCAAATTAAAATCCAAATGGACCGGCCCCTTTATTGTCCACAAAACTTATCCGTACGGCACTATTGATCTTTTTGATCCTAAAACTAATATGACATTTCAAGTCAACGGCTAATGTTTAAAGCCCTATTTTGATCATACCCCGAATCTTCCATCTGAATCCTTCGATTTCACTAAGCCAACCACCTTTGATCACTAATGCAAACTATGCCCGGCTGAATGGCATAAAAGATAGCACTAGATGGGAGGTAACCCATCATTTTTCCTGCTTTCCTTTTTCCTTTCTTTTTCCAGGTTTTGACCATCCTAAACTTGACTACTCTTCAATAAGGTGATCCCTTTACCCTCCTAATGCGTGAGGACATTGCATATCTTAAGCATGGGGGGGTGTTTTTAAAATTTAACGATCGATTTAGGATTTTCAAAACCTAAAACATGCATTTTTCTTTAGTTATTTTATTTTCCTGCTTGCATACCAAAAAAAATAAAAATGTTAAAAACTTTTTGAGGAAAAAGTTTGAAATTGAGACAAAGGTTGAAAAACTCACTTTTGGTACAGTGGGCTTTAATCCTTGACAAACTAGGGATGAGGATGCTGATCTGATCATTAGAATTTCAGGGTCTATTTTTAGACTAGATCAGATATCCTTCTCTAAAATTCCACCTGAACTAATGATAGTTCAGGTGACTTGATCCTCTTTTGTAATATGGAAAGTATTTGGCATAGTTTCTGATTCAAAAACTTGCATTTCTTGTGGAACATCCTGTGTCAAATTTCACACACAAGCCAACACTTAAAACAACTAAAAATTAGAAAACTCCCTTGTTTGGACTTAGTAAAAGTCTGAAGCAGATCATTGGTTTGAGTTCCCACCACTGAGAAGGAGGAAAATGCCTCCTTTGAGGATGCAATGTCAACATGTTACCACCTCGGCGCCGCTCCATATCTATATTTCATATCTTTAGATGGTGCATTAAAGCGCATTTTAGCAACTCAAGTGTCTTGGATGGTGCTCTACCTATAATGTCGAAGCAAGAGCTCGAGTTTTCTTGGAGCGCCCTTTTACACTACATTGTGTTTTGGGGTTGTGAGCTACTGGGTGGTGTCATGAACAGTGCTATCCCGAAATACTAGCGCCAGTGCCCCCTTAAGGATTGGTAACGAGAATGATGATCCTAACACATCTATTGTAAGACTAAGCTAAAAATAAGCATGGGGGAGAGAAAAAAAAAGCTTTAAACCAAAAACACGCCCCTATAAATGTTGGCTTTTCACAAGCACGGACGCAAGGTTTTAAAGGATATTGCAAGTTGTGAATTAGATTCATGAGCCAGAAAAATCCTGAAAACATAAATTTCAAGTCATCTAAGTTAACAAGGGGTTAATTTGTGAATTTTTTGGAGGATATATTCATCTAGTTTTGTCTAATTTTTGGATCCAAAAACAAATCCCGATGTTTATCTTTAACAAATCCCATGCCTCCTGTGTTTAGATCAACCAAGGTTCCTTAATCTTTTTCTCCTCAAAACTCAAAAAAATTAGATTTCCTAAAATTTCCATTTTATAAATTAAATTTTTGCTAAGAGACTAGCAAAAGTTAAGCATGGGGGTGTGATAAACGCCAGTTTATCATCATTCTTTTGCAATAAAATAATTCTAGCTCTTAGGGTTTTGCTTTGCAAACGAGTTTTTGGGGTTGCATTTAGTTATAAATTAGGATAAGCATGCATTACATTTTGCCTATCTTTTTAATGTGTTTTTGTGAGTGTTATGGATGAACAGATATACAGATTCCTAAAACCCTAGCACTCAGGAAGGAAACTGGTGAAGAAGCTCAAACTAGTTGGAACTCAGTTTGATCGAGCTCACTTGGACAAGGGTTAGCTTATCCTAACTCCATTCAGCTCATCTCAATTGAATGGCAGCTCAAGAGAGCTCATCTTAGCCCACCCTAGCTCAGGTCAGCTCAGATCCAGCTCAACTTAGCTGAGTCCAGCTCATCTTAGCTCCCACTAGTCCACAGGGAGCTCTAGCTAGCTCAACTGAGTTACTAGAGTTCACCCCAGCTCAGGTCCAGTTACATCCATCTCCACTCAACTCTAGCCAGCTGAAGATGAATTCATTCCAGCTCAAGAAGCTCAAGTCCAGGTCCCGAGGACTCAGCTTAGCTCAACTTAGTTGAGCTAAGCCACCTTAGCGGTCTCAACCAACTCAATCGTCCCCGGGAGCACCAGACCCAGCTCACCTCAGCTCCATTCAACAGAATCCAGCTCACTTTAGCTTGTCTTAGCAGCTAGCGAAGAACTAGCAAGCTAAGCCAGCTAGAGTAGCCCCATGTTGACCTCTTTAGTAGCTGCCAGCTCCAATTCAGCTCTAGACTCTTCATATCTAGCTCCTCTCCTCAAACCCTAATCTCCACATGCCTACTCCTCCACTCCACTACCAGCTAAGCTAGCTTAGATTAGCTTAGCTTAGCTATCATCCCGCTCCTTGGCCATCCATCAGCCATAACTTAACCCTAGCTAGCTCCATTTACTAAATAAACTCAAGTCCACCTAGCTAGCTCCACCTCTACTCAAGTTGGCGCCACCTTCTTCACCACCCTTCACCCCTCAATCACCACCAAAAGACACCTACATGTTGGCGCCAAAACCACCCTAGCCACCCCCCTTTTTGGCACCAACTTCAACCCCCATATCCACCCTACACATAACCCCCCCAGGAGACATCCACCATCCACCTCAACCCGCTTCTAGAAGCCTAGAAGTTGGTGCCAACCCATGGCACCTCTCCATGGTTGGCGCCACTTTTTGGTGTCCCTTCGCCACCCATAACTACCCCCCTTACATCCCTTAGGTGGTGCCAACTCCCCTTAGCCCTAGGATAACCTAACCACCCCATCTTCCCATCTTAGCCATCCATCTCAAGAGTCACCTTAACCCTCTCATCCTACCCTATAAAAAGACCAACACCCACCACCTTACAACCCATCCTTGGCTAGCAAAATACCTTTCATATTCTACCTAAAGCTCACGCCCAAGAGAGAAGAAGAAGAAGAAGGTTAAGGGGATACTCTGGCCCCTTGGTGCCTTCCTCTCTTCCCTTCGCTCTTGTGCCCACGCCAGCCAAAGTAGAAGCCAGGCAAGGAAGACCTTTCGAGGAGGTCTTGAAGGTGGTCCATGCCACCTTGGAGGAGAAGCTTATGGGTGGTACATGCCCACCCTTGGAGAAGGACAGTTAAGGTGGAAGCTTCCACCTTGGAGGAGCCTTTAAAGGAATGAAAAGGAGGAGCCCTTTTCAAGCCTAGGAGCCACTAAGCTTGGAGCAAGGAGTTTCCCCTCTTCACCATCATTTCAGGAGGATTTGTGTTTTACTTTATTTATTGCATTTATTCTAGTAGTAGAAGCATTCCTCTACTAGGTTTTTATGTAAAACACTTTTTCATCAATCAAGTTGCCTTCAATTCTACTTCATTTTGTTGCAATTTTTTTTATAATCTAGTTTCTGGCACTTTTCACTCTTTCTCCCTAATTACTCTAGGCCTCCACGTGTCTAAATTGAGCTTAGGGAGAATCTCCACTCGTCACTTTAGTAGTAGTATAGTGAGTTATGTGTTAGTCATTTTCCATTGCCAACAAAATTAGTGTTGCCATTATTTCGAAACCCTAAAAAAACTACATATTTAAAAAGACCAAAAAGAAAGTTGATTTCCATTTCTGACCAAGAGACCGATTTATGCAATCAAATTACCTCCTTGGACGACCCTAGATACCCCACTATCTAGGAATAGAAATTTAAATGCGTATGTGATTTCACATGTAAGAACGACTTTAAAAACCCTAATTACAAATCATGTGATTTTTCACATCACCTCCTTAGGATTGGCTCCCAAGGTCTAACCAATTTAGGTCTAAGTGACCTCCTCCCTTGCATACACCAGCCAACCTACGTTGGTGTAGCCAAGCAAAACAAAGCTAAGGCCTTGTCAATCAAGTGATCCTTAAAATTAGGTGACTAGATTTTTCATTAAGATTTTAAGTGTTGAAGAAAATTTGTTGCGAAACCAACTGCAAATAATCATAACCCGTCAAGCTAACCCAACCAATCTATTATGAGGGGACTAAGGGGAAGGTTCTTCCTTTGGCTTTCGCCTCAGGTTCTTATGCACCCCTTAGACACGATCGTTTGACACTATCCCACAGATTCGACAATGGATTTGGCTAAAACAGTTGTGATGACCTAGTAGTTCGATAACAAATTCAGGTTAATTTGTTTTACGAAATTTTTACTTAACTTTTTTTCTTTAATTTGGATTTTGGTGAGTGGTTCTCAAGGTGACCTAACTCACCGGCTAGCCACTAGACTTGATTAAATCTAGGCTAGTCAAATGCAATCACTGGGTTGTAACCCTAAAAGTTGCACCTAGGGTTCATGCAATGGACTAAGTTTAGGTAGCAGACCACAATTCAATTTGAAAGCATTCTCCAAAATACAATTTGAATCCAAATGATCTAAAATATGACAGGAAGATTCCTTTTTCAATTAATTTTTTAGAATTTTTACTATTACAAATGAATAAATATGAATTTTTAACTGTAAGGGGTTCAAATTTGGAATTTTGACCTCTTGTCAGATTTTCTTTTTTGAAATAGTACCAATTGTGCTCCAAAAATTCAAGAAAAATATGGAAATGAAAGCTAATTTTATAACCTTTCAAACCCTGCCATTTTTAGTCAAATCTTATTTGTGTTCTATTCAGAATCGCTTTTTGAAATTCAAAAAATTTGGATCTGAGTCTATTTGACCCCCTTGTATTACGTGAATTTTCAAAAAGTGCACAAATCGAATTTTTTCAAACGAACAATGATGTATGAAAGTTAATTTGAAAATACATCTTCAGCCAGAATTTCAGAATTTTTGAGTCAAAAAAATTTGATAATTAAATTTTGAAAATGCAAAAAATATCTAGTCAAATTTCAACGAGTGGTAAAAAGGTTTTCCAAATGATTTTGAATTGAAAAGGAGCCTTTTCACAATATATATATATTAACTTTGTGACTTTTTTTAATTTTTTTTTGGAGGGAAATTTTTCAGAATTTTTTCCTTTTTTTCCCCACAATCAAATCTAAGCATAAGATTCAAAAGAAGACTAAATCTAAAATCTAAATTTTTTTCTTTTTGCAAGAAAATATTCAGATTTTTCTCTTATTTTTTTCAAAAATCAAATCTACCTAGCATTCAAAGGAAACCTAATACTATGATTTTGGTGTGTACAAGATTTTTCTTCAACACTCCTGATGTGTGCGTAGAATCCACTTTTCCTATTCCCGCACACCAAAAGCAAGTAGAAGCAAATATGTTAGGAATAAGCTAAAAAATCAAAAGCCAAAATCGCGTTGCCTCCTCGGCAATGGTGCCATTTGTTGAAAGTCGTAAAATGCAGATTTGTTAAGAAAACGCCGTAGTATAGTGAGTCCCGGTCTATCTCAAGGAGGCATACTAGTGAAATTGATTATTTTTAATTTCTTTTCTCTACTTGCCTAAAATTAGGTTCCAGTTTCAAGAGAGTGAGTATAAGATGCATCGGTTGTGCTGTTAACATGTAAAACATGTGCGTAAGTTAGGTAAATCACAAATTTAAAAGTGTATGTTTCAATCCGCACAACTTCTATTACGCAATGGCAATTAGCAGAAACTGTATCGATCGCTAGAGCATTTATATGTTCTAAAATCGACATTTTTTTTATTGCAAGAGATAGATATATGAAGTAGGCAACAACTATTTTTATTTCCACAAAATAGTGTCATTACAATCATTTCTAGAGGAATGCTTGTACATGGGAATTGAAGAGACTAGTGTTATGCTAACAAAAAAGACATGCATGCATGGATGTAAGGAAGATTATGCATGCATTCATAGAGAGAGTAATACTACTATTACTAGTAAGATAAAAATGCAAAAATTAAATTACGAAGAACATTAATCTAAGCTACTAGAAATTAGGGCATTGGAGGTGGTCTCCAATGGCGGTGTGGCTAGAGGTGGTAGGAGGGAATAGAAGGACGAGCATGGTGGTGTGGCCGACCTCTTGAGAAAGTGGTGGAGAAGCTTGCTCTTGGACATGGAGTGATGGTGTTGGTATTTGTGAGGGGTGCAAGTGGAGGTGGTGATGGTGGCATGCACTTGAGGGGTCCAAGATGAAGATCCTTGGCCATCCAAGGTGGTCTTCTTTTATAGGTTGAGGAGCCCTCCAAGAGGCCATCCAAGAAGCCTCTGGAATGGCTTAGGTGGAGGCTATTTTTGGAGTGGAGCGAGTCTTCTTAGGTCCACAATTTATGGATCTAAGAAAGACTACATTATGTTTTCTAGAGTCTTCCTAAGGTGGCACCAAGTATGTGTAGCTGTGTATGTGTATGACATATGTGTGTGTGTGTGTGTGTGTGCATCCCCTTAGTGGTCAAGTGGACCACTTGGTCCACTTCTAATTAGGTCTAGGTTGGTCCTAAAAGGTAGGTCTAATTATGTTTCTAAAAATAGGTTCAAACAACATTTGGCAAAAGTGATTTTATTCAATTAAACTTAACCAAGTTTAATTGGGTCAATGTGTGTAATTGAGAGAAATAGTTCTCAATTAGATTAGGCTTGAGTCAATTGGACTCTCACTAAGTCCAATTTGACTTGTGTTGGTTGAGATTTGAGCTCAATTGGACTTTATGAGTCCAATTAACTAGTTAAGGTGCAATTGACTTGGATCCAAGTCAATTAGGCTTAGCGAGAACCTAATTAGGTTCTTAGGAGAGTCTTAGCATAGTGTACTAGGCTTAGGATACCTTTCTTAGCGTAGTGTACTAGGCCTAGGATACCTTAATTTAGGTTTCCTAGGGTGTAGGATTGGGTTTTGGGGCCTTAGGAATCAAGATCTAGGCTTGAATCCAAAAGCAGCAATAGGAGAAGAGTTCTAGACATTTGATCTTAGGATCAGATGACTTATACTTCAAAATCAAATGTCTAAGTCTCTAATCTAGACGTCCAATACTAAATCAGTATGGAGTTTAGGTTCTATCTTGGGTTTCTGCAGAAATTGGACTTCTGACACCTTGTATAGATGTTCAATTTTGCAACAGATTGGATTCTAAGTCCTACTGGTGGTATCTAAGGAGCTTGGACGTCCAACATCCTACCTAGACATCCAAAGGTGGGCTAGAATGTAAGTTTTGAGGTGTTTTAGGCTAGGGTGACCTAATGTAAGGGTAGTTAGGGTTTGGGAAGGTGTCTAGGGCCGTCCTAAGGCTAAGGATAGGTGTAGGGATGTCCTATGTTCCTAATTCAATTCACACATTAAAATCTTACAACTAGTGTAGTATACCTCTTCCCTACATTATATCTTCGTCTTGAGTAACTTTATTCCAAGGCTTCTGCTCCAACTCTGCTGCAACTCTAGCTTCTATCCTATTTCAAGTCCATCGTCAGGTCATCTCCTAAGCTTTTATTACCTACAAACCAAATAATACACTAATCAATACATTATTATAGCAATATTTCATGAATATCTAAGTAAAGTAGGAAAGATGCAAGATATGCTACTAATGCATGAATTATGCTACAATTATGCTAAGTTCTAACTCAATTTAGGCCATTTGAGACTTATGATTGCTGCGCAATCACTCTTGTAAATGACTTAGCTAAGTTTACAAAAGGAAAAGATAATCTCAAAAAATTATTAGGGACACATACCTAAACCTCCACCAAATTTGGGCTAGGATGCATTCCCAAAATGATCATGAAGCTTCTAGTTCAAAAGTGTAAAACAACACACATAAGTCTTCTAGTCAAAAGGTCATGAAGTTGTATATACCTAGTGACACGTTATTGGTCTTAGCACAATAACAAGATTGAGCCCCAAACGAAAATGTGGGACATATTGAAATCTTGTTTTGTAGGTTACCTTCTGGAAGACAAAATTGAGCACAAAAAGTGGTTTTATAGGATGTGCAAAGGCAATCTTGAAACTGTTAAGACCTTATTAGGTTGTAATAGATGGATACCTGATGCTCGACCCACTCTAAACAAACAAGTTTTAAAACATTGAATGACAGGCCCATGGAGACAAATGATGGGTCATGAACAACAGCTGCTCCAAACACATGATTGTAGGATTGTTCCTCAGCATTAACCATAAAGAAGGTGGCATGATTACCTTTGGCAACAACCACAAGGGTTATATCAATCGTATTGGCTAAATTGATAATTTTGAAACCTGTTTTAATAAAGTTCATTTAGTTAAAGGGTTAAAGCATAATTTACTTAGTGTAAGTCAACTATGTGATAAGGGCTATAAGGTTAATTTTACCTCAAAAGGATTTAAAATCAAGCATAAGAAAACAAAGGAAACTCTTCCAAAAGGACTTAAGTTTGAAAACATCTATATTGTTGACTTTGACAAATGCAACACTTATGAATGTTCAGCCACATCGGATGATGAGTCAATACTTTGCCACAGAAAACTAGGAGATGTTCACATGAAAAACATAAATAAACTTGTGAAACATAACAAAGTCAAAGGATTACCAAAAATTGCTTTTAAGAAGAAAAATGTTTGTGAATCCTATGAACTAGGTAAACTACACAAAGCCTCCTTCAAACCTAAAAATCAGCACTTCAAGACCTCTAGAGTTACTTTACTTAGACCTCTTTGGACCAACCACATCTGAAACCTAAGTGGGTGTAAATATTGACTTATCATTATTGATAACTTTTCTATATTTACTTGGACATTATTTCTAAAAGCCAAAGATTCAACTTTAAGCTATCAAGATGATTTACCTATAGAAGATCCATCCAACATCCTTGAGGAGAACATATACATGATTTACCTAAAGATCTAACCGATTTAAAGGTTCATTCTAAGGATCTCTTTATTGGTGACATTAGCAAAGGTGTTCAGACCAAATCCTCTATAAATAATATTGCATTAAGTGTTTTTGTCTCCCAACTAGAACCAAAACCCGTTGAGGATGCCCTTATTGATGATTGTTAGATTATTGCAATGCAAGAAGAACTGGATCAATTTGAATGGAACAATGACTAGCAGTTAGTTCCTTGACCTGAATCACAATCTATAATTGGAACCAAGTGGATTTTTAGAAATAAGTTTGATGATTCAAGAAAAGTTGTTACAAACAAAGTTAGACTTGTGGCTCAAGGTTATAATTAGGAGGGTATCAATTTTGATGAAACATATGCACTCATGACTCGATTAAAATTCATTCGGAAGATGTTAGCTTTTGTCACCTCTATGGAATTCAAACTATTCCAAATGGATGTCAATAGTGCATTTTTTAATAGATTTATTAAAGAAGAGGTGTTTGTGAAACAACCTCTTGGTTTTAAAGATTTTGAAAAAGTTGACCATGTATTTAGATTAAATAAGGTTTTATATGGTTTGAAACAAGCCTCTTAGGTTTGGTATGAAAGACTAAGAAATTATCATTGTTGTTAAGCTTTTGTCGAGTTTTAAGGAAATTGCGTTGTAGTACAGTCAACAAATAGCTCGAAAACAAATAAAATTTATAACTCAGAATCTATAGTGGAGTCTGAGGTCGAACATAGGGAGTAAATGTGAAATTCACAACATTAATCTTACTTAGAATCAATGAGCACAATTAATTGAGCATAAATAAAGATACATGATATTCAATGAATAACAATATACTCAAACGATATTCAATACTAAGCAATAGTATTTCAAGAGTTCACTATGATAAAAAGAAATCAAGACAAAACAATGGTGATTTGAATCACCAATTATTAGTCTTAATTAAGCATATATATCAACTACTCAATATACTCAAATGTATGAACAGTGTTATCAATTAGATATTCCATGTTAGATAAGTAGCCAAATTAATCCACAGTGTCCTTAGATGTCAGAACCATGCATTAGACAACTTAAATGTGTCAAACATAACGCTTCTCAAAGCCTTTCTTTCTTCTTCTGCTCTGCTTTTTTTGGCTTCTTTTCTTTCCTTCTCTCTTCTTGTTCTTCTTCTTCAGACCTTTTCTTCTTTAGGGGCATGGCCCTTCTCTTCTTCTTTTTCTCCTTCACAAGCACAAGGGAACCAAGGCCTTAAGGACTAAGTGTCAACCGCACACATGAGAGAGCAAAACCCTCCCCCGCTCTCTTACAATTTCCTCTCTTCCTTCTCTCTGACCCCATGTCTAATCGAATCCATACTTGGGTTACCAGGTCATGTGTCCAAGGCCACCGCTGTGGGTGGTGACCGAGGAGTGAGATAGGTGGGCAATCGAATGTGAAGGTGTGTAGTGAGGGACCCGACCCCTTAAGCGACTTGGGCGATAAGCACCATGCACAAAAACAATTTAAGTGTAGCATTGAGTCTGAGATCCCACAATGTGGGACTAAAGCGCCAGGCTTCTTTGCACGTAGCTACATCAGAGGTGAAGCCCTTCAATTGTGAATGCTGCTGCAGCTGGAAAGCTAATTGGAAGCGTGGTTGGCATCGTGAGATGAAATCACATCTCTTGATGCTGGAGGTAGAAGATTTAGCAGCCGGAGGACTACGAATGAAGGCAGAGATGAAGGAAACAACAGCGGCAAACAGCGAACACCTGAAATCACAAGAACGGCCTCATGGCCACATTAAAATACTTCAGGAGCTTCGCCAAAGCATGGCAAAGGTAGTGGTGGGTGTTTCTTGGTGTGAGATGCATGTGGCTGTGTGTCGAAGTCGAAGAGGGTAGACGATGAAGGAGGTGTTCGGAGGAGGTCATGAGTGGACGAATTATGAAATTGGTTGAGGGGTTTTGTTTAGGGATGAGCGGCGAAGCTTGTGGAGGTGATAGCGTAGTGAACGAAGGTGTGTAGCATGCTCGTAGCCTCACCAAAGCTTGGCTGGAGTGAAGGAAGATGAAGGGGGAGGCCGGTGATCATGGGTCCAATCAAGAGTTTAGATAAAGGAAACGAGAGTAGGAGGAGAGGGAAACCTAACTAACCTAAGCTACCAGACGAAAGGAGTAGGGTGGCGTCAACTTTTATTGGCCGGTGGTGTGGAAGGTGAAATCTCTGGGAAGGAAGAACGGTGAGGAAGATGGAGGAACGAGACTCTCGCTGGTATTGCGAGTGGCGGAAGAACTTGAGGAAGATGCACCCATTGACTATTGTCTGTGGCGGTGGGTGAAGATGTCAGACGAAGAAGCTCACCGGAGCTTGTGGTGCATTTGGCAGAAGAGGAGGGAAGAAGGGTAGATTCCAGCCAAAACCAAGCTAAGGATGTGAGATAGCCTAGGCAAAGCTTATATAGACCTCAGGACTTGCTACAAATAAGGGTGGAAGCTTGATGAGCTTCAAAATTTTAGGGAAAGCAATCCCAAAAATTTTGAAGCTTCGCATGAACTTTTGTCTAAGATTCACAGTCCAAGAAGTGGATCAGATGATCGGGAATCATCTGAGGAATGCTCCTTCTAATTTTGGAGATTGATTGAGGAATTTGGGAGCTTGAATTGATTGAAGGCCGGTGGTTCAATATGTTCAGATGGAAATGGTGGTAGGGGCTTCTTGGTGAAGGTGATGACAAAGTTAGGGGGTATTTGTAATTATTTCAAAAGTTGAGGGGCTGATTGATAGAGAAAGCGAGTTAGACTAGACTAAAATGCAAACTAGGTCAAGATGATCTCTGATTGGGCCCAAATTTTCATACAAACCTAATTTAAACCCAAGGAATCTGATGGTAAAGTCAGATTTTGGTTTGACCAAGTTTGACTAGGTAATTTATGCAGAAACCCAAATTAGGGCAACTTCCTATCTGAGACTCTATTTTAGGTCAAAATGGGTTCAGATGGTCAAATCAAGGATACTAAACCTTATAGAATATTTTTCTATGAATTTTAAAAGGTTTAGGTATATTTTATCCTGACCAAAACCTCTATTATTTAAGTAGGTCTAAAATTAGGGTTTCGGGTGCTGTTTTGACTCTCGAAGTGTGCGAAAACCCATTTCTGTCTGTATGGACCCTCTTGTTAGTCATTAATGCTCATTTGACCTTCATTTAACCTTTGGGAAAACTGAATGATTACTCTGCATTCATGATCTTCTATTAAAACTGCAAATTTAACCCTGATTAAATGCACTCTTTTCAGAAAAGATATGCAGTGAATTACGACTCTCCGGTGGTTATGTAGGAGCATTTGTCTCTTGATTGTGACTAATTAAAGCTAGTTATGACTGATGATGACATTATCATCAATCGTCTAAATAATGACTTTAAAATTGGTCAAGATGATCCAACATTATTTACTAAAGGAAAAGATAATGAACTCATCTTAAGCCAAATTTATGTTGATGATAAAATATTTGGTGCTATTAATGATTTTTTGTACCAAAAGTTCATAAAGATAATGCCAAACCAGTTTGAGATGAGCCTAATAGGAGAACTAAAATTCTTCCTAGAATTGCAGATTGATCAAATCATGGATGGAATCTTTATCTCACAAAGCAAGTACATGAAGGAGATCCTCAAGAAATTCGTCATGGATAGCACTAAAGGAAAAGGCATACTAATGGCTACAACAACTCAACTCAAGGAAGATGACACAAATAAGTTCGTTGACTAAAAATTATATAGAAGTATGATAGGTTGTCTTCTATACCTCACAACAAGTAGACCAGACATTGTTTGGTGCATGTCTTTGTACTAGGTTTCAATTGAACCCTAAGGAATCACATTTAAATGTTGTCAAACGAATCCTTATATGCCAATAAACCCTGGTCGATCTAGGTCTATTCCATCCTAAATCAATTACATTTGATCTATACTTATATTATGATGCTGACTATGCAAGAAGTCAGACTGATTGCAAGAGCACGAGTGGGACTTGTCAATTTCTCGAAAAATCCCTAGTCTCTTGGATTTCTAAAAAACAAAATTGTGCATCTTTATCCACAGCTAAAGTAGAAAACATTGTTGCATCTCTTTTGTGTTCGCAAATATTATTGATGAAGCAAACACTTAGAGACTTTGGGCTTCACTTTGAAAATAATAGAATTCCTTGTGACAACACTAATGTAATAAATCTATCCAAAAATCTAGTACAATACCCTAGGACTAAACATATAGGCATATGTTGCCATTTCTTAAGAGGTTAAGTTCTTAAAAAGGAAATAACCGTAAAATTTGTAGAAGCATCCAAGCAATTAGCAAATATTTTTACCAAACCTTTAGCTAAAGAAAGATTTATTACAATACAATGTGAGCTAGGACTCCCACACCTACAAGAACCAAATAATCCTTCTTAGAAATTTATGTTTGTTTGGTTCTTGATCAATCAAATTGAAGACATTGATTGATCAAAATCAATAAAGAAAAAGGGTTTGACCAATTAAACTTTAGGCAAAAAACTTTCCTCTAAAATTTAATTGCTTTGATTAATCAAATAAAATTTTTTTAACAACCAAACTTTGGCCAAGAAAATTTTCTCCAAAATAAATTTGAACTGATCAATCAACCAACTTATATGATCGATCAATTCTATTTCTGGTTGACCATCTTGTTGATTTGATCGATCAAATCGGGGTGAATCCCTCCACAATTTAATTTTTGTAGCCATCTCATCCTCCATAGCTTATTTCCACTTTAGATCAGGCATGATTTGCAAATAAGAGAAAGGAATCTATGTAGTGGACAAGGCACTACAGAACTTGGTAAACATACTCCCTAGAAACTCCATAGATACAACACTAGTGATAGGGTATCTAGCATAGCTACATGGTGCCTTCCAAATGGAAATCAGAAGGTCAACATCATCTGGTACAATATCAGTAATCTGTTTATCATTTATATGGCCTAAGGAACTAGGTGGAGCGGCATCATCAACATAAAGTGGCCATGTATCAACATCACTAGCCAAAATGTCATGAGTCTATAAATTACCTATACTCACTTGAGTAGGAGTTGGCATCGAAGAGGGGGCTCGCTTATAAGTAATAAGGAGCTTGTAAGTAACAAGGGGCTCATGAAATCGCTCAAGCTCAAAGGGTGGTGGCTCAGAGGGTGGAGACTCAGTGATTGAGCTAGCCTCAAAGGGTCAAAGGAATGGGCATAGGAGCATTAGTAACCCTTGGGGAAAGACTTCTCCCAACAATAGATAAGTGATAGACTCATGAAAGATAACATCAACACTCCCATAGTGTCTCCATGTAAGAGGAACATAGCATCTATATCCCTTCTAAGTGTAAGAACATCCTAAAAAGACACATTTGACAACCCTAGGAGCAAGCTTATCCCAACTAGGAGTAAGAATATAAACAAAAGCAACACTCCCAAATACCTGAGGGAAACATGAAACAAATTACCATTTAGGTAAAGGACCCACAAGGAAATCTATTCATAAATCACAAAAGAGGGCATTCTATTAATCAAGTAACACGTTGTGAGCATAGCATCTCCCTCATAGAGAGAGGAAATGATGTGATGAATAAGTGCATGCTACATCAATAATGTGTCTGTGCTTCCTCTCAACCACCCCATTTTTTTCGAAAATGTGACGGGTGGTTATCCTTTCGATAACCACCACAAACTATATATTAATAATGAGAAAAAGGTGTACGACCCATTTACAAGTCAAATTCCAAAAGCGGAGCAAAGTGCCAACAAACTCTACAAAATTCTCCACATAGGGCCTCTACCCCCTAAACATCATTGCATTCCTCCCTAGCCAAATACCCTAGAGAGTCGCCAGGGTTCTAGCCTTCTCCTTCCTCTCAGCCACCCCATTTTGTTGGAAGATATGAGGGCAAGTGGTCTGATGAATAATGCCATAAAACTTATAAAAGGCAAGCAAATGCTGGGTACAGAACTCAAGAGCATTATCAGAACGAACATTTTTTACACATACCAAATTGGTTCTTTATTTCAATAATAAATTGTTCCAAAAGAGTACATCAATAGAAATAATAAAGAAAAAAAAGAAAAGTCAACAAGTATCACATAATAATAGTGACCCAGCCGATCATGAATACAACTTAAGCCCCACACATCGGTATGAAATAGCTTGAACAATTTTGTAGACCCAAGATTCTGACTAGTAGGAAAAATACTCCGATGATGCTTGCCTAACTGACAAGTGTCACAAGTAATTGTACCAAATAGAGAGATGTGGGGTATAACCCAACAAAGCCTTTCCATGGGTAGATGGCCACGACAAAGGTGCCACTTGAAAGGAAAGCCAGCAGTAAACATGACACCACCATGGCAAGCAACAACAACAAAAGACTAGAATAGGAGGTATACTGGCCCTTCTTCATAGCCACCACCAATCATCCTCTCCATCAAGATGTCTTGAAAAGTAGCAGCGTCAAATATGAAATATGGCACGACAATTCAACTTCTTTGTTATTCTACTAACAGATGACAAGCTAATTGGAAAATCAAGCACAAGGACATCTGCCATTCTAATATTGGGGTGCAATTGACACCTCCCCCTATCCAGCAATCCTAGAGTGTCTTCCATTTTCCATCTGCATCTTCTTCCCTAGAGGAATGGCCTAATATAGCGAAAACACCTATGATCTCCGCTTAAATGTCTCAAAGCACCAAAATCAACTAGCCAATCTATATCTAGGTTTGTATCACAACAAGCATCAGCATAAGTACAAAGAGCAAACTTGATATATGAGGATGAGGCAAAAGTTTCAATCTCTAATGTGGATGATGCCTCCTATGACAACTAAGTACGGCATTGAAGGAGCTCATCATAATTGGCCTTAAGCATAGATACAATACCAATGGTCTGTAATATGGTAGTCACAGTGTGATAGGCCATAGGAAGGCAATCATGGTTGATCCAAAAGGTATTCTCCATATGTCTTGACTTCGCACAATATGTGGACATCAGTCGTCTTCCCCCAATGGGTCCACGACCTTGATCTCTACCTCGTATAACTTGAGTGCCTCAACCATGACCCTGAGTAGCAGCAAGGGCCAAGATCAAACCAACAGGCTCAATAGCAGTAAGAGTGCCAGAAATCCTGCTCATCTTATGGTTAACGTAAAATTCATGAGAAAAATTAGGGTTTTAGAGAACCTGTCGTCGCAGACGTAAAATATCTCTACCAATAAATTTTATCGAAGCTCAAGGTGAATCCCAAGTTGAACACAGGGAGGCGACGTTTGATTCTTTGAAATCCATGTTTTGCTTTGTTCTTTTTGGTATTTTTAGGGTTTTGTCATTTTTTTGGTATTTTATAAGTAATAACATAATATTAGAATAACGAACTAAACTAATCTACTTGCGAAAATAAATAAGGAGAGAGAGAGAGTAGAGAGATCAAGGAAATCTGATATATTAAGATGAAATGATAGTTATTACAATTACACTAAGCATGAATATGATAACAAAAATGAAAGAAATGGAGGTGAGAGGAAATCTCCCAAAGCAGATGTTTAGTGAGACGACGGTGCTTAGCGGTGGCATGGACGATGGAGGTGAGGTGCTGGATGTCAGGGATGAGGTGTAGGAAGAATCCGGGTAGACAACCGGTTGGCCAAGGTATAGGAATGGGGATGAGGAGGTGGAGGTGATCCTCTACCTGAATGGGGGTGAGGGGATGGATCTATGGTCTCTGATGCAAAGAATGCATGATTTGTTAAAACTAGGGTTTAAGTCGTTGCAACATGCAATTTCATGATCTCTTTTGAAATTTGTAAAACCTAGATAGTGGGGTATCTAGGGTCGTCCAAGGAGGCAAGTTTGCAAAATTCAACACTCTCACTTGAAAACTGGGAAATCAACTTTCATTTTTAGGTTTTTAAATATAAGATTTTTTTATTTTTGAAATAATAGGCAACTATGAAGATTGAAAACGAGAAAATGAATACACCTAAATTGCTAATCCTAACACTAAAGTGACAAGCTAGTATTCTCTCTAAACTCATCCTAGGCACATGGAGGCCTAGGGTAATTAGAGAGTGAAAAGTGCTAGAAGCCACAAAGAAAGATGCAACACAATTGAAGAAAGGCAACTTTAATTAAGGAGAAAAATTATTTTACAAAGTAAAAGTAGAGGAATGCTTCCACTATAACAAATGAAAATAAAAGAAAATAAAAATCCTCCTGTGATGATGTTGGTGAAGAAGAGAGAGAGGCTTCTTGCTCCAGGCTCAGCTACCCCTGGGCTTGAAAAGAAGTTCTCCTTCTCCTTCCTTGAATAGCTCCTCCAACATGGTGTCCTCCTTGGCAAGCCCTAGGGGGTGTGCCTTTACTCCTCCAAAGGTGGGTGATCTCCACCCACAAATCTCCTCCTAAGGTGGCGTGTACTACCCTTAAGACCTCCTCTTAAGGTCTTCCTTGCCTTGCTGCTCCTCTGGCTAGTGGTGGCATAAGAGAGAAGGGAAGAGGGGAAGGCACCAAGGGGATAGAGTGTCCCCGTAATCTTTTTCTTCTCCTTCTTCTCTTGGTTGTGACTATGGTAGAATGAAGGTGGAAAATTATGAAGCCAAAGGATGAAGGTATGGTGGTGGTTAACGGGGATATATATAGGAAAGGATGGGGGGTGTAGGTGGCTTTTAGAATGGATGGTTAGGATGGGTTTATTAAGGTAGTTAGATGATCCTAGGGCTACTATTATTTGGTACCAAACCAATGGTCATGAGGGTAGTAATTGGTGGCCATTCAAGGTAATGGTGCTACCTTATTTTGGTGCCAAGTGTAGGTGGTTCTAGAATGGGTTGAGGTGTAGGGTGGAGTTGGGTTTGTAATGTGGATGGAGGGTGTAGATAAGGGTTAAGGTTGGCGCCAAAAATGGATTCTAGAAGTAGGCATTTTTGGCGTAGGGTTTATGGGTGGTGGAGATGAATTGGGGAGGTGGTTGTATGATCCAATGGTGGGTGTTGATTGGTGCCTAAAGGAGGGGTGCTTTGGATGGTGGATGTGGGTTGAAAGGGTATCAAAGTTGGATCCAAGGGAGGGGTCTTCTAGAAGGGGTTGTTGGCACCACTTTATGGACGGTGGAGATGTTTTAGGTGATGTGGTGTATGGCTAGGATGGTGGGAGAATTGGTGCCAAAAAGAGCAAGGTGGTTGAGGTGGTTTTGGTGTCAATTCTAAGGTGTCGTTTGGTGGAGGTTATGGGGTGAATGGTTGTGATGGTGGTGGCGCCAAGTTGGAGTAGGAGTAGGTGTAGGTGGTTAGCTTATTTGATGGACTAGTTAGGTGGTGAGGTGGAGTTGGGTTGTAGGTGGTGAATGGCCATTAGGAGCTAAGGTGTAGCTAAGCTAAGCTATCTAGCTAAGCTAGCTTAGCTAGTAGATAGTAGTGGAGGAGGTGGGATGGAGCTAGGGTTTAGGGAAGAGGAGCTGAGGAAAGAATGTCTGGAGCTGGTAACTACTAAAGGGAGCTGTAGGGAGCTACTTTAACTGGCTTAGCTTGCTAATTCTTTGCTAGCTACTAAGACAATGCTAAAGTAAGCTGGCTTCTGCTGGAATATGCTGAGGTGAACTGGGTCTGATCTTCCCAGGGAGGACCTAGCTAGCTGGAGTAGCTAAGGTAGCTTAGCTCAACTAAGTTGAGCTAAGTGGAGTCCCCGGTAGCTGGACTTGAGTTGGCCTAAGCTGTATGAAGTCATCTTCAGCTGACTTGAGTTGTGTGAAGCTGGGAGTAGCTGGTCCTGAGCTAAGGTGAACTCCTGTCAACTTAGTTGAGCTAGCTAGAGCACCTAGTGAACTAATTGGAGCTAAGGTGAGCTAGACTCAACTAAGTTGAGCAAGATCTGAGCTGGCTTGAGCTAGAGTGAGCTAAGATGAGCTACTCTAAGCTACCATTCAGCTAAGATGACCTGAATGGAGCTTAATGGAGCTAACCCTGACCCAAGTGAGCTTGTATCCAACTATGATGAGCTAGAATTGACTGAGTCCCAGTTGGAATGAGCTTCCTCTTCACCATCTATCTCCATGAGTGCTAGGGTTTTAGGGATTTATTTATCTATTTGCCCCTAACACTTAAATAAACATATTAAAAATATAATAAAATATGCAATGCATGCCTAACCTAATTGATGCCTAAATGAAACCCAAAAACTCATTTGCGAAGTTAAAATCCTAAGAGCTAGGTTTGTTTTAGGTCATAAGAATGATGATAAACATGCGTTTATTAATCTCCTATGAAGGGGGTGAGGGTAAGGTTCAATATCCGCTGGGGTAAGGAAGTATTACACTAATAGGAGGCCTTAGAGCTTGGGAATGAGCTCTTCGGAGCTTTGGAGGCTTCTTGGATCTCTTGGGTAGGTGAGGAATAGCTAGAGATAATGGCAAAGGGGGTGTGTGTGGACCTTTATATAGGCATGGGTGAGGGTTTTGGTTTGGCAAAAAGGTCTGGTTCACGCGTTGAACCACACTGGAGCAAGTTGTGCTTCGTTGGACCATTGGATCATGCATGCTGATCATGCCTTGCCTTGCTAGCCATTGATCTCGCACCATGATTGAAGATTCATAGCTCATACATCAGCTGGTGCTCGATGGAGCCCCGCTGGAGTACCCAAGGCGTGTGTGCCGTCATTGGATTGAAGATAGATGGTTCTGATTGTGCCTCCAAGTGCCATCATGCGTACGATAGTGCAAGAACGAAGCTCGAGCATTGGATTCAAGATGAAAGGCTTTGATTACGTGGGAGAGAATGCTTTGGATTGGGCCTGCACTGTGCATATGATAGCATGTCCGCCTACGCGTCGGATCTCACATGTATGAATCGCACGCATCGGATGGTGCCATGTAGCTGTTTCCATCATCGCTCGATCGCTCATCGACGGATGAACTTCACTCTCACGCGCTTCAGCTGATCAATTTCGCTCGCAAGGCTTCAATAGCACGTTCATGTGTTGCGGGTGAAGACATTAACAAATGAGCTAAGGGCGAGGTTATGTCTCATTTTGGAATTAAGGTTCACGCACCCACAATCGTTCGCGATCTTCATCAAACGGTCGAGGTCGCGAGAAGCTCTTCTCTGCTTGGCCTATGGAGGGGCAATGTGGCCTCTCGATGACCATTGGATTTGAATGCAACGACTGAGATCTCACGAGTGTGGTTGGGAGGGGCAGCTACAGTTGGGCTGGAGGGCTGCGATGGTGCCACGTGGTGCCATCGTGGTTGTCCAACTTCTCCTCGTAGAGGGTGTTGCGAAGCTCCAATTGAATAGGTTTTCACACTGACGAACTGCGATCATCAATCCGGATCCATCTATACAATCAGATTTTTCGTCTAAAGCCCATAAAAATGTTGCATGGTCCCCTGACCACACAAAATGTAAATATTAATATATAAATTACACAAATCATCCTAAATGCAATATGATGAATGGTATGCATTATTCACAATCCTAAAAGCTATGTTAAGCATAAGAACTGACATAAGTAGGCATTTTATCATGAATAAATGTGTATTTATGATACCTCCATGCCTATCTTTTGTTAGTCCCTAGCAAAATTAACCTAAATGCTATGTATAAAATAGAATCAAGATTCGATCACTTAGGCAAGATTTGTTTATTAACATTAGAAATTTCGACTAAGGGCCTAATTACAAAGACTCAATAGTTCCTGGATGCTTGCTAAAATGCAGATCACCCAAGTCACCATATTTTAAAAAAGATGCATTTTTCTAAATTTTCTTTTTTTTTCTTTTTTTTTGGATTTTTGTGTATGTGTTTCGAGGTAGTTTTCTATGGCTACCCAACCCACCTAAGACTTGAAAAGAACTTTAAATTCTAAGAATCTTATGAAAAAGTGATAGACTCACTAAACGACAGTTAAAACAGACTTCAGGCTTCTACGCCCCTAAGTGACCTTTAGAAGAATTTCTACCTAAGGGGGTTTATCTTTCCAATCGGAAGTGACGTGCGCTTGTGCGTGTGTGTTAAGAAGTGCCGTTATAGTCGCACTTGCAACGCTGATTTTAAAGTAAATAAACGGAGGTGAGTTCGAGTGTCGGTCTCAGGGAGGCATGAAAATCGGATTTTGCTTATCACTTGTTATCACGGAAAGCACGGAGTTTGCTTGCAAAAGGTCCGATTTTGAAAAGCGAGAGAGAGATAGAGAGAGAGATTAGGGTTAGAGTGTTTCTTGCTTGATCATGTAACTTAAACAGAAATTAAAGTAAACAACTGAACAGAAAACTTCATTAATCATGCACTTTTAGTTCATAGCTTACAACATTAAATACATGCTCAAACAAAAGTAATGGAAAGCTTAAAAGAGAGGGAGAGAGAGAGAGAGGGGGGAGAGCGACGAGGTAGCCACGATGGTGGAGGATGCTCCGTCGGCAGCTCGTCGTCTCCGACGATTACAAGTGGTCCTAAGGCTAGCTAAGAGAGGGGTGGAGTAGTTGCAAGGGAAGTGAATGCCTTGAATGAGTGGTTGGAGGGGGTTTAAATAGGGTTGAGGGCTTTCTAAAAGAAGAAGGGGCTTTAGCGACTTCCGGGACGTCGCTAAAATCGTTCCAAAAGCGTCGGTGAAGCCCTCCTGCCCGGTGGTCAACCGTCCACGTCGTTCTTCTTCGCACTCAATCCGCGGCCACTGCATGAGAGCCGTCCGATCAAAGAGCGGAAGGCTGAGATCTTCTCTTGGAGGCACTCGGATCACGCCTCGGGTGCACGTGTGCGTGGGTGTCGTCACCCAGCGTGCGCACGCGCGTGAGTGCTCGCGATCTGTGGGCGTGCCGCGTGGCGCAACCTTGGCCGCCCGCTGCTGATCGGGCGACCCAATTTTGCCGTGCGCTCCCTTTGTCTTGCTTTCACGCACCCATGGTTCGAACCCGCGTCACATGCATGCGGGCGTGCACGCTAACCGTTGCGCCATGCCCGTGCTTTGTCACGGCGACCACACGGTTCTCGACCATCTGATCGAAGATCGACGGCTGAGATTTGATCTCAGCTGATGGTTGAAGTGGCAAGCGGTGGAGCGGGGGTGACGTGGTGCAATGAGGGCCGTTGATCACTAGATCAATGGTCAGAACTTCTTAGGCCCATTGTAGGATCTTCGGATGTCGGATTTGGCCGATGTTGAGTCCGTTGGACTCCGTTCATCATTCTGAATCCATCCATGCGATCTGATTGCTCATCTGAGGCTTGTTTTGACAAGTGCTTACACAAATGGCCATTAATACAATTTTATAGGCAATCTTGGTACATGATGCATGCAATGCTCCCATTCTACTTATGTTGTGCCTTTTATTCTTAAGATGGGCCCTATTTAACATAATTATCGCCCCCTTGTGCAGTGTTATCAAACCCCCATGCTTACTCATTGCTAGTTCCTAGCAAGGTTTATTCTAGTTTTTATTTTTTCCAGAATTTAAGAAGTAATTGCTTAGACACTTCGTCACTTGTCAATAGGAGGAAATATACCAAGATCTTAATCTACAAAGACTAAGCAGCACCCGGGTGTCTGCCAGAATACTAATCGCCCGAATCCTTGGTTTAATGTATATAACTATACATATGTATATGTATATATATATATATTTAGAATTCTTTCGGAATTCGGTGTGGGTTGGTAACTTTTTATGGCTACCCAACCCACCCAAAACTCGATCAAAACTCTAAGTGCTAAGCATCTTGGTGTGAAGATTGTGATAGACTCACTTAACAGTAATTCAGACAGACTTCGGGTTTCTACGACCCTAGGTGACCGAAAGAGGAAATATATTTGCCTGAAGGTGTATTTGTTCGATTGGTAGCTTTCTCCCTACGTTTATTTTAATTGGGGTCAACACAAGGATTTTTCCAGTGTATATCTCCTCGGCTTGTACTACTTCCCCGCTTCTTCATTAAGTGTTTTATTTTTGGTTCTTTTTGTGCAGTTATTGAGCTGGGCTCTGGACAACCGATCAATGGGTTGTTACCCACGATCACTTGCCAACCATACTTGTGCGGTGAAGTGTGGTTTATTTTCTTTTCTTCTCTTTTTTTTTTTCGTAGGTGGCTTCCCTGATCTCAAATGTACCTAGAGGCAATGAAGAAGAAATCGTCCCGTGGCTGGGTTCTGGACAACTTGCCAATGGGCTGTTACCCACGACAACTTGCAAGCCATACCACCCTAGAGAGTTCATTAGCTACCCAATTTCTATCAAAATCTCCAAGAAGTGAGTTTGTGCAAAAATGTGTGCAGATGCTTAGACTCAAAGTTTTTCTGAGTTAGAGGGTGAGTTGATAAGTCATATACTTATCACCTCATTTAGTAGGTGGATTAGAATATCTTGAGGTTGCAAGGATTCGAAGCTAAATCCATATTCTAACGGATGCCAGGGCTGATTAAGCTTGAAGGCTTGAAAAGTCTAAGTGTTTAAGTTCTTTTTGTATTATTTCCCACTATTGACAAGTTTCTAATGCCTAAGTTTTCTTCCTAAATTCAATTTTTTTTAAAAAAAATTATTTTATTTGATTCAGACTGATTAAATGAGCTCAGGATTATGTAATTTATCACCCCCCTATGCTTAAGTTGAATAATGTCCTCATTGGCAAGTAAATGGATGCATAAGGGTTCAAAAAGATAGTACCTGAGTGACGTAAACTACCGGATCAGTCTGAATCCTCTGGGTTGCCTCCCAAGAAGCGTTGAGTTTAACGCCTCCAGCTAGGCGGTGCTCCATGTCAGCCCTCAACGAGGGTGACACTCTCCTTTGTGGGAACCTGGGCCAGGAAATGCTTCAATCTTTGACCATTAACTGTAAAAGTGTGCCCAGTGTTAGGATCAACGATTTCAACTGCCCCATTAGAGTAGGGCTTAACTACCTGAAATGGTCCTGTCCATTTGGACCTGAGTTTCCCTGGGAAGAGTTTTAGGCGGGCATCAAACAGCCAGACTTGCTGGTTAAGCACAAAGGTTTTTCTATGAATGAGTCGGTCATGGATGGCTTTCATTTTCTCCTTATGCAGTCGACTATTTTCAAAAGCATCCCAATGAATTTCTTCGAGCTCAGATAATTGTAGCATCCTCTACGCACCGGCTAACTGGGGATCCATGTTACATTGCTTGATAGCCCAGTAAGGCCGGTGTTCCAATTTGACAAGAAGATGGTAGGCTTTGCCGAAGACCAGGCAATAAGGCGACATGCCTATCGAGGTCTTGAAAGCGGTCTTGTATGCCCACAGGGCATCATCAAGTCGTGTGGACCAGTCTTTCCTGTCAGGTCTCACAGTCTTCTGTAAAATGTTCTTGATTTGTCTATTTGAGACCTCGGTCTGCCCATTTGTTTGCGGATGATACGGGGTAGCAATGCAGTGGTTCACCCCGTATTTTCTAAGTAGGGCATGGAATTGGGAATGGATAAAATGGCTTCCACCATCTCTGATCATGGCCTTGGGTATTCCAAACTAGGAAAAGATGTTCTTCTTAAAAAAGTCCATGACAGTCCTGTGATCGCATCGGTGGGTGGCGACGGCTTCAATCCATTTGGAAACATAGTCTACCGAGACCAGGATGTACTCGAAGCCGTTGGTTGGTGGAAAGGGGCCCATAAAATCGATACCCCAAACGTCGAAGATTTCGACAATCAAAATGGGCTGAAGGGGCATCATATCTTTCTTGGTCATGGTCCCCAGCGTTTGGCAGCGTGAGCAAGTCTTGGCAAAGTTGTGTGCATCCTTAAATAGGGACGGCTAGTAAAATCCAGACTGCAAAACTTTTGCAGCTGTTTTCTTTCCAGAGAAGTGGCCACCACAAGCCTGGTCATGACAGAAGGAAAGCACACTCTGAACTTCATCTTTGGGGATACACTCCTGATGATCTGGTCAGCACAGAGGCGAAACAGCATGGGATCATCCCAGAAATAGTGCTTGGCCTTAGCCAAGAACCTGTCCTGTTGCTGTCTTGACCAGCTATCCGGGTTTGTCCTACAACCAGGTAGTTGACATAGTCAGCATACCATGGTATTTTCTTGTCTTGCACAGCCAGGATGTGTTCATCAGGGAAGGCATCAGATAGAGGTAGGGAGGGTCCAATGTGGTCTGGATGAAGTCTAGACAAGTGGTCAGCCACAACATTCTTCGATTCGGCCTTGTCTCGGATTTCCAGGTTAAATTCCTGCAAAAGCAGGATCGATCTGATGAGACTGGGCTTTGCGTCCTTCTTGGCCAACAGGTGCTGGATGGCTGAATGGTCAGTGTAAATAGTCACGTGGGATCCCAGCAAGTACGATCGAAACTTTTCAAGTCCAAAGACTACAGTGAGCAACTCTTTCTCTGTGATCGTATAATTTCGTTGGAACTCATCCAACGTTTTGCTCACGTAGTAGATCACCACGGGCTTCTTGTCTTGCCTTTGTCCTAGGACAGCGCCTATGACAAAATCTGAAGCATCACACATAATCTCAAAGTCCTGGGACCAGTCTGGGGGTTGAAGTACAGGTGCGGTGGAGACTAAGTCCTGGAGGGTGTGATAAGCCTGGATGCAATCAGAAGATGTGTGGAATAGGGCGTCGTTGGCTAGAAGGTTGATCAAGGGTTTGGAAAGCTTGGAAAAGTCTTTAATGAACCTTCGGTAGAAGTCAACATGTCCTAGGAAGGAGCGAATCTGTCGGACTGAGCTAGGTGGAGGAAGTTTGGAAATTAAATCAACCTTATCCCAATCTACCTCGATGCCTTTATGCGATGTGATGTGACTGAGGATAATTCCTTCTTGAACCATAAAATGGCTCTTTTCCCAACTTAACACCAGGTTAACCTCGATACATCATTTCAAGATTTTCTCCAAGTTGCTCAGACAATGGTCAAATGAATTCCCAAATACAGAGAAATCATCCATAAAGACCTCTAAGTATTCACCCACCATTTCTAAAAAAATGGCTAGCATGCAACGCTGGAAGGTCGCAGGTGCGTTGCATAACCCGAACGGCATTCAACGGAATGCAAGCATGCCATACGGGCAAGTGAATGTGGTCTTTTCCTGATCTTCTGGAGCAATTGCGACTTGGTTATATCCTAAATATCCATCCAGGAAGCAAAAATACTTCTGCCCTCCCAATCTTTCAAGGATTTGGTCAATGAATGGCAAGGGGAAGTGATCCTTCTTAGTGGCTTCATTGAGCTTCCTATAATCAATACACACCCGCCATGCGGTGGTGGTGAGGGTGGGGATGGATTCGCCATGACCATTGGTGACAATGGTGAGCCCAGCTTTCTTGGGAACCACTTGAGTGGGGCTCACCTAGGGGCTATCGGAGATAGGGTAGATGATGTCGATGTCAAGCAACTTGATAATTTCTTTCTTAACGACCTCTCGCATGTTTGGGTTTAAACGTATCTGCTTCTGGTGGGAAGGTCGTGCCCCGTCTTCTAGGTAAATCTTATGGGTGCAATAGGTGGGGCTAATTCCTCTTAAGTCCAAAATGGTCCAACCAATGGCGGCCCGATGTTTTGAAAGGGTCGCAGTCAACCTGAGTTCCTGATCCTTGGTTAGATGAGAATTGATAATCACTGGGAAGGTCTAGTCAGGTCCCAGGAAGACATACTTGAGATTCTCGAGCAATGGTTTTAGTTCAGGTGCGGGTGGAACCACAGTCAATTGGAAGGGAAAGGGCAGGAGTTGATCAACATCGATCTCCTCAAATGGTGTTGTGTGATGGTACTCAGCCTCACAGAGGTCCACGGGTAATGTTGGTGACGGGTCAGAACAATCATTACGGGTTTGGTGGCCTGAAACAGAACTGAGGGTGAGGCATTCCTCGATTAGAGTTTCCACGGGATCATGTTCTTCAACGCAATTGCAATCAAAAGACTTTGTCACCTGAATGATATCCAATTGCATTTTCCTATCCCCGAAGGTGATTTCCATACATCCCGTGTCGCAATCAATGTTTGCCTTAGCCGTCGCTAAGAAAGGTCTGCCTAAGATTATGGGTGCATTCTGTAATTTTTCAAGGACTTCCATGTCGAGCACCAAAAAGTCGACCGGGAAATAGAAGTCCTTGACCCATGCAATCATGTCCTCGACAACCCCCTTCAGGGTTTTCACTGATCTATTAGCCAGCTAGATGGTGACAGGGGTTGGTGTCAGCTCTCCAAAACCAAATTGGTGGTACAGGGTTGTTGGAATCAGATTGATAGAAGCACCTAAGTCCAAGAGTGCTCTATCAAACATCATGTCCCCAATATTGCAGGAAATCAGGGGCGCTCCTAGGTCAGTTTGCTTGAGTGGAAGGTTGCTTGATATTACGGAACTTGCTTGTTCATAGAGAACAACCTTCCTAGCTGCTTGAGGTCTCAGCTTACGCTTGGGTGTGCAGGCATCCTTTAAAAACTTGGCGTAAGTGGGGATGTGTTTGACGGCTTCAAGGAGCGGAATATTAATCTGTACTTGCTTAAAGATTTCCAATAGCTCCTCAGTTTCCACAACATTCTTCTTTTTCTTGATTGTTTCCAAGGCCTCAGGGTAGGGTGTCTGATTGTGGATTGGTTCTATTTCTGGGTCCTTGGTTGGTGCCTCTTCTGAGTCGGGTATTTCAGTGGGTGAAGTCTCGGGGAGAGTCGGCCATTTGGGATCCTGGGTTTTGGTGCCGCTTCTCAAGGTCACCGCATTCGCAGAGGCATTGGGGCCATGGGATGATCCTTGAGAAGGCGAGGATGAAGAAGCACCAAACCCAGGGGGTGTCTACGGGGCTGGCTCGACCACGTGAGCCTGCCCGGGGTTGCCTTGGAACCCTTGCAAATTGGGGCCTCTGTTAATTATGTCTCGCGGGTTCGGTTGTGGCTGGGAAGGTAGGGATCCTTGTTGTTTACAATCCAAGAGTTGGCTTAACTGTCCCTTTACCAAGGCCATTTCCTCCTGATGTTTCTAGTTCATGTCAGCCATCATCTTTATTAGGGTATCCATTTGGTTTTGTGGGGAAGAGGCCGCCCTATTCTTATTATATTGGGGTATAACTGGTGGTCCTTGCTGATAAGGCGGCAAGTGTGGCTGCTGGTTTGGCCTGGGCTGGTTCTAGAATTGCGGTGGTTTCTGGTTTGTCCAACCAAAGTTGGGGTGGTTACGCCAGCCAGTGTTGCAAGTGTTGGAGAAAGGGTCTGGCTTCGCATAACCTTGGACAGCTTGCACATCTTCAAGGATAGCCGATGTTGATGGAGAGGGAAGGGAGTAATCAAGGGTTGAGGGAGCAAAGGTCCCTCCCTGGAACGTGGTCAGGGGTTGTTCCAGGTTTAGTTGGGTTAAGGGCTGGACCAGGAAAATATTATGTGCTCCCTTTGCTAGGGAGAAAGTCTGTAAGGGGTTCTTGGTCTGGTTTAGTAGCTCATCAATTTTTTTGTCCACCAATTCCACTCGATCCAATTTTTTGGCAATGATATCCATGTCAACCATTCCAGAATTTGCTTGTACCTCATAAATCCCACCACGGGGTTGACTGGACCTATTGAACTGGGTCATGGAGGCATTGTTGAGCGAATTCTCGCTCATAGACTCAAAGAGCTCAAACACACTCTCCTCGTCTTTGTTCAGGAAGTTCCCCCTGCATGAGGCATCGACGAAGTTTCATAGGTTGCTGTCCAGACCGTGGTAGAAGATATGGGCCAATTGCCACCTTGGTACTTCGTGGTGTGGGCATTTCCTCAAATGTTCATTAAATCTTTCCCACTCCTCATGAAATTGTTCCCTACCCTGGAGTGTAAAGGTAGTGATAGCTCTTCTGAGGGCATTGGTCTTTCCTATGGGGAAGACTTTCTTAAAAAATGCATGCCTCAGTTCTTCCTAGGTGGTGATGGGTCTACCTAGGGTTCTAAGCCAATGAGAAGCCTTGTCTCTTAATGAGATGGGAAACATCTTGATTAGAACAATGTCAAGGCTAATGTTACTAGGTTTCACAGTTCGTGTTATGCGATCGAGATCTTCTAGATGCTGGAATGGGTCCTCATTTGAGCTTCCATGAAAGTGGTTCTGGATCAGACTTAAGACATTCGATTTCAGCTTAAAATCATCTCCCCCTTTGGGGATCCTAAGGTACAGCTCGACTCTAATAGCAGAGGGATTACAGAAATCATGGAGGGGCCTCAGCTGATCCTGAAATGGTGGTATATCAAGTGGTGGTTGCCCTGGTATGTCTTGGAAAGGTGGTGGTGGTTGTTCTTGTGGGTTCTATAACCGTTGTATGGCTTGCATGATGATGTGGATTTGTTGTTGCTGAAGCCGGTGGTTTGAATTAATTTGGGCTTGGATGATGGCCATTGCATCTGGTGGGGGTTGATCCTCAGCCTCATCTACCCTAGGTTCAGCCATGTTTCCAATAGAATTACGTTGCCTAGATTCCTGCCCTAAAACACATAACTCGGGATGCAGTGAGCGTCTCCAATGCATACACTAGAGAACAGGAGGGGATGCGGAGGGTGACAGATGCGAGAAATGTGTTTCAATCAAGCACACAAGCCTAGTCCTTATGGTGTATTCCTTAGGAGACCTAGAAATCTCACAAAGGGTGATTAAGTCCATAAGAACTGGACTCCCCTTCCCAAGGCTAATCTGGCCAGGTTGATTACTAGGGGATTGCAGGGAAAGTTCTTCCTTTGGCTTGCACCTCCGGTTCCGTAGACCCCACAACCGCGGTCGTTTGACACTGCCCCGCAGCCTAGTCACCAGATTCTACCGAGGGAATAAAAGCCAAGTGCCTAGTGAACAAAACCTCGCCTTTCGAGACTTAACTTAGTCCTGCCTAGGACACGTCTACTCAGTTTTAAAGGGCTAGGATAGTGCTTGTGCTTAGGGTTATGTGATGAGGCGTTGATTGGGGTGGTGCCTCTTAATTTTCCACTTTCAAGGTGTGTGCTTCTAGCAAAACATGGTTTTCAAGCAAGGATTTTTAGGATGTGGTGTCTTTTACTGTTTCATCCTTACTTTAGTGCTTTTTAGGGTTGACATGTCTTAATGTTTTCAGATAAGTTTCAGGGGGCTCGTCAAGTTCTGCACACAATTCAGTGAAAGTAGATTTCCTTTTATTCTGTAGAGGCTCTAAAATCCTAATGTACTCATCCTAATGATCATGCAGCTTCTATTAGATGAGTCAGTTTTAGGGTTGAGTGGTGCGGCCCAGGTCAATTCATAGTGGCTTCGCAAACACCACTCAAAAGAAAAAGAAAAGAACACTCCAAGAATTTATTCCGGATGTTAGAGTGTACATATTTTTTCTGGGGTGATGTGTTAAGGATGTGGGTCAAGCAATCACACACCATGCCAATTTTTTTCAATTTTTACAATTTTTTTAAATTTTTCACGCAAGCAAACAATCATGAGAGAAGAATTACTCACTATCGGTCCTTGTTGCACCTACTCCCTTGTTACCGTCGTGGGATGCGTCGCTTCGCCATCCACGCGTCGAATTCCTGCAACCATCACGTAAAAAGGAAAATAGGGCATTAGACGATGTGAGAATGAATGTGGAATGGAGGTGACAAAACAAATCCGTTGCCTCCCCAGCAACAGCGCCAAAACTGACGTGCACTTGTGCGTGTGTGTTAAGAAGTGTCGTTATAGTCGCACTTGCAACGCCGATTTTCAAGTAAATAAACGGAGGTGAGTCCGAGTGTCAGTCTCAGGGAGGTGTGAAAATCGGATTTTGCTTATCACTTGTCACGGAAAGCACGGAGTTTTGCTTGCAAAAGGTGCGGTTTTGAAAAGCGAGAGAGAGATAGAGACAGAGAGATTAGGGTCGGAGTGTTTCTTGCTTGATCATGTAACTTAAACAGAAATTAAAGTAAACAACTGAACAGAAAATAACTTCATTAATCATGCACTTTTAGTTCATATCTTACAACATTAAATACATGCTGAAATAAAAGTAATGGAAAGCTTAAAAGAGAGGGAGAGAGAGAAGGGGGGAGAGCGACGAGGCAGCCACGGCGGTGGAGGAGGCTCCGGCGACGGCTCGTCGTCTCCGACGATTACAAAGGGCCTAAGGCTAGCTAAGAAAGAGGTGGAGTAGTTGCAAGGGAAGTGAATGCCTTGAATGAGTGGTTGAAGGGGGTTTAAATAGGGTTGAGGGCTTTCTAGAACAAGAAGGGACATTAGCGACGTCCGGGACGTCGCTAAAACCATTCCAAAAGCGTCGGTGAAGCCCTCCAGCCAGCTGGTCAACCGCCCGCGTCGTTCTTCTTCGCACTTAATCCACTGCCATTGCGTGAGAGCCGTCCGATCGAAGATCAGACGACTGAGATCTTCTCTTGGAGGTGCTCAGATCGCGTCTTAGGCGTGCGTGTGCACGGGCGTCGTCGCCCAGCGTGCGCGTGCGCGTGAGCACTCGCGATCTGTGGGCACGCCACGTGGCGCAATCTCGGCCGCCCGTTGCTGATCGGGCGACCCAATTTCTCCATGCACTTCCTTCATCTTCGATTTCACGCACCGCGCGGCTAGAGCCCACGTCACGTGCGTACGGGCGTGCGCGCTAACCGTTGCACCACGCCTGCACTTTGTCGTGGCGACCACGTGGTTCTAGGCCGTCCGATTGAAGATCAATGGCCGAGATTTGATCTCAGCTGATGGTTGAAGTGGCGAGTGGTGGAGCGAGGGTGACGTGGCTCAATGAGGGCCGTTGATCACCAGATCAGCGGTCAAAACTTCTTGGGCCCATTGTAGGAGCTCCAGATGTCAGATTTGGCCAATCTTGAGCCCGTTGGACTCCGTTCGTCATTCTGAATCCATCCGTGCAGTCCGATTGCTCATCTGAGGCCTACTTTGACAAGTGCTTACACAAATGGCCATTAATATAGTTTTATAAGCAATCTTGGTACATGATGCATGCAATGCTCCCATTCTACTTATGTTGTGCCTTTTATTCTTAAGATGGGCCCTATTTAACATAATTATAACCCCCTTGTGCAGTGTTATCAGGAAGCTTTCTCCCTACTTTTTTTTTATGGGGTCAACACATGGGTAAACCCAGTGTATAACTCCCTGGTTTATTCTACTTCCTTGCTTCTTCCCTAAGTGTTTTGGGAACTATTTGTGCATTTTTTTTGTGCTAAACTATAGACAAACAGCCAATGTGGCGTCAAACCCATGACAACTTGCCAGCCATACTCGTGTGGTGAAGTGTGGTGATATAGACACATCTATTTTGGTTAAAATGCCTATTCATGCATGTTCCTAGACTTAGATTTGCATTTCATGTTATAAATATTGCATAGCATGCATCATTTTGCATTTAGAGTAGCTATATATATTTTAGGTTAATTAGGTCCTTTTTATGGTCAGGAGAGAAGAAGACTTATTTTAGGGCCTCAGATGGATGATCGGACCGTACGGGTCAGATTAGCATGATGATCGGAGTCTAACGCCTTTGAAATCGTTTAGATCGGAGAACCGTAGCATCATACGATGTCCGAGGAAGATCAACAGCAAGGGGGCAATGAGAAACCCATACGAGTTTCAGATGGAAAATACGACCATACGGATGAATCCAGAGCGACAATCATAGTCCAGCTGCATGGGAATCATCTTGATCTGAGCACCGTTGCACCCTCTACAAAAGAAAGAAGAATGGACAGCCCAGATGGCGCCACGTGGTGCCATCCAGGCCACCCAACGTCGTCCAGTAGCAGCGCATAGCTACAACCGTGTGCAGCAGTAGCGCAGCGCATGCCAACGCACGAACGCGCAACAAGGTGCATGGAGCACGGGTGCGTGAAGTGCACAGTGCGCGATGGACGCACCAGCGGAGCGGGTGCCAATGGAGGATAAGTGCAGATCTTCAGCGATGCAGACCTTTAGTGATGCTTACAGCTGTCACAAATGGTCTGTATGCGCCAGTAAGAGGAATTGAAGAGCGGATCTTCAATGACAGCTACAAGGATCTGTAGCAACATTTACGGATGTCAGTAATGACCCAGATGCAAATTTGTTCTTCCTCCTCCACTATAAAAGGACCTACCCAACACCATTCCAAACCATCTCTTCCTTTCTTCCTCTCACCACCTCGAAGGCTCTAGAGATAGCTTATTTCAAGCCTGGGATGCTCCTCTAGAGTAGAAAATCAAATAGTTTTCCCTCCCCTCATCTCCATTCGTGGAGCATCCTGTGGCCGTCCTTTCACCACCCTTCAGTAAGAAGATCCTCGCCATGACGCCGTCCAACCCCATCCTCTACCTCCAGCTCCATCCTCCTTCGTCCCGCTCCTCACCACCTTCTTCCAGGCAACGTCAGAGTGAGTCGTCTTCCAAGCAACCGTCGAGGGGGATTTCTCTCACCTCTTTCTATCTTTTTTTCGCTTTCGTAGTGTAGATTTTCCACTTTCATATTTGTAACAAACAATTCTTTATGAATGGATGATTGTCTCTCTCTCTCTTTCTCCCTCTCTCTCTTAAATTTTTGCAAGTAGTTACCTAGAATTCATCGACCTGATCTTTTGCTTGCTAAAAATACCTAAAAAATTAAAAAACATAAAAATGACCAAAAAAAAAAGAGAAACGTGGATTTTCAAAACCAAACGTTCACCTCCCCGTGTTAGACCTAGGACTCACATTTTGAGTTTTAGTTATAAATTTTATCGGATAGACGTGTTTTGCGAGCTATGACGACAGGTCCTCCAAACCCCTCATTTCAATTTGTGAAGCGTGCCTCCATCATTTTCGTACTGTTGCTGGGGAGGTAACTCTCTTTGATATTTTTTTTCCTTTTTTTTCTGTATTTTTTCTGCCTTACCTAACTTTTATCTCACTTTTTCTCTGATCTTACTGTGATTGCAGGTACTCTTCTGAGGCGGGCCAAAGCGGTTAGATTAGAGAAAAGTGCAGATGAAGGTTTTGTAAGTGTCCCCCACACCACCCCCACCTTAGTTTTCATTCCATAACCTAATAACTCAAACTCAAATCAACTTAGGTGCTGCTTATAAATCCTAGGATAGATTTGGTTGTTTGTTTGCCACTACCGCTCACCTCGCCATCCACATAAAAATAAATAAATAAATAAATAAAGTGTTATCTGATTGTGGGATTTTCTGAAAGAGACACACCTTAACACCCACAACTCTTGACTTAAGGCGCACCACTCCACTTTGATTCTACCACTTAACCGAGATCTAACCTATGGACCTGGTACACTTCAACTCAAAACACATAAGTGAGTAGAAATCTGATTAGGCTAAGACATTGTGTGCCTTAATCTGTGGTGCGAATAGGCCAATTGATTGATTTGTTTGGACTGCACCACTCAAATTAAAAGCGATTCATCAATAGCTTGCCACTTAGGGTTGATTCTTAGGGCTGAACCAAGCACTCCACATTATTTTTTATTTTTAAAGGAACATATCATCACCTATGTTTTCAAAACTTGGAGTGTTCTACTAAACCTTGATTGAACCACCTAAGAATTAAACCCTAAAAGCTACTAAACAAGGTTAAACCCTAAAAGACACATCATCAAATAACAATGTTTGCAAACCCTGATTGTGCACACACACATTTTAACTGATCATTAAGGGCACAACCCATCTAAAGGGCCCACCACATTCTAAGAGCACAATCATCCCAAGCTTATTAAAATTGAGTAGACGTTGGCCTTAAGGATTGATTCGCTCTTCAGGGCTCAGACTAAGATTTTTTTCGATTAATCTTCTTCTGCTGGTCCATCTGATGTCTAGCTAGGAGAGTGGCGTCAAATGACCGTGGCTGAGGGGTACACTAGGAACTAGAGGCACAAGCCAAAGGAAGAACCTTCTTCCCAATCCCTCCTTCTAACTGGTTGTATTGACCAGATAATAGTAGACCAAATCATTTATAATCTCAAGACGGATCTTAGGGGTCTGTGGGTCTTTAGGCTAACCCACCTAAGGATAGGGTTGATTGCTTATACTGTAGGGCTCCTTTCTCTCTTCTAATTTCCCTCCTAGTACACTATGTACCCTTCCACATCCTACACGCATTTCCCATCCTACCCTCCTACCACCATATATCCCCAAGATGATTACTATCTCGACTTGACTTGTAATTACCCATCCACTATCCAGGATAACTTTGATTGGGGATACGAATCCGGACCTCAGTGTCCAGGGCCTAACCTTGGACAATAGGACTATGACTATCCTTCCCAAACCTACAATGATTATGGATCTCTATCCTTTGATGAGAAAACCAACCCGATCTACAATTAGGAAGGATATGCTGATTATAACACCTACACTCCCCAGTATTCCATTGAAAATAGGTCATCACCATTCTTTGAACAACCTAAGACGACCTTCTATCAGGGATGAACCTAAGAACCTCGACATCTTAACTTCCCTAGATTTAACCCAAAACCACCCAAACCTGAACCGAACCTGTCGGTTCAGGTGAACTAGATCCAGGATAGGGTGTTGGCTAATTTGCGAAACACTATACAATCTTTAGAAGCTCAGCCAACACCATGCACTGAAGCACTGGAGCCTATGATCAAAATTATTGATGAACTTAATAGTTCTCTATTGGATTTTCTCCAAAGTGTCAAGGATAGGAACCTAGGTGAGTTTCTTCTTGAGAAATTGTCGAGGTTGAGGATGAAATTTGTGGTTGCCCTAATCAAATCTTGTGATGATTCTCAATATGAACCCTCTTCAGGAGAGCCAATGTCTGAACCCACTTAGGCACCTATCAGGGGGGATACATATTCTGAGATTGGAGATGACCAAGTTGGGCTAGAGCAACCCTTTGAGGATGAATCGAGTTTCTCACCTGAGATCCTAGAGCCAGGGAATGATGAAAAATATGTCTTCACGAACCATGAAATGACATATGATTTTGAGACATATATAAATGAGGATCATGGATTCTTTGATTCTGAGGGTAAGGAATCTCTTAGTGAAGTCTCACTTGAGCTAACGAAGATGATTTTAGTGAGATAAATGGGCTCAAGGAGCATGACGAACCATTTGATAGCCTAGTCATTGAAGATTTTGATTTGGTTGGAGCTAACATGGAGGATTCGAATCCTCTTTACTTGATGATTCAATCAGTGAACCCATTCCTCATCTGCACCCCGAAAAGCTGACTTCTGAGATCATTATGCCCAAGTAAATCTTGATTCAGCTACGATTTCTGGACTTGGGAGAATCATATGGGGTAAATGATATGGAAGAGGTTCCAGAGCCTAAGCCCTTGATGTTGGAAGATAGAATTGTTGAAATAAAAATTTGGGAGGCTAATTCTAAGGGAACTTTGATTTTAGATCTAAGGGTACCTATTTACCTAAAACCACCTACTTTCTACCAAGACCCTTACGATATCTTTCACGTGCAACCCAAGCTCGAAATAACTGATTATTTTTCTGAGCCAGATGTTAAGTGGACAACCGCACCTATTGAGCCATCTTTACCCGTTGTCTGACACTTTGGTCTTGGGTTGCACACTACTAAACTGCAGGCCCAACCCCGTAAACACAACAACCTTCGATTTTGAGTGATTTTCATCCAGAACCTGAGAACCACCTGACCCTGGGGCATGGGTCTGTACTATAATCTGGTCTACGTCTGTGGACATCTTTTATTGGTGGGTTTCAGGATCAATATTTTTATTTTGATTCTGACTCACACTTGTGAATTCTCAATTTCTTCTTTACATGTATATTATGCCTAACTGAAGATATTAAACTTAGGGCATGTGTATACTCTCTTCTCTCTGCGAAGCTGACCAGGTTATCACAAAATTCAGGTAATATTCTATTTACCCTGCCCTTTTTATATCTTTATTTTTACAATGAGGACACTGCATCATTTAGGCATGGGAGGCTAGACAATCAATTCCTGAAATCATTATGTTAATCCATAGAATTTCTTTTTGTTTCTTATAAAATTAAAAAAAAATTAAAAATTTGAAAATGATATAAAAAGAAAGAAATTAAGAAAAGGGAACTTAGGCATTTGGAAGTTATTAACTTTAGAAAATGATACAAGTGGACCTAAACACTTAGACTTTTCAGGTCTTTGGACTTAATTAGCCTGGGTATCCACTCGAATGTGGACTTAGTCTCGAGTCCTCGCCAATTAAAATTCATTTTAAGTTGGTAAATAAATTAGGGTGATAAGTATGTGACTTATCAACTCGCCCTCTGATTTGGGGAGACTTTAGGCCTAAGCATCTACACTTTTTTTTTTTTTGCACTGACTCACTTTTCAACTGTTTCTTTGGAAATTGGGTTCCTAATGAACTATCTAGGGTGGTATGGCTAGCAAGTTGTCGATGGTAACAGCTCATCAGATGGTTGTCCAGAGCCCAGTCACAAGACCATTCTCATTGTACTGCCTTTAGGTAAATCTTAGATCAGGGAAGCCACCTACTTAAAGAAAAAAAATTGGACAAAAAGAAAAAGAAAAAAATATAGAAAAAGGAGAAAAAAATAAAAAATAAATAAAACCACACTTCACCGCACGAGTATGGTTGACAAGTTGCTGTGGGTAGCAGCTCATTGGCCCGTTGTCCAGAACCTAGCTCACAAAAAATGCACAATAATTCCCCAAACACTTACGGAAGAAGCCAGGAAGTAGAATAAACCGAGGAGATATGCACTGGGTTCGCCCATGTGTTGACCCCATAAATAAAAGTAAGGAGAAAGCTACCAGTCGAAAAGATAAACCTTTAGGCAAGATCACCAAGGGTCGTAGAAACCCAAAGTCTATTTTAATGGACGCCTAGTGAGTCTTTCACTATTTTCACAACATGCTTAGCACTTAGAATCCTTTTCGAGTCTTGGGTGAGTCGGGTAGCCATAAAAAGTTATCCTGGAACTCTCAAACTTCAAAAGTACAAAAAAATTAGAAAAAAGAAAAATAATAAAAAAAATGTATCTTCCCTTCTCAAATAAGGTGAGGACTTGGGCGATCTGCATTCTGGCAGGCACCCGAGTACTATTGAGTTTTCATTATTTAGGACCTTAGTTGAAATTATCTATTATTAATAAACGACTTTGGCCTAAGCGATCTAATCCTAATTTTGATTTTATACATAGCATGTAGTTTAATTTTGCTAGGGACTAGCAAAAGACAGGTATGGGGGTACGATATAGACACATCTATTTAAGTAAAATGCCTATTCATGCATGTTCCTAGGCTTAGATTTGCATTTCATGTTATAAATATTGCATAGCATGCATCATTCTACATTTAGAATAGCTGTATATATTTCAGGTTATAGGTCCTTTTTATGGTCAAGAGAGAAGAAGACTTATTTTAGGGCCTCAGATGGATGATCGGACCGTATGGATTTGATTAGGACGACGATCGGAGACTAACACCTTTGAAATCGTCTAGATTGAAGAACCGTAGCATCATATGAAGTCCAAGGAAGATCAACAGCCAGGGGGCAATGTGACATCCATACATGTTTCAGATGGAAAATCCAACCATACGGATGGATCCGAAGCGACGATCGCAGTCCAGCAGCGTGGGAATCATCTCAATCTGAGCACCGTGGCACCCTCTACAAAAGAAAGAAGAATGGATGGCCCAGATGGTGCCACGTGGCGCCAGCCAGGCCGCCCAACGCCGGTCAGCAGCAGCGCACCGCGCACAGTCGTAGCCGTGCGCAGCAGTAGCGCACTGTGCATAGCCGTAGCCGCATGTAACAGCAGCTTAGCGCATGCCAGCGCACGTGCACGTGACAAGGTGTGGGTATCATGGGTGCGTGAAGCACGCAGCGTGCGATGCACGCACCAGCGGAGTGGCTGCCAACGGAGGATAGGCATGGATCTTCAGCGACGTAGGCCTTTAGTGATGCTTGCAGCTGTCACTAATGGTCTACGCGTGCCAACAAGAGTAATTAAAGGGCAGATCTTCAATGACAACTGCAAGGATCTGTAGCAACATTTACAGACGTCAGTAATGACCCAGATGCGAATTTGTTCTTCCTCCGTTATAAAAGGACCTACCCACCACCATTCCAAACCATCTCTTCCTTTCTTCCTCTCACCACCTCCAAGGCTCTAAAGAGAGCTTGTCCCAAGCCCGGGATGCTCCTCTAGAGTATAAAATCAAATAGCTTTCCCTCCTCTCATCTCCATTCATGGAGCATCCCATGGTCATCCTCTTACCGTCCTACCCCATCCTCTATCCTCTGGCTTTGTCCTCCTTCGTCTTTGATCCTCACCACCTTCCTCTAGGCGACGTCTGAGTGAATCATCCTCCGAGCAACCGTCGAAGGGGATTTCTCTCACCTCTTTCTATCTTTTTTTCGCTTTCGTAGTGTAGATTTTCCGCTTTCGTAGTTGTAACAAACAATTCTTTATGAATGGATGATTGTCTTTCTCTTTCTCCCTCTCTCTCTCTTAAATTTTTACAAGTAGATTAGCTAGAATTCATCGACTTGATCTTTTACTTGCTAAAAATGCCAAAAAAATTAAAAAACATAAAAATGACAAAAAAAACAAATAAAAGAGAAATGCGGATTTTCAAAACCAAACGTCTGCCTCCCCATGTTCGACGCGGGACTCACATTTCAAGTTTTGGTTATAAATTTTATCTGATAGATGCATTTTGCGAGCTATGACGACAAGTCCTCCAAACCCCTCATTTCAATTCACGATGCGCTCCTCCATCATGTGGCTTAATTTTTTTTTCTCCTTTTTCTTTTTTTATTCTTTTTCTTTTTCTAAGTGACTTCCCTGATCTAAGATTTACTTAAAGGCAGTAACAAGATAAAGGTCATGTATCTGGGCTTTGGATAACCAACCAATGGGCTGCTACCCATGACAACTTGCCAGCCATACTATCCTGGAAAGTTCATTAGCTACCTAATTTCCATAAAAACCACCAAGAAGTGAGTCAGAGTAAATAATGTGTAGATGCTTTAGACATAAAGTTCCCTCAAATCATAGGGCAGGTGGATAAGTCGTGTACTTATCACCCTAATTTATTAGCCAAATTAAACTAGAATTAACATGGCAAGAACTCGAGAAACAAGTCCACATTTTAGTGGGCACCCAGATTGATTAAGCTCGAAGACCTAAAGAGTCTTAGTGTTTGGGTCCTATCGTATCATTTCCTAAAGTAAACTCCTAATGCCTAAGTTCTCTTCTCCTAATTCTATCTTTTTCTTTTACTAAGAAAAATAACAAGGTAACTACTATTACGGAGTTGACAAAATAATCATAAAGTACCCACCCCCCATGCCTATCAAATGCAATGTCCTCATTGTGAAATAAAGGCATGAAAATGGGTAGAATAGAAAAATATCACTTGCATTCTATGAAAATCTGGTCAGTTTCAAAACAAACGGTACAAATGCTGAGTTTATTGCCGTCAGCTAGGCAAAGTCTAGCCATAGAAGTCAAGCCAAGGTTAAAGCAACCTTGTTTGAAATGAGTTCATGAAGATCATGGTCAACATAAGGTTTTAGATGTTGTCTGTTAACCTTAAAAGAGTTGCCCGTCTTTGGGTTAGAAATGTCAACGGCTCCATTTGGGAAAATTTGATCAATAATGAACAGGCCATTCCACTTAGACCTAAGCTTGCTAAGAAAGAGCTTAAGTCGAGATTCAAAAAGCCAGACCTTCTAGTTCAGCTCAAAGCTCTTATGGGAAATCATTTGGTCGTGAAGAGCTTTGGTCCTTACTTCATAGATTCTGGCATTCTTGTAGGCATCATTTCTCAGCTCCTCCAACTTAGATAGTTGGAGTTTTCTAGTCTTTTTTGGCTAATTCTAGGTCAAAATTGCATTTCTTGATGGCCCAAAATGCCTTGTGTTCGATTTCTACAGGTAAGTGACACGCCTTACTAAACACTAGATGGAATGGAGACATACCAATAGGCATTTTGTACACTGTATGATAGGCCCAAAGTGCATCATCAAACTTTTGGGTCTAGTCTTTCCTAGCAAGCCTAACCACTTTCTACAGGATATTCTTGATCTCCTGATTAAAGACCTCAGCCTGTTCGTTCGTCTGAGGGTGGTAAGGTGTGGAGATCCTATGATCCACCCCGTATTTTGCCAATAAATTCCTAAACTAGTCATTAGTAAAACGGGTGCCAGCATCACTGATGAGGGCCTTAGGAATCCTGAACCGATTGAAGATATTTTTCTTCACAAAATCGACGACCACCTTGTGGTCATTGGTTCGGGTGGGAATGGTCTTGATCCACTTGGACACGTAGTCAACAGCAACCAAAATATACTAGTGTCCAAATGAAGGAGGAAGGGTCCCATGAAGTCGATGCCCCAAACATCAAAGATTTCAACGAAAAGGATCGAGTTTAGGGGCATCATGTCTCTCTTACCTCTGCTCCCAAGTGCCTGGCATCGAGAACATGACCTTGAGAATTCCTAAGCATCTTTAAATAAATACGGCAAATAAAACCCAGATTGTAGAATTTTTGTTGCCGTCTCCTTAACGAAAAAATGTCCACCTCACGTAAATGTATGGCAGAACTCAAGTATGCTTTAGAACTCACTTTTCGAGATGCATCAGCAAATAATCTGGTCAGTACCAATGCGGTACAACTCGGGATCATCCCAAAAATAATATTTGGCCTCGGATATAAGTCTATCCCGTTGTTACTTGGTCCAATCCTAGGGGATTTGACCGACGGCCAAATAATTGACGATATCCATAAACAAGGGGTTCAGATGCCCAAGACTATAAGGATAGTTACATCTAGAAAAGTGTTAGCAATTGGGATATCTAGATGAGGTGAATCAATTAGGATTCTTGACAAGTGATCCACTGATAAATGCCGGTTATCATCATTCTTATGCATTAAAACAAACCTAGCTCTTAGGATTTTACTTCGCAAATGGGTTTTTGAGCTACATTTAGGCATTAATTAGGTTAGGCATGCATCACAATTTTTGTTGTCCTTTTAATGTTTTTTTGTGGGTGTTAAGGATATACAGGTTGCCAGATCCCTAGAACCCTAGCACTCAAGAAGGCAACTGGTGAAGGAGAAGCTCTAACCAGCTAGAATTTAGCTTAATCCAGCTCATAATAGCTGGAATTCAACTCACCTGAACTAGAGTTATCTCATCCTAGCTCCATTCAGCTCATCATAGCTAAATGGTAGCTCTAGAGAGCTCATCTTAGCTCACCCTAGCATAGGTCAGCTCAGATCCAACTCAACTTAGCTGAGTCTAGCTCATCTCAAGTCCCATTAGTCCACAGGGAGCTCTAGCTAGGTCAGCTGAGTTGATTAGAGTTCACCCCAACTCAGGTCCAGCTACATCCAGCTCCACTCAACTCCAGCAAGTTGAAGATGACTTCATTTCAGCTTAGGAAGCTCAAGTCCAGCTCCCAAGGATTCAGCTTAGCTCAACTCTGTTGAGCTAAGCTACCTTAGCCACCCCAACCAGCTTGATTCTCCCCAGGGGCACCAGACCTAGCTCACCTCAACACATTATGGTAGAAGCCAGCTCACTTTAGCTTGGCTTAGTAGCTAGCAAAGAACTAGCAAGCTAAGCCAGCTAGAGTAGCCCCATGCTAGCCTCTTCAGCAGTTGCCAACTCCATTTCAAGCTCTAAACTTCTCCTCAGCTCCTCTCTTCAAACCCTAGCTCACATTACCTACTCCTCTACTCCATAGATAGCTAAGCTAGCTTAACTTAGCTAGCATCTAGCTCCTTGGCCATCCACCACCCTCAACTCAACCCTAGCTAGCTCCACCAACTAAGCTCACCAAAGCTAGCTATCCTACTCCAAGTTGGCACCACCACCATCACACCCCTCCACCCCATCACCACTACCAAAAGCCACCTATTTTCCCTCCAAAATTCCCTTCATCTCCTCCATACACCTCTCCTTAAAATCATCTCCACCATCGACCTCACCTACTTTCTAGAAGCCCCATAGTTGATGCCAAATATAGGTGCCCTTTCACCACCATAACCACCCCATGGCACCCCTTTAGTTTGCACCAACTAACCCTAGCCCTAGGATCATTCTAACCACCCATAACCACCACCAAATTCCATCCTAGCCCTCCACCTATTCACGCCAACCCTACCCCCATCCTACACTATATATACCCACCTAACTTCCCACATTTTCTTCATCCTCCATTAGTGCTTAATTCGACCTACACCCTATGGCCAATAGAAGAAGGTAGAGAAGATGATTAATGGGGCACATCACCTGCCCCCTTTGTGCCTTCTTCTCCCCACTCTCTTCTTCTTATGCCATGCCAAGGAGGAGGAGCATCTCACTTTAAGGAGGACAACCAAGCAAAGGAGAAATACCTAGGGTGGACATCCACCCTTGGAAGAGCAGAATTGAAGGTGGTAGCTTCCACCTTGGAGGACACCATCTGAAGGAGCTTACAAGGAAGGAGTTGGAGGACTCTTTTTAAGCCCGGGAGTTACCAGGCTTGGAGTAAGAAGCCATCATCTTCACCATTTCATTTAGAGGATTTGTGTTTTTATCATCTTGCATTTCAAGTAGATTAGAAGGTTTCCTCTATGAGTTTTGTGTAGAACAAGTTCATTTTAATTCAAGTTGCCTTCTTTCAATTTTTGTTGCATAGCTTTTTACATTTTTCTCGTAGCATTTGCTTCACTCCCTCTCCCTAATTATTCTAGGCCTCCACGTGCCTAGGGTGAGCTTAGGGAGAGGCTCTACCTGTCACCTTAGGGTTAGCTTTATTAAAATAGGTATTAGTTGTTTTCTCGCTATCAACAAAAACTCACATGTTGTCATTATTTCAAAATCATAAAAACTATATATTCAAAAACATCAAAAAGAAAGTTGAGTTTCATCTTTAAAGCAAGGTATTTTGACTTGCAAACTTGACTCCTTGGACGACCCTAGATACCCCACTGTCTAGGTTACAATTTCAAAAGTGAAAGCAGATTTACACGTTGCAACGACACTAAATTGCCTAATTAACAAACCGTGTATTTTCGTGATCACTTTTTGGTGTCATTGCCGAGGAGACACGGCTTTGCTTAATCTTTCTCTTGCTTGAAGTGGATCTCATCTCCTTCTATCTTTTCTTTTCGTGTGTGCAGGAACTACAAGAAGCAAGAGGGAATTCCGGAAAGAACTCAAATCCCTTGTCTTCCCGTGGATTCAGGTTGGTTCCCTTTATCTTGTCACATAAAGCATTAAAAGACTACCAAAATATATTAAACTTGGCTTTCAGGACCTTAAATGATTTAATTAAGTGGAGTGGTGAAGTTTAAAATCCATTGTTTGCTTGTATGCTTCATTAAACACCACTCCAATTCAAGTGTTGGTATTCTATTTTTCAGATCCAAATTTATGTCCGGAATTGAAAAATCAATTCTCGACACCACAAGCCTCTTAAAATCATGAAATTTCACTCAACGATTTTAAATCAAGTAGGAAACATATGTACAAAATTTCAGATCAATTGATTTTTTATTTAATTTTTAAAAATTCATGGACTAGAGAGGGATCACACCCTTTATTCTTCTTATTTTGTTACTATCCGCAAATTTTTAGATTTTCTCTACTTGGCCAATTTTTATGAAATTTAACTTTCTGGAATCCTTGTGAAATTTCACACATTATATAAAATAACCAAAATTTTTTCAGGCTGGTGGTGGTACAGAAAGTCCAGAATACCCACATGTATCAAATCTGGACTTTGACCCCAACACAAATAAAAATTCAAAATAATTATCAAAAAAATTTTTCAAATCTTAAAAAAATATTTTCTGGAATCCTTGTTTGATTCTCTTCAATGTAGTGGTATTGTTTGAATTATTTGGAGTGCTACATAATACAGAAAGCCTAAAAGCAACTCATTGGTAGTAATTTTCTACCTTAGGATCAAATTGCATTAGGGTTTTCCTTTGTATTTCTAGAAAACCACTTTTAAAGGAAATTGACCATCACCAATACAACTTGTTTTCCTTTGATTGTAGAAGTTCAAACTTATTTGAAAATTTAAAAAGAGAAATCCTAAAACACATTGAATTAAATCAAATCCTAAAAGACAAAAATACAAGAAATTGTGTGCAACTTGCTTTTTAATTGGAACTACTTTCCAATTCCTGCACACACACAAAAAAATTGAAATAACAGGGCAATAACCCAATCAACACCCTCCACATTCCATGTGCACTTTAGTATCCTAGACCTAATCAAAATTCGTAGCAACTTGACCCTAAGGTTTCACTAGCTTAGGCTTGCTATATAGGTCTTAAGTTTTCTCTAGTTAATACCAATTCTGTCATCTATATCTAGTGTTCAGGCTGAGGGCCGTGTCAAACGACCAGGCACGAGTTTGTACAAGCACCTGGGGATTTTCCTAGGAAACGCTTGGGCCCAAACCTCCCCTTAAGTAACTTGGCTACATTTGTTGACAGAATGGGTATTCACTGTTGATTACTTATTTCCTAAGTAAACTAAGTCTTAGGTTAATTTCTAGGGAGTCACAATTAAGTTAGGTCTAGAATTTGATTGCTTGTGTGCACACTTCTCTCATCGCCGTCTCTTCTCCTCCCCTCCCATTCTTCCATTTTATGCACGGGTGATGGTCTCAAAATCCGCACTTTGAAGGGCCATTTGGTTTCTCCCCCTGCGCAAAAAGATCACTTTTTCTATCTTCTTCTAAAAGTATGGAAAATCAACAAAATAGGTCCACTAACCCTTCCACTTCCACCTCTAACCCCACTTCTAACCCCACTACTAACCCTAATTCTGACCCTTTCACCCACAACCCCCTACCTTTGACTTCCCGCACTTGGGGCTCCCTAATGCTGAATTACCTCAATCACAACATCAAGCTCCCCCGCTTGATATTTTGATAATGATGGCTGAGCAAATTGCTAAATTGAATGCCAATCAACAAACATTGACTAGGAACATCCAAAACCTAGCCAATCAAAGGCCAAACCCACCACCTTGTCAGTAGCTAGTTATTCCTCTAAAAGATTTTTATGATCCATCTTATTATGAGGAACGACCAAGGGTGGTCATACCAGAGGGGGACTTCAAGATCAAGCCAGCAGTCCTGAAACTGATTAAACACTTCCATGGCCTTCCTAGGGAAGACCCTTTCAGCCAACTTGAAGAGCTGACTCTTCTTGCAGAAATGATGTAAACATGTTTATATTACATAAAATATCTATTTATGCATGTTCTTAAGTATAGAAATTTCACTACATACTATAAATATTGCATAACATGCATCATCTTGCATTTAGATTAGTCTGAATAAAATGTAGGCTAATTGTCTCCTTTTTATGGTCAGGGACAGGGCGACCTTTTATCGGGCCTCAGATCAAAGCTCTAACCATACGGATCTGATCAGGGTGACGATTGGAGTTCGACTCCAAGATCACTCTAATCGGATATCCATAGCATCAAATAGAGATCGAGGAACCCTAGAAGATCAAGGGCCAAGATGGCATTAATCCACACTTCAGACGACAAATTCGACCACGTGGATGGGTTCAGATCGACGATCGCAGCCGAACGGCACAAAAATCGATCCAATTCGATACCCGTGGCACCATCTACATCACACAGAAGATGGACGGCCAAGATGGTGCCACGTGGTGCCATCTCAGCCGCCCAAGCGGTTGCATGCACCCGCTAAAGCTCTTCTAGCCAGTGCTTCTCTGCCGTTGGATCAAGATCCAACGACTGCGAGGCGCACGCGCTTGAGTTGTGCACTCGACACAAACGCACCCGTAGCGCGTTGGTCGAGCACCTCATCCAGACGAGGAGGCACGGGATCGAGCCCCTGCATGCCTCAAATTGGAGTGGGCGCGATCAAGATCCAATGGTGCCACGTGGTCGATAGTGCCCACGCGCTATCTAACGCACCACATTATGAGGGATCTCACGCGCAAGGCACGCGATTGAGGCGCAGCGAGGAGAGCTCTCAGCCCCCCAATCTCACGATCGGACGACCAAGATTTGAAGGACATGGAGCATGTGTTGAGGCATAGGAGGCGAGCGGGCGCACGAGCACCACCCACGAAGGCCATGTTCAGGCCTTCAGTGACGAATTTATCCCTCACTAAAGGTCCTCAATTAATTTTTTCAAAATGTAATGACCAAAATGCCCTCACTCCTTGCAACTATAAAAGGAGACACCCTCCATACGAATTTCTCATCCCTTTTTCTCTTCTCTCACCCCTTCCAAAGCTCTAAGAGCTTGTCCCAAACCCAGGATGCTCCTCTAGAGTAAAAATCTTAATTTTTCCACCTTCGTCCCCCTTCGTGGAGTATCCAACAGTTGTCCTCTCTCTGCATTCGAGAAGTGGATCCCGCAATGATGACGATGTGTTGCTTCGTTCCCGTTCTTCCCGCTTCATCCTTCTTCCCGCTTTATCCTCCTTCTTCCCGCTCTGTTCCCCATCTTCCAGGCGTCATCCCATCTGGCTCATCCTCCAAGCGATCATCTAGGAGGATATCTCTCTCTCCATTCTTTTCCCTGCTTTCTAGAGTAGATTTACTGCTTTCTAGTGTAATCATTTCCCGCTTTCTAGTCGTAATGAGTGGTGTAATGAACAATTTTTGATAATGAAATCCATGTTTATTCTACATCCCTTTTGCTTTTATTTATAATATTCTCTCCCTCTCTTCTATTTATTAGTTGTTAAATAGATAGATAGTTTTCAACCAGCTATTCTATTTCGTGACAAATAAAACAAATGTGCATTTTTAATCAAGCGTCCGCCTCCCTGAGTTTGACCAGGGATTTCTATTCCAGTATAAATTTTTTTTGTTGAACCGAGTTCTCCTCTATTCAAACTACAACGACAGATTTTCAAAACCAAATTCGATAGCGTAGTACTCTGTTGTTCCAACATTTTGGCACCGTTGTCGGGGAGGCGATGCTCTTTGATTTTTCTTTTTTTTCATGTTTTCTAACTTACGAATCATTTACCTCACTTCTCTCCTTTCTTATTGTGATTGTTGGTACTCTTTTGAGATGAGCAAAAGCGATAGATTGGAGCAAAGTGTAGTTGAAAGTTCTGTAAGTTTTCCCCTACCTCCCACCCATTAGTTTTCATTCCACCACATAATAACACAAACATAAATCAACCTAGGTGTTCTTATAAACTCTAAGGTTAGTTTTGTTTGTTTGTTTGACACCTACACCCGCCTCAACCTCCACATTTACAAAGAAAAATTAAAAAATCTCACAGAGGTACACAACCTCATCTGATTTTCGAACTCAACCGGTAAACCGATCTTTGGAACTGGTACACGCATCCAAACACATAATTGAGTAGAAATAAAATTAGGTAATCACTTGTGTGCCTAATTAAGTGGTGCAACAGGCCAATTGTTTGAGTTGATTGGGCTGCACTACTTCAATTAAAATCAACTCATCAAGTAGCTGCAGCATAGGTTCAACTCTTAGGGATTTACCAAGCACTCTACATTCTTTTAAGTTTTAAATAAAAACATCTTCACCTGTGCTTTCAAAATCTAGTGTGCTAACAAAACATGTTTGAAAATACCTAAAGTTGAATTTTAAAAGCTACTAAGCAAGATTTGAACCTTAAAATTCACCACATTAAAAAAATAATCTTGCTCGAAAACTACTGGTTGTGCACGCACACACACATCAATCAATCATTAAGGGCACAACCCAGATAAAGGGCCCATCACATTCCAAAGCACATTCAAACCTAGCCTTAAATAAAATAGAGTAGACGTTGGCCTTAAGGATTCGAGTCGCTCTTCAGAGCCCAGAATGAGATTATTTGCGATTAGTCTATTTCTACTGTTCAATCTGATGTCTAGCTAGGGGAGCAGAATCGAACGATCATGGTTGGGGGGTACACTAGGAACCGAAGGAGTAAGACAAAGGAAGAACCCTCTCCCCAGTCCTTCCTTCTAACTGGTTGGATTGAATAGATAGAAGTAGATCAAATTGTTTCTTTATCTCAAGATGAGTTCTGGGAGTCTGTAGGTCTTTAGGCTAGCCTACTTAAGGACAAGTTTGATTGCTTGTATTGCAGGGCACCTTTCTTCCTCCCGTCTATCATGAATCCTTCTACATTTTATACGCATTCCCACTCTTTCCTTCCTGTTATGAGTTATCCTCAACATGACGATAATCTCGACTCGTACTGTAATCAACCATTGGTTAGTTGGGATAATTCGAATTGGGGATACAGTTCCAGATCTCTGTGTTTAGGGAATAACCTTGAACACCATAATTATGATTTCTATCCTTCTCAAAATCATATCGATTATAGATTGCCACCCTTTCATAGACAAGCTAATACGATATACAATCAAGGAGAATACACTGATCCTTACCCATCCTTTGAGTACACTACCTTTAGGTTATCACCACCTTTTAAACAATCCGAAATGACCTATTATCAGGAAGGGTATCACAAATCTCAATTCGTTAAGTCCTCTACACTGATCCCAAACCTGCCCAACCCTGAAACAAGTCATTTGGTTCAAGGCAACCAGGTTCAGATAAGGTTTTGCTAACTTGAGGAATACCATACAATCTTGAGAAGTTCAGCCAATACATTGCATTGAAAAATTGGAGCCCCTAATTGAAATGATTGATGATCTGAACAAATATTTGTTGGATTGGCTCCAAGATGTTAAGGATAAGAACCCAGGTGAGTTTCTACTTAGGAAGTTAGCGAAAGTGAGAATGAGATTTGTGGTTGTTTTAGTTCAATCGTGGGATGATTCCCATGATGAACCCCCTTCAGGAGAGGCAATGTCAGAACCCTCTCAGGCACCTGTTTGGGGGGACACGTGTTACGAGGCTGACCAGATTGATTTAGAGCAACCAATTAAGGATAATCTGATTTCTTCAACTAAGATCCCTGAGCCGAGGTACGAGGAAACGTATGTCTCCACGGATCAGAAAGTGACAGATGATTTTGGGATGTACATTAATATAGATTTTGATTTCTTTGATTCTGATAGTGAAGATTCAATTTGCGAAGTCTCACGTGAGTTTACAAAACATGATTTCTGTGAGACGATTAAGCCTGCAGAATCGGTTAAATCATTTGATAGCCCAATCACTGAGGAAACTGATCTTATTGGGGCTCACATGACGGATCCAGAATTGCATTTTCAGGAGGATTCAATCCAATGCCCTGGTTGTCAGTTACACCCCATTGAGCTTACTGACGATTCTATTTTTTAGATAACTAAACCCAAGTCAATTCTGATTCAGCCGCATCTTTTAGACTTGGAAATTTTAGATGGGGTGATTAATATGTAGGAGATCCCAGAATTTGACATCCTGAAGGAGGATAGGAGCTGGGAAATTTTGATTTGGGAAGCAAACTCTGGAGGAAGTGGAAGATCGAGTCTATGGGTTCCAAATAAGCTTAAACCATCAAACTAGGACCCTTACGACATTTGTTCTGAGGATGTGCAACCCAAGCACACATTCATTGATTATCCTTTGGAGCTTAATTTCTCTGTAACCTGACTCTTTAGTCTTGGGTTGCATCCTCATAAATCACAGGCCCGACCCCGCTTGCATACTTATTTTAGGTTTTGGGTAATTTTTATCCATAACCTTAGATATTCTCGATCATGGGGCATGGGTTTGCACCACAATTTAGTCCACATCTATGGACATCTGCTGGCAAGTCCTAAAGTGAATCTTTTTATTCTGATTCTGACCTGCACTTCTGAATTCTATACTTCTCTTCTTTGTATAATGTGCCTAGCTGATGGCACTAAATTCAACACATATACAGTTTTTCTTTATCTCAGAGCGGACCTGTCATTCATGCAATTCAGGTGCTTTCTACTCTATTCCACTCTATTTTATATCTTTTTAATACAATGAGGACATTGCATTAGATAGGCATGGGGGGTGGATATTCATCTTTAAATTAATTTGTCAGCTTCGTGGATTCATTTTATTTTCTTTCATATGTATAAAAAAATAAAAAATAAAAAAAAAATTAGGGAATTAAGGAAGAGAACTTGGCCTTAAGAAATTTTTCAATCCTAGGAAATAAAACTATATGATTTGAATGTGATGACCCTTCAGGTCTTCAGACTTAATTAACCTATGTATCCACTAAAATGTAGATTTATTTTTCGAGTCCTCGCCATCTTAATTATATTGTAATTTGATTAAATAAATTTAGGTGATAAGTACACGACTTATCAACCCGCCATCTGATTTGAAGAAACTTTAAGTCTAAAGCATCTACACACTAACTTTTCACTGCCTTGTTGATCGATGATTTTAATGGAAATTGGGTAACTAATGAACTTTCTAAGGTGATATGGCTGGCAAGTTATCGTGGGTAACAGCCCATAGGTAGGTTGTCCAAAGCCCAGTCACTAGATCATTCTCTTTTTACTGCCTTTAGGTAAATCTTAGACCAGGAAAGCTGATGGGAACACTATCATGAGCCCTAACTAGCTCATTTTGACCTAGAAAAGAGAACAAAAGCTCCTCCATAACCTAAAGGAAGGCCTAATTCAAGGAAGAACTGTTCTGAGAAGAAAGCAAGAAATAAAGGGTAAAGCTATAATTTTACCATTACAGTACATCAACGAGATTTCTCAGGGGCTAAACATAGGTAAATTGGACTTAATAGGAGGAAAAGTGGGATGGTTCAGTCAAAAAAGGGTTATTGTGAGATCTAAGAATTAAATGACATTCTAAAACCCTAAAACAAACCAACTTAATTTTACAAGGTTTTGGTCAGAACAAAAATCAACTAAACACTCTAAAAATCATGGAAAAATATCCCCTAGGGTTTAGAACCTTCAAATTGGCCTTTGGAACCTATGTTGACCTAGATAGGGGTCCTAGCTCATTATTTGACCTAATTTAGGTTTTCTATAAAATGTCTAGTCAAACATGGCCAAACCTAAAATCCAACTTCACCATTGGATTCCTTAGGTCAAAATTAGGTTTGTACCAAAATTTGGTCCTAAGGGAAGGTCACCTTGACCTACTTTGCAAAATAGTCCACCCAATTACATTTTGACCCCTAGCTTTTGAAAACCATTACGTAGACCGCCCTATCTTCCTCACCACTCTTTGCATTTAGGTCCCTCCGCCATTACAGTGGAGGAGTCCTACTCCAGAGAGGATTTGAGGAGGATTTCCCCCTGAATCCTCAGAGATCTCCCAGATTTGGATTGGAGATTCTCTGACAAATTTCCTACCGTCTGAACATGATCCCAAGATTCGATTTGCACCCAATCTCTCATGCGAACGCTCGAGAGAATTGGGTACCATCCGCACCTTCCATCTCCAACGAGATCCTGGTGGTTAGAAGCTTTCCTTCCAAGCACAAGGACCTCAGCCAGCATCTACAAAAGGACCCCCTATCCTTGCTGCATCTTTCAAGCTTGTTTTAGCCGTGGATACACCCTAAAACTCGTCCTCCCTCCTCTCCGGCCAATTGCCTGCAAGCTCTGGCAATCCCTCCTCCCTCTTCTTGTCCCTCTACCACCATACCAGTGGCAGAGTCATCTCCACCTTGCTCCTCCTCGTCACGCCATACCCGCGTGCACCTCTCCAACCCCTTCGTCGTTGCCGTCATCCTCACCATAGGGCCTTCTTCCCCGACGACAGCACACACGCATCGTTCATCCTCCACCTTTCCCCCTTCATCTAACTTCCCTTAGTAAGTTCCTCTCTATCTACCCTTCATTTTCCCCTACTTAATTTCATAAAACTCCCCTCGACAGCCACCAATCACCTCTGTCTCCCTCATCTCCGGCAAACCATCGGCGAGGCGAATCCGTCTCTCCACCTCTCCACACGCCTCGCCACCTACCTCAGAACCTTCAGCATCACTTACTGATCACCATCCACTCCTCCATTGACAGCCACACACACCCTAAGTGCCCACCAAACACACGCACTTCCACGGTCACAATCTGACCTAGGCACGCACGCCTAGGCCATTCTGTGCCACACCAACCCCCGCCTCACCTTCGCCATGACACGGCGAATCTCCCCAAGTCAATTGACAGGGCCGCGAGGCCATATTCATGAAGTGCAAGTTATACCCCTTTCCGCCATTGGAGTAGGCGTGAAGGAGCTTGCTTGCTCCAGGTCGCCCCACTCCAGGCAGAGGCATATCAGGTGCGCAGAGGTATCTTGCGACCCTTTCGCACCTAACAATCAGAGGCCTCATCTACCGCAGTCGCCCCAATTGCACAAGTGTTCTCCCTGCAAGCGCGCGAAGAAGCAGGTGGGACTTTAGTCCCACCTCGGAAATGTTCAGCGCAGGTGCGTAGTATAAAGTGAATTTGTGTTCTCACCTTATTGCCTCAGTTCATGAGGTGAGGTCCCCTCGCCCACGACACCCACCTTGTCCGCGACCCACACCTACATGGACATGGCCGACCCGTTTACCCTGCACTCCTCGCACACCACCCACGTCGATGCGCCTGGACTCGAGTGCACGTAACCTAACCCGATTACCTAGCTGGCTCTAAGAGAGTGGACAGAGAAATAGAGAGAGAGCGTACGCGGGGGAGGGTAGGGGTCGATTTTACTCTTCACTGTGTAGGGAAACAAGGAGAAGGAAGATGCAGCTGCTAAAGAAGAGGAACTTGTGAAGGCTCAGAAGAAGGAAGGAGGAAGGACTTGAAGCCAGAAGACAAGGAAGGAGGAAGAAGCGCTATAGCAAAAGAAGGTGCGACTGAAGAAAAGGCTAAGGAAGGAAGCCAAGGGTAGAGGCTGAAGAAAGAAAGAAGGAAGGAGAAGGTGCAACCAAGTAGAGAAGAAAGAAGAAGGAAAGCAAAGGACTTAAAGGAAGAAAAGAAGAAGAGAAAAGGAGCCGCAAATAATAGAAAGCAGAAGAAGAGAAAGAATCAAAGGCAAAGAAAAGAAAGAAGACATCAGAGAAGGAAGAAAAGAAAAAAGAAAGAAGAAGCCATCAAAGAAAAGAGAAGAAAGAAGTGAGCATTACATTTCTTTTTACATCTTCTATTCTTCTCTTTAGCTTTCATATACATTGAATCTCATTCATATTATTGTTGAACATCATATTTTGATTAATTTGAGATTGTGATTTTAGTTTCTAAAATACCAACTTGCTCCCTGTGTTCGACCTCGGATACTTAGGTTTTTTAGTAATAAAATTCTTATCTGTTTTCAAGGCGATTTCACCTATACTACAACATAACATCTTTTATAACCCCGATTTCATCTCATTAACATTTTGGCGCCATTGTCGGGGAGCAACAGGCATTTTAGAAACTTTGATCACAACCTCTGATTCAGTACTCACTTTCTCTCTATTGTTGTGTTTGTTTCAGGGGAAGAAAAGAAAAGAAAAATAGCCGCGCAACCACACTAAGGAACAGGTAAACTTTCATTGCCCTCTCTCTTAATCGCCTCAAAATCTGAAAAGGAAAATAAAGAAAAATCAATCTAGGGCTACCTGCTTCCATATTTAGTAATTCACCAAAGTTGCCTGACTTTTACTTCAACACATTTTGAATTGCACATCCATTTAAGGTAACTTGGGCTAACACCTTCTTGATTAAGCCCTAGATACCATTTGTGAGGCAACGAAATTGGGCCAAATAAAGCCAACCCAAGGATTTCAATCTAGGGTTTTAGAGACACATCTTCTCTTAACCAAAGAATCAAAATTTTCAAAAAGAGGTGTGCCTAAGCCTTGTTTGAAGAGATTTATCCAAGAGAAATCCTAAGAAAATCAAGCTCTTAATTCACTTGAACCCTAAAAGAAAAGACCTAAAAGCTCTCAAAGGAACAAAGAGGTGAAGTTGATCCTTTGGGTCAACCAACCTTAAAATTAGGTCACTTCTTGCACTCAAAAGACCTAAAGTTCAAGTGGAACCCTAAGCACCTTGATCTTAATTAAATAAGGTAGACTTAAGAGGTCAAGGTCCCCATTCTGATCTACCTGGAATCTCAGTGACAAGAGAGGTCAAGTGGGGGAAACCCTGTAACTCGTGGGGATGCTCTACCATGTAGGGGTCTTTGCGGGACTCTCCCTCTCTAGCTGGCCAGGTATTTCTCAAGTGGATGGCCTTTCTGACTAAGGAGTATCATCCACCCCAAACCTCTATAGTCACCCAACATCTTTTGGGTGTCTCGATTGGGTCCAGCACATTCTAATATCATTAAATCCTTTGGTGTATGTTTGCTAGGAGGTCCTTAAGATCATCCTTAAGACCTCCTTTAGAAATCCACTCCTGCCGAGGCCAAGCCTCAATGCTCTTGTTTGTGCAGCAACCCCACCACATAGATCTTTCCTTTGATTCAGAACCAAGTTCTCCTTCCATCATGGCACAACCCATTGAAGAAGAGAACAACCTTGAGCACCAACTTCAGCGCCTAAATGATCTCTTCTAAAACTTTGTAAACCAGCCACAGCATCCTATGATGCGAGATCACTATAATAATCCCATTGTGGTGGCAATCGAGCCTCGAATCCAAATCCCGGCTGGAGGTCCTGATTTTGAACTCAGGCCTAATATGATTCATGCCATACCAAAATTCCATGGGCTTAACTCCGAGGATCCACTCCAGCACATTAAGCAGCTCAAACATCTGACCCATACCTTCAAGTCAGATGTACAAAATCGAGATATTCTACACATGAAGATGTTTTCTTTCTCCCTCATGGACAAGGCTGCTCATTGGTATCAGACTCAAACTTGTCCGATCAATACATGGGTCGAACTCCAGTTCAAATTTTTGAAGAAGTTCTTCCCCGTTGGCCAGACAAATGCCTTGCACCACCAAATCACTCATTTCACTCAACAATCAGGAGAACCTCTTCATGAGGCATGGGATCGATTCTTGGATCTCATGCGGAAGTGCCCCCATCACGGAGTTCCTAAATGGGAACAAGTCCAGTCTTTTTACTAGGGACTCCGTGAAGACGTTCGATTATTCGTCAATGCAACCTGCGGAGGAAACATCATGGGTCAACAAGAGGACACGGTGTGGGAGATTCACGAAAATATGTGCGAGAACTCCATCAATAATGACTCCATGGGCTTATTTGACCGGACGAATGCCCGCACATCAACGAATCTTAGGGGAGCACATGAGATGCAAGGCCTGTCCACATCCGTCGAGTTGGAACTGATGGCCAGTTGGTTGGACAAGGTCTCTATCATAGAGAAGAAGGTGGACTAGCTGACTCGGCATCTGCAGTGAGCCCCCTCTACGTAAAACTCATTCACACAGCCACCTCTTTCAAGGGAAACTGTGTAGAACATCTATCACCGATCTCCTCAGGGGATGGACCCGTATCCACCCCTGTCTGACTCCAGGATCGGAGGGACCTTCGATCCACTCTATTCTAGTTAGGGGAACTCTGAACCCTCGTACTCTAACTTTCCTGAGGCTCCTCAAACCGGCGAGGACCTCAACGCCATCCAGAATGACCCATTTTCCAATACCTACAACCCTGGATGGCAGGATCATCCTAACTTCCAGTAGGTGGGAAATTCTCATAATCAAAGACCACCTTATCAACCCTGTCCACAAGCTCCTCATCTATATCAGCCACCTCGGCCTCGGCCCAACCCCACCTATTAATCTGGGCCAAACCAAGATCAAATGACTCTTATCCTTCAAACACTAGCTGACATTCAGAAGGCAAATGCAGCAATGTAGAAACAACACAAGGACGAGATCACAGAGGTTCACAATCAACTCACCTAAATGGCAAATTCTCACCAACCTATCACCCTTCCTTCACAACCTCTGTCGAGCCCAAATAACGTGCCGACCCAGAGGCATGTTATGAACCCAAATCCAAGCCACGCACATATGATTTACCAGGCCCCTTCTGTTCCATCACATGACGAGAAGGAAGATTTGACATCTTACGCAGGATTTCAACAGCAGCTACCCATTCTACCAACCCCAAACCAAAACCAGGCAAGATTGAACTCCGTAACAACCTGTAGTGGTAAAGCAACCCAAGACCCACCTTATCCATACCTCCCCAAGCCTGGTAGTAACCCAAGCCCTAGGATAGTTATCCAGGATACCCCTATCCTAGATCAAGAACCTGGACCAATTCTAGAGGAACCAACCAAGGTTGCATTTCCTGAGGCCTTGACCAAGGGAAAGAGGATAACCAAACCGTGCCTCCTAAGGAGGACCTGGTCAAGCTCTTTGAACAGGTCCAGATAAACATCCCCTTGATGGATGCAATCTGCCATGTACCAGCTTATGCACGATTTCTAAAAGATGTGTGTACACCTAAGCGTAAGCTGCGAACCAAAAGTGGGAGTCCAATAATACTGTCGAGCAAGCCAGCTCTGTAAGCTTGAGTAAACTCCCACCCAAGGCTAAAGGCCTAGGTACTCCCTTGGTTTCATGTAAAATTGGTGATACCCAATTCGACAGAGCCTTGTTAGACTTAGGTGCCTCCATAAACCTAATACCTACATCCCTCCTTGACCACCTTGAAGAGTCCGAGCTTAAACCGACAGAGGTGACATTGCAGTTAGCCGATCGATCCATCAAGTCACCTAAAGGAATACTCAAGGATGTCATTGTTAGGGTACAGGATTTCTACTTCCTGGTGGATTTTATATCTCTAGATATATATGCACCTGAGAACCCAAAGGATACACCAACTATACTAGGGAGACCTTTTCAAGCCACTGCTAGGGCCAACATAAACTGTGAGGAGGGTCAAATAGAATTAAAATTTGGGAATCAAACTCTAAAGATTGACATCTTTAAGGCCCAACAAGGGATTAATTGCAGTGTTATAGAACAAATATGTGATATCAAAGCCGTGGTTGATGAACCGCATATCGAGGACAGCCTGATTATCCCCAATCAACCACCAGAAGATCAAAACCCGCAAACAGAGGAGTCTGAACCTGATCTAGATACACCCATAACTTCGACCCTTGTTCCTGACACACATCCTGAACTGCCCACTGCTACTGATAATCCCATCCTGGAACTCAAGCCCCTTCTCGATCATCTGAAGTACGTTCTTTTGGGTTCCAATCCGACATTTCCTGTGATTATCAACTCTAGACTCACACCTGACCAGGAATCCCGTCTGATTACTGTTCTCCAACAACATCGTAGAGCCATTGGATGGACTCTCGATGGCTTGACTGGCCATAAGCCCCTCTTATTGCACACATCGAATCTACACCAAAGAGGGCACAGGACCTTCGCGAGAAATACAGAGACGTTTAAATCCTAATCTGTAGGAGGTCGTGAAAAAGGTGATCATCAAGCGGTTATATGTAGGGATCATCGACCCGATCTCCGACAGTTGATGGGTGAGTCTAATCCAGGTTGTGCCTAAGAAGGCAGGACTCACCATATTACGACTAAAGTCGGAGAGGTCATAGCGGCCCGTATAGTTAACTCGTGGAGAGTCTGCATTGATTACAGAAGACTCAATTCCTCCATGAAGAAGGATCATTTCCCACTACCGTTTATTGATCAAATCCTCGAGAAACTAGCGAGAAATAGGTTCTTCTGCTTTCTTGACGGGTACTCTGGTTGTAACCAAGTGGCAATCTATCCAAAGGACCAAGAAAAGACCACTTTCACCTGCCCCTTCGGGACGTACGCATTCCGAAGGATGCCATTCGGTCTCTGCAATGCACTCACGACTTTTCAGCGATGCATGCTTGCCATATTCTCAGATATGGTAGGTGATTATCTGGGAGTCTTCATGGATGACTTTTCAGTATTTGGAGCATCAATTGATGATTGCCTCCAGCACTTGGTCCAAATACTCAGGTGGTGCATTGACGTGAATCTAGTTCTTTCCTGAGAAAGGAGCCATTTCATGGTGCCTGAGGAAATCATCCTGGGACATCTGATTTCGGAGAAAGGCATCCAAGTCGATCGAGCCAAGGATAACTTGATTTCGAAACTCCCTATGCCTAGCTCGATCAAGGACATCTGATCTTTTCTGGGGCACGTCAGTTTTTACCATCGATTTATCCCTGATTTTTCAAAAATCGCACGCCCCCTGACTACTCTTCTCTCCAAGGATGTACCTTTTGAAATCTCCAAGGAATGCATTCAAGCATTTAAATTCCTTTGTGATCGAGTTACCCAAGCCCCGATCCAACAATCCCCTGATTGGTCTCAACCCTTTGAGATCATGTGCGAAGCACCTGACATTACTGTAGGAGCGATTTTGGGCAGAAAATTGACAGGAAACCCGTGGTCACTTACTACGCTAGCAAAACACTTGAAGAGACTCAGCGTAACTACACGGTTACTGAGAAAGAGCTGCTAGCCGTAGTATTTGCCCTAGAAAAATTCAGATCTTACCTCCTGGGTTCCCATGTTATCATCTACTCGGATCACATAGCTGTGAGGCATCTCCTTGCAAAGAAGGATGTGAAACGTCGATTAATCCATTGGATCTTGCTGTTGCAAGAATTTGACCTCGAGATTCACGACAAAGCAGGAAAACAAAATGTGGTAGCTGATCACTTGTCCCACCTTCCTTTTCAGGTCATTGACCCTTCTGAACCCATCACAGAACATTTTCCTGATGAGCACCTCCTGACTATCGATACAAGGCTTCCATGGTTTACTAACATAGTAAACTACATAGCATCACATCAGATCCCGTCCGATTGGCCGAGGGCCAAGAAGGAAAAATTGCATTTCAATGCCAAGTATTACCCTTGGGAAGACCCGTATCTATTCCGCATTGGTGCTGATCAAATTATCCGACGATGTGTCGCAGAAGTGGAAATCAAAGACATACTCTCTTTCTGCCATGACCAGGCATGTGGTGGACATTTTTCAGGACACAAAACCACGTCAAAAGTCCTCTAGTGTGGCTTTTACTGGCCTACAATTTTCAAGAATGCATACAATCACTGTAAGGCATGTACTCATTGCTAGACTTTGGGCAACATGAACCATCGAGACAAGATGCCTTTACAGTCGATTCTGGTATGCGAGATCTTTAACATTTGGGGGATTGATTTTATAGGATCCTTCCCTATCTCGAACGGCTTCAAATACATCTTACTTGCTGTTGACTATGTGTCCAAGTGGATCGAAGCCATTCTGACCCAAACCAATGATCACAAAGTTATCAAATTCATTCATCAAAACATCTTCTCAAGGTTTGGAATTCCACGTGCAATAATTTTTGATGGAGGGACCCATTTCACAAACGCTCAATTCAGGTCATTGATGACCAAATACAAGGCGTCACACCAAATCTCTACTCCTTACCACCCCCAAACTAATGGTCTAGCTGAACTATCAAATCGGGAGTTCAAGAAAATCCTCCAGGTTACTGTTCGACCTGGCAGGAAGGATTGGTCATCCCAGCTTCCAGAAGCGCTGCGGGCTTATAGGACCGCCCACAAGACCCAATTAGGTATGTCTCCCTTCGGACTGGTGTACGGGAAGGCATGTCACCTCCCCGTTAAATTGGAGCATAAAGCCTATTGTGTAGTACGGAATTGCAGCTTAGATCTTTCTAAGGCTGGAACCCATAGAAAGCATCAAATGAGCGAGATCGATGAATTACACCATGACGCATATAAGAACTCGCGAATTTACAAAGAGCGGGTTAAAGCATTTCAAGACAAACACATATCTAGAAAGATCTTTCATCCTGGTCAAAAGGTCCTACTCTTTGATGCCTGACTCAAATTATTCCCAAGAAAACTACGATCTAAATGGATCGGACCCTACCTAGTTCTACAAATCTTTGGAAATGGAGCCATTGTGATCAATCCACTCAGCCACGATTCCGAACCCTTCATCGTGAATGGTTAGAGGCTCAAACCGTTTATTGACATGACCAATCCAGATTTGGCTAAGATATCCTTTATCCTCCATTCTCCCTGAGCTCATTGTGCCCAGCCGATGGTGTAAAACTCAACGCTTAACGGGAGCAACCCGTCATTCTTTGAAAAAGCTGAAACCTTTTTTGACGTTTCTATGATGAATTCATATTGCACTTTAGCGTTCATCCATTAGAACAGCTGACTCCAACTCAGGTACCTGCACCCGAGTCTAAAAATCATTCGCAACAGTCACCTCGACCCATTCGCCCACCCAACACCTGCCCTAATGAATGAACTAAGCTAAATTCAAACCCACCTAATTTACAATGAGGACATTACAAATCGTAGGCATGGGGGGTATGAAAGTGCAAAACGTTATGAAAACTCATATCAAGAAAAGGTTTCAACAAAAAAATCACATATCACAAGAAACATAAAAAATTGAAAAATCTTGAAAAAGAACAAAAAAACTGAGGGGGAGAGAAAACTTTGAGGCTATACAAAACATGAGGAAAAAGAGCAAAATGCCAAAAACAAGCACAAAATGAAAAGGAAAAAAAGAATAGTCATTAGTAAGAAATTAAGGGATTAAATAAAGTTCTAGACCACATCAAGAAAAAATAGAAAAATGAGAAAAAAAGTGCTAAGGAGACACAAAAGGAGATTAGTAGGAACGCTAACCTTAGGCCTTTTGGGCTAGACTCTTAGGCTTAAAAATTCAAGTATCCACTAAGATCTGGATAATCCTCAAGAGGTTGGGGAAAATGCGAAGCTTAAGTATTAGGTCTAAGGCTTATGGAGTATTCGGCCTCGTTAACTGACCTTCGATTTGCGGGACTCTGTAACCTAAGCACCCCAATGCACACAGTCTGGTTCAGTGCGCATAACTATCAAAATCATGCAAAAGCATTTAAATGTTCTGAAAAGGTTTCCTAGAGTAGGGGCAGCCGATCAACACAAGTTGATTTGGACAAGTTTCCGACATGGAGAGGCGAAATATTCCCCTCAAAGATGCGTAACAACATATCATCTCCTCGGTGCTTGTCTCCTAGGATATTTATATATCCTACCGGGGGCATGTAAGCACTCTGCTGGTTCAGATACCATGGGCGGCATTATCACGAAATGTCGATTGCTAGAGTCTGGATTCGACTACAGAACGCCATGGGCGAGATTATCTCAAAATCTCGAAAGCCAGGGTTCTGGGGGTTGCCATGGGCAGTGCTACCAAGAAGCATCGATTGCGAGGGACCTTTAAGGATTGATGATGGGGACGAGGAATCCGATACAGACCGTGTTGAGAAGCCAATCTGAAATTATAGGTAAAAGGAAAGGAGAGAGAAAACTCTCCAAACAACTAAATCCTCTATCTCACTCTCACAAAAATGCACTGCAAACTGAACCTAGGCTAAAATATCTCTCAAGCACGGGTGCTTCAACTGCGGAGTCCAATGAACTTTAGGGGAGTTCTTGCGGGCCTTAAAAACCTTCGCGGAGGACTGAGGCTAAAGCTGGTCAGGTCTGAATTTTGGCTGGTACTTGAGTACCTCCAGGCCTATTATCAACATTCTGACCTAATCACAAAAGAAAAAGAAAAAACACTTATCATAACTGGTGAAAGAAACTCATAGTCTAGAACAGACATTAAAACCACAAAATTTTACAAAGAGACTAGCAAAAGCTAGGCATGGGGGTATGATGGGAACACCATCATGAGCCCTACCTAGCTCATTTTGACCTAGAAAAGAGAACAAAAGCTCCTACATAACCTAAAGGAAGGCCTAACTCAAGGAAGAACTGTTCTAAGAAGAAAACATGAAATAAAGGGTAAAACTATAATTTTACTATTTCAGTACATCAACGGGATTTCTCAGGGGCTAAAAATAGGTAAATTGGACTTACTAAGAGGAAAAGTGGATGGTTCAGTCAGAAAAAGGTTATTGTGAGATCAAAGAATTAAATGACATTCTATAACCCTAAAATGAACCAACTTAATTTTACAAGGTTATAAATAGGATAAAAATCAACTAAATCCTCTAAAAATCATGGAAAAATATCCCCTAGGGTTTAGAACCTTCAAATTGGCCTTTGGAACCTATGTTGACCTAGATAGGGGTCCTAATTCATTATTTGACCTAATTTGGGTTTTTCTGAAAAATGTCTAGCCAAACATGGTAAAAACTAAAATTCAACTTCACCATTGGATTTCTCAGGTCCAAATTAGGTTTGTACCAAAATTTAGGTGTAAGGGAAGGTCACCTTGACCTACTTTGCAAAATAGTCCACCCAATTATATTTTGACCCCTAGCTTTTGAAAGCCCTTGCACAGACCCCCCTATCTTCCTCGCCACTCTTTGCATTTAGGTCCCTCCACCATTACAGCGGAGGAGTCCTATTCCAGCGAGGATTTGAGGAGGATTTCCCCCCGAATCCTCAGAGATCTCCCAGATTTGGATGGGAGATTATCTAAGGAATTCCCTACCGTTTGAACATGATCCCAAGATTCGATTCGCACCCAATCTCTCGTGCAAACGCTTGAGAGAATTGGGTATCATCCGCACCTTCCATCTCCAGCGAGATCCTTACCAAGCACAAGAACCTCAGCTAGCAGCTATAAAAGGACCCCCTATCCTTACCGCATCTTTCAAGCTTGTTTTGGCCACAGATACCCCCTAAAATTCGTCCTCCCTAGCTCCGACCAATTGCCCACAAGCTCCAGCAATCCCTCCTCTCTCTTCTCATCGCTCTGCCACCATACCAGTGGCAAGGTCATCTCCTCCTTGCTCCTCTGGGTCACGCCATACCCACGTGCACCTCTCCAACCCCTTCGTCATTGCCGTCATCCTCACCTCAGGGCCCTCTTCCCCGATGATGGCACACACGCGTCGCTCATCCTCCACCTTTCCCTCTTTGTCTAAATTCCCTTAGTAAGTTCCTCCCTCTCTACCCTTCATTTTCCCCCACTTAATTTCAAAAAACTCCCCTCGACAGCCACCAATCACCTCCGTCTCCTTTACCTCTGGCAAACCACCGGCGAGGCGAATCTGTCACTCCACCCCTCCACACGCCTCGCCACCTACCTCAGAACCTTCGCCATCACTCACTGATCACCATCCACTCCTCCATTGACCACCACACACACCCCAAGTGCCCACCGAGCACACACTTCCACGATCACAATCCGACATAGGCACGCACTCCTAGGCCACTTTGTGCCACACCAACCCCTGCCTCACCTTCGCTGTGACATGGCGAAGCTCCCCAAGTCATTTGATAGGGCCGCGAGGCCATATTCGTGAAGTGCAGGTCATACCCCTTTCCTCCATTGGAGTAGGCGTGAAGGAGCTTGCTTGCTCGCTCCAGGTCGCCCCACTCCAGGCAGAAGCATCCCAGGTGCGCGGAAGTATCTTGCGACCCTTTCGCACCTAACAATCAGAGGCCTCATCGACTGTAGTTGCCCCAATTGCACAGGTGTTCTCCCTGCAGGCGCGCGAAGAAGCGAGTGGGACTTTAGTCCCACCTCGGAAACGTGCAACGCAGGTGCGTAGTATAAAGTGAATTTGTGTTCTTACCTTATCACCTCAGTTCATGGGGTGAGGTCCCCTCACCCACGACAGTCTCCTCGACCGCGACCCACACCTACGTGGACCTGGCCAACCCGTTTACCCTGCACTCCTCGTGCACCACCCATGTCGATGCGCCTGGACCCGAGTGGTCATAACCTGACCTGATTACCCTGCTGGCTTTAAGAGAGCAGAGAGAGAAATAGAGAGAGAGCATACGCGGGGGAGGGTAGGGGTAGGTTTTGCTCTTCGCTGTGCAGGGAAAGAAGGAGAAGGAAGAGGCAGCTGCTAAAGAACTTGTGAAGGCTCAGAAGGAGGGAGGAAGAAGGACTTGAAGGTAGAAGACAAGGGAGGAGGAAGAAGCGTTGTAGCAAGAGAAGGTGCGGCTAAAGAAAAGGCTAAGGAAGGAAGCCAAGGGCAAAGGCTGAAGAAAGAAAGAAGGAAGGAGAAGGTGCGACCAAGTAGAGAAGAAAGAAGAAGGAAAGCAAAGGACTTGAAGGCAGAAAAGAAGGGAAAAGGAGGCGCAGAGAATAGAAGGCAGAAGAAGAGAGAATCAATGGCAGAGAAAAGAAAGAAGACATCAAAGAAGGAAGAAAAAAAAAAAGAAAGAAGAAGCCATCAAAGAGAAGAGAAGAAAGAAGAGAGAGCATTACATTTCTTTTTACATCTTCCATTCTTCTCTTTAGCTTTCATATACATTGAATCTCATTCATATTATTGTTGAACATCATATTTTGATTAATTTGAGATTGTGATTTTAGTTTTTAAAATACCAATTTGCTCCCTGTGTTCGTCCTCGGATACTTAGGTTTTCGAGTAATAAAATTCTTATCAGTTTTCAAGGCAATTTCACATATACTACAATGTAACATCTTTTAAAACACCGATTTCGTCTCATTAACAGAAGCCACCTACATAAAAAAAGAAAAAAAGAAAGTCAAAAAGAAATGAAAAAGAAAAGGAGAAAAGAAAACAAAAGAAACAAAAGAAATAAGCCACACTTTGCCGCACGAGTATGGCTGGCAAGTTGTCAGTGGTAACGACTCATCAACCGATTGTCCAGAACCCAGCTCAAGAAATGCACTAAAAATTCCCAAAACACTTTGAAAGAAGCGGAGAAGTAGAATAAATCAGGGAGATATACTCTGGATTCACCCTTGTGTTGACCCCATAAAAATAAAAGTAGGGAGAAAGCTATCGGTCGTAATGGTACACCTTTAGGCAGAATTCTCTTTAAGGTCACCAAGAGGCGTAGAAACACAAAGTCCATTCTAATTGCCAATCAACAAGTCTATCACATTCACAATAAGATGCTTAGAACTTAGGATTCTCATCAAATCTTGGGTGGGTTGAATGGTCGTAGAAAGCCACTCTTTAACCCTAAACTCGAAAATTCGAAAAAATTAGAAAAGAAGAAAAAGAGAAAAAGAAATTTTTCTTTGAATAAGGCAAGGGCTTGAGGAAGTCTGCATTTTGGCAAATACCTGGCCGCTGTTGTGTCTTTGAAAGTTCAGATCCTAAGTAAAAATTTTCTTAATGTTGAAAATAACTTATGCCCAAATAATCCAATCTAATTCTTTTATAAATAACATGTAGTTTTTGCTAGGGACTAGCAAAAGATAGGCATGAGGGTGTGATGTAAACATGTTTATATTATATAAAATGTCTATTTATGCATCTTCCTAAGCATAGAAATTGCATTACATACTATAAATAATGCATAACATGCATCATCCTAAATTTAGATTAGTCTGAATAAAATGTAGGTTAATTGTCTCCTTTTTATGGTCAGGGATAGGACAACTTTTTATTGGGGTCTCGGATCGAAGATCCAACCGTACGGATCTGGTCAGGGCGACGATTGGAGTTCAACGACTCCAAGATCGCCCTAATCGAATATCCATAGCATTAGATAGAGATCGAGGAACCCTAGAAGATCAAGGGTCAAGATGGTGTTAATCCGCACTTCAGACAACAAATCCGACTGCACGGATGGGTTCGGAACGACGTTCGCAGCCTAACGGCGTAAAAATCGATCCAATCCGATACCTATGGCACCATCTACATCACTCAGAAGATGAACGGCCAAGATGGTGCCACGTGGCACCATCTCAACCGCCTAACCGGCCACACGCACTTGCTGAAGCTCTTCTAGCCAGCGCTTCTACGCTGTTGGATCAAGATCCAATGGCTACAAGGCGCACGCACCTGAGTTGTGCGCTCGACATAAACGTGCTCATAGCACGTTGGTCGAGTGCTTCACCCAGACGAGGAGGCGCGGGATCGAGCCCCCACACACCTCAAATTGGAGCAGGCGCACAGGCACGATCTGCCACGCGATCAAGATTTAATGGCGTCGATTGGCCGATAGCGCCCACGCGCTATCTGACGCCCCACGTGATGCGGGATCTCACACGCAAGGAGTGCGGTTGAGGCACGGTGAGGAGAGCTCTCAGTTGTCCAATCTCACGATCGAACAGCTAAGATTTAAAGGACGTGGGGCATGCGTTGAGGCGTGGGTGGCGAGCGGGTGAGCGAGCGTCGCCCACGAAGGCCACGTTTAGGCCTTCAGTGACGGATTTATCCGTCACTAAAGGTCCTGAATTAATTTTTTCAAAATGTAATGACCAAAATGCCCTCACTCCTTGCAACTATAAAAGGAGACACCCTCCATATGAATTTCTTATCCCTTCTTCTCTTTTCTCACCCCTTCCAAAGCTCTAAGGGCTTGTCCCAAACCCAGGATGCTCCTCTAGAGTAAAAATCTTAATTTTTCCACCTTCATCCCCCTTCATGGAGCATCTTGCAGTTGTCCTCTCTCTGCATTCGAGAAGTGGATCCCACATCGACGGCGACGTACTGCTTCGTTCCCATTCTTCCCACTTCGTCCTCCTTCCCACTCCGTTCCCCGTCTTCCAGGCATCATCTTGTCCAACTCATCCTCCAAGCGATCATCGAGGAAGATATCTCTCTCTCCATTCTTTTTCCTGCTTTCTAGAGTAGATTTATTGCTTTCTAGTATAATCATTTTCCATTTTCTAGTCGTAATGAGTAGTGTAATGAACAATTTTTTATAATGAAATCTATGTTTATTCTACATCTCTTTTGCTTTTATTTGTAATATTCTCTCTCTCTTCTATTTATTATTAGTTAAATAGATAGATAGTTTTCAACCAGCTATTCTATTTTGTGAAAAATAAAACAAACGCATATTTTTAATCAAACGTCCGCCTCCCTGAGTTCGACCTGGGATTTCTATTCTGATATAAATTTTATTTGTTGAACCAAGTTCTTCGCTATTCAAACTACAACGATAGATTTTCAAAACCAAATTCGATAGCACAGTACTCCATCATTCCAACAACAAACAACCCGTTCTCGAAATGTGTAAGAAGACCTTTGGCTGATGCGGCTATTTCCATTATTTCTTAAAGATAAGGCCGCTTATTGGTTCAGGATCATTGGCCGACCCATCACAACTTGGCCTCAGCTCAAGAGCACCTTCCTCAAGAAATTCTTTCCCATTGGTCGTACTAATTCCCTGCGAAGATCTATTACGACCTTTCAACAAAAATCTGGTGAGACTTTCCATGATTCTTGGGAAAGATTTCAAGATCTCTTAAGAAGTTGCCTGCACCACGAGATTCCTTTATGGCTACTCGTACAAATCTTCTATCATGGATTAGAAGATCAAATCCAACATTTTGTCGATGCCTCATGTGGTAGCAACTTCTTGAATAAGGATGCTGAAAGTGCCTATGATCTTTTTGAAGAAATGAGTGAAAACTCATTTAATCAACCTTCCACGAACACATTTTGCAAAACTCCAAACTGGTAGTTCAGTGTTCACGAAGTAGGCACCCAAGATATCCCTGTCACCCAAGATGATCTTCAAATGATCGCCCAAAAACTCGACCAGCTGCACATTAACCAAAAGAAGATTGAGGAAAGACTTGCCACATCAACCCAAGCTCTACACAATCCACATCTAACCCAACCTAACTTTCCACAAAGAGAAAATTTGCACAATCTCAACACTACTCCTGCTGATTATTACCAGTATTCCAAGGTTGCCCATGATTCACTGGGGAATTACAACTATCCAGATCTTAACCCCACTCAAAATATTTCTGCCATCCAGGAGCCATTTAAAAATTCTTCCAATTGGAAGAATTTTTAAATGGGTGGAAGAATTACCCGAACTACTCTTGGAATAATCAGGTTCCTCCCCAACCAAATCAATTTAATGGGTATGGATCTAATCCGATCATTCATCCTAGGCCATCCCAACAAAACATCAATGCCCAAATCATGAGAACCCTGCAGGACATGTAGATAAAAATGACGGATGTAACCCGCACCATCACAAATCTAAATAATCAGATTGGGGTTACTCCCACTCAAAGACCTGCAGGACATCTTCCCTCCCAACCCATGCCCGGCCCTAATCACCAAAGGAACCCATATCCACGTAGAAATCCATACTACCCGAATCAGCCTCCTACTAATCCACCACCTCAGCAGCCTCCCAGGTTTCCACAACCACAGGCCCCCTCACCTCCTCCAAATAATAATCCGACTGCACATGTAGTTACGTTGAGGAGTTGGAAAACTGTCACTGATCTCGAGCCTTCACAAAAACCTAGTGAAATCCCCATCCCTGTGCAAATTGACTCCCCACCTCTCCATCAAGAAGAAAAAGAAATGCAAAAATCTCAAGACATGACTCCTATCCCTTTTCCACAAGCTCTCCACCCCACCACCAATAGAAAAAGGAAATCTGAGCCCACCATAGAAGAACTCATGGATTTATTTGGGCAAGTTCAAATCAATATTCCTCTCCAAGATGCCATCAAATATATACCTGCCTACGCCAAACTTTTAAAGGAGATCTGTACTCCTAAAAGGTAGGCCAAAAATCTTGGACAAGTACATCTTTCGGAGATAGTAAGCTCTGTCATACAGAGCAAGCTGCCTCCTAAGATGAAAGATCCGGGGGCACCTTTAATTTCAGTAATTATTGATGATACTACCTTTGATCGCATCCTCCTTGATCATGGTGCCTCAGCTAATATCATTCCCACAATTTTCTTTGAAGAGTTTTAGATTAGTGAATTAAAACCTGTCGAGGTTACCCTGTAATTAACCAACCGATCTATAATTACACCTCATGGGATTGTTGAGGATGTTTTGGTCAAGGTCCAGAATTGTGTATTCCCTATAGATTTTCTGGTCCTTGACATTGAGGTACCTGAATCTTTATTGAATGCCTCAATAATCCTTGGACGACCTTTTTTTGCCACTGCAAAGGCAAATATCAATTGCCACACAGGCAAAATGGATATCACCAGCGCAGGCCAAACTATCACTCTAGATATTTTCAAATCCTCCAAGAGATTCCATGATGATAACTATTTTGATGACTCAGATACCGAAATTTCAAATATAGTGGAGATAATGTTGATAGATACCCTTACTGACCATAATATTTTTGAGGAATCAGATTCAGAATTAGTGGTCGGCGAAATCTGTGATATGGAGACTTGTCTTGACCAAAAATCCATTCCTGATGAACCCCTGATCACCCTGACCCACCCACTCTTCCCTCACCCCACCTTTCCACTCTAACTTCACCCAATCCTCACCATCCCTTCCCCGACCCCGTTCCTATGGACTTGCCACTAGACCCGCCCAAGTTTAGCATCCAACCTGATTTAAAACCATGGCTAGACACGAGCTACACTTATCATTTTCCATCCAACTTTGATCCCAATATTTCTTCTAATCAATTTTCTAGGGATCGAAAAGAAGACACATTTTTTGCGGGCATCCAAGTGTCCAACTTTTTACATGATTTTTCGTCTTCCGTGCATACCTTCACGCCCGGCTAAATGGTGTTGATCTTAGCCCTTGATCTTCTAGGGTTCCCCGATCACTATCTAATGCTACAGAAGCCAGATTAGGGTGATCTTGGAGTCGTTGAACTCCAATTGTCGCCCTGATCACATCTGTACAGTTGGATCTTTGATTCGAGGCCTTGAAAAAAAATTTTCCCTGTCCAAGCACATAAAAGGAGACAATTAACCTCCATTTTATTCAAACTACTCTAAATGCAAGAGGATGCATGTTATGCAGTATTTATAGCATGCAATGCAATCCTATGCTTAAGAACATGCATAAATAGACATCTTAAGTAGTGTAAATGTGTTTACATCATACCCCCATTCCTATCTTTTGATAGTCCCTAGCAAAAACTATATGCTATTTATAAAAGAATTAGGTTGGATTATTTGGGCATGAGTTATTTTCAATCATTAAGAAACTATCTACTTACTTTCAAAGACACAACAGTGCCCGAGTATCTGCCAAAATGCAAACCGCCCCAAGCCCTCGCCTTATTCAAAGAAAAATTTCTTTCTCTTTTTCCTCTTTTCTAATTTTTTTTTATTTTCAAGTTTTAGGGTTAAAGAGTGGCTTTCTATGGCCATTCAACTCACCCAAGATTTGATGAGAACCCTAAGTTCTAAGCATCTTATTGTGAATGTGATAGACTCATTGACCGGTAATTAAAATAGACTTCGGATTTCTATGCCTCTAGGTGACCTAAAAAGAATTCTGCCTAAAGGTGTATCTTTATAACCAGTAGTTTTCTCCCTACTTTTATTTTCTTTTTTACGAGGTCAACACAAGGGTGAATCCAGTGTGTATCTCCCCGATTTATTCTACTTCACTTCTTCCTAAGTGTTTTGGGAATTTTCAGTGCATTTATTGAGCTGAGTTCTGAACAACCGGTCGATGAGCTGTTACCGCCGACAACTTGCCAGCCATACCCGTGCGGGAAGTGTGGTTTATTTCTTTTTTTTTGTTTTCTCCCTTTCTTTTTGATTTTTTTTTTTTAAGTAGGTGGCTTCCTTGGTCTAAGATTTACCTAAAGGCAGCAAAAAGAGAAAGGTCCAGTGACTGGGCTCTAGACAACCTACCTATGGGCTGTTACCCATGATAACTTGCTAGCCATATCACCCTTGAAGATTCATTAGCTACCCAATTTCCGTTAGAATTGCCGAACAACAAGTCAGTGCAAAGAAAGTGTGTAGATGCTTAAAACTAAAAATTCCCTCAAATCAGAGGGTGGGTTGATAAGTCACGTACTTATCACCTAAACTTATTCCAATTATGATAAAATTAAGATGGCGAGGACTCGAAAGACAAATCCACATTTTAGTGGATACATGGGTTAATTAAGTCCAAAGACCTGAAGGGTCTTTGTGTTCAGATCCTAATGTAAAATTTCCTAAGATTGAAAAGTCCTAATGTCCAACTAATCATTCCTAATTTTGATTTTTTTTTTATGTATAGCAAAGAAGAGAAAAATAATTTACATGAATTTCACAAAGCTGACCAAATGATTCAAAAATGAATCCACCCCCCTATGCCTAGCTGATGCAATGTCCTCATTGAAAAAGAGACATGAAACAAAGGGTAGAACATGAAAGATGTCACCTGAATATGAAGCTCGTATCAGCCTTATGTCATATGTACAATTGCTGAGTTTAATGCCGTCAGCTAGGTGAAGTCCAACCAAAGAAGTCACAGAATGGCTAGAGCAACTGTGTCTGAGATAGGTTCTGGAAGAATACGGTCAATAACAGGCTTCAGACGTTGACCGTTGACTTTAAATGTGTTACCCATATTTGGGTCAGAAATCTGAACGGCTCCATTTGGAAAAATCTGGTCAATTATGAATGGGCCATTCCATTTAGATCTAAGTTTGCCAGGAAAGTGCTTAAGTTTAGAATCGAATAACCAGACCTTCTGGTTCGGCTAAAAGCTCTTGTGGGAAATCAGTTGATCATGTAGAGCTTTGGTCTAAGCCTTATAGATCTTGGCATTCTCATAAGCATCATTTCTAAGCTCCTCCAACTCAGATAGTTGTAGTTTCCTGGTCTTCGCAACTAAATTCAAATCTAAATTGCATTGTTTGATCACCCAGAATGCCCTATGTTCAATCTCTACGGGTAGATGGCATGCCTTTCCATAAACCAAACAGAATGGAGACATGCCGATGGGCATTTTATACGCCGTACGGTAGGCCCAAAGAGCGTTCTCAAGATTTTGAGTCCAATCCTTGCGATCAGGCTTAACCATTTTCTGCAGAATGTTCTTGATTCTCGATTGGAGATCTCAGCTTGTCCATTCATCTGGGGATGGTAAGGTGTGGAAATTCGGTGATTAACCCCGTATTTGGCCAATAAATTTTGGAATTGGGCATTAGTAAAATGAGTGCCACCATCACTGATGATAGCCCTCAGAATCTTGAACCTACTGAAGATGTTTTTCTTGACAAAATCGATGACCACCTTGTGGTCATTGGTTCAGGTAGGAATCACCTCAATCCATTTGGACACATAATCAACAGCAACAAGAATGTACTGATGTCCAAATGAAGGGATAAAGGGTCCCATGAAATCGATGCCCCAAACATCAAAAATTTTGATAGGAAGAATTGGGTTTAAGGGCATCATATCTCTCTTAGTTATGCTCCCGAGTGCCCGACATTGAGAACATGACCTTGAGAAATCCTGGGCATCCTTGAATAAAGACGGCCAATAGAAGCCAGATTGTAAGATTTTTGTAGCCATCTTTTTCCTGGAGAAATGTCCACCACACCCAGATGCATGGCAGAACTTGAGTATACTGTTGAATTCATTCTCCGGTATACATCGGTGAATAATCTGGTCAGAGCCGATGCGATACAGTTCAGGGTCCTCCCAGAAGTAGTATTTGGCCTCAGATTTGAGTCTATCCCATTGTTGCTTGGTCCAATCGTGGGGGATTTGACAAACGGCCAAATAATTAACAATGTCATCAAACCATGGGGTGTGGACACCTAAAACTGTAAGAATAGTTTCGTCCGGAAAAGTGTCAGCAATCGGAATGTCCAGACAAGAGGAATCACCTAGGAGTCTCGACAAATGATCTGCTACCACATTTTGTACCCCAGTTTTATCCTTGATTTCAAGATCAAATTCTTGAAGTAGAAGATTCCAACGAATAAGTCAGGGTTTAGAATCCTTTTTGTCCAAGAGATGTCTCAAGGTCGAGTGGTCGGTATAGATGATAACATGAGACCCTAAGAAATAAGCCCTGAATTTTTCCAAAGCAAACACTACAGCTAGTAATTCCTTTTCAGTAATAGTGTAATTTCTCTGGGCTTCATCCAGAGTTTTACTAGCATAGTAGATGACAGAGGGTTTTCTATCAATTTTTTGACCCAGGACAGCCCCGATCGCGTAATCAGCAGCGTCGGTCAAGATCTCAAAAGGGGCTGTCCAAATTGGTGGTTGCAAAACTGAAGCACATGTGACTGTCATTTTTAGGAAATCAAATGCCTTTTGGCATGATTCGTCAAAAACAAACGACGTTTCTTTGGCAAGAAGATTGCTCAAGGGACGAGCAACCTTCGAGAAATCCTTGATGAATCTTCGATAAAATCCCACATGGCCAAGAAATGATCGGATTTGTTTAACAGATGTGGGAGGAGGAAGTTTAGCGATAGCATCAACCTTAGCTTTATCCACATCAATTCCCCGTTCAGAGATTACATGACCCAAAACGATGCCTTCTTGGTTCATGAAATGACTCTTTTCCTAGCTAAGGACCAATCGTGTTTTGATACATCGCTTAAGAATCTTTTTCAGATTAGCCAAACAAGAGTCAAATGAATCTCCGAAAATAGAGAAATCATCCATGAATACTTCCATAAACTCTCCCACCATGTCAGAAAATATGTCTAGCATACACCTTTCAAAAGTCGTACGTGCATTGCATAACCCAAAAGGCATCCTACGAAAAGCAAAGGTTCCATAGGGACAGGTGAAAGTAGTTTTCTCCTGATCCTCGGGATGGATAGGAACTTGGTTGTATCCCAAGTAGCCATCAAGAAAGTAGAAGTACTTCTGCCCAGCTAATTTTTCCAAGATTTGATCAATGAAGGGAAGGGGAAAATGATCCTTTTTAGTGGCTGTGTTCAGCTTCCTATAATCAATACAAACCCTCCAAGAGGAAGCTGAACGAGTTGTGATAGATTCTCCTCTCTCGTTAGTCACAACGGTAATCCCGGCTTTCTTCGGAACAATCTGTATGGTTCTTACCCAGGGACTATCAGAGATTGGATAAATAATTCCTGCATCGAGCCACTTGATGATTTCCTTTTTGACCACTTCTCGCATATTTGGATTCAATCTCCTCTGCATCTGGCGAGAAGGGCAGGATCCATCATCAAAGAATATTCTATGATTACAATAAGATGGCTCAATCCCCCTGAGGTCATGAATGGTCCAACCAATTGCCTTCTTATGTTCCTTCAGGACCTTGATCAATTTAATCTCTTGCTCCTTTGTCAATTTAGCACTGATAATCACAGGGAGCATCTTCTGAGGTCCTAAAAATTGATATTTCAAATTCTCAGGCAATGGTTTCAGTTCAAATTGGGGCGGGTTGATGATTGATGGTAGGGTAGATGCTGAAGATTCAACAAGAGGAAGAGGTTGTGAGTGAACAAAATCAATAACCTCTTCAGAAGATGGCAGGTCAGCCATAGAGGGTTGCAGGTTAAATTCGTCATCCAAGGAGGAACTTTCGATTGAAGAAACCATCAAACAAGTTTCAATGTTATCATTATCCTCATCAAGTTCCTCAATAAATCCACAATCCTTAAATTTGTTGATTGCCTTAAAAATATCTAATTTTATTCATTGATCCCCAAAGGCGATTTCCATGCTACCGCTTTCACAATTAATGTTGGCCTTAGCGGTAGCTAACAACGGACGCCCCAGAATGATGGGCGTGTTCCTCAGATTATCAGGTGCATCCATGTCAAGGACAAGAAAATCTACAGGAAAATAGAAATCCTTGACCTTAACTATAACATCTTCAATAACGCCTCGTGGATTTCTGACCGAGTGGTCCGCTAACTGTAGCGTTACTGAAGTTGGCCGAAGTTCACCTAACCCAAACTTCTCGTAAAGAGAAGTCGGAATTAGGTTGATGGATGCACCCAGATCCAAAAGTGCTCTATCAAATGTGTAATCTCCGATGACGCAAGAAGTCAACGGAGCACCAGGATCTCTCTTTTTCTGAGGGAGGTAGTGCAGGATAACAAAACTAGCCTGCTTGGAGAGTACTACCTTCCTCGGAACCGATTCTCTCGACTTACGCTCTTGTGTACATAATTCCTTTAAAAATCTTGCGTAAACCGGTATGTGCTTGATAGCATCAAGGAGCGGGATATTGATCTCAACATTCTTAAATAGATTCAGAAGCTCCTCATTGCTATCAACAGACTTCTTCTTCTTTGATTTGGTTAAGGCTTCAGGAAAAGGAACATGAGTCAGATCTTTGGAATCAGGTTCCTGAGCCTTTATTTCTCCTCTAGAATTCTCCTCTCTCTCCTTAGGTTCTTCAGGATTCAAAAGATCAGAATATTGTGGTTGTGGATCCTGAGTCTGCTTACCACTCCTCAAAGTGACAGAATTTGCAGATGCATAAGAATTTGGGTCTTGGGGAGGGTTAGGAAAGATTGGAGGGGCTTGATTAACAATGAATTGTTGATTTGCAGAAGAAGAAGAAGAGGACGAAGAACCCTGCTCAACCACCCGAGCATGTGTGTCTAGGTCCCTCTGATTTCCGTACCCATGGACTTGGTTGCCCGAATTCATAATATTTCGTGGGTTGGGTACGGGTTGGGATGGTAGAGATCCGGGTTGACGAGAGTTAGCAATGAGCCCGGACTGCAAGTTGTCCAGTGAGGTTTTCATTTGCTGCATGAGCTGGAGCATGGATCCTTGCATCTCTACCATTTGACAGTTCAAATCAGCCTGCCCTGCAGGTTGACAGGTATTCCAAGCTGGCTGATTGACTTGATTTGGAAGAAACTGAGTATATACTTGCCCTTGACCCATTGGTCGTTGTTTAGCATAGTTGTCGGGTCGAAATTGGGTCTATTGCCTCGGGTTTTTCCAAGAGAAGTTAGGGTGGTTTCTCCAACCTGGATTATAGGCATTAGAGTAGGGGTTGGATCTAACATTCTCTTGTATAGCACAGACATCCTCATAAGGTGAGGATGGAGAGAAAGAAAGTGAAGGATCAGAAAAACTAGGATCAAAGGCCCCAGTTTGGAACCTGTGGGGTTCAGAAAAATGCTAACTCACAGGTTGAGCCACATCGAGTTGATTCACGAACTCCCGTCCAGGAGGAGCTCGTGAAGAATGGAATCCCAAATTTTCGGATTGAGTGGATCGAGAGTTGTTCATAGAATTTCCAGCCATCCACTCTTCCATTCTCTTAGCAACCAAGTCCACCTTATCAAGTTTGTTACAAATCAATTCCATATCAAATGAATGAGAGTCATGGACTTCATTGACATTTGATCTGGACTGCTGGGACCGGTTAAATGTATCCATGGAAGCATGATTGATTGAATTCTCACCTATTTCCTCAAATAAATCATGTGCACTATCGGCATCTTTATTGAGGAAATTGCCTCTACAAGAAGCATCCACATGATTTCTAAGTTGCTCAATCAACCCATGATAGAAGATCTGCACGAGTTGCCATTTCGGCACCTCATGGTGTGGACACCTCCGCAATAAGTCCTGGAATCACTGCCAAGCCATGTGAAACTGCTCCCCCAGCCACTGGGTAAAGGTAGTGATTGCCCGTCTCAAATCATTGGTACATCCGACTGGGAACAATTTCTTTAGAAAGGTCGATTTCAACTCATTCCAAGTTGTAATTGGTCTTCCTATTGTCCCATACCAATGCACGGCCTTATCCCTAAGAGAGTGGGGGAAGAGCCTCATGATCATTTGCTCCTCGTTTACGTTTCGTGCCTTGGTGGTCTGGACCAAAGTGGTCAAGTCCTTCAAGTGCTGAAGCGAATCTTCGGAGCCAAGCCCATGATAAAGTTTAATCAGGCTTAACACCTGGGGCTTGATTTCTACGTCACCGGCTGGAATCTGGACGTCGGGACGTTCCCCGTAATTTGAAGGATCATAAAAATCCTTCAAGGGCTGAGTGCCTTGCATTCTTTGGAACCATTCATGCATTCTCTGCATTTGTTCCAGCTACCTTCAAAATTCTTCCTGTGGATTTCCGAGCAGAGGAGGCTATTGTTCGGCCATGGGATCAATTTGACCAAAATCCAACTTGCACCTCCTAGAATACTCTAATGGTCCTTCCAATCAGGGATTCAATGACCGTCTTCCCAGCATAAACTAGGAGAAGGTCGGAAGGACTGAGGATAGGGACCCTGCAGCACAACAAAACAAGGATGTCCTTAAGTAGGGTAGCCTAAGGATCTACTGACTCCCAAAACCTACCTTAAGACAGTAAATGATTTACTCTACTTGCGTCTGTTTAATCCAACTAGTTAGAAGGAGGGACTGGGGAGAAGGTTCTTCCTTCGGCTTTCACCTCTGATTCCTAGTGTACCCCCCAGTCGCGGTCGTTTGACGCTACTTCCCTAGCTAGACATCAGATTAATCAGTACAAGTAGGTTAATCAAAGACAATCTCAGACTAGGCCCTGAAGAGCGAATCAGACCTTAAGGCCAACATCTACTCAATTTTATTAAGGCCTGGGATTGTGGTGCTTATGGAATGTGATGGGCCCTTAAAATGGGTTGTGCCCTTAATGATTGATTGAGATTTGTGTAAGTGCATGCACAACTAGGGTTTTCAAGCAAGATTATTTGTGACGCGCGAATTTTAATGTTTAAATATTGCTTAAGTAGCTTTTAGGGTTTCAACTTAGGTGGATTGCAATCAAGTTTCTAGGAAAACCAAATTGTCAAACACGGGTGAAGATTGTTTTGGTTTAAAACCAAAAGGAAAGTGGAGTGCCTGGAGTAGACCTAGATTGAAAACCCTAAGGAGGAGCTACTTGATGAGTTCATTTTAAGTAGAGTGGTGCGGCCCAAACAACTCAAACAATTGGCCACAAATGCACCACTAAGTTAGGCACTCAAAGATGATTAACCTAGAATGATTTCTACTCTTTTATGTGTTGCTTTGTGTGTACCGGTTCCACAGATCAGAACCTAGTTGAGTAGAAACAAATCAATTTAATTAAGTGCCTTGAATGTGGGTGTACGTTGTGTGTTTGTTGAAAATTGCCCCACAAGATTATCTTTCTGTTGTTTTTTTTATATAAATGAGGGTGAAATGAATGTGAGTGAGAATCCAAACAACCAAACTATTCCTAGGATTTATGCAAACACCTAGGTTAATTGGAATTTGGACTTAATGTGGCGAATGAAATCTATGGAGGGGGAAAGAATGGGGAGCACTTACAGTTGTCTTCAACTGCACTTTACTCCAGTCTACCGCTTGATGATTCCCTGATGGAGGTCTCTGCAAAACAATAGACATAAGAGAAAGCAAGTTAGAAAATAATAAAGTGCAAGAAATGCGAAAAGAAGATCGGAAATCGTTGCCTCCCTGGCAACGGCGCCAAAATGTTGAACGTACGAATTGCTACGCTAACGTGTTTGGTTTTTAAAACCTTGTCATTGTAGCTTGAAAGCGAAGAACTCATGTTCAACAAATAAAATTTATACCGAAATTTAAATTCCAGGTCGAACATAGGGAGGCTACGTCGATCTATATTCACAATTATATTTTTTTTAGAATTTTTCTTGAAAAGTGAGGCGATGTAATTACAATGAAGTTATAACAACAATCAGAATAAAAGGGAGAGAGAGAGAGAGAACATGTATTCAATAATTCAGAATGTTTATACAATAAAACCAAATAAGAATTACACTAGAAAGCAGGAAATCAGCTACACTAGAAGCCAGGAAAATTCTACACTAGAAAGCTATAAAGAAGAACGGGAAAGAGAAGTTATCCTCCTTAATGATCGCTTGGAAGACGACCCAGACGGGATGATGCCTGGACGAAGGAGGACGAAGTAGAAGAACGGGAACGGGGTACATGTCATCGTCGTCGCAGGATCCACTTCCAAACAGGGACGAAAATTTTGATTTTATCTCGCGAGGAGCATCTCGGGTGTGGGACAAGCTTCTCTTGAGCTTTGAAGAGGTAGAGCAGAGAAGGATAGGATGAGAATTTCGTGTCGAGGGGATCTCCTTTTATGGTTGCATTGAGTGGGGGTCTTTAAAAACATTAATTCAGGACCTTTAGTGACGGATAAAACCATCCCTAAAGGTCTGAACGTGGGTGTAGTGGGCGGCACGCGCGTGCTCACTCGCCTGCTCGCGCGCACAACGCTTGCACACGTTCAGCCGTCCTCGATCGGACGACTTAAATCGCGCCTTCTCCTGCCTCGCTGCACTCCCTCACTGCCCGTGCAATAGCGCGTGGGCGCTATCAGTCGCACGCAGCCGCTTGATTGTGATCTGCCACTCACACGCGCCTTCTCGCCCGCTTGCAAAGACTTGATCGCACATCTGAAGGCAACCGAATGCCATATCCACTACGCTGTGCACGTGGATGGGGCGGGCGGCTGAAGTTTTGAACGTCCGTTCAGGACCGTTGGATCGAGATCAAAATGATCCAGATCACGCGTTGGATTCTCTTTGGAAAGGCAGCGGTGGACCTAAGAGCCGATTGGACAGCTGAGATGGCACCACGTGGTGCCATCTTGGCTGTCCATCTTCTGGATGATGTAGATGGTGCCACAGGTGTCGAATTGATTCGATTTTTGCGTTGTTAGGCTGTAATCGTCAATCCGAATCCATCCATGTGGTCAGATTTATCATTTGAAGTGCAGATTTACACCATCTTAGCCCTTGATCTTCTAGGGTTCCCCGATCACTATCTGATGCTACAAATGCCTGATTAGGGCGATCTTGGAGTCATTGAACTCCAATCGTCACCCTGATCACATTTGTACGGTTGGATCTTCGATTCGAGGCCCCAATAAAAAGTTTGCCCTATCCAAGCACATAAAAGGAGACAATTAACCTCCATTTTATTCAAACTACTCTAAATGCAAGACGATGCATGTTATGCAATATTTATAGCATGCAATGCAATCCTATGCTTAAGAACATGCATAAATAGACATCTTAAGTAGTGTAAATGTGTTTACATCAAGTAGGATGAAGGAATAGGTGGATAGAATAGGCTATGAGTTGTTGAATTGATGGAGGGCTAGGATGGCTTTGAGAGGATGATGGAGGGTTATGATTTGCTCAAATTTTTAGCCTCTTTATGCTTTTAATTTCAAGTTTCTCATAACAGCAAAGTTGTAACCCTCAAAATAATCATTCCAACGCAACTTGAATCACTCAAATTGCATTTAAAATGAAAACGTTATGTCCAAAATACTAAAGGTGTGTCATGCTTTTACTAATTTCAAGATTAAGTTTAGGATTAAGAATAGGATTTTGTTTTGGGTTTTAAGATAGGGATTTAGGTAAGCAATTTAGGACCCTAGGATTTAGATCTAGTGGTGGATAAATTAGGGTGTATTTTTACCATCTAAAATAGTATTTATTGGAGTATAAAAGGGATGGCCAAATAACATTTGTTGGGTTAGGATATGTTCTAGGTTTTCATAAGTTTTGTTGGGATTTTGGGTAGATAGGCTTAGGTGTCCTAAGTGGTTGACCACTATAGGTTTTAGGACAATGTTTGGTTGGTTCTAAGGGGTTTCTAGGCTAGGTAATTAGGTCACTAAATGGGCTTAGGGTCGAGGTTAATTGAGCTTTCAAATAAGTCCATCAATTAGGCTCAATTCTCTTCTAAGTGAGCTCAATACAGAAAATTTAATCATTCTTGCTCCGATCAATCTGAAATTTTGCATCTACACATATAAAAATAAACACATCAAGGTACCAAATACAATTGTAGAAAATATGGCGAAAAAGCCCACAAGTATGCATTATTTACAAAATGACCTAAAATGACAAATCTAACTTAATTGAATGCAATCTAACCCAAATTATCCTTAGACCAATAATGGTTAGGCATTACTTAAGATAAATAATTATGAAAATATCACACTCTCATGCCTATCTTCTGCTAGTCCTCGAGCAAACACTAAGCGAAAATGCCAGCTAGAAAATAATATTTACATGAGAAACCAATTTGCGAGTTCTGAGTTGTCACATCAAAGTCATCAATCACAATTCTTCACCAAAACAAAAGAATTATACACAAAACCTTAACATCGAAGACTCACCAGTTCTAAGGTATCGACTCAAATCCAGATGGCCCAAATCAAATCAGGAATCTTATTAGCCATCGGAGTTAGGTTGCTAGAGTAATTTTCTCTGACTAAGTCAACCCATCAAAGGTTCATATAGAATATAAGAAACAACAATCTTGTGTGTGAAATAATATGACTCACCAAACAAGCAACAAAGATGACTCCTAGTATTCAACATGACCTAGAATATTTCTATGCTCTCTCTGGGACAACCTGTATTCAATTAACTCATACTAGGATTTGGCAGCTTTCACTTCACTACTTTTTATCCCGAGGTCAACACTCTAGGTGTATATTTCCCCAAATGGACCCCTAGGTCTCTTTTTCCTAATTTTTTTCTCCAAATTTTTTCTTCTTTCTTCTATACGATCAACACCCATATGTAGTGAGGTATTTTTATTTGATGGAAAAGAAAGGGTAGCATCCATATGTAGTGAGATGCTTTTATCTGGTAGGAGTGTTTTTTTTTTCTCCTTTTGATTTTTTTTCAAAGGCTAATATATATATATATTCTCCAACTCATTTTTCTAAGTGAGTGGCTCCCCTTCATCCGTTCTAAATGCATCTCCTACAAATAGGAATAGTCCTAAAAGCTAGAAACACAGTAAAGTCCTTTGGATCTTTTTTCCCTAAGACTAAATCTTATTGACCACTAAGAACTCAATGAAATCGCTCAGAAGACGAGTCGGTGCAATGTGCATGTGAAGATGCTTGGAAATCAAAGACTATCCAAGTCATAGGGTGGAAAGATAAGTCATTCCTCGTCACCCTTTGGTTAACACTTCTAGCTTGCTCAGAATCCTTCAAAGACTCAAGAAAATAAATTAAGATTTTTCTTAAGATTGGTAAATTCTCAAAATCAAACTTTTTAATATTTTTATAGCTCAAACTCTAAAAATCACAATTTTTTTCTTTTTTTCCTTCTTTTTTTCACTTTTTCTTATTTTTTAATTTTTTTTCCTTTTTGAAAAACACATACTACTTTTTGATGCATAACTAATTCAAGAAAAACCACTAAAACCTGTAATTCTGGAGATAAATAAGAATGGCTCAAAAATATTATCTACCCCCATGCTTATTTCATGTAATGTCCTCAATGCATGCCATAAACATAAAAGAAAGAATAGATGTTACTTAGAAATCTTAGAGTTCTAAAGAAATCAAGACTCGATCATCTCTAAACGTAAATAAAAATTTTGAAGCAAATAGCAAGATTATTTACAAACGTTGGAGTTGCCTCCCAATAAGTGTTGAATTTTATGTTTACAACTAGACACAATTGAAGATTTAGTGGGACTAGTAATTCAATAAAGAGATATTAATCAAATGCTTCCCACACATATAAGTTGTGAAAATGATATAGCCTTGTAGCTCAGGTATGAAGTGTCCCAAAAGTTGAATAAATTAGTGATGCAACCCTTTACTAAAGGGTTGGATATAGAATAGATAAATCAAAAGAAGCTATATCCATTGGTATTCAGTGATATGGATAAGAGTTACATTGGGACAAAAGGTAGGTAACCCAAATACAAAAGATAAGTGATTCATAAAGTGTTGAGTCCAATGGTAAAGAGATTTAAAGTGAGGGTGCAAATGTTGGGTTGAATTGGATTTATAGACATCAGATTTGATTAAGTCATAAGCATCCTTACAATGATTTGAATGCTTTAAGAGTTGAGGCACTCTTAGAACATTGGTATTATTTACCCAAAAATTCTCTTAGTTCCATCGCCTCTTTTTCTTCCTTGAAGTCCAAGTCTTTTAAGCCAACAATACTAAGGTCAAACTTGGTTACATCAGATATGCAATCAAACTCCACAGAAAATAATTCAAGTTCAGGTTCATCCAGTTCTGATGTAAAGGTGAAGCTAGTCATTAAAGGTTTATCAAGTTCAAATTGAAATCTTTGAGCTTCACCTACTTCAGGTGAGAAATTCTCAACTAGATTAAATGTGAATCTTGTCACATATTCAAAATTATTGGATTCCACATATTTTATCTCAAAATTGAATACAAAGCTTTCAATTTCAAGATTATCAGAAATTTAATCCTCAAAGAAAAATGTCTCATATCCAAATTCTTCTATATATTCCTCTTATTTTGAGTCTTTCAAAGAGACATTTTTAAACAGACCCTCAAGTTGCCTAAGCTCTTCAATAAGCCCACAAATTTCATTAGATTTCTCAATAGCCTTAAAAAGTTTTAATTTCATCTTTTCATCCCCAAAGGCTATTTGTATATTCCCATTTTTACAATCAATTAGGACTTCCCTAGTTGCTAGAAATGGTCTTCCAAGAAAAATCGGGGCCTGCCTCAAAACCTCAGGAATGTTAAGATCCAAGATAATGAAATCCACGGGGTAGTAGAAATTATCAATTCAAACAATTACATCCCTCAAAATCTCATGTACACATCTCACAGATTGGTCCGCTAACTAGATTTGTATTTTAGCTAGTTCAAGGTCCCTAAATCCAATCATCTCATAGATCATGGTGAGCATTAGGTTGATAGAAGCCCCCAAATCAATTAAAGCCCTATCAAAGGCCGGATCCTTAATTTTGCATGAAATTAAGAGGGTTCCTAAGTCTCTTGATAGGTCAATCCTTTAGGAGAATAGAGCTAGCTTGTTTGAAAAGGATCACCTTTCATGATTATTTGATTTCGGCTTGCACTTAGTAGTAGTAAATTTCTTCGAAAACTTGGAACAAGCTGAGATGTGTTCAAAAGCTTCCAAAAGTGGGCTGTTAATCTGTACTTGTTGGAACACATCCAACCATGTCTCATTTTTAGGCTCAGGCTTCTTTTTCCTAGGTCTATTCAGGGCCTCAAGAAAAGGGATTTGAATCTGTGGATCATCAAAATCCTGAGCCTTGATCTCATCCTCAACCTTAGGTGTATTAATCAGAGTTGGTTTATCATGATCTTGGGTTGTCTGATTTTGTTGCAAAGCATTTTGAGTGGTCTTGCCATTTATTAGGGTGGTGAAATTGGCAATGGCAGGTGGGTACTGATTCCCCAGAGGAGTAGGAAGGACAAGTGTAGAAGGATGTGGAACTTGAGGTGAATGAAAACTAGGGCGACTCAGAGGAGCTGGTTGAATCACATGTGCTTGGTTGAATCCTTAAGGATTGTGTCCTTGATTAGGCATGTTTCTGTGGTTCGGAATGGGTTGGCAAGGGAGGGCACCAATAGGTCTATCATTAGGCTTAGGTCTTATCAGGTTCTTCAGATCCCTGATGGACTGGATCAATTGTTGGATAGCTTGCAACATGGAAGTATTTGTGTCCATCAATTGCTGGTTCTGATTCAATATAGCCAACTCGGTTTGGTTAGGCTGGTTAGGGGGCAAAAATTGATAGGTTTGACCCTGGTTGAAAGTATTAGGTAAGCTAGAGTTCATCTGATAGGGTCTAGGAATTTGTTGGTTTCCTTGCCCTTTTCTTTTCCAAGAAAAGGGTGATTTCTTCAACCAGGATTATAAGTGTTTGAGAATGGATTTCTATTATTTCCTTGGATAGCCGACACATCCGTATATCTAGGTGATGATGAGGATAGGAGTGTAGATTCAGGATGGCAGGGATCAAAGGTCCTTGTGTGGGTCCCTTGATAACCCTGGGTTAGTTCACTCGCATCTTGAGCCATGTGTAGCTTGTTCACAAATTCTCTCCCTAAGGGAGCTTGGATAGTGGGTGATGGGAGGGTTGCTCCCTTCCTATTTTGGATCATTAGTTCATCCAATTTTTTAGATACAACCTCAACTTTGTCCAATTTTTCATAGATCAAATTCATATTCACATTACTGGAGCTCTCCTGGACCTCATAAATTCCACCTCTAGGTTGCATGGATCTTCCATAAGTTTCCATGGAGGCATCATTCATGGAATTCTCACTCATATTCTCAAATAAATCAAAAGTGTTTTTTTATCCTTACTCATAAAGTTTCCTCCACATGCGGCATCCTCAAGGCTTCTCATATGATCATTAAGCCTACGATAAAAGATCTACACTAGTTTCCATCTAGGAACCTCATGATGCAAGCATTTTCTAATTAAATCTATGAATCTTTCCCAAGCTTCATGCAATGGTTCTTTAGGGTGTTGGGAGAAGGTGGTGATTTCTCTTCTAACTGCATTGGTTTTCCAATTGGGAAAATTTTCTTCAGGAAGGCACTTCTTAGCTCCCCCATCTATTAATAGGCCTTCCTATAGACCTAAACCAATGACTAGCCTTCTCTTTTAGGGAAAAAGGGAAGAGTTTCATATTTAGCACATCATCATGTAGATTAGGAATTCTAATTATCTCACTAATGGCTACAAACTCTTCTAAGAATTAAAAGGGGTCTTCATCATTGTTGCCTTTAAAATGAGGTAGGAGTTGTATAATGGAGTGCTTAATCTCAAATTGAGCCCCTATAGGTGGGACCCTAACATAAGGTTGGTGTTGATATTGAGCAGGGTTGTTAAAATCCCTTAAGGGTCTAGCCTACGAATGTTCAATCTGTAAAATCTCAAGCACTTCCTATATTTAAGTTAGATGATTCTGTTGAAACTAATTCACCTGGAGTTGGAGGTTTTGGATCTGATCTTGATGATCTATCTGATTTAGTTGTAGATTCAGGTTGGCTGGGTTAGCCATCAAATTAAGGTCAGAGTCCAAGTCAGATGTAGAATTGGATTCACTAATAATCAGTTTCTTCCATGGTTCTCCTTGCAGAGGTCGTACCAAGTGTGGATTTTGTGATCTAGTTCCAAGCATACACTTCGAAGAATGTTATAGATGCAAAAAGAACAAGAGAGAAAAGTGTGTGCATAATACAAGCAATCAAATTCTAGCCCTAAAGGGTTGCACCTATTGGACCTAGTTCAAATTTTGTTAACCCTAGCTAAATAACCTGACCCTTAAATTACTTAGCTAGCTAGAAGGGTGGTGATGATAACATCATCATTAGCTATAACTAACTTTAATTAGTCAAAATCAATAGACAACTGCTCCTACATAACCACCGCAGAGTCATAATTCATTACATATCTTTTCTGAGAAGAGTCTACTAAAATAAGGTTAAATCTGCAGTTTTAATAGAAGATCTTAAATGCATAATAATCATGGGGTTTCCAAGGGGTTAAATAAAGGTCAAATGTTCGTTAATGACTAATAGGAGGGTCCATGCAGACAGAAATGAGTTTTCACACATTTCGAGAATTAATGGACATCCGAAATCCTAATTTCAGATCTGCTTAATTAACTGAGGTTTTAATCAGGATAAAATTTAACAAAACCTTCTAAAAATCATATAAAAATATTTCATAAGATTTAGTATCCTTGATTTGACCATTGGAACCCATTTTCACCTAAAATAAAGTCTTGGATAGAAAGTTGCCCTAATTTTGGTTTCTACGTAAATTACCCAGTCAAACTTGGTCAAAACTAATATCTGACTTCACCATTAGATTCCTTGGCTCCAAATTAGGTTTGTACCAAAATTTAGGCCTAATCAGAGATCATCTTGACCTAGTTTGCATTTTGGTCCAATCTAACTCTTTTTCTCTCAAATAGCCCCTCAACTTTCGAAATCTATTACAAAGATCCCCCTAACTTCATTATCTTCACCAATAGGTCCTTGCCACCATTGGAGGTCAACCAACCTCCAGGTTGGTGTTGACCAACCTAAATCCTACTTAAATGGCAATCAAATCCCACCAAACCTGGTGGGAATGATGTTCACACAGACGAATCATCTAGGATCAATTTAGAGTTCCAAATCCCCATGGATTGCTTGTGTGAATGCACGAAAATCATGGGTCCTATTTCTTCAATCCCAAGCCATGGAAATCCTTCTTTCCTAATCGAGAGCTCTCCCTAAACCTTTATAAAGAGCCAGCGTGCACAACCACTCTTCTTTAGATTGGTTAGGAGGTCGGAATCCCCTTCTCTTCTCGTCAACCTCCGTCTCCACCAACTCCGATGACCCTCTTTGACTACCTTCTTTTCTCGCCATCATAGACAATAGCTGGCAGGATCATCTTCCTCTCGCTCCTCCGCATGTCACAATACCAATGAGCATCCTCTATCTCCCCTCATCGTTGCTGCTTCTTCACACCAGAGATTTCATCTTCTCGGAGTCCGGTGTACCACCTGCAAGGACCATCCTCCCCTTTCAACCATTAGTTTAGGATTAGTTAGGTTCCTTTCTCCCTCTACTCTCTTTTCCTCTATCTAAACCCTCAATTCGACCACCGACACCACCACACGTTGTCATCTTCTCCATCTCCGACCACACCTCCGACGAGGCTTCCCTGACACTACACCGCACGACACACCTCACCAACATCCTCATAAGCTCCGCCATACCTCCTCACACAAAACCCCCATCCTTATTCACCATTCCACCTACCCAAACACTCCACCGAACAACCCACCTTCTCACCTTCATCTCTGTCACTGTCCACCTTCCACATGCACCTTCATGCCACGAAACTGCCACCAACACCTTCATCGTGCTTTGGCAAAGCTCCTTAAGTGATTTAATGTGGTCGAGAGGCCGTTCTTTGGTATCTTAGTTATATGCCGTCATCCTCCACCATTGCCACCTTGTCCGACCACGAGCACAATCCTCCAACCACATTCTCCTTCAAGTTCACCTCCAGGCCATGCAGATTCCTCCTAGGAAGACCTCTATGTTGGTGCTAGAGCACCACGATCATTTATTTTGATGATAACAAAACACGTGTTATTTAACATTTGCAATTTGAGTCCTAGATTTCAGGTCAATTGCAAATGTGGACGTGTTTAGACGGAACTCGAGCTCGCATCCAGGATGGATTGGAGGAGCTTAATGAAGAACAGAGGAGGTTCGCATGGAAGGACAGATTGAAGGTAGAAGACAAGGAGAATAGGATAGATTCTTTTTAATCCTTTCTTGTATCTCTTGTCTTTATTTTCTTGCTCTTTTTATTTTCCTTAGAATATTATGTTAAAGAACCTCAAAGTACCCTAACAGTAGTCCTAGGAACACTGGCACAACCCTAGGATACTTAGATTTTCTGTAGAATATTTAGAAAAATAATATAGGGTTCAAACAGCACTTCCAGACGTCTAATTCCCAAATCAGACGTCTGATAAAGTATTTTAAGACGTCTGACTGTTGTTTCAGACGTCTAATATCTGTTAGGCAAGACATAGCTAGTTCTGTCTGATGAAATCAGACGTCCAGACCTTAGACCAGACGTCTTAGGAGACGTCTGATGGACTTGCCAGACGTCCAGATAGTGGACCGTTGGCTAGCTTAGCAGGCACTCAAGAATATGACCGTTAGAGCCTTATCAGATGTCCTTAGGCCTTTCCAGACGTTTGATAAATGACCGTTTTGCCTCGGCTGACCCAAAATCTCTTCTCAGAGACTTTCTAGCCGTTGCAACGTTTGGAAAATCAATTCCCACAGTAAAAGTAGGTTTCCAGACGTCCAGACATAGTGCGAGACGTCTTGTATGTCGTCTGATGGACTTGCGCAAAAACCCTATTTAGATCTGATCCAAGTCAGGGAGAGATCCGCCCAGAATCAGACGTCTGACCTTGAAATCAGACGTCTGATGCAAGAGTTAGACGTCTGATTACGCTGTCAAATATAATCATTGTCCTGATTTCGGCCTGATTCTCTTGGGCTTCGTTCCCAACGGCTATAGAACCTTTCCTAAGTCTTCCAAAGCCTTCCTAAGGCCTCTATAAATAGAGGGGAGCCTTTGACACACCAAGACACACTTTGCAATATACTTTCAAACCATTTTGTGTCTCTCTTGCTCTCCAAGCTTAAGTTCCTACACCTAGAGAGCTAAATTACCTTTGCGCACTCGCTCTCCCACCGTTGTTCACGAGAGCGACATTGCACCATCGCGTGGCACACGCACCGCGTCATCAACTCAACGCACTCCTTGCAAAGGGGAGTTTCCTATTTCCTATAGAAGCTAGGTTTAAATTCCTTTATTGGCTCTATAGGATTACTTATTTTATTTTATCTTTGTCTTTTGGTTGGGTATTCGCTTTGCGAATTCCCGTCTCCTTCTTCTCGTGGAGAGAAGGGGTTGAGGAACGCTACCCTCGTACTTGTAGCGTGGTTGTACTGAGGTTGAATCACCCTCATTTTAAAGTGATTCGATTAGTGGATTTGATCAACTAAGTTGATCGGAAAATCCTAACTCGAGAGGGTTAGGTGGTGGTTTTCACCCGGTTTGGGTTTCCACCTAAAAATACTTTGTGTATTTGTGTGGTTGTCTTTTTGCGAGATTGTATATTTTATTTTCGCATTTATTACGTCACCCCCTCCTCGTAGGGCCAAACCCACACTCTAGGTCCTCAAATGAGGATTCCAGCTGCGATAACTACGCCAATTGAATGAAGTCCACCTCTACTGCTGCTGTGTGAAGGAGGGGGACTAAGATAGTCCCACCTCGTGGAGTGATAAGCGTGTGCACATGCTTATATTGATTTTGTGATCTATCCCCTTCACCTAGTACACGGGGGTCAGGTTCCCATTACCCACACACTTGCTTAACCTGCCTATGCCACTCATCGCCTGTGACCCACGCATGTAGGCCTGGACACTGTTCAAGACCCGTTTACCCAAATATTTGGATCTGACTATATGCTTGCTTGGGATTTGAGAGAGAAGAGGAGGAAATTGTGAGAGAGTCAGGGGGTTTTGCTCTCTGTTGCTGTGCCTTGTGCGACACTTAATCACAGAGAAGGTTGGTCCCCTATGCTACGAAGGAGAAGACTTAAGGAAGTCTTGAAAGAAAGAGAAGGCAGTGAAAGAAGCTTTGAAGAGAAAGAAGAAGAGAGGTGGTGCCTTTATGAAGAAGAGAGAAGGCATTGAGAAGAAGAAGGGAAGCTGAAGAAGAAGAGAAGCAGAAGAATAAAGGCTTTGAGAAGCCTTATGCCTTGTGCACTTTAAGTCGTCTGATGGAGTGCTCTGTCGTTTGATGATACTGTGGTCACTTATCTTGCGTGGCATTTTTTATTGTTGATACTGTTCAAATATTTGAGTAGTTAATATATGCTTAATTAAGGCTAATAATTGGTGATCTAAATCACCATCATTTTGTCTTAGATTTTTTTTATCATTGTGATCTATTGAAATACTCATGCTTATAATTAACTATCAATTTGAGTAGATATTATTTATTAAATATCTCTTTTCTACTTCGATTATGGTGCTCATTTATATGCAATCAAAGATTAGCACATGAATTCCATATTTGCTCCTCGTGTTCGACCTCAGACTTCAATTTAGATTTTGAGTAACAAATTCTATCTGTTGATCGAGCTATTTAGGAGTGTGCTATGATGAAGAAACATTAAACTCCTATCTGGTTCGCTTTAACAGGTGGGATCCCCTAGGACACCCCGCATGGCAGGACACCATTAGAGGCTAACGCAGTTACCGTACCGACCTTTCTTGTCACCAGTTGGTCCAAATAGTCAAGGCCTCAGATACAATCAACTAAGTAGAGCTCCAGTTTGGAAATAAAATCCAACCTAGTTGGCGCATCTATCAAATTATTTAGGGCTTAGGAGTTAAAGTGCACAGGATTAGATGATGAACGTGAGGGGGTGGTTGTCCAATTAATTCAATTCGAAAGTGTGTGCATGCCAAACAAAGGGATTCAAAATACAAGCTTATTTGTTGTTGCTTTTAGGGTTCATGTAGTTAGATTATAAATTCAAGCAATATTCTATTGAGGCACATAAGGAGTTTTGGAAGTCCCAATTTGTTTGATAAATTTCCTTTAACTAAGAAATGCAAATGTGCTCTACCTTAATGTAAAATCCCTAAGAATGGATAGTACTGAATGATGAAATTCGAGTCCACAAGGCTAAATGTGGTGCGACCCAATTAAAGAAATCAATGGTCCTAATGCACCACGAACTAAGGTGTTCAGAAATAATTTTTTCAGAATTTTTTATGCACATTTTATATTTTTTTCAGATTTAATAGTGCACTGAAGTCTTCAGATTTATTTTGACCCCTAGTCAGTCTTTGGATTTTTCATGTAATCAAACGTACTGAAAATATGTTTTTCAGATTTTTCTCAGATTGTCAATTATCATAGAATCCAACATCACAAATTTCAGATCAAGCAGAGTAGTAAAAAATTCCTATGATTTTTAGAATACTGCAAATCAAGAAGCAAGATCAAATCTGATAAAAGTGCAATTCACAAATTTTTAAAAATTCAATAAGTCAAATAGGTGAAATTTGGACACGATCTTCTTGACTTCAATACCTACATTAAAGAGTAATTTTAGAATTTTTTAAAGTGCAAAAAGTCAAAAAATGATTTTTGAAAAGTGGATTTAGTTGCAATCCAAATTTAAAGGAGGTGATTTTGTTCATTTCAAAGGGATAATATCCACCACGAAGAGTTTTTTTGTTATGGAAAGCAAATAAACCAAAGTAACTTTCTATCTTATGGATCATGCAAAGAACCTTTTTTTTTTTTGGATTTTTTAATGTAGAAATCGAACCTAATCCTAACCTAAGATAAGGGTACTTACCTCTAAATCGCTAAATCCTACATATCTTGCTTCACTTTCTTAAGAGTTTCTGATTCTTGCACACAGATCAACAAACACAAGGCAAGTTGGATTAGGAACTTAGAGACAAATACGAAGAGGAAAGAGGAAAATAAATCTGTTGCCTCCCAACAATGGCACCAAAAAGTGTTCTACTCATGGATGTGATTGCAAGAAATCGCTTTTCATTGTAGTAAATATGCACAGAAGCCTTTAAAATTTGTAAATCGGATAGAACTTGTAAGATTTTTTGAATGAAAATATGAGAGTCTGAGTCATTCGAAGGAATCAAATAGATCAAAATCACTTTCCAATACTAGAATTATAATCGATTATTAAGCAAGATGACTATTAAAACTAGGCATGCAACTTCTAACTAAATACTAGAAAGCTTACAACTTGAAGACAAGTTGGAAAAATAATTACTAAAACTTTTATTGAATAAGATAATAGTTTGGCACAAGCAGAACTAGTATTACAACTATTGGAATGCTTCTACAATTACTACAACTAAAACTAGACTAGAGGAATGCAAAGGAAGGGCTTTAAAGGTGAAGTCTGAAGTGTCAGTGTAGATGTGGATGCGAAGGTGCACCCACAATCTCCAAGGGGAGAACAAAGAAGTAAAATACTAATTTTAGTTGCTAGATCTATTTGGAAGTGGAAGGGAATGATCCTAAAAGGGGTGGCTAGGGTGTTTATATAGATGCCAAAAAGGCTTGCGATTGGTTGATCCAAGTTCCCTTGGATAACCAAAATAAAGGGCTATGATTAGAAGTCTAGGAATCAAGCGGTAGGATGAAGGAATAGGTGGATAGAATAGGTTAGGAGTTGTTGGAATTGATAGAGGGCTAGGATAACTTTGAGAGGATGATGGAGGGCTGTGATTCTCTCCAAATTTTGGCCTCTATCTATTCCATATTTCAAGTTTCTCATAAAAGAAAGTTGTAGCCCTCGAAATAAGCTTTCCAACGCAACTTGAATTGCTCAATTTGGATTTAAAATTAAAATGTTATGATTAAAATACTAAAAGTGTGTCATTCTATTATGAATTTCGAGATTAAGTTTAGGATTAGGAATATGATTTGATTTTGGGTTTTAAGATATGGATTTAGGTATGCAACTTAAGATTCTAAGATTTAGATCTAGTGGTAGATAAATTATGGTATATTTTTCCCTTCTAAAATATTATTTATTGGAGTATAAAATGGATGGAAAAATAAGATTTGTTGGGTTCGGATATGTTCTAGGTTTTCCTATGTTTCGTTGGGATTTTTGGTGGATAGGATTAGGTATCCTAAGTGGTTGTTTTAGGACACAGTTTTGGTTGGTCCTAAGGGTTTTCTAAGCTAGGTAATTAGGTTCCTAAATTGGGTTAGGGTCTAGGTTAATTGGGTTTTGAAATAAGTCCACTAATTAAGCTTAGTCCTCTTCCAAGTAAGCTCAATATAGAAAATTCAATCAATCTTGCTTCAATCAACCTAAAATTTTGTATCTACACATAAAAATAAACACATCAAGGTACCAGATACAATTGTAAAAAAAATTGCACAAAAGTCCGCAAGTATGCATTATTTATAGAATGACCTAAAATGACTAATCTGACCTAATTAAATGCAATCTAACCCAAATTACCCTTAGAGCAACATTAGTTAGGCATTGATTAACATAAATTATTATGAAAATATCGCTGACTCTTTGATCATTAGCTGATGGTAACCCAAACGTAGGTTAACCTTAGAGAAGATTGTCACACCTCACAACTAATCTATTAGATCATCAATTCACGGCACTGATATTTATTCTTGATGCTCACTTTGTTCAACTGTCAATAGTCAACACAGAATCTCAAGGTGTCACTTTTCTTTCTAATGAGAAATACTAAATCTTTCTAAGTTGAAGCACTAGGCCTGATAAATCCCTTCTCTAGTAACTCTTGTAACTGAGACTTAAACTCTCTCAACTTAGCAGGTGCCATCCAATGGGCTAAATGTCATAGCCTTTATAATCTAATAAGTCAGGATGCACTTAGTAATCTGTTCCATATCTTTGACCAAAGCAAGACTGGAACTTAGTAGCCACTGCTTCATGATAGCAAATTACATGTGCAAGATGGTTAGGTAGCCAATTTGCACCCAGAATGATGTTGAACTCCAATTCTTGATAGTTTACTAGCCACACACATCCATTCAGATTGCACCATCCTCAGATGTTGTCATCAAAATGAGGATCAACCTTTCTCTTCCACAGAGAGATTGGCATATCTCAAAATAGTATCAAAGTACTAACCAAGGTAATTGAGAGTCCTTAAGATGTCACTAGTAGGATGGGTAGATATTCTCAACTTTGAGACACACCAATTCATGCTAAGAATCCCTTCTTGACCCAAGAATAAGTGTATTAGGCTTACATTTTTACCTCCATTATTGGGCGTTGCTTGTAAGTAAGGAGGCACTCATTGGTTTGATCCTATGATCCTATGGAGGGACTCCACAACGAAACATTATCTACATGAAGTCATCTCAATCACCATGTTGAGAATTATAAGGTATCGCATCCATCCTTAAGAGATTTGACTTATCAAAGATGCTCATTGATCGACAATTCCTTGTGGTCTTCCAATTCTCCGATCACCAATACTTACGGTAAGCATCTACCACCTTAGAACTCTCATCATGTGAACATTGTTGGTGAGATACAAGTCCAAGTGTAGGGATATACTAGACGCATCAGCATTCTATCTTGGTTACCCATGTCAACTTCAGTCAATTTAATCTTTGCTGGCCAAGGGAGGATGAGTAGCTTAATGGCCAACTCTATCTTAGATCTTATCTTAATCACTTCGTTCATAGTTTTAAAAGAACACGTACTCTTGGCCCTTGAATTTAGAAATCTCCAAATGTGCTATAACTAAGGATTAAGAACCCTTTAGTACATGTTATCTTAGAGAAGGATAAGGGGAAGACTCAATAGAGAGACAGAAAATAAAATAATGAATGTTATGAACAATGACCACCTCATAATCCATAACTTGAACAATTAGCCTTGTCTGAGGAAGGAGCCGGTAGAACTCTTCAGTAGAATACCTAAATGAGGATAATGAGAGATTACTCATTAACACATTTGAAGGTCATAACTCAGATGAGTAGATTTCATAGTGTGCAAAAGGGAAATAACACCAATCTCATTGTACTTGAGATGATAGCACGGTAATAAACACTTAACTAGATTTTATCAAGTTCTCGTGGCAATAGAGTGTGACTTTGTAAAATCTTCTACACAAGACTTGAAGAAGAGATGATTCAAGGACTCTAAATTATAACTCAATTGATGGCTATAATATGTGATGTATGACCAGTACATTGAGCTTATTTGGTCTGTTCTATATAGGACGTCCTTACTCAGATACCATTTGTAACGATCCAAACCCCCACCTTAGTAGAGACCCAAGTTGAATTTTTAAACTCAATATCTGGTCATCCAATATATAAACATAAACTAACATTCACATCCACAACGTATCACATCACATATATATATATATCAAATAAAAGAAAAATAACTGAACTAACATAACAGTAGAAAATCATCATATCAGAATAACTAAAGAAAATAATATGAGCTACTGCTAAAGAAAATTAAAATAAGATAATTGTGGAAGAAAAAAGATCAAAGGAAAACCATCTATAACTACTAAGTGGTCCCACTGACTACCTAGGGTACTGCACCTAGACCAGCATTGTCTACTCCTATAGCCTCAAAGCCCAGCTATTACCCACCAAAACCTAAATACAAAGCTTAACAGGGGAAAATGCTAGTTATGTAGAGTAGCAGAAAATTTCTTAAAGAAAATAAGGAACTAGAGTAAATTGTGGAAAATAAGGAAAATTAATATTGTTCTTAATATTTTCATTTTACATTTATTAATTTCACATACCTATGCCTTCCCACTATTTCGGTCATCAAGTGTTACGACTCGAGTCCCCACCCAAGTAGAGACCTAAGTTGATTTCATCAAGCACCCAAGATTTGGCCATCCATCGCATATCTATAGAATAACAAATCATTTACAGCACAACACATCACTTATAAGTATGTAATAATAGAAAAAAGGAGACTAAAAACATATCAGAATATTCATAGACACCATAATTACGAGCACAAAGTAGAAAAAGAGCTAACCAAAGCGAATCAAACCTAACAAGTACTCCAGAAACTAAAATAGAATGAAAAACACTAAAACTAGGGTAAAAATACCACTACGTTATTGTGCTCAAACCGACATCGTCAACTTCTACAGCTGTTAAGCTCAACTTTAACTCTCCAGGACCTGGAAACAAAATCCATGGAAAACATCAGTGAACACTAAGTAGAGTAATCGAAGTAATGGAAGCAACCAAAATTAATAACATTAGAATCGAACAAAAGAAAAAGTTGATGTTTTCATTTGTTGGTTATTTTTCTTTCCTTTATTAGTCTCATTATTTATGTTTAGTCATAATTTCCAGTCATTGTTTGTCTAAATCAATTCCTCAGAGAACACAAGGAGATCTTGCTGCTGTCTTAAACTATAGGTTGCATACAACTCACCCCCTTCGTTGAGAGGATGAACCGTATCCACTCAACCACCAAGTTAAGCACCCCGAGGTCCTAACAAGGTGAAGTGGTGACTACAATTTGTGCGATAAGCATGCAGGGAGCTACCTTGCATTAGCACATGGTCAGACCCAGATAGGTGTGTTAATATGGTGTTTTTATCGTTATAGTAAGTATAGTGGTTAACCTAAATCGAGCCTAACCATCTCTTTACAAAATTTTTTACCTAGCCTACTTGATTTTATCTTTTTCACTTTTAGGCCCAGGGTCGAACTCAGGGAAGTGGGATTAGAAGTCAAGTTTCTACACCTTTCCTACAACGAATCTCTTCCGTTCGTTTATTATGTTTTTGGTGTTTTTCTATTTAGATTTTTTTCTGATAATTCGTGTCCTTGAGGCACACCCTCAAAATTAGGTTCTTGGCTTTGAGCCAAATCAGGGTTCCAAAATGGGTCTTGCTATTCGCAAGACTGAGTACCTGCAAGTCAAGGATTATCTTTTCTCTTTTATATATATTTTTTATCTTTTTACTAGCAGGAAAGAGAAATAGAAATAAAGTAAATATAGTATATATATATAGGTATATATTATATATGTATAAAGGGGTAGGGGTGGAGGTGGAGATGGCATGTAGCATGGTGTCGAGTCGGTCGTCGTCTAGGAAGACACAACCAACAGGACGAAGTGCCTTGTGGAATGTAAGGTGGATGGGTGGAAGATGAATTCGAACATGCTTTCTGTACGCGTGTATCAGGGAATATCGGCAACTGGTGCAGATATTCCCGCGACACCACTTATAGTAAGTGATATGAAAATATATATGTATATATGTAAATATATATATCTATATGTATATATATATATATGGTTATAACTATATAGGTATATGTGTACTTATATATGTATATATGTATATATATATATATATATATGTATATATGTATAGGTATGTAAATATATGTATAGATAGATATATGTATAGATATATATATATATATATGTGTATGTATATGATACGATATAGATGTATATATATATGTGTATGTATATAGTAATATATGTATATATAGACATATGAAGATATATATATATATATAAGTATATGTGTATATATATGTATATATATATGTATATATGTAAATATATATGTATATATATATATGTATGTATACTAATACTTAGTTATATAAGTACTACTATATATATAGATATAAGTATATATATATATATGTATATAAATATATGTATATATATCAATATATATATGGATACATATATATATATATAAGTATATAAAAATGTATAAGTGAGAGTGTGTGTGTGTGAGAGTGTGAGTGTGTGTGTATGTGTATCTACAGAGAGAGAGGGAGAGAGTGTTGTGAGAGAGAGAGAGAGAGCTTCCTGCTGGAGTGAAGGAGGTGAGTTTAAGTCGTCCGCGCACAGCAGGGTGTCGTCTGATGGCAACTGCATGTGCACGCGCTAGGAGTGAGCCCACTGGAGAAGGACCGCAGCGCACAGCGTTGCATGAAGGGGCTGGAGCGGGCAGACGCAAGCGTACGCGAATGAAGGGAGCAGGTGAAGATGCGGGCGGGTGCGGGCACTGGCAGAGGCGGGCTCGCACGTAGACGCACAGGCGGGCGCTGGAGCAGACTCGAGGCGGGACGCGCTCGCAGGCTAGCGGTGGTTGTGACGTGCCAGGTGACCGATTAGGTGAGAAACTTATCGGTCGCTGCACTGTAGCCACAGTATTCTACTAAAATGCGTGAACAATGGCTATAGTGCCGAGGCGAGCGGCGCGATCGGGTGCCCCCAGTGCTGTGAGTGCGGGAGGTGTGAGCTGCTGGCGCACGCAAGCTGGCACAGTCATGGAAGGGTTGCGCCGGCTGGTTGCGGGCGAAAAGGCGAATGTGGAGCAAAGAAGTGGGAGGCGAGGGTGCCTGCAGGCGCACGCTGGAGGCGAGGGCGGCCTATAGGCGTGTGCTGGAGGGCCTTGCTGCAGCTGCCACCTTGCTGCTACTGCTGCCTTGTTGCTGTGCGGAGCTTGAGCTTCAAAGCTTGAAGCTCCTACTCCAATGGCTGAATTGGTGAAATAGAGAGAGAACCACCATGCCTACCGGCTCTCTGATGAGCTGGGCGGTGGTGGACTCACAGTGGTGGTTGTGCACCACTGTGAGGTGCTCTTGCCCACAACGTGGCTCCTTAGAGGAGGAGAGCTGCGTATGGAGGGAGAGAGGAGGAGGTGGTTTGGAGAAGAAGAGAAGCTGCTGTGTGTTTTTGGTGGACTAGGCCCTCGGGCAAAGAAGGAGCCATGCCTGTTTTATAGAGGAAGAAGGCATGCACAGCCATGCCCTGGCTGTGCATGGCTGTGCATGGCCAGTAGGGAGTGGCTTGCATGCGGCTGGCAGGGAGAGCTGTTGCAGAGCATGGCACGAGGAAGAAGAGGCCATGTCTTGCAGTCGCGGGAAGAATTCAAAGTCAAATAGAAATAAAAAATAAAGATGGAGATTTTGCAAGCCAGCACTTGAAGAATACGTGAATTGCGAGGCCATTTTATTCACTCTCCTCCCCACTCAATTAAATGCATGCATGCGTGTATTTTTATAAATGCGACTATGGATACCTAATATGCACTGGTAATGCTAGGAAATAGCACAAGACGACACAATTGGTGGTGTATTTTTGCGGTGCAATCATACCCCCATGCCTATCTTTTGCTAGTCCCTAGCAAAACATTTTTTTTGTTGTATTTAGAAATGATCATTAAGCTGAAGATTTTCTTCTGAGGCGACATAGGTCTGTTTATTGTTGGATATTGTGAGAACCAATTGCAGAGAAGACTACCAGTACTTTAAGTCTCACATGACATAGATCATCTCTCGACTAACCAGGACTCTTGATATTTAAACCTTACGTACGATTTCCAAGACCCAGGTGGCTTTTGCCTTACTCGAGAGCTCAAGAGGTTATGGCTTGTGCTTCGTGAAGGATCAAGATTGACCAGATGAACATTAAGACTCAAGCCTAGGGTTTCATGAATTTTTAAGTACAAGTTGGTCACAGTTTCAGCTCATGTCTTCGGATTGACTCTTAAAAAGATGATTGAAACTCATCTCCCATTTTCTGACATTTGTGGCTCAAAGAAAATAGGGTATTTCCCTTAAAGAACTTTTTTGTAGGAAGAAGACTTTACAGATATTTGCGAGATATACTGACTTATTTGCATCTTCTTTTTTTTTTTTTTTTTTGAAACATGTGTCAATATATCTCTTACAACATTATTTGGAGGAGCACACTTTTCTTTTTGGTGGGAGAGTTCCTTTTTAGTGGAATGAGTCTTTCCTGAACACAAGACTAAAGCCTAGGATAAAAAGTCTACCTGCGCGCACAGGTAAGGACTCCACCTTCCCTAATGAACACTAGGGTTGGATCTTATGTTCACCTGGTCTTTCTTGATATGTTTAGTGTGAACCAAGATTACTTAGGCTCTCGAGTAGAAGCAAACCAACGGATCCTGTACTGGTGTCTCAGGTACAAGAACACATCCTTATTTAGGAGAGATTCTGATCTATCTTGTCAATGCTCAAGTGAATTAAGCCTAGCCTGAGCGAATCAAGCTTCTGTGGCCTGGAAATTCTTCAAAACAGTGGTTGAATATCCATAAACACTTATTGTATTTTTGTTTCAGCCTTCAGATCATTACCAAACACCATTTTTTTTATATATATAGGTGGATGGAAACTGCATGATACCCTAAAATACCCAAATCCTATGGATGCCTATCCACCCCCCCATGCCAAACGATGCTATGTCTTCATATGCATGCAAGGTAGGGTAGAGGAAGGATGAAAGATCGGGTAATGAGAGCTGAAGTGCAGGGTATACAGCAGGGTGGTAGGGTGGGTGGATGGTGGGTGGTGAAGTGAAAGTGAAGTGAGCGTGAGAGTGGAGTGAAAAGTGATGGTGGATAGTGAGTGTTGTTGGGGTGCCTCCCAACGAGCACTGAATTTAACGTCCCCAGCTAGACTCAGAATGTGGCACAAATTAGTTACCCTCCAGCAGGGCAACAGTTTCTCCAACGGGGGTAGGTTCATGAGTAAGATAGGGTTTCAAACGCTACCCATCGATAGTAAATTTATGCCCAGATTTGGGATCTTCAATCTCAACGGCCCCGTTGGGAAATGGTCTCGAGATTAGGAAAGGACCAGTCCATTTGGACTTCGATTTCCTAGGAAAGAATTTGAGCCGGGCATTATTGAGCCAAACTTGCTGAGATGGCTCAAATTCCTTCTGCCGAATACGGCTGTCGTGAAAAGCCTTAGTGTGTTGTTTGAAAGTTAAAGCAGAATCATAGGCTTCACGACGGAACTCTTCCAACTCCTGGAGTTGGAGTTTCCTTTCTCGACCACACAGGTCTGGGTTGAGGTTACATTGGCGAACCGCCCAATAAGCGTGGTGCTCCAGCTCCACGGGAAAATGACAAGGCTTCTCGTAAACGATTCTATACGGAGACATACCAAGGGGAGCCTTGAAGGCGGTCCAATACGCCCAAAGTGCATCAATCAGCTTGTCGAACCAGTCCTTACGGTCAGGCCAAACCATTTTCTGGAGAATTTGCTTGATTTGCCGGTTCGACACTTCTGCTTGGCCATTCGTCTGAGGATGATATGGAGATGTGATACGATGGTGGACTCCATATTTCCTCAGAAGTGCCCAAAAAGATGCATGGGTAAAGTGGCTTCCACCATCCGAGATAATGGCTCGAGGGATCCCAAAGCATGCAAAGATGTGGTCTTTGACAAATCGAGTGGATATAACATGGTCAGCATGGCGCGTAGGAATGGCCTCGATCCATTTCGAAACAGAGTCAACGGCCACGAGAATGAATTCTAAGCCGTTGGGAGGAAAGGGACCCATGAAATCAATTCCCCAAATGTCGAAGATTTTCGCAGCTAGGATGGGTTGCAAGGGCATCATGTCACGACGTGACATTGACCCTAACGACTGGCACCTAGTGCAATGCTTGGCATAATTGTGTGCATCCTGGTGAAGGGAGGGCAAAAAGAAACTGCACTGTAACACCTTGGCTGCAGTTTTCCTCCCAGAGAAATGTCCTCCGCAGGCCTGATCGTGGCAGAAGGATAGCACACTGGGGAATTCGCTGTCAAGAATACATCGACGGATGATTTGATCAGCACCTATTCGAAAAAGAAGTGGATTATCCCAGAAATAATACTTTGCTTCTGCCATGAGACGCTCGTGCTGGTTTTTTAGGCCAGCCACGTGGAAGGGATCAGAAGCAAGGTAATTGGCAATGTCGGCATATCAAGGTCCACTTGCCACATTAATTACCAATAGGTGCTCATCAGGAAAATTTCATTGATCGGCAGAGTAAGTCCAATATGGTCAGGGTCCAGTCTAGAAAGATGATCAGCTACAACATTCTGGGCTCCGACCTTATCGCGGATCTCAATGTCAAATTATTGAAGTAGAAGGATCCAACGAATCAGTCTAGGCTTGGCATCCTTCTTGTGCATGAGATGGCGAATGGCCGCGTGATCAGTGAAAACAGTAACGTGTAAGCCCAGAAGGTAAGAGTGGAATTTCTCCAGCCCAAAGACGACCGCCAGTAGTTCTTTTTCAGTGGTAGTATAATTACGCTGGGCCTCGTCCAATGTCTTACTGGCGTAGTACACCACGAAGGGGTGTCTATCGCATCTTTATCCCAGGATGGCTCTGACTGCAAGGTCGGAAGCGTCACACATGAGTTCAAAGTTGAGGGACCAATCAGGTGGCTGAAGAACAGGGGCCTTGGTGACAGCATTACACAGCTGCGTGAATGCTCGTATGCAGTCGGGGCCCACATTGAAGGGTACATCGATTGATAGGAGATGAGTTAAGGGTCGAGAAATCTTGGAGAAATCTTTGATGAATCTCCTATAGAAACCGACGTGTCCCAGGAAGGAGCAAATTTGCTTGACAAAGCTAGGCACAGGTAAATCAACAATTACTTCAAGCTTAGCTCTATCAACATCAACACCCCTGTAGGAGATGATATGTTCGAGAACAATTCGCTCGTGCACCATAAAATGACTTTTTTCCCAGGAAAGCATGAGGTTTACGTCAATACATCTCCTAAGGATACGGGTCAGGTTGGCAAGACATTCATCGAAAGATGGTCCAAAGACCGAAAAGTCAACCATGAAGACCTCGAGAAAGTCACCCACCATGTCATGGAATATCGCCAGCATACATCTCTGGAACGTTGCTGGCACGTTGCAAAGTCTGAACGGCATCCTTCTGAATGCAAAGGTGCCGAAGGGGCAGGTAAAAGTGGCTTTCTCTTGGTCCCGGGGGTCAATTGCCACCTGGTTAGATCCTGAGAATCCATCCAGGAAACAGAAAATTTTATTTCCCGCTAGTCGCTCCAGGATTTGGTCAATGAAAGGTAGTGGAAAGTGATCTTTCTTGGTTGCAGCATTGAGTTTCCTATAATCTACACACACTCTCCAAGATGTACGAGTGCGTGTAGGGATGGATTCGCCCCTGTCATTGACACGGATGGTGAGTCCTGCCTTTTTGGGCACAATGTGAATCGGACTCACCCAGGGGCTATCGCTGATCGGGTAGATTATACCCGCATCCAGCCACTTAATGATTTCCTTCTTAATGACCTCCCGCATGTTAGGGTTGAGACGTCGCTGCATCTCACGGGAAGGTCGAGCCTCCTCCTCCGTATATATACAGTGAGTGCAGTAGGAGGGGCTAATGCCAGATAAGTCTGATAAAGATCATCCAATGGCTGCCTTGTGTTTTATGAGGACCTCGGTTAGTTTGCACTCTTGCTCCCTGGTCAATTTTGAACTGATGATTATGGGGAGCGTTTCATTTGGTCCCAGGAAAACATATTTAAGTGTGCTAGGCAACTCTTTTAGCTCGGGAGTGGATGGTGAAAGGTCTGGCATTTCTAGGGATGAGAGTATCACAGGCGAATTGGAGAATAGGTCAGGAGGAAGAAATTGGCCCTCAGATTGGCCAAGAAGAGGGGCTTCTTGAATGGATGGATCCAAAAAGGAATAGCCCCAGTGAGAAGTATGTGGGCACAAGGTCCCAGTGTGGAGTTGCAACTCCACCTGATTTGGCGGGAATGAAAGGGCAATCTGGTCTTCAAGAGTGTGGACCGACGATGAGTAGCCCGGATATGACTCAGACCACGAGGTATGGGAAGTGGAGAAAACCTCGTCAGAAGTCTGGCCAGGAGAAGGTACGGGACAAAAGAGGGATGGGGGAACGTCACAATAGGTGTCGATCAGGTAATCGTCAATGTTTACAGGTAATCCGCAGTAGTCAGAATAGGTCCCAATTAGTCCGATACACGTGCTGACGGTCATGTCCTCGTCAGACGTGTCATCCTCGATGCAATCACAATCAAAGTTCTTGGCAGCCTTGAAGATGTTATGCTTGAGCTTTTCAGATCCAACAGCAATCTCAATACAGCTCGACTCGCAGTCGATATGGGCGCGGGCTGTGGCCAAGAAAGGTCGACCAAGGATGATCGGACAATCAAAAAGTGAGCTAGGAACTTCCATATCTAAAACAAGAAAGTCAACAGGAAAACAGAGACTGTTGACCCTAACCACCACGTCTTCCACCACACCTTTTGGGATTTTGACAGAATAATCTGCCAACTGTAACGTGACAAGGGTGGATTTTAGATTTCCCAAGGAAAATTTTTCGAGCATGATGGTCGGTATAAGATTGATGGAAGATCCTAGATCAAGCCGGGCACGGTTAAAATTACAGCCTTGGATGCTATAGGAAATAAGCGGTGTGCCCGGATCTTTCTGCTTCGGTGGTAGGTTTGACAGTATAGCACAACTCGCATGAGGCAAGAGAACCACCGGATTCTTAGTTTTCTTTGACTGCCGCCTGAGTGTTGTGTAGTATTTGAAAAATTGGGCGACAGTAGGTATGTGGTCGATAGCCTCTAGTAGGGGTACCTTGATTTCTACATCCCTGAACAAATTACGCAGGTTATCAAATGCCTGCATATCTTTCTTTTTGCCTTTTGGCTCCCTTAGTAGAGCCTCAGGGAATGGAACTGATTCTGGCACCAATTTGGGTGTATCATCCTCTCGTGAATGCGGTGCGCATCCCGAATGGGAGGGCAATGAAGAAGACGGGCCAGGATCAGGTCGAGGTGGATCGACAGTCTGCTTACCGCTCCTCGTAGTGATAGCACTGGACGATGCAGGTCCAGTGGGATCATAAGGCGGAGGAGGATTTGCAATAGGGACATAAGAGTGCGGTGCTGCAGTGGGATTAGCCTGAAATCCTGTTGGAATGCTGGGAGCCTACAGAATCTAATTAACCTGCCCCGGAGAAGGTCGTACCTGTGGTTGAGAACCACGGGGTACGAAATTTCACAGGTTTGGAACAGGTTGGGCAGGAAGAGTGCCCTAAGATCGAGTCACCATGCGTAGTTGACTGATCTCAGCATTCTACTGCGCCAATTGGTGCAGAAGAGAGGTCATGTTCTCTTCATGGCGCTTTGACATTTTCGTCGTCATTCGCATCAATTTATTAGGAGGACTTGATGCGTGTTCTGCTTGTGGTACGCAAGGGCCTGAGGGCAGATTCGCCATAGGATTAGACTGGGCCCTTGGGATGACGGGTGCAGACGGTCGCATTGGTCCACCTGCGGGGTTTTGGCACTGCGGGTTGTTGGACCATGCGAAGTTCGGATGATTTCGCCACCCTGGGTTATAAGTGGCAGAGAGCGGGTTGTCCCCCAGGGCGTAAGCGTCTTCTATGCCAGGAGATGCGTCTGCATCTAAATATGCGTCTGAGCACACGAAGGCTTGGTCCTCCGTTTCGAAATACTGGCTCGCAGAAGCCAGATCCACATGACTTACCGAGTCGCTCGACGCGACACTCGGTAAGGAAGGTCATACGGGGTTTCTCGATATAAGCCTGGTGTTGGAAGAATTGGGATTGTGACGAAGTGGTGAGCTGGGGGTGTTTGTCATAGAACGGGCGGGGTTGGCCAGAAGCTCGTCCAGCTTCTTTTGCATGATGGAGACTTCATCAAATTTTTGTGCGATAAAGCTGAGATCTGTGGATGAATGGGAGGGTCCCGTGTCAACTTCGTGGACATTACGGGGTAAGCTGGTACGATTAAAGGCGACAATGGAGGCATTGTTCATTTAGTTTTCACTCATATTTTCAAACAATTCAAATGCTCCATTCTCGTCTTTATTCATAAAGTTCCCTCCGCAGGAAGCGTCTGCAATCTGCTTCAAAGTCTCATTTAGCCCATAGTATAAAATCTGGGCTATATGCCACTTAGGCAGACCATGGTGCGGACACTTCCTAAGGAGGTCATTATACCTCTCCCATGCCTCATGAAATTGTTCACCGTTTTGTTGTGTAAATGAAGTGATGGCATGGCGAAGCGCATTGGTTCACCCGATTGGGAAGAACTTCTTGAGAAAAGCTATTCGCATCTCTTCCCAAGAGTGGATGGTTCTCCCAAGGGTGCGTAACCACTGCGATGCTTTATCCCGCAATGAAAACGGGAACATTTTCATGAGGACTATAGGTAACCCGATATTTCTTGGTTTAACAGTTTCAGCCAAGCGGGTTAGGTCTTCCAAGTGGAGAAAAGGATCTTCACTTGCAAGACCATGGAAGTGAAAATTTATTAGGCCAATTATGTTAGGTTTTAATTCAAAGTCGTCCCCGCCCATGGGGACCTGAATTTGTCCTATGCCTCTATAGTAGCGAGATTCTGATAAGAGCTAAGAGACCTAGGCTCCTCCCGTTCGGGAGGGTTCTGCATTTCCTCCAATGTTTCCCTAATGGCTTCAATTTGTTCATTATACATTTCCATTTGGGCTTGGAGGCGGGTTATGGGATTTAAGGCTCCACCACCTGGTGGGTTTCGAGGGCGGTTTCCTCCCTCGGGATTTGGGGGTGGGCATGCAGCCATGTTTGTGGAGGAGGAGGACGAATCGGCATCTTTTCTAAATTTATCAGACAATTCACACAGTTCAGGGTTTTGTGACCTCTTCCCAAACATGCACTACCGCAGGAAGAATTGGGGAGATAAGAAGGGAAAAGAGATGAGAGAAATGATGTCACAAAGGTACACGTGATGACAAATCAATACAATCAAATTCCTAACCTCTACAGTGTGCCCTTAGACCTAAAGATCTATGTTACCTACTATCAGGAACTACGGAACCGAATGCGGACACCGCGGAACCACTGGGCCAGATTGAAAGCCCGTTTGCCCCAGTCTTAGACACCCGATAGCATGCAGGAACCCTCACCAGCACGTAGGCGCTACATGCAGGTAGTTAGACCTCCAATCCTTAATAAGGGTCAAGTTACTACCAATTTTAGTTAGAGGCTTAGGATCAATTGCTTCTGGAATGTGAAGGGTGTTGTTTACGGGTAATCCCAAGTAATTGATTTTATGAGTGTGTAAACCAAGCATGCAACGGGGAAATCTCCGCGAATTGAAATTTTAATTAGTGAATGGTTTTTAGAATTTAGCCTTAAGTAGTATGGATTTTAGGATTTCGCTAAATTACCAATTCAACCAATCTCCGGGTTTTGAGAGAATACAAGTCTTCTTCTAAGCCCAACAAACCCTTCTTCAATGTCAGTTGGTTAATGCATGCTAAAATGCAATGGGCTTCCCTAAATGGAGATTTCTATGTGTGGATGCACGAATCAATTTTAGATTAGTGTGAAAGGGAGCCAAAGCACTGCAATTCAAGTTCTCCCAATCACCATAATGATTTCTACACACAAGGCCCAACCAAAAGATAAAGAGAATCAAATTGTTGGGGTTGAAGTATTCGAGATCGAATCTTAGGCAAGTGAAAAGTCGTGATGGGGTTGGAATCAACTCAATTCCAAGTCTCCCCACCAAAAAGGTGATCCCGAATTTGCAGATAAATGAGGCAAAGAGGGGTGCAATCAATCTTTTTATTTGCCTCAAAGAATACTTCACACGGCGAAAAATTCAAGAATCAAGATTCTTGGATTTTCGCTCTGCGAAGTTTGGCGAGAAATCCCGGGGCGGTGGGAGTGAAGGCAAACAATCAAACAATTGAATTTTAATCCACTTGCCCCAAGAGATTCCAAGAAGTTTTTCTAGTTTTTAATTTTTTTTTTTTATTAAGGTGACAAGTTAACCTAGGTTGTTAAGAAAGAAAGACCTACTTGTTCAGCAACGTATGTGGAGCTCCAGTGCGGTGTCGGCATCTTCACGCTCTCGTTCCTGCCTTGGATCTACCCACGTCGACTTCATCTACCTGCCTTCTCCTTGCAACAGGTTTACCTGCACACCAAAAACAGAAACACCCGTGAAGAGAAGGGTGTGAGAAGAGAAAAATTAAAGGAATGGAGTAAAAACTTACTTGAAGGCACACTTCCCCGGCAACGGCACCAGAAAAGCTTATGGTCGGACCCGGATAGGTGTGTTAATATGGTAATTTTATCATTATAATGAGTATAGTGGTTAACCTAAATCGAGCATAACCATCTCTTTACAAAATTTTTTACCTGGCCTACTTGATTTTATCTTGGTCACTTTTAGGCCCGGGGTCGAACTCAAGGAAGTGGGATTAGAAGTCAAGTTTCTATGCCTTTCCTACAACGAATCTCTTCCATTCGTTTATTATGTTTTTGCCGTTTTCTATTTAGATTTTTTTCTGATAATTCTTGTCCTTGAGGCACACCCTCAAAATTAGGTTCTTGGCTTTAAGCCAAATCAGGGTTCCAAAATGGGTCTTGCTATTCGCAAGACTGAGTACCTGCAAGTCAAGGATTATCTTTTCTCTTTTATATATTTTTTTTATCTTTTTACTAGCAGGAAAGAGAAACAGAAATAAAGTAAATATAGTATACATATATAGGTATATATTATATATGTATAAAGGGGTGGGGGTGGAGGTGGAGGTGGCGTGTAGCACAATGTCGAGTCAGTCGTCGTCTAGGAAGACGCAACCAATAGGACGAAGTGCCACGTGGAATGTAAGGTGGATGCGTGGAAGATGAATTCGAACACGCTTTCCGTAAGCGTGTATCAGGGAATATCAGCAACTGGTGCAGATAATCCCGTCACACCACGTATGGTAAGTGATATGAAAATATATATGTATATATGTAAATATATATATTTATATGTATATATATATATATGGTTATAACTATATAGTTATATGTGTACTTATATATGTATATATGTATAGGTATGTAAATATATGTATAGAAAGATATATATATATATACATAGTTATAGATATATATGTATATATGTATGTATATTTGTATATATATATATATAAGTATATGTGTATATATATGTATATATGTATGTATACGTATATAGGTATATGTATATATGTAAATATATATGTATATATATATATAAGTATATATATATATATGTATGTATGTATACTAATACTTAGTTATATAAGTACTACTATATATATAGATATAAGTATATATATATATATGTATGTATATAAATATATGTATATATATCAATATATATATATATACGGGCGAGCGCTAAAGCGGACTCGAGGCAGGACGCACATGCGGGCTAGCGGCGGTTGCGGTGTGCCGGGTGACCGGTTAAGTGAGAAACTTACTGGTCACCGCACTGTAGCCACAGTGTTCCGCTGAAACGCATGAACAGTGGCTACAGTGCAGGGGCGAGCCACATGGCCGGGTGCGCCCGATCTGTGAGTACGAAAGGTATGAGCAGCTGGCGTGCGCGAGCTGGAGCGCGTGGAAGGGGTGCGCGGGCGGGTTGCGGGCGGAAAGGCGAGTGCGACGCGAAGAAGCGGGAGGTGAGGGTACCTGCAGGCATGTGCTGGAGGTGAGGGCAGCCTACAGGCGTGCGCTGGAGGGCCTTGCTGCTACTGCCGCCTTGGTGTTGCTACCGCCTTGCTGCTGTGCGGAGATTGAGCTTCAAAGCTTGAAGCTCCTGCTCCAATAGCTGAATTGGCGAAACAGAGAGAGAACCACTGCGCCCACTAGCTCTCTGATGAGCTGGGCGGTGGTGGACTCACAGTGGTGGTTGTGCACCACTGTGAGGTGCTCCTGCCCGCAGCGTGGCTCCTCAGAGGAGGAGAGCTGCGTATGGAGGGAGAGGGGAGGAGGCGGCCTGGAGAAGAAGAGAAGTTGCTATGTGTTTCTAATGGACCAGGCCCCAAAGCAAAGAAGGAGCCGTGCCTGTTTTATAGAGGAAGAAGGCATGCACAACCATGCCGTGGCTGTGCATGGCTGTGCATGGCCAGTAGGGAGTGGCTTGCATGTGGCTGGCAGGGAGAGCTGTTGCAGAGCATGGTGTGAGGAAGAAGAGGCCATGTCTTGCAGTCGCGGGAAGAATTCAAAGTCAAATAGAAATAAAAAATAAAGATGGAGATTTTGCAAGGCAACACTTGAAGAATACGTGAATTGCAAGGCCATTTTATTCACTCTCCTCCCCTCTCAATTAAATGCATACATGCATGTATTTTTACAAATGCGACTATGGATACCTAATATGCACTGGTAATGCTAGGAAATAGCACAAGACGACACAATTGCAGGTGTATTTTTGCGGTGCAATCAATACACGCCAGTCGTTACCACTATAGGGTATGAGAACAAAACAACTCTAATCTCTCATAACAAGTTACCCAACACCCTGCTACCTAGTTGGCCAAAGTGGCCTATCAACAAGTAGCAGGGAGGCTAACTCATTCCTTGCATCAGTCTTTGTCCTAACAGTATAGCAGGACTTGCCATTGATATTGGACATGAGAACTAGCTTTCAATAATTATCACCAATCCCCAAATTCAATTATCCATCCTCAAATCTTTCCCATCACATTTTACGAGGAAATGGCATTGTAATTCATAATCATTCTGTTGATTATGTGTCTTAGTTTCCATAGTTTTCATAAGGTAAATTAAGGATCTTTGTTCATAGTCAGTACTCTTAGTGGATTATCAAGCCAGTTGTTTCTCTGGTGCTTAACAAGAATGTCATGCTTCTAATTTGTTAATCGAATAAGCCCAATGAATTCCTACTTATCGATTCCTTACAAATTAATTGTTCTATCATCAATTGAACATGCATAATTAAACATTTGGTTTCACATAGTCAAGAAGTAACCGAGAACCCAAAAGTTTTTGACGTGCAAATGGACAAAGTTCAATACTTAGCAAGCATCATTCATTATAGGAAACGATTAGTCATGGCTGTGACGCAGCACACTAATACCAAAAGTTGAGGTAAGGATCCCTCTACCTAAAATCACTGGGAGGTCACGATGACTCTGAAAAATAGGCATGAGACTTTTCATACTTTATACTCGCCTTGAGTGCTTATCTCTAAGTAAGATGAGAATGACATAAATGGACATAATTATTGAGAAGTTCAGGGGTAAAAGTGCAAATTAATTACCACTCCTAATGAAAAGGAATATCTCACCACGTCGAAGTATGCCTCAACGTGATTTTAATGGTTGGTGGCTCGTCAAAAATGGATTTCAAATGACTTGCAAATTAATCCACGAGAGGTCTATCAAGGACTATAACATAATTTTGGAAACTTGTACTTTAAACTTCACAATTTTTTAAGTAATCTAAATCTCTCCTCCACATCTTCTTCCTGGTGTCTTCTCCACATGATTACTATTCACGTAACCAGTGCGCAGGACCCATGCGCAAGACCTCCGTGTAGTTCCCCCGCCGTCATTCGTGGCCGCTACCGACAACCATCGGCCACGTAGGCCACCGCCGACCACCCCACGTGCCTCCGACAATCCTCACGACGACAACTTCTTCCTCGTCTCCCTCCTCTCGCACCTCTCCTTCACAATCATGACCCATGCACAAGGAGCATATGCGCGACCACGTTGGCCGATCTTCTCCCACCGATCAACCTCAGTTGGCCATGATGGCCTCACCGGCGCTACCCTCTTCTCCGACGACCCAGTTCCTCCTCCATCCTCTCCTCATGGCTCCCCTCTCCTGATGTTCGCACCCATGCGTGCATGGGTACCTCCGCACGGTCTTCCCTTACCATCATCATCGTCTCTCCCTCCATGCCATTGTACGGTCCCTCCTTCCTCCCTCTCCCCCATGACCTTCCTCTTGTCTTCTCTCCCTCTCTTTCCCTCCATGCATGCACAAAAGAAACGAACGAAGAAGACACAACACAAAAGGAGAGGAAAAAGCTCACTGTCAACGTCGTTGGTCGTCATCCGTCCTTCCCTTGGCAAGGTGCAAGGGGAAGGCGAACGAGGAAGATAGAGAATGAAGGAGGAGAGAGAGATCTCCTCTCTCTCTCTCTCTCTCTCGGTTGGTGATGTATGAGGTTGGATGACGGCTGGGGAGAAGACTTATTGATTCTTAGGTTTTCGGTGAGGTGTATTTAAAGAGGGAAGAGAGAAAAAGTTGTTTAAAAAAAAAGATAGAATTATGGTTATTTGTTATCCTAATAACTCTGGCATCTTTCTAAAATCAAATCAAATGATTTTTTATTTTTACGAAAATTGTCCCCTTGGGACACTAGCAATGAGGGGAACCTAATGGTACCAGGTCTAACGTAATCTGTGCAAATTTTCCTCAAGGTTGACCAACATTGACTTAACCCAAAATTTCTCACTCTCGAGTCACGCGGACCCGATTTACACCCGACGAGCCTCGACAGGTTCACCTCGACATGTTTATTCCAGACTTGGGTTTGGATTTGAATTTTGGTATATAACAATTATAACAACCTTAAAGGGAGCTTCTCCCTCGAAACTCGAGAAAGGTTATTCGTGCAAAAGAATAATAATAGAAAATCTATAACAACCTTAAAGCAGATAAAAGTAGGGTTCTAGAACTCACCAAGAAACAACTCTGGATATCGATCACGCATCTTTGTCTTAGGTTCCTAGGTTGCTTCTTCATATATCTAGCTCCTCCACAGGACTTTGACAAGGGGAACTTTCTTCTTTCTCAGCTTCTTAACCATTCGGACCAAGACTTGTACAGGCTACTCATGATAGGTAAGGTCCTTTTCCAGTTCGATGTTGTTGTAGCTCAGGATATGGCTCAAGTCTGAGACATACTTCCTCAGGTTGGAGATGTGGAAAACATCATGGATACTAGCCAACTGTGGTGGCAAGGCCAATCGATACATAACAGGTCCAACTCACTCCAAGACCTTGAATGGGCCCACAAATCTTGGTGCCCATTCATGAGTGAAACCCTGAGGATGACATGATTCCTAACCTCAAATTGTAACTCTCTACGTTTGTGGTCAGCATAACTTTTTTGATGGCTTTCCACTGTGAGGAGCTTCTTGTGAATTTTCTCAATCACCTCCTAGCTTTATCGAATCAGCCTGAATCCAACCTCCCACTTTGCTCCCACCTCCATCTAGCACAAAGGAGACATGCACTTTCGTGCATAAAGTGCCTCATATGCAGCCATATCTATACTGGAGTGGTAGATGTTATTATATATGAATTCTACCAAGGGTAGGCGGTCCTCCCACGAGGCTCTCTACTCTAGAATACAGGCCTGTAGTAGATCCTCGAGGCTTTATATCATACGCTTTGACTATCCATCTGTCTAAGGGGGTAGGTTATACCAATCTGACTGCTGGCTTCCTACTCAACACAATAGCCACTATGTTCGCCTTGCCTGAATGGTACATAATGGTACAATCATAATCCTTCAAGAACTCCATCCAGCATCATTGTCTCAGGTTCAACTCCTAATCCAACAAATATTTTAAGCTCTTGTGATCTGTATGAATCTCAAATGTCTCCCCATATAAGTAATGCTGCTAGATCTTCAAAGAAAAGATGATCATTGCCATCTCTAGATCATGAGTAGGATAGTTGTGCTCATGCGGCTTCAGTTGCCTAGAGGCATAAGTGGTCACATGTCCGTGCTGCATCAGCACACAACCCAATCCCTAATGTGAAGCATCAGTATATACTAGGAATCCTCCATCACTGTCAAGGATAGTAAGTACAGGTGTTGTGGTCAGTTTCTCTTGTAGCATCTAGAAACTTTCTTCATCTCCTCTGTCTAATAGAAAGGTATGTCTTTCCAGGTCAATTGTGTCATCAACAAGGCTAAGTGAGAAAACCCCCGAATAAAGCATCTATAGAAACCTACCAATCCCAAAAAAGCTACGTATCTCAGATACCGACTTCGGTTGTTCCCACTTCAATATCGCCTCTACCTTGGTGGGATGCATTGAAAAACCCACTTCAAATATTACATGTCCTAGAAAGGTGACCTGATTCAACCAAAATTCTCATTTGCTAAACTTCGCATACAACCGATGCTACCTTAAGGTGCCTAGTATTGTGCAAAGATGCTACTCATGCAAAGACTAGTCCTGAGAGTAGGTGAGAACATCATCTATAAAAACCACCATGAATCTGTCCAAGTAAGGGTGGAAGATCCTATTCATCAAGTCCATAAAGGCTGCAAGGGCATTCGTCAAGCCGAAAGACATGAACAAGAACTTGTAACATCCATAATGTGTCCTAAAGGCGGTCGTAGGAATATCCAAATCCTTGATCCTCAACTGGTGATACCCTGATCACAAATCAATCTTCGAAAATACTGTTGCACCTCACAATTGGACAAATAAATCATTGATCTGTGGTAATGAGTATCAATTCTTGATGGTCACTTTGTTCAATTGTCGGTAATCGTTGCATAACCAAAAGATGCCATCCTTCTTCTTCACTCATGGGCTCCCCACGAGGAGGCACTAGGTCTGATGAACACCTTCACTAATAGTTCTTGAAACTGGGACTTGAGCTCCCTCATCTCAGCAAGCACCATCCAATACAATGTGATAGAAACTAGGTCGATGCCAGGAATCATCAAGATCTCAAACTTGATCTCACACTCAGGAGGAAGTCCAGGAAGTTCATACAGGAACACATCCGAATATTCTTGTACAATTGGGACATTGTGTACCTCAGACTTATCCTCAGACATGGTTGTCGCAAAAGCAAGGTAAAATTTTAACTGGACTAACTCTACTCGATGGCTATGATTTGTGATGTAATACCGATGCGCTGCTTAATCAGACTATTCTATTCCTATATGGGATGTGTCACACCCAGATCATCCTTCTAGTCAAGTCGAGAATGGATTACTAGGGGTGCAGGTAGAAATTTGGCCCAAAAGCAAGACATTTAGGGTTAAACACGTAGTTTATTCAAATAGATACAATAAGGAGCGGCAAATTCCATTAAATCATAGGGTTTAATTCTACCAAAAATTCGGCAGAGCTTCCCTTGTTTAAGGGACCACATTCCTATATGTGCAATGGGAACCTATGCATGCATACCATAAAATATACGATGGCCACACCCCACCAACAACACAACAAAGTGATACCAGAAAATAAAGAAAAGAGTAGGTACACCCCGCTGCAGTGAATGGTAAAAACACAAAAACCAACAGAAATTAAAACTGAGGCATTCACATCACGTACTTATTTCCTCCACAAAACCTACTATAATATATATTTCACAAGCCCAACATTATCTCAAAAGCCTTGATATATTAGGTATGTCATTCACGACCATCAAAAATATATAGATGCCCATAGTTCGTTTATACACATACATGTAAAAGTCCTCTTTACATCAAAGCCATCATGCATAAAACTATACCAAAAGAGGTATATCTATAAATTTCCCCAATAGAACCCAAAAGGAGAACAAAACTAAAGAGGTGTAGGTATCTACCAACCATACACATAACTAGCCTTGCATATTACCCAATGGAGGAGACATGCCATAGTCATTAGTTACTGTAGAGCTTCCAACCACTCAGTGGTGAGATCCTAAGGCTAGACCAGGGCCTAAGGTTCTCCCATCTTGGCCCTCATGTCCCACAAGGTTGCGTAGAAATGGTGCCTCGCCACCTCCAAAAATGCTCGCTCCACTCTACTCATTTGAAAGGTGCCTTTCCATGGCATTGGGGCCTGAAATTGGTCACAAATATAGGGATGAGCTACGCAGCTCAGTAGGAACCAAACTATATGTAAGGACAAGCAAAAGAGGTGATATAGGGGTTTCTATACTACAAGCCAATTACTAATCTAAATTCTCCTTTTAGCCTTGCCCATCTCATGATTTGTTGTTATGAGACTCATTCTCCCATTTGCCTTAGAAGTCAGATTTAATAAATCATCCCTCTTCCCTCTCTACTAGAGGAGTTCCAAGTGTATCCTTCCCTTAGGTCTTCGTCTGGTAGTCTCTCCTTGATCAAGGGAGAGGCTAACAGGTCAAGCGATCCTCATGAGAGGCATACCTGTTCTCAACGTATCGAAGATGTAGATGACCTCAGTTAGAAGAGTCAACCCTCTTAGGAGCTACCTAGTCCAGTGCTTCACATCAACAAAGAACAAGCTCCATTCACCTCCAGCAAAGCCTAGTCATAAATCATTGCAGATCGCATCGTAGGTTGGCCAGAATTGTTGGGTCACACCATTGCTCCCACTAAGAGCATAGCTTCCAAGTGTGCCCTCTCAATCTGTCGTCGGCGAGACCTCAACAAACCCCATCGCGATACCCTAGCGACCTCCACATACGTAGCCGCCCAGTGAGCCTCTTGCTCGAGTATCCTCACATTGAGTCTTTCAAGTACATTCAAGTACCTTCATTTGATGATAGCCAGTGGATCACCACCACGCCTAAGAACTCTCCAAGTCCCAAGGTAGATCTTAGGTAGCCCCTAGCTACTGCATTATCTTAGGTCTCCAACATGATTAATGAACCCAAGGGTCACCGAGTCCAGGGTGGTTAGCCTTACAAGCTCTCCTATCTGACCTATTTCTTTCTTTTATCCTCCTTTCTCCATATCGTGAAAGGAGCCCTAAGGACCTACTAGATCACTTGGGGTCTCCTATTAGACCTTAAGATCCAAGTCTTTCTCTTTTAGACTCATAGCAGAGTCACTTAAATTTATTATGAAAACTTTAGTCTTCTTCTTAGATATTCCGGATCAATGTTAGCTCGTTAAAAATAAACTTTGAGCTTAAATAGGACATTTCGCATTCCTTTAGGATTGTTATGTGAATTGTCCATTTCATCCTTCATTATAGTGTCCATTATATCTCTAATTAGATTTAATTTAGATCACTGCATAAGGTTTATAGAGCTAATAATTCAAAATTTTACCAACATAGGCTTAATGGCCTTAAAACCCAACTCATCACTCCTTTATCACCATGGGATCTCAATTACAAGATAAGCTAACTTGTAAGGGGGGTACATTAGGAACATAAGATCCTTCATCAAAACCAAAGTATGCCTTCACTGAAAAAAAATCCCATGCACATTTTTCCACCTATCTCAACATGAATATTTGCATAAAAGATATAGTAATGTTGTGGCTACCTTTGAGGGAATTCCAATCTTCCATGGAACAGAGAGAGGAAGGAGAAAGAGCCCTTACCTAATCCTTGAATCGCAATTTAGTCCCAACCTCCTTCACCCTCGTCTCCTCCCCTCTAACGAAGTCGCAACCGTGGGGCTTCACCTTGCAGCAATGGGAGTCCCTTTCCACCCCCCATTCTCCTCTAGCAACACATGGTAGCAGTAGCAAAAGTAAGATCAGTAGTCGTAGCACCAACGACAATAGTAGTAAGAACAAGAGCAATAGCCACAACACCAATGGAGGCAGCAGCAAGAGCAGGAGCAGCAGGCACCAATGGCGACGGCAACAGCAGCAAACTAGAAGAGGAGAGTGCCCCCCTTTCCCTTCCACTTCTCATACCACAACCAGCAGTAGCAACAGCAGGAATAGTGGCAGTAGCAAGAGATAAGAATAGGAGAAGGGCATGGGGAGAAGTGGAGAAGGAGGAGAAGATGGTGCAAGTAGGGTTTCTTCCTCTCCCAAAACTCCCTGTTGACACCCACACACACACACACACCATTGGAAAGGGGAGAAAATGTGGCTTCCTCTGGAATCCAATTTGGATTTAGGTGGTGGAGAAAAAAAAAGACAAAGAAACTTTTTCCGCATGGCCCCCCTCAACTTCCAATCTTGATGACAAAGCAAGTCCTCCCCCTCCTAAAATTATCACGAGAAGCCTCTTTCCCACATTAGTTAAGGCCATGGGGGGCAGGACTAAAGTGAAGTAAAATCAAATCGAATAAAAAGGGGGAAAAATCCTATTCCTCAATGCATAGGGTTTTGATGGTTTAGGAAAATTTCAAAATTACGCGTAGATATTTCCAATCCTTTACATCTTAACCCCCTTAAAAGGATTTCATCCACGAAATCAGACATATCTCAGGCCCAAAAGATGTGGGGATACTTGATCCGCATCTCAGGCTTGGGTTCCCACGTGACCTCCTTGAACCTCTGGTTATGCCACAACACCTTAAATAGGGGGATAGTCTTATTGTGTAGTCTTTTCATTGCTTGGTCCAGGATCTGCATGAGCTATTCCTCATAACTAAGATTAGGCTTGATATGCAGGTCATCGTACCGTACCACATGGCTCTCGTATGAGACATACTTCCTCAATATGGATATGTGAAACACATCGTGCACGACCGATAAGTGTGGAGGCAAGGCTAGACAATTCTCCACAGAGCCGACTTACTCCAAGACCTCAAACGGACCCACATACCTGGGTCTCAACTTCCCTTTCAAGCCAAAATAATGGACACCCTTCATTGGTGACATGTGGAGAAACACCTTATCTCCAACCTGGATCTGCAGATCCTGTCGTCGACGATCATTATAACTTGTCTGTCTAGATCGAGATGCCAACAGCTTCCTCCTGTTGGAAGCGCTACCTTCTCTGACATCTGATAGATCAGTTCTGGGCCATGTACAAACTTCTCATCCGCTTCATCTCAGCAGCACGATGCAGGACATCTTCTGCCATACAAGACCTCAAAAGGTGCCATGCCAATGCTAGAGTGGTAACTATTGTTATAGGTGAATTTGGCAAATAGTAAATGATCTTCCCAAGATCCTTGCCACTCGAGCACACAGGATCTCAACAAATCTTCCAAAGTTGAATAGTTTGTTCTAATTGATCGTCGGTCTGAGGATGGTATGCTAAGCTAAACTTTAGCCTAATTCCCAAGGCATCTTGAAGTTGGTCCAAAAGTGTGATACGAACCTCAGATCCCTATTTGAGATGATATCCTTCGGAACCCCATGGAGCCTATTAATCTCCTGAACGTATATTTCAGCAACCTGACTTGGCCTATAGGTGATCTTGATGGCCACAAAATGGGTGGATTTAGTCAATTAGTCCACAATGACCCAAATTGCATCGTGCCTACAAGGAGTCCTCGACAATCCTACCACAAAGTCCATTGAAATATTTTCCCACTTACATCAGGTAAGGGAGAGGTTGCAACAGACCCGTAGGGCTTCTATGCTCAGTCTTAACTTACTGGCATATCAGACAGCTACTGGCATACCTCGCTATGTCACGCTTCTTGCCTTTCCACTAGAAGTCCCTCCGAATGTTTTTATACATGCGGGTACTACCTGGGTGCATCGTCAGCCTAGAATTATGCATTTCGCATAGTAGTCATCACTTAAAGGTTTCATTCTTAGGTACATAGTTGCTTTCAGAAATAGAGTGCTCCACCGAGCAAGGAGAAATCTGGTGATAGACCAAGCAAGACTCTATCCCAAATCCAACTCAACTTTGGATTAGTGAACTATGGCTCCTTGATTTCAATGATCAACTCAGGCTGCAATCTTCGTGACATCGTCAAGACATACAACAGATTCTGCCCCATGGCTAGCCTCCAACTACAAACCTCAGTAAGCCAATTCCACTCCTCTACTTGGACTCGGGCCACCATCGCCACCGAGTTTTGACTCAAGGCATCGACTACTACGTTGCCCTTGCCTAGATGGTAAAGGATCATGCAATCATAATCCTTCAATAGATCCATCCAATGGCATTGTCTCATATTTTGGTACCTTCTGAGAGAAGATATACTTGAGGCTCTTATGGTCGATGAAGATGTCAAACGTTTCGCCATACAAGTAATGCCTTCAAACCATGAGAGCAAACACCATAGCCGCTAACTCCAAATCATGAATCAGGTAATTCCTCTCCTGATCTTGCAGTTGTTAGGAAGCATAGACGATAACCCTATCATTTTGCATTAGAACACATCCGAGCCTAAGGTAAGAAGTGTCACAATAAACTATAGATCCACCACTTCCAGATGGAAGAGACAAGATCGGCATTGATGTCAATCTCTGCTTCAGCTCTTGGAAGCTTCATTCACACTCCAGAGTCCACATGAAATTGACTCCTTTCTTAGTCAAGCTTGTCAATGGCACCGCAATCTTGGAGAAGTCTTGAATGAAACATCGCTAATATCCTGCCAATCCAGGTTGTGGATATTGGTCACAGACCTAGGTTGAGACCATCTCAATACCGACTCCACTTTGGTTTGATCCACTGACACACCCCTGTCGTTGATGATGTGGCCCAAAAGTGCAACTTCTGTCAACTAAAATTCACACTTGTTGAACTTGGCAAAAAGTTGTTTATGTCGTAGGGTATCCAACACTACTCTCAAGTGTTCTGCATGCTGATCCGTACTCTGCAAGTAGATCAAAACAACGCCAATAAATACTACAACGAATCGGTCCAAGAAGGGTTTGAACACCCGATACATCAGATCCATAAATATTGTAGGGCATTGGTTAGCCCAAATGGCATAGCCAAAAACTCATAATGCCCATAACAAGTCTGAAACTTGAATTTTGGAGCACCTTCCTCTCTAATTCTCAATTGATGATATCCTGACCTTAAGTCAAATTTTGAGAATACCACAGATCCCTGTTGCTAATCAAACACATCATCAATACAGGGTAACAGATACTTATTCTTAATTGTGACCTTGTTTAGATGCCTATAGTCAATGCAAAGTCTCATACTGCCGTCTTTCTTTTTCACAAATAGCACAGTAGCTCCTCACAACGACACGCGTGATCAAATGAACCCCTTGTCCAACAACTCCTATAGCTGGACCCTTACCTGCTTGAGTTCAGCTAGAGCCATCCTATAAGGCACTTTAGAAATCGGACCAGTTCTAAGCACCAGTTGAATCTCAAACTCAATTTCCCTATGTAAGGGAATCCCTAGCAACTCCTCGGGAAACACATCAGGGTATTCCCTAACTACGGGCACATCACGAATTCCAATCTTACCCTCTCTATCCATAACAACACATGCCAAGTACCCATCACACCCTTCTGTCAAAATTTTGCAACCTTTTAGTATCGACATTCTCTTAACAAGGTCACGATGACCTTGGATCTCAAATCAAAACTATCCTGGCAGCATAAAGATAGGTTTCTTCTCAAAACAGTCTGAAAGGACGTGATGTTCAGCCAACGAATCCATCCATCATATCAAGGACTATCAAGTCCACCAATAGGTCATAGCTAGCCACACGAACAAGGCAATTGGTAACCATTGCCTAGATACAAACAACTGCCTGCCAGGCCCACAGATTACATATGGAGTAGTAAAGGATAGTATGGGCCTGGCTAGTTTGACTACCAAGTTAGGTGATACAAGCGAATGTGTAGCCCCCAAGTCAATAAGAACACTAGCCAAGGTGTTATAGGTGAGAACCGTACCTCTGACCACGATGGCAGAAGCTTGAGCATCCTTTAGCATCTTGGCATTGACTTTCCCAATCACTTTATTCGCACTCGGTTGCCCCACTGATGTAGACACTAACCAAGTATTCAATGGGCACTCCTTTCGAAGATGTCCAGGTTGGTGGCATAAATAACATGATCGGGGCTACATGCTGATTGCACAACAATCATAGGTATTAATTAACCTAAATAATGTTAGAAACCTAGCTATTCTATAAATATTGCTTTCATAAGAAGCATATCATACATTGCATCATTTTATCTAGTTGTTCGTAGAATAATATGTGATTATCTTGATATTTGATGCTTTATTTATTTTGCAGGAAATAAGAAGACTAGAAGATAATCCTGGCATGAAATAAAGTGAGGTAGAGAAGATTGCTGATAGATAGAGAAGAATAAAGCATGGAATAAAAGGGTAGAAGATAGGAAAGAGAGAGTGAGAACTTGCATGAAATAAAGAAAAGAGAGAGATGGATAACGCTATCCCCAATGTTTGATACTAATCTCTAATTCCTATTTTGGAGCTAGAGGCCCTATCATACCTCCTTTGACTTAAAAAACCTACCATACACCCTAGGAATCTATACTAGAACCTAACCTAAAATAGGCTGAACCAACCTATTTAACCACCAGACCCACATATGTTGACCCACACAACACACCCCAAACCCACGCAAACACACCCACATACACACACACACAAACACAATACATGCAAGAAGACCTATTTCCCCTCTAACAAACCTCTCATCCCGTCAACCACATCCACTAACCATAACCATCCAAAATAATCCCTACATCACCTAAACTCAAATCCCATGTGCGCACACAAAAAACCCACCTATGTGTCCCTCCAAATCCCAATCCCTTGCACCATAACCCATCCACCTCCACCACACCTAATATTTCACACATCAAAACAAATCCCACGACCCTTACCTCCAATCCCATGCCACCTATGTAACTTTCCATCCTCTTATCTTTACTGAAACTCATACATTTCCCAACACCCAACGTAACCATATCTCCACATACTCCATGCATTTCCTACAACCATCATCGGAACCCATCATACCCCCTATGCAACGTCCACATACATAGCCTGACAAAAACTCAAATCCCACGCTCATGCACAACAACCTCATGTTAAATCCCATATCTCCTAACAACCGAACACCCAAAAATCCCAAACCTTCCCACCAAATCCCAAGCCTCAACGTAACCTATCCACCGCTCCTCACCCTATAAATGCCATGCCCCCCCCTAGATCCCCAAGAGACCTTCACCTTCTTCCTCCTCCAAGCCATCCACCAAGGTCATCCTTGGTGCACCATTACTGCCCTTCCACACCCTCCAAAGGACACCAAAGGCCACTCTTTGGTACCCTTTGTTCTAGTAGAACAAATTTAGATCATCTTCTCATTATCTTTTTCTGCATAATTTCTAGTAGTTCTAGTTCTAATAGTTTTATTCTAGTTGCTCTAGTTTAAGTGTTTTGATTTCCTTGTTAAACATTCAACTATGTGTAAGGAACTTTCATGATTGCTATTTAAATAAAATTTGATTTGCTTCATATCTATCTTGTGACTTGTTTCTAGTATCTAGTTAGAGTAAATCATTCTTTTCAAAAAAAAATCAAAAATCCTAAAAAAAAATTTGAAAAACAAAAGTTGAAAAAAAAATGTTATATAATATGCTTATATGGCAGTTCCTACACAAGTGAAAGATTACCTGCTTTATCAAAATGATCTTGATAGTATTTATGTTCTAAAAGAATATCATGACGAGCTCTACATGTACACATGCTACATATATCTTCATTATACGATGATTGTACATTTTGAAATTGCTACCAGAGGATTTGCAATGCAGGAAATCAGTCACATTTAGGTGTTTGGAGTTGAGTTTAATTTTAGGAGTCAAGTCAAGTTATTAATTTCAAAGTTGCATTTTCGCCTTCCTGAGTTCTATCGAGACTTATCAAATGTCGTTATATTTTATTTGTCGATGTATTTTAGCACTATTCTACAACAAAAATGTTAAAAAATGTGATTTTACACTGAACAAATTGGTGCCATTGCCGAGGAGGCACGACAATTTTTGAAATTGATATCTAACTTAGCTACATGTTGTATGTCTCTGTGAGCAAGAATTAAGCTAGTGTGAGTCTTCGCACACGTTGACCCATGATCAAGAAACAGGAGCACACACATTTTGCTGTGGAAATTTTATTTCAATTAATTAAAGAAAACAAAACAAGATCCATATATATATATATATATATCTTCAAGTTCTTAAGTCAGTCTGCAATTTGCTTTGTAAATTTAGTTTAGATTTTTGTTTTGAAAAAAGAAAGTGAAAATTTTCAAAAAGAATATATATCCTTTTGAGTAAAAAGGCTCTTTTTGTTTCAAGAACCTCTTGAAAGGCCTTTTTATTAAGTCTTGAAATTTGGCCAGCAGTAATCCAATGACTTGAAAATTATTTTGATAAATATTTACTGACTCAAAAATTTCAAAATTCATCTTGAACATAGATTTTCAAAACATCTCTTGAAAGCCACCTCTTATTTGATAAAATTTGTATTGTATGAATTTTAAAAATTCTTATAATGGACTAGGGTCAAACTAGATTGAAAATTGATTTTGTCTATCTTGCTAGATTTATTTTGGTCAATATATAAATATGATTGGAGTGAAAATTTAGGGGTTTAAAAGTTGTACAAATTAGCTTTAATTTAAATATTTTTCCTAAATTTTTGGATCTTGGTTGTTCCTGTTTCAAAGCGAAAAACTAACAAGAGGTCAATCTGCCTTATCTGACCCCCTGTCAGATAAAAATTAATATAAAATCACACAAAATAGTAAAAAGTCCAAAAAAATATTCTTTGGAAATATAATTTAAAAAAGACAATTTTTATTCAATTTGGATTCCATATTTTCTGTAAAGAATATTTTTAAGTTGTTGATTGATCTACTACTCGATTTCTACTAGAAGCTGCATAAACCCTAGGTGTAACTTTTAGGGATTTGATCAATTGTTGAGACCAATTAACTAGGTTTGGACTCAATTTTGTCCATTGCCTAGTGGGTGAGCCCAATTACTTGGTTGACCACCTAAACCACGTCATTTCAGAAAAATTTTTAGGCTATTAGGTCAACAAGTAGGAGTAGGGTTAATTGAAATCACAAATAAAATCTTATCCTAACCTACATTCATGTTTAACTACTGAGTAGTCTCAATTTCTTCAGCCAATCCTGGTGACCAAGCCTGTGGCATAGTACCAAATGGTCACATCTAAGTGATATTAAGGAACCGTAGGTGTAAGCCAAAGGAAGAACCTTCCTCTTAGTCCCCTCGTACTCAAACTGGCTAGGTTAACCAAAGAAATGGAGATTCCCTTTAGTTGGTTTACGATGAATACACTCCTATGTTTGAACGCTGAACAAAAAATCTGGTCATTATCTTTTAAGGACCACATCTGATTGCAAGGCCTTTGCCTTACTAGCTTGACTGCACCAACCCTTGTATTTGGTGTATGCAAGGGAGAAGGTCATTATGACCTGAGTTGTTTGGACCATGGGAGCTTAATCCAAGACAACATAGGCAACTCTTTGCATCACCTCCTTCCTCTTCACACCCATTACTTTGTTAGCCAAAATGGCTAACCCAAGTCCAAACCCTTGTCCCGAGGACTAAAACCCTATGGCCTATCTGGAGGCCAGTATCTTAGCATCTGAAGAGCGACACCAGTAGATCATAGATTGGATTTTGAACACTCTTGATAGAATGCAGCATCCACCATGAGGATAACAACTACGAGAATTCTATGATCTGGATGCACTAATCATGGCACCTCAGGCCCGAATTCCCGCAGGTGGAGATGCGTTTGAGCTTTAGCTGAATGTAATAAGTCTGATTCAGACTTATTTTCATGGTCACTCGAAGGATGATCCCTTCCAGCATATAGATGATCTGAGTCGAATTGCTGAAACAGTTCAGCCCAGAAATGTTGATTTAGGGATTGTTCTCATGAAGCTTTCCCCATTCTCGCTAAGGGATAAAGCTTCATATTGGTTCAAGACCATTGAGAAGCCAATTGGTACCTGGGGGGAATTCCTCCAAAAGCTCTTCCTAGTCGATCGTACAAATGCGATGAGGCAAGTAATCATTGTTGGTGCTAGAGCACCACGATCATTTGTTTTGATGATAACAAAACACGTGTTATTTAACATTTGCAATTTGAGTCCTAGATTTCAGGTCAATTGCAAATGAAGACGTGTTTAGACGTAACTCGAGCTCGCATCCAGGACGGATTGGAGGAGCTTGACGGAAAATAGAGGAGGTTCGCGTGGAGCGAAAGATTGGAGATGGAAGACAAGAAGAATAGGATAGATTCTTCTTTATCCTTTCATGTATCTCTTGTATTTATTTTCTTGCTCTTTATTTTCCTTAGACATTATGTTAAAGAGCCTCAAAGAACCCTAACAGTAGTCCTAGGAACACCTGCACAACCCTAGGATACGTAGGTTTTCTGTAGAACACTTAGAAAACCAATATAGGGTTAAAACTGACTTTCCAGACGTCTAATTCACGAATCAGACGTCTGATAAAGGATTTTAAGACGTCTGACTGTTGTTTCAGACGTCTGATAACTGTTAGGCTGGACATAGTTAGTTCTGTCTGATGAATTCAGACGTCCAGACCTTATACCAGACGTCTTAGGAGACGTCTGATGACTTTGCCAGACGTCCAGTTAGTGGACCGTTGGCTGGCTTAGAAGACACTCAAGAATATGACCGTTAGAGACTTATCAGACGTCCATAGGACTTCACAGACGTCTGATAAATGACCGTTTTGCCTCGGCTGACCCAAAATCTCTTCTCAGAGATTTTCTAGCCGTTGCAACGTTTGGAAATCAATTCCCACGGTAAAAGTAGGTTTCCAGACGTCCAGACTTAGTGCCAGACGTCCTCTATGTCGTCTGATGGACTTGTACAAAAACCCTGTTTAGATCTGATTCAAGTCAGGGAGAAACCCGCATAGAATCAGACGTCTGACCTTGGAATCAGACGTCTTAAAGTGGCCTTCCAGACGTCTGATGCCAGAGTTAGACGTCTGATAACCCTGTGAAGTGTAATCATTGTCCTGATTTCGGCCTGATTCTCTTGGGCCTTGCACCCAACGGCTATGGAAGCTTTTCCAAGCCTTCCAAAGCCTTCCTAAGGCCTCTATAAATAGAGGGGAGTCTTTGCAACTCAAAAATACACAAGATATACACTAAGAAAGACACAAGACACACTTAGCTATACACTCTCACACTCTTGTGTCCAAGAAGCTCTTGCTCTCTAAGCTCAAGTTCTACATCTTGAGAGCATCCAGCCGTTGCGCACCCGCTCTCCCGCCGTTGTCTACGAGAGCGAAGTTGCGCCTTCGCGTGGCTCATGCACCCGCGTCATCGTCGACGCACTCCTTGCAAAGGGGAGTTTCCTAAATCCTATAGAAGCTTAGGTTTATTACTTTGTTGGCTCTATAGGTTTGTTGTTTTATTTTACCTTTGTAATTTGGTTGGGTATTCGCTTTGCGAATTCCCGTCTCCTTCGTGGGACAAAATCCTTCTCGTGGAAAGAAGGGGTTGAGGAACGCTACCCTCGTACTTGTAGCGTGGTTGTATTGAGGTTGAATCACCCTCGTTCAAAGTGATTTGGTTAGTGGATTTGATCAACTTGGTTGATCGGAAAATCCTAACTCGAGAGGGTTAGGTGGTGGTTTTCACCCGGTTTGGGTTTCCACCTAAAAATCTTTGTGTACATTTTGTGATTGCCTACTTTTGTGAGATTGCTTTATATATATTCAATTCCGCAATTTTATTACGTCACCCCTCCTGGTAGGGACGAACCTTCAATTGGTATCAGAGCAGGTCTCGCATTTTCGGCGTTACAAACCGGCGAGGATCTAAACATGGAGGGAAGCTGTTCCACAAGTAGGATTTCCGAGGGGCAGTCCACAACCCGTCCGCCGTTCTTCGACGGGAGCAACTACCCCTACTGGAAGTTGCGGATGAAGACGTGGCTTCAAGCCACCGACTTCACAGTCTGGGCCATGTGCGAGACCCCCTTCGACATCCCAGAGAAACCCGCCAGAGGATACTCGCAGCAGCAGATCCGGGAGCTCTCTCTCAACGCGAAAACAATGAACGCGTTGTATTGCGCGCTCAGCTCGGAAGAATTCAACAGAATCTCGCAGTGCGCCACCGCATACGAGATTTGGCACACACTCGAGGTAACTCATGAAGGTACCTCTAAGGTAAAAACCTCAAAAATTAATTTACTTTCTCAAGAATTTGAATCTTTTTCAATGAAATCTAACGAGTCTTTAAGTGAGATGAACACTAGGTTCACTCTCATTGTAAATAACTTGAAAGCTTTAGGAAAGACTTTCATAAAGGGGGAGCTTCAAGGGAAGCTTCTTCGTTCCCTTGGACCGGAGTGGGAACAGAAAGTCACCGCCATCGAGGAGGTGAACGAAATGGAGGAACTCAACATGGAAGATCTCCTAGGTAATCTGATGGCCTACGGACTAAGTTGAAGCAGAAGAAGAAGGATACACCGGAGCCTAAACTAAAGAAGACTCTCGCCTTCAGAGCCGCGTCGGATAGCGAGGTAAGTTCCGACGACGAAGACTTTAGAATTTTACTTAAAAATTTTTCCAAGTTTTGTAGGGAATTAAATAAAGAGAAAAAGGAGAAGGAAAGCCCGAGACGTTGCTACCATTGCAACGAGAAAGGGCACCTACGACCAGAGTGCCCTCTTCTCAAAAAGGAGAAGAAAAAGGAAAAAGAAAAATCTAAGAAGAAGGCGTTCCAAGCCACTTGGGACGATTCCAGCTCGGAGGAAGAAGAAGAAGAAGAAACCGCTTGCTTTGGTTTCATGGCCAGAGGAAGCAATAGCGACAGCGAAAGCGGAAGCGACAGCGACAATGAGGTAAGTTATGATCTTCAAGAAGCTTTTAATGAACTTTTTGAGATTAGTAAATCACTTAGGGTAGAAAATAAAAGCATTAAAAAGAACCTTAGTTTTCTTAGAAATGAAAATGATAGGTTAGAAAAACAACTCAAGGATATAGAGACTAGTCCTAAGGATAATAACCTGTTATTAGAAAATCAAGACCTCATCAATGAAAATAATAAGTTGATTGAGGAAAATGATAGTCTTAAGTTAGAAATTTCTGATTTAAAGACTAAGATGAATACTATAGAAAGAGAAATTGCATGTCTTAGGGAAAGCTCTAACAAACTAATCAACAAAGTAGATGATTTATATAGCCCTAAGATTGAGAAAGGATCTCCATCAAGGAGACCCGCTAACAGATCCGGATTCAAGTCCACTTGGATACCGAAAAAAGAATTAGAATCTTGTTTTGTAGGGTTCAGGGATAATTACAACATAAGGGACTGGACCTACAAGCTCAAGGCTGGTCAACTTAAGTTGGGAGAACCAATGAGTAGACCAAGGAGGAGAAGAAGAAGACCGACGAGACGGCGAACAAACGACGGACCCGCCGCACGTCGACCACCAGATTGGAGACCGGCGCCGATCCCCGGGCCTCCAAGCTACGGATGGGAGCCCCATCCGATGTGGCATCCACCACCACCATTCGGGCCATTTTATTGGCCATGGTAGGTGAGGTAAAATTCTTAACCCTATCCTTTTTATAAGCATTTAGATAGGGGGAGTTAAAAATGATGAGCTTATTGTCAATTTTTAAGGGGGAGATACAAGTTAGCTAAATTTCCTTTAGTAAGGGGGAGAAAAATAGTAGCTATCTTGTTGTTATAAAAAGGGGGAGGACATTACCTTTGTTAAAAATAAATAGAAGAGCATGTTTAAGGGGGAGTAATAGAAAATTTAAAATTAATTAAACCTTTTTGATAATGTCAAAAAGGGGGAGGATTTTTTATGCATTATTATTTACGGTTTTGTCATCATCAAAAAGGGGGAGATTGTTGGTGCTAGAGCACCACGATCATTTGTTTTGATGATAACAAAACACGTGTTATTTAACATTTGCAATTTGAGTCCTAGATTTCAGGTCAATTGCAAATGAAGACGTGTTTAGACGTAACTCGAGCTCGCATCCAGGACGGATTGGAGGAGCTTGACGGAAAATAGAGGAGGTTTGCGTGGAGCGAAAGATTGGAGATGGAAGACAAGAAGAATAGGATAGATTCTTCTTTATCCTTTCATGTATCTCTTGTATTTATTTTCTTGCTCTTTATTTTCCTTAGACATTATGTTAAAGAGCCTCAAAGAACCCTAACAGTAGTCCTAGGAACACCTGCACAACCCTAGGATACGTAGGTTTTCTGTAGAACACTTAGAAAACCAATATAGGGTTAAAACTGACTTTCCAGACGTCTAATTCACGAATCAGACGTCTGATAAAGGATTTTAAGACGTCTGACTGTTGTTTCAGACGTCTGATAACTGTTAGGCTGGACATAGTTAGTTCTGTCTGATGAATTCAGACGTCCAGACCTTATACCAGACGTCTTAGGAGACGTCTGATGACTTTGCCAGACGTCCAGTTAGTGGACCGTTGGCTGGCTTAGAAGACACTCAAGAATATGACCGTTAGAGCCTTATCAGACGTCCATAGGACTTCACAGACGTCTGATAAATGACCGTTTTGCCTCGGCTGACCCAAAATCTCTTCTCAGAGATTTTCTAGCCGTTGCAACGTTTGGAAATCAATTCCCACGGTAAAAGTAGGTTTCCAGACGTCCAGACTTAGTGCCAGACGTCCTCTATGTCGTCTGATGGACTTGTACAAAAACCCTGTTTAGATCTGATTCAAGTCAGGGAGAAACCCGCATAGAATCAGACGTCTGACCTTGGAATCAGACGTCTTAAAGTGGCCTTCCAGACGTCTGATGCCAGAGTTAGACGTCTGATAACCCTGTGAAGTGTAATCATTGTCCTGATTTCGGCCTGATTCTCTTGGGCCTTGCACCCAACGGCTATGGAAGCTTTTCCAAGCCTTCCAAAGCCTTCCTAAGGCCTCTATAAATAGAGGGGAGTCTTTGCAACTCAAAAATACACAAGATATACACTAAGAAAGACACAAGACACACTTAGCTATACACTCTCACACTCTTGTGTCCAAGAAGCTCTTGCTCTCTAAGCTCAAGTTCTACATCTTGAGAGCATCCAGCCGTTGCGCACCCGCTCTCCCGCCGTTGTCTACGAGAGCGAAGTTGCGCCTTCGCGTGGCTCACGCACCCGCGTCATCGTCGACGCACTCCTTGCAAAGGGGAGTTTCCTAAATCCTATAGAAGCTTAGGTTTATTACTTTGTTGGCTCTATAGGTTTGTTGTTTTATTTTACCTTTGTAATTTGGTTGGGTATTCGCTTTGCGAATTCCCGTCTCCTTCGTGGGACAAAATCCTTCTCGTGGAAAGAAGGGGTTGAGGAACGCTACCCTCGTACTTGTAGCGTGGTTGTATTGAGGTTGAATCACCCTCGTTCAAAGTGATTCGGTTAGTGGATTTGATCAACTTGGTTGATCGGAAAATCCTAACTCGAGAGGGTTAGGTGGTGGTTTTCACCCGGTTTGGGTTTCCACCTAAAAATCTTTGTGTACATTTTGTGATTGCCTACTTTTGTGAGATTGCTTTATATATATTCAATTCCGCAATTTTATTACGTCACCCCTCCTGGTAGGGACGAACCTTCAATCATGACTTTTTCCCAGGGACCAGGGGCAAAGCTACACAATGCATGGGACCGATTTCATGACCTTCTCTGGAAGTGTCCCACCATGGTGTGCCCTAATGGCACCTTGCTCAAATCTTTTACCATGGTTTAGATGACACACATCAATATCTAGATGATGCATCTAGTGGCAGGAACTTCCTCGCTAAAGACAAAAACAACGCATTTGAGTTGTTCAAATCTTTAGCAGAGAACTCCATGATTGCCACCTCCATGAACCAATTCTAATGACCTGGAAGCAATGAGTTACTATCGGCGAGGCTCATGCAGAGTCAGCCAGAGCCAGCATGGACATTATCACCAAGAATCTGGACAAGGTGAACCTATTGGACAAGAAGATTGGCAAATTAATTCATTCTCGTCTAGGATATCCAGGAAATGCTGATGCATCTCACCCTTCTTTTGCATCCTGAGCCCCTCCCACTCAAGTACATATGCTCACTTGGGATGTATCCTCTCCTTCAACTCTTTTGCGGGATCCTGCATATTAAGAACTCGTGAATAATTTGGATCTAGCACCCTATGATCAGGGTTACGCATCTCATGATGATTACGATACGTATTCCCTTAACGAATATGTCTCAAACATCTTCGTAAGGGAATATACATCTCAAACATCTTCACCCTACGAAGATGTTAACACTATCCAAGTTTAAGGGCATAACAACCTATTTACTAGCTACTGCATAATGCTGCCACTCACCCTCCAAGGCAGGCTAACTCTTTGGAGGAGCTGAAAGAATCAATGTAGCAACAGAACCAAGAAAATTTGAAGATCATGAAAGCAATGGCTGACCAGATACAGAACCTCCAAAGTACACATAACCAGATGCTGTAGGAGAACAGACTACAAGGAGCCTTGCCTTCCTAGCCCATCCCAAACCTGAGATACGTGTAGAACTAGGGTGCTCCACCTAGGTTCCAAGCACCATAGGGACAAGCACACGCAATACTCCAAGCACCTTTTATACCACCTAATTATGCCCTGGATCAGCCTACTTTGTTGCTAAACCCAACCTATTCTACCCTGTCCTCCTTCCTCCTCTCTTCTTCCTCCATAGTTCCCTACCTCCAAACTCCATAGTTGTCCACCCTCCACCTTGGTGACTGGCCATCCTTTTCCTCTGACCACCTTCCAAGGCCACCAAGGGATCCTCTTTGGTGCCCTGTTTCTAGTGGCCTAGATTATAGTCTTCTCATTCCCTTTCTTCACTACATTTCTAGTAAATTTTCTAGTAGTTCTATTAGTAGTTCTAGTTGTTCTAGTAGTTCTTCTACATGTTCTAGTTATTTCATTAGTAGCAAGTTTTTTCTTTGAAGCTTTCAACTATGCATGATTTTTCATCTCCCTATTTCATTAATGAAAAGTTGATTAAGTTTTCTTATTATGGTCTCTAATTGTAGCTATTATTTACTTTCAAAAATCAAAAAAATCAAAAAAAATTCTATAAAAGAAAATCGAAAATATGTATATATGGCTGCTCTTGCTAGAATCGGGAATCTATTATCGACCAAAACTCTCTCGATACTACACATATAATCCATGAGTTTTCAGACGAGCACTATTTTTATACTTGCTATATCTATTAACATTATACTATGATTATGCATTTCAAGAGAGCAACGGGTGAGTTTATTGTTCAGGAAATCTGCCATCATTAGATATAGTTAGTTTTGCAAGCATGTAAATCAGAATCATTTTTGCATCGCACAGTCTCCCAGAGTTCGATTGGGACTCCTTCGAGTTTCATTACAAGTTTTGTTTAAGTCCAATTTCACATCTATACTATGACAAAAATAACCATTTCCTTAGCACTAACAAATGGCACCATTGCCAAGAACGAGACAGGAGCTTTTGAGTTATTTCAGGCCTTGGTGGAGAACTCTCTCAATGCTGCATTAATGAACCAATTCTCATGCCCTACCCAGCAACATGTATCAGTCCATGAGGTCCAGACTAAGTCAGCTCAGGCTTATATGGACATTATTATGAAAAAGTTGGATAGTATGGATCTCCTGCGTAAGAAGGTTGACGAGCTTTGTCAATCTTGTGTAGTGAGATCAGGGATTGCATCTTCTATGCCATCATCTATCCCATCTACTGCTCCATCCCGAGTACCTCCTACTAGACCTCATCTGTTTACTCAGGATGCATCTGTCTACTCCTTTGCTGCTTCTTCTTGGGCTCCTTCCTATAGGGAGCCTGTGAACAATCTTGAGTTGGTGTCTATTGACTAGGCAAACCTCTATAGAGATGATATGAGTCTTGACTCATATGATGTGTCATCTCAAGCATCTTTGGCCTACGAGGATGTCAACGCACTTCATGGTTATGGGCATAACAACCCATACTCTAAAATGTACAATCTTGGTTGGCACCAGCATCCTAATTTCTCTAAGGGTGGAAATCAACAAAGACCTACTCTTGCTCCTTAGCACCAACCCATGCAGTATGGGAACTCTGCACCTTCATTTCCTAGATAGCAACCAGTTCCATATAAACAACAGTCTCGATCCATATATCAGATTGCTCATGATACTGCACCTGACCCTCGTTTGAAATCTAGTGCATTGGAAGAGCTAATCTTGTCAGGGGCTCATCTTGGGAATCCTCCCAAGATTGGACTAGAGCAATCACAAATCTCATCCTCAATTTCAATAACTTCCCAAGTAAAAACTCACCTGGGTCCTTATCCTTAACATCCTAGAGCCAATCCAATAAATACTTGTTAAGATCGTAAATCATTTCAATCAAAGGCTCCAATTCTTTAGGGCAAGGTGTTGGCTGAGCTTCTAGAGATCGAATGGTATTCCTTAAGTTAGCCAACACCTTATCTTGGACCTGGTTAACCTGAACCAAATGGCTTGGTTCAGGGTTGGGTGGGTTTGGGTTTGGTGCAGGGGAGTAAACAAATCGAGGTTCTTGATACCTTCCTTTATAGTAGGTCATTTTGGGTTGTCCATAAGGAGGTGATGACTTATATGTAGTGTAATTTCGGGAAGGGTAAGGATCAGCATATCCTTCATGATTGTATAGTATATTAGGTTGTCCAAATGAGGGTGGTGACCTATAATCGATGTAGCTTGGAGAAGGATAAGAATCAAGATTATGGTATCCAAGGTTAGACCCTAAACACAGAGGTCCGGAACTATATCCTCAATCAAGATTATCCCAACTAGAAGATGGATGAGAATAAGTTTGGTTGGAATAATAATCATTTTGGGAATAAGCAGTGGTAGGAGGGTAAGAGTGGAAGTGCGAATAGGATGTGGAAGGATCCATGATAGAACGGGAGGAAGAAAGGCACCCTGCAATACAAACAATCAAACATGTCCTTAAGTGGGCTAGCCTAAAGATCTACAGACTCCCAGAACCCATCTTGAGATGAAGAAACGATTTAATTTACTTCTTTCCGGTCAATCTAACTAGTTAGAGGGAGGGACTAGGGAGAAAGTTCTTCCTTTGGCTTGCGCCTCCAGTTCCTAATGTACCCCCAAACCATGATCGTTTGATTCTGCTCCCCATGCTAGACATCAGATTGAACGGTAGAAACAGACTAATCAAAAATAATCTTGATCTAGGCTCCGAAGAGCGAGTCCAATCCTTAAGGCTAACGTCTACTCTATTTTAATTAAGTTTAGGATTAAATGTGCTTTGGAATGTGATGGGCCCTTTATCTAGGTTGTGCCCTTAATGATTGATTGATATGTGTGTGTGTGCACAACCAATGATTTTCAAGCAAGATTATTTTTGGATGTGGTGAATTTTAGGGTTTAAATCTTGCTTAGTAGCTTTTAGGATTCAACTTTAGGTATATTCAATCAAGTTTAGTTGGCACACCAGGTTTTGAAAGCACAAGTGATGATGCTTTCCTTTAAAGCTTAAAAGAATGTGGAGTGCTTGGTAAATCCCTAAAAGTTGAACTAATGTGGCAGCTACTTGATGAGTTATTTTTAGTTAAAGTGGTGCAGCCCAAACAACTCAAACAATTGGCCTGATGCACCACTTAATTAGACACACAAGTGATTTCCTAATCTAATTTCTACTCAATTATGTGTTGATGAGTGTACCGGTCCCAAAGATTGGGTTACCGGTTGAGTATGAAGAATCAGAAGAGGTTGTGTACCTCTGTGATATTTTTTAAAAAAAATTTTCTTTATATGCGGAGGGTGAGGCAGGTGGAGGTGACAACCAAATAATCAAAACTAACCTTAGTATTTATGCATGCTCCTAGGTTAATTAGGGTTTGTGTTATTAGGTGATGGAATGAAATCTAGTGGGTGGGGAGGTGGGGGTAAGCTTACGGACCCTTCAATAGTACTTTATTCTACCGCTTTTGCCCATCTTGAGAGAGTACCTGCAATCACAATAAGAAAGAAGAGAAGTGAGGTAAAAGATAAGTAAGGTGGGAAAACACAAAAAATCAAAGAGCATCACCTTCATAGCAACGACGCCAAAATGTTGAATGGATAATCCCGGCAACGGCGCCAAAATGTTGTAGCGGAATGATCCCCGGCAATGGCGCCAAAATGTTATGGTGAAAAAAATTGTTGCAAATAGAGTTGAGTTTTAAAAACCCATCATTGTAGCGCGATTTGCGAGAAAAATCGTCAATAAATAAATTTAACCAAAACTCGAAAGAAATTCTAGGTCGAACATAGGGAGGCGGACATTTGATTAAAAATCGCGTTTGTTTTATTTTCACGAAGCAGATTAACTGGTCAAATTGAATCTCAACTAACTATCTACTTAAAGAATAATGAATAGAAGAGACAGAGAGAATATTAAAAATAAAGACAAAATAGAGATAGAATAAACATGGATTTCATAATCAAGTGATGTTCATTACAACTAATCATTACACTAGAAAGTTGGAAAGATTACAACTAGAAAGCGGTAAATCTACTGTAGAAAGTAGTAAGGAGAAGGTGGAGAGAAGTTATCGTCCTCGACAACTATTTGGAGGATGAGCCATGTTGACAGAATGCTTAGACGAGGATGGTGAGATGTAGGATGAAGGAGAATGACGACGGACGACTGAGAATGTGGCAAGGGGACGTCGCAGCGAGATCCACTTCCCGAATGGCAGTGAGAAGACAATCGCAGAATGCTCCATGAATGAGATGAGAAAGTAGAAAAATTATATTTTTAACTCTAGAGGAGCATCCTTGGTTTGGGACAAGCTCTTAGAGCTTTGGAGGGAGTGAGAGAAGAGAGGAAGGGATGAAGAAGAAGTGGAGGTGGTAGGGCTATTTATAGGTGAAGAATGAAGGGGCAATTAGGTCATTTCATCTTAAAATATTAATGTTAGGGTCTTTAGTGACGGATTTATTCGTCACTAAAGCCATGAATGTGGGCTTACATGCAAGTGCGTGCTGCGGCTCCTCCTATCCCCGTGCACAAAATGCATGAGCACGTTTGTGTGCTCTTAGCCATTAGATTGCAAGATCGGACAGCTTAAAAGCCATCATGCCCGTGCCTTCATCGCGCCTCATCGCGCGCCTGCATGTGATCAGGCATTCAAACGTGCATTCGATCATGCGTGTGTGATACGCATGTAATTCCCTATGGGAGGGGGTGAGATATGCGTGACGTATAAAATGTAGAATTAAAATAAATAACAATCTAAAAAATAAGCATTCGCACAATGGCACAAGATTTTTAGGTAGAAACCCAAACCGGGAAAAAGCCACCACCCAACCCTTTCGAGTTAGGATTTCACGATCGACAAAGTCGATCAAATCCACTAAATGAACTACTTAAAAAGAGGGTAGTTCAACCTCAGTACAACCACGCTACTTTATACCCAAGGGTAGCGTACCTCAAAACCACCCCTCTTCACGAGGAGTATTTTTCCCCTCGATGGAGATGGGAATTTGCAAGGCGAATGCCCAACGCAAGCAAAGATAAAATACAACCTATAGAGCCACAAAGTATATGGTTAAATCTATCTACTATAGGTAAGGGAACTTCCCTTTGCTGGGAGTGCATTGACGTGATGATGTGGGTGCATGAACCACGCGGTGGCACTTCATCGCTCTCGTAATCACGGAGGGAGAGCAGGTACGCAACTAGAAGATAGCTCTCAAGATGTGGAATGGCGAAATGGAGAGAAAGAACTTCTCAAGATTAATTTGACACAAATGATATGGAAATGCTAATGCTTGGTGTGTCTAAGCAAGGCAAGGATCCTCCTCTATTTATAGAGGGCCTAAGAAGACTTTAGAAGGCCTTAGAAGGCTTCCATAGCCGTTGGGGTTGAGCCCCAAGCAAAATAGGCCGTAATTAGAATCATTTATGATTCTGACAAGGTCATCAGATGTCTGGTCTAGGCATCAGACGTCTGGAAAACAAGTTTAAGACATCTGGGAACTAAGTCAAACATCTAATTCTAGGCGAGCTTCCTTCCTGACTTTGATCAGACCTAAACAAGGTTCTAGTGTAAAGCCATCAGACGACATACAGGACGTCTGGCACTAGGTCTGGACGTCTAGAAACCTATTATACTACGGGAATGGATTCCCAAGATAGGTTAATGGCTAGAATATCTCACAAAGTGATTTTGGGTCAGTCGAGACAAAATAGTCACATATCAGATATCTGGGGTCTTCTACGGACATCTGATAGAAGCCTAACAGTTATTTTCCTCAACGTTTACTTTACTAGCCAATGTTCCACAAATTGGACGTCTGGCACAACCATCAGACGTCTTCTAAGATGTTTGGACTAAGGTCTGGATGTCTGATTTCAACAGACAAAACCTACTTAATCCAGTCTAAGTTATTGGACGTTTGAGTTAACAGTCAGACATCTTAAAAGTCACTATCAGACATCTGATTTCTAGATTAGACGTCTGATTAGGCTGTTAGAAGCCTATCTAGGTTTCTTATGTTTTCTACGGAAAACCTAAGTATCCTAGGATTGTGCAAGTGTTCCTAGGACTACTTTAAGGGTTCTTTGAGGCTCATTAACATAAGATCTAAGAAATAAAGAGCAAAAATAAAGTACAAAATATAATAAAGGAAATCTATCCTATTCTTCATCTCCATCCTTCTTCAAGCTTTCGCTCCTCGCAAAACTCCTCCTCCTCTGTCAAGCTATTCCAATCCGCCATGGATGCAATCTCGAACTCCGTCTAAACACGTCTCCATTTGCAAATTGACCTAAAAACTAGGACTCAAAAGCAAATGTTAAATAACGAGTGTTTTGTTATCATCAAAATAAATGATCGTGGTGCTCTAGCACCAACAATACGCTTTGGTGATGCCACATCACCGCTCTTTGCCCACACGATCGCCATCCGACTCTTGTATCGAGCCGCGCCTTGCACTTATGCTCGATTTGAGTCACGCGGGTGATGAGAACCTCATTATGAGCCCTAACTAGCTCATTTTGACCTGAGAAAGTAAACAAAATCTCCTATATAACATAAAGGAAGGCATAATTCAGGAGATTACTATTCTGAGAAGGAAATATGAACTAAAGGGTAAAACTGCAATTTTACCATTGTAGTACATCAATGGGATTTCTCAAGGGCTAAACATAGGTCAATTGGACTTAACAAGAGGAAAAGTGGGATGGTTCAGTCAGAAAAGGATTATTGTGAGATTTAAGAATTAAATGACATTCTGTAACCCTAAAACAAACCCACTTAATTTCACAAGGTTATGGTCAAGATAAAAAATAACTAAATTCTCTAAAATTTATGAAAAAATATCCCCTAAGGTTTAGAACCTTCAATTTGCCCTTTGGAACCTATTTTGACCTAGATTAGGTCCTAGCTCAGTATTTAACCTAATTTAAGTTTTTGTGCAAAATGTCCAGTCAAACGAGATCAAACCTAAAATCCAACTTGACCATTGGATTCCTTAGGTCCAAATTAGGTTTGTACCAAAATTTAGGCCTAGGGGAAGGTCATCTTGACCTACTTTGCAAAACGGTCCACCCAATTACATTCTAGCCACCTAACTTTTGAAAACCCCTATGCAGAGCCCCCTAACTTCCTCGCCACCCTTACATTCAGGTCCCTCTACCATTACAGCGGAGGAATCCCACTCTGGAAAGGATTTAAGGAGGATATCTCCTTGAATCCCCAGAGATCTCCTCCTAGATTTGGAAGGGAGATTCTCTGAGGATTTCTTCATCGTCTGAACGAAATCTCCAGATCAGATTTACACCCAATCTCTTGTGCAAACGCTCGAGAGATTTGGGTGTATTACGCACCTTCCTTCTCTGGCAAGGCCTTTAAGCTGGAACGCTTGCCTTCCAAGCACAAAGGATTTGACCAGCGGCTATAAAAGGACCCCCGGTCCTTTACGCATCTTCCAAGCTTTATTTGGTCGCAGATACCCTCTCAATTTCCTCCTTCCTTATCTCCGGTCAAACACCTGCAAGCTTCGGTGATCTCTCCTCCCTCCTCTCGTCACTCTACCACCATACCAGTGGCAGAGTTAGCTTCGTCTCATTCCTCCGTGTTGCACCGCACCAGTGCACGCCTCTCCGACCTCCTCCTCGTTGCTTTCATCCTCACCTCAGGGCTTTCTTCCCTGACGATGGCACATACATGTCGCTCGTCTCCTCTGCCTCCCCTTCGTCCAAATACCCACAGATAATTTCCTCTCCTCCCACTCTTCGTTTTCCCTCATTTAATTTCAGGAAATGCCCCTCAACTGCCACTGTCCACCTTCGTCTCCCTTATCTCCGGCCGACCACCAGCAAGGCACATCCACCGCTCCGCGCCTCCATATGCCTTGCTGCCAACCTCATCACCTTCGCCATCACCCACTGATCACTTTCCGTCCATCCACTGATTGCCACACACGCCCCACACTTCCACTGAACAAACCCACAAGCATAGTCACAGTCCGACCTAGACACGCATGACTAGGCCATTCTGTGCCACGCCAACCCTCGTCTCGCCTTCGCCGTGACACGGCGAAGCTTTCCCTATTATTTGACAGGGCCACAAGGCCGTCTTTGTGTCGTGCAAGTCTGAGCCCCCTTTCGCCATTAACGCTGAAGCAAGCTTGCTTGCTAAGAGCTCCATGCCGCGCGCTCCAAGCAAACGGGCTCCAGGCGACGCGCATTGAGTGTACGAATGTAACCAGCCTGAGAGCAGACTTCGCGAGACTCCCAACTACTCCAATTGCGTGGAACTCCCTCCTGCAGGCGCCAGTAGAAGCAGGTGGGACATTTAGTCCCACCTCGTAAACTCAGGGGTAAGCGGCGTAACTTAAATTAATTTTGTGTTTCCTGTTGGTTGCCTCAAGTGACATGGGGTGAGGTCCCACACCCTCACTCGACCATGCCTCGTTCGCAACCCCTACCCCTACGGACCTGGTACCCGACCCAATTACCTATCACTCCCCGCACACTACACCATGCCGGTGTGATTGGACCCGAGCATGCGAAACCTGACCCGATTACCCAGCTCTGGGAGAGCGTACCTAAGAGCGAAATAGAGAAAGAGATGCGAGGAGGGGTAGGGGTAGGTTTTGCTCTGTTGCGCTGTGCAGGAAAGAAAGAAGAATCTAAAGGCAGAAGAAGAGAAAGCTAAGAAGGAAGAAGAGGTGCAGTTGAAGAAGAAGACCAAGTGCAGAAGAGGAAGAGAAGAAGAAGAAGGCAGCTGCTGAAGGCAGGACTTGAAGGCAAAGCAAGCCAATGCTAAGGAGGTACTTAGTCGCAGAAGAAGAAAGAAGAGGAAGAAGAAAGAAGAAGAAGAGGCCAAAGAAGGCAAGGGCTGAAGAAAGAAAGGAGCGGCCAAGCAGAGAAAGAAGAAGAAGGAAAGACAAAGAAGAAAAGAAGAAAGAAGACCGAAGGCAGAAGAAGCATAGCCACAGAGAAAGAGAAAGAAGAGATAAAGAGAAGGCAAAAATCAAAAAGAGAAGGACAAGTCGAGCATTGTAGCAAAAACTTTTAAGATGTCTGATTTTTCATCAGACGCCCAATTTTTGAGCTTATCTCTACAATGACATTATTTTTACTTCTCAATTTTGATTGGATTGGTTATTGCTTTTTATTAAATTGAGAGTTGTGCTCTTAAATTTTTAAATACCCAATTGCTCCCTGTGTTCGACCTCGAATACCTTGGTTTTTAAGTTATAAATTCTTATTTATTTTCGTGGTGATTTCATCTATATTACAACGTAACATCCTTTTTAAAACCACGACTTCGCCTCATCAACATTTTGGCACAGTTGCCGGGGAGCAACGGGTATTTTAGAAACTTTGATCACAACCCCTGATTCAATACTGACTTAATTTCTCTCTTTTGCTATGTTTGTCTCACGGGGAAAGAAAAGGAAAGACAAGTAGCCGCACAACAACCACACCAAGGAACAGGTAAACTTTCATTAGCCCTCTCTCTTAATCCCCTCAAAGTCTGGAAAGGAAAAAAAAAATAAAGAAAAATTAATCTAGGGCTACCTGTTTCCATATTTAGTAATTCACCAAAGTTGTCTGATTTTCATTTCAACACATTTTTGAATTGCACATCCAATTAAGGTAACTAGGGCTAAAACCTTCTTGATTGAGCCCTAGAAACCAATTTTTGAGGCAACTAAATTGGACCAACTAGAGCCAACCTAAGGATTGCAAAGCTAGGGTTTTTAGAGACACATCTTCTCTTAAGCAAAGAAGAAAAAATTCAAAAGGAGGTGTGCCAAAGCCTTGTTTGAAAAGATCTATCCAAGAGAAACCCTAAGCAAATCAGGCTCTTAATCCATTTGAACCCTAAAAGCAAGGACCTAAAAGCTCTCAAAGGAACAAAGAGGTGAAGTTGATCCTTTGGGTCAATCAACCTTAAAATTAGGTCACTTTTTGCACTCAAAAGACTTAAAGTTCAAGTGGAACCCTAAGCACCTTGATCTTAACTAAAAAAGGTAGACTTAAGAGGTTAAGGTCCCCATTCTGGTCTACCCAGAATCTCTGTGACAAGAGAGGTCGGATGGGGGAAGCCCTGTAACTCGTGGGGATGCTCTACCATGTAGGGGTCTTTACGGGACTATCCCTCTCTGGCTGCCCAGGTACTTCTCAAGTGGATGACCTTTCTGACTAAGGGGTATCATTCGCCTCGAACCTCTATACTCACCCAACAATTTTTGGGTGTCTCGATTGGGTCCAGCACCTTCTAATCTCATCAGATCCTTCGGTGCATGTTTGGTAGGAGGTCTTTATGACCATCCTTAAGACCTCCTTTAGAAATTCACTCCCACCGAGGCCAAGCTTTGACGCCCTTGTTTGTGCAGCAACCCCACCACATAGATCTTTCCTCTGATTCAGAACCAAGTTCTCCTTCTTCCATCATGGCACAACCCATTGAAGAAGAGAACAACCTTGAGCACCAGCTTCAGCGCCTAAATGATCTCTTCCAAAACTTTGTAAACCCATCGCAGCATCCTATGATGCAAGATCACTATAATCCCGCTGCGGTGGCAATCAAGCCTCGAGTTCAAATCCGGCCTGGAGGTCTTGATTCCGAACTCAAGCCCAATATGGTTGATGCCATACCAAAATTCCATGGGCTTAACTCCGAGGATCCATTCCAGCACATTAAACAGCTCAAGCATCTGGCCCAGACCTTCGGGTTAGATGCACAAAACTGGGATATTCTGCTCATGAAGATGTTTTCTTTCTCCCTCATGGACAAGGCTACTCATTGGTATCAAGCTCAGACTCGTCCGATCAATAAATGGGATGAACTTCAGTCTAAATTTTTGAAGTTCTTTCCCGTTGGTCAGACAAATGCCTTTTGCCACTAGATCACTCATTTCACTCAACAAACGGGAGAACCTCTTCATGAGGCATGGGACCGATTCTTAGATCTCATGCGAATGTGCCCCCATCACAGTGTTCCTAAATGGGAATAAGTCTAGTCTTTTTACCAGGGACTCCGTGAAGACATTCGATTATTCGTCAATGCAACCTGCGGAGGAAACATCATGGGTCAACATGAGGACACGGTGTGGGAGATTCTTGAAAATATGTGTGGGAACTCTATCAATAATGACTCCATGGGCTTATTTGACCGGACGAATGCCCGCGCATCGACGAATCTTAGGGGAGCACAAGAGATACAGGACCTGTCCACACCGTTGACTTGGAATTGATGGTCAGTCGGTTGGACAAGGTCTCTATCATAGAGAAGAATGTGGACGAGTTGACCCGGCATCTGCAGCGAGCCACCACTGCGCAGAACTCTTTTGCACGGCTACCTCTTGTGAGGGAAACTGTGCGGAACATCTATCACCAATCTTCTCAGGGGATGGACCCGTATCCACCCCCGTCTGATTCTCGGACTGGAGGGACCTCCGATCCACTCTATTCTAGTTGGGGGAACTCTAAACCCTCATATTCTGACTTTCTTGAGGCTCCTCAGACCTGCAAGGACCTCAATGCCATCTAGAATGACCCATTCTCCAATACCTACAACCCTGGATGGCGAAATCATCCCAACTTCTAGTGGATGGGAAATTCTTAGACTCAAAGACCACCTTATCAACCCCGTCCACAAGCTCCTCATCCATATCAACCGCCCCAGCCTCGGCCCAATCCCACCTATCAATCTGGGCCAAACCAGGATCAAATGACTCTTATCCTTCAAGCACTGTCAGAAGACGAATGCGGCAATGCAAAAACAGCACAAGAATGAGATCACAGAGGTTCACAATCAACTTGCCTAGATGGCAAATTCCCGCCAACCTGGCACCCTTCCTTCGCAACCTCTACCAAACCCGAATAATGTGCCAACCCAGAGGTGTATTATGAACCCAAATCTAGGCAACGCACATATGATTTATCAGGCCCCTTCTGTTCCATCACCAGACGGGATGGAACCTTCGACATCTTATGTGGGACTTCAGCAGTAGCCACCCATTCTGCCAAACCCAAACCAAAACCAGGTAGGATTAAACTCCGTAACAACTCGTAGTGGTAAAGCAACCCAAGACCCACATTACCCAAACCACTCTAAAGCCGGTAGTAACCCAAGCCCTAGGATAGTTATCCAGGATACCCCTATCCCAGATCAAGAACCTAGACCTATTCTAGAGGAACCGACTAGGGTTCCATTTCCTGAGGCCTTGACCAAGGGAAAAAGGATAACCAAACCCATGGCTCTTGAGGAGGATCTAGTCAAGCTCTTTGAACAGGTCCAGATAAACATCCCCTTGATGGATGCAATCCGCCACATACCGGCTTACGCACGATTCCTGAAAGACGTGTGTACACCCAAGCGTAAGCCTCGAACGAAAAGTGGGAATCCGATCGTACTGTCAGAGCAAGCCAACTCTGCAATCTTAAGTAAACTCCCACCCAAGGCTAAAGACCCAGGAACTCCCCTAATTTCATGTAAAATTGGTGAAACCCAATTTGATAGAGCCTTGCTAGACCTAGGTGCCTCCATAAACCTAATACCTACATCCCTCCTTGACCACCTTGAAGAGTTTGAACTTAAACCAACTGAGGTGACATTGCAGTTAGTCGATCGATCCATCAAGTCACCTAAAGAAATACTCGAGGATGTCATTATTAGGGTACGAGATTTCTACTTCCCGATGGATTTCATAGTTCTGGATATGGATGCACCTAAGAACCCAAGGGATACACCAATTACATTAGGGAGACCTTTTTTGGCCACTGTTATGGCCAACATAAATTGTGAGGAGGGCCAAATAGAATTAAAATTTAGGAATCAAACTTTGAAGATTGACATCTTTAAGGCTCAACAAGGGATTAATTGCAAGGTTATAGAGCAAATATGTGATATCAAAGCCATGGTTGATGAATCGCATGTTGAGGACAACCTGATTATCCCCGATGAACCACCAGAAGATCAAAACCCGCAAATAGACGAGTTTGAATCTGATCTAGACACACCCATAACTCTGACCCTTGTCCCTGATACAGACCCTGAACCACTCGCTGCTGCTGATAATCCCGTCCTGGAACTCAAGCCCCTTCCTGAGCATCTAAAGCATGTCCTTTTGGGTTACAATCAGACGTTTCCTATGATTATCAACTCCCGACTCACACCTGACCAAGAATCCCGTCTGATTACTATTCTCTAGCAACATTGTAGAGCCATTGGATGGACTCTTGATGAATTGACTGGCATAAGGCCCTCGTATTGCACACATCGAATCTACACGGAAGAGGGCACACGACCTTCGCGAGAGATGTAGAGACGTTTAGACCCTAACCTGCAGGAGGTCATGAAAAAGGAGATCATCAAGTGGTTAGATGTAGGGATCATCTACCTGATCTCCGATAGTCACTGCATGAGTCCAATCCAGCTTGTGCCTAAGAAGGTCAAACTCACCATCATTACGACTGAAATCGGAGAGGTCATACCGATCCGAATAGCTAACTCATGGAGAGTCTGCATTCATTACAGAAGACTCAATTCCTCCACAAAGAAGGACCATTTCTCACTACCGTTTATTGATCGGATCCTTGAGAAACTAGCATGGAATAGGTTCTTCTGCCTTCTTGACAGTTACTCCAGTTATAACCAAGTGACAATCCATCTAGAGGATCAAGAAAAGACTACGTTCACCTGCCCCTTCAGGACGTACGCATTTCGAAGGATGCCATTCGGTCTCTGCAATGCACCCGTGACCTCACAGCGGTGCATGCTTGCCACATTCTCAGATATGGTAGGTGATTATCTGGAAGTCTTCATGGATGACTTTTTAGTTTTTGGAGCATCATTTGACGATTGCCTCCAGCACTTGGTCCAAATACTCAGGCGGTGCATCGATGTGAATTTGGTTCTTTCCTAGGAAAAGAGCCATTTCATGGTGCCTGAAGGAATCATCTTGGGACATCTAATTTCAGAGAAAGGCATCCAAGTCGATCGAACCACGGTTAACTTGATTTCCAAACTCCCTAAGCCTAGCTCGATTAAGGACATCCAATCTTTTCTGGGGCACATCAGTTTTTACCGTCGATTTATCCCTGATTTTTCAAAAATCGCGCGCCCCCTGACTACTCTTCTCTTCAAGGATATGCCTTCTGAAATCTCCAAGGAATGCACTCAGGTATTTGAGATCCTTCGTGACCCAGTTACCCAAGCCCCGATCCTACAATCCCCTGATTGGTCTCAACCCTTTGAGATCATGTGCTATGCATCCGACTTTGCTGTAGGAGCGATTTTGGGGCAAAAAATTGACAGGAAACCCGTGGTCATTTACTATGCTAACAAAATACTAGATGAGGCTCAGCGTAACTACACGGTTACTAAGAAAGAGTTACTGGCTGTAGTATTTGCCCTAGAAAAATTCATATCATACCTCCTGGGTTCCCGTGTTATCATCTACCCAGATCACACGGCTATGAGGCATTTCCTTGCAAAGAAGGATGCAAAACCTCGATTAATTCGATGGATCTTGCTGTTGCAAGAATTTAACCTCGAGATTCGTGACAAAGCAAGAAAACAGAACGTGGTAGCTGATCACTTATCCTGCCTTCCTTCTGAGATCATTGACCCTTCCGGACCCATCACAGAACACTTTCCTAATGAGCACCTCCTAACCATCGATACAAGGCTTCCATGGTTCGCGGACATAGTGAACTATTTGGCATCACATCAGATCCCGTCCGATTGGCCGAAGGCCAAGATGGACAAATTGCATTCCGATGCCAAGTATTACCTTTGGGAAGACCCGAATCTATTCTGCATTGCTGCTAATCAAATAATTTGATGATGTGTCGCAGAAGTAGAAATCAATGACATACTCTCTTTCTGCCATGACCAGGCATGAGGTGGGCATTTTTCAGGACACAAAACCACATCAAAAGTCCTCCAGTGTGGCTTTTACTAGCCTACAATTTTCAAGGATGCATACAATCACTGTAAGGCATGTACCCGTTGCCAAACCTTGGGCAACAAGAGCCATCGACACATGATGTCTTTACTTCCGATCCTGGTATGCGAGATTTTTGACATTTGGGGGATTGATTTTATGGGACCCTTCCCTATCTCAGATGGCTTCGGATACATCTTACTAGATGTTGACTATGTGTCCAAGTGGATCAAAGCCATTCCGACCCGAACCAACAACAACAAGGTTGTTATCAAATTTATTCATCAAAACATCTTCTCAAGGTTCAGGATTCCACGAGCAATAATTTCTCAAGGTTCATCAAAACATCAAACTCTCAGTTCAGGTCACTGATGACCAAATACGGGGTGTCGCATCGAATCTCTACTCCTTACCACCCCTAAACTAATGGTCTATCTGAGCTATCAAACTGGGAGATCAAAAAAATCCTCCAGGTTACTGTTCGACCTGATAGGAAGGATTGGTCATCCCAGCTTCCGGAAGCATTGTGGGCTTATAGGATCGCCCACAAGACCCAATTAGGTATGTCTCCCTTCAGACTGGTGTACGGGAAGGCATGTTACCTCCCCGTCGAATTAGAGCATAAAGCCTATTGGGCGGTATGGAATTGCAACTTAGATCTTTCTAAGCCTGGAACCCATAGAAGGCTTCAAATGAGCGAGATCGATGAATTACACCACGACGCGTATGAGAACTTGAGAATTTACAAAGAGCAGGTTAAAGCCTTTCACAAAAAACACATTTCTAGAAAGATCTTTCATCTTGGTCAAAAGGTTCTACTCTTTGATGCCCGACTCAAATTATTCCCAGGAAAGCTACGATCTAAGTGGATCGGACCCTACCTAGTCCGACGAATCTTTGGAAATGGAGCTATTGAGATCAGTCCAGTTAGCCACGATTCCAAACCCTTCATCGTGAACGGTCAGAGACTCAAACCGTTCATTGACACGACCAATACAAATTTGGCTAAGTCATCCTTTATCCTCCATTCTCCCTGAGCTCATTGCGCCCAACCGATGGCATAAAACTCAGCGCTTAACGGGAGGCAACCCGTCATTCTTTGAAAAACCCAAAATCTTTCCTAACATTTCTATGCTGAATTCATATTGCACTTTAGGGTTCATCCATTAGCACAACAGACTCCACCTCAGGTACCCATACCCGAGTCTAGAAATCGTTCGCAACAGTCACCTCAACCCGTTCGCTCACCCAACACCTATCCTAATGAATGAACTAAGCTGAATTCGAACCCACCTAATTTATAATGGGGACATACAAATCGAAGGCATGGGGGGGTATGAAAGTGCAAAATGCCATGAAAACTCATATCAAGAAAAGGTTTCAACAAAAAAAATTCACATATCACAAAAAACATAAAAAAATTGAAAAATCTGGAAAAAGAACAAAAAATTGAGGAGGGGGAAGAGAAAAATTTTTGGGCTGTACAAAATATGAGGAAAATAGCAAAATGCCAAAAAGGAGAACAAACTAAAAAAGAAAAAAGAATAGTCATTAGTAAAAGATTAAGGGATTAACTGAAGTTCTAGACCACATCAAGAAGAAAGAGAAAAATGAGAAAAAAAGTGCTAAGGAGACATAGAAAGAGATTAATAGGAATGCTGACTTTAGGCCTTTTGGGCTAGACTCTTAGGCTTAAAAATTCAAGTACCTGCTAAAATCTGAATATTCCTCAAGAGGTTGGCGAAAATGCGAAGCTTAAGTTTTTCGTCTAAGGCTTAGGGAGTATTCGGCCTCGTTAACTGACATTTGATTTGCAGGACTCAGTAACCTAAGCACCCAAATCCACACACAGTCTGGTTCAGTGTGCATAACTATCAAAATCACGCAAAAGCATTTTAACATTCTGGAAAAATTGCTTAGATTAGGAGCGGCCAATCAACACAAGTTGATTTGGACAAGTTCCTGGCGCGGAGAGGCGGGAAATTCCCCTTGAAGATGCGTAACAACATATCGTCTCCTTGGTGCTTGTCTCATAGGATATTTAAATATCCTACCGGGGACATGTAAGCACTCTGTTGGTTCAGATACCATGGGCGACATTATCACGAAATGTCGATTGCCAGGATCTGGATTCGACCACGGAATGCCATGGGCGGAATTATCTCGAAATCTCGAAAGCCAGGGTTCTGGGGGTTACCATGGGTGGTGCTATCACGAAGCATCGATTGCCAAGGACCTTTGAGGATTGATGATGGGGACGAGGAATCTGATACAGACTGTGTTGAGAAGCCAATCTGAAGCTAGAGATAAAAGAAAAGAGAGAGAAAGCTCTCCAAATAAATAAATCCTTTGTCTCTCTCTCTCTTACAAAATCGCACTGCGAACTGAACCAAGGCTAAAAATGTCTCAAGCACTGGTGCTTTAACCGCGGAGTCCAATGAACCCTAGGATAGTTTCTACGGGCCTTAAAAACCTCTGTAGAGGACTGAGGCAAAAGCGGGTCAGGTCCGGAATTTGGTTGGTACTTAAGTACCTCTAGGCCTATTGTTGGCATTCTGAACTAATCACAAAAGAAAAAGAAAAAGCACTTATCACAATTGGTAGAAGAAACTCATGGTCTAGAACAGATGTTAAAACCTCAAAATTTTGCTAAGGGACTAGCAAAAGCTAGGCATGGGGGTATGATGAGTACCTCATCATGAGCCCTAACTAGCTCATTTTGACCTGAGAAAGTAAACAAAAGCTCCTACATAACCTAAAGGAAGGCCTAATTCAAGAGATTACTGTTCTGGGAAGGAACTATGAATTAAAGGGTAAAACTGTAATTTTTCCATTGCAATACATCAACAAGATTTCTCAGGGGCTAAACATAGGTCAATTGGACTTAATAAGAGGAAAAGTGGGATGGTTCAGTTAGAAAAGGGTTATTGTGAAATTTAAGAATTAAATGACATTCTATAACCCTAAAACAAAATCACTTAATTTCACAAGGTTTTGGTCAAGATAAAAATCAAATAAACCCTATAAAATTCATGTAAAAATATCCCCTAGGGTTTAGAACCTTCAATTTGGCCTTTGGAACATATTTTGACCTAGATTGGGGTCTTAGCTCAGTATTTAACCTAATTTGGGTTTTTACATAAAATATCTGTCAAACGAGGTGAAACCTAAAATCCAACTTCACCATTGGATTCCTTAGGTCTAAATTAGGTTTTTACCAAAATTTTAACCGAAGGGAAGGTTATCTTGACCTACTTTGCAAAATGATCCACCTAATAACATTTTGGCCCCTAACTTTTGAAAACCCCTGTGCAGAGCCCCCTAACTTCCTCGCCACCCTTACATTCAGGTCCCTCTGCCATTATAGCGGAGGAATACCACTCCAACGAGGATTTGAGGAGGATATCTCCTCGAATCCTTAGAGATCACCTAGATTTGGAAGGGAGATTCTTTGAGGATTTCTCCATCATCTGAACGAGATCTCCAGATCAGATTTACACCCAATCTCTCATGCTAACGCTCGAGAGATTTGGGCATCTTACACACCTTCCTTCTCTGGCGAGGCCTTTGCGTTGGAAGGCTTGCCTTCCAAGCACAAAGGGTTCGACTAGCGGCTATAAAAGGACCCCCGATCCTTTACGCATCTTCCAAGCTTGATTTGGCCACAGATACCCTCTCAATTTCCTCCTTCCTTATCTCCGGTCAAATGCCCGCAAGCTCCAGCGATCTCTTCTCCCTCCTCTTGCCACTCTGCCACCATACTAGTGGTAGAGTTAGCTTCGTCTCGTTCCTATGCATTGCGCCGCACCAGCGCATGCCTCTCCGACCTCCTCCTCGTCGCCGTCGTCCTCACCTCAGGGCTTTCTTCCTCGGCGATGGCACATACGCGTCGCTCGTCTCCTCTACCTTCCCTTCATCCCAATACTTGCAGATAAGTTCCTGTCCTCCCACTCTTCATTTTCCCTCATTTAATTTCAGGAAATTGCCCTCAACTGCCACTGTCCACCTTCGTCTCCCTCATCTCCGGCCAACCACCGGCGAGGTGCATCTACCACTCCGCACCTGCACACGCCTCGCCACCAACCTCATCACCTTCGCCATCACCCACTAATCACTTTTCACCCATCCACTGACCACCACACATGCCCCACACTTCCATCGAACAAACCCACAAGCATGGTCACAGTCTGACCTAGGCATGCATGCCTAGGCTATTCTGCGCCACGCCAACCCCCACCTAACCTTCACCGTGACATGGAAAAGCTTTCCCTATTGTTTGAAAAGGCCGCAAGGCCGTCTTTGTGTTGCACAGGTTTGAAACCCCTTCCACCATTAACGCTGAAGCAAGCTTGCTTGCTAAGAGCTCCAGCCTGCACGCTCCAGGCATAAGGGCTCCAGGCGACGCGCGTTGAGTGTGCAAACGTAACCAGCCCCAGAGCAGACTTCGCGAGACTCCCAGCTACTCCAATTGCGTGGAACTCCCTCTTGCAGGCGCCAGCAGAAGCGGGTAGGTCATTTAGTCCCACCTCGTAAACTCAGGGGTAAGCGATGTAACTTAAATTGATTTTGTGTTTCCTGTTGGTTGCCTCAAGTGACACGGGGTAAGGTCCCTCACCCTCACTCGACCACGCCTCGTCCGTGACCCCTGCCCCCGCGTACCTGGCACCCGACCCGATTACCTAGCACTCCTCGTGCACTACACCACGCCGGTGTGCCTAGACCCGGGCAAGCGAAACTTGACCTGATTACCTAGCTCTAGGAGAGCATACCTAAGAGCGAAATGGAGAGAGAGAGATGCGGGGAGGGGTAGGGGTAGGTTTTGCTCCGTTGTGCTGTCCAGGAAAGAAAGAAGAATCTGAAGGCAGAAGAAGAGAAACCTAAGAAGGAAGAAGGGGAGCGACTGAAGAAGAAGACTAAGTGTAGAAGAGGAAGAAAAGAAGAAGAAGGAGGCAGCTGCTAAAGGCAGGACTTGAAGGCAAAGGAAGCCAAAGCTAAGGAGCGACTTAGCCGCAGAAGAAGAAAGAAGAGGAAGAAGAAAGAAGAAGAAGAAGCCAAAGAAGGCAAGGGCTGAAGAAAGAAAGAAGAAGGAGCAGCCAAGTAGAGATAGAAGAAGAAGGAAAGACAAAGAAGAAAAGAAGAAAGAAGACTAAAGGCAGAAGAAGCATAGCCATAGAGAAAGAGAGAGAAGATAGAAAGAGAAGGCAAAAATCAGAAACGGAAGGACAAGTTGAGCACTGTAGCAGAAACTTTTAAGATGTCTGATTTTTCATCAGACGTCCAATTTTTGAGCTTATCTCTCCAATGACATTTTTTTTACTTCTCAATTTTGATTAGATTGGTTATTGCTTTTTATTAAATTGAGAGTTGTGCTCTTAAGTTTTTAAATACCCAATTACTCCCCATTTTTGACCTCGGATACCTTGGTTTTCGAGTTATAAATTCTTATTTATTTTCGTGGCGATTTCATCTATACTACAACGTAACATCCTTTTTACAACCATGACTTCGCCTCGTCAACAGCGGGGCTTCAAACCCGTACCCTCCTCTCGTGTATTGAGCGCTCAACTGCTGAGCTACGCGGTCACTTGAGGCGCATTTAAGAATTAAGGCACGAGCATCCATGGCTATTGAATCAAAATCCAATGGCCTAGATCTGATGACCATTTGGGGAGAGAGTGTGAGCGGGTGTCCTTGGCCAGTATGGGCGGCTGAGATGGTGCCACATGGTGCCATCTTGGCCATTCATCTTTTGTGTGTTGTAAATGGTGCCATGGATGTCAGATTAGGCCGATTTTCACGTTGTTGGCCTACGTTTATTGATCTGAACCCATCCGTGTAGTTGGATTTGTCATCTAAAGTATGGATTTACACCATCTTAGCCTGTGACCTCCGATCTTTCTCAAACTATATCAGATGCTATGGAAGTCTAATCGAGGCAATTTTAGAGTCGTTGAACTCCAATCATCACCCTGATTAGATCTGTATAGTTGGATCTTCAATCTGAGGCCACAAAATGATATTTCCCTATTTCGTGACCACAAAAAGAGAAAATTAACCTAAAACTTATACAACCTAATCTAAATGCATGATGATGCATGTTATGCAATATTTATAATGTATGATGCAACTTTATGTTTAAGAACATGCAAAAATAGATGGTTTATGTGATGTAAATGTGTTTACATCACACTCTCACACACCCTCTTGCACAATTGCTGAGGCATGGTTGGAGGAGAGTCGTCGAATCGAGATCATGCGACCGAGGATGCACAGAGATTGTGCCTCTTAATAGTGTTGGATGGCACGTTGGATCGCGCATTCTTGCATGAGCGTATCTGCGAAGATCGGCGCTGCCACGTGGTGCCTTTACTGCCGCCTGATCGTCGTTGCACGGTTGTGAGCACATGAGGGGCACGCTTAAGCTGTGAGCGCACTATGCTAGGGTAACATGGCCACTTCTCGGCTGCTTGATTGTAATCGAGCGGTCGAATTTTGATTGAGCAGCGCTGAGGGGAGCTGTGGGTTGGGGATTGATCAAGCTCCCTTCGTTGCATGGTCGAATCCTTAACCACTACATTGTGGACGTGCTTTGTCGCGTGGACGTGCGAATGTCCAGGTGCTCTCGACCATTGGATCTCGATCCAATGGTTGAGATCTCATCAGGGGCTTCTCTCTTGTGGTGAGGCAGGGGTTGCAATTGATATTGGGTGGCTGTAATGGTGCCACGTGGCTCCATCGTGGTCGTCCATCTTCTTTGCTTTGTAGGTGGCACCACGGATGTCGAATTGGGTCGATTTCCATGTTATTGGGCTGCGATCATCGATCCGGATCCATTTGTGTGGTTGGATTTATCTTTTGAAGCTCTTAATTGCATCACCTAGCCCCTTGGTCGTTGATCTTCCTCAGATTGCATAAGGTGCTATAGAACTTCGATCAAGATGATTTCAGAGGCATTGGACTCTGATTGTTGTCCTGATTAGATCTGTATGGTTGGATCGTTAATCAGAGGCCTCGAAATAGTTCTTCTCTTCTGGCCATAAAAGGACACGAATTAGCCTAAACTTTATACAAACTATTCTAAATGCAGAATGATGCATGCTATGCAATATTTATATTATGAAATGCATATCTAAGCCTAGGAACATATATAAATAGGCATTTTAACCAAAATGGATGTGTCTACATCAGATATCATCAGCCTAGTTTGTTAGCTAATCCTGCCGAGAATGTTCCTTCCGCTCCTCCCCCACCTCATGAATAGTTTTTTGATGCAAAAGCTATTACATTGCATGGAACTACCACAAAAGATCCACCATATAGGTAGGCGGATCATGATTTATCGTGACCCCTTCCTCAGGATGGTTCTTCTTCCCACTCTTACTCTGATAAGAAACCACCTAAGGAAGATAAAGGAAAGAGACCGATGACTGAAGACCCTGAGATTCCTTTCTATTTCCCTAGAGCTATCATAGAGACTCATTAAGACAGAAAAGGGACCCAAGAATCATGAGGACATCGTGGCTCTGTTTAAAGAAGTGCATATTCTAGTTCCTCTTCTCAATGCCATAGATCACATTCCTGCTATTGCCAAGTTCTTCAAGGGCTACTATACCCTAAGGCGACAACAAAAGAAGGGAACAAAACCCACGGAGATTTTGTCTGAACAAGCTAGTGTGGTAACATTGAGTAACCTACCACCTAAGGAGAAGGATCCTGGTGTACCTTTGATCTCCTGGTTCTTCCAGGACTCACCATTTGACAGTGACCTTCTTGATCTGGGTTCCTTCATTAATTTAACTCCCGCTGCTATTTATGATCGATTTAGATTTGTGGAGTTGAAGCCCACCTCAATCACTATTCAGTTGGTGAACCAATCAGTGAAAATACTGAGGGAGTTGTTGAGGATGTCATTGTGAAAGTCCGTGGATTCTGTTATCCAATGGACTTCTTTATTCTTGATATAGAGGTTCCCGCTAATCTCCGCGATGCACCTATTATTCTAGGTCACCCATTCTTGACAACCACCAATGTGAACATCGACTGTGCATTCGAATGCATGGAGATTGCCTTGGGGAACAAGAGATTGAGACTGGACATATTCAAGGCATCCAAAAGCTTTGATTGTGATGATTATGAGGATGACGATAAAGAGTATTGCGGCAACATTAGGCTTGTCTGTAGTGACCCAATGTCTCATGCATCTTCATCTTCATCTTGATCAAGCGATCCAACTCCAGGGATTGAGACTTCTGATCTACACATTTCACCTATCCCCTCAGCTGATTGCTTAGGGTGTGTATCTGATTCCACCACCCTAGACTTAGTATATCCTGATACCTCTAGAGGACTTCATGGTTCTAACTCACTATTGTGTTCACAGACTAGTGTAGTTGGTATGGATAGACATAGTCCGTATGATAGGTATTCTTATGAGATTTTTGATCCACTGTTTCCCTCTCCAGCAATTTTCGATCATGCTATTGTTGCAACCACAACCACTCTTGCTGCGATGTTGAGTCTAATGATTCTGAGCATAATGATAATCAGTTATACTTCCCTGGTCCTTCCCTTTCCCTTCCTTATCATTCTACTACTGATTCTACATCTCCACCACCTATGCTCAAATTCAAGCCCTTACCTGATTCTCTTAAGTATGTGTTCTTGGGTAAGAATCAAACTTTCCCTATTATTATTAGCTCCTGCTTAACCCAAGAACAAGAGCTTAAATTGATTATTGTACTCCAAGATCATAGGGTAGCTATTGGGTGGAATATCTCTGATCTGCATGGTATTCACCTATCTTGCTGCACTCATCATATATATATATTGATGAGGGGGAGAAACCAATGCGACAACCTCAACAAAGACTAACTCCAAATATGATGGAGGTTGCCAAAAAGGAAATAACCAAATGGCTGGACACTAATATCATATACCCTATTTCAAACAACCAAAGGGTGAATCCGATACAGATTGTTCCTAAAAAGGTTGGACTCACTGTGATCAAGACCGAACAAGGCAAATAATGATTTGCTTGTAGATCGTAATGTATACTAGAGGGGAGGGGTGAATAGGATCGCCTTTTTCAAACAGTAAAAATAAAAATGAATTCACAACAAAGTAAAGCACAAGTTACACCTGGATTTAGAGTGGAAACCTAAACCAGGTGAAAACCACTACCTAAGCCTCTAAGCTTAGGATTTTCCTAACTTGTCAAGTGCTAGTCAATCTACTATCGTACACTTGAACGAGGGTGACACAACCTCTTTACAAAAACTTCTCTTTTTACCCTAAAGTGAAGCAAATAACAACAACACGGATCTTCCCAACAACTTGGGATCTGTTAATCAAAACAACAATGTAAAAGAACAATAAATATATATATGGAACCTTAATAAAAAATTAAACCAAAATTTCAGCAGAGGTTTGAAATGACATGCTTTGAATGACATATATAGCTAAGCGTAAAAACACTTGAAAGAAGCATGAATTTCCATTTGAGTTTCATTTTGAAGTTCCTTACAATAATATGCTAGACTCAAATAAAGTAAAAGACAGATCAGCAACCATCTGAACTTGATCCAAGAGAGAAGCTTTGATCTGAGATGGTCCTGAAATATTAGTGTAGCAGTAAACATAATTTCAGTACATCAAAATAGAGGTGCTTACATTCTCCCCCATTTTGATGACAACAAAATTATAATTATGAAATTGCAATAGTTATGCATAATTCTCCCCCTTTTTATTTCAGCAAAAGTAAAACATGCTACTATGTTTTTCATTTAACTCTCCCTTAATCTTGTAAATAAACCAACATAAATTTCAACATGCAATTACAAAGAGAGTAAAATATATCTGAGAGAGATAATATCCATGCGTATAACAATGATATAAAAGAGTCTAGAGAAGTAGAGTAGAAAATGAAATAGTTCAGAGAATATTAAGTTTTACAAATCAATGGAAGCTAAGCAAAACTAAAGCTAGTCATCTAATGATGCCATGAAGGCATCCATCATGCTTTGGAGGTCTGTATCCAACTCAAGATCCAGTGTATCTGATCTCTCTAAGGAGGCAGGCTGACCAAGAGATAGGAGGTGCTGAGCTGAGTGTCAGCTGCCTAGATATCCTACGAGGTGGTGTAACCTACTGGTCTGCTAGTGTTGCTACAGTGGTAGGAGGAGGAGGAGGAGGAGGTGCTGTTGATGATGGTGGCATGGTAGTAGATCAACGAGGTCATGGAGGTCGGTGAAGTTGCTGCTGAATGTCATGAATAGACTCTCCAAGTCTATCCAAGAACTGGCTTTAAGAATTTAGGTTGTCTGATACCTAATGTCGATGTCTCATCATCACCAAGTCTGTCTCTCTCTGCCAATGCATCATCAAAGAAATACCATTCATCACATCCTGTATACTGACAAAATCCTTGCCTGAAAGAGGTCTATCCAAAAGGTCCACTCCCGCTCGTAGAAGGACGAAGAGGGTCGCACTAGAGGAGGACAAGTCATTGTAAAGTGCTCATAAAGAGGGAAAGGAGGGACTAGTATAAGTGAGCTTGCTGCATCCTCACCACGGCAAGGAGGCGTTGAGCTACATCCTCACCACGAGCTCCTTGAGCTTGCTCCATCTTCGTATAAGTGAGCTTACAAAAAATGGAGACTCTAGTGATAAACTATTTATAATTAATATCCATGGAAACACTGAAATGTAAAAATATGTTGGAAAGAAGTCTCCCAAATTGGAAGGAATTGGTGGGTTGCTTGCTCATTAAATACGGAATCAAGTGATTCCAGTTAAACTGCTTATTCTTACGAAAGGCATAAAGGGTAATAAGCATAATTCCAGGGCAGTTTTCAAAAGACGTAGATTTGGACATAAAATTCCATAAGAAGACACGATTAAGAAATCTGGGTAGACAACAAAAATAAGGTGACTTGGCTAGACAACCCAAGTCAAAATGAGAGGGAGTGAGCAGGGTCTCCCTAATGGTATCTGTCTATGTCTGTTGGTGGAGCTCAAGTAAGGTAGGACCAACAAACGAACAACCAAGAATCTCTGAAAGAACATTTGCATTGACCAGATCTCTATGCCACAGACATTTGAGGTCAACTCAATGTTGAAGCCCTTACTGATGTTCTTCAAATTAGCATAAAATAGGTGACAGGCCATTAGGTCAACACCGAGTATGCAGCTGTTCTTAGAACCTACATAAAAGTTTCACTCAAAAAGGCATAAAATCTATTGATATGTAAATTTTTCGTGGATTCCGAGAAATATAGATTCAAAGTAGGCAAAATCTATTGGTCTAACAACGTGTGGTGAAAATTTGGAGAATAGAGAAAAACAATCGCAAGCGACCTCAATGCTGAAAAATCAGTCAAACGTATCATCATGATGAGCAGAAGAGGAGGCACATGCGTATTTTGGAGCCATTTTAGAGTATTTGAAAACACGTTGGTCGATCAAAAATTCAGATTGGTCCAAAAATAACCCAAATAGTTTCTGGAAAAATTGACTTTTGGTCAATCAACCAAGAAACTTAGTCGACCAAAAGTGGTCAGACGTGACAAAAATGAGATGTTAACAGATGATTTGCTCACTTATACTACACGATTTCACAAGCAATCACATGAGGAAGCAAGAGAAACATTAGACCATATCATAGCACATCTAATACTTAAGAAAAAAATCCAAATGCGATGGCTTTCAACTAAGTTTAGAGTGTACCATGACCGATCAAAGATTGGTTGATCAAAGGGAGGTCGACGAGGATGTGGAGGACGGTCGGTGAAAGGTGTGCATGGTTGGAGGTCGAGGTGGCGTGGAGGTGGTGCGAAGGTGGTGTTGAGCGAGGTGTTGCGATGCACGGAGGATGGACGAAGGCGGCATGGCTTCCTTGAGTAAGAGACGACGATGGTTGGAGGCAACATGAAGGTTGGTAGATCTCCATTGCCAGAGGAGGAGAGGTGGGGTCGGATGGGTATTTTTGTGTGGTGGTGGAGATAATGTGGGGACTAATCGGTGGGGTATAGGTGGTAGAAAAAATAGGTTTGATGGTAAAAACATGTGTTTTTATAGAAAAGATGTTTAGCAAAATAGGTAAAAACATTTTAGGAAGCTAATCACAGTTATTGAGGTCAGATAGGTAGATTAAGAGCGAGATTCGAGGTAAAAAGATCGCAATCTTGAAAAGTGAAACCGCCCAGTTTTGGTCGATCAAAAATAATTTTTGGTCGATCACAATAAGAAATAATCGATCAATTAAGTTAATTGGTCGATCAGAGTTGGAACAATTGGAGGAAAAATTCCTATCCAATCAGATTGGTCGATAAACAACTAAGTTAATCGATCAAAACTCAAATTTTTGGAGGGAAATTTCCCACCGAAGAATTTGGTCGATCAAACAAGGACTTTGATCAATCAAAATGTTTTGGTCGATCAATTTAAAAAATTGATCGATCAACAGTGTAAAACAGATCAATCAAATATATCAATTAAGTTCTTTTAGTCTTAATAAACCTAGTGAATGGAAAATTAGGTTGAACCATTCTTTTGGCAATGGTTTTGTGAAGATATCAGCTAATTGATTTTCTATTTAACCAAACTCTAGGTTAATTTCTCCTTTTAAGACATAGTCTCTTGAAAAGTGATGTCTAACATCAATATGTTTAGTCCTAGAATGTTGCACTGGATTCTTAGACAAGTTAATGGAACTACTGTTGCCACACAGTGTTTTGTTGTTTTTGTAGGATATGCCAAAATCTTGTAAGGTTTGTTTCATCCACAATAGTTGTGAACAAGCTAAAGATGTAGCTACATATTTTACTTCGATTGTTGAAAGTGAAACAGTGTTTTGTTTTCAAGAGAACCAAGAGACTAGGGAATTTCCGAGAAATTAACATGTTCTGCTAGTACTCTTTCTGTCAGTAAATCTACTCGCATAATCAGCATCACAAAAGGAATATAATTCCAATGTGTTTGACTTTAGATAGAAAAGTACTAGGTCTTGTGTGTTGTTTAAGTATCTAAGTATTCTTTTAACAACATTTAAATGTGTTTCTTTAGGGTTTACTTGAAAGCAAGCACATAAATAAATGCAATAGAGAATATCAGGTCTACTAGCAGTCAAGTATAATAATGATCCTATCATGCTTCTATATAATTTCTGATTTACAAATTTACCTGTTTCGTCAAATTTTAATTGTGTAGAATCTGCCATAGGTGTGTCTTTACCCTTCACTTTGTCCATAGAGAATTTCTTCAATATCTTCGTGGTGTATTTTGTTTGAGATATGCAGATTTCAGAGGATAGTTGGTTAATTTGAAGTCCGAGAAAGAATCGAGGTTCTCCCATCATGCTCATTTCAAATTGATCCTGCATCACCTTTGCAAATTCTTGGCATAACAAATCATTAGTAGCAGCGAAAATGATATCATCAACATATATTTGTATTATTAAGAGATCATGTTCTTGTCTTTTTGTAAATAAGGTTGGATCTATTTTACCAATTTTAAGCTCATTTTCAATTAGATAAGATTTTAATCTATTGTACCAAGCTCATGAAGCTAGTTTTAGGCCATATAATGCTTTATTTAGTTTGTATACAATGTCTAGATATTTAGCATCTTCAAAACCTGGAGGTTGTTTAACATAGACTTCCTCCTTGATGAATCCATTTAGAAAGGAACTTTTGATGTCCATCTGAAAAAGTTTGAATTTCATATGGGCGGCAAAGGCTAGTAGCATTCTAATGGATTCTAGGTGAGCTACAGTCGCATATGTTTCATCAAAATCTATTCCTTCTTCTTGATTATATCCTTGGGTCACAAGTCTAGCTTTATTTCTAACTACTTCTCCTGATTCATTGAGTTTATTCCTAAAGACCCACTTGGTTCCTATAATGGTCTGAGAGTCAGGCTTTGGAATAAGTTCCCATACATAATTTCTTTTGAATTGATTCAACTCATCTTCCATTGCTATAATCCAACAATTGTCAAAAAAGGCTTCCCTAACATTTTTGGGTTCTAATTGAGAAACAAATGCAATGAAAGCTAAAGTATTAAAAGAAGATCTAGTTTGAACTCCTTTAGACAATTCTCCTATCACTAATTCTTTTGGATGATCTTTCACATAGGAAATATCTCTGGGTAGTTCATCAGAAACATATTCTTCTGGAATGTTTGACGGGTCATCTATTAGATCATCATCATTATTTTTTGCAGAAGATTTAGGTTGAGCTAGTGTTTCATCAAATGATACATGCATAGCTTCCTCAACAACTGAATTCTTGCTAAGATCTCTATAGGATTTATTTATGGTTGAGTAACCTAAGAATATTCCTTTTGAGCTTTTAGCATCAAACTTATCAAGATTGTCCTTAGTGTTAGGTATAAAGCATTGACAACCAAATATTTTGAAGTAGCAAATTCTAGGTGTTCTTCTAGGATAGAGTTCAAAAGGTGTTTTGTTTTGGAATGGTTTAATCAGGGATCTATTTTGGATATAGCAATCAGTGTTTACAGCCTCTGCCCAAAAATATCGAGGTAGCTTTGACCCACAGCGCATTGTGCGAGCACACTCTTGCAAGATCCTATTTTTCCTTTCCACTACACCATTTTAAGGTGCGGCTCTAGGGAAAGCAAATTCATGTTTTGCCCCATATTGATCACAAAAATTAGAAAAAGATTCATTCTCAAATTCTCCGGTGTGATCACTTCTAATCCTAATCACTTCATATCCTTTTTCGTTTTGTAGTCTTCTAACTAGTTTGCTAAAGGCATCAATGATTAAGTCCTTACTTTTTAAGAATAATACCTAAGTAAATCTAAAAAAGTCATCAATTATGACTAGACAATATCTGCACCCGCTTAGCCTTTCGAATTTGGTTGGTCTGAATAAGTCTAAGTGAAGTAGCTCCAGAGGTTGTTAGGTGCTAACCATCCTTTTTGGTTTAAAATGATTTTTAGTTTGTTTACCAACTTAACAAGAATCGCAGACTTGGCTTTTCTTGAAGTTGATCTTTGGCAGGCCTTTAACAAGCTCATTTTTCACAAGTCTACTAATGTTTCCCATGTGAACATGACCTAGTCGTCTATGCCAAAGTGTTACCTCTTCATCAAATACGACAAGACATTCAAGACTGTCGTATTTGTTGAAGTTGATAGTATAGATATCTTTATGCCTGTTTACTTTGAGAAGAATTTGTTTCGATGTGAAAGTGATTTTATATCCTTTATTACATATTTGGCTTACACTTAGAAGGTTATGTTTTAATCCACTAACTAAGTGTGCATTATCAAAAGAGGTGGAAGAATTACCAATTTGGCAAGTACCAATAATATGGCCCTTGTGGTTGTTCCCAAATGTGACCTGATGGGAACACTATCATGAGCCATAACTAGCTCAGTTTGATCTGATTAAGTCAATAAAAGCTCCTACATATCTTTCAAAAGGTCTTAGGGGCACAAAACATTGATTTAAGAAGAAGATAAGAATACAAGGTTATTTATGTAAATTTACCATTCTATCACAAAAATAGAATAACCACAGGTTTTCTTAGGGTTGAATAAAGGTCAAATATACTTTAGAGTCTATTAAGGGGGTTCATACGAAACAAAATGGATTTTCATACGTTACAGGAATTAAATGACATCTAAAACCTTAAAAACAGACCCACTTAATTAACTAAGGTTTCAGTTAGGATAAAATTCTCCTTAAACCCTCTAAAAATTCATAGAAAAATATTCTCTAGGGTTTGGTACCTTCAATTTGACCATCAGGATCCATTTTGACCTAAAATAGAGCCACAGAAAGGCTTTTACCCAAATTTGGGTTTTTGCATAAATTACCCATTCAAATGAAGTCAAAACTAAAATCCAACTTTACCATTGGATTCCTTAGGTCCAAATTAGATTTGTATCAAAATTTAGGCCCAATCTAAGATTGTTTCGACTTAGTTTGCACTTTCGTCTGACTTTTTTTATTTCCAATAGCTCAGCTTTTGAATTCCTCACAAAAAGCCCCCAGCTTATTTGTATTCTTCACAAAAAGGTCCCTACCACCCTAGAATCCTAATCCTACAACTTCAGCGAGCTTCATTTGGCAAGATCTCTCTGATTTCTTGACGAATCCTTCTTAGATTTTAAATGGGAATTCAATAAGAAATTAGCTTCCTTTTTAGTCAGATCCGAAGTCCCAGAAATTGCCCAAATTCTCATGCAAATCCTTCAAAGGAGTGGGTTTCCAACTCCGGCAACCTTCCAAGGTTGAAAGCTTGGATTCTAAGCTTCAACTGCTCTCTACTGCCTATATAAGGACCTTAGGACCTTCCTGGCCTCTCCAAGCTAGATTTTGGCCGGAAATTCCCCACGTTCCTCCTTCCTACTCCGGTTGAAAGGCTCCTTGAGCTCCAGTGATTCCTCTCGACCTCCCTCGTCGTCCGCCTGCAATACTAGAGACAGATTCATCTTCTTCATCTTCCTCCGTGTCACGCCATACCAGCGGGCGTCTCTCCCTCCGTCTTCCTTGTCGTTTCCATCTCACCAAAGTCACCTGCTTCCCCGGCACTGACCACACTGCAATCGGCATCGCCTCTACTCCCCGTCATCTGCCAACCACCTAGATAAGTTCCCTAACTCCTCTACTTCATTCACACACCAACCACACTCCATTTCAATCACCATCTCCATTGTTCGCTCTCCATCTTCCACCTTGCCGGCGTACCTCCAGCGAGTTCGCACGGCCACTACGCTCCACCAAATTGGCAGCCACTTATCCCTACACCTCTGCCTCGATACCAGGAGAAAAAGCCCTAACTTAGTTAGGTCAATTGCCCCTCTTAACCACCCACTGAACAACCCACTATTCTCTGGCCTAATCTGCCTCTACCAGCCATCTCCAACCCCTCTCGCAGCACCCCACCACCACCAACGCCCTTGCCACATCTTTGCGATCCTAGTGAGCTACTCTGATAAGGCCACAAGGCCATACTTTGCATTTCAGGTTTGCTGACCAGTGCCGCCATTACTGCAAAATTCAAGCAAGCTTTGAGGCTTGCTTCCCAGTTGAAGGCCCCAGGTGCACCCTTCTGGAGACGTGGATACCTCCCAGGTCCATCTCCAGGCATCTAATTGGAAGCAGCATGCACTCCTTCAGCTCCAATTAGAAGACCACTACTGCTGCTAGCCGCACAAAGACAAGGGTGGGATTTAGTCCCACCTTGGAAGCACAGGAACTGCTGAAGTGACTTAAATTATTTTTCTCTCCGTGCTTTATTGCCTCCTAACACGAGGTGAGGTCCTATATCCTCACTCACCTGACCCGCCTAACCTGAGCACACCTCGGCTGGTACCCCATGCCTGCAGCCCTAGTCCTGGGTACGTGGATCCCTGAAACCCGATTACTCGAGCATCTGAGCTGATATTGAGAAAGAGAAGAAGAAGATAGAAAGATAGAGAGTGCAGGGGTAGGGGGTTTTGCTCTCTCCAGCACTTGTGCGACACTTAGTCATGAGGAGAAGAAGAAAGGAGATAGAGATGAAGAAGAGTAGAGAAAGAAGAGAAGAGTGCCCTCTTGGCACTGCAGCTTTGTCGTCTGATCTGTTTGACAGGGAGTGCACTGTGCACTTGGTTTGATTAGTTGATACTATTTGGATATTTGCTATTATTGTATAAGGGTAATTAGTGATTCAAATCACCATTTTACCCTATTATTTTTGCATGTTGATATTTGAATTCTTGACATATTATTCTGAATTAAGTTTTGGCTGAAATTGCTTATATATTGTGATCTTGAGATTGATATTTGCCACTTGCTCCCAGTGAACGATCTCGGACTTTAATTCGAGTATAAATATTATCTATTTTTTGTGCTAATTTGATCTATACTGCGACACAACAATTTTAAAACCTGTTTCAGAGCAACTACCATGACCATACCACCTTCCTGGTGGTGAAGTTGTAGGAATAGGTCTTCCTCCCCAGTCATGTGCTTTGAACATCCACTGTTGATGATCCATCTCCTTTCTTATCGTTCCTGTCATTGGTTTGCATTTGTGAGGTCTTGGTTTGGCTGATCTATAGAGTGGCTTCAATGTTCCATTGATTTGTTGATATGTCCGCTTCTTATAGTGTACTTGACCTACAAAACAGGATTGCAATAGTACTTTTGGTACCCATTTTTGTTTGGATCCACGGTGGTAAGATACTGCATATTTAGGTAAGCTAACTTGTTTTTTGTTTTGGCTAGAACTAGATGCTTCATGATTGTTTTTAGGTATGTAGCCTAACCCAAATTTTGTGGTGCTCTGGGTTTGTGTTCCTAATAGCTTATGCAAGTTTCTACTTCCCTTAGTGAATTTAGCCAAAACATTTAAGAGAATAGCATAATTTTCCTTTAATTTATCTATATCTACCTTTAAATTATCTATGTGTGATTTTAATGAGGTGATTTCATCAGATAACTCTTTATTTCGTTGAGTAAGCATATCTTTTTGTGCTCTTTCTTCCCCTACTGCTTTTGCTAGGTTTTTATTTTCTAATTTCAATGACTTAGCTATGTCATGCATCTCAAAAAAAGCTTCTAATAACTCATCCTGTGAGAAAGAGGTTACCTCATCTTCTAGAGCCATTAGTCATAAAGGAGCTTCTTCTTCAGAGGTTTCTTCTTCTTCTGAACTTGAGTCTAATTCATCCCAAGTTGTTGTGAAGGTCTTTTTCTTTCCTTCCTTTTCCGGGAAACTTGTTGAACGTCGGAGGACTACGCTATCGGAGTTGGTTTTGAAAACCTGTCGTTGTAGTTTGAATAGCGAAGAACTCAAGTTCAACAAATAAAATTTATACCCGAAAAGAAATCCTGGGTCGAACTCAGGGAGGCTACGTCGATCAAGAATCAGAATTATATTCTTTTTGTGTTTTTGTTTAAAAAGTGGAGTAATCACAATGAAATGAAATAACTATAGACAATAAGAGGGAGAGGGAGAGAGAGAGAAAGAGAAAACATCCACTTGAAGTTGTAAAATGTTCATACAACTAAGAAAGCGGGAAATTACACTAAAAAGCAGGAAAATTCTACTCTATAAAGCAAGAAAAAGGAATGGGAGAGAGAAGTTATCCTCCTCGACGATCGCTCGGAGGACGAGCCAAACGAGACAACACCTGGAAGACAAGGAACAGAGCGGAAGAAGGAGGTCGAAGTAGGAGGAACATGAATGAGGCAGCATGCCATCTTTGTCACAGGATCTACTTTTGGAATGGGAGCGAAAAATTGATTTTATCTTTTGAGGAGCATCCTAGATGTGAGACAAGCTTCTCTTGAGCTTTGGAGAGGGAGAGAAGAGAAGGAAGGGATGAGAAATTCATATAGAGGGGGTCTCCTTTTATAGTTGCAAGGAGTGGGGGCATTTTGGATATTTTAATTTGAAAATCATTAGTATAGGACCTTTAGTCACGGATAAATCCGTCACTAAATGCCTGAATGTGGCCTTCATGTTCGCGGACCGCACGCCACCTCGCCTCCACGTCCTTCAATGCACGACCATGTCCGCGTGCTCACAGCCATCCGATTAAGAGATCGGATGGCTTAAAACCACCTTCGCTTGCACCACATGCTCGCGTGTGATCATGCGTCAGCGCCGCGCATCTGATCGCACATGGGAGCCATCGATCACTCAGTGTCGCACAATCTTCATCGCACGGCTCCCCTCGCTCGCGCGCCCGCTCACCAGCTCTTCAATTTAAGGCGCAGCGGGCTCGAACGCGCAACTTGTGTCTTGCATAGCGTGCTCGACCGCTGTGCTATGCGAGGCTTTGTGTCGCGCAGAGGATTTTAGCGTACAGATTCATGGCCGTTGGATCGAGATCCAACAGTCCAGATCCGCTGCTCTCTTTCACTTGATGAAGATGAAGCGGCCGTTCAGATTGAATCCTGGTCGTTGGATCAAGATCTAATGGCTAGGATTGTGCGATAAAAATCCCTTAGAGGTGCAGCAGCAGTTTCTCGGGGCCGATTGGGCAGCTGGGATGGCGCTACGTGGCACCATCCTGGCCATCCATCTTCTAAGTGATGTAGATGGTGCCACAGGTATTGGATTAGATCAATTTTTGCGTCATTAGGCTGCGATCGTCGATCTGAATCCATCCGTACGGTTGAATTTGTCATCTGAGGTGCAGATTAACACCATATTGGCCCATGATCTTTAGGGTTCCTCGATCTCTATCTGGTGCTACGGATGTCTTATTAGGGCGATCTTGGAGTTGTTGAACTCCAAACGTCACCCTAATTAGATCTGCACTGTTGGAGCTTTGATCTAAGGCCCCAATAAAAAGTTGCCTTATCCCTGACCATAAAAAGGAGATAATCACTATACAATTTATACAACTTGGTCTAAATGCATGATTATGCATATTATGCACTATTTAGAATGTATGTGGCTAATGTGCCACTAAGAACATGCATTAATATACATTTTAGGTTAATCAGATGTATCCACATCATACCCCCATGCCTATCTTTTGCTAGTCTCTAGAAAAAACTACATGCTATTCATAAAAGAATTAGATTGGATTACTTGGGCATAAGTTATTTTCAACATTAAGAAACTTTTTACTCAGGATCTGAACTTTTAAAGACACAACAGCACTTGGGGATCTGCCAAAATGCAAAGCACCTCAAGCCCTCGCCTTATTCAAAGAAAATTCTCTCTCTCTTTCTTCTTTTCTAATTTTTTTGGATTTTTGAGTTTAGGGTTAAAGAGTAGCTTTCTATGGCCACTCAACTCACCTAAGATTTAATGAGAACCCTAAGTTCTAAGCATCTTATTGTGAATGTGATAGACTTGTTGATCGACAATTAGAACAAACTTCGGGTTTCTATGCCTCTAGGTGACCTTAAAAAGAGATTTCTACCTAAAGGTGTATCTTTACAACTGGTAGCTTTCTACCTACTTTTATTTTTATGGGGTCAACACAAGGGTAAATCCAGTGTATATCTCCCATGCTTATTCTACTTCTCTGCTTCTTCTTAAGTGTTTTGGGAATTTTTAGTGCATTTCTTGAGCTGGGTTCTGGACAACCAGTCAATGAGCTGTTACCACCGACAACTTGCTAGCCATACTCGTGCGGCGAAGTGTGACTTATTTCTTTTGTTTTCTTTTTTTTCTTTCTTTTCTCCTTTTTTGTTTTTTATCTTTTCTTTTAAGTAGGTGGCTTCCCTGGTCTAAGATTTACCTAAAGGCAGTGAGAAGAGAATGGTCTAGTGACTGGGCTCTAGACAACCTACTTATGGGTTGTTACCCATGATAACTTGTCAACCATATCACCTTAGAATGTTCATTAGCTACCTAATTTCCATTAAAATCGTCGATCAACAAGTCAATGAAAAGATAGTATGTAGATGCTTTAGACTTAAAGTTCCCTCAAATCAGAAGGCGAGTTGATAAGTCATGTACTTATCACCCAAACTTATTTAATCACATTACAATAGAATTCAAGATGGTGAGGACTCAAAAAATAAATCCACATTTTAATGGATACCCAGGCAGATTAAGCCCAAAGACCTGAAGGGTCGTTGTGTTCAGATCCTAATATAATATTTCCTAAGATTGAAAAGTCCTAATGTCCAAGTATTCCTTTCTAATTCATTTTTTTTTAATGTATATAAATAAAAGAAAATAAAATGAATCTACGGAGCTGATGAAATAATTCAGAGATGAATATCCACCCCCCATGCCTATATAATGCAATGTCCTTATTGTATTAAAAAGACATAAAACAGAGTGGAATAGAGTAGAAAGCACCTGAATTGCATGAACAACGGGTCCACTCTGAGATAAACAGAAACTATATACATGCTGAATTTAGTGCCTTCAGCTAGGCATACTATAGAAAGAAGAGAAATAAAGAATTCAGAAGTGCAAGTTAGAATCAGAATAAAAGGATTCACTATAAGACCTGCTAGCAGATGTCCACAGATGTGGACTAGATTGTGGTGTAGACCCATACCCCATGCTCAAGAATATGTAAGGCTTTGGATAAAAATTACCCAGAACCTAGAATCAGTATGCAAGTAGGGTTGGGCCTATGATTTATGAGGATGCAACCTAAGACCAAAAAGTCGGGTTATAGAGAATTCGATATCAAAAGGATAATCAATGAATATATGCTTGGGTTGTACATCCTCAGAACAAATGTCGTAAGGGTCCTGGTTTGATGGTTTCAGCTTAATTGGAACCCTTAGACTCAGTCTTCTACTTCCTCCGAAGTTTGCTTCCCAAATCAAAATTTCCTAGCTCCTATCCTCCTTCAGAATGTCAAATTCTGAGACCTCCTGCATATTAATCACCCCGTCTGAAATTTCCAAGTCTAAAAGATGTGGCTGAATCAGAATTAACTTGGATCTAGTTATCTCAAAAATAGAATCGTCAGTAAGCTCAATGGGGTGTAACTGACAATCAAGGCATTGGATTGAATCCTTCAGAAAATACGATTCAGCATCCGTCATGTGAGCCCCAATATGATCAGTTTTCTCAGTTATTGGGCCATCAAATGATCTATCAGATTCCCCAGGTCCAATCGTCTCATAGAAATCATGTTCTGTAAACTCACGTGAGACTTCGCAAATTGAATCTTCACCATCAGAATCAAAGAAATCAAAATCCGTATTAATGTACGTCCCAAAGTCATCTGTCACTTTCTAATTCATGGAGACATACGTTTTCTCGTACCCTAGCTCAAGGATCTCAGGTGAGGAAATCAGATCATCCTTAATTGGTTGCTCTAATTCAATCTGGTCAGCCTCGTAACATGTCCCCCCCAACAGGTACCTGAGCGGGTTCTGACATTGGCTCTCCTGAAAGGGGTTCATCCTGGGAATCATCCCACGATTAAACTAAAGCAACCACAAATCTCATTCTCAATTTTGCTAACTTCCCAAGTAGAAACTCACCCGGGTTCTTATCCTTAACATCCTGGAGTCAATCCAACAAATACTTGTTCAGATCATCAATCATTTCAATTAGGGGCTCCAATTCTTCGATGCAAGGTATTGGCTGAACTTTTAAAGATTGTATGGTATTCCTCAAGTTTGCCAAAACCTTATCTTGAACCTGGTTACCCTAAACCAAATAACTTGTTTCAGGGTTGAGCGGGTTTGGAATCAGTGCAGAAGAGTTAACGAATTGAGGTTCGAGATACCCTTCCTGATAATAGGTCATTTTGGATTGTTCAAAAGGTGGTGATGACCTAAAGGCAGTGTATTCAAAGGATGGGTAAGGATCAGTGCATCCTCCTTGATTGTAGATCGTATTAGGTTGTCCATGAAAGGGTGGCGATCAATAATCAACGTGGCTTTGAGAAGGGTAGAAATCACAATCATAGTGTTCAGGGTTAGACCCTAAAGATGGAGGTTCGAAACTATATCCCTAATCTAAATTATCCCAACTAAGAGATGGTTGATTACAGTACAAGTCGAGATAATCGTCATGTTGAGGATAAGACGTAATAGGAGGGTAAGATCGGTAATGCATATAAAATGTGGAATGATTCATGATAGATGGGAGGAAAAAAGGTGCCCTGCAATACAAATAATCAAACTTGTCCTTAACTAGGCTAGCATAAAGACCTACAGACTCCCAAAACCCATCTTGAGATAAAGAAACTATTTGATCTACTTATGTCCGTTCAATCCAACCAGTTAGAGGGAGGGACTGGGGAGAAGGTTCTTCCTTCGGCTTGCGCCTCCGATTCCTAGTGTACCCCCCAACCACGATCATTTGATTTTGCTCCCATAGCTAGACATCAGATTGAACAGTAGAAACAGACTAATTGAAAATAATCTCATTCTGGGCTCCGAAGAGCGAGTCGAATCCTTAAGGCTAACGTCTACTCTATTTTATTTAGAGCTAGGTTTGAATGTGCTTTGAAATGTGATGGGCCCTTTATCTGGGTTGTGCCCTTAATAATTAATTGATGTGTGTGTGTGTGTGCACAACCAATGGTTTTCAAGCAAGATTTTTTTTTTTTGATGCGGTGAATTTTAGGGTTCAAATCTTCCTTAGTAGCTTTTAGGATTCAACTTTAGGTATTTTCAATCAAGTTTTGTTGGCACACCAGGATTTGAAAGCACAGGTGAAGATGTTTTCCTTGGAATCTTAAAGAATGTGGAGTGACTGGTAAATCCCTAAGAGTTGAACCTATGTGGCAGCCACTTAATGAGTTGATTTTAGTTGAAGTGGTGTGGCCCAATCAACTCAAACAATTGGCCACAATTGCACCACTGAGTTAGGCACACAGAAATGATTAACCTAGAATGATTTCTACTCTTTTATGTGTTGAATTGTGTACCGGTTCCAAATATTAGAATCTGGTTGAGTAGAAGAAAATCAATTAGGTTAAGTGCCTTGAATGTGGGTGTATGTTGTGTATATGTTGAATTACCCCACAAAATTATCCTTTTGTTTTTCTTTATATGCGAGGGTGAAATGTGAGTGTGAGTGGAAACTCAAACAACCAAACTAATCCTAGGATTTATGCAAACACCTAGGTTAATTGGAATTTGAATTTAATGTGATGAAATGAAGTCTATGGAGGGGGAAGAATGGGGAGCACTTATAGTCATCTTCAATTATGTTAAGAACCATGTTATTAAGCCTTTTTAAGACATCCGTACTTTAGGTCAGACGTCTGGTAAGACATCTGGACTGAGGGTCAGACGTCTTGCAAGACATCTGGACTCATTCCCAGACATCTAAAAATCAAAATTTTCGTGAACGAGCTCGCGTCTGCGCGCGTGCTGCGCGTAGACAGTACACGTCCCTCGTTTCTCCTTCCTCTCTCTCCCTCCGCCCGACGAAAACCCTAACCCCACACCTTATATAAACCCCCTCCTATCTCTCACACCACCCCCACTTCCAGCCACTTCCTCTACCCTCCAGTGAGAGCAACCGAGAGAGAGCGGCGGAGAGAAGGAGCGTCGTGAGAGGAGAGGAGCAGCGTGAGAAGGAGAGGAGAGAAGGTTTGCGAGCTCACGTGGAAGCTCTCCGGTGAGCTCATGGCCGGTCGACGCGGGCGCAAGGCGGAGGATTGCATTGAGGAGGTCCTTCCCGACACTACTGCAACCGAGCAGGCGCACCACGACCACGTGCGGTGCAAGAAGGTAGAAGCAGGTTTTGGTTCTTGGATTTTCCCAAAATCAGACATCTAGGGTGACCGTTAGATGACGTTGCAGACGTCTGGAGGTGGTGCCAGACGTCTGAGGAGGAGGCTTCGCGAAGGTACATCTCCATTGCGGATACGACCATGCAGGCCGCTCTGCCGAGACACTATTCCTTACCTTTTATAGAAGATTTCGGTTGATTCGCGCAGGAGTTACTTCAGGAAGGCACAAGACACGCCCTCCCACGCACTTCAGACATCTGGGCGAGCCACCAGATGACAGGAAGCATTTCCAGACGTCCGAAGAGGTGGTCGGACATCTAGAATTGGGTCCAGACAGTCCAACGGAGTTCTTAGACGTCTGAGGAGTAGCGCAGGACTTGAGGTATGGCTCTGGGCTCTTTTAAGACGTCTGGAAGTTGTTCCAGACAGCTGATTTGAGTCAGAATCCTTGTTTTGACTTGTTTAGGGTCCGTTTGAGGTCCGATTTCTGCAATTAAGATACCGATGTTTCCCGTGTGATTTCCTCTACTTGTTGGAATACTTTCTATATTGTTCTGAGTATTCTCTTGTGATTGATCCTTGTGATAGGACCTTGTTCCATTGCGGGTTCAAGGCTTGCTGAGGCACGTGAGCCTGTCGTTCAAGCCCCCATTACTCCTAGGTTTACTGGTAGAGTGGCTTCCCCTTAATTTAATTGAAACTAAAATGCATGTGTGAAATGAATGATTAGAACCTAGGGTATGGCATGAATCCTAGGATGAGAAACACTTGAAATGTCAGTAATGGATGATTGAATTGCAGTCTTGAATCAGTAGATATATAACAATTGCATGTAAATAAATAATAGCTGCATTAGAGATGTAAAGCACTTATGCTAGCAAACTGTTGCATGTGGATTCCTGTCATTTATGTTAAATGACATACTATGAGCTGCATGTATGTAATTTGAAAATTGGAAGGTGAATGATGGAAACACGAGCTATCTGTGAATAAACTGAATATGGAATAGAATTACAATTTGCATGTGTATAACATGAGAATGGAAATAGAAATGATGAAACCTGGTATGAAATGGCCTGAGGAATATGAGCATGAACCCTACGAGGAATTAGGATATGAGCTCTTGGAAATAAATGGAATGAATCTGGGATTGCATTGGGAAGTGTACTGGCCCTTGAGTACATGGTACCAACGAGAGCGCATGTTACCTCTTAGTGTAGAGGGGAGCTAGCTGCCCTTGTGTTTGAACTCGAGGTTAGGATTGGCCACTTTGCACCGACTCGATGGCCCTCGTGTACACTATACCGGGGAGAGCTACTAGTGTAGGGAGAGAGCTAGCCACCCCATGGGGCCTAGGGTTCAGCTAGCCGCCCTACATCGACTTGTTAGGCCTGCTGGGCAAACCAGGGTAGTCAGGCGAAGGTGCGTGGACTGTAGAGGGGCGAGACCCCTATTTGGTTCTTAGGGGTTAGACCCCTGTTACTGAGAGGGCTATGCCCTATACTGGTTCCGTGCTGTACTTTGTGCGCACACGCTAACGGAAACGACTGACCGCGTGCCAATGCAGGGTAGCTACCCGTGTGCTTATCGCACATACTGTAGTCACTGGTTCATCTGTCTGTGACGTTGGGGCGGTTGACTGGGTGTAGGACCACCATGGGGACTCTCCCAGCCAGGAGAGCACCACGTGCGACTTCTACTCTTCGGAAAAGACTGCAATCAAGATCGTTCCCACGAGGAACATTCGAGATCAAGAAAGAGACCTGATAATTAAACCAAGTGGTGAAAGATAGAATAATTAGTTAAAGAAAGAAATAAATTGGAAAACAACAGCTACCTGTCCACCTTTACTGCTTTAGTAGTTGGTTGTCACTCTACTCAGCGTTCGCTGACGTTTTGGACTCATAACCCTTTTCAGGTCCAGGTGTTGAGTAGCCAGAGCCTACGGCTGCAGAGGGTGCTGGGCCCAGTAGAGCCCAGTAGTTGTAGCTCTTTTGTACTCATTTGTAGTAGTGAGTAGCTTCTTGTACCTTTATATTATGTACTCTTTCGTTCAGGACTTTATATTTCTGTACCCGTTTACTTTTCTACTATTGTGGTGGTGTGTACTGTAGTAGTTTTACTTCTTTACTGCTGTACTTTTGTTACTGTTAGTTGCTTAGCATAGTGAATGTGGTTTACTTTACTGCTTTTTGGTTACTTCTCGTTGGACAACTAGGTCTTAGGATCAGTTGAGTCAGTACGATCTTGTGTCCTATAGGGATTCAGGAATCGGGTCATAACAAGATGGTATCAGAGCAAGGTCGTCCCGAGAAGTGAACCAACTAGCTGGAAAATAACCATTTCACGTGCTTGTAACTGGAGTAACCACCACAACATGCCCTTTTGACATCGTCCTAAGGTTCTTTCGCTGAAGTTCATTAGAATTGACATCTTCTGTTTTGTCTTATGCGTCTCCTTGCAGGAGATGCCTCGTCAAAGAATTCCCGAGATGGGCCGTGGACGTGGTCGTGGCGAGGCTGGAGGGGCAGACGTGTCGAGCTTGGAGTACGTGCTACCCCTTCTCTCCTCCTGAGCGTACAGTCTCAGGACCTCGTCCAATTGATCCGAGAGGTTGTTCGAGAAGAATTTCAGCTTCCACCCACTCCACCACCCCATCATCTCTCTTCCGAGGGTATGGCGAGGGAGTTTTTCATGGAACGACATTTTCACCGTCACACCAGGCGAGTCAGGAGAGCTCAAGGGAGGCACGCGACGCCTGCAGGAGAGCCGTCCCATTTTGCAGGGCCATCAGTAGCCTCTGGGGGCCCCCGACAGGGGCCAGCAGGGACCTACCGAGGAAGGGAGTCGAGTCCCCCTCTGTTACCAATGCGGCCAGCCGGGCCACTTCAGGAGAGATTGCCCGTCTAGGGCTAGAGCACAGCAGACGCCCATCGCATCGAGCGCTGGAGGCCGATCGGGTGGTCGTGGGTTCCAGGTGCATGAGGGAGGGCAGCCGTCACAAGGAGGATACTGGCCAGCTGTCACTAGCTTCGCCCCTGGTCTAGCTGTTTTGACCGCTCCCAGGACTGAGGGGTGTCGCGACGTCATGACTCACGGGGACGTCATAGCTTTAGTTTCTACGATGACAGGTATGGTTACAATGTTGGTCTTTTTGGAGTACGTATTTCTTGCTTCTAGTACGACATACTTTCTTGCTCCATAAGTTTATCGCTACTTTGGGGTCCGATAGCACTCCATTAGGGGATCCGTTGTGATCAGAGACCTAGGTGGGCAGTTGTTGTAGCTGGGAAGTTTAATACAGGCTGCGAGGTTAGTGTTGGGGGACACAACCTCCCTGCTAACCTAGTTGTGATACCGATGGAGGACTTTGGCGTGATTCTGGGGATGGATTAGCTGTCCGCTTACCACGCTTTGGTGGACGGGTCTGAGAGGAAGATTGTTTTCTTCACACCAGAGATACTTCTTTTGAGTTTCACAGACAACCAGGGGACGGAGGTTTCAGGTGCATTTCTACACTTCGGGCGGTGAGACTTTTGGGCCAAGGGTGTGAGGGCTTTCTGGCTTGTGTAGTGGCAGAGCCCAGCCCTGTGACAAACTTTCAGAGTATCCCGGTGGTCAGAGAGTACCCCGACGTGTTTCCAGAGGAGCTACCAGGACTACCGCCTGAGCGTGAGATCGAGTTTGAGATCTCACTGGTACCAGGGACCAACCCCTTTCTACAGCACCTTACATGATAGCACCACTGGAGCTGTGAGAGCTCAAGTCCCAGTTGTAGGACCTTCTAGAGAAGGGATTTGTAAGGCCCAGTGCATCTCTGTGGGAAGCCCCGGTATTATTTGTGAAGAAAAGGCATGGTACCCTACGCCTTTGTGTGGACTACAGACAGCTGAATAGGGTCACTGTCAAGAACAGGTATCCGCTGCCGAGGATTGACGACTTGTTTGACCAGTTGTGAGGTGCCATGGTATTCTACAAGATAGACTTGAGGTCTGGCTACCACCAGTTGAGGATCAAGGAGACCGACGTCTCCAAGACAGCTTTCCGCACCCAGTACGGACACTACAAGTTTTTGGTCATGCCGTTTGGGCTGACCAACACCCCGTTGCTTTCATGGACTTGATGAACTAGGTGTTCAGACCATATCTGGATCAGTTTGTGGTGGTATTTATCGAAGATGTGCTCATCTACTCTCGGGATCAGGCGCAGCACGGACAGCACTAGCGGATGGTTTTGGACACATTGAGACGACGTAGGTTGTAAGCCAAGTACAGTAAGTGCGAGTTCTGGTTGAGGGAGGTGACCTTTCTAGGTCATGTGATATCAGGGGATGGCTTGGCTATGGATCCAGCCAAGGTTGAGGCAGTGCTCAGGTGGGAGAGACCACGTACAGTGACAAAGATCCGCAGCTTCTTGGGACTGGCAGGCTACTACCGGCAGTTTATCAGGGGTTTCACGCAGATTGCATGTCCTATGACAGTTGACCCAGAAGGACGTGCCCTTTTCCTGGACAGACGCTTGTGAGGCGTGTTTTCAAGATCTGAAGGAGAGGCTGACTCTAGCTCCCATGCTTAACATTCCAGATAGCAGTGGAGGGTTCGTTGTGTACACGGATGCCTCTTTGCAGGGGTTAGGGGGTGTGCTCATGCAGCGGGGTCATGTTGTCGCTTATGCTTTGCAGCAACTGAAGCCCCATGAGCATAGCAACCCTACCCACGACCTAAAGCTCGTAGCTGTTGTCTTCGCACTGAAGACTTGGACGCACTTCCTGTACGGTGAGACTTTTGAGATTTTCATAGATCATAAGAGCCTCAGGTACTTGTATGATCAGAAGGAGCTTAACATGAGACAGAGACATTGGTTAGAGCTCCTGAAGGATTATGACTGCAACATTTCCTACCATCCAGAGAAGGCCAACGTCATGGTTGACGCCTTGAGCCGGAAGGCGCCTGCCCACTTGGCTAGTTTACAGGCACAGAGTTGGAGACTCATGGAGGAGATGGGCAGTTGGCGACCCCTAGAGTTACTGGGGCACTGTGGGGCAATGACGGTGACATGACAGATGAGGCCAGAGCTGATAGACCGCATCATCACAGGACAGATGACAGACCCTTACCTGCAGACGTTACATGATAGAGTACTGTCAGGGGACCCTGGAGACTTCTCCTTTATAGACGAGGTGTTGCACATAAGGGGACGTTTGTGCATTCCCCGGGACAAGGAGCTTTTGAGAGAGCTCCTGACTAAGGCACACGGTTCCAGGTGCACCATACATCTCGGGAACACAAAGATGTATCATGATCTGAGACGCGACTTTTAGTGGAGGGGAACAAAGCGGGATGTAGGTGAATTCGTACAACAGTGTTTGGTGTGCCAGCAGGTGAAGGCCGAGCATTAGAGGCTTGCAGGGCCGTTGTAGCCACTTCCAGTGCCAGAGTGGAAGTGGGAAAGCATCACCATGGACTTGGTGGTGGGCTTGCCCGTTACCTAGCGACGACACAACGCAGTCTGGGTGATTGTGGACAGACTGACGAATACGACATGTTTCTTGCCGATCCAAGTCACCTTGGGACCAGCACTGTTGGTAGAGAGGTATATCTACGATGTGGTATGTCTGCTCGGAGTTCCGCAGGAGATTGTATCCGACCGGGATACCCGCTTTACATCCCAGTTTTGGGCTGAGTTTCAGCAGGCTTTGGGGACACGGTTGAGGTTCAGTACGGCATACCACCCCAAACAGATGGACCGTCAGAGCACACAATACAAACGCTTGAGGACCTTTTGCATGCTTGTGTACTGGAATGGAGGGGATCTTGGGAGGAGCACTTGCCCCTACTGAAGTTTGCATATAATAACAGCTATCACTCGAGCATCGGCATGGCACCCTACGAGGCTCTGTACGGACGGAGGTGTACTACACCCTTGAGTTGGGTTGAGGTAGGGACCAAGTGGGAGGTTGGCCCCAGGCTGATCCGACAGAGTCAGGAGGTGATTGAGCAGATTCACAGGCGACTCCGCACTGTTAGGAGCAGACAGAAGAGCTATGCCAATCGGAAGCGTAGAGAGGTGCAGTTTGAGGTTGGGGATCACGTCTTCCTTCGTGTTTCGCCCATGAAGGGCCTGCAACATTTTGGGGTGAAAGGGAAGCTTGCGATAAGGTTTGTGGGGCCCTTTGAGGTCCTGGAGCAGATTGGACCCATTGCCTACAGGCTTGCCCTTCCTCCCTAGCTTTCTGGTGTACATGACGCGTTCCACATGTCCAACCTCAGGAAGTACATCACCGATCCCAGTCACATTCTGAGCCACGAGGGTGTCGAGGTGGGTGGCAACCAGACCTACCCCGAGCGACCAGTGCAAATACTAGATAGAGCCGTCCGGAGTTTGAGACGAAAGCAGGTACCCCTGGTGAAGGTCTTGCGGAGGAGCCAGAGGTACGAGGAGGCTACCTGGGAGCCTGAGGCAGCGATGCGAGAGCGGTACCTGGAGCTCTTTGAGGGTACATCTTTTCAAACCAGCTTCGATCCTCTTTGAGTTTGTTATGCGCATGTTGTTCTTTTTTCGCACCCTAGCTAGCTCAAGTTTCGAGGAAGAAACTTCTTTTGAGTTTATTATGTTGTTAAGACCCGTGTTATTAAGCCTTTTTAAGACATCCGTACCTTAGGTCAGACGTCTAGTAAGATGTCTGGACTGAGGGTCAGACGTCTTGCAAGACGTCTGGACTCATTCCCAGATGTCTGGACTCTTCCCAGACGTCCGTACTCTAGTAAGATGTACGAGCTCGCGTTTGCACGTGTGTTGCGCGCAGACAGTACACGTCCCTCGTTTCTCCTTCTCTCTCCCTCCACCTGATGAAAACCCTAACCCCACGCCTTATATAAACCCCCTCCTCTCTCTCACACCACCCCCACTTCCAGCCACTTCCTTCCTCTACCCTCCAGTGAGAGTAGCCGAGCGAGAGTGGTGGAGAGAAGGAGCGTCGTGAGAGGAGAGGAACAACATGAGAAGGAGAGGAGAGAAGGTTTGCGAGCTCACGTGGAAGCTCGCCGGTGAGCTCACGGCCAGTCGATGCGTGCGCAAGGCAGAGGAATGCATCGGGGAGGTCCTTCCCGACACTGCTGCAACCGGAGCAGCAAGCGAGCGGGCGCAGCGCAACTATGCATGGTGTGAGAAGGCGAAAGTAGGTTCTGGTTTTGGGATTTTTCTAGAATCAAACATCTGGGGTGACCGCCAGATGACGTTGCAGACATCTGGAGGTGGTGCCATACGTTTGAGGAGGAGGCTTCGGGAAGGTACGTCTCCTTTGTGGATACGGCCATGCAAGCCACTCCGCCGAGACACTGTTCCTTACTTCTTAAGAAGATTTCGGTTGATTCACGTAGGAGTTGCTTCAGGAAGGCGCGGGACATGCCCTCCCACGCACTTCAGACATCTGGGCGAGGCACCAGATGACGAGAAGCATTTCCAGACATCCGGAGAGGTGGGCGGACGTCTGGAACTAGGTACAGATGGTCCAGCGGAGTTCTTGGACGTCTGAGGAGTAGCGCAGGACTTGAGGTATGGCTCTGAACTCTTTTAAGACGTCTGGAAGTTGTTCTAGACGTCTGATTTGAGTCAGAATCCCTGTTTTGGCCCGTTTAGGGTCCATTTGAGGTCTAATTTTTGCAATTAAGATACCGATGTTTCCCGTGTGATTTCCTCTACTTGTTGGAATACTTTCTATACTGCTCTGATTATTCTCCTGTGATTGATCATTGTGGTAGGACCTTGTTCCGTTACGGGTTCAAGGCTTGCTAAGGCACGTGAGCCTGCCGTTCAAGCCCCCATTACTCCTAGGTTTACTGGTAGAGTGGCTTCCCCTTAATTCAATTGAAACTAAAATGCAAGTGTGAAATGAATGATTAGAACCTAGGGTATGGCATGATTCCTAGGATGAGAAACACTTGAAATGTTAGTAATGGATGATTGAATTGCAGTCTTGAATGAGTAGATAGATAACAATTGCATGTAAATAAATAACATCTGCCTTTGAGATGTAAAGCACTTGTGCTAGCAAACTGTTGCATGTGGATTCTTGTCGTTTACGTTAAATGACATACTATGTGCTGCATGTATGTAATTTGAAAATGGAAAGGTGAATGATGGAAACATGAGCTATCTGTGAATAAACTGAATATGGAATAGAATTACAATTTACATGTGTATAACCTGAGAATGGAAATAGAAATGATGAAACCTGGTATGAAATGGCCTGAGGAATATGAGCATGAACCCTACGAGGAATTAGGAGATGAGCTCCTGGAAATAAATGGAATGAATCTAGGATTGCATTGGGAAGTGTGCTGGCCCTTGAGTATGTGGTACCAAGGGGAGCACATGTTACCTCTTAGTGTAGAGGGGCGCTAACTGCCCTTGGGTTGGGACTCAGGGTTAGGATTGGCCACTTTGCACCGACTCAGTGGCCCTCGTGTACACTGTACCGGGGAGAGCTACTAGTGTAGGGAGAGATCTAGCCACCCCACGGGGCCTGGGGTTCAGCTAGCCGCCCTACACCGACTTGTTAGGCCCACTGAGCAAACCAGGGTAGTCAAGCGAGGGTGCACGGACTGTGTGCCAGTGTGGGGTAGCTACCGGTGCGCTTATCGCACGTGCCGTAGTCACCGTTACGTCTGTCCGTGACGTTGGGGTGGTTGACTGGGTGTAGGACAACCACGGGGGACTCTCCTGGCCAGGAGAGCACCATGTGCAACTTCTACTCTTCGGAAAAGACTGCAATCAAGATCGTTCCCACTAGGAACATTCAAGATCAAGAAAGAGACCTGATAATTAAACCAAGTGGTGAAAGATAAAATAATTAGTTAAAGAAAGAAAGAAATTGGAAAACAATAGCTACCTGTCCACCTTTACTGCTTTAGTAGTTGGTTGTCACTCTACTTAGTGTTCGCTGACGTTTTGTACTCATAACCCTTTTCAGGTCCAGGTGTTGAGCAGCCAGAGCCTAGAGCTGCAGAGGGTGCTGGGCTCAGTAGAGCCCAGTAGTTGTAGCTCTTTTGTACTCGTTTGTAGTAGTGAGTAGCTTCTTGTACCTTTATATTCTGTATTCTTTCGTTCAGCACTTTATATTTCTGTACCCGTTTACTTTTCTACTGTTGTGGTGGTGTGTACTGTAGTAGTTTTACTTCTTTACTGCTGTACTTTTATTACTGGTCGTTGCTTAGCATGGTGAATGTGGTTTACTTTACTACTTTTTGGTTACTTCTCGTTGGACGACTAGGTCTTGGGATCAGTCGAGTCAGTCCGGTCTCGTGTCCTGTAGGGATTCGGGAATCGAGTCGTAACAAACTACACTTTACTCCATTTTACCGCTTGACGATTCCTTGATAGAGGTCTCTACAAAGCAATAGACACGAGAGAAAGCAAGTTAGAAGATAGTAAAGTGCATGAAATGTGCAAAGAAGATTGGAAAATCGTTGCCTCCCCGGCAACGGTGCCAAAATGTTGAACATTGGAGGACTACGCTATCGGAGTTGGTTTTGAAAACCTATCATTGTTATTTGAATAGCGAAGAACTTGGGTTCAATAAATAAAATTTATACCAGAAAAGAAATCCTGAGTCGAACTCAGGGAGGCTACGTCGATCAAGATTCGCAATTATATTCTTTTTGTGTTTTTGTTTAAAAAGTGGAGTAATCACAATGAAATGAAATAACTATAGACAATAAGATGGAGAGAGAGAGAGATAAAACATCCACTTGAAGTTGTAAAATGTTCATACAACTAAGAAAGTGGGAAATTACACTAAAAAGAAGGGAAATTATTACAACTAAAAAGCAGGAAAATTCTACTCTAGAAAGCAAGAAAAAGGAATGGAAGAGAGAAGTTATCCTCCTCGACGATCACTTGGAGGACGAGAAGGAAGAAGGAGGCTGAAGTAGGAGGAACGGGAATGAGGCAGCACGTCATCTTCGTCGTGGGATCTACTTCCGGAATGGGGGCAAAAAATTGATTTTATCTCCTGAGGAGCATCCCCGGTGTGGGATAAGCTTCTCTTGAGCTTTGGAGAGGGAGAGAAGAGAAGGAAGGGATGAGAAATTCGTATGGAGGGGGTCTCCTTTTATAGTTGCAAGGAGTGGGGGCATTTTGGATATTTTAATTTGAAAATCATTAATATGGGACCTTTAGTGATGATAAATCCATCACCAAAGGCCAGAAAGTGGCCCTCGTGTGCGCACGCCGCATGCCTCCTTGCCTCCGCATCCTTCAACGCACGTGCACATCCGTGCGCTCACAGACTTCCGGTCAAGAGATCGGACGACTTAAAATCGCCTACGCTTGTGCCGCGCATTCGCGTGCGATCACGCATCAGCGCCGCGCATCTGATCGCACGTAGGCACTATCGGTCACTCAACGCTGCACGATCTTCATCGCACGGCTCCCCTCACTCGCATGCCCACTCGCTTGCTCTTCAATTTGAGGCATAGCGGGCTCGAACGCGCGACCTACATCTCGCATAGCACGCTCGACTGCTGCGCTATGCGAGGCATTGTGTCGTGTAGAGGATTTTAGCGCATGGATAAGTGGCCGTTGGATTGAGATCCAACGGTCCAAATCCGCTATGCTCTTTCACTTGATGAAGATGAAGCGGCCGTTCAGATTAAATCCTAGCCATTGGATCAAGATCCAATGGCTAGGATTGTGCGATAAAAATCCCTTGGAGGTGCAGCAGTGGTTCCTTGGGGTCGATTGGGCAACTGGGATGGTGCCATGTGGCGCCATTCTGGCCGTCCATCTTCTAAGTGATGTAGATGGTGCCACGGGTATCGGATTGGATCGATTTTCACGCCATTAGGCTGCGATCGTTGACCCAAATCCATCCGTGTGGTCGAATTTGTCGTTTGAGGTGCGAATTAACATCATCTTGGCCCATGATCTTTAGGGTTCCTCGTTCTCTATCTGGTGCTACGGATGTCCAATTAGGGCAATCTTGGAGTTGTTGAACTCCAATCGTTGCCCTGATCAGATCCGTATGATTGGATCTTTGATCCGAGGCCCCAATAAAAAGTTTCCCTGTCCCTAACCATAGAAAGGAGGCAATTACTATACAATTTATACAACTGATCTAAATGCATGATTATGCATGTTATGCACTATTTACAATGTATGATGCTAATGTGACACTAAGAACATGCATTAATAGACATTTTAGGTTAATCAGATGTATGCACATCAAAACTCCTTTTCTAACTCCTTGAGAAATGGACAATCCTTCTTGATGTGTCCTTTTCTCTTGCAGTTGTAGCAGATAACGGCATATGCTTTGGCCTCTTCTTTCTTCTTTCTCCAGCTCCTCTTGTTTTTGAGGAACTTTCTGAATTTTCTTGAGAGGAGAGCTATGTCTTCCTCTTTGCCTTTGCTTGAGGAATCTTCAAATTGTTGATTAGCTTCAAGAGCTACAGTCTTCTTCTTGACTCCTTCATCTTCATTCTCCTTTATGTGTTGGAGATGAACCTCATAGGCCATTAGGCTTCCGATAAGATCGTCTTGTTTCAAGGTAGACAGATCTTTTGACTCTTGTATAGTAGTAGTCTTAGTCTCCCAATCACTGGTGAGCGATCGGAGGATCTTCCTCACCAAGACTTCATTCTTGATCTCCTGGTGTAAATTCCTTAGGGACTTTATGATGTCCATGAATTTCATGAACATCTCTTTGATTGATGCTCCCTTTTTCATCCTGAAAAGCTCATAATTTTGCATCAGTAGATTGACTCTAGTTTCTCTTACCTTAGACGTCCCCTCATGGGTAATTTCAAGGATGCTCCAGATCTCGTAGGCTATCTTGCAAGCAGAGATGCAATTGAATTCTACTCTAGAAAGCCTGTAGAAGATTGCATTCATGGCTTTTGCAATATGCGTTGCCATCTTCTTTTGATCTGGTGTTGCTGCCACTCCCTCCTTAATCTTAGGGCATGTGTATTTAGAGGCAACGACATCCCACACCTCGAAATCCATTGACTCTAGAAAGATCTGCATCCTTGTCTTCCAGTATCCGTAGTTTGTTCCATCAAAGAGTGGAGGTCGAACTGCTGATTGCCTCTCAGTGTATGTGTCAACAGATGACTTTGACAACTGCTGGACAACCAGGCTCTGATACCAAGTGAGGATTTGCCTATGGATCATAACGTATACTAGAGGGGAGGGGTGAATAGTATCACATTTTTCAAACAGTAAAAATAAAAATGAATTCACAACAAAATCAAGCACAAGTTACACATAGATTTAGAGTGGAAACCAAAATCGAGTGAAAATCACTACCTAAGCCTCTCAGCTTAGGATTTTTCTAACCAGTGAAGTGCTAGTTAATCCACTATTGTACCACTTGAATGAAGGTTGCACAACCTCTTTACTAACACTTCTGTTTTTACCTTGAAGAGAAGCACAATAACAACAACATAGATCTTCCCAACAACTTGGGATTTGTTAATCAAAACCATAATGTAAAAGAACAATAAATATATCTATGGAATATCAATAAAAAATCAAACCAAAATTTCAGCAGAGGTTTGAAACGACTTGCTTTGAATGACATGAATAGCTAAGCGTAAAAACACTTGAAAGAAGCATGAGAAGCTCTGACCTTTTTAAGGGTATTTCTATTGAAATTTTTTTTTTTATGAAAAAGAGCTACGTACGACCTCTATTTATACTAAAAAGTTGGTCAGAAAAGGAAGTCAAATTGGTCGATCAATTAAGGTATATTGATCAATCAAAATGCTATTTGGTTGATCAATTTAGTTATTTGATCGATCACTAATTGGTCGATTAATTAGCTTGGTTGGTTGATCAAAAGGGTTTTAATCAACTTCCTAAAATGAGCTGATTTGATAGATTAACTAAGTTGGTTGGTCAATCAATCTATTTTGGTCGATCGAGTAGAAGAATTGGTCGATGAATAACCCTAACAACTTATTTTGAAAGAAGCACAAATTTCTGTTTGAGTTTTATTTTGAGGTTCCTGACAATAATATCCTAGACTCAAATAAAAGTAAATGGCACAAATCAGCAACCATCTGAACTTGATTCAAGAGTGAAGCTTTGATCTGAGATGATTTTGAAATATTAGTGTAGCAGTAAACATAATTTTGGTGTATCAAAACAGATGTGCTTACAGCAAATCCATCGCAAACCATGCTACGACTTCTTGGAAGGTCTATATTGACTATCGAAAACTCAATTCGACTACTAAGAAGGCCACTTTCCCCTGCCATTCATTGCCAAAATTTTGGAAAGATTGGCCGGATGGAGTTATTTTTGTTTTCTGAATTGATACTGTGGGTATAATAAAGTAGTGATTGGCCTAGCTAATCAATCCAAGATGACTTTCACATGTCTTTTTGGTACATTCGCTTTCAAGCAAATGCCTTTTAGCCTGTGCAATGCACCTACTACCTTTCAGCGTTGCATGATAGCCATCTTTTATGACATGATTGGGGACTATGTGGAAGTGTTTATGGATGACTTCTATATTTTCGGAGATGGTTTTGACTCTTGTCTTGATAATCTCACCAAGATCCTTAATCAGTGCATTCAAGTCAACCTAGTACTATCCTGGGAGAAGAGATATTCATGGTGAGAGATGGTATAATACTAGGTCACAGGATCTCTAAGGATGAATTAGAAGTTGACCATGCTAAATCTGATACCATTTCTCGTTTACCTCCTCCTAGCTCGATCAAGGAAATTAGGTCCTTCCTGGGGCACGTTGGATTCTATGGAAGATTCATTAAAGATTTCTCTAAGATTGCTTGACCACTGATGAATCTTCTAGTTCCTGATGCCCCATTTGAGTTTGATTCTAACTGTCACAGCACTTTCATGACTCTACGAAAGGCTGTATATGATTCTCCTATTCTCTAGCCACCTGACTGGTCATTGGACTTTGAGATGATGTGCAATGCCTCCGATTTTGCTGTCGAAGTAGTGTTAGGCCAACGTCAGGATCACCACCCGTACGTGATATACTACTCTAGCAAGATGCTGAAAGAGGCTTAGTCTAATTATACTGTTATAGAGAAGGAACAGCTAGTGGTAGTTTTTAGGCTGGAGAAGTTTAGGTCATACTTACTCGAGTCTAAGCTCATTATTTACACAGATCATTCAGCCCTCTGGCATTTGTTGGCTAAGAAGGATACCAAACCACACCTTATTAGATGGATCCTTCTTCTACAAGAATTTAACATTGAGATAAGAGACAAAGCTGAAACCCAGAATGTTGTGGCTGATCATTTGTCTCGGATTGACCTAGCCCATATCCCTTTTTCCCCTGCTATTTCTGATAAATTTTCAGATGAATCACTAGTGGCCATTGACTCCATTGATTTTCCTTGCCATGCGGATATCGCGACTTATCTTGTCATAGGCAAGATATCTTTGGGATTATCTAAGGACCAAAGTATGAGATTTCTTTTTGAGGCCAGGCATTATTTCTAAGATGATCCCCTTCTATTCTGAATTGGTTCTGATCAAGTGATCAGGAGATGTGCCCCAGATTCTGAGATCCTAAGTATGTTATTGTTTTGCCGTAGCGAGGCCTGTGGTAGGCATTTTTCTGGTAGAAAAATCGCTGCAAAGATTTTACAGTCTGGTTTCTTCTGGCCTTCGATTTTTAAGGACGCACACCTTTATGCCACGAACTGTAAGCAATGTCAATCAGCAGGTTCCATGGCTAAGAAAGACATGATGCCTCTTTAACTGATTTTGGCCGTGGAAGTGTTTGACGTCTAGGGCATCGATTTTATGGGCCCATTCCCAAATTCGCATGGCTTCCAGTATATTCTACTAGAGGTAGATTATGTCTTAAAGTGGGTGGAAGCTATTCCTGTGAGACATGTTGATCATAAGATTATTATCTCTTTCCTCTAGGAATGTTTTTCTGAGAGATTTGGTGTCCCCCATGCATTGATTAGCGACAGGGGAAGTCACTTTATTCATGCCCATTTCAAAGCTTTATTGAAGAAATATGGGGTTTATCACTACATTGCTACCCCATATCACCCACAGACAAGTGGGCAGGCTAAGGTGTCTAACCGTCAAATCAAACTCATCCTTCAAAAGACAGTTAGAGTCGATCGCAAGGATTGGTCTGATAGACTTATTGACGCATTATGGGCATATCGAACTGTGTACATGGCTCCACTCGGAATGTCGCCATACCATATGGTGTGTGGAAAGGCATGTCACCTTCCGGTTCAGTTAGAGCACCATGCCTTTTGGGCGGTGTGGAAATGTAATTTTAACTTCGACGTAGGAGCTTATGAAAGGAAACTCTAGCTTAGCGAATTGGAAGAAATCCAATAGGAGGCCTCTGAGAATGAGAAGATTTACAAGGATAAAACCAAGGCCTTTCATGATCACCACATCTAGAGGAAGTCTTTCATGCCTAACCTGCAAGTCTAGTTGTTTAATTCAAAACTAAAATTCTTTACAAGGAAGCTAAAATCAAAATGGACTGGACCCTTAACAATGATTCGCCCATATCCAAATGGGGCTGTCCAGATCCAAGACCCAAAGATTGGACATGTTTTTACTGTAAATGGTCTGCGCCTCAAGCCATTTTTATCCCAGGAACCTCCTCTTGCTGACGAAATGATCATCTTCTTGAGAATGTGTGATAGAGTTTTTGCCTAGCTGGAGGCGTTAAAGTTAGCATTTATCTATTTATACATATATACATAGCTCTTATTTTCTTATATATATAGCATATTTGTATCCTCATTAATTTGCATAGGTGTTGGGATATGCTGAATGTAATATTCAGGAGCTTTTCAAGGTGATTTCTACCATTTTCTCCCTTTCTGCACTTTAAATTATTATATGCTTCATTTTTATTTTCATGTATGAGGACATGCACAAACTTAGGCATGGGGAACGGTGTAAAATACATTTTCTGAATACTTTCTCCCAACACCTAATTTTTTTTCATAATTGCATCTAGTGTAAAGACATGCATTTACAGTTTCTACTTGAATAAATGATTTTTTTTAAAAAAATGTTTCTGAAAAATTCATTTTTTGAAAAAAAATGTGTGTTTTGTGTTTTGAAAAGAAAAAAAACCATAATGTTTCGAGTATTTAAGCTAGAAAAGATTGATTATGTTGATCCTAAGGATTTACCGAATTTTGGAAATGTAGAACAAGGTCTTTTCACTTAGACTCTTCAGGTCTTACTGAGACTTAATTATCTTGGGTATTACCAAAAATCTAGATTTGTTTCTCGAGTCTTTGAAAAGGATCTGAAAAAGCTTAGGTATTAAGTCAAAGACTTAGGAAGTATTTAATACCCTTGTCTACCTTTCGATTTGCGAGTCTTAGTAACCTAAGCATCCAAAATTCACATACTATGTTCTTATTTAGAATGCTTAATAAAATTATCACCTTAATTCCATTCTTAAAGAAAGAATTTTGGTTTTCTAAACTTTGACTTAAGTGAAGCTTGAAAACACAACTTGATTGGACAAATTCCTACCACATGAGAGGTGAAGCATATACTTCCCTTAAGGACAATGATTATAACATGTCATCTCCTCGGTGCTTGTCTCTAAGGATATTCAAATATCCTACCAGGGGCATGTAAGCACATTATGTAGTTCAAGTACCATGGGTGACATTATCCCGAAATGTCGATTACCAGGGCTTGAATTTGCTTTAGAATGCCATGGGTGACACTATCTCAAAGTGTCGAAAGCCAAGGTTCTAGGGATTGCTATAGGCTGTGTTATCTCGAAGTATTGAATGCCAGGGATCCTTCGAGGATTGATGATGGAAACAATGAATCTGAGGTAGACCGTTTTGATAGCTAATATGAGGTTGGAGTTGGTAAATCAAAAAAAAATTACAAAAAAAAATCATTAAAATATCCTCCTTCTTTCCTTGTTGGCCATCATACCAACATAAATTCACTGGCAGACTAAAGAAAGACCATTTTCACTTATGCATAGATGCTTAAACTTTTGTGACTAACATATTTTAGGGTAGGCTTTAGGGTTGAAGAAATCTTTGTTTATGACCCAAGTCCAACGGCTAATAAGACTCTTGACTTGATTTGTCCAGTCTGAATTTGAGTCAATACCCCAGAATTGTTGAGTCTTTGATGTTAAGGGTTTGCCTACGATTTCCTCGAATTGGTGAAAATCATATTGATATTTTTGATTGAAGCTATCCTGATTCTTTGGCATTCTTTGAAAAAAAAAAAGAAAAAGAAAAAATAAATAAATAACTAAGGAGAAAAACCCAAGTTCTTATAGATTCCACATTTCAGTTTTGCTAGGGACTAGCAAAGTTTAAGCATGGGGGTATGATTGAACAGCAATCATAGGGTCTTAATTAGCCTCAATAATGTTAAACTCTACCATAACTTGTATATATTGCATTCATATCATGCATATCATGCATTGCATTACTTTCTTTAGCTTTATGTCCTATTTCTCTATAGTAATTAGATTCTATGCTTCATTGTAGGTACCTAATAGATAGGAGTCTGGATAGCAGGAATAAAGCTAGAAAAAATGAAGAAGGCTGCAGTAGAGATAGAGCTGGACAACCTTGGAGATACTAGCCGAAGAACTAGGAACTAGTCTTCTAGAATAAAGAGTAGAAAATTATTGAGAAGATTTAGGATTCCACCCTAGAAACCCTAGGAAACCAGTGGCCAAAACCTATTTAGGTCTCCTAGACACTTAGAAACCAAAACCTACCTTAGAAAACCCTTAAAACACATTCCAACCCTCTTCTAGACGTCCAGATATTAGGCTAGATGTTTGATTTCTGCAGAAAACCAATCCAGGAAGCTAAAGCCCACATTGCTTCAGTATTGGACATCTAACCTATTCTTTAGATGTCTAATTTTGAAGTTTATGTCGTCTGATAGACTCCCTAGATGTTTGATATTGCTCTCTAGTTCCTGTTTTAGAGCTAAAGGCCCTATATCATTCCTCCTTTCACTTAGGCTATGTTTGTTTCGTGGAATGTGTTTTCGAGGAATTGTACATGGAATAGGAATTTGTTGGAATAAGTAAGGGAATAAATACCTTTTGGTGTTTGGATTCAGAGTTGAAGTTGAAGAGGAATAAATGTCATTTGTTCTTTGTTTGGAGGAATTAGAATTTTTGGTTCATGGAATGAAAAGGAGGAATACATGGGTATGTGATGCATTGTTTGGAAAAATTTGTAGGAATAAGTAATAGATTGGACGAAAATATCCTTAGGAGGGATGTTAAATGTGGAAAAGTTTCTAATGATGTATGGGAGATAAATGATTTGATGGGCGGCAATCAATGGTATATTACAAAAAATTTGTTTAATGTGAGTTGACATCTACATTGCATCCATTGCTTGACTATTATTGATTATTAACAACCAATTTCTGTGCTTGAATGGTATAGTAGATCTATAATATTTCCAAAGTCAATTCATACTTAGAAATTAGACAAAGCACATTCAAGTAATCTAGATTGTGTTAATATTGGCAGCGTACAATTTCAATGGTGATATGTGGGTATTTGCTTCCAAGTTATATAAAGAGGAGATGATTTGTGACCATGTCTAATTTACAAAGATGAAACACACAAGGGCATCTCAAAGCCAACATCCAAATGTTGAAAGTAAGTTGCAATATTGGAACTACAATATCGATGAAGACGTCGAAACATAGCATTATATTAAATTGAAAGTGAAATGTACACATCATTCGAAATATACATTACAAGGCGTATGAATATGAGAAGAGGTACAAAGAAGATTTGTTTGAGTCTAAATACAACAGATGCATATTTCATATATGGAAAATGGATACATCAATTGATACATCGTTGACACCATGACATTTCTATGACAATATAGCTACAATAGGACAACAATCTTGATTGGTGAATCACCATCCGAACATGGTAACTTTGATAGCAGCATATTTCCTTACCTACATTTGCATTTCAAAAGTTATTCAAAATTGTGATAATAACATGCAGTGAAAATATAATTTGACACAATTAATGGGATGTACCTTCTCAGCATGGACTTAGGCAAAGTATATACTTGCTTCTGCCTTGTCTTCACAGCTTTGGAATTATGATGAATTATTATTTAGCTCAGGTATTGGACAGTAATATATTCACTGACATGAAGTCAAGGACTAGCCTTGCGTATATGGTTAACCTATTAGGATAACGACCCCAAGAATGGATGGACGATATGGGATGAGATGAATCAAAGCATATAAACGTAAATTGTTAAATGTCATAAGGTTTAAAAAAATATAAGACATTCGAAGTATAAAAGTCAATGATGAACTCAAAGTAGTTGTAGTGGGAAAAATAAAACGATTAAGAATCATTTGGAAGAGTCAGTTCACCAACTCCATACGAGTAGCCTCAATGTAGAAACAATTAATACCAAAGTACGAATAACATTAGAAACTTCTAGGTTGTCTTAAGTAAGGACCACAAACAAACTGACATTAGGAAATCCGATGTGCTGAAATATGGAGCAGAATAGAACTAACAGCAGCGTTATGGAAGCCCCATTTTCATAACATATCAAGGATAAAATATAGGAACAAATGTTATTGAGAGATCTTAAACGGATAGTTGCAGCATTAAGAACTGAGGAAAGATTGAATAGCATTCTCAAGAAAGCAAGTTCAAATCCAAAATGTATGAGTAGTATTTATCAAAAGACCTAAGGTTAGACTAAAATGCATAAGTAATAAATTAAAACGTGTGAAGTACAATTAAAATCTAATGGTTATATGTGAAATTCAAGGGAGAACCAAAATCCAGAAAACATTGATGGAATAAAATTCAAGGCAAACAAAAATGAAATGAAAAAAAATAATAGATTTGTGTAGTTTACAATCACAAAATAGGTTGGGGTTGTCAATTACGGCCATCCATGCCTAATTACCTTGTAAACTAAAAAGGTTTTGGGGTTAACTTATATGACCATCTGATGAGAGCCTCATCATAAACCCTAACTAGCACATTTTGATCTAAATAAGTGTACAAAAGCTCCTACAAAACCTAACGGAAAGCCTAAATCAGAGAATTCTAAATTTAAGAATAAAATAACTCACAAGGGGTAAAACTGCAATTTTACCAATGCAGTACACAAACGGGGTGTCTAAGGGTCTAAACACAGGTCAAATGGGCTTAATAAGAAAGAAAATGGAATGACCTGATCTGAAAAGGGTTATAGCAACTTTTAGGAATTAAATGACATTCTATAACCCTAAAAACAAACCTGCTTTAATTCACGAAGTTCCTGGCAAGATAAAAGTCAATTAAACCCTCTAAAATTCATGGAAAAATATCCCATAGGGTTTAGAACCTTCAATTTGACCAGCAGAACCTATCTTGACCTAAATTGAGAACCATACCCAATTTTTGACCTAATTTGGGTTTTTGTGCAAATTGATCGGCCAAATGTGGTTAAACCTAAAATCAAAATTCACCATTAGATTCCTTAGGTCCAAATTAGGTTTATACCAAAATTTGGACCAAAGGGAAGGCCATCTTGACCTACTTTACAAATTGGTCCCCTTGAATTACTTTTCGACCCTTATCTTTTTTGAACCCTTGCATTTTGCCCCCCAGCTTCCCTTTCGTTATTTACAGAATGGTCCCTCTGCCACCCCACGTAGCTGCCCATACCTCCGGCGACTTTGCGTGGACGACGGCGTCGCGCAGGGTATGGTAGCCACTCTCAGAAACGAAAGGGGGGTTCCCTACGTCGTCCTCTTTCACAGGGACCCCCTCCCATGTCCTGCCATTGCCCACTCCTCTCGTGCAAACGCGCGAGAGGGATGGGTCTCCACTTCCAGCCAACTCCAGCAAGCTCCCCACGATCTCTCCTCGAGATTCTCTTCTCGCCAACTGCTATTTAAGGGACGACAGGGCTCTCTGGTCGTCTCAAGCCTGTTTTGGTCGAGGAAAACCCCCAAACTTCATCTCCTCCTCCTCCGGTCAAGCGCCCGCAGGCTCCAGTGACCCTTCCTCCTCCCCTTCATCACTCTGCTGCCATACCTACAGCAGAGTTCACTCCGCCTCATCCTCCCGTGCCAAGCTGCACCAGTTGGCACCTTCCTGACCTCCTCCTCGTCACCGTTACCCCCCTCTGGGCATCTTCATCTCCGACGTTGGCAGGCACGTGCCGAGCGCCTCCTCCTCCCCTTTCGTCAGTTAAGTAGGTAAACACTCTTCCCCTTTCTCTCTCCTTTATTTCCCCCTTATTAACTTGTTGTTTTCACCCACCGACCACCACTGTCCATCGCCACCTTCTCCATCTTCGGCCGCCCTCCGACGAGGCGTTCCCGCCGCTCCACGCCTCCATCCACCTCGCCAGCTACCCCTTAAGCACCGTGACACCTCATTGACCCTAAATCTGCACTACATTCACCACGCCACACCGCCAAAACACCCCCCGAACACACCCACTCTCACGCACACAGTGTGTCCTAGGCACACTCACACAGACACCCTCGCAGCACTCCGACCACCTCTCCACCTTCGCCACACTATGGCGAAGCCACCCAAGGTATTTAACAAGGCTGCGAGGCCGTGTGTGTGTTTCAGGGACCGCACGGCTCAGCACCATTAACGAGCGGGTTGGAGCTGCTTCGTAACCTGCTCCAGGCTGTAGCACTCCAGGTGCCCAATACCAGCAGATGCGAAACCTCCTTGCACACACACTCAGGTTCAAAATTGGGGTCTCAGGCCTCTGTCGCTGCCCCAATTGGACGAACCTTCCTCCCGCAAATGCTTGAAATCGCAGGTGGGACTTTAGTCCCACCTCGGAAGTGTGTGGGTTCGTGCCTACACATAAATTGGAAAAGTGTTCCTGGCTTATCCCCTCGAAACACTGCGATGAGGTCCCTCGCCCTCACTCACCGGGTCTCGTCCGCGACACTACCCACGTGGACCTGACCCGCGACCCGATTACCCTGATCCGTGCACTCCTCACGGACCACACCCACGCCGATGCACCTGGACCTGAGCCCGCGACCCTACTCAATTACCCAACTCTGGGAGAGCGTACTAAAGAGAGATTCAGAGAGAGAGAAACGCAGGAAAGGGAAGGGTTAGGTTTTGCGTTCGCATGTGTGCAGGGAGCAAGTGAAGAAGAGAAGGAAGGGAAGCGACGAAGACTTAGCCGCAAAAGCGAAGATGGTGAAGGAGAAGCTGCATCAAGGAAGGAAAGAAGGAGAAGCCAAGGAAGAGCTGTTGTAAGGAGAAGAAGTTGAGAAGAAACAAAAGAAGAAGAGCAGGAGGCGAGGACTTAGCCGCAAAGCTCTCGCAGTAGAGAAAAAAGAAGAAGAAAGGAGGAGGAGAAAAAAGGAAGACGAAGAAGGAAGGAGCTGCTAAAGAAAAGAAGGAGAAGATGCAGAAGAAAGAAGAAAAGAAGAAGAAGCAACAGCAGGGAAAAGGAAGAGAAAAAGAAGAACCGCAGCAGAGGGAAAGAAGAAAGAAGAAGGCAGAGAAGCTGACTGAAGAAGAGAAGGCACAGTAAGAGAAGGGAGAAGAAGAAGAAGCTAAGAGAAAGAAGAGAAGGAAAAGACAAAGAAAAGAACCGCAGCTGCTGAAAGAAAAGAAGCACAGTGCGAGAAGAGAGAAGAAGAAGAAGCCAAGAGAAAGGAGAGAAGAAGAACAAGAGAAATTTTTGCTCACTCTCTCTCTCTCTTAAATTTTTGTAACAGTATTGTGAACTTATATGTTTCTAGAATGACGTGTGCTCCCTGAGTTCGACCTTGGGATAATCTAAATCTCGAGTAATAAATAAATTAAACTGGTGATCATTTTTTGCAATATACTGCAACGAACGTAATTTTTATAACACCGCCAAGAGCGAACGCAGCAGTTTTTGGCACTGTTGCCAGGGAGCAATGGCCATTCTAGAAGCTATTTATTCACAATTTTTTATTTACTACTGACTTAAGCTCTTCTCTTTTGTTGTGAAGGCATAGGGAAATAAGAAGGAAACAAGCAGCCGCACAACAACCACACCAAGGGACAGGTAATTTTCTATCCTCTCTTTTAAGCCCCTAAAATTCTAAAGCGGAAGAAAAAGAAAAGCAATTTAGGAATAACCTGTCGTACATACCTAGTAAATCACAGAAGTTGCCTGTTTTCAAATTTCAACACATTCTATCTGTACATCCACTAAATGTATTTAGGGCTAAAACCTTCTTGCTTGAGCCCTAATTACCTAATCTTGAGGCAACTAACTGGACCAATTAGAGCCAACTTAAGACTCAACGCTAGGGTTTTAGAGACACACTTCCTAATCAAGAATTGAGAATTCCCAAAAGAAGTGTGCCCAAGCCATTGCTGGAAAACATCTATTAAGAGAAACCCTAAGCAATCCGGCTCTTAAGTCACTTGAACCTTAAAAGACAAGACCTTATAAGCTCTCAAAGGAACTAATAGGTGAAGTTGATCCCTTGGATCAACCAACCTTTAAATTAGGTCACTCTTTGCACTCAAAAGGTTAAAGTTCAAGTGAAACCCTAAGCACCTTGATCCTAAATAAAAGTGGTAGACTTAAGAGGTCAAGGTCCCCATTCTGGTCTACCTGGAATCTCAGTGACAAGAGAGGTTGGGTGGGGGAAACCCTGTAACTCGTGGGGGCGCTCTACCGTGTAGGGGTCTTCACAGGACTAACCCTCTCTGGCTGCCCAGGTAATTCTCAGGTGGACGACCTTCTGATTAAGGGGTACCATCCACCCCGAACCTCTATAGTCACCCAACATTTTGGGTGTCTTAATTGGGTCCAGCACCTACTAACCTCGTCTAATCCATCAGTGCATGTTTGGTAGGAGGTCCTTGAAACCTCCTCTAGAAATTCACTCTCCCCGAGGTCGAGCCTCGGTACCCTTATTTGTGCAACCAACTCTTCACATAGCCCTCTCCTCTGATTCTGAACCCAACTCACCTTCTTCTTCCACAATGGCTCAGCCAGTTAAGGAAGAGAATAATCTTGAGCACCAGCTCTAGCGACTTAATGACCTCTTCCGGAACTTCATGAACCCATCGCAGCGTCCATGATGCAAGATCACTATAATCCCGTTGCGGTAGCAATTGAGCCTCGAGTCAGAATCCCGACTGGAGGACCTGATTCTGAACTGAAGCCCAACATGATTCATGCCATACCTAAATTCCATGGGCTTAATTCTGAAGACCCTTCTAGCACATCAAACAGCTAAAGCATCTGGCCCAGACTTTTGGGTCAGATGCGCAAATTCAGGATATCTTACTCATGAAGATGTTCTCTTTCTCCCTTATGGACAAGGCAGCCCATTGGTATCAAACCCAGACCCGTCCAATCAACACTTGGGAGGAACATCAGTCCGAGTTCTTGAAAAAGTTCTTCCCCATTGGTCGGACCAATGCCTTGCGCCATCAGATTACTCACTTCACGCAACAGACAAGAGAACCTCTTCATGAGGCATGGGATCATTTTCAAAATCTCATGAGAAAGTGCCCCCATCACGGAATTCCAAAATGGGAACAAGTCCAGTCTTTTTATCAGGGACTCCGTGAGGATATTAGACGTTCGTCAATGCAACTTGCGGAGGGAATATCATGGGTCAACATGAGGACACCGTGTGGGAGATTCTCGAGAATATGCGCGAGAACTCCATCAATAATGACTCCATGGGACTATTCAACAGGACGAATACCCGCGTAGCGACGAATCTTAGGGGAGCACATGAGATGCAGGGCCTGTCCACATCAGTCGATCTGGAATTAATGGCCAGTCGATTGGACAAGGTCTCTATTATTGAGAAGAAGGTGGATGAGTTGACTCACCATGTGCAGCGAGCCACCTCTACACAGAACTCCTTCGCACAGCCTCCTCCCACACGGGGGACTGTGCAACACATTTTCCACCGACCTTCTCCTGGGATGGACTCGTATCCACCCCCATCTGACTCTAGGACCAGAGGAATCTCCGATCCTTTCTATTCTTGTCAGGGGAGCTCTACTCCCCCATTCTCTGAATTTTCTGAGGCTCCTCAGACCTGCGAGGACCTCAACGCCATCTAGAATGACCTATTCTCCAATACCTACAATCCTAGATGGTGAAACCATCCCAACTTCCAGTTGGCGGGGAATTCCCAGAATCCGAGACCACCCTTTCAGCCCTGTCCACCAGCACCTCGTTCTTATCAGCCACCTCAGCCTCGACCAAACCCCACTTGTCCATCTGGGCCAAACCAAGACCAAATGTCCCTCATCCTCCAGACTTTGGCTGACATTCAAAGAACGAATGCAACTATTCAAAAGCAACACAAGGACGAAATCACAGAGGTCCGAAATCAACTTGCCCAGTTGACAAATTCTCGCCAATCAGGCACGCTTCCTTCTCAGCCTCTACCTAACCCTAACAACGTGCCGACCCAGCGGCGCGTTATGAACCCAAACCCGAGCCAAGCACACATGGTTTATCAAGCCCCTTCTATTCCTTCACCTGACGGGATGGAAGCTTCAACTTCTTATGCGGGTTATCAACAGCAGCAGCCCATTCTACCAACCCCTAACCAAAACCAGGCAGGACTTAATTCTGTAACAACCCGTAGTGGTAAGGCAACCCAAGATCCACCTTATCCAGACCACTCCAAGCCTAGTAGTGACCCAAACCCTAGGACAGTCATTCAGGATGTTCCTATCCCTATCCTAGATCAAAGACCTGGACTTATCCTAGAGGAACCAACCAAGGTTCCATTTCCCAAGGCCTTGACCAAGGGAAAGAGGACAACCAAACCTGTGGCTCCTGAGGAGGACCTGGTCAAGCTCTTTGAGTAGGTCCACATAAACATCCCCTTGATGGATGTGATCCACCACGTACCGTCTTACGCATGATTTTTGAAGAACGTATGTACACCTCAGCATAAGCCGCGAACCAAGAGTGGGAGTCCAATTTTACTATCAGAGCAAGCCAACTCTGTAATCCTGAGTAGACTCCCACCCAAGGCAAAAGACCCAGGCACTCCCCTAATTTCATGTAAGATTGGTGAAACCCAATTCGACAGAGCATTGTTAGACTTAGGTGCCTCCACAAACTTGATACCCACATCCTTACTCAAACATCTAGAAGAATCTGAGCTAAAACTGACTGAGGTGACATTACAGTTAGCTGACCGATCTATCAAGTCACCTAAAGGAATTCTTGAGGATGTTATTGTGAGGGTGCGGGATTTCTATTTCCCTATAAACTTCATAGTCTTAGATATGGATGCACCTGAAAATCCAAGGGATACACCGATCATACTAGGGAGACCTTTTCTAGCCACTCCAAGGGCCAACATAAGTTGTGAGGAGGGCCAAATAGAACTGAAATTTGGGAACTAGACTCTCAAAATTGATATCTTTAAGGGCCAACAAGGAATTAATTATGATGTCATTGAACAAATCTGTGATATTAGGGTTGTGGTTGATGAACCACAACTTGAGGACAACATGATCATTCCTCATCAACCACAAGAGGATCTTGAACCGCAACTAGAGGAGGCAGACATTGAGATAGACAAACCCATAACTCCTACCCTTGTACCTCACATGCACTTTGAACCACCCGCTGCTGCTGATAACCCCATTCTTGAACTCAAACCCCTTCCCCACCATTTAAAATATGTCTTCTTGGGTTCTAATCAGACATTTCCTGTGATTATAAACTCCAGACTCACACCTGATCAGGAAGCCCGTCTGATTACTATGCTCCAGCAACATCGCAGAGCCATTGGTTGGACTCTCGATGATTTGACTGGAATAAGTTCCTCTTATTACACACATCATATCTATTCTGAAGAGGGCGCACGACCTTCCCGTGAAATGCAGAGATGCTTGAATCCCAATCTGCAAGAGGTCGTGAAAAAGGAGATCATTAAGTGGTTAGATGCAGGGATCATCTACCCGATCTCCGACAGTCGTTGGGTGAGCCCAATCCAGGTTGTGCCTAAGAAGGCAAGGCTCACCACTATCACGACTGAAACCAAAGAAGTCATACCCACTCGTATAGCCAACGTGTGGAGAGTCTACATAGATTACCGAAGACTCAATTCCTCCATGAAGAAGGATCAATTCCCACTACCATTCATTGATCAGATTCTCGAGAAATTAGCAGGAAATAGATTCTTCTGCTTTCTTGACGGGTACTCCGGTTACAACCAAGTGGCTATTCATCTGGAGGACCAAGAAAAGACCACATTCACTTGCCCCTTCAGGATGTACGCATTCCGAAGGATGCCGTTCGGTCTCTACAATGCACCTGCGACTTTTCAACGGTGCATGCTTGCCATATTCTCTGATATGGTAGGTGATTATCTGGAAGTCTTCATGGATGACTTCTTAGTTTTCGGGGCATCATTTGACAATTGCCTCCAGCACTTGGTTCATATACTCAGGCGTTGCATCGATGTAAATCTGGTTCTTTCCTGGGAAAAGAGACACTTTATGGTGCATGAGGGGATCATCCTGGGACACTTAATTTTTGAGAAAGGCATCCAAGTGGATCGAGCCAAGGTTGATCTGATTTCTAAAATTCCTATGCCTAGCTCGATCAGGGCATCCGTTCTTTTCTGGGGCACATCGATTTTTACCATCATTTCATCCCTAATTTCTCAAAAATTGTGCACCCCCTGACTACTCTTCTCTCCAAGGATGTACCCTTTGAAATTTCCAAGGAATGCACTCAAGCTTTTGAGAACCTTCATGACCGAGTCACCCAAGCCCCGATCCTATAGTCCCTTGATTGGTCTCAACCCTTTGAGATCATGTGCGATGCATATGACTTCGCTGTAGGAGCGATTCTGGGGCAGAAGATTGAAAGGAAACCGGTGGTCATCTACTACGCTAGCAAGACACTTGACGAGGCTCAGCATAACTACACGGTTATGGAGATAGAGCTGCTAGTCGTAGTATTTGCCCTCAAAAAATTCTGATCTTATCTCCTGGGTTCCCACGTCATAATCTACTCGGATCACATAGCTGTGAGGCATCTCCTTGCTAAGAAGGACGCGAAGCCTCGATTAATCTGATGGATCTTGCTATTGCAAGAATTCAACCTCGAGATTCGCAACAAGGTAGGAAGACAGAACATGGTAGCTGACCACTTGTCTCGCCTTCCTTTTGAGATCATCGACCCTTCAGGACCCATCACGGAGCATTTTCCTGATGAGCACCTATTGACTATTGGTACTAGGCTTCCATGGTTTGCTGGTATAGTAAACTACCTGGCATCCCGTCAGATCCCGTTTGATTAGCCAAAGGCCAAAAAAGACAAGTTGCGCTCTGATGCCAAGTACTACATCTGGGAAGACCTGTACCTTTTCCGCATAAGTGCTGACCAAATCATCTGGAGATGTGTCCCAGAGGGGGAAGTCAATGACATTCTCTCCTTCTGCCATAACCAGGCATGCGGTGGCCACTTCTCTGGGCACAAAACCGCATCAAAAATCCTCCAGTGTGGCTTTTACTGGCCCACATCTTCAAAGATGCATACAGTCACTGTAAGGTATGCATTCGTTGCCAAACATTGGGCAACATGAGCCACTGCGACATGATGCTTTTGCAGCTGATTCTAGTATGCGAGATTTTTGATGTTTGGGGGATCGATTTTATGGGCCCCTTTCCTATTTCGGATGGCTTCGAGTACATTTTGCTTACTGTGGACTACGTGTCCAAATGGATCAAAGCCATTCTGACCTGACCTGTGATCACAAGATCATCATCAAATTCATTCATCAGAATATCTTCTCACAGTTCAGGATTCCTCGTGCAATCATCTCTGACGGAGGGACCCATTTCACCAATGCTCAATTCAGGTCACTGATGACCAAATACGAGCTGTCTCTCCAAATCTCTACTCCTTACCACCCCCAGACTAATGGTCTAGCTAAGCTATCAAATCGGGAGATCAAGAAAATCCTGCAGGTTACTGTTCGACCTGACGGGAAGGATTGGTCGTCCCGACTTCCGAAAGCTTTGTGGGCTTATAGGACCGCCCACAAGACCCAATTAGGCATGTCTCCTTTTAGACTGGTGTATGGGAAGGCATGTCACCTTCCCATCAAACTGGAGCACAAAGCCTATTGGGCAGTATGGAGCTGCAACTTAGATCTTTCTAAGGCTGCAACCCACAGAAAGCTTCAGATAAGTGAGATCGATGAATTACTCCTTGATGCGTATGAGAACTCGTGAATCTACAAAGAGCGGGTTAAAGCCTTCCACGACAAGCACATATCTAGAAAGATCTTCCACCTTAGTTAGAAGGTCCTACTCTTCGATGTCCGACTCAAACTCTTCCCTGGGAAACTGCGATCCAAGTGGGTCAGACCGTATCTTGTCCGACAAGTTTTTGGAAATGGAGCCGTCAAAATCAGTCCTCTTAGGCACGATTCCAAACCTTTCATCGTGAACGGTCGGAGACTCAAACCGTTCATTGATGTAACCTCTACAGATTTGGCTGAGTCATCATTTATCCTCCATTCTTCCTGAGCTTATTGCGTCCAGCCGATGGCGTAAAACTCAGCACTTAACGGGAGGCAGCCAGTCATTCTTTCTGAAAAACCCGAAACCTTTTCTGACACCTCTTTGCACTTCAAGTTCATCCTTTAGGACAGTCGACCCCACCTCAAGTGCTCGCATCTGAGATTAGAAATCGTCCGTAACAGTTACCCTGACCCATCCACTCACCAAAATACCTGTCCTAATGCATGAACCAAGAGAAATAAAAACCCTCCTAATTTACAATGAGGGCATTGCAAATCTTAGCCATGAGGGGGGTATGAAAGTGCAAAATGAATAAAAACTCATAAGAAAAGGTTTCAACATAAAAATTTAAAAAAAAAATTTGGAAAGGAGGGAAGAATTCTTGTGGATTTTACAAAAGGAGGAGGAGAAAAAGAGCAGAATGATAAAAGGAGCACAAAATGAAAAAGAAAAGGGATAGTCATTAGTAAGAAATTAAGGAATTATCCTAAGTTGTAGACCACATTAAGGAAAAGAAAAAGGAAAGTGCACAACAAGATTAGTAAGAATGCAAACCTTAGGCATTCTTGGATAGACTCTTAGTACCCATTAAGATCTAGATACTCCTCAAGAGGTTGAGGAAAATGAAAAGCTTAAGGATTAGGTCAAAGGCTTAGGGAGTATTCGACCTCATTGACTGACTTTTAGTTTACAGGACTCAGTAACCTAAGCACACAAATTCACACACACAGTCTGGTTCAGTAAGCATAAGTATCAAAATCATGCAGAAGCATTTCAAATGTTCTGAAAAGTTACCTAGATTAGGAGCAGTCTATCAACACAAGTTGATTTGGACAAGTTCCCAATGCGGAGAGGTGGGAAATTCCCCTCGAAGATGCGTAACAACATATCATCTCCTCAGTGCTTGTCTCTTAGGATATTTATATATCCTACTGGGGGCATGTAAGTACTCTGCCGATTCGGATTCCATGCAAGTGTCAATTGCCAGGGTCTGAATTTGGCCACAGAACACCATGGATGGTATTATCTCGAAATCTCGAAAGCCAGGGTTCTGGGGGTTACCATGGGCTGTGCTATCCAGAAGCATCGACTGCTAGGGACCCTTGAGGATTGATAATGGGGACAAGGAATCCGATACAGATCGTGTTGTGAAGCCAATCCTAACCTAGAATTAAAAAGAAAAGAGAGAGAGAAAACTCTCCAAACATATAAATCTTCTGTCTCTCTCTCTTACAAAATGCACTGCAAACTGAACCAAGGCTAAAAATATCTCAGGCACGGGTGCTTTAACCACCGAGTCCAATAAACTTTGAGTTAGTTCCTGTAGGCCTTAAAAATATTTAATAAGGACTGAAGCTAAAGCTAGATAGATCTGGATCTTGATTGGTACTAGAGTACCTTTTAAGCCTATGTTTGGCATTCTGACCTAATCAAGGATACAAGAGGAAAAGCACTTATCTAAACTTGATAAGAAAGTCAAGGTCTAGAACAAGGGTTAAAACCTTAAAATTTTGCTAAGGGACTAGAAAAAGCTAGGCTTGGGGTATGATGAGAGCCTCATCATGAACCCTAACTAGCACATTTTGATCTAAATAAGTGTACAAAAGCTCCTATAAAACCTAAGGGAAAGCCTAAATCAGATAATTCTAAATTTAAGAATAAAATAATTCACAAAAGGTAAAACTATAATTTTACCAATGCAGTACACAAACGGGGTGTCTAAGGGTCTAAACATAGGTCAAATGGGCTTAATAAGAAAGAAAGTGGGATGACCTGATTCGAAAAGGGTTATAACAACTTCTAGAAATTAAATAACATTCTGTAACCCTAAAAACAAACCTGCTTTAATTCATGAAGTTTTTGGTAAGATAAAAGTCAATTAAACCCTCTAAAATTCATGAAAAAATATTCGTTAGGGTTTAGAACCTTCAATTTGGATAGTGGAACCTGTCTTCACCAAAATTGAGAACCATACCCAATTTTTGACCTAATTTGGGTTTTTATGCAAATTGACTGATCAAACATGGTCAAACCTAAAATCAAACTTCACCATTAGATTTCTTAGGTCCAAATTAGGTTTATACCAAAATTTGGACCTAAGGGAAGGCCATCTCGACCTACTTTACAAATTGGTCCTCTTGAATTACTCTTCGACCCTTATCTTTTTTGAACCCTTGCATTTTGCCCCCCAGCTTCTCTTTCGTTCTTTATAGAACGGTCCCTCTGCCACCCCACGCAGCTGCCCATACCTCCAGCGACCTTGCGCGGAGGATGGCGCCACGCAGGGTATGGGAGCCGCTCTCAGAAACGAAAGGGGGGTTCCCTGTGTCGTCATCTTTCACAGGGACCCCCTCCCATGTCCTGCCATTGCCCACTCCTCTCGTGCGGACGCGTGAGAGGAATGGGTCTCCACTTCCGGCCAACTCCGGCAAGCTCCCCATGATCTCTCCTCGAGATTCTCTTCTCGCCAGCTACTATTTAAGGGACGACAGGGCTCTCCAGTCGTCTCAAGCTTGTTTTGGCCGAGGAAAACCCCCAAACTTCGTCTCCTCCTCTAGTCAAGCACCCGCATGCTCCGGTGACCCTTCCTCCTCCCCTTCGTCGCTCTGCTGCCATACCTGCAGTAGGGTTCACTTCGCCTCATCCTTACATGCCAAGCTGCACTAGCTAGCACCATCCTAACCTCCTCCTCGTCGCCGTTACCCCCCTCTGGGCATCTTCATCTCCGACGTCGGCAGACACGCGCCGAGTGCCTCCTCCTCCCCTTTCGTCAGTTAAGTAGGTAAACATTCTTCCCCTTTCTCTCTCCTTTATTTCCCCCTTATTAATTTGTTGTTTCCACCCACCGACCACCACTGTCCATCGCCACCTTCTCCATCTCCAGCCGCCCTCCAGCGAGGCATTCTCACGCCTCCATCCGCCTCACCAGCTTCCCCTTAAGCACTGCGACACCTCACTGACCCTAAATCCTCACTCCATTCACCACGCCACACCACCAAAACACCCCTCGAACACACCCACTCTCACGCACACAGTGTGTCCTGGGCGCACTCACACAGACACCCTCGCACCACTCCGACCATCTCTACACCTTCACCACACTGTGGCGAAGCCACCCAAGGTATTTGACAAGGCTGCGAGGCCGTGTGCGTGTTTCAGGGATAGTGTGACTCACCACCATTAACAAGCGGGTTAGAGCTACTTCACAAGCTGCTCCAAGCTGCAGCACTCCAGGCACCCAGGACCAGCAGGTGCGGAACCTCCTCACGCACACACTCAGGTTCAAAATTATGGTCGCAGGCCTCTGCCGCTGCCCCAATTGGACGAACCTTCCTCTCGCAAATGCTCGAAATCGCAGGTGGGACTTTAGTCCCACCTCAGAAGTGTGTGGTAGCACACCCACACATAAATTGAAAAAGTGTTCTTAGCTTATCGCCTCAAAACACTGGGGTGAGGTCCCTTGCCCTCACTCATAGGGTCTCATCCGCGGCACTGCCCACGTGGACCTGACCCGCAACCTGATTACCCTGATTCATGCACTCCTCGCGCACCACACCCACGTCGGTGCGCCTGGACCCGGGCGTGCGACCCGACCCGATTACCGAGCTCTGGGAGAGCGTACCAAAGAGAGATTCAGATAGAGAGATGCGGGAAAGGGTAGGGGTAGGTTTTGCGTTCGCATGTGTGCAGGGAGCAGGTGAAGAAGAGAAGGAAGGGAAGCGGCAAAGACTTAGCCGCAAAAGCGAAGAAGGTGAAGGAGAAGCCGCAGCAAGGAAGGAAAGAAGGAGAAGCCAAGGAAGAGCTGCTGTAAGGAGAAGAAGTTGAGAAGAAATAAAAGAAGAGAGGGCGGCGAGGACTTAGCCGCAAAGCTCCTGCAGTAGAGAAAAAAGAAGAAGAAAGGAGGAGGAGAAAAAAGGAAGACGAAGAAGGAAGGATCTGCTGAAGAAAAGAAGAAGGAGAAGAAGACGCAGAAGAAAGAAGAAAAGAAGAAGAAGCAACAGCAGGGAAAAGGAAGAGAAAAAGAAGAACTGCAGCAGAGGGAAAGAAGAAAGAAGAAGGCAGAGAAGCTGACTGAAGAAGGGAAGGCACAGTCAGAGAAGGGAGAAGAAGAAGAAGCAGCAGCAGAGAAAAGGAAGAGAAAAAGAAGAACCACAGTAGAGGGAAAGAAGAAAGAAGAAGGCAGAGAAGCTGACTGAAGAAGAGAAGGCACAGTAAGAGAAGGGAGAAGAAGAAGAAGCCAAGAGAAAGAAGAGAAGGAAAAGACAAAGAAAAGAACCACAGCTACTGAAAGAAAAGAAGCACAGTGAGAGAAGAGAGAAGAAGCCAAGAGAAAGGAGAGAAGAAGAAAAAGAGAAATTTTTGCTCACTCTCTCTCTTAAATTTTTGTAACAGTATTGTGAACTTATATATTTCTAGAATGACGTGTGCCCCCTGAGTTCGACCTCGGGATAATCTAAATCTCGAGTAATAAATAAATTAAACTGGTGATCGTTTTTTGCAATATACTGCAACGAACGTAATCTTTATAACACCACCAAGGGCGAACGCATCACCATCAAAGCCAACCTATTTAGTGATCAACAAACATATTACGGATGCTAAAGTTGGGTCATCCTCGATAGGTCACCTATATATCGCTTGCTTATCTCAGGACTCCTGTCGTCATACAACTTGTCATCGGTAATTGTGCCCAAATATCATCATTGCCAAAATGGATTACTACTAAGAAAAAACAACCACAAATTAGGCAAACAAGCAAATTAAAAAGAATCACAAAGTGCATAAATCTACCTTGGAAAATCTAACAAAAGACAAGTTAAAATTAAAAGACAAGGTACTGTTAAACTAGTTAACCACCAACAACTAGTAGATTATGGTAGACTGACCATGTGAATGTCTCGATCCAATTGACCTCACCAAGTTTGGATCATGGAACTACAAATAAGGTACGAATATCTTTGGAAGTCTACTAAACATGCATCCATCTCATATTTATTGCTAAGGTTTCATCTTGCACAGGTAAATTCACTTCAAGTTTCTCCTCTAGCTCGTGGATCCTATTTTTCAAGATATCGACTTTCGATTCCGATGCTTGAATCTTCGCTTCCAAACCACAGTATTCCATGATAGTAGTGTTTAGTGTTGATTCCATTTGAGGGATGCTATTTTGGAGTCGTAGAATGTAGTTGTTAGTAGATTTTCCTAGTTGTTTGTACTCCTTTTCCAACTTCTCGTAAAGGAATACTAGGAAGTGAAACTCAGCCTTCAACGAGAAGAATGTGTAAAAATGAGCCATGGCCAAGTTCTTGTATCCACAGCCCTATATTTAAATTGAGGGTAAAATGTTCATCAATATTGGATGGTAAATGTTTAAAATAAGATGGGTACGTGTCGGAGGGTTTACTTAGGGCATGTCCTCGGGGGCATACATAGAACAAGCGATCACGAACAGACTCATTTTCGTGATCATCTGTGTCAAACACCAACACATAGTTGTCATGCCATAGACATTGTCTACCATTTTTCCAACAATGGGAAATTTCTTGAGGTCTCTCCAAACCTGTAAAATACTTCAAATACAGTGCAAGTATAGTTTCAAAAGCTAGGAATACATGATAGTGAAATGTAACGACATATTGGTAATGGAATAATTCAAGCTATCTAAGTAGAGATTACTCAAACTATGACTACAAGGCTAACAATGATAGAGTCCTATCGCAATGGCAAACATTCAAAATAAGATTGTTGCATGGATGATGTATATGTATAGTTCAATGATGTAGACAGTATGCATCCCAAAGTTGTTGTGCAATCTGGTCACGGATGAACTCTCCGCTCCTAACCTCATCAACATCAACTCCATGACCCACCTCCATCTCACCAAAATCATCTGATTCTTGAAGACCGTCAACAATGAACAAATCATCTGCTGCAAATCAATGGATGAAATTCTGTATAATGCATGCAGCCATAACAATACGTCTCTGCGTTCTGAAAGAGTTGAACAGACTCTTGTCCAGAAGAGTAAATTGCTTCTTAAGAACACCAAATGCCCTTTCCACCACCTGTCTCAATTGTGCATGGCGATGGTTGTATAATTACTTCTCGTTCTGGTAGGCACGACCTCTGTATTCCTAAAGGTGGTAGTCAACACCTCGAAAGGGTGCAAGGAACATCTTTGTGTTTACATATCCCAGATCACCCAAGTATCTCCTACCAGACGAGACTCTAAAATCACCAGAATTTAGGGCCCACTGAAGAACTCGCATATCTGCTGCGAAACCTTCAAATCCAGTTGCAATGAAAAGAAATTCTAGGTTGAAACCGACCACTGCAAGGACTTTTGGCTAGTGTACCCTTTCCTGTTTCTAAACCTTGCTTGGTTGGAAGCTTTCATCGTGGCGCGTACATGACACCCATCAATTACACCAATGACTTCCTACATGCATTTAAGTGCAAGTCACTTTGGAGGGCTACAAAACAAAATAATGCCACTTTCAGTACACATCTTGTTACTAATGATTTTACCTTAAAATAAGGATAGAAGTTAGGATTGGTTGCAATCTTGTCAGGAACTAGTGTGTCAGCTCGTGGTTGTCAGATGAAATCCTTTTTAAGGGAAACAATAGCCTTCAAGCCCTTGTTAAAGTATCGACTTATGGTCTCCCCAGAGTGCTGGAAGCATTCCATGACATGGCGATTGGATCCTCCATGTCCCAAAATAGATAAGACAATAGCAACTTGCTCCCTCACTATGGTGTTTCTTGTATCTCTCATCAATCCTCAAGTCGACATGGTGTCCACCAAAGCATGAAAGCATTTCTTCGATAGTCGGAACTCATCATAACATCTAGATGGGTGGCCGACCAATACATCATGAACCCACAGATGACCTGTCATAGGGTTCGTGTTTCTTGGCCTCCTCAGAATGTGTTCATGGCATTCAACATGTTGCACTGCTAGCGGTAGAATCATTTCTACAATTGCCATTTCATCCTCCTCAGAGCTACTCGAGTATTGATCAATCCTCCAGGGTTCCATCTCTGGAATGCAGTGAAATTAATGTTGAACATTGATAAATACAAAGAATATAACATGATTGGAGACCAACATTAGTTGGCAAATATTGGAACTGGAAAATATTGACTATCGATTGAAGGCATTTTGTGGTTGGAAAGGGTTCAAACACAAATGATACAATAGACCTATGATCCTCAAGAAGAAAAAGGATCATAACTCACATGAGGATATTCTATGATTCACATGGTATGCTATTAAACATGTGTTGTAGCCCTCAAAAACTTATGAGGATATTCTATGATTCTGTCACCAACATGAATATTTATCCCTCCCATATTTTGCATACTTAATTTGACACCTACTGACATAACTCACAAAAATCAGAAGCAAACATCCATCAAAAGCATAACTTACATAAATCAAAAGAAGCTTATAGAAAACAACAAACTCTCTTTGACTATTGCAAAAGGAAGTAGATCCATGTATGGTCAAATATTACAAATGCAAATATATATTATTCACATTCCCTAAATACAAGATACTCATTCAAACATAAAACACATCTATATATCACATGTTTTGAAATATATACATAAAGATTGCACATGTCACGAATATAAAAAAACAAAAGTAGACATCATGCAAAGGATAGATAAATCCATGTAAAGAATGTCATGTAAATGAGGCCTGCTACAAGTTAAATCCATGCAGGTATTCCTATGGTGCAAATCATGTCCAAGGATAATTGGTTCGTAGCAAGGAGTCAAAAGATAATTTCAAAAATTGTATTGTTTCCTTATTAATATTGGAAGAAAAAGGATGATCACATAGCAACATTATAATAATAGGTGTTATAAAGTAAAAAATAATTGCTAAGACAAGGGGTTAAAATGGAAGACAACTAGCTGGGGGTTAGATAAATAAGAGATGAAAACACCAAATGTTTTTCGGTGCACCTTCACCCTGAAATAATGGAATATCAATTATCAACTGGCAGAATGTCCATGTCTATCAGGAAATGCATAACTCCACTATCTACACACTACCAACAAGACTACGAAACAAGGACCCTTCACCTCCTACAGAAATAGTTTCTATTAGGAAAAATTGCCAGTTGTATATCTGTCCAACTAGATATCCACCCTTCTACTAACAAACTAAATCGGAGATTAACTAGAGCATCTCACTTGTACCAATCCAGCTAATTCCCCTCATTTTCAAATTCATAAAAATTTGCTTGGAACAACAATATAAGCCTCTTATAGATTGGTTAGAACAACCAGGTTCTCATTGGGCAAGGATTTCCATCAAGCACCTCAGCCATAGATACAACTATCAAGCCAAACTAATCGTCCAACAAAGGGTAGATTTGACAAATCTTCCTACTCAACACCAATTGCATAGGAGACAATACCATGTTACCTTCGAAGCATGTGGTTTGACAGCTCCTCGTGCACAGCCTTCACCTGATCTAGTAGCACCAACTCCTCAATCGAACCAACTTCACCTAACGAGTATGAACAAAACTTGATTAGGTTGCAAGTAGAAGGAAATTAATTTCAAAGGATTACAAAGCTTTTTCTAGTACACATCCTTCTCCTCCTCCAAGATAATGCCAAAACCAACCACAAAATAGCATCCACAACCCATGACCCCAATTTATAGAAATTCCTCCTCCTTAGCCTCATTTGCATGCCAGCCCATTGTTCATGACTGGTGCACCCACAACTTGATGCTGGTGGGCTAAGGGGGATCATGACAGTCACTATGATCTTGATGGAAATGAAGTCCGAGCAGCAAATGCAGAACCCCAAGTCAGAAAATAGGGATAGAAGGCACAGAAGAGAGGTAGAATTGATCCCACATCAAAAAGGGAAATTGTATCCGCAGCTCATGCGAAGATCTAAAGCCCCCAATTCAAAAAAAAATCACGATCTACAGGGTCGACTCAGAAGAAATCTCACCAACAGAAGTAAATGACTTGAGATATTATTTGCTCCACTGAAACCCTAGCATGCGTGTAGGGAAACGATGACAGGGATCCCATGGCATGATCATGGGGAAGATATAGACCATTAATGGTCATGCAGATGAGTAACTCTCAACCACCACACAGTGACAAAGTAGATTAATGAGTCAACTGAGTTGATCGATCAAGGTAAACAACCCAACGAAAGCAAAACCCCCACCAATAATGCCCTCATATGATTTGCAAAGCTTAAAACCAAGATTACTTCGAATAATACAACATGTTGACATGAAAAGGTGACTCAACTCATGTATTTGGGGAGGAGGTCACGGTGATCCATAGTGAGGTAAGCGATCTTCGAGGAGGTAGCGGTGACCAAGCCTGTGCAAGGTAGCAGTGACCGAGCCTATGCGAGGAGGTAGCGATCTGCGAGGAAATGATCGCATTGAAGATGTTGGGAGATGCACCGGTGCCTCTCCCTCTTCCGTCAAATTAGGGCAGTGAAAGAAGAATGGGGAATAACCCCTCTTCCACCACCGACACAGAATAAAGAAGTGCTGATTTAACTCCTCTTAAACCAGCCTTCTCTTAAACCAGCCTTTCTCAAGCCAAACAAGGAATGGGCCCACTTATTCCCCAAAACAAATGGACCTTTAGGAAACCTACCATACACCATAGGAACCTATACTAAAAACCTAGCCTAAAATAGGTTGAACCAACCTATTTAACCACTAGATGCACATATGTTGACCCACACAACACACCCCAAACCCACCCAAACACACCCACATACACACTCACGCACAAATGCAATGCATGCAACAAGATCTATTTCCCCTCTAACAAACCTCTCATCCCCTTAGCCACATCCACCGACTATACCCATCCAAAATAATCCCTACGTCACCTAAACTCAAATCCCATGCACACACACAAAAAACCCACCTACGTGTCCCTTCAAATCCCAACCCCTTGCACCATAACCCATCCACGTCCACCATACCTAATATTTCCCACGTCAAAACAAATCCCACGACCCTTACCTCCAATCCCATGCCACCTACGTAACTTTCCTTCCTCTTATCTTTATTGAAACCCATACATTTCCCAACACCCAATGTAACCATATCTCCACATACTCCATGCATTTCCCAAGGCCATCATCGGAATCCATCCTATCCCTTATGCAACGCCCACCTACATAGCCCCTCAAAAACCCAGATCCCACTCTCATGCACAACAACATCACGTTAAATCCCAAACCTTCCCATCGAATCCCAAGCCTCAATGCAACCTATCCACCACACCTCAAAAACCCAAATCCCATGCTCATGCACAACAACATCACGTTAAATCCCATATCTCCAAACAACTAAACACCCAAAAATCCCAAACCTTCCCACCGAATCCCAAGCCTCAACGCAACCTATCCACTACACCTCACCATATAAATGCCCATGCCCCCCCCGCTCTCCCCCTTAGATCCCCTGGAGACCTTCACCTTCTTCCTCCTTCAAGCCATCCACCAAGACCACCCTTAGTGCGCCATTTTTGCCCCTCCACACCCTCCAAAGGACACCAAGGACCACTCCTTGGTTCCCTTTGTTCTAGTAGAATAAATTTAGATCATCTTATCATTAGTTTTTCTTGCTTAATTTCTAATAGTTCTAGTTCTAATAGTTCTAGTAGTTTTATTCTAGTTGTTCTAGTTTAAGTGTTTTGATTTCCTTGTTAAGCATTCAACTATGTGTGAGGAACTTTCATGATTGTTATTTGAATAGAAGTTGATTTGCTTCATATCTATCTTGCAACTTATTTCTAGTATAGTTAGAGTGGATCTTTATTTTCAAAAAAAAATTCCTAAAAAAAGGTTTGAAAAACAAAAATCGAAAAAAAAATTATTATATACATATGTTTATATGGCGATTCCTACACAATGGAATGATTACATACTTCATCAAAATGATCTTGACAGCGTTTATGTTCTAAAAGAATATCGTGACGAGTGCTACACGTACACATGCTACATATATCTTCATTATACGATGATTGTACATTTCGAGATCACTACCAGAGAATTTGCAATGCAGGAAATCTGTCACATTTAGGCCTTAGTAGTCGGATTTAGTTTTCGGAGTCAAGTCAAGTTATCAATTTCAAAGTTGCATTTCCGCCTCCCTAAGTTCAACTGAGATTTACTAAATCTCTTTACATTTTATTTATTGAAGTATTTTCGTGCTATACTATAATAAAAATATTCAAAAACATAATTTTACGCTGAGCTGTCAACCTAACCTAATTTAATTTAATTCTACATAGCCTATTTTTACAAAATTTGAACACAACACACACACATTTCCTATTCTAGATCCCTACATAGGTGGCACCAATTTAATCCTTACAAAATAGGCAAATTCCATCTTTTGGAAGAGCCTAGTGTTGCACATTCAAAATCCTACAAAAAGTGGCAACTACCTTAAAAAAGCCCTACTCTAATTGGCGACAAATCAAAGACATCTAAGGTGAAGATTTCCTTGATTAGAGGACCCAACTCAATGCACCTTAATCCCACCATAATAGGCACCAATCCAATCCCTAAGGAGGTGGCGACTTCCATCTATGCAAAGGCCTCCATAAAAACTTAAACTAGTGTGCGCACACATGATTATTCTTCTCCTCTCCAAGAATCCGTCCAACCTCCTTCCTCTCCAAGAGGACGTCCACCATTGGAGGAGAGCTTCTCCACCTTCACCTCAAGGCCATCTTCACCATTGAAGGATAGTGGTGCCCTCCTCCTTGGAGCCCCATCACCGCCTTCCTCTCCATCTCTAACACCTAGGCCAACCCTCCTCTATGCACTTTTTTTTTTGTTGCAAGTTGTTTTGTTTATCTCTCCTCTCTAAGGGCACACCGAAGCTCTTCCATGGTGCAACGTGTAGACGACCGTGTAGACGACCTTCTCATGGTCCTACTCTGGTTACCACCAGCCTGCAAAAGTCGATGGCTCCTTGGAATGCTTCCGATGGGGTTGGATTTCTATTAGTGTAATTTTAACTTCTATTATGTTTGCTAAGCATTTTTCTATATTTCATTTTGTTATCATGTTGATAGGTTAACTTTTGATACAATGGAAATTTACTTATCTTGATTTCTAGCTTGTTAACTAATCCAATTTTCGCATCACCTTCGCTTCCACTGTTGTAATCATCACATGCCCACCACCACTCTCTAAGTGGTGGTCATCCCCTTTACATCACCGCCATCATTGTAAATCCACACCATTCTTCCCCTCTCCCCACCCCCCTCTGTAACGACCCAGTTCCCGAGTCCCTACGAGACACGAGAACCAGACCGACTCAACTAATCCCAAGACCTAGTCGTCCAACGAGGAAGTAACCAAAAGAGCAGTAAAATAAACCACATTCAGCATGAATATAACTAACAGTAAGAAAGTACAGCAGTAAGGAAAGAAACTACCACAGTATGTACCACCACAACAGTAGAACAACATTCATAATATAATTTGAAATGCAGGTAAAGAAAGTACGGCGGAAACAAGAACTACTCACTATAACGGAAACAAAAGAGGTACAAAAGACAGTGGTAACTCTACTGGACCCTACTCTGCCCAGTGTCCTCTGCAGCCGCTGACCCTGGCTACTCAATACCTGGTCCTGAAAAAGGTAACGAGTGTAACACGTCAGCAAAACGCTGAGTAGAGTGACAACTAAAACTAAAGACAACAGTAGAGTGTACAGTAGCTGTTATGTTCTATTACTTTCTTTATTCACATCTTTCAATTGTCTCACTATTTCATTTATTCCTCATATCTTTTTCTTGATCTCGAATGTTCCTCGTGGGAACGATCTTGATTGCAGTCTTTTCCAAAAAGTAGAAGTAGCACGTGGTGCTCTCCTGGCCGGGAGAGTCCCCTGTGGTGATCCTACCCTCAGTCAACCACCCCAAGGTCACTGACAGACGTAACGGTGACTACGGCATGCGCGATAAACGCATAGGTAGCTAACCCGTACTGGCACGCGGTCAGTCATTTCCGTTAACGGGTGCGCCCCAAAGCACAGCACGGAACCAGTCCAGGGTAGAGCCCTCTCAGTAACAGGGGTCCAACCCCTCCACAGTAACCAACCTGGGGCCTTGCCCCTCCACAGTCCGCGCACCCTCGCCTGACTACCCTGGTTTGCCCCAGCGGGCCTAACAAGTCGGTGTGGGAGGCTAGTAGAACCCCAGGGCACGTGGGGTAGCTAGTACCTCCCTACACTAGTAGCTCTCCTCGGTACTACGTACGCGAGTGCCAGCAAGTCAGTACAGAGTGGCCAGTCCTAACCCCGGGTCCCTGGGGCGGCTGGCTCCGCTCTGCACTAAACAGGGGGACAGTCGCTCTACTTGGTACTCCGTACTCAAGGGCCAGCTCACTTCCCCAATACTATTCCATTCACTTTCCAGGAGTTCTACTCCTACTTCCCCGTAGGGTTCCATCCTTTTTTTTTTACTCAAACATCCAGGTTTCACTTTCCAGTTTCACATTCAACCACATTATTTATTCACAACAGGCAGCTGTTAATTCAAATTACAGGCAGCTCTATATCTCTTTCCATTTTCCAAGATTGCGGTATTATACATTCCACTAGTTTTCCCATCCTAGGATTCATGCCATATCCTAGGATCTATCATACAATCTAGTTTTCCAGTCCTAGGATTCATGCCACACCTAGGAGCTATCATTCCATCTATTTCTCATTCCTAGGATTCATGCAATGTCCTAGGTTCTATTTATGGTTCCATAATTTAACAGATTTTATTAATAACTTAAAGCCACTCTACCAGGTACAACGGGAGTAATGGGGGCGTGATCGGGAATCCCGCGTGCCTCTGCGACTCCCAAGACTGCAACTGAAGGAGCTCCTATCACAAGGATCAAACACAAGGAGTGTCTCAAAATAGTGTATAGCTACTGTAGACGGGTAGAGGAATTAATTCTGAAAAGAACACAACACGAATCGCGGAAAACGGAACCCGAATGGGCCCTAAACGGGTCGAAAACGACGACACTGTGCAAAATCAGATGTCTGGAACTTCTTCCAGACATCTTAAAAAGTGGATCAGAGAATTACCTGTCCAGCGTGGTTTCCCAGACGTCCAGAAGTCTGCGGGGACGTCTGGCCTAGCTCCAAGACGTCCGATGGTCACCCTGGACGTCTGGAGGTCGCTCCCGTCGTCTGGTACAACAGCCAGGCTCGGTGATTCGCGTTGGATGGCGAATCACCGAGCCTGCGCACACCCATCTCCCCCCCTCAGTACGGTCAGTCGACAAGAAGGAAGAAGAAGATGGAAAACTCACCTTTCAAACGTCTGGAAGGTCTTCCAGACGTCGCCCTCGCCGTCTGGCTATCAACCCAGACGTCTGATTCTGGAAATTTTTCCAGAATCAGGGTGCCACCTGGCCTCCGCTCACGACGCCGCCTACGTCGCACCTCGCGCGCCTGCTGCTCAGACCGCAGCAGTCCCTCCTGCGCCGTTCCGCGCCCCCTGCGCCTTCCACCGGCAGGCCCTAGCAGCCCCGGCGAGCTCGCCCTCACGGCAGAGCTCCGCTCTCGTACGCAGCACCCCATCCGCGCTCACTGCGGCCGTCGCCACCGCAGCAACCTCGCGCTCGCTCGCTCTCGCGCACAGGAAGGAGAAGAGGAAGGGGTGGAGACGACGGGAGGGAGCGCGTGGCCTTTTAAGGCCGCACGAGGAGGAGAGAGAGAACGCGGCAGGCGTCTGCAGCCGCAAGGAATAACGAATAAGCGAATATCCAGTCTGCGCGCTAAGGCATGTAGATGACCCACGCGTGTCGAAAATAACGGATTTACAGACGTCTGGAAACGATCCCAGCGTCTGGTCAAACATCTGGATGTGATCCCAGACGTCTGGTCCGACGTCTGGGCCACCTCCCAGATGTCTTAAAAGACGTCTGGGGCACGCGTTCGTTACAATATAACAAACTCAAAGGAAGTTTCATCCCCGAAACTTGCGCCAACTAGGGTGCGGGAAAAGACGTCTAAATAACCATAACAAACTCAAAGAGGACCGAAGCCGGTCCGAAAAGACGTACCCGCGAAAAGCTCCGGGTACCGCCCCCGCATTGCCGCCTCAGGCTCCCAGGTGCCTCCTCGTACCGCTGGCTCCTCCACAAAACCTTTACCAGGGGTACTTGCTTTCGTCTCAAACTGCGGACGGCTCGGTCTAGAATCTGCACTGGCCGCTCGGGGTAGGTTAGGTCATCGCTCACCTCGATGCTCTCGTGACTCAGTACGTGACTGGAATCGGCTACGTACTTCCTGAGGTTGGACACGTGGAACACATCGTGCACACCAGACAGCTGTGGGGGAAGGGCAAGTCTGTAAGCAACGGGTCCAACCCGCTCCAGGACCTCAAAGGGCCCCACAAACCTCGGCGCGAGCTTCCCTCTCACCCCAAACCGCTGTAAGCCCTTCATGGGAGAAACACGAAGGAAAACGTGGTCCCCAACCTCAAATTGCACCTCTCTGCGTCTCCGATCTGCGTAGCTCTTCTGTCTGCTCCTGACAATGCAGAGTCGTCTGTGGATCTGCTCAACTACCTCCTGACTCTGCCAGATCAACCTGGGGCCAACCTCCCACTTGGTCCCCACCTCAACCCAAATCAAGTGTGCCGTACACTTCCGTCCGTACAAAGCCTCGTAGGGAGCCATGCCGATGCTCGAGTGATAACTGTTGTTGTATGCAAACTCTGCCAGGGGCAGGTGCTCCTCCCAAGAGCACCTCCAGTCCAGTACACAGCCACGCAAAAGGTCCTCAAGTGTCTGTATCGTGCTCTCAGACTGTCCGTCCGTCTGGGGGTGGTAAGCCGTGCTAAACCTCAACCTCGTCCCCAAGGCCTGCTGAAACTCTGCCCAAAACTGGGACGCAAAGCGGGTATCCCGGTCAGATACGATCTCCCGCGGAACTCCGTGTAGTCGTACCACATCACGGATATACCTCTCTGCCAACTGTGCTGGTCCCAAAGTGACTCGGATCGGCAAGAATCGTGCCATCTTCGTCAGTCTATCCACTATTACCCAGACTGTGTCGTGTCCCCGCTGGGTAACAGGTAAGCCCACCACCAAGTCCATGGTGATGCTCTCCCACTTCCACTCTGGCACTGGAAGCGGCTGAAGCGGCCCTGCAGGCCTCTGATGCTCGGCTTTCACCTGCTGGCACACTAAGCACTGTTGCACGAACTCACCCACATCCCGCTTCATCCCTCTCCACCAAAACTCGCGTCTCAAGTCGTGGTACATTTTCGTGTTTCCGGGATGTATGGTGAATCTGGAACCGTGTGCCTCAGTTAGGAGCTCTCTCAACAGCTCCTCGTCTCTGGGAACGCACAACCGTCCCCTCAAGCGTAGCACCTGGTCTGTGAAAGAGAAGTCCCCTGGATCTCCTGACAGTACTCTGTCGCGCAAAGACTGCAAGTACGGATCGGCCATCTGTCCTGTGATGATGCGGTCCATCAGCTCTGGCCTGGTCTGCCGTGTCACCGTCACTGCCCCACAGTACCCTCGTAACTCTAGAGGTCGCCAACTGCCCACCTCCTCCAAAAGGCTCCAACTCTGTAACTGTAGACTAGCCAAGCGTGCGGGCGCCTTACGGCTCAAGGCGTCAGCCACCACATTGGCCTTTCCTAGGTGGTAGGAGATGCTGCAGTCGTAGTCCTTCAGGAGCTCCAACCAACGTCTCTGTCTCATGTTGAGCTCCTTCTGATCAAAAATGTATCTGAGGCTCTTGTGATCAGTAAAAATCTCGAAGGTCTCACCTACAAGTAGTGCCTCCAGGTCTTCAGCGCGAAGACAACAGCTGCCAACTCTAGGTCGTGGGTAGGGTAGGTATGCTCATGGGGCTTCAGTTGCCGCGAAGCGTAAGCGACAACGTGACCCCTCTGCATGAGCACACCTCCTAACCCCTGCAAGGAAGCGTCCGTGTACACAACGAACCTGCCACTACTGTCAGGGATGGTGAGCACGGGAGCCGAGTTCAACCTCTCCTTCAGCTCCAGAAAACACGCCTCACAGGCGTTTATCCAAGCAAAAGGCACGTCCTTCCGGGTCAACTGTGTCATAGGACACGCAATCTATGAAAATCCTCTGATGAATCGTCTATAGTAACCTGCCAGTCCCAGGAAACTGCGAATCTCAGTGACTGAACGCGGTCTCTCCCACCTGAGCACTGCCTCGACCTGGCTGGGTCCACTGCCAGGCCGTCTCCAGAGATCACATGACCCAAGAAGGTCGCCTCCCTCAACCAGAACTCGTACTTACTGTATTTAGCGTACAGCCTGCGTCGCCTCAGAGTGTCCAAAATAATCCGCAAGTGCTGTCCGTGCTGCGTCCGATCTCTAGAATAGATGAGTACATCATCTATGAAAACCACCATGAACTGGTCCAGGTATGGTCTAAACACCCGGTTCATCAGGTCCATGAAAGCAGCGGGGGCATTGGTCAGCCCAAACGGCATGACCAAAAACTCGTAGTGTACGTACTGGGTGCGGAAAGCTGTCTTGGAGACGTCGGTCTCCCTGATCCTCCACTGGTGGAATCCAGACCTCAAGTCTATCTTGGAAAACACCGTGGCACCCCGCAACTGGTCAAACAAATCGTCGATCCTCGGCAGCGGATATCTGTTCTTGATGGTGACCCTGTTCAGCTGTCGGTAGTCCACACAAAGGCGTAGGGTCCCATCCTTCTTCTTCACAAACAGTACCGGGGCTCCCCAGGGAGACGCACTAGGCCTCACGAAACCTTTCCCCAGAAGGTCCTGCAACTGAGACTTGAGCTCTCGCAGCTCAAGCGGTGCCATCCTGTATGGCGCGGTGGAGATGGGGTTGGTCCTTGGTACTAGTGAGATCTCAAACTCGATCTCACACTCGGGCAGTAGTCCTGGTAACTCGTCTGGAAACACGTCGGGGTACTCTCTGACCACCGGGATGCTCTGGAAGTCTGCCACAGGGCTGGGCTCTGCCACCACACAAGCTAGGAAGCCCTCACACCCCTGGCTCAAAAGTCTCGCCGCCCGAAGTGCCGAAATGCACCTGAAACCTCCGTCCACTGGCTGTCCGTGAAACTCGAAAGAAGGCAACTCCGGAATGGAGAACACAATCTTCCTCTCAAAACAGTCCACCAAGGCGTGGTAAGCGGACAGCCAATCCATCCCCAGAATCACTCCAAAGTCCTCCATCGGTATCATAATCAGGTCAGCTGGCAGGCTATGTCCCCCGACGCTGACCTCGCAATCCATGTACACCTCCTCAGCTACAAACAGCTATCCACTCGGACCTCTGATTACGAACGGATTCTCTAACAGTGTATAATCCTGGTCCAAACTAACTGCGAAACTAGCTGCGACAAACGAGTGCGCAGCGTCGGAATCGAAAAGCGTGTAAACGAGTCTACCGGAAACTGAAACCATACCTGCTACCACCGATCCCGAAGCTCTGGCGTCCCTATGTGTTAGGGCGTTGATACGCCCCTCAGCTCTAGGTGCGGACGAAGCAGCCACACTCTGCGTCGGACGGGTAGGAGCTGGCTGGTACCCTCCTCGCGACTGCTGTCCTCCTCCTCGCGCCTGGGAACCACGGCCTCCTGCGCGCCCTCCAGTGCTCTGCGCGGAGAGTATCTGCTAACCTCCTGCCCTAGATGGGCAGTCCCTCCTGATGTGGCCCGGCTAGCCACACTGGTAGCAGAGGGGAACCCGACTCCCACCCTCAGTGGGTCCCTGCTGTCGACTAGGCGGGGGTCCAGTGCTGGCTACTGGCCCCTGTCGAGGGCCCCCAAAGGCCACTGATGGCCTTGCACAACGTGACGGCTCTCCTACGGACGCCACGTGTCTCTGTTCTCGCCGGCCCTGTGAGAAGTCTGGCTGAAAGGGCCTCTTCCGCCCGCCGTCGGTGTCTCGCGCGGACGGGTTGGTCTCCTCGTAAGTTATAGCTGCCTCTACCACCCTCGAAAACGTAGGCAGCTTCAGGGGTTTGACATACCCCCGGATCGCAGGCCGGAGCCCCTCGGTGAACCTCCAAAGGCGCTCCTCCTCAGTGGCTACCGCTGTCGCTGCAAAGCGGGACAGCTCCAAGAAACGCATGCGGTACGCGCTCACAGTCATCGTCCCTTGGCGGAGAGTGTGGAACTCCCGCCTCCTCTGGTCCTGCCATGTCTGGGGAAAGTACTGCTCGCAGAAGAGGGTGACGAACTGGTCCCACGTCGGCTCGTCCCTCTCCTGTCCCCGGACCGCCCTCCACCACCGGTGTGCCGCACTCTCCAGCTGGTACGTGGCAAAGGCCACGCGGCACTCCATCGGGGGGCGAAGGGTGTCGAAGATCTTCTCCAGCTGCTCAAGCCAATCTTCTGCCTCGGTCGGGTCCTCATCCCCCTTGAAGGAGGGGGGCTTCAGCTTTCGGAACTGTCCGAAAAGCTCGAAGTGGCGCTGTAGGGGAGGTGCTGGCGCACCTCCAGGCGAAGGTGCCTCGTGTACAGAAGTGTCGGAGGAAGGTGGGGGCGGCAACGGCCCATCCCCTCCCTCGTGTCCAGCGCCGTGTCCGTCGCGTGGTCCCACAGAGGATTCCCCCTCTGCAGCCCCAGGAGGAGTGCTCGGGGCGGTGGGTGGAGCTCCTCTCGTACAATATCTCGTATCAGTCTGGCGAGGTCCTGGGCCTAGATGCCCGGGGGTGGTGGCTGGTCCACTGAGACGTCAACAAAAGCATGTCCACCTCGCCGACCTCGCCCTCGGCCATGCCCGCGGCCAGTCTCGCCAGTCCCGCGACGAGGCATCTCCTGCAAGGAGACGCGAAACAAAATGGAAATGTCAAAACAGACGGTACCTAATGAAACTTCTAAGAGCTCATCTCAAGAGATATGTTGTGGTGGCTACTCTAGCTATAAACATGTGAAATGGTTATTTTCCAGTCAGTTGATTCACTTCTCGGGACGACCTTGCTCTGATACCATCTTGTAACGACCCGGTTCCCGAGTCCCTACGAGACACGAGAACCGGACCGGCTCAACTAATCCCAAGACCTAGTCGTCCAACGAGGAAGTAACCAAAAGAGCAGTAAAATAACCCACATTCAGCATGAATATAACTAACAGTAAGAAAGTACAGCAGTAAGGAAAGAAACTACCATAGTATGTACCACCACAACAGTAGAACAGCATTCATAATATAATTTGAACTGCAGGTAAAGAAAGTACAGCGGAAACAAGAACTACTCACTATAACGGAAACAAAAGAGGTACAAAAGACAGTGATAACTCTACTTGACCCTACTCAGCCCAGCGTCCTCTGCAGCCACTGACCCTAGCTGCTCAACACCTGGTCCTAAAAACGGTAACGAGTGTAACACGTCAGCAAAACGCTGAGTAGAGTGGCAATTAAAACTAAAGACAACAGTAGAGTGTACAGTAGCTGTTATGTTCTATTACTTTCTTTATTCACATCTTTCAATTGTCTCACTATTTCATTTATTCCTCAGATCTTTTTCTTGATCTCGAATGTTCCTCATGGGAACGATCTTGATTGCAGTCTTTTCCAAAAAGTAGAAGTAGCACGTGGTGCTCTCCTGGTCGGGAGAGTCCCCCGTGGTGATCCTACCCTCAGTCAACCACCCCAAGGTCACTGACAGACGTAACGGTGACTACGGCACGCGCGATAAACGTATAGGTAGCTAACCCGTACTGGCATGCGGTCAGTCGTTTCCGTTAACGGGTGCGCCCCAAAGCACAGCACGGAACCAGTCCAGGGCAGAGCCCTCTCAGTAACAGGGGTCCAACCCCTCCACAGTAACCAACCTGGGGCCTTGCCCCTCCACAGTCCGCGCACCCTTGCCTGACTACCCTGGTTTGCCCCAGCGGGCCTAACAAGTCGATGTGGGAGGCTAACAGAACCCCGGGGCCCGTGGGGTAGCTACTACCTCCCTACACTAGTAGCTCTCCTCGGTACTACGTACGCGAGTGCCAGCAAGTCGGTACAGAGTGGCCAGTCCTAACCCCGGGTCCCTGGGGCGACTGGCTCCACTCTGCACTAAACAGGGGGACAGTCGCACTCCTTGGTACTCCGTACTCAAGGGCCAGCTCACTTCCCCAATACTATTCCATTCACTTTCCAGGAGTTCTACTCCTACATCCCCGTAGAGTTCCATCCTTTTTTTTTTACTCAAACATCCAGGTTTCACTTTCCAGTTTCACATTCAACCACGTTATTTATTCACAACAGGCAGCTGTTAATTCAAATTACAGGCAGCTCTATATCTCTTTCCATTTTCCAAGATTGCGGTATTATACATTCCACTAGTTTTCCCATCCTAGGATTCATGCCATATCCTAGGATCTATCATATAATCTAGTTTTCCAGTCCTAGGATTCATGCCACACCTAGGAGCTATCATTCCATCTATTTCTCATTCCTAGGATTCATGCAATGTCCTAGGTTCTATTTATGGTTCCATAATTTAACTGATTTTATTAATAACTTAAAGCCACTCTACCAGGTACAACGGGAGTAATGGGGGCGTGATCGGGAATCCCGCGTGCCTCTGCGACTCCCAAGACTGCAATTGAAGGAGCTCCTATCACAAGGATCAAACACAAGGAGTGTCTCAAAATAGTGTATAGCTACTGTAGATGGGTAGAGAAATTAATTCTGAAAAGAACGCAACTCGAATCGCGGAAAACGGAACCCGAACGGGGCCTAAACGGGTCGAAAACGACGACACTGTGCAAAATCAGACGTCTGGAACTTCTTCCAGACGTCTTAAAAAGTGGATCAGAGAATTACCTGTTCAGCGTGGTTTCCCAGATGTCCAGAAGTCTGCGGGGACGTCTGGCCTAGCTCCAAGACATCCGATGGTCACCCTGGACGTCTGGAGGTCGCTCCCGCCGTCTGGTACAACAGCCAGACATCTAATTCACGTTGGATGGCGAATCACCGAGCCTGCGCACACCCATCTCCCCGCCTCAGTACGGTCAGTCGATAGGAAGGAAGAAGAAGACAGAAAACTCACCTTTCAGACGTCTGGAAGGTCTTCTAGACGTCGCCCTCGCCATCTAGCTATCAACCCAGACGTCTGATTCTGGAAATTTTTCCAGAATCAAGGTGCCACCCGACCTCCGCTCGCGACGCCGCCCGCGCCGCACCTCGCGCGCCTGCTGCTCAAACTGCAGCAGTCCCTCCTACGCCGTTCCACGCCCCCTGAGCCCTCCGTCGGCCGGCCCTAGCAGCCCCGGCGAGCTCGCCCTCACGGCAGAGCTCCGCTCTCGCACGCAGCACCCCCTCCGCGCTCACTGCGGCCGTTGCCGCCGCAGCAACCTCGCGCTCGCTCGCTCTCGCGCACAGGAAGGAGAAGAGGAAGGGGTGGAGACGACGGGAGGGAGCGCGTGGCCTTTTAAGGCCGCGCGAGGAGGAGAGAGAGAACGTGGCAGGCGTTTGCAGCTGCAGGGAATAACGAATAAGCGAATATCTGGTCTGCGCGCTCAGGCGTGCAGACGACCCGCGCGTGTCGAAAATAACGGATTTACAGATGTCTAGAAACGATCCCAGACGTCTAGTCAGACGTCTAGATGTGATCCCAGACGTCTGGTCCGACGTCTGGGCCACCTCCTAGACGTCTTAAAAGACGTCTGGGGCACGCGTTCGTTACACCCTCCCCCTCCCTTAATCTTAGATTAGCACACCATGCACACGGCCATCATGGCCCTCACTTAGGTACACATAGGTTTTAAGTTTTCCCTTAGTTTCTTGTTCAAAAGATAAAACACCCAAAAAAGGATTAGGTTCAAGAAAATCATGGTTAATGAATCAGAATTCAATATCTATTAACCTTCACTTTATGCCTCCTAGAGACGAATGACCAGGAGTTACGAATTAAAAAGATTAGAAAATCAACCAACATGAGTTTCGTAATAGAAAAAATATATTGATTCAGGATTTTGCATGACTGTACTTTGAACAATGATGACATACTTTCAAAAATATAATTTTTTTTAGCGCAAAAAGACCTATCAATTGGCATTACTGCTGGGAGGCAACGCACGGGTTCGTAGATTAGAATTTTGTGTTTGTTAACCTTTTTTTGAATTGATATTTTTTCTGATAAGGTCAAGGGAAGAGGATCCACGCACATACTGATCCATGATCAAACCACAGGTAAGGCTTCTCGATCCTCTTGCATTTTGATTTGCTTTCTTATGTTTTGGATTTCAAAAATAAAGTCTTTGAAAAAGAATGTGTATTCTTAGGTAGGATAGGATCTTATTTAGGTTAGTTAGTTCACTTTCCTTTTTGAAAAAAAAATATTATGAAAATTAAATTCAAATTCTTAGATTTGGATTTACAAAAAAATTTTGAAAAAAAAAAATTCCTTTTTGGTGTGTGTTTGATTTGGAAACCCTTTTAAACACACCATTAGGAATTGTGGAAATTTAGCCAACACTTGATTGTAGATTTTGAAAATTGATTGTCATTAATTTAAGACCCCAAAAATCATGGAATTTGGTCGGCAAATAGGTTTTCAAGTCAGATTTTCAACTCCACCATTCATTGATTAAAATTGCTATTATACGAATTTATAAAATTCTAAAAGTAAATAGGGGTCAAAACAAATCAGATCCAGATTTTATCCAACTTTGAAATTTTATTGTGACCAATGTACAAATCCAATTTATCTAAAATTTGTGGTGTTGGAAAGCCACTAAAACCTAGTTTCTATAGTATTTTTGTGGGAAGTTTGGAAATTTTTCTTTGTTGTGGATTCTTGAATTACTGACAATGGTCTGTTTTGTCTGTTTGATGCCTTGAAGCTATAAAAATAAGATAAATTATTTGAATCAGTAAAAACATCCACAAAAATATTACCTGAAATCCTTACTTAAAAGGAATATGTACACCAAATTTTAATCAAATCTGATACTGATTCCATCATGTGGAGTTGTTTAAAGTCAGTACATGGTCTGTTTGACTTGTTTTCTTAGAAGCATAAACCCTAGGTTTTATACATTAGGGTTTTATATTCACTTATAGAACTAGGGTTTTATATTCACTTATAGAACCAAATAAACTTACTTGAGGCTGATTTTAGTGTGATTCTCTGGTAGGTGGAGATTTCTTTGCTTGATTGACCTCCCTCACCAACATATAAAATCAATTCACTCAATACACCTAGAAACATTCAATTAGGCTCACCTTTAGGAGTTTAGGGTTAATTTAAAGAATAAATCCTAACTTGTGCTTGCTCTGAACACCCCTTTCCCAATCAATTAAAGAGAAAAACTCCGAAAATACACTCGTTCAAGGACTGAATTTTAAAAATCTAGCCATTTAATTAAAGGACCGCATCCCTTCTACAAGGCCTTTGCCTAGTTTGTTTCACTACACTAGCCCCTTGTAGCTGGTGTATGCATGGTAGGAGGTCTTTACAGCCTGAATTAGCCGGGCCTTGGGAACCCTCCCCGAGATGACCTCCTATATCTCATAGGCGACTCTTTTCATCACCTACTTCCTCTTCTCTTGCTTCTTCCTCTTTCCCTCTTCCTTCTTCTTCCTTAGCTCCAATGACTGAGCAAGATCCTCCTCTCCCTCCCCCTAAGAGGAATGGGAACAATGCTATGGCCATGGTCGAGGCCAGAATGGCGACATCAAAATAGCAGAACAAGTAGCACTTTAATGCCATCCTCAACACTCTGGAACACTTGCAGCACCCACAATGCAAGAAACTATGGGATTTCTATGATTCCACTGCACATAATGTTCTACTTCAAGTACGAATGCCTGTAGGTGGAGACACATTCGAGTTGAAGCTAAATGTGATTACTTTGATTTAGACTTACTTCCATGGGAACTCGAATGAGGATCTATTCCAACACTTGGAAGACCTAGGTCGGATTACAGAAATAATTCAACCTAGAAACAAGGATATTGTAATTGTTCTAATGAAGTTTTTCCCATTCTCGCTAAGGGATAAAGCTTTGTACCGGTTTAGGACTATCGAGAGGCCTGTAGTGACCTGGGAGGAATTACGTAGAGAATTCCTTCAAAAGTTCTTCCCGATCAGTCAAACTAATGCGATGAAGCAGGCCATCACAACTTTTACCCAGCAGTCAAAGGAAAAGTTGCATGAGGCCTTGGAGCATTTTCATGTCCTTCTTCAGAAGTGTCCTTACCATGGGGTGCCCCATTGGCATCTCACCCAGATTTTCCATCATGGGCTAGATGAGACACATCGGTGTTTAACCAATGTGTCTAGTGGTGGGAACTTCCCTCCAAGGATGAGGCTTGATATTTGCATATTATTTATGTTAATCAATGCCTAACTAATGGTTTTTTAAGGGTAATTTGGGTTATATTGCACTCAATTAGGTTAGATTAGTCATTTTTGGTCATTTTATAAATAATGCATACTTATGGGCTTTTGTGCAATTTTTCCTGCAATTGTATCTGGTGCCTTGATGTGTTTACTTTTATATGTGCAAGTACATAATTTTAGGCTATTTGGAGCAAGGTTAAATGGACTTTCTGAGTTGAGCTCACATGGAAGAGAACTGAGCTTAATTGATGGACCTATTTGGAAACTCAATTAAACCTAAACCTAACCAATTAGGAATCCAAATTTCCAAACCTATGACATAACCTATGGACCCAATTTCCTACACCCTAGGGTCGACCATAGACCGAAAATCCTAAACTATTTTCTTGACCAAACTGGATCCTATCATTTCCTGAAAGAACGTATCCCTTATCCTTAGAAAACCTAAATCCTAACCCAACAAGTCTTATTTGGCCATTCCTTTTACCCTCAAATAAAAACTATTTTGGATGGTCAAAATATACCATAATTTATCTACCACTAGATCTAAATCCTAGGGTCCTAAATTTCCTACCTAATTCCCTATCTTAGAACCCTAAACCGAATCATATTCCTAATCCTAAACTTAATCTCGAAATTCGTAACAGCATGACACACCTTTAGTATTTTGGCCATAACTTTTGCATTTCAAATCCAAATTGAGTGGTTCAAGTTGCATTGGAAAGCTTATTTTGAGGGATACAACTTTTCTTTTTTGTGTAACTTTAAATTTGGAATAGAAAGAGGCGAAAATTTTGAGAGAATCATATCCCTCCATCATCCTCTCAAAGTCATCCTAGCCCTCCATCAATTCCAACAACTCCTAACTTATTCTATCCACCTATTCCTTCATCCTACCCCTTGATTCCTAGACTCCTAATCCTAGTCCTTTATTTCGATGATCCAAGGAAACTTAGATCAACCAATCACAAGCCTTCTTAACCTCTATATAAACACCCTAGCCACACACCTTAAGATCATTCTTTTCCACTTCCAAGTAGATCTACCAGATAGACCTAGTTCTCCACTTCTTCCTTCTCCCCTTGGAGATTGTGGGTGAGCCTTCGCATCCACATCTACACTAACACTTCGGACTTCACCTTCAAAGCCCTTCCTTTGCATTTCTCTAGTCTAGTTTTAGTTGTAGTAATTGTATAAGCATTCCAATAGTTGTAATACTAGTTCTTCTTGTGCTAACCTATTATCATATTCAATAAAAGTTCCACTATTTGTTTTTCAACTTCTCTTCAAGTTGTATGCTTTCTAGTATTTAATTAGTTCCATGCCTAATTCTAATATTCATCTTGCTTGATAATCGATTCTAATTCTAATATTAGAAGGTAATTTTGATCTATTTACCTTCCTATGAATGACTCGAACTCCCATATTTCTATTTGAAAAATCTTACGAGTTCAATCTGATTTACAAATTATGATGGAAAGCGATTTCTCACAATCATAACTGCGTTCAAAACACTTTTTTGTGCTGTTGCCAGCCAGGCAATGCAATTATTTCTCTTTTATTAATTACATTTAGTATTGCATTCATTTAATCTAACTCCTTTCTTTTGTGATTGTTTTGGGTGTAGGAGACATGTGTCCGCTAGGATTTGAATCACGAAGCAATTCTAGAATAAAGTGCGAGTGAAGATCTTAAGGTTAGTATCTTACATCTTAGTATTAGGTTTCAATTTTGAACCTTAGGATATTTACATCTAGTTGCATTAAAAAAAAATGAAAAAATCTCTTATCCTACTTTACTTGTGCTTTAAAGATATATCTCATCCTGATTAACTTCGGCTTGGCTTTTCTTGTTGATTTAAAAATTTAATTGCAAACTATTGGTGCATCCAAAAATCCTCAAATTTGTACTGCATGATCCTCTTAAAGACTCTCTTTATATAGAAGGAACATATCCCCACAGTTGTAAACAAATCATATCTCTAACAAGGAAAGATCTTATCTCTTTAGGAAATATCTTATCTGTAATAAAGAAAACAAATCTGAAATTATTTTCCTAAAACATGTTTACTAAGCATGGCCACCTTGGTATCTAAGAAAATCCAAAATTGGTCCATAGGATCTTCTAGACCACCAGCCCTGTTGGGCCTTTATTGGTTGCCACGTGGCTTGCTGACTGCCATGTGGCCTTCTTCCTACCATCCTAACGAAATTTAATTTAGTTTAATGTAGATGCACATTCGTATATAGCTATTGGGGTGATATCTAGAGTGGTCATGGGGCCCAAATCTTTAGAAGTATTTCAACATACCAGCTTATTGGAAGTAGAGAAAGCTTACCGATAATGATTGAAATAACTGCTACAGTTTATCCAAGCATGAGTGGAGGTGCAGCTGTGAATTTTGATGGTTGCATCACTTGCGTGGTTGGACTTGTTACAAGGTACTTTCCATTTCCCTTTACAAAAAAACTAAAGGTCCTACCCATTTTAGAAAGATAGCTCAACTTATTGGTAGTCTCATACGGGTATTTTTTTTAATAAAGGCAAATGATATTACTTAATTGGAAAAAGTTGCTAAAGTACCTTGTCAATTTGATTTTAATAATTTCTACTTCTAACCTATTAAAAACAAAATGAGAAATCTACTTCCAACCAGTTCGGGATGCATTTGGTTCTTGCCTGGCCAAAGTCATGTAGAGTTTGTTGCTCCTTTGGCAGAGCATTTTAATTGTGTATGACTTGTGATGGATATATTGTTCACAAAAATATTTCCCAAGATCAGAGATTTTCTTCCTAAGAGAATTTCTGTGTGTTTACAAGCTCATGGTTTCACATCATCCAGTGTAACTCCTAAGTAAGGAGGATTATACATGCACCATTAGATTGGAAACATGTCTGAAATACATAAATAAATAAAGATAAGATGGTTTCATTGTTAACGTATCCTTAGGGCAATCACATCCATTCAAATGGTTGCAAAGAGAACACCATACTGCATGTTGACATGATCTACAGTTAAGACTTCAAAGAAATATGATCATCTCACTTTTGACCAATAATGAAAGTTGTAAGCCTATGACAATTGACAACTAGACTAGTCTACAAGAGTCAAGACTAGTTGGAAGCTAGAAAAATGATAGTATTCTTCTCTCCATACTGCTTTTGCTCATGTATCTTTTTACTCTATTAAGCTCATGAGTTATTCATTAGTTGTGGTATATGAACCTCCTTTTTAAAAGCATAGTTCATAAAAAAGAGAGTTGATAAGTTTAAGAGAACTCTAGAAGCTAGTGAATAAGTTTGAGAGAACTCTAGAAGCTTTAGCAGTTTTCAAGGTAGCCAAAAAAAAGTTTCAGGTGACAAAATATGATAAAAAAATAGATATCACTTAATGCAATAAGATCAATAGATTTGCAAAAAGAATCTACCAGGTAGATCTTATTTCTAGCATGCAATATGATGTCTTTTAACAAGGTTGATTTCTTGGTGCGGCATGACCTATCTAGGAGATAGACTTTTACTGGTTAATTTAGTCAAAATTATATGGAGAGGAGCTTGAAGGTTGAGCTCTATATGCATATTTCCTACCAAATCTAGTGTTTCTCTTATTTTTATTTCACATCCAAAGTCATGTACTCAACCTCCCATTTTTCATGCACCTAATAGTATACTCATTGAGCTTATTTTTGTTGATACTATTGAGGGAAGCATGCTAAATTTGAAACCAAAATATGTGAGCTATCATTATGAGAAATGTCAACAATACAATCACAAGGAAAATTAGCCAAATTGGATCTAGTGCTATGTAAACAATAGTGTTCAGTCATGTCCAAGACAACTTCATTTTATGAATTTAGTAGTAGATTTTGGGATCATTGGAATATTTCCCATTTCTTCTCTATCTTTCATTTTTGTACCACTGTAAGGAATCATTTTATTTACTATATCCTTGTTAGTTTCCCAACATAGAGGGATATCAGAGCAATGCATAGAGGGATAATCAAACAGGGGATTGAACATAGTTACAAAGATCAGTCCTCTTTCCTTAGTGTGTCATAATTTATTAAAGATAATCAGACTAGAGTAGACCACTCCTTGATGAACATTTTTTTCTTGTTGTCATATAAATAATTTATGTTTCCATGCAGATCTTCAAATGATTACCCCATAAGTAATGCTCCAAAAGTCGGCATTGAACCCAATAATCCAAGCTTGGGGGTTGTGCTCAATAGATGCATGCTTCATACACTGTTGATTGTGTTGCTCCAACGAACCTTACTCATGTTTTAAGAGGTAGCTACATTGGGTATTTCTTTAACATGTAAGCCTATATCCAAGATGACAATAACTATTATATTGCTTGATGAGAACCACTAGCGAGAGAGTTATCTAATTTAATCCATAAAAATTATTATATCACAAAAGTCCATTTTTTAATCCCCCTTTTGTCAATATATGCATTCAAAATTATTCACTACAACATGCCTTACTTTTGCCGTCGGTTAAAAATCGACGACAAATCTCAAATCACCGATGAAACTCAGCGACACCGTTATTACTGTCGCTGTTTCGCTTTTTCGTCTATTAGAGGGCTAATCCGATGTTAAAATAATGTTTGACCATCAGATAGATTGGATATTTCAACATCCTTTCAAAATCAACGAGAATTATTTTTGCCATTGTTTATATCATAAGCAACGGTATATGTAAGTTACTTTTTTCCGCCTTTATGCACCCTTTTTTTTATTTTCATCGTCATTTAAGTAACTTTACCATCTCTTCTGTAAGTGACAGCAAAAATTTTTTTACCATCATTTGTATTAAAATCGATAAAATAGATGTGACTACAAAAAGATTTTTGCTGTCGCTTATTCAACTAAGCAACGACACATATGTGATGGTAAAAATATTTTTGCCATCGCTTATCCTAAGAAGCGACGGCATAAAATAGGAATTGTGATTCTTTCGAACCTTTTATGCCGTCGGTTATTAGATAAACGACAGTAAAAATACTTTTACCGTCACATATATGTCGTCACTAATTTGAATAAGCGATGGCAAATGTATGGGTTTTTTTTTAAATTACCAAATGATGGAAACTACCTACTAAACCTACTTAAAAGTCTTCCTTTTATAGAAAAATAAGTAATGAAAATGAAGAGAAATTTATATTTCATAACTATAAAATCTAGTACATTAAAAGTTTGAAAATGAAATATTTGCATAAAAAATGTAACATGAAAAACATAAGAAAAGAAAATGGATAGAAATCAAAATACAGCTGCCCCGATGCCACCAGCTCCACCTGCACCACCCAAGGAGTCGTTGTCGTCTCGTCTATAGATGCTAGGATCTGTTGGAGACGAATGCTCTAGCTGACCCTTCTTCTGAAGAAGGGTTAGAAGCATCTGAAGCTTATCAACCATAGCATTCATCTTATTCATCTCTACCTCTCTCTTCTCCCTCTCCTCCTCTCGTCTCTGTAGTGTGTCAACCTTATGATGTAGCTGATTGACGACACTAGATGAGACGACACATTTCCTCTATACCAAGTGGATAACGTGTATGCCCTCCCTGCACTACGAACGAAACCACTGTGGTCCAGTGGCATCACTCTCCTAAATACCTCCTCTACATCCAAAGGCTGTTGGACGCTATCGGAGGTCTCGTCAGTGGGGAGATGTACTAATTGTACCATTTGGTTCTAAATGTATTAAAAAATATTATTATAATATATATATACAAAGTTATAATTTTTTTTAGTTTAGAAAACTTGTGTGTTTCTCCTAGTATAACTCATGAATCCACTTATGAGCACCCTCAGCTACAGCCTTACTGTGGGTGACCTCGTAGATATCCATCCTAGTCATTTCCATCTTATCATGTGCAGCGGACTGAAAATATAAAAATGATACAATTAGGTTAAAATAACTTAAAAATTAAGTAAGATTTAATTAAAAAGTAATTTCAATACTTACATAACGACTCCTGACCATCTTGATGCTCCTTCGACCCAAATAAAGAGTCTGTGGTGGAGCTTTAGTCTTATAGGTCTTTTTTTTTTTTGCTTGCTCATGTAGACATATACAATAATATTTTTTATAAATTTAAGATATATAAAATTAATAAAATAAGTTTTAATCATTTACTAACCTCTATCTTCGGATCCAGTCAATGCTCACATGCCTTCTTCCAATCGTTAGGCATGACGTCAGAAGGATAATTCTCCATTGCCTCCTCAGGTGAACCGCAGTTTTAAAAAAAACTAAATATCAAATATAAATTGTTAGAAATAATATATGAAATTATGTATATAATAAAAATGTAAATGTTTAAAAAATATTACATTTCTCTTGGTCTCCGTCCTCGAATCTCTATGGATTTTGGCGACGTGTTAAGAATATATCGGGAGGCATTGGGGTCGACACCCCAATCGTAATTTGCCTAAGTTAATTTTTAAAAAAAAATATGTCAATCTTAATTTATAATAATTTTAAGATAAAGTTATAAAAGAAATAACTTTGATAAATGAAATTACCTCCAACTAACAGAGGAACTTTCTCTTAAGCTCTGCGGGCACCTTCCTCCCGTCAAAGTAGCAAATGGGCATAATGGACTTAACAATTGTGCTCATTTGACTGATGAAGCCCAGGTAATTCTTCACCTCCTTTATGATTCTAAGCCTGATCGTTATTCTCAAGCCCTTGGGGACACGCTGGAGGTCTAGATTCTTTGTCTTCCCCCGTCATCTTCTTACTTTACCTGTGTAAATAATAATTATATTCATTATATATTTCTGAATTTATAATAAACTTTAAAATATATAACTAATATATATATTTCTTAAGTGATCCGCATGAACTGGGGATGTACACCCCACCATCTCATCCTCTACCTCCTACCCCTCCTCCTCTCCCACCTCCTCTCCCTCCTTATTTGATGCTCCATAATCTGGATCATCCTCTACTCACTCTGGCAAGGTCTGAGCAATCTCCTTCCCCTTTCCCTTCCCCCCCGCATGTAGTAATCGTGCCATTTCCCTGGGACATACAAAACGTGACTGGGGAGGAGCCTACTGCCGGGGGGTGGCTGAGCCTGAGGAGACGAATCGGGCTGCGTCGATGGCTATGTCTCAGGAGGGCCCTTTCTTTTGAGATTTTTCTTAAACAACTTCATCTATAATAAGTATAAAATGCAATAATTAATACAGTTGTAAATCATTAATATATAAATCATCAATGAAAAAAGTTTGAAAAACAAAAATGATATATTTAAAATTTTGGTAGAGTTTCCCCTTAAATTTGGAGGTTTCTCTACAAACTTGCATATTAAAATTAAAGTGGTCACACCCAACATAAAAAAAAAAGTGCAAAGACAAACCACAAGTGGGTACACCCTACATCTATTCAAATAAAACATGCAACACAAGTGAGTACACCCAACATCTATTTAAAGAAATAAAAAATAATATGTGGGCACACCTCGCATTTAGAAAAAACTTATAACTTCATCCTATTAAATTTAAGACATTGAAATTATACCTCTAAGTACAACAGCCTTCGAGTAAGCCCATCACCGAAAACCTGTAATTTGAAAAATAAAAGTAATTAAAATGCCAACATAGCAAGAATAACAAATTTTGAACATGTGTGTGTGATTGGTTTAAGTTTAGTTATTTATAATGTATAGAAAATGTCAAGGTTTCTTAAATTTGAATATGAATTTGATATAAACATAAATGAAACAAAGTAAAGAAATTATTACTAACCTTAGACATCCACATCTACTGCATTTGAATCTATATGACCTTCTTCCGTTAATTCTTGGTATGCTTCAAACTATGCATCAAAATGATTACGCGATACTGTTCTTATTGGTATAACCCATCCCCTTTGGCAATTATCAGGGACGTAGAAAACTTGTGCCACTTGACATGCCAATGTGAATGATTCATTAGACTGAAGAATTTGACGATTAGGATTTAAACTCAAGAAATTGTGTTTCTTGTCAATTTTGAAACTAGTGCCCTCTTTAAAAACATCAAACCAATGACATTTAAATAGGGAAACTCTACGATCATATCTGAAACTTATCTCCACAATTTCTTTAATTTTACCATAGTATCCATCTAGATCGGTGGAAAGATATGAATCAACAACAACTCTAGCTTATTGTGTAACCTTCCTATCATCAATTTCTTTTATTCTTAATCTAAACCCATTTATTATATACTCAGAGTGGTGATGCGCATAATGTAATAGTGAATCAGCAATTACATTAAAATCTGGTACCCATCATGGGTCCTTATCGTCTTTCAATTAATGAATTTTATCTTTAAACAAATTTCAGAAGCCAAATTCGGTTGTCCTTGAAAGAAGTAATCGTTCGAATTCCTCATAAAATGGATCAATTTCAAGAATTTATTTCAAAATATATAGATGCATGCAACGTTTATCATTTTCTGAGATAAACTTGCACACTGTATAAAGGATCAACCTTCCTCTGATATCAAAAATTGACATTCTTCATCACTATCATTGTATTCCCTCTCATAATTCCTTTGAAGTTTATTAAAGTGGTTGTCTGTTTCATTTATGTACATGGACGTAAAATTAATACATTCCTCCATGAAATAGCCTTCTACAATTGATCCTTCCAGTTTTACCTTATTTAAAACATAGCCTTTAAACCTTTTAAAAAATCGCTCCACAGGATACATCCATCTAAATTGTATAGGTCCACCGATTATCGCTTCATTTGCAAGATGCAGTGTGAGATGAACCATTACATCAAAGAAGGCTAGGGGAAGAATCTATTCCATCTTATAGAGAGTAATGACTATTTGTTTATCCCAATAATCCAGCGTATCATTTTATAGCGTCTTCAAACAAACAGCTTTGAAAAACCTGCTCATCTCTATGAATGAATCAACAACTGAATCTGCCAGTATCCCCTATATCGTTAGTGGAAACAATACTTGCATATAAACGTGCGAGTCATGACATTTCAAGCCAGATATCTTTTTCTGTGCTTCATTCACACAATGGGAAAACTGCAAGGAAAACCTATCTGGCGCCCAAATTTCCTTTAAGAAGGAGAGTAGTCTACTTTTCTGGCCCTGATTCAAGCTGTAAATAACAGGTGGGAAGTAGCCATCATCTTCGTGAATGTGTAGCTTCGGATGTATCCCCAAACTCTTCATGTCTTTTCTTGTTTTCACCATATCCTTTAGATCATCAGTTAGATTTAATACATCGAAGATGTTATCCATCACATTATTTTCGATGTGCATAATATCTAAATTATGACGTATTGTAAGATCTTTCCAGTATGACAGCTCCATAAAGAAAACTCTTCTCGTTCAAAATCCATAATTCCTCAAGGCCATCTGATCTTGTTTGAATGGTTGACCTAACCGTATCTCACCCATTTCTTGTAATCTCTCCATTATAACCTGACTCGGCAACCTGATAGAATCTGTACTAAATTTATTTTTTTGATTCTTCTTTGAATGCAGACATGTCCTGCCATCAATTTTACTCCTGAACTGTGATATTCTCCATCTATGTTCAATAGGTAGAAATCTATGATGTCTTAAGTAACAGAATTTCTTACTTTCCAGCAATCATAGGTGATGAGTGTCTTCCATACAGACTGGACAAGCAAACTTTCCTTTAGTGCTCCAACCTAACAAATTTGAGTTCACCAGGAAGTCGTTTATGGTCCACATCAATGCTACATGCATATTGTAAAATTATTTCTTTTCTGCATCATACGTCTTCACACTGGTGTACCACAACTGTTTTAGTTCATTGATTAATGGCTAGAGGTAAACATCTATTTCATTTCTTGGTTGTTTTGAACCGGGGATTAATAGGGTCAGCATCATGAATGACGATCTCATACACAACTAGGGAGGTAAGTTATAAGTGGCCATCACTACTGGCAATATACAGTACGATGGGTACATACTCTTAAATGGATTAAATCCATCGCTTGCAAGACCCAACAGCAAGTTCCTTGCTTCTAAAGCGAATGAATTTTTCTTTCGTCAAATCTCTTCCACTCCTTTGAATCAGTAGGATGACATATTCTTCCATCTTGAGATTTACAATCCTGGTGCCATGTCATCCACTGGGCAGTTTTAGTTGATATAAAAAGGCATTGAAGCCAAGGTGTCAGTGGGAAGTAACGAAGAACCTTTTGAGTTTGTTGATTACACAGCAATCATGCAACCTAAATCACTTGAATTAAGCTAGATTCTAGCATAATTTAGGAATAATGCATTCATAGGCATCATAATTTGCATAATGGTTAGTTTAATTAGCTACATAGATAATATTATCATTTTATGTACTAATGAGAGATGATTTTAATTGCAGATGATTCGAAGTTGCGGATGTCATATCAGACCAAGCATATCTGATCAGAATGACGACAAAAGTCCAACGCTTCCGAAATCATCTCGATCAGACAACTAGAGCAACGTGTATAGTCCATAGAAGAACATGGAGCCAAAGGATAAAGATCCAAGCCTCAGATGAAAGATCCAACAGCATAGATGGATTTGGATCAACGATCGCAGTCTAACGACACAAAAATCAACTCAATCGGAGGTCTACATCACAGTTACAAGGAAAAGAAGATGGACGGCCAGGATGGCACCATGTGGCACCATCACAGCCACCCCTGCATCGCCGCCCCATCACTGAAGGTTCTTCACTGTGTGCTAAGGATAGTAGGATCTCCATCCGACAGTCACGAACGTGCCATGTCAACCGTCCACCCGCGCTTCATCAAAGTAGAGTGACTCTCAACCGTTGGATCTTCATCCAATAGCCGAGACCGTGCATCAACAAAAACAAAAATGCAATGATAAGTGAGAGTAACACGTTGGTTAGAGCTCTCTCAGCGAGTCATTAGGCGCCTGTTCGAACTGCCCTTCGCGTGGAATCAGGCGCGGAGGAAATAGGGCCATCGGATGTCGAGCGGAGGGCGAAGATCAGACCATGTGGCGCAATGAGATTGCTCCGAGCTGAATGCATGATCCGATGCGCATTTAATGCATGATCGCTTGTGTTTCTATGCAACAAAGAGGGGAGGCACGCGTGTTAAGCCATCCGATCTCTTAATCGAATGACTGACGTTGAGGTGCATTTTGAAGGAGAGCAGTGAGCAGGCAAATGCAACGCACGCGTGAGGAGAGATCCACGACCACCCGATCCTGACCCAACAAACGAAAGCATGCCACATGTTAGCCAGAGATTGAATCCAAGCAATAAGAAGGCTTTTGAAGGTGTTTTGAGGCCTAATCAGGTCCGTTGATCTCTCGATAGATGGATTTGATTGGCCTGGTTGTTGCACGAGATAGAGGGCCAAAATATCCTTTTTGCCTTCCATAAAAACTATACAAGAAGGCCAATGCCCCCTTGGATGGATCATTGATCGCACGGGTTTTGCGTGTTTGAAATCGGGGTTACGAGTAACTCGTCATCATAGTTGCAAAACTCATAATAAAATATAATTTATACCAAAACTCCAAGAGAGTCCCAGGTCGAACACAAGGAGGCAACGTTTACTTTGTATGAAAATCGTGCTTCGATTTGTTTATTTTTGGTCTTTTGAAGTTTTGTTATTTTTTTATTTTTGCAATAAAAAAAGAGAAGCAATCACAAGAGAGAGATGGAATCAAATATGATATATTGCATGAATGTCAATTACAATAATCTAGAAAACATAAAAAGAGGGGGAGGTGAGAAGAAATCTCCCGAAGCAACTATTTGGCTAGACAACGGTGCCTAGCGGAAGCTTGGACGAAGGAGTTGGGAAGCAAGATGACAAAGGTGAGATGTGGGAGGACATCAGGTAGAGGAAAGCTTCAGCGTAGCTCTGGAATGGAGGTGAGAAGTCAGAGATGATATGCTTTCAAAATGGCGGTGGGAGGATGGCTCCAAGGCGAACTATGAATGGGGATGGGAAGATGGAGGAGTATTTGCTCGAGAAGAGTTTCGTTACACTAATAGGTGCCTTGGGAGCTTGAGAGTAAGCTCTAACATAGCATTGGTAGGCTTGCTAGAGCTTCTGAGTAGGTGGGAGTAGAGTAGGTAGAGATGGCTTGGAAGGAAGGGGGTGCAGGTCCTTATATAGTGGATGAGAAGAGGCTAGAATAGGCATGGGACCATTAGCGATTTCCAGGATGTCGCTGTAAGTGTCGCTGTAGCCAGCTCATGCCTACTCACGCACGCATTTGGCCTTGCTGGCGTGCGAACAATTAGCGACGGCTGTATGCATAATTGTAGGTCCAGCTCAAGTGTCGTTGTAGGCTGGCACCAACCAAGCACTCGCCCGCACGTAGCTGGTCCATGCATCACGCACCTCTGGTTGCGCACGTGCGCTCGCACGCTGGCTGTGCACATGCCTGCACGTGTGAGTGCTTATGCTGCAGTTGACCATGCACTGCTTCGTGCGCTCAATTGGTGGGGGGGGCGGTGGGTTTTGAACCCACGCCCCTTCATTGAAAACGCCTACCTTCACCACTGCGCCACGGTTGCGGATTGTCTGGTGGAGTGTTGGTGCGGTCGCATGGTTGGGGCACCCCTCAGCCGTTAGATTAAGATCCAATAGCTGAGATCTCATCTTGCCGTGGCCTTGAGAATGCATCAGCTTAAGTGGGGCGGCCTGGATGGTGCCACGTGGCACCATCTAGGCCATCCGTCTTCTTCTTCTTGTAGAGGGTGCTGTGGAGCTCTAATCGGGGTGATTTTCGCATTGACGGATTGCGATCGTCGCTCCGGATTTATCCGTATGGTCAGATTCTTTATTGAACCCCATAAAGGTGTCGCACTACCTCCTAGCCATATAAAATGGAAGAATTAGTGTACATAATATACAACTATCCTAAATGTCATGAAATGGATGTTATGCAGTATTTATAACATGATATGCAATGCTAAGCCTAGGAACTATCATAAATAAGCATTTTATCATGAATTCATGTGTGTTTATCATACCCCCATGCTTACTTTTTGCTAGTCCATAGCAAAATTAACCTAAATGCTATTTATAAAAGTAGAATTAGGATTCGATCTCTTAGGAATAATTTGTTGGTTATTTTAGGAACTTTCAACCCAAGACCTGGTTACGAAGACTTGACAGTGCCTGGGTGTCTACCAGAATGTAGACCGTCTAAGCCCTCACCTTATTTGAGAAGAGAAGATACAAAAAAAAATTTCTTGTTTTTCTTTTTTTCTAATTTTTTTGTAATTTTGGAGTTTGAGAGTTCCAGGATAACTTTTTACGGCTACCCAACCTGCCCAAGACTCGAAAATGACTCTAAGTGCTAAGTATCTAGTGAAAAGAGTGAAAGATTCACTAGGTGGCCGTTAAAACGGACTTCGGGTTTCTACAACTGTAGGTGACCTTGCCTAGAGGTTTATCTTTTCAAATGGTAGCTTTCACCTTACTTCTTTTATTTATGGGGTCAACACAAAAGCGAACCTAGTGTATATCTCCCCAGTTTATTGTACTTCCCCGCTTCTTCCCTAGGTGTTTTGGGAATTATTGTGCATTTTTGTGAGCTGGGCTCTAGACAATCGGCCAATAGGCTGTTACCCACGGCAACTTGCCAGCCATACTCGTGCAGTGAAGTGTGGTTTTTTTTTTTTTTTTTCTCCATTTTCTATTTTTTTTCTTTTTTTTCTTTTTTTTAAGCAGGTGGCTTCCCTAATCTAAGATTTACCTAAAGGTAGTACAATGAAAATGGTCTTGTGACTGGGCTTTAGACAATCGGTTGATGAGCTGTTACCACCGACAACTTGGCAACCATATCGCCCTAGATAGTTCATTAGCTATCCAATTTTTGAAGAAACTGTCGAAAAGTGAGTTAGTGCAAAAAAAGTGTGTAGATGCTTAAGCTTAAAGTCCCCCCAAATCAGAAGGTGAGTTGATAAGTCGCATACTTATCATCCTAATTTATTTACCAAATCAAAATGAATTTGGATTGACGAGGACTCGAGACTAAGTCCACATGCGAGTGGACACTCAGGCTAATTAAGCCTGAAGACCTGAAGAGTCTAAGTATTCAACTCCCAAAGTATCAATTCCTAAAGTTTGCAACTCCTAATGCCTAAGTTCTCGTCTCCTAATTCTATTTTTCTTTTTTGGAATCAAATAACAAGAAATTACTGTTACAGCTGACAAAAAGATTATAAAATATTTCCACACCCTCATGCTTAGCTATTGCGATGTCCTCAATGTTAAAAATGCAGGCATGCAGGAGAGTAGAAGTGGAAGAATAGCACATGGTTTTCATGGGATTCTGGTAAGCTTGGAACAGTCTTTACACATGCTGAGTTTAGTGCCTTTAGCAAGGCGATGATTGGCCCATGGTGGTTAAGGCAAGGTAAGAGCAACCTTGTCCGAAACGGGTTCAAGGATCATATGGTCAACAAAGGGTCTGAGACACTATCCGTTGACCTTGAAATTATTAACCGTCTTTGGGTCAAAGATTTTGATGGCCCCATTAGGGAAGATCTGCTCAATAACGAATGGGTCATCCCACTTAGACCTACGTTTTCCGTGGAAAAGCTTCAATCGAGAATCGAAAAGCCAGACCTTTTGGCTCGGCTCAAAGCTCTTATGTGAAATCATCTAGTCATGGAGAGCTTTGGTCATTGCCTTATAGATTCTAGCATTTTCATAAGCATCATTTTGAAGCTCCTCCAACTCAAATAATTGGAGTTTCCTGGTTTTCCCGGCCAACATTAGGTCAAAATTACATTTCCTAATGGCCCAAAATGCCCAGTGTTCAATTTCTACGAGTACGTGACACGCCTTACCAAACATCAGACGGAATAGAGACATACCGATAGGCATTTTGTACGTCATACGGTAGGCCCAAAGAGCATCATCTAGCTTTTGGGTCCAATCCTTCCTATCAGGCCTAACGGTTTGATGGGAACACCATCATAAGCCATAACTAGCTCATTTTGACCCAATTAAGTCAATAAATGCTCCTACATAACTACTAGAGAGTCACAAGTCATTGCATATCATTCTGGAAGAAAAATAAGAAACTAGGGCCAAAACTATAATGTTACTAGCACATCATGAATGCAGTGCAACCATGGGTTTTCCTAGGGGTTCATTAAGGGTCAAAAGGTCCTAAAAAGGTAGCAAGTGGGTTAGAGCAGTCAGAAAAGGGTTTGCACATGTTTTGAGAATTAAATGACTTTTGAAATCCTAAAAATAGACCCACTTAATTAACCAAGGTTCTGGTCAGGATAAAATTCACCTAAACCCTCTAAAATTCATAGAAAAATATTCTCTAGGGTTTGGTATCTTCAATTTAACCATCAAAACCCATCTTGACCCAAAACAAAGTCTCAAACATATATTTGCCCTAATTTAGGCTTTTACATAAATTACCCAGTCAAACGTGGTCAAAACTAAAATACAACTTCACCATTGGATTTCTTAGGTCAAAATTAGGTTTGTACCAAAATTTGGACCCAAGATGAGCTTGTCTTGACCTAGTTTGCAAAATGATCCTGTCTGATTACATTTATATCCCCCTTTCAAAAATCCTTGCATTCAACCCCCTAACTTCCTCGTCGTCTTCACAATTAGGTCCCCCCACCATTATCGCAGAGGAAACCTACTTCGGCGATCTTTGATAAGAGATTTCTCCTTGATCTCTTAGCGAATCCCTTCCAAAATTGGATGGGAAACTCCTTGAGAAATCCTCTCCAATCTGAACCTGTTCTTGTGCACTGAATCTTTCCCAATCTCTCATGCGAACGCATGAGAGATTTGGGTATCAAGAAACACCCAAATCCGATGAGGCTTTCCAAGCTTGGAAAGCTTGCTTTCCAACATTTCCTTGCCTTGAGATCCTTATAAAAGGGTCGCCAGATTGTCCTGAACTCTTCACGCTTAACATCGGCCGTGATTTCCCATAATTCTTCTCTCTCTTTCACGGCTGAAGGCTCCTTGACATTCGGCGACCTCCTCTGTTCTTCCTCGTCGTCCTTCCACAATACCAGTGGCAGATTTCTCTTCCCCGCTTCTTTCCGCATCGAGCCATACCAGCTGATGCCCTGATTCCCTTCGTCCTCGCCATTTCTACCTCACCGGAGCTACCTTCATCTCCAGCGTCGGCAACACCGCATCCAATGCCATCTCTGCCTCACTTCGTCCACCTACCTCCTAGCTAAGTTCCTCATCTCCTGCACTTTATTTGCACGTCCGCTCCACTTCAACCTTTTCATCATCTCCGACCACCGACGACCCTCCGTGACTTCATCCCTTTCATCTCCAGCCATCCCCTCCAGTGAAACTGTTTCACCTCCATAGACCACCAAATCACTCATCGACCACCCTGCAACCATCGCCAGACCGCTCCGCTCATTTCCCCTCTCTATATTCACCACTCCACTCACTCACGCACTCCCTCGAACACACCCACTCTCACGCACACAGTCCGACCTCACTATGCACTCACAGACCATGAAACACCACACAAACACTCCCTCCGCACTCACTGTCGTCCGACGATACTCCTTGAACATTCTGATAGGACCGAGAGGTCATTTTATTGATTTCAGGTACTCGACCTTGCTGCCTTGGAAGTAGCAAGATTCGAGCTTGCTTGAGAGCTGTTCTAGGCGCTTCCGTCCCAAGTCTCAGCTCCAGATCGTGCGGAATTGACTCTCGAACACGTCCCAGTAGTTAACTGAAGATGTGAGCCCAGTAGCTACTACAATTGCAAAGGAAGGATCTCTGCTGCGGACGCATGAAGAAGGAAGTGGGATAGTCCCACATCGGAAAGTGCTGAAGAAGTACGCTCGCAGAAATTGAATATGTGTTAGAGGCTATTCGCCTCATAACACGGGGTGAGGTCCCTCTCACCCGCTCACTCGGCCTCGTCTGTGACATGAACACACAGATCTGGTTCGACCCAATAACCTGCCTAGACCTGCACTCCTCGCTCACCACCGCATGCTGGTGAGCCTGGACTAGGGTACGCACCTGAATCTGATAACCCGATTACTCGTGGTTCTGGGAGAGCAGATCCTAAGAGAGAAAGAGAAAGAGAGCCACGCGGATAGAGGGAGGGTTTTGCCTTGAGAAGCTTGGCCCTGACACTTAGCCGGATTTTGAAGAGGAGAGACAGAGAAGGAAGAAGAAAAGAAGAGGAGAGTCGCAGAGCTAAAGGCAGAAGTGTTAGAGAAAGAAGAAGAGGTGAAGGCCTGAGCAGAAGAGTAGAAGAAGAAGGAGCAAAGCAGAGATAGAGAAGAAAAAGGAGAAAGACATAGCTAAAGAAAGAGAAGAAGCTGAAGAGGAAAGACAGAGTCAGAGATAGGAAGAAGAAGAGTTGTAGCACATCAGCAGGCGACTTTAAGCCATCTAATTTCCAAATCAGACGACAGATTTGAGCTTTCAATTCATACATATACATTGAGTTCCTTACTTAATATTGTAGGAGTATATGGTGATTTAAATAATCATTGTACTCCCATCTTTTTGCACATTAATACCTGATATTCTTGCAAATTCTTTTAGTTTAAATTGTGATCTTGATTTCTGAATTCCATATTGCTCCCTATGTTCGACCTCGAAACTTTTTTGAGTAATAAAAACTATATTTATTTGAATGCTATTTCGGCTATACTGCAACACGACACTTTTTAAAAACACTAATTTAGAGCGTTAAACATTTTGGTGCTATTGCCCGCGAGCAACGGGCAATTTAGAACTCTTGATTGCAATTCCTGATTTGGTACTAACTTGCTTTATCTCTTTGTTGTTGTTTCAGGAGGGATTCATTGAAGAAAGTTCAGCCGCACATCAAACACGCCAGGGGCAGGTAAGTTCTAATTACTCTCTCTCTCTTAAGCCCCTAATTCTGAAAAGGTTAAAAGGAAGAAAAATCAATTAGGGCTACTTGCTTTCCATTCTTAGATAATTCATCAAGTTTCCTGATTTGATTTAAACAACAAACTCTAATTTGTGCACCCACTTAAGGTAACTAGGGCTATCACATTCTTGTTTGAGCCCTAGATACCACATTTGACAAACTAAATTGACTAAAACAAGTGCCAAGTAAGGATTCCAAGTTAGGGTTTTAGAGATACACTTACATAATCAAGAATTGATATTTCCCAAACAATGTGTGCCCAAGCCTTAGTTGAATTGATTTATTCAAGCAAACCCTAAATTCAGGCTCTTAATCTCACTTGAATCCTAAAAGAGGGGCCTAAAACTTCTCAAAGGACAAATAGGTGAAGTTGACCCACCTTGTTGGGTCAACCAATCTTTAAATTAGGTCACTCTTGCACTCAATACATCTTAAAAGTTTAAGTGAAATCCTAAGCTCTTAATAAAACTGGTAGACTTAAGAGGTCAAGTCCCCATTCTGGTCTACCTGGACCATCAGTGACAAGAGAGGATGGGTGGGGGAAACCTTGTAACCCGTGGGGATGCTCCACAGTGTAGGGGTCATCGCGATACTCTCTCTCTTTGGCTGCCCAGGTAATTCACAGGTGAACGGCTTTTTGACTAAAGGGTATCATCCGCCCCGAACCTCTATAGTCATCCAAAATTTTTGGGTGTCTTGATTGGGTCCATCACATTCTATTCTCATCCAGTCCATCGGTGCATGTTTGGTAGGAGGTCCTTAAGACCACCCTTGAGGCCTCCATTAGCTATCCACTCCCGTCGAGGCCAGACCTCGACTTCCATGTTTATGCAGCAATCCCATCACATAGACATCTCTTCTGATTCATCTGAGCATAATTCTCCTTCATCCATCATCATGGCACAACCCACAGAAGAGAACAACCTCGAGAATCAGCTTCAGTGCCTTAATGATCTATTCCAAGCCTTTGTGAATCCACCGCAACATCCTATGATGCAAGATCATTACAATCCCACTACGGTGGCGATCAAACCTCGAGTCCAAATCCCAGCTGGAGGTCCTAATACTGAACTCAAGCCCAACATGATTCATGATATTCCTTAATTTCATGGGCTCAATTCCGGGGATCCTCCCAGCACATTAAACAGCCTAAGCATCTAGCCCAGACCTTCAGGTCAGATGTTCAGAATCGGGATATTCTTCTCATGAAAATGCTCTCCTTCTCTCTCATGGACAGAGCAGCTCACTGCTATCAGACTCAAATGCGTCCAATCAACACATGGGTTGAACTACAATCCGAGTTTTTGAAAAAGTTCTTCCCAGTTGGTCGAACGAATGCTTTACGACACCAGATCATGCACTTCACACAACAGCCTGGAGAACCACTTCACGAAGCATGGGATTGTTTCCTAGATCTCATGCGAAAGTGCCCCCATCACGGAGTTCCTAAATGGGAACAAGTCCAGTCCTTTTACCAGGGACTCCGTGAAGATATCCGATTATTCATCAATGCAACTTGCGGAGGAAATATCATAGGTCAACACGAAGACACTGCGTGGGAGATTCTCAAGAATACGTGCGAGAACTCTATCAATAATGACTCCATGGGCATATTCGATCGGACGAATGACCATGCATTGACGAATCCAAGGGGAGCACATGAGACATAGGGCCTGTCCACTTCTGTCGACTTGGAACTAATGGCCTGTCATTTGGATAAGGTCTCTATTATTGAGTAGAAGGTGGATGAGCTAACTCGACATCTGTAGCAATCCACCTCTGCACAAAACCTATTCGCACAACCATCCTCTAGGAGGGAAGCTGTGCATAACATCTACCACCGATCTTCTCAGGGGTTGGACTTGTATCCACCCCTGTCTGACTCTAGGGTCGGAGGAAACTCTGAACCTACCTATTCTAGTTTGGGGAACTCTGAACCATCGTATTTTGACTTTTCTGAGGTTCCTCAGACTTGCGAGGACCTCAACGCCATCTAGAACGACCCATTCTCTAATACCTATAACCGTGGATGGTGAAATCATCCTAATTTCATGTGGGCAAGAAACAATCAGAATCAGAGACCACTATATCAGCCCCATCCACAAGCTTCTCGTCCATATCAGCCGCCTCAGCCTCGACCCAACCCCACCTATCAATCTGGGCCAACTCAAGGAGATCAAATGACTATTATCCTTCAAACTCTGGCTGACATTCAAAAGACGAATGTGGTTATGCAAAAACAGCATAGAGACGAGACCACAGAGGTTCATAATCAACTTGCCCAGATGGCAAATTCCCACCAACCCGATACACTCCCTTCGCAACCTCTACCTAATCCCAATAACATGCTGAATTAGAGGAGTGTTATAAACCCAAACCAAGGCCAAGCCCACATGGTTTATCAGGCCCCTTCTGCTCCATCACCCAACAGGATGGAAGCTTCAACATCATACTCAGGATTTCAACAGCAGCCACCTATTTTATCTACACCAAACCAGAACTAGGCAGGACTGAATTCAGTTACGACCTGTAGTGGCAAAGCAACACAGGACCCAGAAAAGTGTCCACCACACGCATATGTGTGGCAGAACTCAAGTATGCTATGGAACTCAATTTCCGAGATGCATCGATGAATAATCTGGTCTGCGTCGATGTGGTATCGCTCGGGATTGTCCCAAAGATAATATTTGTCCTCAGACACAAGTCTATCCCATTGTTTTTTAGTCCAATCCTAGGGGATTTGACCAATGACCAAATAATTGACGATATTCGTAAACCAAGGGATTCGAATACCCGAGACTGTAAGGATGGCCTCATCTAGAAAAGTATCAGAGATCAGGACATCCGAATGAGGAGAATCAATCAGGATTCTCGAGAGGTGATCCGCCACTACATTTTGTGCCCTGGCTTTATCGTTGATTTCAAGATCGAATTCTTGAAGCAGCAGAATCCAGCGAATAAGCCAGGGTTTGGCATCCTTTTTCGCCAAGAGATGTTTCAAGGTCGAGTGGTCGATATAGATGATGACACGAGAACCTAAAAGATAAGCCCTGAATTTTTCTAAAATGAAAACTACATCTAGCAATTCTTCTTCAGTAACGGTGTAGTTCCTCTGGATTTCGTTCAAAGTCTTGCTAGCATAGTAAATCACAGAGGGCTTTTTCTCAATCTTCTGACCCAAGACAGCCGTAACGGCATAATCAAGTGCGTCAGCGATAATCTCAAATGAGGTTGTCCAGACCGGTGATTGCAACATCGGGGCACAGGTGACTGCCATTTTTAATAAATCAAATGCCTTACGGCATGATTCATCAAACTTGAATGACGTTTCTTTGGCCAGAAGGTTACTCAAGGGCCGAGCAACCTTCAAGAAGTCATTAATGAATCTTCTGTAAAAACCCACATGACCAAGGAAAGAGCGGATCTGTTTTACGGATGTGGGTGGAGGAAGTCTAGAGATAGCATCCACCTTAGCTTTATCAACCTCAATACCCCGACTTGAGACCACATGACCCAAGACAATGCCTTCCTGAGTCATAAAGTGGCTCTTTTACCAGTTAAGGTCCAACCATGTTTTGATGCATCTCTGGAGGACCAATTCCAAGTTAGCTAGGTGACTAGTCGATCTTTCGCTTTTAAGTCGGTTGCAGTTTAATGTGGTGGAAAAATCGACTGATCAATATTTAAGAAGAAATAACCACTCGCAGAGGAGCAGGTCGTATCCACAGGGAGGAAATGACGTATTAAAATTTGCACCAATTAAAAACGTTCGTTCATAGTTAGTTTGGACAAGAATCAAGCCAAGATTGCCTTTAGATTAAGGTTTAAGCAAGAAACAATGCTGAAATGGCAATTATGAGAAACTAGAGGATATTTCCCGCAATGCAGAATCAATAAAATATCATTAAAAAGTGACATTGGCAGAAAATGTAATTTCTAATTGATGGTTTACTGTAGCAAAACAGGGGAATTTTTCCCCTTTGTCTTGCATGACGAGGAGCAGATGGCCGAGCGCGGGAAGCTCGGAGGAGGTCCCTTGGACCGAGGGCTTCGAATCGGTGGTGGCGGCGAGTCACGCGGCGGCCGGAGGTGGCCGGACGAGCTCCGGTGGAGGTGCTGCAGCCGGTGAGCTTGCGTGGCCTGCTGGCGTGAGATCTACCGCGCGCTGCTGCTGGCAGCTCTGCAGGCGTGGGCGGAGGGTGCTGCAGGTGCGAGAGTGGGTGCACAAGCTGCAGGCGCGGGCGTGGCTGCTGCTGGTGGCGGGCGCGCAGGCGAAGGGATCTGCAGGCGTGGTGAGCGCTGATCTGCAGGAGCGGGGAAGAGCGGTTGGCGTTCTGCAGCTGTGCGCAGATCTACAGGCGCGAGGGTGGGAGCAGGTGAAGTTCTGCAGGAGCGGTTGGATGGTTGCGCGGGTCTGCAGGCGCGTGGAGAGCGCTACAGCCAATGAGCGCGTGGAGATGGGCACGGTTGAGGAGGGCGTGCGTGGTTGGAGGGTGCAGGCGCGGTTGAGCTGAAGGTTGATGGGCGCGGGTTGAGCTGAAGGTTCTGCAAGCGTGGGAGAGGGTCTGCAGGCGACTTCAGACATGTGCGGTGGAAGTGAGCGGGTAGCTTCAAACGTCCGGGAAATTTCCCGGACGTCTTAAGTTACTGAAAGGGTGGCTGACGGTTGTTGCGGTGGTGGTGGTTGGCGACAACGACGAGGGAGATGCACGCTAATGTGCTCACGGTGATGCGGACGAGCTCCGGATGGGAGTGTGGCCTATCACACCACACGCCCACGGTGGTGGAGACTCGCCGCCACAGTAGAGGCCGGCAGTATGGAGTGGAAGAGAGAAGTTCTCTCTACACAGTGGTGGGTCGATGGTGGAGGCCTCCCGAGCTCGGCTGCCTCCCTCCTCCTTTTGTAGTGGCCTGCACAAGTTTGAAATCAGCCGCCCGACCAGATCCACCACATCCGCTCCCCCTTGAATGGGTCTTCACTGCGGCTGTTCGACGTTGGAGCGGTAGCCAGCCGTTCCTGCAAGGAGAAGAGTAAAGAAAATAATGTTAAAATATTAGGGTCATTTATATACAGACCCTCAACTTCTATGTTAATGAAAATAATGTACCTAATTGGTTGTCTAATTAGATGAATGCTATTCTAAGCTAATTCTAAATGCACTTAAGATATGAATGCAATGTATGGATTATGTAATTAAATTAAAACTATGAATTAATGTATTTACATCCTAATTTATGCTAAATAAATGTTAGAATTAACCTAATGTGTAGGCACTTAAATACTTAAATAGCCCACAACTATGGGCTAATCACTAGGCATGACTCAAAAGAATCTCCGAAAATGGAGAAATCATCCATGAACACCTCAAGACAATCTCCCACCATGTCAGAAAAGATGGCCAGCATGCAGCTTTGAAAAGTTGTAGGTGCATTGCAAAGCCCGAATGGCATTCTACAGAATGCAAAGTTTCCGTAGGGACATGTGAAGGTTGTCTTTTCCTGGTCTTCAGGATGGATAGGGACTTGGTTATATCCCAAATAACCATCCAGGAAGCAAAAGTATTTTTGCCCAGCTAACCTTTCAAGGATTTGATTGATGAATGGCAAGGGAAAGTGATCCTTTTTAGTGGCTGTGTTCAGCTTCCTATAGTCAATATAGACTCTCCAAGAAGAAGCTAAATGAGTGGTGAAGGTTTCCCCTTTCTCGTTAGTCATAACAGTTATTCCCGCCTTCTTGGGTACAATCTAAATGGGGCTAACCCATGGACTATCCAAGATTGGGTAAATAATCCTAGCATCGAGCCACTTGATTATCTCCTTCTTGACCACTTCTCACATATTCGAGTTAAGTCTCCTTTGGATCCCGCGAGAAGGGTTGGATCCATCTTCCATAAAAATATGATGATTACAATAAGATGCCCGATCCCCCTAAGGACGTAGATGGTCCAACCAATTGCCTCCTTGTTCTTAAGGACCTTAATTAACCTTGATTCTTGATCCTTAGTCAAATCAGCACTAATAATCACTGGGAGCATGTCTTCAGGTCCTAAGAACTCATATTTCAAATTTTTGGGCAATGGTTTCAATTCAAGCTGAGGTGGGTTTAGAATTGAAGGTAGGGAGGATGCTGACGAAGATTCATCAGGACGATCCAGTGGAAGAGGCTGGGAATGAACAAAATCAACAGCTTCTTTAGGATGTGGCAGGTCTACCACAGAGGGTTGTGGGTTGGGTTCGCTATAGCTGGTGGAGTCCTCGAGTGTAATGATTGTCATACAAGTCTCATCAAGATCTTGATCCTTGAGCTCCTCAATGAATCCACAATCCTCAAATCCTCTTATCGTCTTGAAAATATCCAGAGTTAGCTTCTTATCCCCAAAGGCGATCTCCATACTACCGCTTTCACAGTTTATGTTGGCCTTGGCGGTAGCTAGGAACAGACGCCCCAGAATGATGGGTGTGTTCCTCAAATCGTTAGGTACATCCATGTCAAGGATGAGGAAATCTATGGGAAAATAGAAATCCTTGACCTTGATAATTACATCCTCAATAACGCCCCTCAGTGTGGTGACTGAACGGTCCACTAATTGTAGTATTACTGAGGTTGGCCTGAGTTCACCTAACCCAAACCTCTCATAAAGAGAAGTCAAGATTAGGTTAATGGATACACCTAGGTCCAATAGTGGCCTATCAAAAGTGTTCCCTAATAACGCATGAGATCAAGGGGGCACCTGGATCTTTCTTCTTTTAAGGAAGGTGATGCAGGATAATAGAACTTTCCTGCTCAGAGAGAATCACCTTCCTTGGAGTGGGTTCTCTTGGCTTACGCTTTTGGGTACACAGTTCTTTCAAGAATTTAACGAAAGCCGAGACATGCTTAATAGCAACGAGGAGTGGAATATTTATCTCTACACTCTTGAATAATTTCAGGAGCTCCTCGTTGCTATCTATGGTTTTCTTCTTCTTGATTTTCAATAGGGCCTCAGGGAATGGGATATGGGTGGTATTTTCAATTTTCGATCCCTAGGCCTTATTGTCTTCTTCAATCTCCTCCTTCTCTCTCAAGCTCCCCAAGGTTTTGGCTTCTAGAAGGTAATTTAGGGTTCTGGGTCTACTTCCCACTTCTCAAGGTGACGGAGTTTGCAGAGGCATATGGGTTCAAGTCTTGAGGTAGGGTAGTGAAGATTGGAGGGCCTTGGTTGGTCATATAACCAGAAGAAGATGATGAGGGACCCTACTCAACCACCTGAGCATGTGCGTGTGGGTCCCTTTGATTCCCGTACCCTTGGGCTCTATTGCCCTGATTTTGCACATTGCACGAGTTGGGTATGGGTTGGGATGGTAGAGATCCGGGTTGTTGGGTGTTAGCAATTAACCCGGATTGCAAGTTATCTAATGATATCTTCATTTGTTGCATGAGCTGAAGCATGGACCCTTACATTTCCACCATCTGCTGATTTAAATCAGCCTGCCCTACAGATTGTTGGGCATTCCAAGATGGCTGAGTAACTGGTCTCGAGGGCAACTGGGTGTATACTTGACCCTGACCCATAGGTCTTTGAGATGCATAGTTTATGGGTTGAGTTTGGGTCTATTGCCCCTGACCTTTCCAGGAGAAGTTAGGGTGGTTCCTCCAACCAGAGTTATAAGTGTTGGAATATGGGTTGGACCTAACATTCTTCTGCATTGCATACACATCCTCATAGGATGAGGATGAAGAGAAGGAAGGATCAGAAAAACTGGGATCAAAGGCCCTAGGTTGGAACCCATAAGGTTCCGAGAAATCCTGGCTCACAGGTTGAGCCGATTCAAGTTGGTTCATGAACTCCCACCCCGTGGGAGCTCGTGAGGAATGGAATCCAGAATTCTGGGATTGAGTAGGTGTAGAAGTGTTTCCTGAATTCCCAGACATCCATTCATTCATTCTCTTAGCAACCATGTCCAATTTATCCAATTTATTACAAATCAATTCCATGTCAAATGAATGAGAATCCTGGATCTCATTAGCACTTGGCCTGGGTTGTTGGGACCAGTTGAATGCATCCATGGAGGCGTGGTTAATAGAGTTCTCGTTCATTTCCTCAAATAGGTCGTATGCGCTATTTGCATCCCTGTTGAGGAAATTGCCTCCGCAGGAGGCGTCCACGTGATTACGGAGTTGCTGAACCAACTCGTGATAGAAAATCTGCACGAGTTGCCATTTTGGCACCTCGTGGTATGGACACTTCCTCAAAAGTTCTAGGAATCGCTCCCAGGCACCATGAAATGGTCCCCCCAGCCGCTGGGCGAAAGTAGTAATCGCCTATCGCAAGGCATTGGTCCATCCGATAGGGACAAATTTCTTCAAGAAAGCCGAATTAAGAGTATCCCAAGTTTCTATCGGCCTTCCTATGGTCCGATACCAATATGCGGCTTTATTCCTGAGAGAATGGGGGAAAAGCCTCATAATCATTTACTCTTCGTTCACATTCCTTGCTTTGGTGGTCTGAACCAAAGTGGTCAGATCCTCCAAGTGCTGGAATGGGTCCTCCGAGCCAAGCCCATGAAAATGCTTAATCAAGCTTAAGACTTGGGGCTTAATTTCTATGTCCCCGGTGGGAATCATGACACTGGGACGTTCCCCATAGTTTGAAGGATCATAAAAATCCTTCAAGGGCCGAGTGCCCTGACCATTCATATGTTGGAACCATTGCTGCATTGCTGCATGTCTTCCAACTGCCTCTGAATCAGCTCCTACTGGTTCGGGGGTGGGGGAGGTGGTTGTTGATCAGCCATGGGATCTGCTTGGCTAAAGCTCAACCTCTGCCTCTGGGAATGGCCTAAAGGTCCTTCCAATCTAGGGTTCAATGACCTCCTTCCAAGCATACACTAAAAAAAAGTTGGAAGGACGGGGAAGAGAAGGGGCCCTACAACACAAAAATACAACCCTGTCCTTAGGTTGGGTAGCTTAAAGGTCTACAGACTCTCAAAATCCATCCTAAGATTATGGATGATTTACTCTACTTATGTCCAAGCAATCCAACCAGTTAGGAGGGACTAGGGAGAAGGTTCTTCCTTTGGCTTACGCCTCCGGTTCCTAGTGTACCCCTTAGCCACAGTCGTTTGACGCTACTCCCCTAGCTAGACATCAAATTGACTAGTATAAGTAGGTTAATCGTGAATAATCTCAATCTGGATCCCGAAGAGCGAATGAATCCTTAAAGCCAATGTCTAATAAATTTTAGTTAGGCTTGGGAAATTAGTGCTTCTGGAATGTGATGGACCCTTAATGGGTTGTGCCCTTAATGATTTGTTTGATAATGTGTGAATGTGCACAACCAAGAGGTTTTCAAGCAAGATTATTAATGATGAGGTGAGTTTTAGGGTTCAAATCTTACCTAATAGCTTTTAGGATTCAAATATTAGGTGTTTTCAACAAAGTTTTGTGAGGCAAACCAAGTTTGTTCTTTTAAAAGCACGTGTTCAAGTATTTTCCTTTAGAAATTAAGAAAAATATGGAGTGCCTGGCTTGACTTAGTTATTGAATCCTATAGGGCAACTACAAAATGAACCTCTTTTAGATTAAGTGGTGTGACCCAAACAATTAATCAATTGGCTTAAATGCACCACCGATTAAGGCACACAAAAAGGTGATTAGCCTAATATGATTTCTACTCTTTGATGTGTTGAGTTAGTGTACTGGGTCCACAGGTCGGAATCTCGGTTGAGTAGATGAAAATCAAGTCAAGTTATGTGCCTCTGATGTGGGTGTATAAAGTGTGTAAATTGATTCATCCCACAGAAAATATCTTTTTACTTTTTTTTTATAAAATGTGGGTGAGATTGGTGAAGGTGGCAAACAAGGCAAACAAAGTCTATCCTAGGGTTTATGCAAACACCTAAGTAGATTAGGTCTTGGTTATGATTGTGGTGAAATGAACTAGTGGGGGGGAATGTGGGGGACACTTACAAAGTACTCTACCCGCAGTTTACTCCGGTCTACCGCACTTAGATCTCCATGCCAGGGTACCTGCAAGAAGTAGATCAAAGACAAGCGGGGTTAGTGCTATGTAAATGCAAAGAAGCATAGAAACTAATAAAGTAAATTCCATTGCCTCCTCGGCAACGGCGCTAAAATGATCGCATGGGTTTTGCATGTTTGAAATCGGGGTTACGAGTAACCCGTCGTCATAGTTGCAAAACTCGTAATCAAATATAATTTATACCGAAACTCCAAGGGAGTCTCGGATCGAACACAGGGAGGCGACGTTTACTTTGTATGAAAACAGTGCTTCGATTTGTTTATTTTTGGTCTTTTGAAGTTTTGTTATTTTTTTGTTTTTGAAATAAAAAAAGAGAAGCAATCACAAGAGAGAGATGGAATTGAATATGATATATTTCATGAATGTCAATTACAATAATATAGAAAACATAAAAAGAGGGGGAGGTAAGAAGAAATCTCCCAAAGTGGCTATTCGGCGAGACGACGATGCCTAGCGGAAGCTCGGACAAAGGAGTTAGGAAGCAAGATGATGGAGGTGAGATGGGGGAGGACGTCGGGTAAAGGAAAGCTTCAGCGTAGCTCCGGAATGGAGGTGAGAAGGTGGAGATGATCTGCTTCCAGAATGGAGGTGGGAGGATGGCTCCAAGGCAACCTATGAATGGGGATGGGAAGATGGAGGAGTATTTGGTGGGGCAGAGTTTCGTTACACTAATAGGCGCCTTAGGAGCTTGAGAGTAAGCTCTAATAGAGCGTTGGTAGGCTTACTAGAGCTTGGGAGTAGGTGGGACTAGAGTAAGTAGAGATGGCTTGGAAGGGAGGGGGTGTAGGTCCTTATATAGTGGATGAGAAGAGGCTAGAATAGGCATGGGACCATTAGCGACATCTAGGACATCGCTGTAAGTGTCGCTGTAGCAACTCATGCCCGCTTACACATGCAGCTGGCCTTGCTGGCGTGCGAACAATTAGCGATGACTATAAGCATCACTGTAGGTCCAGCTCAAGCGTCGCTATAGGTTGGCACCAACCAAGCACTTGCCCACACACAGCTGGTCCGTGCATCACGCACCTCTAGTTGCGCGCGTGCGCTCGTGCGCTGACGCTGCATTGGCTGTGCGCATGCCTACATGCGTGCGTGCTTGCGCTGCGGCTGGCCATGCGCTGCTTCATGCACTCAATTGGGGGGTGGGGGGGCGGCGGGTTTCGAACCCACACCCCTTTGTTGAAAACTCCTGCCTTCACCACTACGCCACGAATGCGGATTGTTAGGTGGAGTGTTGGTGGGGCCGCACGGTTGGGGCACCCCTTAGCCATTGGATTATGATCCAATGGCTGAGATCTCATCTTGTGGTGGCCTTGAGAATGCATCGACTCAGGTGGGGCAGCCTAGATGGTGCCACGTGGCATCATCTGGGCCATTCGTCTTCTTCTTGTAGAGGGTGCTACGGAGCTCTGATCGGGGTGATTTTCGCGTTGATGGACTGTGATTGTCGCTTCGGATTCATCCGTACGATCAGATTCTTCATCCGAAGCCTGGAAAAGGTGTCGCACTACTTCCTGGCCATGTAAAATGGAAGAATTAGTGTACATAATACAGAACTATCCTAAATGCCAAGCAATGGATATTATGTAGTATTTATAACATGAAATGCAATGCTAAGCCTAGGAACTATCATAAATAAGTATTTTATCATGAATTCATGTGTATTTATCAATCATCAACTCCATACAACTCTTCCAATTTCCTCCAGACTAAGCTCTCCCTCTGCAACTCTACTCCGCCCTTCGTCCTGGTGCTCTAGATCTTAGGTGCTGCCGCATCTCATACAAGCATTCTACAAGCAGCGTCATCTCTCTACCTCCTTCTATCTCTCTCTCTCTCTCTCTCTCTCTCTCTCTCTCTCTCTCTCTATCTATCTATCTATCTATCTACTATTTCTCTGTCTCTACTTTGAGCATAGCAATCTCTATTTTGAAAAAGGTTATTTCTGAATGTAATACAATTCTGATTATATATCTAATTCCTATACATACATACACACACACACACACACACACACACACATATATATATTTAGAGCAAGTTCTATTGAAAAGCTTCTGCGTAAATTGTGATTGCCTTCCTGCGAACAATCCAATACTCACTGGATTTTATAAATTTATTTGTCGATGTGTTTTCACGCTATACTACAACTAAATTATTTTTTAAAATGTGATTTACGCACCAGACAAGTTGGCACCATTGCCGAGGAGGCAATGGAAATTTTTGAAGCTTTTTGGTGTGAATTTGAGATTTCTAACTTGCTATTTTCATTGATTTCGTGTGCAAGAAAGCGAGGAAATTAGAACGAAACACGACAATGGGAATTGCGGGTTCGAATCTTAGGTAAGTACCCGTAGATTAGTTAGATTTAGGATTTTCTTGAACCTTAAGATTAGTTAGAATTTGTTTGCTTATTGAATATATATATCTTATTAGTGATTTTCGGGCTAAAAGAAATGCTTATCTTATAAATTCAATTCCTGAAGATTCACACATCCATAAATTCTCAAATTTTTACTAGACCTGGGTTTAAAATTCAAGAACATATACAAATTTTACAAAAATATAACTTATAGAAAAATTTTGAAAATTCTCATACTGATCTGTTATCAATTCTATTATTGTTCCTGATTTTTTGAAGTTAAAAATATCATAGGAATTTTTATACAACTCCGATTGACATGAAATTTATGGCATTGAATTTTTTAGATAATAAATAATTTATGAAAAATATGAAAAAAAATATTTCATGTACGTTTGCTTACATGGATTATTCAATCACAAACTGGGGGTCAAAACAGGCTACAAAACCCCCAATACACTTTAAATAAAAAATAAAATAAAAAAATTACGTTAAAAATTTTTGAAAAATGTTTTCTAAGTGCCTAGTTAGTGGTGCAAGAAGATAAATTGATTGCATTTCTTGGGTCGTACCACTCATCTGATTTGTGGACTTAAAATAATCATCTAGAACTATCTATGCTTAGGGTCTCACATTAAGGGTAGAGCACACCTGCATTTCCATATTTAAAGAAAATCTATCAAACAAACTAGGATCTGCAAAACTCTTGTGTGTCTCATCAGAACTTTGATTGAAGAGATTAAATCAAGTGAACCCTAAAATTCATTAACATAAGCATTTGAATCTTAAAATTCACTTCATCAAAAAAGAATTGCTTATGAACCCTTTGTCTGAGCACTTCACACATCTAAAAATCAATTTTAAGGGCAAACACCCCCTAACGCCCATCATATTCCAAAAGCACATCAACCCAAGCCTAAAACTGAATAGACATGCCCTAGGCAAGACTAATAGACTTGGGGACTTGAAATTAGATTGGGCTAAGGTCAAGGCCTTGTCTACTTGGACCCACTGGTGACAAGAAAGGTCAGTGCGGTAACTGCGTTAACCCTTAGTGGTGTCCCACCGTGCGGGGTGTCCTAAGGGGTCCCACCCTTCTGATCAGCTAAACAATTCAATGGTTGACCTAACCCAATCATGTTTTGGGGAACCAAGATTACGTCTATTTAGGGTTAACACTTTAAGGACCAATTTGATTGCTTGTATTGAAGGGGTAGGGGAATTCTCTCATATGTCTTCTCTCTCTCATCTATTAACCTTCTTCTAGTACATGGATGCTAAAAGGTTACTGAACCTTGACTTGGTAACACCTTTAGAGAGTAAACTAAGGAAAGACCCAATTTTTCTGAATACATTCCAATAGCTAATTACCATGAGGAAGAACTGATTGAGGAGGAAACCATGGACCCATACTCTTTTGCCTCACACTATTCTCCCTATCCCAACCCTTCCCTTACTTCAACTTCTTCAGGATGGGAGAACTCTCCTCAACACCCGAGACATGATTCCCTTGCCTACACCTTATATTCCCCGGGTATAGCTAGGCCTACCTCGAATTCCACATGAATCGTTGGATATCAAGGATCTCTACAACCTCAAAAGACACTCTCCATGCAGAGCCAACACTTGATTGGCATGACCAGCTGTCTTGACCGATTCAACCAAACTCATCTCTCCTTAGATCAAGGATATGCCTCAGAATCCCAATACCTAGAATATCAATCCTATCCTTGAAATTACTTTACTAATTATCCCAATTCCATCCAAACAACTTCACCTTCTCATTGGGATAACACTACTACACCAAACCAAGGATATGATTCTTACCCTAGGCATTCAGATGATAAATATTCTGATTCAACTGGGGAAAGAAATCCTAGAAATTATTACCCTCAGCCTGCTCAAATCCCTGACCATAGCAGTTACCCGGAGATCACCCAAGTACTCTAAGTAGTCCAGGGGATGAGAAAAGCTAACAAAAGAAATACAAATAATTTGACAAAACAGCTTAATAGAATCCGGAAAGCAAAAGGTGATAAACCTGGTCCGAGTATGCCACAAGTTGGTGGTAAGCCACTCAAGGTTGAGGATACAACCTTAAGTATGACATCTTATCCAATCCCAACCTCTACATACACCAAGCCCACCCACCACCCTGTGATTATGCAGAACAGATTCTACCCAAGCCTACAGATGAAGTAATAAATTATTTTGATATCCCAAAAACTAACTTTGAGGAGGAAGACTCACTTGAAGAAATACATCTTGATTTAGGCCCTAAATTGCAACCATTCTATTGTGGGCTAGAGTATGAGTCTTTTATGTTTAAAGACACACAATTGGACTGCATGGATGATTTGGGAGGATCAAAGCAAGATCAAGAAGATAGAAAGATTGGGGACAGTGACACTCCCAACCAAGCATAGTTAGATGGCTCTAATGTCATCTTGTTTGAGGATTACCATGATCAGATGTGCTTAAATGATTCGATATCTAGATGTGGTGATACTAATCATTTTAAGATATCCGATATAGAAGCTGAATCTGCTGTCACTTCTATTTTAGGCAATTCGCACCCTTTTCTTCCCATCCACCATAGTTCTGAAGAAAAATTTGACCCTTATCCCCAACATCTCGAGATTTAACAAGACAAACAATCCCCTTATGAAAAAGATGTTCAAGAAATTGTAGAATTACTGGGGATGACTTATGAAGATCTATCTGAGGAAGCAAAAAATTTAGCTGAATCATGGAATTTTGAAGAATTTGACTTGATTGATGAAAAACAAGAAGGCATTCCCACAGAAGATATAGTTCAAAAAGGATTTAAGGTGTTGACTAATCTAAACCCCGATCTTACTCCTCCCGGGGAAATGGTTCTAAGGAAAAATGAATTAAAACAAGATTTGGGTGACTCAAATGAGACTTTTAATCACCCCAGGGATAAGATTAAGGATTCTGATAAGTCCGAAACTATTGAGATGGACCACTGGATCTTATTTGACTCACCTACTCGACATCCATCAACACTTGACTTAACTTGTGAAGTGGTTTCCTATACCATTTCAAACTACACCACTCAGGTTCCTCCTTTCATTTCCCATCACTTTCAGGACCCATACAATTTATTCCCCATGGACCACACTTTATCCACCTCATCTACCTTCCTCATGCATCACTTCTTAAGGTTGCCACTATCTAGTTTCCACTCTGGCACCCGCACTAATTTTTATCTCTTTTGTAGCATCTGGCTACAAATAGTTTCAAGATTGTTCACTTTATTTTTCTAATCTTTTGGGCTTGGTATTTACCATCAACTGATCTACATTTGTGGATCACTGATCCTTGCGTTGCATAATCATATCTTCATTTTAATCTTGACTCAACCCATTAATCTGATCATTCATTTTTGGGTTTAAGTCTGACAAATGACGTTAAACTTAGCGCTGGCTAGGAGGCAACCTAGTATTCTTTATAGGTAGTTTTTCATCCTCTACATCCATGCTGACCTGGATTAACAAGAATAGTCAAGTGATATCCCCTCTTGTTTATTATATTTTAATTTTCATGCATACTTTTTAATGAGGACATTGTAATGAATAGGCATGGGGGGGTGGACATTGCATGTCTAATTTTTATGTTAAAAAAAAATGCATTTAGGCATAAAGAATTTTTATTAAGATTTTATCAGGGATTTATTTTTAAGTTGATTCCTGAGTTTAGAATCCAGTACAATTTCACACTTACACATAAAACTTGCAATGGATCCTCTGTGAAGATCAATAAACATCTTTAGTTTGTTGAGAAAAAGTAGTGCTTCTTCTCCTAAGCCCTTGGACAATAATTAGGGAGTCAGGCAAACTATCTTCTAGCAGATCCACCAAACAAGTGTGAGGTGAGAGTAGAAAGTCTACTGGTGCTCTAAGGCTAGTATGAGGAATCTTAACTTCTGGATAATTAGATAAAGATACTCGGAGCTAGGCATAGTTTTCGCTCTCAATTTCTGCATACAAATTCCTAGTGCAAATATTTTGAGAGCCACCAAATAAGGCAAATACGCAGAGAACGGGTTCTGATAAAACTAAGACTAAGGTGGATGGTCACGACCATCCTTTATGGAATCTTCGGCTGAAGGAGGGTATTAATGTCAAGGTCGAAAATATACTGTCCTATCCATTCCCTTCCCGGTGCTAAGAATAGGCACTTCCACCAAATAAGCCACTTGATATCCTCTTGAACACCCCTAATCCCGAATAATGTCTCATAAATAAAAGTTCGTGTGCAATACTGCGTTGCATAGTAGATATTTGGATGCAAAAGAAGAAAGAAAAGAAAAAATAGAAAAAGAAAAAGAAAAAAATTATATATATACATAAAAAAAAGAGTAGAAAAAATGAGTTTATGAGTTAGAGTTTATTTCAAGTGTAATGAAGCAACTGAAATTCCCTACTTGGAGGGGGTGAGATATGCGTGACGTATAAAATGCGGAATTAAAAAAATAGCAATCTCACAAAATTAGCAATCACACAATGTACACAATTATTTTTAGGTGAAAACCCAAACCGAGTGAAAACCACCACCTAACCCTCTCGAGTTAGGATTTCCCGATTGATCTAGTTGATCAAATCCACTATACGAACTACTTAAATGAGAGTAGTTCAACCTCAATTACAACCACACTACAAGTACAAGAGTAGCGTTCCTCAACCCCTCCTCTTCAGAAGGAGGATTTTGTCCCTCGGTGGAGATGAGAATTCGCAAAGCGAATACTCAAACAAATAACAAAGTAAAAGATACAAGAATAGTCCTATGGAGCCAACAAAGTAATTCTTAAACTAAGATTCTATAGGTAAAGAAACTTCCCTTTGCTTGTAAGTGCGTCGAATTGGTGACGTGGGTGCGTGAATCACGCAACGGTGCTTTGTCGCTCTCTTAATCGTGGAGGGAGAGCGGGTGTGCAAATTGGATGAGGCTCTGGGATGTGGAACTAGCCTTTGAGAGCAAGTGCTTCTTCTACTTCAATTTGACACAAAATGAGTGGAAATATTCTTGCAAGGTGTGTTTCTACAAGGCAAGGGTTCTCCTATATTTATAGAGGGCCTAGGAAGACTTTGGAAGGCCTTGGAAGGCTTCCATAGCCATTGGGTGCAAATCTAAGGCAAATCAAGTCAGAATCAGGATCAATCATGACTCTCTGACAGGGTTATCAGACGTCTAGTCCTGGCATTAGACGTTTGGAAAACCTGTTTAAGACGTCTGGGAACTAAGTTAGACATCTGATTCAAAGTGGGTTTCCTTCCTGACTTGAATCAGACCTAAATAAGGTTCTAGTGTATGGCCATCAGACGACATATAGGACATCTGGAAACCTATTTGTTCTGTGGAAATATATTCCCAAGGAAGGTAACGACTAGAAAATCTCTCAAAGGAGATTTTGGTTCAGTCGAGGCAAAACGGTCACATATCAGACGTCTGGGGTCCTCTATGGACGTCTGATATAAGGCTAACGGTCATTTTCCTCAACGTTTACATAAGCAACCAACGTTCCACTAATTGGACGTCTGGCAAAGGCTTCAGACATCTCCTAATACGTCTGGACTAATGTCTAGACGACAGATTCTAACAGACAGAACCTATTAAGTCCAGGATAGATGTTTTGGACATCTGATCAAATAGTCAGACGTCTTAAAAGTCACTATCAGACGTCTGATTTCCAGATTGGACGTCTGATAAGGCTGTCTGAACCCTATTTTGATTTTCTAAGTTCTCTACAGAAAGCCTGGGTATCCTAGGGTAGTGTCGATGTTCCTAGGACTACTTTAAGGGTTCTTTGAGGCTCTTTAACAAGAATTTAAGAAATAAAGAGCAACAAAAGAAACAAAATTTAAATTACAATAGATAGGAAATCTATCATTTTCTTCATCTCCTTCCTTCTTCAAGCTTTTGCTCTACAATAGAAAGAAAATCTATCATATTTTTCATCTCCTTCCTTCTTCAAGCTTTTGCTCCTCACGAAGCTCCTTCGCCTCTGTCAAGCTCCTCAAATCCACCATGGATGCGAGCTCGAACTACATCTAAACACCCGTCTCCATTTGCAATTTGACCTAAAAACTAAGACTCAAAAGTAAATGTTAAAAGACACGTGTTTTGTTATCATCAAAATAAACGATCATGGTTCTCTAGCACCAACAGCAACTACACCTACCACCCTCACGAACCACCAAATAGAGCCTTGACCTACTTTTCTGTATTTCTGGCCGCCTGAATACGGGCTGAGAAATTCTAACCTAGTCGTACAGTTATCGGAACCTAATCAAAGTGTTAATGCCAGGAGTGACCACCAAATATACTGATAAATAAGGTGAGATTGTGAGCTCAAAAAGAAAGACAAGATAAGAAAAGATACGAAAAAAAAAAGAGAAAAAGAAAGAAAAAGAAAGAGAGAGAATGAGTACAAAGAAACTAAAGAGAGCACAGTTTCTCTGCCTCTCTTTAAGTTGAATTATTTAATATTCTAGCAATCTAAGTTCTAAAGTACTAGTCTATATGTAGCACGAGATGAGTGTAAGCCACCAAATATAAATCCACTTGACTCAAATCATCTTCTACCTAAGCCAAACATCAGGGTTGAATTTACAGATTATCCTATAACCTCGAGGGAAGAAGTTTGCCTATCCCAATAGAATTTTACTAAAGGTCAAGTACGAGCTTTAGATGTGGATTGACTTTTCACTTGGATCTATTGCATAAGCTACAATAAAACACATTCACAATTATCTGGATTACTAAAGTTTTGGACGAAAACAAAAGACATAAACCTCTAATCAAACTCTTGATAAAAATTAGTCATATAGGATCATTTTTCATTTAGGCATGGGGGTGTGATTGCACAGCAATCATCCAACCTAAATTACCTGAATTAAGCTAGATTCTAGCATAACTTAGGAATAATGCATTCATAGGCATCATAATCAGCATAATGGTTAGTTTAATTAGCTGTATAGATAATATTGTCATTTTATGTACAAATGAGAGATGATTTTAATTGCAGATGATTCGAAGTTGCAAATGTTAGATCAGACTGAACAAATCTGATCAGAACGACAATGGGAGTCCAACGCTTCTGAAATCATCTCGATCAGACAATTAGAGCATCGTATGCAGTCCATAAAAGAATGGAGATCATGAAGCCAAAGGACAAAGATCCAAGCCTTAGATAAAGATCCAACCGCATGGATGGATCCGAATCAACGATCGCAGCCCAACAATGCAAAAATCAACTCAATCGGAGGTCTACATCACTAGATACAAGGAAAAGAAGATGGACGGCCATGATGGCGTCACGTGGCACCATCACAGCCGCCCCCGCATCGCTGCTCCATCTATGAAGGTTCTTCACTGCACGTTGAGGACCGTTGGATCTCCATCCAATGGTCACGAACGTGCCACGTCGACCGTCCACCCGCACTTCATCAAAGAGGAGTGACTCTCGACCGTTGGATCTTCATCCAATAGCCAAGAGCACACGTAAAGAAAATGAAAACGCAACGATAAGTGGGAGTAGTGCATTGATTAGCGCTCTCTCTGCAAGTCGTTAGGCACCTGTTCGAACCACCCTTCGCGTGGAATCAAGCGCAGAGGGAATAGGGTCGTTGGATGTCGAGCAGAGGGCGGAGATCAAACCACGTGGCACAACAAGATCGCTACGCGACCGAACGCACGATCCGACACGCATTTAACGTGTGATCGCTCGCGTTTCTATGCAGCAAAAGAGGTGAGGCATGAGCGTTAAGCCATCCAATCTCTTGATTGGATGACTGACGTTGACGCACATTTTGAAGGTGAGTAGTGAGCAGGAAAACGCAACACACGCATGAGGAGATATCTGTGACCATCTAATCCTGATCCAGCACACGAGAGCATGCCACGTGTCAACCAAAGATTGAATCCGAGCGATAAGAAGGCTTTTGAAGGTGGTTTGAGGCCTAATCAGGTCTGTTGATCTCCCGATCGACAGATCGAGTGGCCTAAGATTGTTGCACGAGATAAAGGGTCAAAATACCCTTTTTGACCTCCTAAAAGCTATAAAAGAAGGCCAAAGCCCCCTTGGATGGATCGTCAACTCCATACAACTCTTCCACCTTCCTCCAGACCAAGCTCTTCCTCTGCAACTCCGCTCCGCCCTTCGTCCCAGTGCTCTGAATCTGAGGTGTTGCCGCATCTCGTACAAGCATCCTACAAGCAACGTCGTCTCTCTGCCTCCTTCTATCTCTCTCTCTCTCTCTTTCTATCTATCTGCTATTTATCTATCTCTACTTTTAGAATAGCAATCTCTATTTTGAAAAAGATTGTTTCTAAATGTAATACAATTCTGATTATATATTTGATTCGTATACATACATATATATATAAATATCTGTTTAAAGCAAGTTCTATTGAAAAGCTTCTGCATAAATTGTGATTTCCTCCCTGCGAACAACCTGGTACTCACCGAATTTTATAAATTTATTTGTCGACGTGTTTTCGCATTGTACTACAACTAAATTATCTTTTAAAATGTGATTTACGTGTCAGACAATTGTTTCCTCTTACTTTCATTTTTACCTTATATCTCTCAAGTCCATATTCGGGACAGTTACTCAAGTTTGCAAATTCATTTCTAAAAAGAATGCAGTCATTTGGACATGCATCGATCTTCTAATAGTCTAAACCAAACTTACAAATCTATTTCCTTGCCTCATACTATAAATTCGGAAAACCATTAGGGTTATTCAACAGCTCAGCAATAAATTGAAGTATTTCTGACATGAATTTAGCACTAGCTCTATTCATAACCTTCAATTGAAACATCTTCAACATAAATGGCAACTTTGACATTTTCGTAACACCGGGAGCAATAGGATCCTTAGCCTCCTTAACAACTAAGCGGATCTTCCTCATCTGTATTTATATCCTCTCTTGCTCTCATCTCGTTCAACATTTCTTCTATTTCTTCATTGATGTTATCAACAATTTCCTCGTCAATCTCTTTAGTAGATTCCTATGGGAGGGGGTAAGATTTGCAGAATATAAAATAAAGTGCGGAAGCAAATAAACAATCTCACACAAATGACAATCACACAATTGCACAAATGATGTTTAGGTGGAAACCCAAACTGGGTGAAAACCACCACCTAACCCTCGCGAGTTAGGATTTTCCAATCGACTGAGTCGATCAAAATCCACTAATCCGAACTACTTAAATGAGGGTAGTTCAACCTTTTATAACCGATGCTACTTTGAACCCGAGGGTAGCATGACTCAAACCCCTGCTCTTCACAAGGAGTATTTTGTCCCTCAATGGAGATGGGAATTTGCAAAGCAAATACCCAACCAAATAACAAAGATAAATACAAAGCAACCTATAGAGCCACAAATATGAAATCCTAGCTACTATAGGTAAGGAAACTTCCCTTTAGTGGAAGTGCGTCGACATGACGACGTGGATGCGTGAACCACTCAACAGCACTTCATCGCTCTCGTAATCACGAAGGGAGAGTGCGTGCACAACGAAGATGATGCTTAGAACAAAAGCTTGGAGAGCAGGATCACTTCTTATGATCAAAGGGACACAAAATGATGCGGAAATGTGTTACTTGGTGTCTCTTTGTAAGGCAAGGGTACTCCTCTATTTATAGAGGGCCTAGGAAGGCTTAGGAAGGCCTTGGAAGCCTTAAGTAGCCGTTGGAGATTATCCCAAGGTAAATCAAGCTGCAATCAGAATCATTAATGATTCTAACAGGGTCATTAGACATCTGAGAAAAATATTAGATGTCTGGAAGTCACTCTTAAGACATCTGGAAACTAAATCAGATGTCTAATTCTAGATGGGTTTCCTTCCTGACTTGAGTAAGACCTAAACGGAGTTCTTGTGAAAGTGGGTCGAACGATAGGTTAGACGTCTGGCACTATGTCTGAACATTTGGAAACCTAATTAACTATGGGAATGGATTTCCCAAGGCACAAATGGATATGTCTCTTGGAAAGAGATTTAGGCTTAATCGAGGGCAAACGTCTACTTATCAGACGTCTAAGGTCCTCTACAGATGTCTGATAGAAACTTAAAGGTCAATCCTCAACAATTATATTCTGAACCCAACATTCCATTAATTAGACATCTAGCAATGTCATCAGACGTCTGGACTAAGGGCTAGTCGTCTGATATAGGCAGATAGAAGCTACTAACTCCAGCCTAAGTGTTTGGACAATTGATTCAACATTCAAACGTCTTAAAGTCCAAGACAAACGTCTAATTTTCAGATTGGACGTCTAATCAGGCTGTCTGAAGCCTATTTAGGTTTTCTAAGTTCTCTACGGAAAACCTAAGTATCCTAGAGTTGTGCAAGTGTTCCTAAGACTATTGTGTTGATACTTTGAGGCTCTTTAACATGCATCTAAGAAAGAAAATAAAGAGCAACAAAAGAAACAATAATACAAAAAACAAAATGAATGGAAATCTATCATATTCTTCATGTCCTTCCTTCTTCAAGTTTTTGTTCCTCGCGAAGTTCTTTCTCCTCCGTCAAGCTCCTCCAATTCGCCATGGATGCAAGCTCTTCACACTTGTATCCATTTGCAATTGTCCTGAAATCTTGGACTCAAAAGCAAATGTTAAATAACAAGTATTTTGTTATCATCAAAATAAACGATTATGGTGCCCTTGCACCAACATCTTCATCAATAGTGTTCTCATTGTTTATAACTTTCTCAATCAACTCCTCTCCATGAGCTACCCAAGTAATGTAATGCTGCCACCACCCATTACAAATCAAATGATTAAGCACAGTATTATGATCATGCAAGGAACCATTCAAACATTTTCTGCATGGGCAGAAGATATTATCAAATTGACCTCCTCACCTAAATATCTTCCTATCATCATCAAAGGCCCAATCCAGGAATGAAATTACTCTATCCTTATATCTGGTGTAATCTGAATCCCATAATCCAATCTAAGATTTATCCATTGCAACCTAAAATTTAATGTAAACAAATCACTTATTAGGAAGGAAAATGACTGGATGATGTGTATCTTGATTAAGATTTTCACTTTATAGCACATCCTTAAAGATTTGATCACAACTTAAGTTTGCCCATTACATGTAACCATAGTGTGGTGAAATTTCGACAGCATCTCCCCACACTTCTTCAGTATACCCCATAATACTAACCTTAGCTAGATTTCCTTTAAAACCCAATTAAGGGCACCGCAAGAAACTAGATAAGATTAGTTGGTATACCAGAGAAGAACAGGAAGAAGCAATCGAAATTTCACTGCATAAGGTTACATGTAACGAGCCAAACTAAGTTGTGATCAAATCTTTAAGGACCTTCTTTAGTTTGGTACTTCACCGAACTAAAGTCGATCGAGTCTTATGGCATGTTACAAAGACATCACATCATGCATGTAAGTGAGATATACATACACTTCCTACATTGTCCATATAACAGGATCATAAGTCTCGACGAACGAGTAATTTGGACATAATTTGACTCGGAAGACTTTTACCTTAGGGGTTAGAATATTTAATGTTTGCCCTCGTGTGCTTATATCTTCTTTAGCAAGTGTGTGTATCTAAAATAATACTCATAATTGCAAAGAAATTGACATAAACATAAGCAATCATCTAATAAGAAATAAAATTATTTTTATTGAATGCTAAAAAGAAATATACAAAAATGTTATTTACTCCTTGTTAAGATCTCCTCCTTTATTGAATACTCACATTGTTGTAAGGTGCACAATTTAGTTTTAAGTATGAAAAATAGACATATAACAAATGAACCAATTCGATCTCTTTAAAAAAGATATGTTCAAATCACAATTTAATGGAGATGATGTTCTACCAATTAAATGCCTACAAATGCAATCAACTATGAACGCAACAACTAAATGTACTAGAATATAAATCAGGGTATTCAAATCAACAAGAAATTGTGCATCCTAAATTCCTAATTAAAACATACAAGCTCCTAAATATATTGTCAAGTTTTCACACTATATGAGACTAAATCTAACAACCCTACATCATATATTTTCACCAACAATCTCGAGTAAGAGCACAAAATTAGCATAAAGCCCAACTCAATCCCTAAACCCTAGACCAACCCAACCACCCTAACCATAGCCCAACTCAATCCCTAAATGCTATCCCAACCCAACCACCCTAACCCTACACCCAACCCATTACCAAACCTAAACAACATATATTAAACCCAATTCCCAACACAAATCAATCATCATCCAACCCAAACCTCAACCGTAAGTCTTAACCATCCCAACCATAACCTAACGAGCTTAAACCATCCTATCTCCATCCCAAACCTAACCATCATCCTACCCAAATCCTAACATAACCTAACCAAAGCCCAACCTAACCCTAAATCACCAACCAACCAATACATTGAACATTAAAGAATTTAAAAAATTTTGACAGAGTTTTCCCTTAAATTTAATTTTTTTCATAAACCTGCATATCAAAATAACACACATAATAAAAGTGGGCACACCCCACAATAACAATGCATCACACAAAAACATAAAGTGCATAAAAGTAGACACACCCCACCATACATTCAAAAAAATGATAATATGTGGGTACACCCCACATCTAATATAGCCCTAAAATATCATAAAAATAATTTATAAAAAATAAAATTATACCTCCGATGTACTTGTGTATCTGAGTGTGACCATCACCAACAATATGTAAATTCAATAATACATAATAAATTAAATAATAAACCATTATGTTGTTAATAAATTAAGTAATTAATTTGATATAAGGAAAGGAAGATGAGAAGGGGATGAGGAGGAGGGTGGCAATAGGAGAAGGAGATGAGGAAGAGGGGGCAGGTGGAGGAGGATAAGGAGGGTTGCAGTAGGGAGGAGAGGAGGATGGTGAAGGTTCCTACGGGAGGGGGTGAGATTTGTGGAATATGAAATCAACGCGGAAATAAATAAAATTCAATCTCACAAAATGCAATCACATGAGATACACATGTATTTTTAGGTAGAAACCCAAACCCGGGTAAAAATCACAACCTAAGTCTCTCAACTTAGGATTTTCCGATCGACTGAGTCGATCAAATCCACTAATGTATTACTTAAACGAGGGTAGTACAACCTCTTACAACCACACTACTTTATACAAGGGTAGTGTACCACAAGCCCTTCTCTTCATGAGAAGGTTTTTGTCTCGTAAAGGAGACGAGAACTCGCAACGTGAATACCCAAGCAATTTACAAAGTAAAATTATAAAGCAACCCTATAAAGACACAAAGATAAATCCTAAACTTAGCTTCTATAGGAAAAAGAGACTTCATTTAGATGGAAGAACGTAGGCGTGATCTCAGCAGAGTAACAACGCTCTCGGATTTGTTGAATGGAGCTTGGAGAGCAAGATCACTTCTTATCTTGATGATTTCTCCTCAATGACACAAAGTAATGTGAAAGTAGTGTTACAAGGTGTGTCTTTGCAAGGCAAGTGTACTTCTCTATTTATAGAGGGCCTAAGAAGGCTTTGGAATGCCTTGAAAGGCTTCCATAGCCGTTGGGAATTATCCCAAAGAAAAACAAGCCACAATCATAATCAATAATGATTCTGATAGGGTCATCAGACGTCTGGGAAAAAGAACAGACGTCAAGAAGTCAAGTATACGATGTTTGGAAACTAAATTTGACTTTTAATTCTAGAGGGGTTTCCTTCCTGACTTGCATTAGACCTAAATAGGGTTCTAGGTCAAAGTGATCAGACGACAGGTCGATCGTCTGGCACATGATATGGACATTTGGAAACTAATAACTATGTGGGAACTGAGTCTTAAGACTGCTTAACGACTATAACTCTTAACAAAAGTGATTTAGCATCAAACGAGGCTCAATGTCTATTTATCAGACATCTAAGGTCCTCTACAGATGTCTCATAAAAGCCTAAAGGGAATCTCTCAATGATTATATTTTGAAGGCCAATGTTCCACTAATTGAACGTCTGGACAAGTCATCAGACATTTGCTATGACGTCTAAACTAAGGGTCAGTCGTCTGAAATCAGTAGACAGAAGGTTCTAAGACCAACCCTAAATGATTAGACGTTTGATTCAACATTCAGATGTCTAATTATCAAATTAGATGTCTGATAAGGTTGTTTGAAGCCTATTTAGGTTTTATAAGTTCTCTACAGAAAATCTAAGTATCCTAGGATTGTGCAAGTGTTCCTAGGACTACTGTAATGGTACTTTGAGGCTCTTTAACATGAATCTAAGACACAAAGAATAAAGAGCAAAAGAATTACAAAAGAATACATGAAAAAGTATCTCTCCTATTCTTCATCTCGTTTCTTCTTCAAGCTTTCACTCCTCACGAAGCTCCTTCTCCTCCAACGAGCTCCTCCAATCCACCATGGTTGCAAGCTCTGAGGTCCTTCACACTTGTATCCATTTGTATTTTCCTAAAATCTAAAGTTCAAATACAAATGTTAAAACATAAGTGTTTTGTTATCATCAAAAGTGACGATCGTGATGCCCTTGCACCAACAATCTCCCCCTTTTTGATGATGAAAAAACTATAAATAATAATCCATAAAATCCTCCCCCTTTTTGACATTATCAAAAAGGTATCATAATTTTTAATTATCCTAAACTCCCCCTTAAAACATGCTCTTCTAATTTCATCTTTTCCATAAAAATAAGATAGCTATGTTATTACCTTCCCCTTTCTAAAGGCAATATAACTATGTTATTTTTAAAACCTCCCCCTTAATGATGGACAAATAGCTTCATCAATTTTAACTCCCCCCATCTATATGCTAATGATAAAGAGATAGGGCTAAGGGTTTACCTCACCTACCATGGCCAATAGAATGGTCCAAATGGAGGTGGATGCCAAACCAGATGGGGCTCCTATCTGTAGCTTGGAGGTTCGGGCATCGGCGCCGGTCTCCAATCAGGTGGTCGCCACGAGACGGCTCAGACATTTGTTCGTCGTCTCATCGATCTTCTCTTCTCCTTCCACAGTCTACTCCTTGGTCCTCCCAATTTGAGTTGACCGTTCTTGATCTTGTTATTCCAATCCTTGATGTTGTAACCTCCCTTGAAACCTACAAAACAAGTTTCAAGTTGATCTTTTAGTATCCAAGTTAACTTGGATCCAATTTTGTTAGTTGGTCTCCTTGAAAGAAATCCTTTCTCAACCTTAGGGCTATAAAAATTATCTAATTTATTTACCAAGTTACTAGATTTTTCCCTAAGGCATGCAAGTTCTTTTTCTATAACATACATCTTAGTTTTTAAATCAGAAATTTCTAATTTAAAACTTGCATTCTCCTTAATCAACTCACTATTTTCTTTTGTTAGATTATTATTCTCTAACAACAAATTTTCATTATTAGAATTAGAACTTTCTAGGTCCTTAAGTTGTTTTTTATTTTCTAATTTAAGAAAATTAAGATTCTTTTTAATATTTTTATTTTCTACCTTAAGTGATTTACTAATTCCAAATAACTCATCAAAAGCATCTTGGAGTTCATAATTTACCTCATTGTCGCTGTCATCACTGTTGATTTCTACGATTGCCATGAAACCTATGCAAGTGGTTTCATTCTTCTTCTTGGGATCTTCCTCTTCTTCCTCCGAGCTTGACTCATCCCAAGTTTCTAGGGACACCTTTTTCTTATACTTCTCCTTCTCCTTCTCCTTCTTGAGAAAAGGGCACTTGGGTCAAAGATGCCATTTCTCGTTGCAATAGTAGCAACATCTTGGGCTACCTTGCTCCTCCTCTTTCTTCTCTCTTAGAATCCCTACAATACTTGGAAAATTTCTTAAGTAAAACTTTAAGGTCTTCGTCACCAAAACTTACTTCGGTGTCTAAAGTAGCTTTGAAGGTGAGAGACTTCCTCGGTCTTGGTTCTGGTGCATCCTTCTTCTTCTACTTCAACTTCATCTAATAGGCCATTAGATTACCTAAAAGATCCTCCATGTTGAGCTCCTCCACTTCGTTCGCCTCCTCAATGGTGGTGACCTTCTGTTCCCACTCTGGTCCAAGGGAATGAAAAAGCTTTCCTTGAAGCTTCCCCTTGATAAAAGTCTTCTGTAAAGCTTTCAATCCATTCACAATGAGAGTGAACCTAGTGTTCATCTCACTTAAGGTTCCGTTAGTCTTCATAGAAAATGATTCAAATTCTTATGAAAGTAAATTAATTTTAGAAGACTTTACCTTAGAGGTACCCTTGTGAGTTACCTCAAGTGTGTGCCAAATCTCGTATGCCGTGGCGCACAGCGAGATTCGATTGAATTCTTCTGGGCTCAACGCATGATACAATGTGTTCATTATTTTTGAGTTGAGAGAAAGCTCACAGATTTGTTGTTGCGAGTAGCCCCCCGCGGGTTCCTCCAGGATGTCAAACGGCGTCTCGCACCTTGCCCAAATCATGAAGTCGTTGGCTTGAAGCCACGCCTTCATCCTGAGATTCCAACAGGGGCAATTGCTCTCGTCGAAGAACGACGGACAGGTGGTAGACTGCCCCTTGGAAATCCTAATTGCAGACATGCTTCCCTCCATTGATCTTTTTGTGGAAGTTACTCCTAAAGGTGGAAACCTGCTCTGATACCAAATGAAGGTTCATACGGGAGGGGGTGAGATTTGCAAAATATGAAATCAATGCAGAAATAAATAAAATTCAATCTCACAAAATGCAATCACACAAGATACACAGGTATTTTTAGGTGGAAACCCAAATCTGGGTAAAAATCACCACCTAAGTCTCTAGACTTACGATTTCCTGATTGACTGAGTCAATTAAATCCACTAACGTACTACTTAAAAGAGGTTAGTACAACCTCTTACAGCCACACTACTTTATACAAGGGTAGTATACCTCAGACCCCTTCTCTTCACGAGAAGGTTTTTATCTCACGAAGGAGATGAGAATTCGCAATGCGAATACCCAACAAATTTACAAAGTAAAATAACAAACAACCTTATAGAGCCACAAAGATAAATCCAAAACTTAGCTTCTATAGGCAAAAGAGACTTCCCTTAGATGGAAAAACATAGGCATGATCTCAGCAGAGTAACGACGCTCTCAGATTTGTTGAATGGAGCTTGGAGAGCAAGATCACTTCTTGTCCTGATGATTTCTTCTCAATGACACAAAGGAATGTGAAAGTAGTTTTACAAGGTGTGTCTTTGCAAGGTAAGGGTACTCCTTATTTATAGAGGGCCTAGGAAGGCTTTGGAAGGCCTTGGAAGGCTTCCATACCCGTTGAGAATTATCCCAAGGCAAAACAAGCTACAATCAGAATCATTAATGATTCTGACATGGTCATTAGATGTCTGGGAAAAAAAATAGACATCAAGAAGTCAAGTATACGACGTCTGGAAACTAAATCAGACTTTTAATTCTAAAGGGGTTTCCTTCCTGACTTGCATCAGACCTAAACAGGGTTCTAGGCCAAAGTGATCAGAAGACAAGTCGGTTGTCTAGCACATGATTTGAACCTCTAGAAACTAATAACTCTGTGGGAACTGATTCCCAAGAGTGCTTAACGGCTATAACTCTTAACAAAAGTGATTTGGCGTTAAACGAGGCTCAATGTCTATTTATTAGACGTCTAAGGTCCTCTACAAACGTCTGATAGAAGCCTAAAGGTCATTTCTCAATGATTATATTCTGAAGGCCAATGTTCTACTAATTGGACGTTTGGCCAAGTCATCAAACGTCTACTAAGATGTCTGAACTAAGGGTCGGTCGTCTGAAATCAGCAGACAGAAGGTTCTAAGACCAACCCTAAATGATTAGACATCTGATTCAACATTCAGACATCTTAAAGTTCACTATCAGGCGTTTGATTATCAGATTAGACGTCTGATAAGGTTGTCTGAAGCCTATTTAGGTTTTTTAAGTTCTCTACGGAAAACCTAAGTATCCTAGGGTTGTGCAAGTGTTCCTAGGACTACTGTAAGGGTACTTTGAGGCTCTTTAACATGAATCTAAAACACAAAGAATAAAGAGTAAAAGACAAAAGAATACATGAAAAGAGTATCTATCCTATTCTTCATCTCGTTCCTTCTTCAAGCTTTCCTCCTCACGAAGCTCCTTCTCCTCCAACGAGCTCCTCCAATCCACCATGGATGCGGGCCTTGAGGTCCTTCACACTTGTATCCATTTGTATTTTCCTAAAATCTAAAGTTCAAATATAAATGTTAAAGCACAAGTGTTTTGTTATCATTAAAATTGACGATCGTGGTGTCCTTACACCAATAGATGGGGGATGGCAGTTGGAAGGAGGAGGAGGGGCATGAGGTGGAGGGAGGGTAGGGAGGATGAGGAGGAAGGGAAGGGGCAATGGAAGAGGAGGGTAATGGCCAGGGGCAGTGGAGGAGGATGAGGAGGAGGGGAATGGGAGTTGGGAGGAGGAGAAAGGAGGGTAGGGGCCGTCCAGGAAGAGGAGGAGGCTAGCAAGGAGGAGGGGAGGAGGAGGGTGGCAGGAGGGAACAGAGAGGAGGAGGATGGCAGGAGGGGGAGGAGGAGGAGGAGGGGGGGAGGCGGGAGGGGATCTGGTAGGAGGAAGGCGGCGGCGGCAGGGTGTTGGGGAGGAGGAGGGGGTATAGGAGGTGGAGAGCGGCGGCGGGAGGGGTCAGGAAGGGGGAGGAAGGTGGCAGGAAGGGTCAGAGAGGAGGAGTAGGATGGCAGGAGGGGGAGGAGGAGGAGGTCAGGGAGGAGGAGGGGGCAGCGGGAGGGGGTCGGGGAGGAGGAGGGTGTCCGGGAGGAGGAGGAGGAGCATGGGGACGGTGAGGAGGAGGACGACGACCCCGTTGGAGATGGAGGAGGAGGATGGCGTCGCAGAGGGGAAGGAGGACTACGAGGCCACCGGGGATGGCGAGGAGGATGACGAGGAGACCATCGGAGAAGGAGGAGAAGGAGGGTGTTGGGGAAGAGAAGTTACTTGCAGAGGTGGAGTAGGAGGGGCGACAACAAGGGCTCCGGCGACGTTGTGGGAGGAGGGTTTGGGTTAAGTGTTGGGAAGATGAACAGTGATGGGAGATCGGCCTATGTGTGATAGATGAAGCGATCTACGCCGTCAGTTCTATCAGAAACCAACGACAAAAGTTACTAATCCCGCCCAAATTTTAGGCATAAATTTTAATTGTTTTTTCACCGTCGCTTATTAAACAAAACAACGACAAAGGATAACTTCAATTACTCTTCCATCACGCCTAAATTTTGGCCGCTAATGTTAACCTACTTTTTCACTGTCGCTTATTCCACTAACCAACGACAAAAGTCACTAATTCTACCTAAATTTTAGGCGCAAATTTTAACCGTCTTTTCCCCATCCTTATTCAACCAACTTACGGCAAAAATATATTTGTTGTCACTTACTAAACTGATGACGAGTATTAATGACGACCGTGTGCCTAATTGCTTTTCTTCAACTGATGGTAGGTAGAGTACAGGCCTTCACTGTCGCTTATTTGAATAAGCGACGATAAAAATAGTTTTGTCATCGATTTTATAAATCGACGGAACGTAATTGACGGCATATCTCATTTTTCTAGTAGTGCTTGCTATCTAAGAATGATTTATCTTTAGTCCTTTTTTATTGTAGAAATTTATGTTTCTTTGGTTTCTTTTTTCATTGCAGAATATCATTGGCAACAACATGGGATTTAATGCTCTAGTATAGTTGCTAAAATGGCTGATTAACAATAAAATGGCCAAGGATCTACCAATAAGACATATATGGGCTTTAGAAGTTGAAGTTGTGAATCTTTTGACTAAGGCTAGAGGCTTGTTGTATCATATTGAAGATGATGGATAGGAACGCATGGAAGTGATGATGATCAAGGAGCTTGTTTGTGGTCAAATTAAATTTCTGGTAGAAGATTAGAATGCAAGGGCAACTATGGCTAGTAATAATGTTTCCTAAGGAGATCCTGATAGTAATGATGGTTTTTAAGATCTTGATAGACATAATAGACAACATGCTTTTTAGTTATATTGTCAATTTCTTTTCTTTTTCTTTTTTTTTTCTTTTTATTACCCTTGAGAGGGGATTATTTTAGCGGTTAAGGTGGTTATGTTTTTTCTTGTTTTGTGATGTATCTTTGAAATACTTTTATTATACTTTATTATTTAAGGATCAATAAAATTAACGTCGCCCAAGACATTATATTTGAGATTTGTTAAAAAAGTATATGTCACTAAAGAATATCAATAGTGGCAATTAAGTGGTATAATAAGACATCATTAAAGTAAATCAATAGTAGCAATTAAATAATACAAGAAAGTGTTATTAAAACAAATCAATAGTGGTGATTTAGTTGCATAACAAGGTGTCACTAAAGCATAGTAATAGTGGCAATTAAATGACAAAATAAAGGTCATTAAAGTAAATCAACAGTGGTGATTTAATAGCAAAAATGAAAGTTGTTAAATGAAGTATATAGCGACACAATTAAATTATCACTAATGTAAATCAATAATGACAAAATGGTGGCAAATAAATTGCCATTAAAAAAGATTATTAACGATGTTAATTATGGCAACTAAAATAATGCTAATGCCAATAATTCAACGGCAATTATACAATTGTCGCTAACATTTTAGTGATGCCAACATAAGCGGCATTTATTTTAAACGTCACTAAGATAGTAATAAATAGAAGGACTATAGAGGAAAATATTAAATGTCACTAAAGATAATTTTTTTGTAGTAGGGTCCACAATAATGCAACATGCATTGAAAAGAATTCTATCTTATGAGATTATATGTTTGAACACCGTTATATCACAATAGTTTTAGTTCACCTATCAATGGTTGGCGGTAAACATCTATTGCATTCCTTGCTTGCTTTGGACCTGGGATCAGGAGAGTTAACATCATGAATGACAATCGCATACAAAGCCAAGGAGGCAAGTTGTAAGTTATTATCATGACTAGCCAAATTGAATATGATGGGTACATGTTCTTAAAGGGGTTAAATCTATCACTTGTAAGATCCAATCTAACATTTCGTACATCCTCTACAAATGCTAAATGGGTGTTGTTAAAATTTCTCCACTTTTCTGAATCAGCTAGATGACGAATGTGCCCATCTCATGACTTGTTATCCTAATGCCATGCCATTAAATTTGCAATTTTACTTAATATAAAAAGACATTGAAGCCTTGAATCAATGGAAAGTAACATAGAACTTCCTCAGATTGTTTTTTGGCGCATGTATGTAATGATTTCCCCACCTTATATCTTCCCACACCATACTATGGGCATACAACTACTTAGCTTTGCATATTCATTTCTATATAACATGTAATCATTTGGATACGAGCTAATTTTCTCACAATCTAAACTAATGACACGAATTTACTTCTTCGCATTATACCATGTCTTAGGATAACCTTTCAGATTATTTAAAAGCATTTCAATGAATCGAAGCATCTAAGACATCAATTTAGACGATGTTTTATTCATAACCTTCATCTAAAATAATTTCAAAAGAAATGACAATTTAGACATGAACGTGATACTAAGAGTAATAAGTTCAACTGCCACCTTAATAGCATCATAAACTTATTACAAGTTTCTCTACTATATGGATTGTCATCTGTTTTCTCACTTCATCAAGCATTTCGTTGATATCTTCAGCTTCAATATCCAGGGTAGGGTCATCAAAATCTATTATATCTCGTCTGACTTCTTTCGTAAGTTCCTCTCCATGAGAAATTAACTTAGTATAATGTTGCCATCAATCGTTGCAAATTGTGTGCTCGAATATAGTGATCCAATCATGAAAATATCCATTCAAACACCTTCTATATAGGCAAAAAATCCTATCGAACGATTCTCCTCATTTGAATTACGTCATATCATCATGAAATAACCAATTAAGGAACTCTCTTATTCCATTCTTCTATCAAGAGTAATCTGAGTTCCTCAAATTAATCCAAGACATGTCCATGATAATCTACAAAATAAAAGGAAATCACCCAATAATTACAATCGGATATTAATAGTGTGTGTATTTTGATGAAGGTTTCCACTTGATAGCTTATCCTTGAAGATTTGATCACAACGTTACTTATTACATACAATTAGTATTTAAAGAAATTTCAGTAGCATCTCCCTGCTCATCTCTAGTATACCCTCAAGACTAACCTTAACTTAATTTCCTCTAACCTTGAATTAGGAGCACTTCGTGAACTTAACTAAGTTTGGTTGGTATACCAAAGAAGAGTGAGAAGTTGCAACCAAAATTTCTCCAGACACTAGTTATATGTAACAAGTAACACCTAATTTTAATCAAATCTCAAAGGACCCTCCTCAGTTCGGGGCTTCACCAAACTAGGGACGATCAAAACTTATGACATGTTATAAAGTCAATGAATCACATATGTATGTAAGGTATATATACATTAGCGTATTGTCCATATTATATGATCATAAGTATCGAATGGAGAAGTATTTTGACATAATTATCTCCTCTCACAACCTATAAAGTAGAGGTTAGAATTTTTATTATTTGTCTTCATATGCATCTACATTTGTGTAAGTATCCGTATCTATAAATTCATTAAAAAGGAAAAATTTTGTAGTAAAAATCAATAAGTTATAAATGCAAAACAAATATAATCTTAAATTTTTTAAACAATCCTTCCTCCCATTCCCTCCTCTGCCTTCCCTCCTATACCTTACCTCCCCTCCTCTTTACTTTCTTCTCCTCTATTTTCCTCTCCTCCCTATCCCTCACCTCCTCTTCCTTCAGATTCTTCGTTATGTATCTCCCATTCTCTTTATAAATTTCCCTATTATCTTTCCTTCTAATCTCTCTCCTCTCATGTCTAATTATTTGTCCTCTTTCTTTCCCTCTCGTCCCTTTTTTCTTTCTCTTAACTTCTTAAATTATTAAAATTTTTGATAGTACTTCCCTCGCAATATAAATTTCATCCTAGGATAAACACACAAGAATTAATCATGTAAACATTGACAACTAGGTAGATACATCCCACAATTATTTATACAAATTTATTAAATTAAATAATGTAAGTACACGACACATTCTATTAATACATACAAAATATAATTAAATTCAATTAATTAGATACACCTCACATTTATTCATAAAAACATCATATAATTAAATAGAATTAATTAATTACATTCTCATTCATTCACATTGACAATATAATTAACGGAATTAAGTTGATGTATCCTACATTTATTTACATGCACAAAATTTATGCAAAAATTAAGATATATACACATATTCATACCTCGATAAAATACATAAATTAGTGATAAGGTGTCCGACTAACCTAAATCAAATTACAAAAATTAAGCATAATAAATATAAAATTGTAATAAAATAATTAACAAAAATATTAAAGAAAAACAGAGAAGGAAGATGGGGGTTGGGGGGTCGGATGGAGAAGAAGCAAGAGCGGGTGGTAGGGGGAGTTAAAGGAGGATTGGAGGGGGAAGGAGGAGGGGTGTTGGAGGGGGTAGATGGGGAGGACGAGGAGGCGATGATGGGTGTTACCGAGGAGAAGATGAGGACGACGCGACAGAAGATGGGGGGAGGTTGCGGATCGTCAAAGGAGTGGAAGAGGAGATGGAGGAGGGGAAGCGTATGGGGACAGGGGGCCGGTGAGTTGTGCTTCTAACATGACTATTTACGATGGTTATTTAAAAAATTGTTACCTAATGTAAGAGATTGGGAAAAAGCTACATCTAGGAAAATTTCGCAAATATTATAATGATGGTTATCAATAAAATTAATGTTTATTGTAATTTGCGTCGGTTGGAAAAATCATTCTATATGGTTAGTATCGAGGTGTACATCACTTTTTCACACTTACTTGTGACAGTTACATGGAAAATTCTTGTAAGTATCTAATGCACGATAATTTTTAAATCGTCATATATATGATGTATCCCTCATCAAGCGTGGTCCTCGGGATAGGATTGTACGCGAGGAATTTAATAAAAGCTTTTGTATAATAAGCGTTGCGAACACTCTTTTTTTCTGGTAGTGTTTCATTGTTGGTCATAATTTTACTTTGATTGGGACTTTATGGGAGGTTCTTACCTAGGATAAAACTATTTAATTAGTTGCACGGGAGGGGGTGGGGGTGAAATAATAACTTGATCTAATAGCATGTAGACAATGGACAGTATTTTCATTTACCAGTAAGCATAACCAGTAGTATATATATTTACATATAATCGGTAACATTTATAAGTAAATATTAAATCGATTTTACAATCCGAGTGCAACGTTAGATTCATATACATTGCTTACGATTACCCAACTCCTCTCCATTTTTCTTACAAGGATTCCATTCAACCGTGTCTATATCTTTTCTCGGAGGCAGATATACTTTACGATTTTATTTGATAAGAAAAATAAATTTATAGAATAAATTAAAGAAGTGTAATAAATAATAAAATAAATAAATTAATCTATTAAATATTTTAATAAATTAAAATTATTTTAAAAAATAAAATAATTTTACTTCAAATTAAATCTATCTGATTCGACGTAAATAGAAAGGAGATTAAATGATACTTAACTTGTGAACTAAATAACCCTGCGTGTTGCATTGTACCCTTATCCGTATCTGAGACGAGATGCTCGTGCGCATGAAAGCTGGTTCTCTCCTCTTCCACTCTCCCGAGCCGTAGAGAAGGTGAGTCCCGTCCCGTCGAAACCGCCCTCTGACGCAAAAGAATCGCTCCCGCACCCAAGCACGATCGCTCCACGTGTCCAACCTGCATGGTACGTTCCAGACCACTACTTTCTCTCTTCACGTGTCAACGGCCTCCCAATCCATCCCATGACATAATGGGGGACCCACCACCACCACCCTCTATCGGCATCATTTCCCTCCCTTCCTTCCACGAACACACGCACACCTCCTCTCTCTCTCCACCCCGCTCCTTCCCAAGCCATGGCAGAACACCGCCCGTCGGCGCCGGTGGCCCCTCCTCGGCCCCAGATGTTCCGCCCCCGCGCCCGTCCCACCACCTTCCTCCGGAAGCTCCACGACCACATCCCAAACTCCACGCAGCTTGTAGGCCTCCTCACCCTCATCGTCTCCGGGGCCATCCTCCTCCTCCTCAGCGGCCTTGCCATCACCGCCGTCGTCATGGGCCTTATCCTCTTCGTACCCGTGGCCATCATCACCAGCCTCGTATGGGTCCCTGCGGGATCCCTTCTCTTCCTGGGTGTGCTGTCCGTGGGGGCCTTCGGCGCGGCAGTAGTGGGCGGTGGGTCTTGGCTGTTCAAATATCTGCAGGGGCGGCACCCGCCGGGGTCCGATCGGGTGGACTACGCGAGGAGCCGCATAGCGGACACCGCCAGCCACCTAAGGGACTACGTGAGGGACTACGGTGGGTACCTTATGCAGGGCAAAGTCAAGGATGCCGCCCCGGGGGCGTGAAGAAGAAGAAGAAGAAGAAGAAGAAGATGCACAAGACGACGACATCGTGCATCATCCATCTCATCTCCTCTTTGATCATCAAACTCCGTGGGATTGGAGCCGTGTGCTTTTTCTGCTACCTCCTTTGCCATCGGTTTTCTTTTCCTTCTTCTGCTTCTTCATCTTCCTTTGTTTTCTTAGCCCCCCTGTTTGTGGTTTTTAGCTGATGGCTCATGAGATTGTGTATTCAGGACGTTTTTTGGTTTTTTTGTTTACTAACGGAATAAGAAATATATCCAGGATTTCACATGTGGTTTCATGGATCTTTTTGTTTCTGTTCTCTCCGCTTGAACGCGCAGAGCGGTACCGCTGGATTTTATTTGCTTAGACCGGAAGAAGTAAAAAAAAGTCTGGATCTCCTTCGAATGGGAAGAACTGTAAAAAATAGTTAGGAAGTTGAGAAGTATGTATCTGCCTTCATCAAACAGGGGATTGTGAGAGGATTGGGTTCCTAGATCGTGAACAGGCCTACAACAAGGTTAAAGATGTCGAAACCCAGACAGATAAAGCAAAGTAAACAAACGTCAGAGAAGCTCCCGAGTCCACGAGAACCTCCACGCTATGGATTAAAGACAGGAAAACGGAACAAACGCGCAAGGAGGGACGTTGGTTATGACGACACCTCATCTCCCTACTTACCAATCCCATCCACCCATATCTCACCATCAGGCAAAGTGTACCGTTCGGGCCAAATGTTTTCTCACTTAAAACTTTGCCCATTGCTTGTTGTAATATCATATACTAGATCATCTCAAAGATACTTGTTGAAGATTCAATCAACTCATGCCCAAGCTGGTCTTGCCCAACCAGGGGGCTTTTATTAAAGGATGTTGTATCTCTAATTGTTTCTTGCTTACCTAAAAGTTCATGAAAGGTTTCTACATGACTGGACAGGCGTCGAGAATGTGTGTTAAAGTTAATATTTCAAAGTTTTCGATACTATCAGAAGAGACTTCATCTTCAAAACCCTCAAACTTTTGGGCTTTTGCGATACCTGGATGTATTGGATTCGAATGTGCATCTTTGCACCCACCTGCTCTTCGCTTGTGAATGGAGACCCTGCGAGCTTTCTCCATACTGGATGGGGCTGAGACAAGGTGATCCTCTCTCACTGCTCCTCTTCACACTAGGTCTTGATGTTCTCTCTACAGCCTTGCAGCATCAGATCCAAAATGGCAGAATTCAACCCTCCAAGCCCAAGGGTAACCCGTTTCCCTCCCATCTCTTATTTGTTGATGATATCCTCATTTGCTATAAGGCTAATCTTTGCTTGGTCCGAGCCATCAAGAATACATTGGAAACTCTTGTCCACTTGTTCGGCCTTAAACTGAACACTAATAAAAGTCGAGTCATCTCCAAACATTGCCGCCATAAAATGGGGATCTGCTTGCTTTTGGGAATGCTTGAGGGAAGATTCCCTTCTCGCTACCTGGGGATCTCCCTTGCCATCGGGAAAGATGCCAACCCATCTGCTACCCTTGAGGATAAAGGTAGGGATCTATTGGCTCGTTGGAAGAGGAAATCCCTCTCCACAATGAGACGAGTGAGATGGGTCAAATGAGGGATTGAGGGACTTCTCATATTTTAGCTCTCATGCCCTGTCATCAAGCAAACCTCTTTGGACAGAATCAATTTATCTGGGATGTCAAAACTCATATGGTTGCTTAGGAAGATATATGCAAACCCCTTCTGGAAGGGGGACTCAACCTTTGCAGCCTCAAGGAACTCCACGTTTGTGCTTTTGCAAAGCTTGCCCACCGCCTTCGCCATGTTGATAACTCCATTTGGAGTAGTTGGATGCACCAAAGATATGGAGATTGGGCCTCTGCCGCCCCCTCTCCCCTCGACTCTCCTTGGTGGAAACGATTACTTTCCTTTCGGGACATATTGCTTTCCCACTTCTACAACACCGAAGGGTGGACGTGGCTAGTCCTCCCTAGCGGCTCTCTTTCTTCCAAAAAGGTCAAAAATATTATTCGTGATAAGGGCACTGCACTTGAAGTTTGGTCACTTATTTGGAATAAGAAAGCTACTCCTAAGTGATGCTATTGTGTTTGGTTGGCGGTCAAAGATAAGCTTCTTACCCTGAATAAGCTTGCTCGTTGGGGACTACCCACTAATACCACCTACGGGCTCTACGATACTTGCGAAAAGACCCATCAGCATCTCTTCTTCTCTTGCACCTATTCCAACGTTGTTTGGATGCAAGTCCTCTCTAATTTAGGGCTAGTAGGCCCACAAACCCCACCAACATGCATGGACTTGTGGGTGGCAACAAGTGCCATGATTTGGGCTCTTTGGAAGGAGAGAAACGTGAGATGACATGGAAAAGGCACCAAGACTACTTGCACCTTGGCCACTTTAATTATCAAAGAGCTGCATATAGTTTGAGTTTTATCTTACCCCATGACGCTTGTATGTTGGTCCTAGACCGCTCCTTCTTGTACGATTGCTGATTGGGTTTTTTTTAAGTTAATATATTATCAATTATTAAAAAAAACAAAAAAATGTAATGTTCGGGCTCGCTGTCTCCTGTATTGCAGGAGGGGCCGTCTCCTGGGAGTGTGAAACGGGGTCTGCGGTTCCGAACATTTACAATAACATTCAAAATTTCCTTCCTCGTTATAACATGTGCCAACCATCGTGAATTTCAGTCACGACCCGTTTGGACGTGGGATTTACGGACTTTTTTTCTGTCAAGGATTTTTGTTAATTTTCATTTACCTTTTCAACGTAATTACTTTTTATTGTTTCAATCAAATCATAATAACAAACGTCAATCCCATCATTCACTTTTATTTTTAATATTAATCTAATATTTATTAATATCATATCAAAACATCAATCATTTTATCCTCTATCTTAATCCTTCACTTATTCTACTACTTAAACAAATATATATTACCACTTATTCCATATTAACCTATCTATAAAATATCTTATCTCGCATCCAAACATGTCCTCAATGAATGTGGGGTGTACACAAATTGGGTTCAACCCGTCTCAACTCGAATGGGTTGGGTTGTATTATGAGTTATAATGGATTGAGTTGAGTTGAGATTTTTCCAACCCAATATATATATATATATATATATATATAAGGAGAGAGAAAAAGGAGCCAAACTTAAATTTTTCCTAATTATAATCCAATAAGCCACCAAAACCCATTTATACCCAAATGCAATGTTCTAAATTCCCCCCATGTTGTCATATTCCCACCTCTCCAAAATTCTACTACCTCTATCCCAATTCATTTTTTTAGAAGGTAAAATTTATTTATAAGTTTAACATATTTTTTTATTAAATATGAAAGATATAGAAAATACATAGGAGGTAAACATAAGTTTTGAGTTTTTTGATTACTTAACAACTCACTCAACCTAACCCAACCCAACCCGATTTTTATGGGTTGGGTTTAGTTGGGTTTGATAGTGTAATGAGTTGGGTTGAGTTGAAAAGATTCCAATCCAAAAACTATGGGTTGGGTTTGAGTTGAGTTCCAACCCAACTCAACCCAAACCATGTACACCCCAAAGTGAATGACCTATACAAAATGAGAGAAGTTGATCAATTTGCTTGAAAACAATCTTTCAACTTTCACAAAAAAGAGAGACCAATAGTATCCTGAGTATGTAACTCGCTTGTTGATAAGGGGCAAAAAGTGCTATAGGACTTAAAACTATGCACGAAACCAAAAAAGAATCCAACTATAGGCAAACAGGCAGATCCAGATAGGATCGATCCTCCGAAGGACCTAAGTTGACTAGAGTTATAGAGGCAGCGATAACATCCACTATGCCCACGTTGGCAATAATGAGGGCGTTAGCAGTATTATTAATAGCTAAGTAACGGACGTGCTGGAGAATTCATAAGGACCGTTGTGAAAGATCTTACGTTGTTAGGATATTTCCTGTGCTATAAATAGGGAAGAGGGACCTTCGAAGGTCCTCTTCACGTAATCTGGGAAAGAGAAAAACAGAGAATTTGTATTACCACTAATTCTAGTGGAGATTTGGAAGCATTGCCCTTCCCCCAAATGTACACCCCTTGCGGTGGAACTGGATCACCAATTTCCTTGTCTCTTTTCTATGATTGCTTGTGTGTGATTGTTGAGTCAAATTATCCATTTACGAAGGAGCCTAATCACTCGTGTTTTGTGGTTAAATCATCTAAGAAGACATTTGAATTCATTTCAAGGGCTAATAGAACAAAGCCCATTAATAAGGGAGATAATAAGCATCTTGACCACACGATCTTTCCAAGAAACATCTTCAAGTTGCACCTAAAATCAAATTTACCACTGGCCACTACATGGTTCCAGCTAGATCAAAGGACTCCAACCATAATTGAGTGAAGGCCTAAGACCGACCACCAAAAATGTAGTTCCAACAAGCTTGTAGCTAAGAAGCCTACTACATTATTTATGATGAGTTTCGCCATAAGCAATCTGCATAAGCCACCGGAGAGGAAAGAGGGACAGAGAGGGAGAAGGTCTACCCCTCAGCTCTCGGTTGACAATGAGGTATCATGGAGGGGGAAAATTGATGGCCAACTTAATAGCCAACTCAAGTGGGGAACAAAGTTACACTACATGCTAACCTGGCCATGGATGGATGTGCTTGTGGCTCTCGGCCACAAGCAAGGAAGGGGAATGAAATCAAGGGTGATTTAGGACCTAACGATGCTTAATGGGAGAGGATAGAGAATGACAAGTAGATAAAACCTTGGTGGGTTATAGAGTAAGGTGGGAGCCTCTCTCTTTTGCACACAAGAGAGGATGAAACCTTGATTAATGTTATACACCTCTATTGCTGCTTACACCACTTTACACCAGTCCTCTCTAGTGTCTCTATGTTGTGGTTTCTCCTTTGTGAAGATTCCTTAAATGTGGGGTTCAACTCTTGGTCGAGATTGATTGAGGAAAAATCTCCAAGCATTATGCACGTGCCATGTGTAAATAGTAAGTCGTGTAAAGAGCTCTATGAATGGACTTCTAAACAGGCATATGGTTAGACCATTGTAGGTTCTAGCCATCCAAACTGTAAGGTGAGCCTTCTTGAGGTGTTAACAAAAGATTTGACCCCCTCAGATTACCATGTTGTAGCATGAAATGAAACTACAAATTAACTAAAATAGACTCAATCTTTAGTGTAATGTCCCTGCAGAAGCCATACCATAAGAGCCTCCTTGTGGCCAAGGTAGTCGACTTTTACAGACGCATGGTCATGTGACAGACTACGCACTGAGGACTAACTATATTGGACCAGAGCACTCCTTGCTTAAGGCCGAATCTCTTAAATACATAGCCCTAGTGTAAGGGGTGAAAGAAACTTCCTTGTATGCAATAGATAAATACTTTTCATTTTTAGTTCTTTCCTTTTTCTTAAGTTGATCCTTGTAACGGATTTGGCTGCTATTCTTGCAACAACCTCATAAGGAAGGACTTGAAGGTGGCAGCAATAGAAGTAAACTCTTCAAGAATTGTGATCTCCAAGAAATCCTCATAGAAAATCTCCCATAAATCTTGGAGTGAGATCTCCCACAATTTGTGGAAAAGAGTCCTAAAGCAAATAGGATTGTAGACTCTCACAAAAAGCCACAAAGGGATGGTAGGAAGATTATCTAAGTTATTTTGCATTCCTTTTTTTTCTTGAGATAATTGTTGTTTCGATAGGTTTGAAAGAACACCATTGTACTCAATTTTTCCTATTTTAGTAGAAGTTGAGGGTTATATACCTTCCTTGGACATGTGCCCTAACTAGTGGTATCGAGTTACCAATTATCGTGTGTTCTTTGCTTTCTCTTAGGGGTTGTATGTTTACCAGAATGAAGGGTTTAATTCCCCACTTGGCACTCTTAAGTTTGGAATTTTTTTGTTCCAAAATTAGCTAGTCAATTCCGAAATAAAATAATTTCATCTTTATCTCTTATAATTTCATAATGTGACACTCTTTCCTCCCAACCATCTAATTTAATTCTGATTTTTCACCCATGGCAAAAAAGTGCTCAATTACTCTCCTAATTTCATTTGCTTCTTATTCCTCTTACAATTCCTTTTTTTTCATTACTCTACCTAAATAATCCCGTAGTGTTTTATCTACACCCTACATTCCAATCTCATGATTAGGCCTTTGCTCCACCTGAAACTAAGGGTAGGTTTAGAATTGATTAGTTGTTGTCGCTATGGGAAAAGTGTTGATCGCTTTTCTTATCACTAAAGATAGATTTCGTTGTTGGTTGACTAGTGTTGCAAACATTAGGGAGGAGACTTTTGATAGCTAGATGGAGGTCCCCCATCAGGACCTCACCATCGAGCCATAGTCTCAATCTTGATGATAAATGGGGAGCCACAGCCCTTGGATCCATAGAGGAGGGGGAAGCCACCCAAGGGTAAGGCCCTAGGTGCACAACCTCCTCCCTTGACTAATGAAGCTCGCATCCAACAAATCAAGCAATTAGAGGTAGAGCTTGTTCTTATGAAGGCCATGCAATAGCATACCAAGGACCCTCCAAATCCTTTTGAGGATTAGGTGAAGAGCATCCACAATGAGTAGTTGTTTGTAAAAATTAAGATGAGGTTGTTAGACGAAAATGTAACATCACTTATCCCCCTTCTAAGTCGAAGCACTCCTCTAAGGCCATTATGGATTACATTGACTTTATCAAATTGTAGAAGGCTATTAAAGAAGTAGTTGATGCGTGAAGAAGGTGAAGGGGTATTAGCCAATCATTAATGACAAAGAGGATTGCCCCTTTGCTAATGACATCATGGAGGCACCTTTATCACCCAAATTTAAGAGCTCACTACACCCCTATAAAATGGAACTACTGACTTCATTGACTTTATTACATATTACAAGCAAGTGCTGATGGTTTAAAAGGTGCAAAGCACCATCCTTTATATGATTCTCCTTTCCTTCCTTACCAATCTCTCCATAATTTATCAACAACTTCTATAAGCAATGGGAGAAGTTCATCAAGGCAGTTACCAATGCTTACACTACAAGAATATTGAATATTGTTGACCGTTAAAAATGGGTCGGCAATGTGAAAATAACGATCTAGAAATAGGGTTGAGGAATGTACTATAGCTATTGGGTTTTCTTGACCGTTTTAGAATAATACCGTCAGGAAAAGTGGACCACTACTTAACGTGTAGTTATTTCTCTCATTTGTTTTCAACAGTTGACAAAGTTTTTTCTCGACCGTTACAAATAAACCGTCAACATAAATATCTACGTTGACTAGTATTTAAGCAGTGGAGTAAGATCATATTTTCGACTATTTGTTAATAACGAACGAAAATATTACTATTGTCGTCCGTTTTAGAATGGTTGAGAATATTAATATTGTCCTGCATTTTAGAACGGTTGAGAATATTAATATTCTTGTCCATTTTTAAATAATCGATAATGCCTTGTAATTTTAGTCACATACTATTCTTATCTGTTGGAAAACGGTTGACAATAGTTGCAATTTTTTTTACTGCATTTTTTAATTATGTGGAAGACCTATAGAAAACTCAAAATCCTATAAAAATATAATCAATCACACAACTTAAAACATTTGCATCTAATTAAAACACTACAAATGAAAATAAAATTAAATTTTATATATGTAATAATGTATACAAAGTTCATTACAAATGGTAATGTATATAAAAAATACAACAATAACGCTGTGGCACTAACTCCTCCAGCACCACCACCACCTAAATCGTCATTGTCACGATGATCTCTAAATTGATGAAAGGATGAGTGATTGATACCTCCCTGTTGAAGTACCTTCAGGAGCTTCTTGATAGTCTGAGGCGACTGCTGCAATTGTTCTTATGACTCCCTGAACTGTGTCGCGTTATCCCTTACATGGTTAGCTCATCAATCCACTTCTCCTCCTCGTAGAGGCAGCGTAATAGTGCAATCTCCTTCCTCATCTCCTGTACCTCAGCTGAAGAGAATGATGCCCCCTTTCTCCCACACCAGGTGGAGACAGTCTCGCTCCTCCCTACGCTACAAATATACCCGCCATGCTCAGGTGGCATAACAGTTTGGAGCACCTCCTTTGCTGTTAGTGGCGGCTGAACTGTGCCAGAGTTGGTGTCTTCAGGAGGCTGCATTAAGTTAACCATATTATCCTAAAAGAAATTGAATTATGTTAAATAATTTCATTTAATTATAATTACAAAATGAAATAATAGTATTTTGTATTTTAACTTACGTGTCTCTACTGGTATGTGTCATGAAGCCACTCTCTGTTTCCCTCATTACTCAACTTACTATGAGTGGCCTCATATACTCCCACTCGATCAAGCTAAGCACCTTCATGCATGGTAGGCTGCAATATTTTGAAAGAGTTAATTAAAACAAATTAAAAATATTGTAAGGTTTAAAAGAAAATAATAATTAAAAATATTTATGTATAGGGATTTCATCTCACCTATGCTCCTCTTACCCATGACATGGGTCTTTGGTGAAGCTTTAGCCCTATTTTCCTTATTCTTCTTGGCCTGCTCCTAAAAGAAAGGTACAATTTATTAACTTAGAAATTAGTTAAATGATAATATATGTAATACTTTTACCTACGTCGTTGGATCATGCCAATGCTGGCACGCTTCTTTCTAAGTGTGCGGTTGTATCAGAAGAGGCCCATTACGCAATGCTTCATCATGATTCCTATTCCTATAAAACTAAAAAATATATTTGTAATGTTAAAAATAATATTAGAATTATGGTAAAAGAAATAAACAAATACAATTAAAATTTATCTTTTACCTTATTCTTAATCTTCAATCTCTATTTTTTGTGAATCTTGGCTACTTGCTTGAGGATATATTTGAGGACGTTCGGATCGTTGCCTTAATCGAAGATGGCCTGCATTAGTAGGAGAACAAAAATTTTTACGTAATTTAAAGTTATATAAAGCAATATAAATAAATTATTAATTTTTACCAATTACCTCTAATTCTCGAATGAGCAGCCTCCTCAGCTCCTTTGGCACCTTCCTCCAATCGAAGTAGGACAATGGGATGATCACCTTTGTCAACGTACCCAGTCAGCTAACGAATGGAGGATACTCCACTGCTTCCCCCGCTGGTGTGATTTTGACTGAAATGCAGACTCCATGCGAAATTCTCTCTAGGTCCCTATTCCCCGTTGGACCTCTTTCCTTACTTGCACCTGTAAGATAGAATTATAACATTAAAAAAATGACAAAGAAATAAATAAATCATAATATTTTTAAAAATAAACTTTAATTTCATACCAGTACTACGAGAGGGTGGTGCAGAACATCTCGGCTGAGAAGGATCTGGGTCAGTCGACTGCTCTGGTTGATCATCCAACCCAACGTCCTCATCAAATGAAGTACTATTCTCCTCTTAGTCTTCATCAGCAGGTGCATCCTCCTCGTAGTTAGGATCCTCCAGGAAATCCATCAGAGGAGGCATCTAGGCCTCAGAAATTGCTAGTGAGGTGCCTGGAGTTCCTCATGGGGGGCCTGAGCCGGGTGCTGCTGGCGGTGAGCCTGAGGTTGAGGCTGAGGCTGCTGGCGGGGGACCTTAAGCTCCTGGGAGGTGGCATCATCTCTGCCACTCCTATTAGCCTTCTTCTTGAATGTAACCTACATAAAAATAAAACAAATAATCAAATATTTTAAAAAAATTTTGGCAGCATTTCCCTTATATGTCTTGATTTTTCAAAAATCCTGTATGAAATAAATTTTGTAATAAATGAAAATAAAGAAGCATGTGTTGGTGCTAGAGCACCACGATCATTTGTTTTGATGATAACAAAACACGTGTTATTTAACATTTGCAATTTGAGTCCTAGATTTCAGGTCAATTGCAAGTGTGGACGTGTTTAGACGGAGTTCGAGCTCGCATCCAGGACGGATTGGAGGAGCTTGACGGAAAACAGAGGAGGTTCGCGTGGAGCGACAGATTGAAGATGGAAGGAAATGAAGAATAGGATAGATTTCCTTCTTTTGTACTTGTTGTATTTTTCGTTTCTTTTGTTGCTCTTTATTTCCTTAGATATTTCATGTTAAAGAGCCTCAAAGAACCTGATAACGCGGGTTTGACCGGGTTAAGTTATATCATTGTAGTAAAGCCGGTTGTCACCAACGTTTCATATAAAATTTTTATTACTCGAAAAACTGAAAGAGTTCCCGAGGTCGAACTCAGGGAGCAAGTTGTATTCTAAAGATATACAAGTTCTATTACAAAAATAAAGGAGAGAGAGAGAGATGAAAAATTGGCTTCTTCTTCTTTTCTTCTTTCTTCCTCTTTGTCTTTGGTTCTTCCTGTTCTTCTTCTTCTTCTTCTTCTTCTTTGGCTGCTGCTTTCTTCAGATTTTCCCCTCGTGCTCTTCTTCTTCTGTTCTTCCTTGTTTCCTTTCTTTCTTTTTCGTCAGATCGTCTTCTTCTTTTCTTGCTTCTTGCTTCTCTTCATTCCTTCTTCTTCTTTGTCTTCACCTGCCTTGACCTCTCTTTTTCTTCTTTCGCGATGGCCGTTGCTCTTCCTTCTTCTTCAGCCTGTCTTCTTTCCTGCTCTGGCTGCTGACCTTCCGTCGTCTGCCCCGGTGCTGAGACGACTTAACGATGCCTTCGCTACAGTGCAGCAGCTCCTTCTTCTTCAGCGGGTCTGCTTCTTCTTCTTTGGCCTGCACACTTCAGAGTTTATTCGTCAAGAGGCAAAAACCTATTCTACCCCCCTCCCCCGTGTATCTCTCTCTCTGAAATCACTCTTCGGAAGCTCTCCCAGAGCGCTACCGGGTAATCGGGTTCGGGTCAGGCCCGGGTCCAGGCCCACCGGCGTGCGTGGTGGGCGAGGAGTGCAGGTCAGTCTAATCGGGTCGGGCCAGGTCCGCGGAGCGTGGTCACGGACGAGGCCGAGTCGGGTCGGGTCGGGTGAGAGGGACCTCACCCCGTGGTAACTGAGGCAAACAGATGGTGGCAGTTTTGCAATTTATGTGAGTGTGTGGCTCCAGAAACTCCCGAGGTGGGACTATCCGCGCACCCCGCTTCTCTCACGCCTGCAGCAGGGATGGTGCTTCCAATTGCAACAGCTGTTGAGGCGCGCAACTCCAATTGAGGGCCAGGGTGTGTGCGCAAGACTCTTTCGCGCTGGCCGTGGCTCTTCAACCTGGGATATCTAGGCTTGGAGCAACCTCGAGCAAGCTTCGAGCTTCCTCGCCAATGGCGGTCAAGGCCTGGAACCTGAAATCAATAGAACGGCCTCTCGGCCAAATCAGACAGGCGGGGGACCTTCGCCGTGGCACGGCGAAGGTGGTCAGGGGGTCTGCAGGGGGCGAGATGGAGCTGTCAGGTCGTCCTAGGTCAAACTGTGAGCGAGGGAGTGGGTGTGTTCGGGGGATCTGCAGAGGGTGTTTGGTGGGAAGTGGAGGGGCGGAAGAGGATCAGGGTGAGGAGGCGGAGGTTCTGCGGTGGTCGGCGAGCCGTGTGGGTCGCTGAGGTGATGGGAGCGGCTCGCCGGAGGGTGGTCGGAGGCGGAGAGGATGAGGGTGAACAGGGTCGGTAGAGGGCTTAATTGACTAAATCGAAAGCGGGGAAAGAAAGAGGAGGAGAAGGGGAGTAAGTCTAACTTAACTGCAGGGACGAAGGGGGGAGGAACAGGGCGACAGTCGTATCGACTGTCGCCGGAGAAGACGATGCCCAGTGGGGGGAGGACGGCGGTGACGACGGGGCAGAGGCAGCGCGCGCCGGTATTGCGCGACGCGGAAAGAGCAGGGGAAGAAATCTCTGCTGCTGGTATTGCGGCAGAGCGAAGAGGAGGAGGAGGAAGAACCGCCGGAGCTGGTGGGCGTCTGCCGGAGTGAGAAGAGAGGAAAATTGGGGGTTTTCTCCGTCAGATCCAGGCTGCCGTCGTCGGTGGAGCGGCGGGGGGTATTTATAGGGATGAAGCAGGGAGGAAGGCGGAGGGAGACGACGTGTCTCCCTCGCCGGAGCATGGTCGGAATACGAACCCATACCGTCCGTGCGTTCGCACGGCCGGTATGGGGGGCTGCAATGACCATGGGGGTGCTCCTGCGACGGCTGACGACGCAGGGCACCCCCGGTACACATGCCAGGTCCTCCACCTCACCCTGCGCGGCGCCATGCTCCGCGCAAGGTCGCCGGAGCATGGTGCTGGCAGGGTTTTGCAGGAGGGACCTGTTTGCAAAGAACGAAGGAGAGTTAGGGGCCTAAATGCGAGGGTTCAAAAGTTGAGGGCCAAAGAGTAAATATATGAGGACCAAAGTGTAAAGTCGGTCAAGGAGGTTTCTTCTTAGGCTCAAGTTTTTATACATGACTAATTAGAACCTAAGGAATCTGATGGTAAATTTCATTTTCATATTAAACTTTGTTTGACCGGTCAATTTGCGTAAAGACCCAAATTAAGTTATTAATTGGGCATGGTTCTCAATGTAGGTCAAAATGGGTTCTAAAGGCCAAATTGAAGGTTCTAAACCCTAGAGATTATTTTTCTATGAATTTTAGAGGGTTTATTCTATTTTTACTTTGCCTCGAACCTTGTGAATTGAAGTGGTTTGTTTTAGGGTTACAGATTATCATTTGGTTCCTTGGAAGTGCTGTAGCCCTTGCTAGATCATCTCATCCCACTTTTATTCTTATTAAGCTGTTTTGACCTGTGTTTGGGCCCTGAATTACCCTGTATGCAGATTATACTGGTAAAATTGCACTTTTACCCCTTATGACTGGTTTTCTTCTCAAACTCAGAATTCCCTGAGTTAAGCCTTTCCTTGAGATATGTAGGAGCTTTTATCCTTTGTATTGGGTCAAAATGAGCTAGTTATGGCTCATGATGAGGTTCTCATCATACCCCCATGCCTAGCTTTTGCTAGTCCCTTAGCAAAAAAAACTTAAGGTTTCAACCCTTGTTCTAGACCATGAAGTTTTCAATGGTTTTAGATAAGTGCCTTTTTATTTGAGCATAAATTAGGTTAGAATGCTGACCATAGGCCTAAAAGATACTCTAGTACCAATCAAGATCCAAATCTGTCTAGCCTTAGCCTCAGTCTTTTAGCAAAGGTTTTTAAGGCCCGCAAGAACTAACCTAAGGTTTATTGGACTTCGTGGTTAAAGCACCCGTGCTTGAAATGATTTTAGCCCTGGCCCAGTTCGCAGTGCGTTTTGTAAGAGAGAGATAGAAAGTTTTTCTATTTGGAGAGTTTTCTCTCTCTTTTTCTTTTTAGTTCTAGCCTAGGATTGGCTTTTCAACACGGTCTGTATCCGATTCCTTGCTCCCATCATCAATCCTCAAGGGTTCCTGGCGATCGATGCTTCGAGATAGCACCGCCCATGGCAACCCCCGGAACCCTGGCTATTGAGATTTCGAGATAATCCCATCCATGGTATTCCGTGGCCGAATCCAGACCCTGGCAATTGACACTTCGAGATAATGCCATCCATGGAATCTGAACCAGCAGAGTGCTTACATGCCCCCCGTAGGATATGTAAATATCCTAAGAGACAAGCACCGAGGAGATGATATTTTGTTACGCATCTTCGAGGGGATTTCCCGCCTCTCCGCGCTGGGAACTCGTCCAAATCAACTTGTGTTGATCGGCCATTCCTATTCTAGGTGTTCTTTTCAGATTTTTGCGACGCTTCTGCGTGATTCTGATTTTTACGCTTACTGAACCAGGCTGTGTGTGAGATTAGGGTGCTTAGGTTACTGAGTCCCGTAAACCAAAAATTAGTTAACGAGGCCGAATACTTCCTAAGCCTTAGACCTAATACTTCAGCTTTTCATTTTCCTCAACCTCTTGAGGAGTGTCCAGATCTTAATGGGTACTAAGAGTCTATTCAAGAATGCCTAAGGTTTGCATTCTTACTAATCTCATTGTGCACTTTTCAGTTATTTTCTTGAATGAGGTCTAGAACTTAGGTTAATTCCTTAGTTCCTTACTAATGACTATCAACTTTTCTTATAATTTTGTGCTCCTTTTTCATTTTGTTTCTTCTCTCCTTCACAAAATTTTCCTTCTCCTCTTTTCCTCTTATTCTTTTTCGAATTTTTTTTTTTTTTTTTTTTTTTTTTATGGTATTTTTGGCATATGTGAATTTTTTGTTTGAAACCTTTTCTTACGAGTTTTTGCACTTTCATACCCCCCCATGCCTAAGATTTGCAATGTCCTCATTGTAACCTAGGGGTTTTTATTCAACTAAGTTCATACATTAGGATAGCTGTTTTGATGAGTGAATGGGTCGGGGTGACTGTTGCGGACGATTTCTAATCTCAGATGCAAGCACCTGAGGTGGAGTCGGCTGTCCTAAAGTGTGAACTTCAAGTGCAAAAAGTTGTCAGAACAAGTTTCAGGTTTTCAAAGAGAATGACGGGCTGCCTCCCGTTGAGCGCTAAATTTGATGCCTTCAGCCAAGCGGGAAATGCGATGGAGAGGGGATGGTCAAATCAGCAGAGTTTTGTAAGACAAGCACCTTGATTAAGAGCCTGGTTGGTCCAACCAGGTGCTTGTTTAGATCAACAGGCTGATGATGCAGCCCAAACCCAATCAATCTGGTGGGTTGATAGATGTGGATAAAAAGGTGTGGTGCCCACCATAAACTATGAAGCTCAGATGGATGTGGAAGTGTAAACGCAGGGTTTGGCTGTGCCGAATCAGCCTGGTCAGAGTAGGGACCCGTAGGATAATCAGTGGTTGATGCAGGAACCCTACAGGGGTGATCAGAGAATGATAGAGCATGGTATGTAGTCTGATCAATGTTCGAAACCCGATGTGGAAATGCAATCGGTTCGGTGAGAGGTGAATCAGCATAGAAATTGAGTCCGGTTGCGGGTCGGGGTTTGGGAGAGGTTTTGATCCGTTCCGTGTGTGCGGATGAGGTGGCCATTGTGTATGAGGGCTCTTCTAGAAACAGATGATAGGTGATTTTCTGTAGAGAGTCCTCTGGGTAACTATCAAATGCCGGAAGAGTGTTTGTAGGATGAAAGAAATCGGATTCGAGAAAAAATTTGGATTCTTGGTTGCAATCACTCTTGGCATTTTCTGTTTTTGGTTCCTGAGGATCGAAAAGGAATGATTCTGTGTTATCAGTGATCTCGGGAATCAGGACCTCAGAGTCAGAGTCAGAGTCATGTGAACTGAGGTCGTAGATAGGCCTGGCGTGTTCAGGAAGGGGAATCTCTCCGCAATTATAGTCAGATCTGAAATTGTCGGAGAGTTGGCGAAAATGATCATGAATTCCACCACAGCAGAAATCATCAGATGTGGAATCAGCAGCCTGATTGGGTTCTAGCCTATATATCACTTCTGGGCTCAAAAAGATGTTCTGTTCAAGCTCTAAGCTGGTAGGATAGACCCCATTAAAACCTTGCTCATCCAACTCCTCAGTTTCTGTATCATAAATTGGCATGTTTTCTGAAAAATCAATCAGATTTCCTGAGGATGTTGGAAAAGGACATTCATCAAATAAAGGCCCGGAATCATATTCTGTAAAAATTTGATCTTCCTCATAAAGGGCCTCATAATCTTCCCAATAAGTTTCAGATCTAGGTTCTAGGCTTAGGATGTGGGTAGAATTATTAGAACCTAAGTCCGAATAACCTTCGAGGGTCACCTTATCAAAACAAGGGGTGGAATTTATACCCTCCAGAGGTTCAATTCTAATCTTGTTATTGCAGGAGTCTTGGAGTTCTAAGCTTGGTGATTTACGGCCTAGGGTTGGCTCAGCATTGTGTTCTCCTGCAATATCCCAACCTAATTCAACATTGTCTTCTATCTGGGTTGGGATTTGACAACCACCTTGTGCCTCAATCCCGAGGTCTGGGAAACTGGATTGATTCTTAGTACTGTTCCAAGATGACTCATCCTTTGTTTCTGGTATATACGGGTATTTCTGGTTGATAATTTGTTCTACTGATTTCATCATTTCTACCCGTTTCATAAGGGCATCTTGGTGTTGTTCCCAAAGTACAGGATTTGTCAAGCATCGAAGGTATTCAGATTGGTGTAATTTTTCCATCTCAATGTATCCTGTCATGAGCATATCTCGGGTTGATCCTTTTGAAATTCCAGTTAATAGAATTTGGGCACAGTTTATAATGAAGGATGTGGTTGTTGGGACATCAACCTGAATATCTCCTATTGGTGTTGAGGTTTTTTCTTCTTTTTCATAGAATCTTATGGCATCCTCGATCATTTTATCTTTCATAGATCTCCGATATTCAGGTTTCTTGAATGGTAGTCTTGCTAGGTAATTAGGCTGCATAATTGGATCAGGTGGTGGAATCAAAGTTTGAATCAAGATGGAAGAAGGGGATTTTGTTAATGATTTCTGCAAAAACAAAGGAGCCGAGGCTTAGCCTCGGGAAGAGTGAATTTCTATAGGAGGTTTCAAGGACCTCCTGAAAAATACTGAAGGGCTGGATGAGATAAGCAGGTGCTGGACCCAATCAAGACACCCAAAAATTGTTGGGTGACTATAGAGGTTCGGGGCAGATGGACCCCTTGATCAGAAAGATCGCCCACCTGAGAATTACCTGGGCAGCCAGAGAGGGAGAGTCCCGCGAAGACCCCTACACGGTAGAGCGTCCCCACGGGTTACAGGGTTTCCCCCACCCGACCTCTCTTGTCACTGCGGTTCCAGGTAGACCAGAATGGGGATCTTGACCTCTTAAGTCTACCAATTTTAAGATCAGGGTGCTTAAGGTTTCACTTGAACTTTAGTCTTTTAAGTGCAAAGAGTGACCTAATTTAAGGTTGGTTGACCCAAGGGGTCAACTTTACCTCTTGTTTTCTTTGAGAGCTTTTAGGTCCTGTCTTTTAGGGTTCAAGTGTTGAGAGAGCCAATTGTTTTAGATTTTCTTTGAATAGGTATTTTCAGACAAGGGCTTGGGCACACTTCATTTGGTTTTCTCAATTCTTGCTTAAGGAGTGTGTCTCTAAATCCCTAGTGTTGGATCCTAGGTTGGCTCTACTTGGTCCAGTTAATTCTTTGTTGGGTAATTAGGGCTCAAGCAAGAATGTGTTAGCCCTTAAATACCCTTAATAGTGTGCAGAAATAATGAGTTGAAAACATGCAACTTTTATGGTTACTAAATATGGAAGACAGGTTAGCCCTATATTGCTTGTTCTTTTCTTTTCTTCCTCTTTAGAGCTTAGGGGTTAATAGTGAGAGGAAAAATTTACCTGTCTTTGGTGTGGTTGCTTGTCTTCTTGAGTTCCTGTAGCTGCACAAAAGAGAGGAGATTATCAGAAATTAAAAGATACAGGAATGTTTATCTCTAGAATAGCCGTTGCTCCCCGGCAACGGCGCCAAAATGATAACGCGGGTTTGACCGGGTTGAGTTATATCATTGTAGTAAAGCCGGTTGTCACCAACGTTTCATATAAAATTTTTATTACTCGGAAAACTGAAAGAGTTCCCGAGGTCGAACTCAGGGAGCAAGTTGTATTCTAGAGATATACAAGTTCTATTACAAAAATAAAGAGAGAGAGAGAGAGATGAAAAATTGGCTTCTTCTTCTTTTCTTCTTTCTTCCTCTTTGTCTTTGGTTCTTCCTGTTCTTCTTCTTCTTCTTCTTCTTCTTTGGCTGCTGCTTTCTTCAGATTTTCCCCTCGTGCTCTTCTTCTTCTGTTCTTCCTTGTTTCCTTTCTTTCTTTTTCGTCAGATCGTCTTCTTCTTTTCTTGCTTCTTGCTTCTCTTCATTCCTTCTTCTTCTTTGTCTTCACCTGCCTTGACCTCTCTTTTTCTTCTTTCGCGATGGCCGTTGCTCTTCCTTCTTCTTCAGCCTGTCTTCTTTCCTGCTCTGGCTGCTGACCTTCCGTCGTCTGCCCCGGTGCTGAGACGACTTAACGATGCCTTCGCTACAGTGCAGCAGCTCCTTCTTCTTCAGCGGGTCTGCTTCTTCTTCTTTGGCCTGCACACTTCAGAGTTTATTCGTCAAGAGGCAAAAACCTATTCTACCCCCCTCCCCCGCGTATCTCTCTCTCTGAAATCACTCTTCGGAAGCTCTCCCAGAGCGCTACCGGGTAATCGGGTTCGGGTCAGGCCCGGGTCCAGGCCCACCGGCGTGCGTGGTGGGCGAGGAGTGCAGGTCAGTCTAATCGGGTCGGGCCAGGTCCGCGGAGCGTGGTCACGGACGAGGCCGAGTCGGGTCGGGTCGGGTGAGAGGGACCTCACCCCGTGGTAACTGAGGCAAACAGATGGTGGCAGTTTTGCAATTTATGTGAGTGTGTGGCTCCAGAAACTCCCGAGGTGGGACTATCCGCGCACCCCGCTTCTCTCACGCCTGCAGCAGGGATGGTGCTTCCAATTGCAACAGCTGTTGAGGCGCGCAACTCCAATTGAGGGCCAGGGTGTGTGCGCAAGACTCTTTCGCGCTGGCCGTGGCTCTTCAACCTGGGATATCTAGGCTTGGAGCAACCTCGAGCAAGCTTCGAGCTTCCTCGCCAATGGCGGTCAAGGCCTGGAACCTGAAATCAATAGAACGGCCTCTCGGCCAAATCAGACAGGCGGGGGACCTTCGCCGTGGCACGGCGAAGGTGGTCAGGGGGTCTGCAGGGGGCGAGATGGAGCTGTCAGGTCGTCCTAGGTCAAACTGTGAGCGAGGGAGTGGGTGTGTTCGGGGGATCTGCAGAGGGTGTTTGGTGGGAAGTGGAGGGGCGGAAGAGGATCAGGGTGAGGAGGTGGAGGTTCTGCGGTGGTCGGCGAGCCGTGTGGGTCGCTGAGGTGATGGGAGCGGCTCGCCGGAGGGTGGTCGGAGGCGGAGAGGATGAGGGTGAACAGGGTCGGTAGAGGGCTTAATTGACTAAATCGAAAGCGGGGAAAGAAAGAGGAGGAGAAGGGGAGTAAGTCTAACTTAACTGCAGGGACGAAGGGGGGAGGAACAGGGCGACAGTCGTATCGACTGTCGCCGGAGAAGACGATGCCCAGTGGGGGGAGGACGGCGGTGACGACGGGGCAGAGGCAGCGCGCGCCGGTATTGCGCGACGCGGAAAGAGCAGGGGAAGAAATCTCTGCTGCTGGTATTGCGGCAGAGCGAAGAGGAGGAGGAGGAAGAACCGCCGGAGCTGGTGGGCGTCTGCCGGAGTGAGAAGAGAGGAAAATTGGGGGTTTTCTCCGTCAGATCCAGGCTGCCGTCGTCGGTGGAGCGGCGGGGGGTATTTATAGGGATGAAGCAGGGAGGAAGGCGGAGGGAGACGACGTGTCTCCCTCGCCGGAGCATGGTCGGAATACGAACCCATACCGTCCGTGCGTTCGCACGGCCGGTATGGGGGGCTGCAATGACCATGGGGGTGCTCCTGCGACGGCTGACGACGCAGGGCACCCCCGGTACACATGCCAGGTCCTCCACCTCACCCTGCGCGGCGCCATGCTCCGCGCAAGGTCGCCGGAGCATGGTGCTGGCAGGGTTTTGCAGGAGGGACCTGTTTGCAAATAACGAAGGAGAGTTAGGGGCCTAAATGCGAGGGTTCAAAAGTTGAGGGCCAAAGAGTAAATATATGAGGACCAAAGTGTAAAGTCGGTCAAGGAGGTTTCTTCTTAGGCTCAAGTTTTTATACATGACTAATTAGAACCTAAGGAATCTGATGGTAAATTTCATTTTCATATTAAACTTTGTTTGACCGGTCAATTTGCGTAAAGACCCAAATTAAGTTATTAATTGGGCATGGTTCTCAATGTAGGTCAAAATGGGTTCTAAAGGCCAAATTGAAGGTTCTAAACCCTAGAGATTATTTTTCTATGAATTTTAGAGGGTTTATTCTATTTTTACTTTGCCTCGAACCTTGTGAATTGAAGTGGTTTGTTTTAGGGTTACAGATTATCATTTGGTTCCTTGGAAGTGCTGTAGCCCTTGCTAGATCATCTCATCCCACTTTTATTCTTATTAAGCTGTTTTGACCTGTGTTTGGGCCCTGAATTACCCTGTATGCAGATTATACTGGTAAAATTGCACTTTTACCCCTTATGACTGGTTTTCTTCTCAAACTCAGAATTCTCTGAGTTAAGCCTTTCCTTGAGATATGTAGGAGCTTTTATCCTTTGTATTGGGTCAAAATGAGCTAGTTATGGCTCATGATGAGGTTCTCATCAGAACCCTAACAGTAGTCCTAGGAACACCGGCACAACCCTAGGATACCTAGGTTTTCTGTAGAATACTTAGAAAACCAATATAGGGTTCAAATAGCACTTCCAGACGTCTAATTCCCAAATCAGACGTCTGATAAAGTATTTTAAGACGTCTGACTGTTGTTTCAGACATCTGATAACTGTTAGGCTGGACATAGTTGGTTCTGTCTGATGAAATCAGACGTCCATACCTTAGACCAGACGTCTTAGGAGACGTCTGATGGACTTCCCAGACGTCCAGATAGTGGACCGTTGGCTAGCTTAGCAGGCACTCAAGATTATGACCGTTAGAGCCTTATCAGACGTCCTTAGGCCTTTCCAGACGTCTGATAAATGACCGTTTTACCTCGGCTGACCCAAAATCTCTTCTCAGAGATTTTCTAGCCGTTGCAACATTTGAAAATCAATTCCCACAGTAAAAGTAGGTTTCCAGACGTCCAGACTTAGTGCCAGACGTCCTGTATGTCGTCTGATGGACTTGCACAAAAACCCTGTTTAGATTTGATTCAAGTCAGGGAGAAACCCGCATAGAATCAGACGTCTGACCTTGAAATCAGACGTCTTAAAGTGGCCTTCCAGACGTCTGATGCCATAGTTAGACGTCTGATAACCCTGTCAAGTGTAATCATTGTCCTGATTTCGGCCTGATTCTCTTGGGCTTTGTTCCCAACGGCTATAGAAGCTTTTCTAAGCCTTCCAAAGCCTTCCTAAGGCCTCTATAAATAGAGGGGAGCCTTTTCACACCTAGATACACACTTAGAAACACTTAGAGACACAAGATACACACCAAGAGACACCTTGTAATACACTCTCACACTCTTGTGTCCAAGAAGCTCTTGCTCTCTAAGCTCAAGTTCTACATCTTGAGAGCATCATTCCCTTCGCGCACCCGCTCTCCCGCCGTTGTCTACGAGAGCGACATTGCGCCATTGCGTGGCTCACGCACCCGCATCATCGTCGACGCACTCCTTGCAAAGGGGAGTTTCCTAAATCCTATAGAAGCTTAGGTTTATTACTTTGTTGGCTCTATAGGACTTGTTGTTTCTTTTATCTTTGTATTTTGGTTGGGTATTCGCTTTGCGAATTCCCATCTCCTTCGTGGGACAAAATCCTTCTCGTGGAGAGAAGGGGTTGAGGAACGCTACCCTCGTACTTGTAGCGTGGTTGTACTGAGGTTGAATCACCCTCGTTTTAAAGTGATTCGGTTAGTGGATTTGATCAATTAGGTTGATCGGAAAATCCTAACTCGAGAGGGTTAGGTGGTGGTTTTCACCCGGTTTGGGTTTCCACCTAAAAATTACTTGTGTACTTGTGCGATTGATTTTGTGATATTGTTTATATTTATTTCCGCATTTTATTACGTCACCCCTCCTAGTAGGGAACCTTCAGCATGGAATAAAAATAAATTCACAATCCATTTCCCATCTTCTTTACATTCCCTTCCCCTTCGCCCCTCCATTTCAATCTCCCCTCCCTCTTCTTTACATTCCCCTTCCCACATCCATTCCCCTTCCCCTCCCTCTTCTTCACATTCCATTCCCCCTTGCTCCTCCATTTCCCTTTTCCCTCCTTCTTCTTCACATTTCCTTCCCCTTCGCCCCTCCATTCCCCTTTCCCCTCCCTCTTCTTCACATTTGATCTCCTTCCCCTTCCTCCTTACATTCCTCTTCCCCCCTCCATTCCCTTTCCCCTCCCTCTTCCTATTTTCCTCTTCACATTCACTTCTCCACATTGAACAACATATAAAACATTAAACATCCAATCAAGAAAAGTGGGCACACCCCACATAACAAAAAAAAGGAATTTAGCATGAATCAAAAAAAGAGGGCGCAACTCACATAATCACAAATTTAGCGACATTATATAAATTAAATGTAAGTGGGCACACCTCACATGTAAAAGGAAAAGAGCTTTTAAAAAATTTGAACGAAGTGGTAGAAGAATTTCACCATAGTGGAGAACACACGGAAGAGCATTGAAGAATCCGAAAAACCTATATGACATGGCAATGAAATAAAACTTAGTTTGGAATAATAAATAAACATAAGCTTGGAAAAAATGATAAATATAAGCTTTGAAAAATTAAATGTAAGCTTTAAAACTCAATTTCTTTAATAATTTCATTTCTAGGATATGAATCAATACGAATATCAAATTATCTTATATATCAATGTCTATTGCACCAAGGGAAACTTCTTCATTTTGTGGATTTTCTTGATATGCTTCAGATTCAATATCTGGGTCGAGATTTTTTCTCGCATTGTATTGTTCATGCGGTAGAGCTCTAATGGGTATTATCCATCCATTTTTGTTATTATTAGGCACATAAAATACTTGTGTTACCTGACAAGCTAATGTGAATGGTTCTGATAATTGAAGAATGTGATGGTTCTTACATAAGTTTAAGAAATCATGTTTCTTATCAACTTTGAATCCAGCGCCTTTTTTGAAAATATTAAACCAATCACACTTGAATAGAACCACCCTACGGTCAAACCTGAAATTCATTTCCACAATCTCTTCAATTTGACCATAATACCCATCACAACCAGTGCTTATATCACAACTGACGACAACTCTCGCCTGTTGCGTGGCCTTCGCACCATCAATGGATCATACTCTAGATCTGAATCTGTTAATTATGTAACCTAAATAGTAACCTCCGTATGTCAAAGGTGTATCAGCAATTACATCAAAATCTTGTATCTACCGTGGATCCCCCTGTTCTTTCAGTTTATTTACACGATCCTTGAACCAATCAATGAACTACAAGTCATGAGAAGATGGCATAGAGGAATCTTTGAATTCATTGTAAAATTCATCAACTTCTGGAATTTGCTTTAGAATGTACAAATGTGCTAATCGTCAACCCATTTCCGATATGGGCTTGAACTTTGTCTGGATGATCGACCTTCCTACGATGTCAAATATGGACAAGAAATCTTCATCATTATCATTAAATCCTCCATATAATTCCGTTCAAGATGATTAAATCGATTGTCTGTCTCATTCATGTATATGGCATAGAAGTTAATACATTCATCTACAAGATATCCTTCCACGATTGACCCTTCTAGCTTTTCCTTATTCAAGACATAATCTTTCAGTTTTTTCAAATATCGTTCAATTGGATACATCCATCTATACTGCACGAGTTCAGCAATTTCGCTTCATTCACAAGATGAAGCATGGCATAAACCATCACGTCGAAGAATGCAGATGAGAAAATCTGCTCCATTTTACAAAGTGTGATTGCAATTTGTTTATCCCAGTACTCCAGCAATCTGGGATCTAATGTCTTTGAACAAATGACTTTAAAATATCTACTCATCTCCGTAAAAGAATCGACTACCAGATCAAGCATCACTCCATGTATCGCTAGTGGGAATAAGATTTGCATGTACACATGAGAATCATGACTTTTTAACCCAGTAATCTTCTTCTACGCTTCATTTACACAACATGAAAGCTGCAATGAATACCCATCTAGAACCCAAATGTCTTTAAGGAATGAGAAAATCCTTTGCCTTTGCTCTTCGGTAAGACTGTATATAGCTTCTGAAAAGTGAAACCCTTCTTTAATGTGCAACTCAAGATGAATACCTAAAATTTTCATATCATTCCTTGTTTTAACTGTATCCTTTGGAATGTCTATTAGGTTTAATACGTCAAGAATGTTGTCCATTGCAGTCTTCTCAATCTACATAACATCTAAATTGTGTCGTACAGTCAAATCCTACCAATATGGAAGCTCCATAACCCTGAATGTCTCAAGGAAGTCAAGTCATTCCTAAAAAGATGACCCAAACGTATTTCATCGAGTTGTTGCAATGTGTCCATGATTTTCGTCCCCGACATCCTAACAAAACTTGTATTGAGTTTATTTTTCAGATTTCTCGATGAATACCAACATGCTTTACCATCAAATCTGTCCTTGAATTGTGACGTTCACCATCTGTGTTCAGTAGGCAAAAACCTGCAGTGACCTAAGTAAGAAAACTTCTTGCTTTTAGGTAATCTCAGGTGATGAGTATTATCCATACAGACTGGACAGATGAGCTTCCCCTTCGTACTCCATCCTGACAAATTCGCATATGCTGGAAAGTCATTGATTGTCCACAGTAATGCTGCGTGCAATTGGAAGAATTGTTTCTTCTATGCATCATTGATGATAACGTTATCATCAATCATATCTAGCTTTAATTAGTCATAATCCATTGATAAATGCTCCTACATAACTGCCAAAGAGCCGTAATTCACTGCATATCCTTTCTGAGAGAAATGCATTAAAATAGGGGTAAAACTATAATTTTAACAGAATATCCTAAACGCAAGGCAATCATGGGGCTTTCTAGGGGTTAATTAAAGGTCAAATGGTCATTAATGTCTAATAAGAGGGTCTGTGTAGACAGAAACGAGTTTTTGCGCATTTTGAGAATTAATGGACATCTAAAATCCTAAAAACTGACCTACTTAATTAACTTAGGTTCTAGTCAAGATAAAATTCATCTAAACCTTCTAACAATCATAGAAAAATATTCTATAAGGTTTGGTGCCTTTAATTTGACCATTGGAACCTATTTTGACATAAAATAGAGTCTCAGACAGACGGTTGCCCTAATTTGAATTTATGCACAAATTACCGAGTCAAACTTGCTCAAAACTAAAATCTAACTTCACCATCAGATTCCTTGGGTCTAAATTAGGTTTGTACCAAAATTTAGGCTCAATCAGAGATTATCTTGACCTAGTTTGCATTCTAGTCTAGTTTGACTCTTTTTCTTACACACACACCTCTAGCTTTTGAATTCATTGCATATAGGTCCCTACTTTTGTCATCATATTCACAAATAGGTCCCTCCACCATTATCATGGAGGAACTCCTACTCCGACGACCTTCAAGTAGGGATTTCTCCGTGATTGATTGGCGGATCCCTTCCAAAATTGGAAGGGGGACTCGTGAGAGATTTCCCTACAATTTGAACTGCACATTGGGTTCAAAATCCTTCCAAAAGCTCATGTGAACCTTTCAAAGGTTCAGGTTTCCTTCTTCATTGAGTTGCCATGGTTTTAAGCTTGGTTTCCAAGCTTGGAATGACACCCTAAGCCCTATAAAAGGACCCACATTGCAAGGCCGACCTCCTTAGCAAGGTTTGGAGCCAAAACCCTCTTCAAATCCCTACCTCTGACCCCTCTCCAACCTAGCTCTAGCGAGCTTCTTCGACCCCCTTCTTCTGGCCATTAGACGGTCAAATCAAGTGGCCCATCTTCTTCCTCACCTTCCTTCGTCTCTCACCGGCCAAAGCGAAGGCTCTTAGACCTCCTTCCTCCTCGCTGTTCCCCATCGGAGTATTCACCTTCCACGGTGCTAGCCAATCAAAGCTAGTGCCTCTCCATCCCTTTTCATCCAATTAGAGTAGGTAGATAGGTTCCTTTTAGTTCCCTAGGTTCTTTTCCATCTCCCAAACTCTGAATCGACCCTCGACATCATCGCCAACCACCTCCGGCCACCTCTCTAGCGAGGTACTCCACACACTACACACCTCCAAACACCTCGCCAACAATTCCTACATCTTCTCCTTATCCACCCGCACAAAAATCCTCTCCTATTTCACTCTATTAGCCACCTAAAAGCCCCACCTAACACCTCCACCTTCGCACTCACTTTCCAACATCGCCACACTCACACACACCTCCTTGCACTCCATCGCACGCACCATTGCACTCATCGCACTACGGTGAACCTCTTGAGCAAGTTTGATGTGACCATGAGGCCTTCTTTTGTATTTCAGGTATAGGACCTTTGGCCGCCATTGATGGAGCTTCATGCAACCTTGAAGCCATGTTCCAATAGCATCTATGCACACCTGCACCTCCAGGTGGTGCAGAATTAGCACTTCTAGACTCCCAGGTTCTCACTTGAGAGAAAAAGGTGCAACTATGACTCCAATTAGCAAAGACACCATCAACAGACGCACGCAAGAAAGAAGGTGTGGGATTAGTGCCATCTCAGAAACACATGAACCGTTGTAGCCAAATAAATTGATTTTCTATTTAGGCTTTATTGCCTCAGACACCGGGGGTGAGGTCCCCTTCACCTGCACTCACTCGACTTGCCTAACCTATTCACTCCTTGGCTGTGACCCCATGCACCCAACCCTAGACCTAGTTACTGTGCATGCCCGAATACCCAATTAGCTTGGGTTTGAGAGAGGAGGAAGGAAAGAGAGAGAACGAGAGAGGGGAGGGTTTTGCTCCTTTGTGCATTGTGCGACACTTAGTCGCTGGGAAGAAAGGAAGAGAAGGTTTCTGAAGGAGGAAAGAAGAAGAGGAGTGGCTGTGCTTGAAGGTAAGATTTGAAGAAAGAAAGAAGAAGATAAGAGGCTGAAGAGAAGAACTGAAGAAGAGGAAAAGCACTGTAGAAGGCGACATTTAAGTCATCTGATTTGAGAATCTGACGTCTGATAAGGCATTGAGGCTTGATACTGAGGAAGTATGTGATACATGGAATTAAAGTTTAAGTGGTTTAGGCCACTATTCATTTATTTGATATTATTGAGTAATTGATATGTATATGCTTAAGGCTAATAATTGATGATTCAAATCATCATTATTTTATCTTAGATTTTTTTTTTCATATTCAACTCTTGAAATACTCATGTTCTTATTGAATATTAGATTTGAGTAGTAATTATTCATTGAAATATCTTTATTGTGATTCAATTATGGTGCTCATTTATACATTCATTTCGATTAACACGTGAATTAGAATATTTGCTCATTGTGTTCGACCTCGGACTTCATTTCTTGATTTCGAGCAATAAATTTATTTATTTGAGCGCATTTGTCCTATACTACAACGCATTTCTTAAACAACGATGAATTCGCTTCAAACAATCATATGTTTAAACACTGCCATACCACAAGACTTTTAGTTTATCAATCAATGGTTAGAGATAAACATCTATCGTATTTCCTGGTTGCTTGGGTCTTGGGATAAGGAGGGTCAACATCATGAATGTAGATTGCATGCATAGCCATGGGGGTAAGTTGTAAGTTAACATGACCACCGGCCATATGGAATATAATCGATATATGTTATTGAATGGGTTGAATCCATCGTTTGTAAGCCCCCGTCTCACATACCATGCCTCCTCTGCAAATAATGTGTGATTCTCATTAAATCTATTCCACTCATCAGAATCTACTAGATGATGGATGCATCTATCTTTCAATTTATTCTCTTGATGCCATGTCATCAGTTTTATTGTTTTACTGGAAATGAATAGGCATTGTAACCAAGGGATCGGTGGGAAATAATGGAGAATCTTCTCCGGTTGTTTCTTCCTACCTGTGTTTATTGACTTACCCACCTTATACCTCTCCTCACCACATTCAGGATAGTTAGTGAACCCTTAGTACTCATTTCTATACTGGACACAATCATTATGACAGGATTCAATCTTCTCAACTTTCAGTCCAAGCCTACGTATCTGCTTCTTCATATCATACCATGATTTAGGGTACCTAGGAAGATTATTCAGCAACTCTCTAATCAATTCAAGAACCTCAGACATTAATTTCGTTATGGCTCTATTCACTACTTTCATCTAAAACAATTTGAGAAGGAATGACAACTTCAACATTGATGTTATTCTAGGAGCAATAGGATCCTCTACTGCCTTGACTGCATCGTAAAGCTCATTACAATCTTGTAATGTCTCATCGTCATCTGCATCCGCAGGATCTACTTCCCTCATATCATGTAACATTTTATCCAATTCATCTCCTTGATTATCATCTTTTTCTTCAAAAGCTTCAATTCTCTCATTTCTGACTTCTCCTATGATTTGCTCACCATGAGCTATCCAATTTACGTAATGCTGCCATCAGCCGTTACATATCACATGCTCGAAAAATATGTCTCGGTCATGGAAAAACCCATTTAAATAGTGTCTACATGGGCATAAAATCAATTGAAGGAATTCTCCTCGTCTAAATATCTTCCTATCATCATTAAATGGCCACTTCAGAAATGAAATCACTCCACTCTTGTATTCATGGTAATTTGAATTCCTCAGACTAATCCATGACTTATCCATGATAATTAACCTAAATGTCATTGACAACTACTCATAAGTTAGACTCAAATAAGGAAAAAAAGGTGTATTTTAAGAAGATTTTCACTTGATAGCCCATCCTTGAAGATTTGATCACAACGTTACTTCTTACATGTAGCTAGTGTTTGGAGAAACTTCGGCAACATTTCCCTGCACTTGTCCAGTATACCCCCAAGACTAACCTTAACTACATCCCCAATAGTCCCCACTAAAGGGCACTTTGGAAACAGAGCTAAGATTAGTTGGTATACTGGAGAAGAGTGAGAAAATGCGATAGAAATTTCTTCAAACATTAGCTACATGCAAGAAGTAACCTTAAGTTGTGATCAAATCTCCAAGGACCCCCCTCAGTTTAGAACTTCTTTGAATTAAGGACGACAACACTTATGAAATGTTATAAAAATAACGCATTGTGCATCTAAGTGAGGTATACACACACTCTGCATTGTCTGTATAACATGATCATAAGTCTCGATGGGTTAATATTTTGACACAATTATATCCCTCCCACAACCTATTACCTAGAGGTTAAAATTCCTATTATTTGTCATGAAGTGCTTCTAAATTCATGCAAGTGTGTGTATCTAAATTTAAACTGATTCTAAATTTAATCAATAAATTTCTCCACACCGCAAAGCATAAAAGTACTAAGCCCTAAACTGAGCGACTAAACCCAAAAACCATAAACTCAACCTAAACTCTAAATTCTATACTAAAACCCAAAATCATAAAATTAAAACCCTAGATCATAATTCAATAATCAAAACCCTAATTCATAAATCAAAACCCAAAATCCTAAATCCAAACCTCAAAACCTATAACCAAAACCTAAAATAAAAAATCATAAACCTAAATTAAAATAAAAAAACCTAAACTTATACCTTAAAATAGAAAGCCCTAAATGTAAAATAAAAACCCTATAACCTAAATCCAAATTCAAAACCTAATACCAAAACCCAAAAAAAAATCCTAAACCTAACCTTAAACCTTAAACACTAAACCCTAAATCCTAACCTAAAAACAAATAACCATAATCCTAAACCCTAAACACAAAACCATAAACCCAAAATGTAAAACCTAATCATAAACCCTACACCTATACCTAAACGCAAATAGTAAGCCAAAATATTTCGACAGAGTTTCCATTATAATATGAGATTTCTCTCGAATCCTACATACACAAAAGTGTATCACAACAGATGTGGGTACACTCCGCATTTCACTTCTATAAATAAAATGTCACACAAGCATTCAAATTAACTAAATATTTTAATGAAACTAAGAGTGGGAATACCTCACAACTAACCACTATGCACACCCCACAAATAACAATGAGTAACAATTTGACTAAATCAAATTAACTAAACATTTAACCAAAAATTTAATATAAACTAAAAACATGTTAATTGTTTCAATGCAATCCAATTAAAAATAACTTGCAAAACATCTTAATTGCATTCGCATATAAAAATCAAATCTAAGTACTTAATAAAAAAAAATTAACCTAGCTATGTGAGAGGAGGGAGGTAGTGGTAGAGGCTGGTGGTCGGAGGGGGAGGTGGTGGTGGTAGGGAGGAGGTGGGAGGGATGGTGGTGGCAGGGAGAGAGGATGAGGATGAGGTGGTGGTAGTGGTGGGAGGCCGACTGACTGGTTGTAGTGGCGGCAGAGGGAGGTGGTGGGGAGGTCGGGGCAGAGGAAGTTGTGGCTTTCACACCAGTGAGGGGAGGCGAGGAGGAAGGCGAGAGGAGGAGGGGTCACACATCGGAGGGGGGGCCACATGGCGGTCTGACCGAAGGACCTCGGAGGAGTCATGGAGGAGGAAGGTCTAGAGGAGAGGAGGTTTTAGGAAGAAGGGGGAGGGGGTCAGGGTCGCATGGGGATTTAGGTCGACCTTTCTCAACCGTTCTTAAAAAAATGGTCGACGATCGCATTTGAATTAACTTTTCAAGTTGGTGGTTTACGAAAAGATTATCGTTGACCATTCTACAAAGAACAGTCTCAAACTTTCTTGACCGTTCTTGAAAAAATGGTCGATGATTGCGTTTGAAGAATTAACTTTTAACTTGGTAGTTTATGAAAGGATTATTGTTGACCGTTTTACAAAGAACGATCGAAAAGTCTATTATTAGCGACCATTTGTAACGGTCGAGAATGACCTCAGCCAAAACCTCTACCCAGTAGATGGGAAACTTAATGATGGATCTTTTGGTGATCAATTTCCTTATAACGGTTGATAATATTCAATATTAGCGACCATTGTATAATGGTCGAAAATGTACCGTTGAGAACAATGCCTTTTCTACTAGTGTTACCATGCATAGGAGAATCACGATCTCTTGTGCATGGTGAAGAAAGAAAAGGAGAACCATTGTGGTCCTAAGTGGATTATTTCAGTGAGAAATACAAGTGTTGTAAGCCTATTGACAAGGCAACCATCATGGCCTTCATGGATGCCCTACTTATGGACATGTTTTGGGATGACTTACAAGATTATCCACCCTCCATCATGGAGGAACTCTATACGTGAACTAGGTACTTTGTTGAGAAGTCTAACCTATGCTAGAAGAAGTGAAGGTGAGATGGATTACGGAGTTAACTCTCATAAAGATGACTAGCTCCCTTTAGCTCAAGCTTGAGAAAGGAAGCTTATGTTGGACTTTGTATGCCCTGAGCAACCCATCTAGATTTTTGTAATACGATTGTATATTATTTGAATAAAGAATTTGGTTGTTTTCCAATTAAATGACTTGGGTCCCTTTGTACTATTAAGGTTACGTACTTGGCCAGATCAAATAACCCAATTTATGTTGACTCAGAGATCTAAATGGTTTAGAGGATCAACAGTTGACATGCTCAATAATCATGGTTTGAAAGTTTGGAGATTGTTGTAGTGTGAAAACCTAATGAACAATTAAAAATTTATAATGAACTACTTGGAGTCCAGGTCGAACACGAGGAGGCAGTAGCTTGTTTTAAAACCGTTCGTTATTTTTTGGTCATTTTTCATATGCAATTTTTTTTTTTTTTTGGTTTTTGAGATGAAAGCGGCAACAACATATATGGAAAGCTAAGAAAAGGGATTGCAAATATTGAAACTTCAAAAAATGCTTCTATTGATTATCACAAAGTTTTGCAGCATAGCTAATATCTAATAGATAAAGAAATTAAAATACATAAACAATGATAGAGAGAGAGAGAGAGTGAGCAAGGATGCTTGTCGGATGCTTGTAGGAGACTGCTTGGAGGGCCTTTGACACGAACAAAATCGCAAGAGATAAAAAGGTTTGTTGTAGCATGATTTTTTCAAAATAGAAATAAATAACCAAGACTCTAGTGAGTCCTAAGTCGAACACGAGAAGACGTAGGATCAAACTAGATGTAGAAACACAAAGCAAATAATAACTAACTTTTTTTTTCTCTTTTTGAATATAAAGATGGAGATAAGAAGGAGATTCAATCTGACACTTATAAACACCAGTTTATCATCATTCTTATGCCCTAAAATAGAACTAGCTCTTAGGATTTTAACTCCGCGAATGGGTTTTTGGGTTGCAGTTAGGCATAAATTAGGTTAGGCATGCATTACACATTTTGTTATCTTTTTGATATGTTTATTTGAGTGTTAGGGATTAATAGATAGTTAGATCCTCAGAGCCCTAGCACTCAAGAAGGCAACTGGTGAAGAAGATGCTCAAACCAGTTGGGACTCAGCCTAATCCAGCTCATCATAGTTGGATACCAACTCACTTGAACTATGGTTAGCTCATCCTAGCTCCACTCAACTCATCTCAATTGAATGGTAGCTCAAGATAGCTCATCTTAGCTCACCTTAGCTCAAGTCAGCTCAGATCCAATTCAACTTAGTTGGGTCTAGCTCATCTCAGCTCCCATCAGTTCACTGGGAGCTCTAGCTAGCTCAGCTAAGTTGACTGGAGTCCACCTCAACTCAGGTCCAGCTACCTCCAGCTCTACTTAACTCAAGCCAGCTGAAGATGACTTCACCCTAGCTTAGGCTACCTCATGTCCAGCTCCCGGGGACTCTACTTATCTCAACTTAGTTGAGCTAAGCTACCTTAGCTACTTCAGTTAGCTAGGTCCGCCTCAGGAAGATCAGACCCAGCTTACTAATAACATTTTAGATGTTGGTGTGATGATTATCGCATGCTGGGATTGCGATTTGTATAAAAAAGAAATGTCATTGTTTTAGTATGCATCACAAATACAAACCATTGTCACGTCAACTTTATTTTATTGCATAATTTTTACTGATTTATTCCATGTCATTCACTGGTAGGCAGTTATTGATATACATCATTCTCTAAGTCCAAGATTATTCTTTAATTCTAAAAAGAGAAGTTTTATGTCCAATAAACAATGAATGAATGAATGGTTTAATTTTGTAAAAAAAGAATCAATTAAAATGCTTGCAAATACTTATTACAAACAAGCATCAAACACTTCATAGATGTACTCTATATTATCTACTTATAAGTTATATTACTAATACCTACATATATATACAATACTAACTAATAATACATATCATACTAAACTTAATATGCTAACGTTTACAGTAACATATATAGTAGCTACAACGACAGATATAAATGTCGCTAGACCCCAGAAAAACTATATACAAACTCTAAAGTAGAAACTAGGGAATATAGCGACATTTATTTCACCTTTAGTGATGTTTTATTCTATCAGTAAAAATATGAAGTTACATATATATATATATATATATATATATATATAAAGCTATACTGCTTATACATATACTTATACTTATTTATTTACATATACCATCCATATGGATATACGTTATATATTATACAGACACATATCTCCTTCTTTAACTTCTCAAATCTCCTCTGTGTTCTTCTCTTCTTAACTTTCTCTATGGCTAACACTTAGTTGTTCTTCAGCTTACTCTCCTCTTCTCTGTGTTTAAAGAGTCATTAGGGTCTTTATTTAACAAAAATTGATTTAATTTGTGATGAGAGGCTCACCATGATCTCTAATTACCCCTGATTAACTAGTCTTCCTAGTTAATTAGCTAAGAATATGTGAATATATGGGTTAATTATAAAATAAGGGATATATAGTAAAGGACCTTAAAATAAGTTAAAAATTCTATTTTAACATCCAATTAATATTATTAATAATCTGATTAATAAGTGGACTCGAGATATTAACAATCATTCCTCTAATTAATAAGTTAATTAATTTAAGCATAATGTATACATAAGTATGTAATAACTTAAGTAACTTTAGTTAATTAAATAAATTAATCTCAAAAGGGAAAAAATATAAATTCAAGGTATAAATATAATAATTACCTTATTTATAATCATATATAAAAAGTTGAAAAAAATCTAAATTAAAGTAAACCTTGAAAACCTGAGTTTACATTTAGGTCCTTACAATTCATTTCAATCGGGTCCTTAATTTTCATACAGGTCCTTAGGTTTCATCACGTATAGGTCCCTGACTACTTCTTCTTCTTCAGCCGGTTGAACGGCTGACGACTGAGGGTGCCTCCACCACTCGATCATCGCTCATCCAACGTCACTTCACCTTCTCCAAACTCCTGGAGCTTGCGCTCACCATCCCATCTTCATCCATTGGTCTGGATGACACTTTTGTCCTAATTTTAGGTAGAAGTTAACCTCACCGTCGTCGGAGAAGACGCTGGTGGTTAACCTCCTCCTAGCCCCTTACACGTCCAGATTCCACCTCCCTCTTCGTCGCCGTCAACTATAAATACCCCTGACCCCCTTGATTTTCCTGAAGTTGGCTCCCTTCCCTCTTCTTCACTATAGCCAACCTGATAGGCTATTCTTTCTACAACTCGGGTGACCTTCCACCTCATCTTCCGACTTCCTCCGTCCATCTCAATTGGCTCAGGGACTTCGTCGAGGTTAGCTGTGTCTCTGGACACAGGCGCTGACCAAGGAGTGCCTCTACTTCATCTCGCATTCGACCACTGGAGATCTTCCCAATTCCCCTCTGATTTTGCTCCTCCATCATGAGCCTTCGACGGAGTTCCTCTATTCCCTTCGTCCAGGTAATAGTAGGATAGGAGTAGGAGTAGTTTAGATAGGTAGTTAGGTAGTTTAGCGTAATTTCAGAGTTCAAAGTTCATCTTCTTCGACTTTGGCGAGCTCCTTGAGTTTGCCAGAGCCTTAGTTTTGTCTTTTGAATCCACTTTCCACCTTCTTTAATCATTCACGATATTTCTAACTCATTTAATCACTAATTTGATCACTGATTCGCCTAATTCAAATTCACCTCCATCAGCTACTTTTGCTGTCCATGGCAGCAGTAGTTGACTTAGAATTCACATCCATCAAGTCCATCATCAATTCATCATCAAAGGATCCTATTTATCATCTTAATTTGATTAATTATCATATGTAACTTAAAAGCCTAATTTTATCTAAGTTCCTAAGCTCGCTGTCAATGGCGGCTCAGGAGTTGTTAAAACTATAAATTACAAGTATATTTATGATCGCAGTCATGTTTTGACTTGTTTTGATCACTCATTTAAGTGGGAGAGTGACGTGCACGTGTGCGTGTGTTTGGAAGTGTCGTTATAGTTTGCACTTGCGATGTCGGTTTTAAAGTAAAGAAAAGGATGTGAGTCCGAGTGTTGGTCTCAGGGAGGTGTAAAAACTGGATTCTTCTTGTCACTTATTGTCACGAAAATCATGGGGTTTTGCTTGCGAAATGGTGTGGGTGAAAAGCGAGAGAGAGAGAGAGATTAGGGTTAGAATTGTTTCATTCGCAACATTCAACTTGAATAGAACACATATCAAGCAATTGAATAGAAAATAACCTCATTAATCATGCAACTTTACTTCATAATTACAACACTAGATAAATGCTTGAACATAAGTAAAGTAAAGCTTAAAATAAGGGAAGAGAGAGAGAGGGGGGACGGCGAGGCAGCCACGGTGGTGGAGAGGGCTCCGTCGGCGGCTCGTCATCTCCGACGATTACAAAAGGGCTTAAAGGTAGCTAGGAGGGGGGTAGAACACTTGCAAGTGGAGTAAATGCCTTGAATGGGTTGTTGGAAGGGGTTTAAATAGGGAGAAGGGCTTTCCAAATGAAGAAGGGGTTTTAGCGACATCCAGGATGTCTCTAAAACCCTTCCCAAAACATCAGTGAAGGCCCCTGCCCATTGGTCACTCGCCCGCAACTATGCTTCTTCGCGCCTGATCCATGTGCGTGCGTTGTAAGCCATCCAATCGAAGATCGGACGGCTGGGATCCCACGCGGGGCTCACGCCTGGATCGTACCCTCACCCCCGCGTCATCGTGCACGTCTGGTCAGGGCGCATCTGCGGGTGCCACGTCTTGCGATTGCACCCGTTCGCTGCTGATTGGGCGGTCCAATTTCCCCCGCGCGTGCCTTCGTCTTTGTATTTCAGCGTAGCACGATTCGAACCCGTGTCGTGTGAGCGCGGGTGAGCACTCTGATGATGGCTACTCACCATGGCTAAAAAGCTGAAGTTAAGCAGACACTAAGTAAAACAACATCAGATTAACAGATAAAAAGGGTTAAGTGTGGGAATTAAAGAAAAAAGACCTAAAACCTTTACTCTGTGTTAAAACTTCATAATTAGGTCACAAAAAGAGATATTTTGAAAGCAAAGTACAAATGATGATCCATGCATCAATTGAACACATAAGAAAGTTTGAAAGGTCAAATCAGAAGTATAATCAATGTCGTAGATGTTCAATTGAGCACATATAAAAATTTGAAGGCAATTGGACATCATTTAGGTTATGAAATAGGTAGTTTACACTTAGGTCCTTCATGCATTACACTCTCGCCCTTAAAAACTCCCCTTTGGACCTACTTGTAAGTCGCAGGGACCCTTTTGAAAAGCTGCAGGGCCCTTCCGGTTGTAGTTCTTTTCACTTATGGGCCTGCACGCAATTCTTCTACCCCTTCATTCAAGGGTCTGTCTGCAATTTTCCTTTATTTCAGAGAGAGGCATGCTGCTCTTCGCATGCACTGTAGTGCGTGAAGAACACGACCAATCTCAGCCGTCCGTCACTCTTCATGATCCTGATCTGCGGTTAGATTTGAATGGAAGCTTCGCGCGATTCGGCACGTGCGATCACCCCTCTCCCCAGATCTCATCTGACGGTCAGATTTTGTGCTTAACTCACCGCGCGCTCCGCTCCTCTCATCCTCGTCGCCGGTTGCATCTTGATTATCCTCACCTGCATGGTGATCTCAGCCATAGAGCATGCTACTTAAGCACCTCAGTGGTGTCACGCGCAAGGGATCGCTCCCTCCTACACCTCTTAGCGATCATTCATCCACTCCAGTCCCTCCTCCCCATCAAGCCTCTGATTTCACAGCCACCGGCTGTGAAATCATCACCTTCTCTCGACCTCCTCGTCGCTAAGGATTTCGTAGCACCAGAGGACGACCCTGGAGCCTCACTAGTAGACTCTTCCCTCCGCTAGAGTCATCTTCCTCCTTTTCTTCCTCCTTAGCCACCGGCTAAGGACCCATAGGTCCCATTCATCCTGTTAGATTAGGTTTATAATTCTGTATATTAGTTTTAGCTGTAGTTAAGTAGTTTAGAGTAGAATTAAGGTAATTGTTAATGTTCGATTTCGCTGTAGGATAAAGTAGCTGTAGTAGTAAAATTAGGCTTAAATCCCCCCTCACCTCCTTTGATCATTCCAGATCAGAGGGGAAGATTTCATATAACCATGTTTTCAAATTATCTCCCTCTCCATACTTTCATGTCCAGTTCTGATTTTCCACGACATGCTTTCTCGCTTTCCACCCAAACACTCTGACCCAATTTCAGATCTGATTGGTTTTCAACCTCAGATCTGAAATTGGCTTCAACAATCACTTAAGGGGCTTCCCACTCACCTCACTCTTGATCACAAAAGCCCCTGATTTTGGGTTGAAATTTTCAGTTTGTCAGATTTCTCCTCAATTTGGATTTTTAAGGATTTTTCTTTCAATTTGGTTTTACTGCCTGATCTGACAAATTGAATGAAGTTGATTTGAATTCCTTGTTGGCAAGGAATCTGAGAGGTTTTCTGGTGACGGAAATCATCTCATAAGAGACATACATAGATCTGATTTGATAATTTCTTGAATGCATTGAATGCAAGTCAGATCTAAGGATAATTGTTGTAGTAATTTGAAGTCTGATCTCGCATTCATGAGTGTGTTTTGAAAGGCTGTTTGGTGATTTCCTAACCTAAGGAGTTCTCAATACTCCTTAAGGTTTTAGAAATTGGGATTTGAACTAAGGGTTTTAATTGACTTAATTAATTCTCCCTTCATGCTGTCTATAGCATTAGGAAGAGTTAAATCAGTGATATTTGTGGATTTAATCTGAAATGAAGTTTTTGATAAGGGTTTTTAGCATTTGAATTGGGGTACTTAGTGATTTTAGTGAGAAATTAAACCCTTGTCAGATTGGGGATTGAGAGAGATTTTCTTTTTCAGTTTGGATTTGTGATTCTAATCCCAGTGGACACAGCAAAGTGCTGCATCTTGCAGCTACATTTCTCTTCTCACCAACTCACATTTCATCTCAAATGGACTAACTGCAACAGCAGTTAGACCATTTGGATAGTAACTTGAGCTGCTGCTGGGTCAGGAAGGTCTTGTTTCTGCTACTGTCTAGTTATTATAAGTTGCAACAGATAGGTTCTAATGTATTCCCCTGTAGACTCTATTATGATCTTAGCTGACAGTTGATTGTATTTCATTTCATATGTATACAAACTTTCTTGTTTCAATACTTGAACTCTAATTTCTGTGCATACATGTCTATTCTTTCTCAATTGTGTCAGCTAGTTTAGTAAAAAATCACCACCCAAACATGTTTTAAAATTGGAAACCTAACTGTAACGACCCAGTTCCCGAGTCCCTACGAGACACAAGAACCGGATCGACTCAACTAATCCCAAGACCTAGTCATCCAACGAGGAAGTAACCAAAAGAGCAGTAAAATAAACCACATTCAGCATGAATATAACTAACAGTAAGAAAGTACAGCAGTAAGGAAAGAAACTACCACAGTATGTACCACCACAACAGTAGAACAACATTCATAATATAATTTGAACTGCAGGTAAAGAAAGTACAGCTGAAACAAGAACTACTCATTACAACATAACAAAAAGAGGTATAAGAGACAGTGGTAACTCTACTGGACCCTACTCGGCCCAGCGTCCTCTGCAGCCGCTGACCCTGGCTGCTCAACACCTGGTCCTGAAAAAGGTAACGAGTGTAACACGTCAGCAAAACGCTGAGTAGAGTGGCAACTAAAACTAAAGACAACAGTAGAGTGTACAGTAGCTGTTATGTTGCATTACTTTCTTTATTCACATCTTTCAATTGTCTCACTATTTCATTTATTCCTCAGATCTTTATCTTGATCTCGAATGTTCCTCGTGGGAACGATCTTGATTGCAGTCTTTTCCAAAAAGTAGAAGTAGCACGTGGTGCTCTCCTGGCCGACAGAGTCCCCCGTGGTGATCCTACCCTCAGTCAACCATCCCAAGGTCACTGACAGACGTAACGGTGACTACGGCACGCGCGATAAACGCACAGGTAGCTAACCCGTACTAGCACGCGGTTAGTCATTTCCGTTAACGGGTGCGCCCAAAGCACAGCACGGAACCAGTCCAGGGCAGAGCCCTCTCAGTAACAGGGGTCCAACCCCTCCACAGTAACCAAACCGGGGCCTTGCCCCTCCACAGTCCGCGCACCCTCGCCTGACTACCCTGGTTTGCCCCAGTGGGCCTAAACAAGTCGGTGTAGGAGGCTAGCAGAACCCCGGGGCCCGTGGGGTAGCTAGTGCCCTCCTAACACTAGTAGCTCTCCTCGGTACTACGTACGCGAGGGCCAGCAAGTCGGTACAGAGTGGCCAGTCCTAACCCCGGGTCCCTGGGGCGGCTGGTTCCGCTCTGCACTAAACAGGTACAGGTACTTCCCTTGGTACTACGTACCCAAGAGATAGTACACAACTACATCTCAGTTCCATTCCTTTCTCTTTCCAGGAGTTCCACTCTTAATTCCCCCGTAGGGTTCCATCCCTTTTACTCAGACATCCAGGTTTCACTTTCCAGTTTCACATTCTTACAATCCATGTTCTCAACCACGTTATTTATTCACAACAGGCAGCTGTTAATTCAAATTACAGGCAGCTTTATATCTCTTTCCATTTTCCAAGACTGCAGTATTATACATTCCACTAGTTTTACCATCCTAGGATTCATGCCATATCCTAGGATCTATCATATAATCTAGTTTTCCAGCCCTAGGATTCATGCAACACCTGGGAGCTATCATTCCATCTATTTCTCATTCCTAGGATTCATGCAATGTCCTAGGTTCTATTAATGGTTCCATAATTTAACAGATTTTATTAATAACTTAAAACCACTCTACCAGGTACAACGGGAGAAATGGGGGCGTGGTCGGGAATCCCGCGTGCCTTCGCGATCCCCGAGACTGCAACAGAATGGGGTCCTATCACAAGGATCAAACACAAGGAGTGTCTCAAAACAGTGTATAGCTACTGTAGACGGGTAGAGGAATTAATTCTGAAAAGAACGCAACTCGAATCTCGAAAAACGGAACCCGAACGGGCCCTAAACGGGTCAAAAATGACGACACTGTGCAAAATCAGACGTCTGGAACTTCTTCCAGACGTCTTAAAAAGTGGATAAGAGAATTACCTTGTTCAGAATGGTTTCCCAGACGTCTAGAAGTCTAAGGGGACGTTTGGCCTAGCTCCCAGTCGTCCGATGGTCACCCCGGACGTCTGGAGGTCACTCCCGCTGTCTGGTACTATAGCCAGACGTCTGATTCGTGATGGATGGCGAATCACCGAGCCTGCGCACACCCATCTCCCTCCCTCAGTACGGTCAGTCGACAGGAAGGAAGAAGGAGACGGAAAACTCACCTTTCAGACGTCTGGATGGTCTTCCAGACGTCTCCCTCGCCGTCTGGCTATCAACCCAGACGTCTGATTCTGGAAATTTTTCCAGAATCAGGGTGCCACTCGGCCCCCGCTCGCGACGCCGCCCACGTCGCACCTCGCACGCCTGCTGCTCAGACCGTAGCAGTCCCCCCTCCACGTCGCACCGCGCCCCCTACGCCCTCCGCCGGCCGGCCCTAGCAGCCCCGGCAAGGTCGCCCTCACGGCAGAGCTCCGCTCTCGCATGCAGCACCTCCTCTGCGCTCACTGCTGCCGCCGCTGTCGCCCTCGCGCTCGTGCTCACACTCACTGGCTGAAGGAGAAGAGGGAGGAGACGGTGGTGACGGAAGTGAGGGGAGGCGTGGCCTTTTAAGGCCGTGCGAGGAGGAGAGAGGACGCAGCAGGGCGTCTGCAGCCGCAGGGAATAAACGAATATGCGGGTCTGCGTGCTCAGGCGACAGACGACCCGCGCGTGTGGAAGATAACGGATTTCCAAACGTCTGGAAACGATCCCAGACGTCTGGTCCGACGTCTGGGCCATCTCCCAGACGTCTGGGGCATGCGTTCGTTACAGTATAACAAACTCAAAGGAAGTTTCATCCCCGAAACTTGCGCCAACTAGGGTGCGGGAAAAGATGTCCAATTAACCATAACAAACTTAAAGAGGACCGAAGCCGATCCGAAAAGACGTACCCGCGAAAAGCTCTGGGTACTGCTCCCGCATTGCCGCCTCAGGCTCCCAGGTAGCCTCCTCGTACCGCTGGCTCCTCCACAAAACCTTTACCAGGGGTACTTGCTTTCGTCTCAAACTGTGGACGGCTCGGTCTAGGATCTGCACTGGCCGCTCGGGGTAGGTCAGGTCGTCGCCCACCTCGACGCTCTCGTGACTCAGTACGTGACTGGGATCGGCTACGTACTTCCTGATGTTGGACACGTGGAACACGTCGTGCACACCAGAAAGCTGCGAGGGAAGGGCAAGTCTGGTAAGCAATGGGTCCAACCCGTTCCAGGACCTCAAAGGGCCCCACAAACCTCGGCGCGAGCTTCTCTCTCACCCCAAACCGTTGTAGGCCCTTCATGGGCGAAACACGAAGGAAAACGTGGTCCCCAACTTCAAACTGCACCTCTCTGCGTCTCCGATCCGCGTAGCTCTTCTATCTGCTCCTGATAGTGCGGAGTCATCTGTGGATCTGCTCGACTACCTCCTGACTCTGCCGGATCAACCTGGGGCCAACCTCCCACTTGGTCCCCACCTCAACCCAACTCAAGGGTGCCGTACACCTCCGTCCGTACAGAGCCTCGTAGGGAGCCATGCCGATACTCGAGTGATAACTGTTGTTGTATGCAAACTCTGCCAGGGGCAGGTGCTCCTCCCAAGAGCCCCTCCAGTCCAGTACACAGGCACGCAAAAGGTCTTCAAGTGTCTGTATCGTGCGCTCAGACTGTCCGTCCGTCTGGGGGTGGTAAGCTGTACTAAACCTCAATCGCGTCCCCAAGGCCTGTTGAAACTCAGCCCAAAACTGGGACGTAAAGCGGGTATCTCGGTTGGATACGATTTCCCGCGGAACTCCGTGTAGTCGTACCACATCACGGATATACCTCTCTGCCAACTGTGCTGGTCCCAAAGTGACTCGGATCGGCAAGAATCGCGCCTTCTTCGTCAATCTATCCACTATTACCCAGACTGCGTCGTGTCCCCGCTGGGTAACAAGTAAGCCCACCACCAAGTCCATGGTGATGCTCTCCCACTTCCACTTTGGCACTGGAAGCAGCTGAAGCGGCCCTGCAGGCCTCTGATGCTCGGCTTTCACCTGCTGGCACACTAAGCACTGCTGCACGAACTCACCCACATCCCGCTTCATCCCTCTCCACCAAAACTCGTGTCTCAAGTCGTGGTACATTTTCTTGTTTCCAGGATGTATGGTGAATCTGGAACCGTGTACCTCAGTCAAGAGCTCTCTCAACAGCTCCTCGTCTCTGGGAACGCACAACCGTCCCCTCAAGCGTAGCACCTGGTCTGTGAAAGAGAAGTCCCCAGGGTCTCCTGATAGTACTCTGTCACTCAAAGACTGCAAGTACGGATCGGCCATCTGCCCTGTGATGATGCGGTCTATCAGCTCTGGCCTAGTCTGTCGTGTCACCGTCACTGCCCCACAGTACCCTCGTAACTCTAGAGGTCGCCAACTGCCCACCTCCTCCAAAAGGCTCCAACTCTGTAACTGTAGACTGGCCAAGCGTGCGGGCGCCTTACGGCTCAAGGCGTCAGCCACCACATTGGCCTTTCCCGGGTGGTAGGAGATGCTGCAGTCGTAGTCCTTCAGGAGCTCCAACCAACGTCTCTGTCTCATGTTGAGCTCCTTCTGGTCAAAAAGATATCTGAGGCTCTTGTGATCTGTGAAAATCTCGAAGGTCTCACCGTACAAGTAGTGCCTCCAAGTCTTCAGCGCGAAGACAACAGCTGCCAACTCTAGGTCGTGGGTAGGGTAGGTATGCTCATGGGGCTTCAGTTGCCGCGAAGCGTAAGCGACAACGTGACCCCTCTGCATGAGCACACCTCCTAACCCCTGCAAGGAGGCGTCCGTGTACACAATGAACCCGCCACTACTGTCAGGGATGATGAGCACGGGAGCCGAGGTCAACCTCTCCTTCAGCTCCAGAAAACATGCCTCACAGGCGTCTGTCCAAGCGAAAGGCACGTCCTTCCGGGTCAACTGTGTCATAGGATGCACAATCTGTGAAAATCCTCTGATGAAACGTCTGTAGTAGCCTGCCAGTCCCAGAAAACTGCGAATCTCAGTGACTGAACGCGGTCTCTCCCACCTGAGCACTGCCTCGACCTTGGCTAGGTCCACCGCCAAGCCGTCTCCAGAGATCACATGACCTAGGAAGGTCACCTCCCTCAACCAGAACTCGCACTTGCTGTATTTGGCATACAGCCGGCGTCGTCTCAGAGTGTCCAGAACCATCCGCAAGTGCTGTCCGTGCTGCGTCCGATCTCTAGAATAGATGAGTACATCATCTATGAAAACCACCACGAACTGGTCCAAGTACGGTCTAAACACCCGGTTCATCAGGTCCATGAAAGCAGCGGGGGCATTGGTCAGCCCAAACGGCATGACCAAAAACTCGTAGTGTTCGTATCGGGTGCGGAAAGCTGTCTTGGAGACGTCGGTCTCCCTGATCCTCCACTGGTGGTGACGGAAGTGAGGGGAGGCATGGCCTTTTAAGGCCGTGCGAGGAGGAGAGAGGACGCGGCAGGGCGTCTGCAGCTGCAGGGAATAAACGAATATGCGGGTCTGCGCGCTCAGGCACGCAGACGACCCGCGCGTGTGGAAGATAACAGATTTCCAGACGTCTGGAAACGATCCCAGACGTCTGGTCCGACATCTGGGCCACCTCCCAGACTTCTTAAAAGACGTCTGGGGCACGCGTTCGTTACACTAATCGAGGACAGGATTAAGATGGGTTAACACATCCTAAATTTCGTGCTATATAGAAAGAAGGCAATCATAAACATGATAAAAAGGGTTAAAAACTTTAAAAGACAGTGAAACAAGCCTCTTTCTCTCCTCAATAAACTCTTCCCTTCTTCTCTCCTAACTCTTTCAGATCTGCAACAACAGTAAAAAAAAAAACAAAATTAAAAAGAAACACCCAAAAGGACAAGAAATAAAAATATTTATATATCTATATATATACATATATATATTACTTTGTATATTAAGTATACTTATATAGACATAAGCTATATATTAGGCTACATATGTAAATAGGTTGTGTATATATATATACTGTATACTTAACTATGTAAATATAATGAGTACTGTAATTTAGATTTTAGATCTAGTTTAGACAGTAAATACAATAATTATATAACTATCTATAAATTAAACTAATTTATTTGTATTATTAAACTAACTAGATCAGTAAATAGTATAATTAAGAAAGTTAAACTATAAAACTGTATATATATCTATGTATATGTAGATTATAAGTAAATAAAATCTTTTATCTTAATTTAATCCTTTATAAATAATAAATAATGAATTTATTAAGTTTATAGCTAAGTTGTTAAATTAAATTAGTTAAATTAGTAATTTAGAATTATAATTAAGTTAAATTGAATCTGTATACTAAGACTAATATACTTTAAGTAATTTAAGCTAATTTAAGTATATTTATACCTGATTATATTAAGTTTAACTTAATTTATAAGCAGAATAATTAAAACTGATATTTAAATGTAAATAACACATACATTAATTCGGAAAAATATAATAAAAATGTCTATAAAATACTTATGTATGTATTCTAACTCTGTATGAGGTCAATTAGACCATCTAGTAACTAATTTGTAAGCAATTAACTAATAAAACACCAAACTCGGTGTGTAAAAATAGTCTACTTTAGTGAATTTATTTATATAGTAAATCTAATTAAAATTTCAAATTAATTGAACAATTATATAGTATTATGTAAATACTTTATTTTCCATAATTTGTTTTTATTTTTAAATAAATTATGGCCCTCGAATTGAGGGCCAAAATCTCTTCCAGCCCACAGTTGCACATGGTTTTCAGCATAGATGTGGCGCTCGAATAGCGCCACATCGTGCACTGCAAACCGCACGCAGCGATTTATATAGAATTTGTGTTTAGACAGTGTAGTCGTCACGGGCGCTGGGCGCCCGAAACAACCGCACTGTCATATATACATTGAGCATATTCTGAGCATTCTGGGTCTGATCTGTGTGGGGTCGGGGGCCCGGAGAGAGGCGTGTGTGCGTGGGGCTGAGAAGGCCTTATGTTGAGTTATGAAAGACATAATTAACTGGCATAATGAGAATTAGGGCATGCTTAGTAGAGGTTTGGTCCCACCCTCTGGGTGCTGTGTATCCCTCAAAAAACGCATCCGCAAATTAAACACATTTTTAATTAATTAAAGAAAGTTAATGGCGATTGTTAAACGCCTCTTAGCCACAACATGTTAAAGACACTAAGGCAAAATGAAAACACAGAAGAAGAAGAACGTCTGATGAAGATTGGTGTGAAGGAGGAGAGAGAGAAGTTGTACTTAAGTAAATACACATACAAGAGAAATATAAATATATCTATATATGTATACGTAGTACAACCAATTATTTTTATAAATAAACCCATATATTTACTAACAGAATAAAATGTCACCATAAGCGTCGCTACAGACCCCAGTTTCCCTCCTTAGGTTTGTATATAGTGTTTTCTAGGATCTAGCGACACTTACGTCTGTCACTATAACTGTTGTATGTGTTACTGTAGATATCAGACTAGTAAGTTAAGTTAATATACTATGTAATCTTAGTCTATTGTGTACTTTCATGTAAGTATTAATACTATAACTTGTAAAGACAGGTTAAAGTATAGTGATAAATTGTTTGGTGCTTGTTTGTAGTAGTTTTTGCAAGCATTACAATTAATTCTTAGTAAGTAGGCAAACCATGTCCACATTCATTCATTCTTTAATAAGATGTAAAGCTTCTTTTTGGAATTAGAGGATAATTTTGAGATCAAAGAGCAATGTAATTCAATAATTGCCTCCCAGTGAACGACCTAGAATAAAACTAGTAAAAATTAGATAAGTAAATAATAGTGGTTGTAATGACTGGTATTCCATACAACTCACCACAATGCACTAATGGTGTTTCAAATCACAACATACTACAACACACACATACATTATCACATCATTACTACCATTGCCACTGTTATTATTTTTGGTGCCGTTGCCGGGGAGGCAACGCTCTTTACGCCAAAATTACCCTTTAATTCTTTTGTATATAGAAATTCTTCATTTCATTTAAACTCATTGATTGTAATTGCTTTCTTCCATTGATTTATTTGTTAATGTGTTTACATTCTTTTATTCTTTTACTAATCATTTGTTATTTTTCCACAGCACTTGAGGAGGAGGAGAAGCAGTATCATCATCCAGGTAGAGGTCGTCTTCCTGGTGGAGTCGCTGAGCTCCTGACCCGACATCTAGGTGGAGTTTGCCCTCGGAGTAGCTGTAGGATTAGTAATAATAGTAGTATAGTCTAGATAGATTCAGGTATATTAACTAGGATGAATTGTTAGTCATAAGTTGTGAGAGCCTGTTCTCACACATTCATTGTAATAATTATGGACTATCTGGAATTTTATTTTCTACTTCTCCCTCATCGATACGGTTTTTTCCATTGCGATTTTCCGAATCGATTTCTTTCCTTGTTTTTGCTTGTTGCATACATATAAAAAAATCAAAAAAGCAAAAAGATCTCATCCTTATCTAGCAGCAGCATAATCCTAGGCATCCATCTTAGGTTGCATACTTCTCTGCTAGATTTTAATTCAAGTCAAATCTGCATATAGAAGATTGCTGGAGTCAGGTATGCATTCTTTACCTTACTCTAACTCCTATCATCATTGCATTTGACTTAAAATTAAAGAAGACCATCTCTTATACTGAACTGAGTAAAAAGTGAGACAAGCAGCATAGAAATCATATCATAATCACTTGAATTAAGTCAAAAAGAAGATATTAACTTTGGGTGAAACCTTGATTGAGATTTTCATTGCCTTGTGTTGATTGCTATCATGCACACAGCACAATCACTTAAAGTCACAACACACGGGTTTCTACCTCATCTCTTTCTGCAACCATAGGATCTGGATTCGCACGCTAAGTCTTATCCAGATTCCAGTGGATTTTAGAGGTTTGCACATTGCTAGGTTTATCTTAAGACACGTACAATTGTTTGAAACAATTGCTTGCGTACAACATAATTTTGCGTAGCAGCCTCTAGGAAAAAAAATTTTCGATTTATCTCACTTGATTGGTCTTCTGAGTGAATTGAGATTTAATTGGGATTTTTTCCTCTTTCTGTGAACTTGGCTAAAATTTTCCCATTGAGTTGGAACGAGTTGTAGTAAACATGTTTTCAAAAACCAACTCAATGGAAGGTAGGAGATCCCAAAACCCAGAATTTGTACTCCCCTTGGGTACTAGTACCCAAGCTACTGCATCTTTCTCTTTGCCCTCCACTTCTAATCCTTTACCTCCCGAATCTCAAAATCCTATTCACAATCCCATTCACCAAGATGATCTTGAGTCGTCACAATTTGAGGATTTTGAAGAACTTCCTCCAGACTTAGTTGCACATCCTCCACCACAGCAACCACCTATCCCTAGGTTCCAACCTCCACCTTATCCTAATTTTCCTAATCCGCCCCCGGAGAGAGGACCTATGCCTCATCTTCAGCACCTTTTCGACACACAACTACAAATGAATACCCTAACCCAGTAGGTGCAACAACTTGCTCAAGCTGTTAATCTTTTAGCTAACTCCCAACCACAACCACTTCAACCTAGAAATCCCCAGGCACCACCCCAACCCCGTAGACCTCAACTATGGGATTATTAAAATCCCGTAGTTGCCCAACCAATGCTTGTGGTACGTTATCCCAATGGGGGTCGTGCTGCTGAACTGAAGCCAAACATTATAGCACTCATTCCTCACTTCCATGGACTTGCTTCTGAGGACCCTTTTCAGCATTTAGAGGAGTTGAAGAATCTTGCCCAAACTTTGGGTCCGCAAGGACATGATCAGCACACGCTTTTAATGAAAATGTTCCCCTTTTCATTGAAAGATAAGGCAGCCTTTTGGTTTTGAACACTTGCACGGACTACAGCTATAGATTCCTAGGCTTCTTTAGAACATGAGTTCTTAAAGAAGTACTTTCCTGTAGGCCTCACTAACGCCTTAAGGTGTGCCATCACTACATTTACTCAGAATTTAGGAGAACCAATGCACGAGGCTTGGGAGAGATTCCACGAGCTTCTGAGAAAATGTCCCCACCATGGTGTCCCACGCTGGCAATAGGTCCAGATCTTCTACCATGGGCTCCATGATGACACATGGAATTTTGTAGATGCCGCTTGTGGAGGCAATTTCCTGTGTCGGGACGAGGACTCAGCCTTTGAGCTCTTTGAAGGCATGGCCGAAAACTCTATTAATAATGCTTCAATGAGCGTGTTTAATAGAAAGTCGTCACATTCCCACTCACATACTGGGGTACATGAAGCCCAATCCAGTAGCAAAGACTTAGAGATAGTGGCTAGTCAACTGGATAAAGTGGGTTTAATCGAGAAGAAAGTAGATGAAGTATGGAAATTTCTCTCAAAACCCTCATCTTCTTCTTCTCAGTCACCAGCACAAAACACTTCTCAGTTTCCCATAGGGAGGGAAACTGTGAATAACCTTTCTGTGACACAAACTACATTACCGGATTTTCCATTTCCATATCCTTCACCAGTTGGAGGAACCTTTGTTCCTCCCTTCACTGACTTCCCTGCACCCTCTGGAGTTTCGGAGGAGCTCCATGCCATTCATAATGATCCTTTCTCACAAACCTACAACCCTAGATGGCGCAATCATCCAAATTTCTCGTGGTCGGGAAATTCACAGAGACCTCCTTTTCAACAACCTTCTGCACCACCACTGCACAACCCGATCCGAGCACCACCTCCACAATCACACGGTTATCCACCGCGTGCCTACCAGCAACCCCAACCCAGGCCCACCCAATACTCTCAATCTGGGCCTACACGAGATGACCAGTTGGGGTCTATCATGAAAGCTCTTGCTGATATGCAACAACAGAATATTGCTATGCAGCAGAGACAGGATGCAACCTTAGCTGAGATGAGAGCCCAGCTATCACACTTGATGGAGTCCCATCAACCACATTCACTCCCATCTCAAGCACAACCCAACCCTAGGAACATACCTGCTCAGAGGTATGTCCAACCTAGACCAGCAATGCAAGACTAAGCACATGTCATTTCACAACCAATGCACAACACTAAATTCTTCACTGACTCAAGCTCTTCTCTTGCACAAACACAACCACCTCTGCTACCTAACACTGATTTACCATCTACCTCTAGGGCTGAACTAAATGCCATAGTCACTAGGAGTGGTAAAAGCACACTAGATCCATCTCTTCTAACATCTACCACTTCTAGTTTTGCTCCTCCACTTCCTACTTCTCCTCTACCTATGACTGAGCCTCTTATCACCACTCCAGTACCTTTTCCTGAATCTTTAAAGAAGAAGGAGAAAGGAAAGAAAAAGACCTGTGTGGCACCTAAGGAGGATTTGCTTAAGCTCTTTGAGCAAGTCCACATAAACATCCCCTTGTTGGATGCAATCCGCCACATTCCTCTTTACACTAAGTTTTTAAAAGACCTATGCACACCTAAGCGTAAAGCAAGAATTCAAAAAGGGAGTAGTCCAATCATCCTCTTGGAACAAGCTAGTTCCATCATCTCTAGTACCCTCCCAACTAAGATGAAAGAGCCAGGCACCCCTCTCTTATCCTGCATGATAGGTAACACCAGATTTAATAGAGCACTACTTGACCTAGGTGCTTCCATCAATCTTATCCCAACTTCTCTCCTGACACATTTTGAGGTTGGCAATCTGAAGCCAACCAAGGTGTCCCTGCAATTAGTTGACAGATTAGTTAAGACACCTCAGGGAGTGTTGGAAGATGTCATAGTGCATGTCAAGGATTTTTACTTTCCTGTAGACTTTATAGTCCTTGACATGGAAGTACCTGAAGATATCCAGAACACACCTATCATTTTAGGAAGACCTTTCTTGGCTACGGCCAAGGCAAACATTAATTGTGAGGAGGGCCTTATAGAATTAAAGTTCGGAGATCATAAAATAAAAATTGATATTTTTCAGGCCCAAAGAGAGCCGACCTGTAGTTTAATTGAAGAAATCTTTTCTCTGGATTCTTTGGACCGGTTGGTTGAGGATACCTTAATCAATTCATTAAATTTAGAACCTCAACACTCTTTGGACTCTGACTTGACTTCCACTGAGATACCAAATTTAGAGACTAAGGACCTACCTCCTATTCCTTTAGTATCTCTAGGATCTCCTGAAACTTTCAAACCTGCTCCTTCTGATCCTGTACCTGTTGAACTCAAACCTCTTCCTAACTCTCTCAAATATGTTTTCTTAGGGTCTGATCAGACCTATCCGGTGATTGTTAAATCTTCCTTATCATCTGATCAAGAATCATGACTCTTATCTATCTTAAGAGCACATAGACATGCTATAGGATAGAACCTTTCTGACCTAACTGGCATCAGTCCTTCTTATTGCACACATAGGATTTTTACTGAAGAAGGATCTAGACCTAATAGACAGCCCCAGCGTAGATTGAACCCTACATTACAAGAGGTGGTAAAAAGTGAAATGATTAAGTGGTTGGACAATGGAATTATCTTCCCAATTTCTGACAGTAGATGGGTAAGTCCTGTTCAGGTTGTGCCAAAGAAGGCCGGACTTACCATCATTACCACTAATTCTGGAGAAGTCATCCCTACACGCATTGCTAGTTCATGGCGAGTATGTATAGATTATCGAAAACTCAACCAAGCCACGAAGAAAGATCATTTCCCTTTGCCCTTCATTGATTAGATACTGGAAAGACTGGCGGGGAATAGATTTTTCTGCTTTTTGGATGGCTATTCAAGATATAATTTGGTGGCAATTCACCCCGACGATCAGGAAAAAATGACATTCACCTGCCCTTACGGAACCTTTGCATTCCGTAGGATGCCTTTTGGATTGTGCAACACACCTGCTACATTTCAGCGGTGTATGTTTGCAATCTTTTCCGACTTAGTAGGTGATTGCTTAGAAGTCTTCATGGATGACTTCTCGATCTTTGGGAGCACATTTGATGCATGCTTAGACCACCTGACTAAGGTCCTGCAAAGATGCATAAATGTGAATCTGGTACTTTCCTGGGAGAAATCTCATTTCATGGTAACAAAAGGACTAGTATTAGGTCACCTTATCTCTGAGAGAGGAATTGAGGTTGACCGCGCGAAGGTAAAGTTGATTTCTGATTTACCGCTACCTTCGTCGGTTAAGCAAATTAGATCTTTTCTCGGGCATGTTGGTTTTTATCGCCGCTTTATAGCGGATTTCTCGAAAATAGCCTGACCTATCACTACTCTCCTCGCTAAAGATGTAGACTTCCAGATCTTTGACGAGTGTGTTCGTGCCTATACGACACTTCGTGATCTAGTTACCAAGGCCCCCATACTGCAACCCCCGAATTGGTCTCACCCTTTTGAGATCATGTGTGATGCCTCTAATTATGCAGTAGGAGCTGTCCTTGGTCAAAAATTGAATGGGAAACCCACGGTCATCTATTATGCTAGCAAGACCTTAGATGAAGCCCAGAGGAATTACACCGTCACGGAAAAGGAATTGCTAGCTGTAGTATTTGCACTGGAGAAATTCAGACCTTATCTTTTAGGTTCCCACATTATAGTCTACACTGACCATACTGCGACATCTTCTCACCAAGAAGGACGCAAAATCTCGTATGATTAGATGGATCCTGCTTTTACAGGAATTTGATTTAGAGATTCGTGATAAGGCTGGAAAGCAGAATGTGGTAGCTGACCACTTATCTCACCTTCCTTCTGAAGCAATTTCTCCTTCTTCACCTATTTTTGACCACTTCCCTGACGAGCAGTTGCTGGTCATTCATTTTGATCTTCCCTGGTATGTTGACATTGTCAACTACCTGGCTTCTGGAATCCTCTCCACTGATTGGGTTCGACATCAAAAAGACAGACTTAGATCCGAGGCCAAGCACTATTACTGGGAAGAACCCTGGCTTTTCAAGCACTGCAAAGACCAGATCTTTAGGAAGTGTGTTCCAGATAAGAAGATTAGAAGCATCTTATCGTTCTTCCATGACCAGGCATGCGGCGGTCACTTCTCTGGCAAAAAGACTGCTGCAAAGATTTTGTAGAGCGATTTTTATTGGCCCACAATCTTTAAAGATGCACACGAATATAGCAGGGCATGTTCACGCTGTCAGTCTCTCAGCAGTATTGGCCGCCGAGACATGATGTCCTTGAATCCGATCATTGTGTGCGAAATCTTGGAATGTGGGGCATTGACTTCATGGGACCTTTTCCTAAATCTTATGGCTTCGAGTACATATTATTGGCAGTTGAGTATGTTTCAAAATGGATTGAAGCCATCCCCTCGAGGACTAATGATCATAGAGTTGTGACACAATTCGTTCAAGACTTCATCTTCTCTAGATTTGGGGTACCAAAAGCCATCATTAGTGATGGAGGGTCTCATTTTAGAAACACACATTTTCAGTCCCTACTTCAAAAGTATGGGGTGTCACATAGGATAGCTACACCATATCACCCTCAAACCAATGGACTTGCTGACTTGTCCAATCAGGAGATCAAGAAGATTTTACAGACTACCATCCGACCAGATAGAAAGGATTGGTCTTCCCGCCTTTCTGATGCGTTGTGGGCATATAGGACAGCTCACAAAACCCCTTTAGGCATGTCTCCTTTTAGACTTGTGTATGGGAAACACTGTCATCTTCCCGTAGAATTAGAGCACAAAGCCTATTGGGCCATCAGAAAGTGTAACTTGGACCTAGAGAAGGCCGGTGATCTTAGGAAATTGCAAATTTCTGAGCTTGATGAGTTAAGGAATGAATCTTATGAAAGCTCAAGGATTTATATGGATAAACTTAAGGCATTCCATGACCGTCACATTCTTAGGAAATCATTTCACCCTGGTCAAAAAGTCCTTCTCTTCGACTCTAGACTAAAACTCTTTCCTGGGAAACTAAGATCAAAATGAACTGGACCTTTCAAAATCTAAAGAATATTTGACAATGGAGCCGTTGAGATCACTGAAATTGACAAATCTGAACCTTTTACTATAAATGGTCAAAGACTGAAACCTTTCATTAAGCTGCATGATCTCAGACTTGTCAATTCCACCATTTCGCTCCTACATTTTGAACTACCAACTAAGTTTTCACCTTGTTGAAGGCGTTAAACTTAGCAAAAACCTATCCTTGTATATAACTGTTTTTCACCTTTCTTACTTTAGCTTTCATCTGCATTAGGTGTCTACCCTTGCATTTTGAGCATACTTTCATTGACACATATGTCATGCATTTCACTTCCTAGCTCGACTGTTCACTCTGATCCTAGATCAGACTTAAAATCATCCGCACAGAGATTTTATCTCCTCATTCCGACTTCCTTCCGTCACCCAGTTTAGGATAGTGAAAAGCTGAGCATGCATTTGCATCCACCCTATTCTTTCAATAAGGACATTGCAACATTTAAGCATGTGGGGGTGTAAATGGTGAACCATTTAAACTAAGATGCAATTATAGACACACCTATAGTACATATAGTATTATCAAAAAATATATATATAAAAAAATTGAAAAATTTTGAAAAAAAAAAATTACAAAGCTAAAAATACAAAAAAATAACAAATCACAAAAAATAAATCCAAAAATACAATAAGGGACATGCACTCTATTGTCAAAGGAGGACATTAATTTTAAGGAGAAAGAGAGAAAAACATAAAAGATAAGTGTCTAACTATGATCTTCTAGCTGAAAATAAAAATTAGAATAAGTGTCTATGGACATTCAACCGTTATTGGTTTGACCTGCCGGGCCATAATAGCTTGATACAAGCTTGGGCTTAATACACTTCGAGCCTTGACAAGGTAGGGCACAGTCTATCCTAACTTTAGGACATATTCTTGTACCTGAGTCACCAATACAGGATTCGTTGGTTTGCTTTGACTTAGGAGTCTAAGTAACCTTGGCTTACACTACACAATGTCAGGAAAGACCACTTGAACCTAAACTTCAACCCTTGTGTACATTAGGGAAGGTGGAGTCGTTACCTGTGCGTGCAGGTAGACTCTTTATCCTAATCTTTAGTCTTGTGTCTAGGAGAAACTCTTTCCACAAAAAAAAAATTCACCCACCAAATACAGTGCGCTCTACCAAATAAGTTCTGGAGACATACTGATTCAAAAAAAAAAAAAAAGAGTTCTTGCAAAAAGCCAAGTATGTTCTCTAAGTTCTGGAAACACAATTGTTCCACCAAAATTGTTTTCAGGGTTCAAAACAAATACCCTGTTTGTCCACCAAAAAGTTCTCTGAGCCACAAACACAATAAGAGTTGGGTTTGAACAGTCATCAATTATTGAGAGTCATTCGAAAACATGAGCTGAAGTTAGGACCAACTTGGACTTAAAAAGAAGTGAAACCCCAGGAGTGAGGTTTAGAATTCACTTGGTTAGTCCTGACTTATCACAAAGCACAGACATAACCTCATAGCATTCTGAGTCTTTGTAAAACCCCCTGAGTCCTGGAATTCGACTTAAGGTTTAAATATCAAGAGTCCTTGTTGGTTGAGAGATGGTCTATGTCATTTAAGCCTCGAGTTCTAGTAGGTTATCCTCAGTAATAAGGTTCTCACAATGTCCAAAACATGTTGGTTTATTGAAAAAATCTTTCAGCCTGAAGATCATCATCAAACACTTAAAACTTTTTGAAAGAAGAAAAAGATATCTCTTCACACTTACCTTGCTGATACTCAAATTTCCTTACACTTCAACAGATTGTTTGCTAAGGGACTAACAAAACGTAAGCATGGGGGTATGATGAGTGGCTACTCATCATGGCTAAAAAGTTGAAGTTAAGTTAGACACTAAGTAAAACAACATCAGATTAACAGATAAAAAGGGTTAAGTGTGGGAATTAAAGAAAAAAGACCTAAAACCTTTACTCTGTGTTAAAACTTCATAATTAGGTCACAAAATGAGATATTCTGAAAGCAAAGTACAAATGATGTTCCATGCATTAATTGAACACATAAATAAGTTTGAAAGGTCAAATCAGAAGTATAATCAATGTCTTAAATGTTTAATTGAGCACATATAAAAATTTGAAGGCAATTAGACATCATTTAGATTATGAAATATAGTTTACACTTAGGTCCTTCATGCATTACACTCTCGCCCTTAAAAACTACCCTTTGGACCTACTTGTAAGCTGCAGGGACCCTTTTGAAAAGCTGCAGGGCCCTTCCGGTTGTAGTTCTTTTCACTTATGGGCTTGCATGCAATTCCTCTACCCCTTCGTTCAAGGGTCTATCTGCAATTTTCCTTTATTTTAGAGAGAGGCCTGCTGCTCCTCACACGCACTGTAGCGTGCGAAGAACAAGGCCAATCTCAGCTGTCTGTCGCTCTTCATGATCCTGATCTGCGGTTAGATTTGAATGGAAGCTTCGTGCGATTTGGCTCATGCGATCACCCCTCTCCCCAGATCTCATCTAACGGTCAGATTTTGTGCTTAACTCACCGCGCGCTCCGCTCCTCTCATCCTCACCACCGGTTGCATCTTGATTATCCTCACCTGCATGGTGATCTCAGCCACTGAGCATGCTACTTAAGCACCTCAATGGTGTCGCACGCAAGGGATCGCTCCCTCCTACACCTCTTAGCGATCATTCGTCCACTCCAGTCCCTCCTCCCCATCAAGCCTCTGATTTCACAGCCACCGGCTATGAAATCATCACCTTCTCTCGACCTCCTCATCGCTAAGGACTTCGTAGCACCTGAGGACGACCCTGGAGCCTCACTAGCAGACTCTTCCCTCCGCTAGAGTCATCTTCCTCCTTTTCTTCCTCCTTAGCCACCGGCTAAGGACCCATAGGTCCCATTCTTCCTGTTAGATTAGGTTTATAATTCTGCATATTAGTTTTAGCTGTAGTTAAGTAGTTTAGAGTAGAATTAAGGTAATTGTTAATGTTCAATTTCACTGTAGGATAAAGTAGCTGTAGTAGTAGAATTAGGCTTAAATCCCCTCCTCACCTCCTCTGATCATTCCAGATCAGAGGGGAAGATTTCATATAACCATGTTTTCAAATTATCTCCCTCTCCATACTTTCATGTCCAGTTCTGATTTTCCACGACATGCTTTCTCGCTTTCCACCCATACACTCTGACCCAATTTCAGATCTGATTGGTTTTCAACCTCAGATCTGAAATTGGCTTCAACAATCACTTAAGGGGCTTCCCACTCACCTCACTCTTGATCACAAAAGCCCCTGATTTTGGGTTGAAATTTTCAGTTTGTCAGATTTCTCCTCAATTTGGATTTTTAAGGATTTTTCTTTCAATTTAGTTTTACTGCCTGATCTGACAAATTGAATGTAGTTGATTTGAATTCCTTGTTGGCAAGGAATCTGAGAGGTTTTCTGGTGACAGAAATCATCTCATAAGAGCCATACATAGATCTGATTTGATAATTTCTTGAATGCATTGAATGCAAGTCAGATCTGAGGATAATTATTGTAGTAATTTGAAGTCTGATCTCGCATTCATGAGTGAGTTTTGAAAGGCTGTTTGGTGATTTCCTAACCTAAGGAGTTCTCAATACTCCTTAAGGTTTTAGAAATTGGGATTTGAACTAAGGGCTTTAATTGACTGAATTAATTCTCCCTTCATGCTGTCTATAGCATTAGGAAGAGTTAAATCAGTGATATTTGTGGATTTAATCTGAAATGAAGTTTTTGATAAGGGTTTTTGGCATTTGAATTGGGGTACTTAGTGATTTTAGTGAGAAATTAAACCCTTGTTAGATTGGGGATTGAGAGAGATTTTCTTTTTCAGTTTGGATTTGTGATTCTAATCCCAGTGGACACAGCAAAGTGCTGCATCTTGCAACTACATTTCTCTTCTCTCCAACTCACATTTCATCTCAAATGGACTAACTGCAGCAGCAGTTAGACCATTTGGACAGTAACTTGAGCTGCTGCAGGGTCTGGAAGGTCTTGTTGTTGCTACTGTCTAGTTATTATAAGTTGCAGCAGATAGGTTCTAATGTATTTCCCTGTAGACTCTATTATGATCTTAGCTGACAGTTGATTGTATTTCATTTCATATGTATACAAACTTTCTTGTTTCAATACTTGAACTCTAATTTCTGTGCGTACATGTCTATTCTTTCTCAATTGTGTCAGCTAGTTTAGTAAAAAATCACCACCCAAACATGTTTTAAAATTGGAAACCTAACTGAGGACAGGATTAAGATGGGTTAACACATCCTAAATTTTGTGCTATATAGAAAGAAGGCAATCATAAACATGATAAAAAGGGTTAAAAACTTTAAAAGACAGTGAAACAAGCCTCTTTCTCTCCTCAGTAAACTCTTCCCTTCTCTCCTAACTCTTTCAGATCTGCAACAACAGTAAAAAAAGAAAAAAAATTAAAAAGAAACACCGAAAAGGACCAGAAATAAAAATATTTATATATCTATATATATACACATATATATATTACTTTGTATATTAAGTATACTTATATAGACATAAGCTATATATTAGGCTACATATGTAAATAGGTAGTGTATATATATATATACTGTATACTTAACTATGTAAATATAATGAGTACTGTAATTTAGATTTTAGATTTAGTTTAGACAGTAAATACAATAATTATATAACTATCTATAAATTAAACTAATTTATTTGTATTATTAAACTAACTAGATCGGTAAATAGTATAATTAAGAAAGTTAAACTATAAAACTGTATATATATCTTTGTATATGTAGATTATAAGTAAATAAAATCTTTTATCTTAATTTAATCCTTTATAAATAATAAATAATGAATTTATTAAGTTTATAGCTAAGTTGTTAAATTAAATTAGTTAAATTAGTAATTTAGAATTATAATTAAGTTAAATTGAATCTGTATACTAAGACTAATATACTTTAAGTAATTTAAGCTAATTTAAGTATATTTATACCTGATTATATTAGGTTTAACTTAATTTATAAGCAGAACAATTAAAACTGCTATTTAAATGTAAATAACACATACATTAATTTGGAAAAATATAATAAAAATGTCTATAAAATACTTATGTATGTATTCTAACTCTGTATGAGGTCAATTAGACCATCTAGTAACTAATTTATACACAATTAACCAATAAAACACAAAAATCAGTGTGTAAAAATAGTCTGCTTTAGTGAATTTATTTATATAGTAAATCTAATTAAAATTTCAAATTAATTGAGCAATTATATAGTATTATGTAAATATTTTATTTTCCATAATTTATTTTTATTTTTAAATAAATTATGGCCCTCGAATTGAGGGCCAAAATCTCTTCCAGCACACAGCTACACGCGGTTTTCAGCGCAGATGTGGCGCTCGAATAGCGCCACATCGTGCGCTGCAAACCGCGCGTAGCAATTTATATAGAATTTGTGTTTAGACAGTGCAGTTGTCACGGGCGCCATGCGTCCGAAACAACCGCACTGTCATATATACATTGAGCATATTCTGAGCATTCTGAGTCTGATTTGTGTGGGGCCGGGGGCCCGGAGAGAGGCGTGTGTGCGTAGGGCTGAGAAGGCCTTGTGCTGAGTTATGAAAGACATAATTAAGCGGCCTAATGAGAATTAGGGCACGCTTAGTAGAGGTTTGGTCCCATCCTCTAGGTGCTGTGTATCCCTCGAAAAGCGCACCCGCAAATTAAACACATTTTTAATTAATTAAAGAGAGTTAGTGACGATTGTTAAACGCCTCTTTGCCATAGCGTGTTAAGGTCACTAAGGCAAAATGAAGACACAGAAGAAGAAGAATGTCTGATAAAGATTGGTGTGAAGGAGGAGAGAGAAGTTGTACTTACATAAGTAAATACACATACAAGAGAAATATAGATATATATATATATGTATATGTAGTATAACCAATTATTTTTATAAATAAACCCATATATTTACTAACAGAAGAAAATGTCACCATAAGCGTCGCTACAGACCCCAGTTTCCCTCCTTAGGTTTGTATATAGTGTTTTCTGGGATCTAGCAATGCTTACGTCTGTCACTATAACTGTTGAATGTGTTACTGTAGATATCAGACTAGTAAGTTAAGTTAATATACTATGTAATCTTAGTCTATTGTGTACTTTCATGTAAGTATTAATACTATAACTTGTAAAGACATAGTTTAAGGTATAGTGATAAATTGTTTGGTGCTTGTTTGTAGTAGTTTTTGCAAGCATTACAATTAATTCTTAGTAAGTAGGCAAACCATGTCCACATTCATTCATTCTTTAATAAGATGTAAAGCTTCTTTTTGGAATTAGAGGATAATTTTGAGATCAAAGAGTGATGTAATTCAATAAGTACCTGCCAGTGAAAGACCTGGAGTAAAACCAGTAAAAATTAGATAAGTAAATAATAGTGGTTGTAATGACTGGTATTCCATACAACTCACCACAATGACACTAATGGTGTTTCAAATCACAACATACTACAATACACACATACATTATCACATCATTATTACCACCATTATTACTCTCCGACCGCTGTGCTGCTCCCGCTGGTTTGTCGTGGCGAGGGCAGGTGCACGAGCGGCTCTCAACCGTTCGATCGAAGATCGACGGCTGAGATTCGTCCTTCAGGTTAAGGAGGAAGCGGGCGGCGGTTTTGACGCAGCGAGTGGGTGCCACGTGGCTCACCGTGGGCCGTTGATCATCAGATCAACGGTCAGAACTTCTTGGGCCCATTGTAAGAGCTCCGGATGTTGGATTTGGCTGATTTCGAGTCCGTTGGCCTTCGTTCGACGCTTTGAATCCATCCGTGTGGTCCGGTTGCTCATCTGAGACCTACTTTGACAAGTGCTTATACAAATGGCCATTAATACTATTTTATATGCAATCTTGACGTATGATGCATGCAATGCTCCCATTCTATTTATGATGTGTTATCTGTGCGTTTTATTCTTAAGATGGACCTCATTTAACAGAATTATCACCCCAAGATGCAGTGTTATCATACCCCCATGCTTACTCCTTGCTAGTCCCTAGCAAGATTTATTCTAAACTTTATTTTATGTCAGAATTTAAGAAGTAACTACTTAGACACTTTGTCACATGTCAATAGGAGGAAATATACTAATATTTTAATCTACAAAGACTAAGCAGCACTCGGGTGTCTACCAAAATACGAATTTCCTGAATCCTTGCTTTAATGTATGCAATTATATATATTTTTTTCTTATTTTTAGATTTTTTTGGAATTAAGAGCGGGTTGGTAACTTTTTACGGCTACCCAACCCACCCAAAACTCGGACAAAACTCTAAGTGCTAAGCATCTTGGTGTGAAGATCGTGATAGACTCACTCAACGGTAATTTAGACAGACTCTGGGTTTGTACGCCCCTAGGTGACCGGAAGAGAAAGTGTTTTTCCTGAAGGTATATTTGTTCGATCAGTAGCTTCCTCCCTACGTTTGTTTTAATTGGGGTCAACACAAGGATTTTTCCAGTGTATATCTCCCCGGATTATACTACTTCCCCGCTTCTTCCTTAAGTGTTTGGTTCTTTTTGTGCAATTACTAAGCTAGGCTCTGGACAATCGACCAATGGGCTATTACCCATGAACACTTGCGAGCCATACTCGTGCGGTGAAGTGTGGTTTATTTTATTTTCTTTTTTTTCTCCCTTTTTTTTCAGTAGGTGGCTTCCCTGATCTCAAATTTACCTAGAGGCAATGAAGAAGAAGTGGTCCAGTGGCTGGGCTCTGGACAACCTGCCAATGGGCTGTTACCCATGACAACTTACCAGCCATACTGCCCTAGAGAGTTCATTAGCTACCCAATTTCTGTCAGAATCTCCGCGGAGTGAGTTTGTGCAAAAATGTGTGCAGATGCTTAGACTCAAAGTCCTTCTGAGTTAGAGGGTGAGTTGATATATCGTATACTTATCACCTTATTTAGTTAGTGGATTAGAGTAGCTTAAGGTTGAAAGGATTTGAAGCTAAATCCATATTTTAACAGACACCAGGGCTAATTAAGCCTGAAGGCCTGAAAAGTCTAAGTGTTCAAGTTCTTTTTGTATTATTTCCCACTATTGACAAATTTCTAATGCCTAAGTTTCTTCCTAAATTCAAATTTGCTTTTTTTTTTAATTTTAAATTTTATTCTATTCAGACTGATAAAATGAGCTCAGGATCATGCAATTTACCACCCTCCCCCATGCTTAAGTTGGACAATGTCCTCATTGGCAAATACATGGATGAAACAGGGGTTCAAAAAAAGATATTACCTGAGTGACGTAGAATACTGGATCAGTCTGAATCCACTGGGTTGCCTCCTAGGAAGCACTGAGTTTAATGCCTCCAGCTGGGCGGTGCTTCGTGTCATCCCTCAATGAGGGTGACACTCTCCTTTGGGGGAACCTGGGCTAGGAAGTGTTTCAATCTTTGGCCATTGACTGTAAAAGTGTGACCAATGTTTGGATCAGTGATTTCAACTGCCCCATTGGAGTGAGGCTTAACCACCCTAAATGGTCTTGTCCACTTGGACCTGAGTTTCCCTAGAAAGAGTTTTAGGCGGGTATTGAAAAGCTAGACTTGTTGGTTAGGCTCAAAGGTCTTTCTATGGTTGAGTCGGTCGTGGACGGCTTTCATTTTCTCCTTATACAGTTGATTGTTCTCAAAGGCGTCCTGATGAATTTCTTCGAGCTCAGAGAGTTGGAGCGTCCTCTACGCACCGGCTAACTGGGAATCCATGTTACACTGCTTGACAGCCCAATAAGCCCGGTGTTCCAATTCGACAGGAAGGTGGCAGGCTTTGCCAAAGACCAGGCGATAAGGCGACATGCCTATCGGGGTCTTGAAAGCAGTCCTGTATGCCCACAGGGCATCATTTAGTCGTGTGGACTAGTCTTTCCTATCAGGTCTCACAGTCTTCTGTAAAATATTCTTGATTTGTCTATTTGAGACCTCGGTCTACCCATTTGTTTGCGGATGATACCGGGTAGCAATGCGGTGGTTAACCCCTCATTTTCTAAGTAGGGCACGGAATTAGGAGTGAATAAACTGACTTCCACCATCACTGATCATGGCCTTTGGTATTCCAAACTGGGAAAAGATGTTCTGCTTAACAAAGTCCATGATGGTCTTATGATCGCATCGGCGGGTGGCGACGGCTTCAATCCATTTAGAAAGATAGTCTACCGAGTCTAGGATGTACTCAAAGCCATTGGATAGTGGAAAGGGGCCCATAAAATCAATACCCCAAACGTCGAAGATCTCGATAATTAAAATGGGCTGGAGGGGCATCATATCTTTTCTGGCCATGGTCCCCAGTGTTTGGCAGCGTGAGCAAGTCTTGACAAAGTTGTGTGCATCCTTAAATGGGGAAGGCCAGTAAAATCCAGACTGCAGAACCTTCGCAGCCATTTTCTTTCTAGAGAAGTGGCCACCACAAGCTTGGTCATGACAGAAAGATAGCACACTCTGAACTTCGTTCTCGGGGATACAACTCCTAATGATCTGGTCGACACAGAGGCGAAACAGCATGGGATCATCCCAGAAATAGTGCTTGGCCTTGGCCAAGAACCTGTCCCGTTGCTGTCTGGACCAGCTGTGCGGGGTCTGTCCGACAATTAGGTAGTTGACATAGTCAGCATACCAAGGAAGTTTCTTGTCTTGCACAGCCAGAATGTGTTCATCGAGGAAGGTGTCAGATAAAGGCAAGGAGGGTCCAATGTGGTCTAGGTGAAGTCTAGACAAGTGGTTAGCCACCACATTCTTTTATTCGGCTTTGTTGCGGATTTCCAGGTCAAATTCCTGCAAGAGCAGGATCCATCTGATGAGCCTGGGCTTCGTGTCCTTCTTAGCTAACAGGTGACGGATGGCTGAATGGTCAGTATAGATGGTCACGTAGGATCCTAGTAAGTAAGGTCGGAACTTCTCAAGTCCGAAAACTACAGCGAGCAATTCTTTCTCTGTGACTATATAATTTCATTGGGCCTCGTCCAACGTTTTGCTCGTGTAGTAGATCACCATGGGATTCTTGTCTTGTCTTTGTCCTAGGACAGCCCCTATGGCAAAATCTGATGCATCACACATAATCTCAAAGTCCTGGGACCAATCCGGGGGCTGAAGTACAGGTGCTGTGGCAACTAAGTCCCGGAGGGTGTGATAAGCCTGGATGTAATCAGAGGTCATGTGGAATATGGCGTCGTTGACCAGAAGGTTGGTTAAGGGTTTGGAAAGCTTGGAGAAGTCTTTGATGAACCTTCGGTAGAAGCCAACATGTCCCAGAAATGAGCGGATCTGCCGAATCGAGCTAAGAGGAGGAAGTTTGGAAATCAAATCAACCTTAGCCCAATCCACCTCAATGCCCCTATGCGATACGATGTGACCGAGGACGATTCCTTCTTGAACCATAAAATGGCTCTTTTCCCAACTTAACACCAAATTAACCTCGATACACTGTTTCAGGATTTTCTCCAAGTTGCTCAAATAGTGGTCGAATGAATTCCCAAATACAGAGAAATCATCCATAAAGACCTCTAGGTATTCACCCACCATTTCTGAAAAAATGGCTAGCATGCAATGCTGAAAGGTAGCAGGTGCGTTGCATAACCCGAATGGCATTCGATGGAATGCAAACATGCTGTACGGGCAAGTGAATGTGGTCTTTTCTTGATCTTCAGGAGTAATTGCGACTTGGTTATATCCTGAATATCCATCTAGGAAGCAAAAATACTTTTGCCCTGCCAATCTTTCAAGGATCTGGTCAATGAATGGCAAGGGGAAATGATTCTTCTTGGTTGCTTCATTGAGCTTCCTGTAATCAATACACATCCGCCATGTGGTGGTGGTGCGGGTGGGGATGGATTTGCCATGCTCATTGGTAACAACGGTGAGCTCGGCTTTCTTTGGAACCACTTGAGTGGGGATCACCCAGGGGTTATTAGAGATGGGATAGATGATGTTGGCATCAAGCCACTTGATAATTTCTTTCTTAACGACCTCCCGCATATTTGGGTTTAACCGTCTCTGCATCTGGCGGGAGGGTCATGCCCCGTCTTCCAGGTAAATCTTATGAGTGCAATAGGTGAGGCTAATTCCTCTCAAGTCTAAAATGGTCCATCCAATGGTAGCTCGATGTTCTGAAAGGGTCACGGTCAACCTGAGTTCCTGATCCTGGGTTAGATGAGAGTTAATAATCACAGGGAAGGTCTGGTCAGGTCCCAGGAAGACATACTTGAGGTTCACAAGTAGTGGCTTAAGTTCGGGTGCGGGTGGAACAATAGTCGATGGGAAAGGGAAAGGCGGGAGTTGATCAACATCAATCTCCTCAAATGGTGTTGTTTGATGGTAATCAGCATTACAGAGGTCCATGGGTAGCGATGGTGACGGGTCAGAACAGTCGTTACAGGATTAGTGGTCTGAGACAGAACTAAGGGTGAGGCATTCCTCGACCAAAGTTTCCACGAGATCATGTTCCTCAACACAATCGCAATCAAAAGACTTTGTTGCCTGGAAGATATCCAACTGCATTTTCTTGTCTACGAAGGCGATTTCCATACATCCCGTGTCACAATCAATGTTTGCCTTAGCCGTAGCTAAGAAAGGTTTGCCTAAGATTATGGGTGCGTTCTGTAATATTTCAGGGACTTCCATGTCGAGCACCAAGAAGTCGACCGGGAAATAGAAGTCCTCGACCCGCACAATCACGTCCTCGACAACCCCCTTCGGGGTCTTCATAGATCTATCAGCTAGCTGGATGGTGACAGGTATGGGTGTCAACTCTCCAAAACCAAATTGGTGGTACAGGGTTGTTGGAATCAGATTGATAGAAGCACCTAAGTCCAGGAGCGCTCTATCAAATGTCATGTCCTTGATATTGCAGGAAATCAGGGGTGCTCCTGGGTCAGTTTGCTTGAGAGGAAGGTTGCTTGATATTATGGAACTTACTTGCTCGGAGAGCACAACCTTTCTAGGTGCTTGAGGTCTTGGCTTACGTTTGGGTGTACAGGCATCCTTTAAAAACTTGGCGTAAGCCGGGATGTGCTTAATGGCTTCGAGGAGTGGAATATTAATCTGAACCTGCTTAAAGATCTCCAAAAGCTCCTCAGTTTCCACAACATTTTTCTTCTTCTTGATTGTCTCCAAAGCCTCAGGGTAGGGTGTCTGAACATGGATAGGATCTATTTCTAGGTCCTTGGGTTTTTCCAGTGCCTCTTCTGAGCTGGGTATTTCAACTGGTGAAGTCTCGAGGAGAGTTGGCCATTTGGGATCCTGGGTTTTGGTGCCACTTCTCAAGGTTACCGCATTCGCAGAGGCATTAGGACCATGGGTTGATCCTTGAGAAGACGAGGACAAAGAAGCACCAAACCCAGGGGGTGTTTGTGGGGCTGCTTGAACCATGTGAGCCTGCCCGGGATTGCTTTGGAACCCTTGCGAATTGGGGCCTCTGTTAATTATGTTTGGCTGGTTCGGCTGTGGCTGGGAAGGTAGGGATCCTTGTTGTTTACAGTCCAAAAGTTGGCTTAACTGTCCCTTTACTAAGGCCATTTCTTCTTGATGTTTCTGGTTCATTTCAACCATCATCTTTATCAGGGTGTCCATTTGGTTTTGCAAGGAAGGGGCTACCCTATTTGGATTATATGGGGGTCTAACTGGTGGTCCTTGCTGATAGGGGGCAAGTTTGGCTGCTGATTTGGCCTGGGCTGGTTTTGGAATTGAGGTGGTTTCTAGTTTGTCCAACCAAAGTTGGGGTGATTACTCCAGCCAGTGTTGTAAGTGTTGGAGAAAGGGTCAGGTTTAGCATAACCTTGGACAGCCTGTACATCTTCAAGGATAGCAGATGTCGATGGGGAGGAAAGAGAGTAATCAAGGGTTGAGGGAGCAAAGGTCCCTCCCTGGAACGTGGTCAGGGGTTGTTCCAAGTTCAGTTGGCTTAAGGGCTGGACTAGATCAACATTATGTGCTCCCTTTGCTAGGGAGAAGGTCTGTAACGGATTCCTGGTCTGGTTCAGTAGTTTGTCAATCTTTTTATCCACCAATTCCACTCGATCTAGTTTCTTAGCAATGATGTCCATGTCAACCATTCAAGAATTTTTTTGCACCTCATAAATCCTGCCACGGGGTTGACTGGATCTGTTAAACTGGGTCATGGAAGCATTGTTGAGCGAATTTTCGCTCATAGACTCAAAGAGCTCAAACACGCTCTCCTCATCCTTATTCAGGAAGTTTCCCCCGCATGAGGCATCGACGAAGTTCCGTAGGTTGCTGTCCAGACCGTGGTAGAAGATCTGGGCCAATTGCCATCGTGGTACTTCGTGGTGTGGGCATTTTCTCAAGAGTTCATTAAATCATTCCCACGCCTCATGGAATTGTTCCCTACCCTGGAGTGTGAAGGTAGTAATGGCTCTTCTGAGGGCATTGGTCTTTCCTATGGGGAAGAATTTCTTTAAGAATGCATGCCTCAGTTCTTCCCAGTTGGTGATGGGTCTACCTAGGGTTCTAAGCCAGTGAGAAGCCTTGTCTCTCAACAAGAAGGGGAACATCTTAATCAAAACAATGTCAAGGCTAATGTTCTTAGGTTTCATAGTTTAGGCTATCTGGTCAAGATCCTCTAGGTGTTGGAAGGGGTCCTCATTTGAGCTTCCATGGAAGTGGCTCTGAATCAGACTCAAAACATTTCGTTTTAGCTCAAAATCATCTCCCCCTTCAGGGATCCTAAGGTGCAGCTCAACTCGAATAGTGGAAGGGTTATAGAAGTCGCGGAGGGGCCTAGGTTGGTCTTGGAATGGTGGTAGATCAGGTGGAGGTTGCCCTTGTGGGCCTTGGAAAGGTGGTGGTGGTTGCCCTTGTGAGTTTTGCAACCGATTTATGGCTTGCATGATAGTGTGGATCTGTTCCTGCTGAAGTCGGTGGTTTGCGTTAATCCGGGCTTGGATGATGGCCATTGTGTCTGGTGGGGGTTGGTCCTCAACCTCATCTACCCTAGGTTCAGCCATGTTTCTAGCAGAATCAAGTCACCTGGATTCCCGTCCCCAAACAAACAACTCGGGATGTAGTGAGCGTCTCCCGTGCATACACTGGAGAAGAACAGGAGGGGATGCGAAGAGTGACAGATGCGAGAAGTGTGTGTTCAACCAAGCAAACAAGCCTAGTCCTTATGGTGTATTCCCTAGGAGACCTAGAAATCTCCAAAACGGGTGATTAAGTCCGTAAGCACTGGACTCCCCTTCCCAAAGCTAATCTGGCCAGGTTGATTACGAGGGAATTGCAAGGAAGGTTCTTCCTTTGGCTTGCGCCGCCGGTTCCATAAACCCCACAACCGTGGTCGTTTGACACTGCCTCTCAGCCTAGTCACCAGATTCTACCAAGGGAATGAAAGCCAAGTGCCCAGCGAACAAAACCTCGCCTCTCGAGACTTAACTCAATCCTGCCTAGGGCACGTCTACTCAGTTTTAAAAGGGCTAGGATAGTGCTTGTGCTAGGGTTATGTGATGAGGCGTTGATTGGGGTAGTGCCTCTTAGTTTTCCACTTTTAGTGTGTGTGCTTCTATCAAAACATGGTTTTTAAGCAAGGATTTTTTTAAGATATGGTGTCTTTTAATGCTTCATCCTTACTTTAGTGTCATTTAGGATTTACGTGTCTTAATGTTTTTAGACAAGTTTCAGTGGGCACGTCAAGTTTTGCATACAATTCGGTGAAAGTAGATTTCCTTTTATTGTGTAGAGGCTCTAAAACCCTAATGTACTCATCCTAATGATCATGCAGCTTCTATTAGATGAGTCATTTTTAGGGTTGAGTGGTGCGGCCCAAATCAATCCAAGGTGGCTTCGCAAACACCACGAAAAAAGAGAAAAGAACACTCCAAGAATTTATTCAGAATGTTAGAGTGTATATTTTTTTTGTTGGGTGATGTGTTAAGGATGTGGGTCAGGCAATCATACACTATGCCAATTTTTTTTCAGTTTTACAATTTTTTTAGATTTTCAAGCAAGCAAACAACCATGAGTGAAGAAATACTCACGATCGGTCCTTGTTGCGCCTACTCCTTATTACCATCATGAGTTGCGTTGCCTTGCCGTCCAAGTGCTGAATTCCTGCAACCATCAAGTAAAAGGAGACAAGGCGTTAGACGATGAGAGCATGGATGTAAAATGGAAGTGACAAAACAAATCTGTTGCCTCCCTGGCAACGGCGCCAAAAACTGACGTGCACGTGCGCGTGTGTTTGGAAGTGTCGTTATAGTTTGCACTTGCGACGTCGATTTTAAAGTAAAGAAATGGATGTGAGTCCGAGTGTCGGTCTCAGGGAGGTGTAAAAATCAGATTCTTCTTATCACTTATTGTCATGAAAATCGTAGGGTTTTCCTTGCAAAAAGACGCGGGTGAAAAGCGAGAGAGAGAGAGATTAGGGTTAGAATTGTTTCATTTGCAACATGCAACTTGAATAGAAAATAGAGAAAGCAATTGAATAGAAAATAACTTCATTTATCATGCAACTTTAGTTCAAATTACAACACTAGATAAATGCTTGAACATAAGTAAAGTAAAGCTTAAAAGAAGGGAAGAGAGAGAGAGAGGGGGGACGGCGAGGCAGCCATGGTGGTGGAGAGGGCTCCGTCGGTGGCTCGTCATCTCCGGCTATTACAAAAGGGCTTAAAGGTTGCTAGGAGGGGGGTAGAACAGTTGCAAGTGGAGTGAATGCCTTGAATGGGTGGTTGGAAGGGGTTTAAATAGGGAGAAGGGCTTTCCAAATGAAGAAGGGGTTTTAGCGACGTCTGGGACGTCGCTAAAACCCTTCCCAAAATGTCGGTGAAGGCCCCTTCCCGCCGGACACTAGCCCGCAGCTGTGCTTCTTCACGCCTGATCCGTGTGCGCGTGTTGTAAGCCGTCCGATCTTCGGATCCCACGTGGGGTGCACGCCTGGATCATGCCCTTGCGCCTGCGTCATCATGCGCGTCTGGTCAGGGCGCATCTGTGGGTGCCATGTCTCGCGATTGCGCCCGTCCGCTGCCGATCAGGCGGTCCAATTTCACCTGCGCGTGCCTTCATCTCTGCATTTCAGCGCTGCGTGATTAGAACCCGCGTTGTGTGAGCGCGGGTGAGCACTCTGACCGCTGCGCTGTGCCGTTGCTTTGTTGCGATGAGGGTGGGCGCACGAGCGACTCTCAGCTGTTCAATCGAAGATCGACGACTGATATTTGTCCTCTGGGTGAAGGTGGAAGTGGACAGTGGTCTAGACGCAGCGAGCGGGTGCCACGTGGCGCACCGTGGGCCGTTGATCATCAGATCAACAGTTAGAACTTCTTGGGCCCATTGTATGAGCTCCGAATGTCGGATTTGGCCGATTTTGTGTTCGTTGGACTCCGTTTGTCGCTCTGAATCCATCCGTGTAGTCCGATTGCTCATCTGAGGCCTGCTTTGACAAGTGATTATACAAATGGCCATTAATACTATTTTATAAGCAATCTTGATGTATGATGCATGCAATGCTCCCATTCTATTTATGATGTGTTATTTGTACATTTTATTCTTAAGATGGACCCCATTTAACAAAATTATCACCCCAAGATGCAGTGTTATCAGAGAGCAAGTCCTGTGCCTCAACCCACTCAAATTCTATTCAAATTGATTTCATTGTTTAATCTTTCATTTAATGAATTAAAGAGGAATTAAATGCGATCCTAAGGTTCCTTGCAACCTTAGGAATCTTTTCAAATAAAAAATGGCACGATTTATCTTTCTATACATGTTATTTTATCTTTTACTGGACTCACTAGAGCTCCAGCGAGCTCCGGCGAGTGAAACTTGATCTTCAGCCTGAAGAAGATGATAAGAAGTTCCAGAATGACTTAATTTTGATCACTGCTTGTTTGAGGATGTTTATTTGGGATTTTAACAACTGGAGCTTAGATTAGGGTCTCATCTTCTCCAACTCCAGTGGAGTTGGAGGAGTCTATTCAGAAGCTTAAAAGTCACATTTAAGGGGTCTAGAAGCTTCAGTGCAGTGCACTGAAGCTATTCATGTCCTTAGATCAATGTAACAACCTTCCAATTTCTTTGACGAACAAAGCACTTTTTGAGGTCAGGTGATGAGCCTGGAACCCTAATTTCCAAGGTCAAATCATCTGTTTAAGGAGTTGGATAAGTTCCTGAGGTTGTAAAGATCCTATTCTAGGCTTTAATTTCTTGTAAAGAGGCTTAGAATAGAAATTCAATTTTTGAGCCGTTTAGTCAAACCTGAGATGGAGATTTCGATTCTGAGCTTAATTAGATGATTTGAGGAGCTTGAGTTGTTGCTGAGATTCTGTTAAATGATTTTGGAGTGATTAGATTGAGCTCTGTATGTTTATTTGGTTGGAATTTAAACCCTGCCAGTTTGGGTTGTTTTCGAACCCAAACTGTTGGCAGTAGGTCTTTGTTGAGATTTGATCATGATTTCTGCCCAGATGAGTTTGTTATATCCCTTAGAAGCTGTTCCAATCAATCAGATATGATTCTTACTGTCTATTACACCTTTCTTATGTTCAAATCCTATCTCTAAAGCTTTCAGAGAAGCTCCAAGCTTCTCTGCAGTTACTTGAAGCTTTAAGAGCTCAAAACCTACTCTAGCAGTTGCAAAATTCCTTGTAGGATCTATTTAGAACCTTCGCCAAGAGTTTAAGTCTAGCTTATGGACTCTGAAAACCTGAATTCCATTTCTAGGCAGTATTGTACCATAGAAACCCATAGTTTCGCCCTTTAAATTGAAGAGGAATTCTTCCCCTTCACCTTAAATTGATTACACAATCTTGTAGAGCTACTCTAGAGATTTCCAACAAATTTGAATCACTTGATTTGGAGCTCTGAGCTAGGAGTTATCTTCACTTGAAGTCAACACTAGAAGGGGGAACAATAGTCCCACATCGGAAACTCTGGAGCGACCGCCTTAGTATAAAATGATTTTGTTAATAGCACTCTTCAATCGTTAAGCGCTGGGCGCGAAAAGAAACTGAGCATGCATGTGTGTGTGTGTGGGCGTGTGTGCTTGCAAGTGCCTGTGTGGGCATGCATTGTGTGTGGCCCTGGGAGGGCGAGGCCTGGGAGGCGGTTGGGTCAGTTTGGCTCGAAGGAAAAATAAACCGAAAATAAACCAAGCTAACTCGAATCAGGTGAGGACTTAGTAGGGTTTGGTCCCACCCTGTGAAGGGTGCTGTGTATCCCCGAAAGGTCCTCGCCACAAACTAAGAACCAATTTTTGGTTAAAAAGAAAAAAAATCTGGTTCAGCTGAAGGTAAAGGAAGAGAAGGGCTGAAGACTAAGTGCTAAAGGGAAAATCACAAAGGCAGAAGAAGAGCTCGTAAAGAGGCTAAGGAATAAGGGAAAGGAAGGAGAAAGAAAGAAGAAAGGAAACAGAAGGACTTGTAAAGAAGAAGAAAGAGAAGGAACAGAAGCTTAAGGAAAAGATTAAGGGAGAAGGCAAAACAGAAGAGAAAGAAAGAAAACAAGCTCGAGAGAGAATAAGAGAGAAATAAAAAGAGAAAAGATAAAAGAATAAAAGAAAAGGAAAATAGAGAACAGAAGAGAAGAAAAGAAAGAAGAGAAGAAAAGAAAGAGAGAGGTTGAAGTATAAAAGAAAAGGAGTTTAATTTCTTTTTGTTTTTAGTTGTAATAAGAATTGCTTTCAATAGTTGTAATAAGGCATATTTTGAATAGATAAACTCTCATTTGCCTTAAATCTTTTGAAATAAATGTTGTAAATGTGGTTTCATATGGAATTTTGCATATATCTTCAATTTAAATCATTTTACAAAATTTATGTTATTACAATTAACTTAATTATATCTCCTATACCTATATGATATATAGAATTAATTGGTGAATTCAAAATAATGTATTCCTCCTAGTGAATGACCTGGACTCAACCAGTTAAAAAAATATAAAATGTTAGGTTAATTCGACCTTATACTACTAAACTAACACAATTTCGAGTTAACCTAAGTTACTTTCTTCTACTCTTAATTAAGTAAAATTAACTTAATTAACTGAGTTGAGGTGTAGCACGATCAATTTGCGGGCACGCCTTTCGAGGGATGCACAGCACCCGAGGATCGGATGGGACTAGACCTCTACTAAGCGCACCCTAATTTCTTAATTAGGCTACTTAAGTATGTTTTTCGCACATATTTGGGCTTAACCAAGCCCTCGCACAGCATGCACCGGCCCCTGGCCCACACACAAAGCTCAGATAACTCAGTGTTCTTAGTAAGATGTTCGGTTGTTTGGGTGCCCGGCACCTGTGACGACTAAACGTCTTAAACAGCAAAAACAATTTAAAGTGGTAAGAGTGCTTCTCAGCAGATGATGTGGTGCTATTCTAGTGCCTGCGCAGCGCTGGAAATCTAGCGATTGTGCACAAATTTGTGATTTTGGCCCTCAATTCGAGGGCCATAATTTATTATAAAATAAAAATAAATTATGGGATAAGAAAGTATTTACATAGTACTACTCAATTGTACAATTAATTTAGATTTTTAATTATATTTACTGTATAAATAAATTCAATAAATTATACAGTTTATACAAACAGAATTGTAGGTTTTATTCTTAATTACATATAAATTAGTTAATATATGGTCTAATTGACCTTATACAGAGTTAGTAAATATGTTAAAGTATTTAATATATATTTTTATTATATTTAACAAGCTTTATTTCTATTTTATTTACATTTAAATAATTCAATTTCAGACTGTTTTATGTATAAATTCAGTTTACATAGTATTATACATTATAAATGACTTAAATTAGCTTAACTTAAAATACATTAGCGTAAATATACAACATAGATTAACTTGGTTTTAACTTAATCTACTAATTTATTTTAATTTAATCTAATAACTTAACTATTAAATTAATAAATTAAATATTTATTCTAAATATATAATTAAATTAAGGTACAGGGTTTAATATGTTTATTATATACATATAAATATGTATATGCAGTATTATAACTTAATATGGCTGTTTATAGTGTTTACTACCTTATATAGCTTATTTGTACATATACATTAGTTTAATTAATAATTAGTTATATAATTAAGATATATATAGTATAATCTAACTTAAATATTTAATTTACATGCTATAATATATACATAAGTTATTTATCTTATAAATATGTATAATTTACATTATAGATAAGTAGGCTTACTATATGGCTTAAATATACACTTATATACATATTATACAAGGGATTTTTAGTATTTTTAGAGTTCTTTTACTTTTTATGGTTTTTATATATGTGTTTGAGGTAGGAGATGAGAAGGAAAGAAATAGATGAGGAGAAAGAAATGTTTTTTCCCTTTTCATGTTTAGTTTATTTTATTAAGTTTCATGGTATACAGAACCATCGACTAGTAAATTCTACCAAGTTGGGGGTTCAGGTTACCATGAAACTTGGTGTACATTTAAAGAAATACTTAATCTAATATCAGAAAGGTTTATTTTATTTTTTTAAATTTTTTTTCTAATTTTTATTGAATTCTAAATCTCACTCATCCTAAGCCTTTCAAAAGGTTTCTAATGAGTCCTAAAGGCTTAGGATGAAACTTAAAGGGATCTAAAAGGCAGTCAATTACCTCAATAGTCTCAACACAATATTTGTACAGGATACAGATAATTTAGCATGCAAATCAACATGGATTACAGTTAATTGTGTTTATGGACAGTTAGGTTTTATAATCTAGCTGACAAAAGATTTAAAAGTAAAAGTACAAGCATTCAAAGGATGTCAAAAATTCATTTAGTTTACATGAAGGCTTGTACAAAAGTTGAACACAACATTATACATCAGGAAGCTATTTAAAACCTAAGCTATTGTCCATAGGGTTTATTCAGACAGAGGACTTCTGCTGAAACAACAGAAGCAAGCTAACAACAAATGCAGCAACAGATATCAGTAGAAGCTACTGAACTTGACCAATCATCAAACCAAATCCTTCTTCAGACGTCTTAACTGCTGCTGTAGTAAATTCATCTAAAGAGGAACTGGTTTGCAACAAGAAAAGGGGCTAATTCCAACTTGTATCTCCTGATTTAACCCTTTATATCCCAAATCAGATTATGGATAGCCAAATCAACAATTTAAAAGAGCTAATCTAGGGAGCACTTGGCTGGAATTGAGGAGGGGAATGTAGCTGCTTCTGCAGCGATTTATTATAAGTCTGGGAACAAAAACAGAAATCACTCTAAAGACAAAATCTGACAAGGGTTTAAATTCTCATAAAAACCACTCAAGAATACAATTCAAACTCAAGATCCCTTGTCAATAAAATCTCATCAATCAAAGCTGAAAGAGATCTGATCTAGCTCTTTCTAATGCTATAGATAGCATGTAGAAGGAGTTAGATCAGTCTATTTAAAATATAAACTTAAATCCTAGATATCTGAAACCTTAAGGAGTATTGAGAACTCCTTAGGTTGAAAATCAGAATTCTATTTTGCAAACAACTCATGAATACAGGCTAGAACCTCAAATCACCAAAGTGATTTTCCTTAGCTCTATCATGCATTCAAAGCATTAAAATCCTCATGAAAATCCTGATCAGATTATGGCTCATCTGAGGTGAATTCTAACTTCGGAATCACCTCAGATTCCTAGCCAAACAATGAATCCAATCAAAGATATCTCAGCTTGCTAGATCACAACATTCAAAACCCAAAATGAATAAAAATCCTTGAAATCTGAATCCATAAAACATCTGGCAAACTGATTCAATTTTTAAATTCAGATTAGGAGCTTTTGTGACAAAATGGAATGAATGGAAAGCCCTTAAAATGGATTTTGATGCTAATTTCAGATCTAAGGTTAAAAACCATTCAGATATGAAACTAAATCAAATGAGTGCGTGCATTGCGAAAAAATTGAGGAAATCAAAAGCGATATGACAATGCATAGAGGGAGAAAATCATGAACAGTGACTGGGGGAAATCGTCCCCTTTGATCTGGGATGATCGGAGGAGGTGAGAGGGGGGGAAATCTAATCTAAATCTACTCCTAGTACTATACTAACATGCACAACAGATCAACACTAATTCTACATCTAATTCTATTGCTAAGCTATCTAACTAACACTATAGCTAAACTACAAAATAGTAAAACTATTCTAAAAGGAAGAATGGGACCTATGGGTCCCTAGCTAGTGGTTAAGGGGGAAGAAGGGAGGGGGAGCTCCAGCGACTGAAAAGCTTTCTAGTGAAGCTTCTTGGTCATCCTCAGGCGTACGTCATTCCTAGCGACGAGGAGGAAAGGGAGGTGAAGAACTACACCTCTGTCACAGGTGCAGTGTGTGAAGAGATTAGGGGAACTGGAGGGGAAGATGGAATCGCTCTCCAGGATGTAGGAGAGGAGGCGATCCACTACGCGCACGACTAGTTAGGTTCTTAAACAGTAATCTCAGTGGCTCAAATCACCACGTGGGTGAAGATAGATGTCGAGGGCACCGGTGGCAAGGATGAGAGGAGAGGAGCGCGTGGGCTGCTAAATTGAAATCTGATTGTAGGATAGAATCTGGGGGGTTGGGTGAGCATATGCGCCGCTTTGCGTGAAGCTTCGATTCAGATCGAGCCGCAGATCAAGGTCGAAGGAGGATGGATGGTCGGGATGCCGTGAGTTCTTCGCATGCACAGTGTGCGCGAAGAGACTCTAGGTAGCCGGCTTCTAAAGGGCAAATTGCAGGGAGGCCCTTCTGTGAAGGGGTAAAACATTTATAGGTAGGCTCATAAGTGGTAAAGAATGATAGCTGAACGGACCCTAAGGGCTTTCAAAGAGGTCCCTGCGGGTTACAAATAGGTCCAGGAAAGTTTTCTAAAGAAGGAAATGTGATGCATAAAGGACCTAAATGTAAATTCTAAGTTTCAAGGCCTTAATGATGTCCAAATGCCTTCAAGTTTTTATATTTGCTTAATTGAACATTTGAGAAGTTAATTATACTTTTAATTTAGACTTTTAAACTTGTTTGTGTGTTTAATTAACACTTGGATCACCATTTGACCTTTTTCTCAAGAGTATCTCATTTTATGACCTAATTATGCAATTTTAACACAGAATTAAGGTTTTAGGTCTTTTTCTTTGATTCCAACACTTAACCCTTTTTATGTGTTAATTTGATATTGCTTAACCCAATTTCTAGCTTAACTAAAGCTTTTTAGCTATGATGAGTAGTCACTCATCATACCCCCATGCTTAGGTTTTGTTAGTCCCTTAGCAAACAATTCTTTAAAGTGCAAAGCAATTTAAGTATCAGCAAGGTAAGTGTGATGAGATATCTCTTCTTCTTTTCATTTTTCTCAAAGTTTTAAGTGTTTGAAGATGATCTTTAAGCTGAAAGATTTTTCGATAAACCAACTGTGTTTATGTTTGGACATTGTAAGAACCTTATTACTAGGAAGATTGACCATAACTCAAGACTTAAATGACATAGACCATCTCTCAACTAATAAGGACTCTTGATATTTAAACCTTAAATCCAATTCTAGGACTCAGGAGGCTTTACATAGACTTAGAATGCTACGAGGTTATGGCTGTGCTTTGTGAAAAGTCAGGACTAATTAGGTGAATTCTAAAATTCAATCCTGGGGTTTCACTTCTTTTTAAGTCCAGGTTGGTTCTAGCTTCAGCTCATATTTCGGATGACTCTCAAGAAATGACGAGTACTCAAACCCAACTCTCATTGTGTTTGTGGCTCAAAGATTTTTTTTGGTGGAAGAACAGGGTATTTGTATTAAACCCTGAAAACATTTTTGGGTGGAACTTTTGTATTTACAGACTTAGAGAACATACTTGACTTATTCAAAGAACTTTCTTTTTGAACTTTTCTTTTTCTTTTTCCTTTTTTTTTTCCTGTCAGTATGTCTCTGACAACTTTATTTGGTAGAGCGCACCTTATTTGGTGGGTAAGTTCTTTGGTGGAAAGAGCTTCTCCTAGACACAAGAGTAAAGGTTAGGACAAAGAGTCTACCTGCACGCACAGGTAAGGACTCCACCTTCCCTAATGAACACTAGGGTTGAATTTCAGATTCACAAGGTCTTTCTTGACATTGTGTAGTATAAGCTAAGGTTACTTAGACTCCTAAGTCAAAGCAAACCAGTGATTGCACAGCAAAAATACACCAGTAATTATGCCATCTTGTGTTATTTCCTAGCACTACCATTGTATCTTAAGTAACTATAGTTGCATTTGTAAATTAACACATGCATGCATTTATTGAGAGGGGAGGATAATGCAAATAATTGGCCACCTAATTAACATCTTCATCAAGGGTTGCATTGCAAATTCACCATTCTCATTTTTTATTTTGACTTTGAAATTCTTCTCCCTCGCGTGGCTCAGGGCATGGGCATGCACCCCTTCGTGCCATTCCTCTGCCCAGCAGCATGGCTGGACATGCATCACTAGCCGCATGGCTGTGGCAGGCTCCTTTAAAAAGCCTTGCCCTCTCCCTTGTGCATGAGAGCCTAGAACACACACCACCCCCAGACACCTTCCTCCAGGCCAATCTCCTCCCCTCTCCCTCTCCATACGCAGTCTCTCTTCTCATTGAAGAGACACATTGCAGGCAGGAGAAAGCTGACAGTGGTCCCACGACCACCACTGTGAGTTCCACCACCGCCCAGCTCCTTCGTGAGCAGGTGGGCGTGGTGGTTTCACCCTCTATTTTCACCGCTGAACACTCTTGCCGCCATTGACAGAGCTTCAAGGTCGGAAGCTCCAGCAGTAGCAGCAACAGCCTCCAGCAGCAATGCAGGCCACTGCACGCACGCCGCTCTCGCGAGCTCTCCCGGTCGCCCGCTCCCACGCAGCACTGTAGCCACTGTTTGCGCCTCTCAACGTGACACTGTAGCCACCGGCTTGTTTCTCACTTAGCCGGTGGCACAGCGCTCTCTCTCTCTTCGCTTGCAACCCGCTCCAGCCGGTCGCCCGTGTCTGCGCCGGCGCCCTTCTCGCTTGCAGCGCTGTGCACTGCGCTACGCAGTGCACTGCGTTGCCCTCTCTCACACTCCTGCACCCGCCTACGCACGACGACAGCGTGTGCGTGCCCTCCAGTGCCCGCGCACAGCCCTTGTGCACCTACGCGTGCCCTCCAGCGCCCACGCATAGCCCTTATGCACCTACGCGTGCCCTGGCCACCAGACGACGCCCGCTTCCTCTAGATGACTTAACTCGCCCGCTCTCTCTCACACTCCTCCAGCGTACACTCCCATACTCATACGCACACACACACTCATACACATACACACTCATACACTCACACACTCACTTGTACACACCTATACATACTTATACATATATATATATACACACACACATATTCATACCTATACAACTATATATAAGTATATATACATGCATATATATATATTTATACATATATACATATATACATACATATATACATATATATCTATATACATCTATATAGTTATAAATATATATATATATATATATATATATATATATACAACTACATATATACCTATATAGTTATAACCCAATATATATATACATATATATATTTTCATACACATCACCTACCTGTATCCATATGCCCTTGCACTAGTCACTCCACCACGCATTATATCGCGGGAATATTTGCACCAGTTGCTGATATTCCCCGATACCCGCGTAAAGCAAGCGCCTCCGCACACACTCCCACACATCCGTCCCACACTCTACGCAGCACTTCGTCTTGTTGGTTGTGTCATACTAGACGTGGAGCAACTCGATACTGTGCTACACGCTATCTCCACTTCCACCCCCTCCCCTATATATATAATATATACATATCTATATATATAGAGACTGTATTAATTTCTCTACAAGCAACCTACCTTATTTTTATTTCTCTTTTGTTTCCTACTATTAAAAAAGATAAAAAAAAAGAGTAAAAGAGAAAAGATAATCCTTGTCTTGCAGTTTTTTGGGAAATCCTAAGTTGGCTCAAAGCCAAGAACAAATTGGCTCAAAGCCAAGGACCTGATATTGAGGGTGTGCCTTAAGGACAATATTATCAACAAAAAAATCTTAAACAGAAAAAAAACAAAAACATAATAAACGCACAGAAGAGATACGTTCTAGGAAAGGCGTAGAAACTTCTTCACCTTTAATCCCCGCCTCCCTAAGATGGACCCTGGGCCTAAAAGTGACCAAGATAAAATTAAGTAGGCCAAATTAAAATATTTTTGTGAAAGATGGCTAGACTCGATTTAGGTTAACCACTATACTAACTTCAATGATAATTTCACCATATTAACACAACCTATTCGAGTCTTACCACTCTTTTTCTGGCACCGTTGCTGGTGAGGTGCGCATTGAGGTAAGTTTCTACTCCATTCCTTTGATTTTCTTTTCTCACAGCCTTCTCTTCACGGGTATTTTTGTTTGCTGGCGTGCAGGTAAACCAGTTGCAAGGAGGAGGCAAGCAGAGGAAGTCAAAGACGTGGGTAGATCCAAGGTGGGAGCGAGAGCGTGAAGTCGTCGGCGCCGCATTGGAGCTTTGCCCACGTTGCTGAAAAGGTAGGTCTCTCTCTCTTAGCAACTTAGGTTAACTTGTCACCTAAATAAAAAAAAAACCTAAAAACACTTCTTGGGATTTCTTGGGGCAAGTGGACTAAAAATCACTTGCTTGATTGTCTGCCATCACCCCCACCACCCTTGGATTTCCCGCCAAACTTCGCATAGTGAAGATCCAAGAATCTTGATTCTTGAATCTTTCGTCGTGTGAAGTATTCTTTGAGGCAAGATTAAATAGATTGATTGCCATCCCTCCTTGCCTCATTTATCCATAATTCGGGATCACATTTTTTGGTGGGGAGACTTGGAATTGAGTTGATTCTAACCCCACCATGACCTTTCACGTGCCTTAGATTTGATCTCGAATATTTCAACCCCAACACTTTGATTTTCTTTACATTATCTTGTGGTTGATACTTGTGTGTGGAACATCATTCTGGTGATTGGGAGCACTTGAAATAAAGTGCTTTGGCTCCCTTTCACACTAACCTAAAATTGACTCGTGCATCCACACATAGAAATTTCCACATAGGGAAGCCCATTGCATTTTTAGCATGCATTAACCAACTCACATTGAAGAAGGGTTTGTTGGGCATAGAAGAACTTGTATTTTCTCAAAACCCGAGGATTGGTTGAATTGGTAACTCAGCGAAATCTTAAAATCCATACTACATAAGGCTGAAATTCTAAAAACCATTCACCAACTAAAACTTCAATTCGGGGAGATTTCCCCATTTCATGCTTGGTTTACACACTTTCTAAAATAACGCACTTGGGCATTACCCGTATAAAACGCCTTTCACATTCCTGAAGCACTTGATCTTAAGCCTCTAATTAAAACTGGTAGCAACTTGACCCTTATTAAGGATTGGAGGTCTAACTACTTGCGTGTAACGCCTACGTGCTGGTGTGGGTTCTCGCGTGCTATTGGGTGTCTAAGACTGGGGCAAACGGCCTTTCAATTTGGCCTGGTGGTTCCGCGGTGCTCGCATTTGGTTCCGTAGGTTGTGATAGTAGGTAACTTAGATCTTTAGGTCTAAGGGCACCTTGTAGAGGTTAGGACTTTGATTGCTTTGATTTGTCATCAAGTGTACCTTTGCGGCGTCATTTCTCTCATCCCCTTTTCCCTTATTATCTCCCCAACTCTTCCTATGGTAGTGCATGTTTGGGAGGAGGTCACAAAACCCTGAATTGTTTGAATTGTCTGATAATTCTAGAAGGAAAGAAATTGAATCGTCATCCTCCTCCACAAACATGGCTGCACGCCCACCCCCAAATCCCGAGGGAGGAAATCGCCCTCAAAACCCACCAGGTGGTGGAGCCATGGACCGCATAACCCGCCTCCAAGACCAAATGGAATGTATAATGAATAGATTGAAGCCATTAGGGAAACCTTGGAGGAAATGCAGAACCCTCTCGAACGGGAGGAGACTAGGTCTCTTAGCTTTTATCAAAATCCCGTTGCTATAGAGACCATAGGACAAATCTGGGTCCCCATGGGCGAGGACAATTTTGAATTGAAACCCAATATAATTGGCTTGATAAACTTCCACTTCCATGGTCTTGCAAGTGAAGATCCTTTTCTCCATTTGGAAGACCTAACCTGATTGGTTGAAACAGTTAAACCAAGAAACATCGGGTTAAAAATTGTCCTCATGAAAATGTTCCCATTTTCATTGCGGGATAAAGCGTCGCAACGGTTATTCACCCTTAGGAAAACCATCAATTCTTGGGAAGAGATGCAAATAACATTTCTCAAGAAATTCTTTCCAATCGGGCGAGCCAATGCGCTTCGCCGTGCTATAACTTCCTTTACGCAACAAAACGGCGAACAGTTTCATGAGGCTTGGGAGAGGTATAATGACCTCCTCCAGAAGTGTCCGCAACACGGTCTGCCTAAGGGGCATATAGCCCAGATTTTTTATTATGGGCTAAATGAGACGTTGAAGCAGATTGCAGACGCTTCTTGCGGAGGGAATTTCATGAATAAAGATGAGAATGGAGCATTCAAATTATTTGAAAACATGAGCGAAAACTCAATGAATAATGCCTCCATTGTCGCCTTTAATCATACCAGCCTACCCCATAATGTTCACGAAGTTGACACGGGACCCTCCCATTCATCCACTGATCTTAACCTTATCGTACAAAAATTGGATGAAGTCTTTTTTGTGCACAAGAAGCTGGACGAGGTTTTGGCCAATCTCGCTCGTTCTATGGCAAACACCCCCACCTCACCACTTCGTCACAATCCTAATCCTTCCAATGCCAGGCTTATCTCCAAAAACCTCGTGAGATCTTCCTTACCGAGTGTCGTGCCGAGTAATTCGGTAAGTCATGTGGATCTGGCTTCTGCAAGCCAGTATTTTGACACGGAGGACCAAGCCTCCGTGTGCTCGGATGCATATTTACATGCAGACTCGTCTTCTGGCTTAGAAGACGCTTGCGCCCTGGGGAACAACCCGTTCTCTTCTACTTATAACCCAGGGTGGCAAAATCATCCTAATTTCGCATGGTCCAATAACCCGTAGTGGCAAAACCCTGCGGGTGGGCCAATGCAACCGTCCGCACCCGTCATCCCAAGGGCCCAATCTAATCCTGTGGCGAATCCGCCATCGGGTCCTTGCATACCAGAAATAGAACACGCATCGAGTCCTCTTGATAAACTGATGCGAATGATGATGGAAATGTCTAAGTGCCTTCAGCACCAATTGGCGCAGCAAAATGATGAGATCAGTCAACTACGTATGGCGACTCGATCTCAGGGCACTCTTCCAGCCCAACCCTGTTCCCAACCCGTGAAATTTCGTACCCTGTGGTCCTCAACCACAGGTACGACCTTCTCAGGGGCAGGTTCATCAGATTCTACAAGCATCAAGCACTCCACCAGGATTTCAGGCTAATCCCATAGCAACTACTCCTAACCCTTATGTCCCTATTGTGAACCCTCCTCTGCCTTATGATCCCATTGGACCTGCGACGTCCAATGCAATTACTACGAGGAGCGGTAAGCAAACTGTTGATCCACCTTGACCTGATCCTGGCCCATCTTTTTCATCTCCCTCTCATTCGGGATGCGCACCGCATTCGTGAGAGGATGATACACCCAAACTAGTGCCAGAATAGGTCACATTCCCTGAGGCTCTATTGAGGGAGCCAAAAGGCAAGAAAAAGGATACATAGGCCTTTGATAACCCGCATAATTTATTCAGGGATGTTGAAATCAAGGTACCCCTGTTAGAGGCTATCGACCACATACCTACTGTCGCCCGATTTTTCAAAGACTACACTACACCCAGGCGACAGTCAAAGAAAACAAAGAATACGGTGGTTCTCTCGCCTCATGCGAGTTGTGCTATACTGTCAAATCTACCACCGAAGCAGAAAGATCCAGGCACACCACTTATTTCTTGTAGCATCCAAGGCTGCAATTTTAACCATGCTCTGCTTGATCTAGGATCTTCCATCAATCTTATACCAACCATCATGCTCGAGAAATTTGACTTAGGAAATTTGAAACCCACCCCTGTCACATTACAGTTGGCAGATCGTTCTGTCAAAATACCAAAGGGTGTGGTGGAAGACATGGTGGTTAGGGTCAACAGTCTCTGTTTTCTAGTTGACTTTCTTATTTTGGATATGGAAGTTCCTAGCTCACTTTCTGATTGTTCGATCATCCTTGTTCGACCTTTCTTGGCCACAGCCTGTGCCCATATCGATTGCGAGTCAGGCTATATTGAGATTGCCGTCGGATCTGAGAAGCTCAAGCTTAACATCTTCAAGGCAGCCAAGAACTTTGATTATGATTGCATCGAGGATGACACGTCTGACGAGGACATGGACGTCAACGCGTGTATCAGACTAATAGGGACTTATTCTGACTGTTGTGGACTACCTTTAAACATAGATGATTGCCTGACCGACACATATTGTGACATTCCCCCATCCCTCCCTTTTCCCGTACCTTCTCCTGACCAGACTTCTGACGAGGTTTTCTCCGCTTCCCATACCTCGTGGTCTGAGTCGTATTCGGGCTACTCACCGCCGGTCCACACTCTTGAAGACTGGATTGCCCTTTCTTTCCTGCCAAATTAGGCGGAATTGCAACTCCACACTGGGACCTGGAGCCTAAATTCTGCTCTCTGGGGCTATCCCTTTTTGGATCCATCAATCCAAGATGCCCCTCTTCCCGGCCAATCTAAGGGCCAACTTCCTCCTCCTGCCTTGTTTTCTTCTGATCCGCTTAGGACACTCTCATCCCAGGAAATGCCAGATCTTTCACCATCCACTCCCAAGCTGAAAGAGTTGCCTGATATGCTTAAGTATGTTTTCTTGGGACTAAATGAAACGCTTCCCATAATCATTAGTTCAAAATTGACCAGGGAGCAAGAGTGCAAACTAACAAAGGTCCTTATGGAACACAAGGCAGCCAATGGATTGTCCTTATCAGACTTAATTGGCATTAGCCCCTCCTACTGCACTCACTGTATACATACGGAGGACGAGGCTCGCCCTTCCCACGAGATGCAGCGACGTCTCAACCCTAACATGCGGGAGGTCATTAAAAAGGAAATTATTAAGTGGCTTGATGCAGGTATAATATACCCGATCAGCGATAGCCCCTGGGTGAGTCCGATTCATGTCGTGCCCAAAAAGGCAGGACTCACCATCTGTGTCAATGACAGGGGCGAATCCATCCCTACACGCAATGCTACATCTTGGAGAGTGTGTGTAGATTATAGGAAACTTAATGCTGCAACTAAGAAGGATCATGTTCTGCTACCTTTTATTGACCAAATCCTGGAGCGATTAGCAGGAAATAAATTTTTCTATTTCCTGGATGGATTCTCTGGATATAACCAGGTGGCAATTGACCCCAGGGACCAAGAGAAAACCACCTTTGCCTACCCCTTCAGCACCTTTGCATTTAGAAGGATGCCGTTCGAACTTTGTAACGTGCCAGCAACTTTCCAGAGATGTATGCTGTCGATATTCCATGACATGGTGGGTGACTTTCCTAAGATCTTCATGGATGACTTGTCGGTCTTTGGACCCTCTTTTGATGACTGTCTTGCCAACCTGATCCGTATCCTTCGGAGATGTATTGATGTGAACCTCGTGCTTTCATGGGAAAAAAGTCATTTTATGGTACATGAAGGAATTGTTCTCAGGCATATCATCTCCGATAGGGGTATCGAGGTTGACAGAGCTAAGCTTGATGTAATTGCTGATTTACCTGTGCCTGGCTCTGTCAAACAAATCCGCTCCTTCTTGGGACACATCGATTTCTATAGGAGATTCATCAAAGACTTCTCCAAAATATCTCGACCTTTAACTCATCTCCTATCAACCAAGGTACCCTTTGATATGGGCCCCAACTGCATACGAGCATTCACGCAGCTACGTGATGCTGTCACCAAGGCCCTGTTCTCCAGCTACCTAATTGGTCCCTCAACTTTGAACTCATGTGTGACGCTTCCAACCTTGCAGTCGGAGCCATCCTGGGACAAAGACGCGATAGACACCCCTTCGTGGTGTAGTATGCCAGTAAGACGTTGGACGAGGCCCAGCGTAATTATACAACCACTGAGAAAGAACTACTGGCCGTCGTCTTTGGGCTGGAGAAATTCCGCTCTTACCTTCTGGGCTTACATGTTATTGTATTCACGACCACGCGGCCATTCGCCATCTCATGCACAAGAAGGATGCCAAGCCTAGACTGATTCGTTGGATCCTTTTGCTCCAAGAATTTGACATTGAGATCCGCGATAAGGCCAGAGCCTAGAATGTTTTGGCTGCTCATCTCTCAAGACTGGACCCTAACCATGTTGGACTTACCTAGCCAATCAATGAGGTTTTTCCCGATGAGCACCTATTGGCAATTAATGTGGCAAGTGGACCTTGGTATGCCGACATTGCCAATTACCTTGCTTTTGGTTCCCTTCCACGTGGCTGGCCTAAAAACCAGCGCGAGAGTCTCATTGCACAAGCAAAGTATTATTTCTAGGATAATCCACTACTTTTTTGAATAGGTGCTGACCAGATCATCCGTCGCTGTATTCCTGACAGCGAATTCCCCAGTGTGCTATCCTTCTGCCATGATCAGGCCTGCGGAGGCCATTTCTTTGGGAGGAAAACTGCAGCCAAGGGGTTGCAGTGCGATTTCTTTTGGCCCTCCCTTCACTAGGAAGCACACAATTATGCCAAACATTGCACTAGGTGCTAGTCGTTAGGGTCAATGTCACATCGTGACATGATGCCCTTGCAACCCATCCTAGCTACTGAAATTTTCGACATCTGGGGAATCGATTTCATGTGTCCCTTTCCTCCTTCCAACAGCTTCAAATACATCCTCGTGGCTATTGATTATGTTTCGAAATGGATCGAGGCTATTCCTACGCACCATGCTGACCATGTCATATCCACTCAATTTATCAAAGACCACATTTTTGCATGCTTTGGAATCCCTCAAGCCATTATCTCGGATGGAGGAAGTCATTTTACCCATGCCTCTTTTCGGGCACTTCTGAGGAAATATGGAGAACACCATCATATCGCATCTCCGTATCATCCTCATACGAACGGCCAGGCTGAGGTGTCGAACTGACAAATCATGCAAATTCTCCAGAAAATGGTTCGGCCATACCATAAGGATTGGTCCGACAAGCTGATTGATGCACTTTGGGCATACCGAACTGCCTTCAAGGCTCCCTGAAAGAGTGATGTTGGTCGGACCTGGTTAGGTTGTGTTAATTTGGTGATTTTATCGTTGAAATGTGTATAGTGGTTAACCTAAATCGGACCTAACCATCTCTTTACAAAATTTTTAACCTGGCCTACTTGATTTTATCTTGGTCACTTTTAGGCCCAGGTCGAACTCAGGGAAGTGGAGGTTAGAAGTCAAGTTTCTACGCCTTTCCTACAACGAATCTCTTTCGTTCATTTATTGTGTTTTTGGTGTTTTTCTATTTAGATTTTTTTCTGATAATTCTTGTTCTTGAGGCACACCCTCAAAATCAGGTTGGCTTTGAGCCAAATTAGGGTTCCAAAACGGGTCTTACTATTCGCAAGACGGAGTACCTGCAAGTCAAGGATTATCTTTTCTCTTTTATATATATTTTTTTTCTTTTTATTGGTAGGAAAGAGAAATAGAAATAAAGTAAATATAGTATATATATATGTATATATTATATATGTATAAAGGGGTGGGGGTAGAGGCGGAGATGGAGTGTAGCACGGTGTTGAGTCGGTCGTCGTTTAGAAAGGCACAACCAACAGGACGAGGTGCTGCGTGGAGTGTAAGGTGGATTGATGGAAGATGAGTGTGACCACGCTTTTTGTATGCGTGTATCGGGGAATATCAGCAACTAGTGTAGATATTCCCGCAATACAACGTATGGTAAGTAATGTGAAAAAATATATATATATATATATGTATGTATGTAAATATATCTATATGTATATATGGTTATAATATATAGGTATATATGTAGTTATATGTGTATATATATGTATATATGTATATATATATAAGTATATATATATGTATAAATAGATATATGTATATATATATATGTATGTATGTATATGTATGTATATAATACTATAAAGATGTATATATATATATGTGTCTGTATATAGTAATATATGTATATATAGATATATGTATCTATACTTATACTTAGTTATATAGGTAATAATATATATATATATATAGATATATGTATATATATATATGTGTGTATATAAGTATATGTAGATATGTAAATATATATGTGGATATATATTTATATAAATATATATATATATATATATATATGTATGTATACTAATACTTAAGTATATAGATACTACTATATGTATAGATATAAGTATATATATATGTATATAAATATATGTAGATATAAATATATATATGTATATATATATAAGTATATAATAGTGTATAGGTGAGAGTGTGTATGTGCGAGAGTGTGAGTGTGTGTGTGTATGTGTATTTGCAGAGAGAGAGGGAGAGTGTGCTAAGAGAGAGAGAGAGAGCGCCTGCTGTGAAGAAGGCTAGAGAGTTTAAGCCGTCTGTAGCATCAGGGCCGACGTCTGGTGTCCACGCGCGTGCGTAGGCATGTAGGCGCGTGGAGAGGCGCGCGCTGGTGGGAAGTAGGCGCGGAGAGGACCGCAGCGCACAGCGCTGCGCAGAGAGGCTAGAGTGGGCAGACGCAGGCACATGCGAGAGAAGGGAGTAGGCGAAGATGCGGCCGGGTACGGGCGACGCGAGCGCACGCAGACGCATGGGCGGGCGTTGGAGCAGGCGCGAGGCTGGATGCGGGTGCGGGCAGTGGCCAGTAGGGGTGCGCCAGGTGACCGGTTAAGTGAGAAACTTACCGGTCACCGCACTGTAGCCACAGTGTTCCACTGACTGGCGTGAACAGTGGCTACAGTGCATGGCCGAGCCACGTGACCGGGTGAGCCTGGTGCTGTGAGTGCGGGAGGCTTGTGGCTGGTGTGCACGAGCTGGCGTGTGCGTGGAAGGGTTGCACCGGCTGGTTGTGGGTGCGGAGAGGCGAGCGTACGCGAAGAAGCAGAAGGCGAGGGAAGCCTGCAGGTGTGTGCGGTGGCCTGCATGCGCTGCTGCCGCCTTGTTGCTGCTGCTGTGGAGCTTGGACGGCTACTGCAGGGGCGTGCGGTGGCCGGTTGAGCTTCAAAGCTTGAAGCTTTGTGGTAATGGTGGAAATGGCTTTGAAAGTTGAAATAGGGAAGAGAAGACCACCATGCTCATCAGCTCTTTGATGAGCTGGGCAGTGGTGGTCTCACGGTGGTGGGTGTGCACCACAGTGATGTACTCCTACCCGCAGAGTGGCTCCTCAGAGGAGGAGGGCCTGCGTATGGTGGGAGAGGGAGGAGACGGCCTGGAAGGAGAAGAGAAGCTACTGTGTTTTTTTTTTTTGGTGGACCAGGCTCCCTTGCAAAGGAGTCGTGCTCTTTTTAAAGAAGAAGAAAGCATGCACAGCCATGCCCTGGCTGTGCATGGCTTGCATGCAGCTGCAGGGAGTGGCTATAGAGCATGGCTGAGCAGGACAAGGTGCGAAGAAGAAGAAGCCATTCCTTTGCAGCCGTAGGGAAGAATTCAAAATCAAATAGAATTAAAAATAAAAAGATGGTGAATTTTGCAAAGCAGCACTTGAGGAAAAATGTAAATTACAAGGCCATTTATTTTACTCTCCTCCCCTCTCAAATAAATGCATGCATGCATGTATTTTCACAAATGCGACTATGGAAACCTAATATGCACTGGTAATGCTAGGAGGTAGCACAAGACGGAAAAATTGCAGGCATATTTTTGCGATGCAACCACTCCCCTAGGTATGTCTTCTTATAGAATCGTTTACGGGAAGCCTTGTCATTTGCCCGTAAAGCTGGAGCATTGCGCTTATTGGGCGGTTCGCCAATGTAACCTCGACCCAGACCTGTGTGGATGAGAAAGGAAACTCCAACTCCAAGAGCTTGAAGAGCTTCGTCTTGAAGCCTATGATTCTGCCTTAACTTTCAAGCAACGCACTAAGGCTTTTCATGATAGCCGAATTCGGCAGAAGGAATTTGAGCCATCTCAGCAATTTTGGCTTTACAATGCCTGGCTCAAATTCTTTCCTGGGAAATTGAAGTCCAAATGGACTGGTCTCTTCTTGGTCTCGAGACCATTTCCCAACGGGGCCATTGAAATTGAAGATCCCAAATCTAGGCATAAATTTATGGTCAATGGGTAGCGTTTAAAACCTTATCTTACTCATGAACCTGCCCCCGTTGGAGAAACGGTTGCCCTGCTGGAGGGTAACTAATTTCGTGCCTCATTCTGAGTCCAGCTAGGGACGTTAAATTTAGTGCTCGTTGGGAGGCACCCCAGCACCACTCCTCCACTGTCACGTACACCTCACTTCGCACCTTTTCACTTCACCACCCACCATCCACCCACCCTACCACCCTGCTATATACCCTGCACCTCAGCTCTCGTTCCCCAATCTTGGGACCTTCCTCTACCCTACCCTGCATGCATATGAGGACATAGCATCGTTTGGCATGGGGGGGTGGATAGGCATCTATAGGATTTGGGTATTATATGGTATCATGCAGCTTCCATCCATCTATAAATATGTACATAGCAAAAGAAAAAAAAAAGGGTATTTAGTAATGATCTGAAGGCTGAAACAAAAATACAATAAGTGTTTATGGATACTAAACCACTATTTTAAAGACTTTCTAGGCCACAGAAGCTTGATTCGCTCAGGCTCAGCTTAATTCACTTGAGCATTGACAAGATAGATCGGAATCTTTCCTAACTAAGGACGTATTCTTGTACCTGAGACATCAGTACAGGATCCGTTGGTTTGCTTCTACTCGAGAGCCTAAGTAATCTTGGTTCACACTACACATATCAAGAAAGACCAGGTGAACATAAGATGCAACCCTAGTGTTCATTAGGGAAGGTGGAGTCCTTACCTGTGCGCGCCGGTAGACTTTTTATCCCAGGCTTTAGTCTTGTGTCTAGGAGAAACTCTTTCCACAAGAAAGGAACTCTCCCACCAAAAAAGTGTGCTCCTCCAAATAAAGTTGTAAGAGATATACTAACACTTGTTTCAAAAAAAAAAAAAAATCTGTGCAAATAAGTCAGTATATCTCGCAAATGTCTGTAAATTCTTCTCCCTAAAAAGCTTTCCAGGGCAAGTTACAAATACCTTGTTTCTACCATATATTCTTTGAGCCACAAATGTAATAAAATGGGAGTTGAGTTTTCCGTCATCTTTTTAAGGGTCAATCCGAAGACACGAGCTGAAACTGGGACCAACCTGCACTTAAAGATTCGTGAAACCCTAGGCTTGAGTCTTAATGTTCATCTGGTCAGTCTTGATCCTTCACTATGCACAAACCATAATCTCTTGAGCTCTCGTGTATGGCAAAAACCTTCTGAGTCCTGGAAATCGTACTTAAGGTTTAAATATCAAGAGCTTAGGTTAGTTGAGAGATGGTCTATGTCACGTAAGACTTAAAGTACTGGCAGTCTTCTCTGCAATTGGTTCTCACAATATCCAACAAATAAACACACCCATGTCGCCTCAGAAGAAAATCTTCAGCTTAAGATCATTTCTAAATACAATACAAAATGTTTTGCTTAGGACTAGCCAGAGATAGGCATGGGGGCATGATTGCACAGCAAAAATACACCGGTAATTATGCCATCTTGTGTTATTTCCTAGCACTACCATTGTGTCTTAAGTAACTATAGTTGCATTTGTAAATTAACACATGCATGCATTTATTGAGAGGGGAGGATAATGCAAATAATTGGCTACCTAATTAACATCTTCATCAAGGGTTGCATTGCAAATTCACCATTCTCTTTTCTCATTTTGACTTTGAAATTCTTCTCCCTTGCATGGCTCTGGGCATGGGGCATGCACCTCTTCGCACCATTCCTCTGCCTAGCAGCATGGCTGGACATGCATCACCAGCAGCATGGCTGTGGCAGGCTCCTTCTTCTTTAAAAAGACTTGCCCTCTCCCTTGCACATGAGAGCTTGGAACACACACCACCGCCAGACACCTTCCCCCAGGCCAATCTCCTCCCCTCTTGCTCTCCATACGCAGTCTCTCTTCTCACTGAAGAGACACACTGCGAGCAGGAGAAAGCTCATAGTGGTCCCACGACAACCACTGTGAGTTCCACCACCGCTTAGCTCCTTCGTGAGTAGGTGGGCGTGGTGGTTTCACCCTCTATTTTCACCGCTGAACACTCTCACCGCCATTGCCAGAGCTTCAAGGTCGGAAGCTCCAGTAGTAGCAGCAACGGCCTCCAGTAGCAGCGCAGGCCACCGCGCGCACGCCAGCGACCTTCGCAAGCTCTCCTCGCGTGCGCAGGCGCTTCCCAGCGCACCCACGCACGCAGAGCCGGTGCTACTGGTTGCCCGCTCCTGCGTAGCACTGTAGCCACTGTTCACGCCTCTCAGCACGACACTGTTGCCACCAGCTTGTTTCTCACTTAGCCGGTGGCACAACGCTCTCTCTCTTTGCCCGCAGCCTGCTCTAGCCGGTCGCCCACGTCTGCAACCGTGCCCGTTCCCCCCTGCAGCGCTGTGCATTGCGCTACGCATTGTGCTGCGTTGCCCTTTCTCACACTCCCGCACCCTCCTGCACGCGACGACAACGCGCGCATACCCTCCAGCGCCTGCACACAACCCTTGTGTGCCTGTGTGTGCCCTGGCCACCAGATGACGCCCGCTTCCGCTAGACGACTTAACTCGCCCGTTCTCTCTCACACTCCTCTAGCGTACACTCCCACACTCATACACACACACACACTCGTACACATACACACTCGTACACTCACACACTCACTTGTACACACCTAGACATACTTATACATACATATATATATACATATTCATACCTATACAACTATATATAAGTATATATACATACATACATATATATATATTTATACATATATACATATATACATACATATATATATATCTATATATATAAATACATTTATATATATACACATATACACATGCATATATTACTATATATATATACATCTATATAGTTATAAATATATATACATATATTCATAAATATATATATACACGTACATATATATATCTATATATACAACTACATATATACCTATATAGTTATAACCCTATATATATATATTTTTTTTTTTTCATACACATCACCTACTTGTATCCATACGCCCTTGCACTAGTCACTCCACCACGCATTATATCGTGGGAATATCTGCACCAGTTGGGGATTTTGATGGCTCTCCTGACGGCAGGCGACTTAGGGGCGACGGCCGATGGGAGTAGGGAGGGGGAAGGTTGGCATACTTGGAGGCCTAAGGGTTGGAGGAGGAAGGAGCAGGGGGAATCTGTTGTTTACGGCAAAAGGGGGATGGAGACGAGGTGGTCGGATAGAAGGGGAACAAAGTTGCTCGGCAAGACTGTGTGTTTCCGCTGCCGACGGCGGGGACATATGGTGGCCACCTGCTGATCTTCTGTGGTGTGTCTGGGATGTGGGGGATTTGGCCACAAAAGGGATTCGTGTAGGAATGTGGGGGGACAGATGCGTAACCGCCTTTTCCCGCACTCGGGAAATTTGAATTCTAGGGTTGTGCAGATTCCGCCTCCACCCCTATCTATGCGTAAGCCGGGAGGGCTTGTGGCTGATGTGGAGGTGCCTATGTCGGAGAACATCAAAGCTACAGAGATGGCCTTGCGTGGAGCTCTGGTTGGGGAGGATATGTCTGGAAGACCGACGGCAGAGAATGTTCTCACCCTAGTAACCTCCCTATCCCTCTCGACCAACTCCTGGCAGATTTCTTTTCTGTCAAGTACACGTTTTGTTCTTTTTGGGCTGGGGATGGGGGATGTCGAGAAGCTACGGTTTCAAACGTCCTGTAACTATGACTGCACGGTGATCTGGAGACTGGTCTCTCCTTTTAATGGAGCCTTGCAGAAGAGATCGCCCCAGAGAGTGGGAATTAGGTCGGGAAGTCTTGAGATCGAGGGACTGCCTCTGCATTTGAGGTCAAGGGAGGTTGTGTCGTCGATGATCTCAGGCTTTGCATCATTGGCAGAGGATGCAGTCGTCAAACTATTGGAGGGGAATGGACGTCTGCTGAGTGTGAAGGTCGATGTTTTCATCGGTGGATCTATACCTGATAGTCTGATTTTGAGGTGCAGTGGAAGCTCCTGGATGCTGAGGCTGAAGTTCTTGGTGGGTGATACTATAGTAAAGCAACTTAAGCCGTCTGGACCTACAGCTGATGAGGAGGCGACTATTCAGGAGCTTTGCACGGTTCATGGCGATGAACCTCTAATTGCCGAGACTTGTAAGGATTTATGTGATGGGGAGACGGGGGGGCTTCAGTATGAAGAAAAGGAAGAACTGGGCGGAGGGGAAATGGCAGGACAGTCGTCCACGATGGCAGGGGATGTGCTGTCAGGTGGTATGGAGAATGAGGAGCAGGGGAATCTGGACACACAGCCTGAGTTTCTAAATGATCAACAAGACCTGCAGGAGAAGGAAGGCCCTAAATGTGAAGGGGGATCTCGCGCAAAGAATGGTAAGGGGAGATCACCGTATAACCTCCGACAGAGAAAATCAAAGGCTATTATTCTGATGGATGAAGATGAGGTTGCGAAGGTTATGCAAGTGTGCAAATGCCAATCCCTCAGGAGAGAGGGATCCAGTGAAGATTGATGAGAATCCTCACTTGGAACGTGCATGGGTTGCCTGACAAAAGTCGGAGGGCATCTTTGTTGAGATATTTGAGAGAATGGGGAATTGAATGTGCGCTCATTCAGGAGACACACATTGAAGGTAATTCTGATAGGTTGTGGTCCGACTTAATAAATTCAGGGGTGAACGATTGTGTGCAGATTGATGCACATGGGAGGTCGGGGGGCATTGCTAGCTGGTGGAGGAAGAGGTGGGCTCAATGCTTGGAAGTTCACAAAGCCAGACATATGCTGACATGCAAATTTCAGATTCATCAAGGGCAGGAGTGTATTTGGATTACTAGGGTATATGGTCCATGTATTACATTTACCAGGCAAGAGCTGTGGGAGGAGTGGTCTGCAGTGGCTGAGTTGGTGCAGGGGGGAATGTGGCTGACGGGTAGTGATTTTAATTGTGTATTAACAGGGGCTAATAGGCCTAATAGCAGCATGGCCAGTTCGGCTATTGGATTTCAAATGATGGTTGAATCTCTGCAGCTGAGTGAATATCCTTCCTCTGGTGTGGAATTTACTTGGAGTAATGGAAATGGGCTGGCATCCAGGCTTGATAGGTTCTTTGGGAATGTGGACATCCTTGTCAGATATCAATTGTCGACTGTGAGTGGATTGGGCCGACCCTTTTCAGATCATACCCCTTTGGTGTGGGACAGTGGGGAAGAAACCTAGGTTGGGACCTAATTCATACTGAAACAATCATGGTTGAATGAACCAGGCTTCTACCAGATGATCAACTCTTGGTGGAGAGCTAAAAAGGTGCAGGGCTCTACTACTGTCAGGCTATCAACCAAGTTGGCTGGTTTGCATATGATCTTAAAAGAGTATGGATCTACTGTTAGCTTGCTGATGGGGCAGAGGAGGAGGGAAGCTCTGAGTAAAATTCAGGAGCTGGACTCCAAGGAAGCAGCTGCCCTTTTTTCTGAAGATGAATTGGCTGAAAGAAAAATGTGGCAGGGTGTGGTTCTTGATGAAGATCTGAAACAAGAAATCGATTGGAGGGAGAAATCCAGGTAGCTATAGCTTAAGGAGGGGGATGCTAATACGAAGTTTTTTCACCTTGCAGCTAGCTCTCGGAGACGTGCTAATTTCATTTCCTCTATTTTGTGTGGTGGACATAGGGTCACTTCTAATCAGGAGATTAAATCTGAAGCCATCAAATATTTTAGAGAGGCATCTCGGGAAACTAAGAGGGGGAAATAGAGAATGGCAGGAAACGAGGGTCCTAGGGTGACAAGTGAACAGGATGAGCAATTGACTGCAATTATTACTGAATAGGAGACCCTGTAGGCGATCAAAGAATTAAATGTGGAAGGCTCCCTGGGCCCTGATAGAATACAAGTTTTCATTTACAAGGAGATGTGGAGTGTGGTGGGTAAGGAGGTGATGGATGCTATCAGAGAATTTGAGGTGGGAAATGCAGGTTTTGAGAGGATTAACAAGTCCTATCTTTTTCTTTTGCCTAAATCAATGGGGGCAGAACATTTTTCTAATTTCAGGCCGATTTCCCTCTCAAACTCCATCTATCTTATCATCAGCAAGATTTTGGCTAATAGGCTGAGAGTTGTTCTACAGGACTTGATTCATCTTATACAGGCTGCTTTCTTGCCCAACAGATCACTTCAAGAATCCTTTATATTGGCTCAGGAAATGGTTAATGGATGGCATCGAAGGAAGTGCAAGGCCTTCATGTGGAAAGTTGATTTCCAGAAAGCCTATGATTCAATCTCTTGGCCGTACCTATGAGAGGCGTTTAGAAGAAGAGGCTTCCCCCCCTCTGGATCCAATGGATGAAACGCTGTATCACTACTGCTTCTTTTTCTCCTTTGGTCAATGGAAAGACATGTGGAGCCTGGATCCAACCTCAGCATGGGGTTAGACATGGGTGTCCTCTATCCCCATTGATTTTCAACCTTACGATGGATGGACTTGCAAGGTATGCTTGCAAATTGGTTGAGGTGGGCATTATTAAAGGGTATTCACTGTCTAACAGGAGAAACCTGGCCCCCATTTTACAGCATGCAGATGACACGGTGTTCTTTGTGGAAGGGTCCAAGTCTGAGGCACATGCTCTAGGGTTACTGGTAAAGATATTTGGTGATATTTCAGGCTTATTTTGAACAAGGATAAGTCTGTTTTGATTTGCTTTGGCATGAGTGAACAGGAGCAGATGGAGTTGGAGGGTATATTGGAGTCACCCCATGCTAAATTGCCATTGAGATACCTTGGATTACCTCTGAGGGCCACAAAACTAAAAAAATTAGACTGGAATGTCCTTTTTGAGAAGGTGTCTGGAAAGCTAAAAGGTTGGAGTAGTAAATTCCTATCTAAAGGTGGAAGACTAATCCTACTCAATTCGGTCATTACAGCCATACCGGTTTTCTATTTTAGCATATTAAGGGACCCTAAATGTATTTGGAAAAGATTGGATTTTATGAGGAAGAGATTCTTCTTGATGGGAGCAGGTCATGGGGGTAGGTTCATGTAGCCCATCAGATGGAATAGTATCTGCAGACCAAAGGAGTTAGGGGGGCTGGGAATTAAAGAACTAAAAGAGTTCAATGAAGCCTTGTTGATGAAATGGGCCATCAAGATTTTGGACTGCAAGGAGGGGCTGATGGATGATCTGATCAGGGATAGCTATGGGGGATCTAACAACAGTTTACAAAGGCTTCAGCCAAAGAAACATTCCCCCTTTTGGCGATCAATGATATTTGCAGTCTCCAGCTACTAGCACCTACTGCAACCTAAACTCGGAGATGGCAGCGATGGTCTGACTTGGGCCTGCTGAAGGAGGTCTACCCGAGGGTGTATGACGTTGTTGCAGATAAGGAAGACACAATTAGCAGTTTGTGGTCTCAAGCAGAGGGATGCTGGCGGCTGGAAGGGCTGCAACAGTGCAGGTCAGGGACTCAACTTTGGGAGGAGAGGCAGAAACTGATGGCTAATCTACAACAGATGCAACTTGTGAGAGATGTGATGGATACTTACTGCTGGCAGGGCAGTTTTTCAGTGAAGCAGGCGTATGAGAAAGTTATTAGATCCAATAGTAAGGTGGAATGGGACCATGTTGACAGAAAGATCTGGCTTTTGAGAGTTCCTCTAAAGGTTCAGATATTCCTGTGGCTTTGCAGACGAGAAGGGTTGATCACTAGCGATCTGAGGCACAGAAGGTTGGGGACTGTTCTGAATGCCTGCCCTCTTTGTGGGCTACATTCTGACAGTGCAACACACATCTTCTCTTCTTGTCTGGTCACGGACAAGATTTGGAGGTTGGTTTGCTTAGAACCCCTCCCCTCCTGGGATTCTATGTGGCAGAGGTTCATCATTCCTGGTCGACCTTTAGGGAATATGGCAGCCGTTCTGTGGTGTGTGTGGAGGGCGCATAATGATAGGCTTTTTCAGGAGAGACTGGTGAGATGTGAGAATATTGTAAAGGAGTGTTGGTCTCTCATACATAGTTAGGCTTTTTTTTTGTAATACTTTTTTGGTATGAAATATACTACCCTTCGGATTGCTATCGACTCATGATAGCAATCCTCACTATTTCAAAAAAAATATCTGCACCAGTTACTGATATTCCTCGATACCCTCATAAAGCAAGCGCCTCCGCACACACTCCCACACATCCGTCCCACACTCTACACAGCACTTCATCTTGTTGGTTGCGTCTTACTAGACGTGGACCAACTCGATACTGTGCTACACGCCATCTCCACTTCCACCCCCACCCATATATATATAGTATATACATATCTATATATATAGAGACTATATTAATTTTTCTACAAGCAACCTACTTTATTTTTATTTCTCTTTTGTTTCCTGCTGTTAAAAAAGATTAAAAAAAGAGTAAAAGAGAAAAGATAATCCTTGTCTTGCAGGTACTCGATCTTGCGAATAGTCAGTTTTTTGGGAAACCCTAAGTTGGCTCAAAGCCAAGAACAAATTGGCTCAAAGCCAAGGACCTAATTTTGATGATGTGCCTCAAGGACAATTTTATCAACAAAAAAAATCTTAAACAGAAAAAAAACAAAAACATAATAAATGCAGGGAAGAGATACGTTCTAGGAAAGGCATAGAAACTTCTTCACCTTTAATCCCCACCTCCTTGAGATCAACCTTGGGCCTAAAAGTGACCAAGATAAAATTAAGTAGGCCAGGTTAAAATATTTTTGTGAAAGATGGCTAGACTCGATTTAGGTTAACCACTATACTAACTTCAACGATAATTTCACCGTATTAACACAACTTATTTGAGTCTTACCAACCAACGAATCCTATACTGGTGACTTAGGTACAAGAATACGTCCTAAAGTTAGGAGAGACTATGGTCTATCTTGTCAAAGCTCAAAGTGTATTAAGCCAAAGCTTGAATGAGTCAAGCTACAGTGGCCCGGAAAGTTAAACAAGCAAAGGTTGAATGTCCATAAACAATTATCCTATTTTTGTTTTCAACTAGAAGATCGTAGTTAAACACTTATTTTTCTTCTTTTAAAGCTTTTTTTTTCTCTTAGAAATTTCTTTGGAGTTCTCCCTTAACAATAGAGTGTATGTCCCTTATTATATTTTTGGAGTTTTTGTGTTTTATCATTTTTTTTGTATTTTTGGCTTTGTAATATATATATATTTATTTATATTTTATTTTATTTTACTTTTTAAAATTTTTTAAATTTTTTGGTATTTTTATAATACTATACTATAGGTGTGTCTACAATTGCATTTCAGTAAATGTTTCACCATTTACACCCCCCATGCTTAAATGTTGCAATGTCCTCATTGAATGAATAGGGTGGATGCAAATGCATGCTCTGCTTTTCACTATCCTAGACTGGGTAATGGAAGGAAGTCGGAATGAGGAGATAAAATCTCTATGCAGACGATTTTAAGTCTGATACAAGATCAGAGTGGAAAGTCGGGCTAGGAAGTGAAATGCATGACATATGTGTCAATGAATGTATGCTAAAAATGCAAAGGTAGACACCTAATGCAAATAAAGGTAGAAAAAAGAGAGGTGAAAACAACTATATACAAGGATAGGTTTTGCTAAGTTTAACGCCTTCAGCTAGGCGTAAACCCAGTTGGTAATTCAAAATGTAGGAGCGAAATGGTGGAATTGACAACTTTGAGATCATGTGGCTCAATGAAAGGTTTTAGTCTTTGTCCATTGACAGTAAAAGGTTCAGATTTGTCAATCTCAGTAATCTCAATAGCTCCATTGTCAAGGATTCTCACGATTTTGAAAGGTCCAGTCCATTTGGATCTTAGTTTCCCTGGGAAGAGTTTTAGTCTAGAGTCGAAGAGGACTTTTTGACCAGGGTGAAATGATTTCCTATGAATGTGACAGTCATGGAAGGCCTTAAGTTTATCCTTATAAATCCTCGAACTTTCATAAGATTCATTCCTTAACTCATCTAGCTTGAAAATTTGTAATCTTTTGTGATCACCGGCCTTCTCTAGGTCCAAGTTACACTTTTTGATGGCCCAATAGGCTTTGTGCTCAAGTTCTACTGGAAGATGGTAGTGTTTCCATACGCAAGTCTAAAAGGAGACATGCCTAATGGGGTTTTGTGAGCTATCCTATATGCCCACAACGCATCAGAAAGCTGGGAAGACCCATCCTTTCTATCAGGTTGGATGGTAGTCTGTAAAATCTTCTTGATCTCGCGGTTGGACAATTCAACAAGTCCATTGGTTTGAGGGTGATATGGTGTAACAATCCTATGTGACACCCCATACTTTTGAATTAGGGACTGAAAATGTGTGTTTCTAAAGTGAGACCCTCCATCACTAATGATGGCTTTTGGCACCCCAAATCTAGAGAAGATGAAATCTTGAACAAATTGTGTCACAACTCTATGATCGTTAGTCCTCGAGGGGATGGCTTCTATCCATTTGGAAGCATACTCAACTGCTAACAAGATGTACTCGAAGCCATAAGATTTCGAAAAAGGTCCCATGAAGTCAATGCCCCAAATGTCAAAGATTTCGCACACTTCGATCGGATTCAAGGGCATCATGTCTCGGCGGCCAATATTGCCGAGAGACTGATAGCGTGAACATGCCCTGCATATTTGTGTGCATCTTTGAAGATCGTGGGCCAATAAAAACTGCTTGGCAAAATCTTTGCAGCAGTCTTTTTGCCAGAGAAATGACCACCACATGCCTGGTCATGGCAGAACGACAGAATGCATTCTATCTCCTTATCAGGGACACAATTCATAAGAATCTGGTCTTTGCAGTGCTTGAAAAGACATAGTTCTTCCCAGTAATAGTGCTTGGCCTCGGATCTAAGTTTGTCTTTTTGATGTTGAACCCAATTAGTGGGAAGGATTCCAGAAGCCAGGTAGTTGACAATGTTAGCATACCAGGGAAGATCAGAATGAATGACCAGCAATTGCTCGTCAGGGAAGTGGTCAGAAATAGGCAAAGGAGAAATTGCTTCAGAAGGAAGGCGGAAAAAGTGGTCAGCTACCACATTCTGCTTTCTAGCCTTGTCACGAATCTCTAAATCAAATTCCTGCAGAAGCAGGATCCATCTAATCAGACGAGATTTTGCATCCTTCTTGTCAAGAAGATGTCGAACTATAGTGTGGTCAGTGTAGACTATAATGTAGGAACCTAAAAGATAAGGTCTGAATTTTTCCAGTGCAAATACTGTAGCTAGCAATTCCTTTTCTATGACGGTGTAATTCCTCTGAGCTTCATCTAAGATCTTGCTAGCGTAATAGATGACTGTGGGTTTCCCATTCAGTTTTTGACCAAGGACAACCCCTATTGCATAATCAGAGGCATCACACATGATCTCAAAAGGGTGAGACCAATCTGGAGGTTGCAGTATTGGTGCCTTAGTAACCAGATCACGAAGTGTTGTATAGGCACGAACACAATCATTAGAGATCTGGAAGTCTACATCTTTAGAGAGGAGATTAGTGAGAGGTCAGGCTATTTTCGAGAAATCTGCTATAAATCGGCGATAAAAACCAACATGCCTGAGAAAAGATCTAATTGGTTTAACCGACGAAAGTAGTGGTAGTTTAGAAATCAATTTTACCTTTGCATGATCAACCTCTATTCCTCTCTTAGAGATAAGGTGACATAATACTAATCCTTCTGGTACCATGAAATGTGATTTCTCCCAGGAAAGTACTAGATTCACATTTATGCATCTTTGCAGGACCTTAGATATGTGGTCTAAGCATGCATCAAATGTGCTCCCGAAGACTGAGAAGTCATCCATGAAGATTTCTAAGTAATCACCTACCAAATTGGCAAGGATTGCAAACATACACCGCTGATATGTAGTAGGTGCGTTGCACAATCCAAAAGGCATCCTATGAAATGCAAAGGTTCCGTAAGGGCAGGTGAACGTCGTTTTTTCCTGATCATCGGGGTGAATCGCCACCTGATTATATCCTGAATAGCCATCCAAAAAGCAGAAAAATCTATTTCTTGCCAGTCTTTCCAGTATCTGATCAATGAAGGGCAATGGGAAATGATCTTTCTTCGTGGCCTAGTTGAGTTTCCGGTAATCAATACATACTCCCACAAACTAGCAATCCGTGTATGGATGACTTCTGTGTCATTAGTTGTTATGACGGTAAGTCTGGCCTTCTTAGGCACAACCTGAACAGGACTTACCCACTGGCTGTCAGAAATTGGGAAGATAATTCCGTTGTCTAACCACTTAATCATCTCATTTTTCACCACCTCTTGAAGTGTAGGGTTCAATCTATGCTGGGGCTGTCTAGTAGGTCTAGATCCTTCTTCAGTCAAAATCCTATGTGTGTAGTAAGAAGGACTAATGCCGGTCAGGTCAGAGAGGCTCCATCCTATAGCCTGTTTATGTGCTCTCAGGATAGATAAGAGTTGTGATTCTTGATCAAATGATAATAAAGAGTTGATGATCACAGGATAGGTCTAATTAGGTCCTAAGAAAACATACTTAAGAGAATCAGGGAGAGGTTTGAGCTCAACAGGTACAGGATCAGACAAAGGAGCAGGTGTGGAAATTTCAGGAGATCTTAGAGACACTAATGGAATAGGAGCTAAGTCCTCAGTCTCTAAAGCTGGTGTCTCAGTGAAAGTCAAGTCAGAGTCCAAATAGTGTTAAGGTTCTAAATTTAGTGAGTCAATTATGGTACCCTCAACCAACCGATCCAAAGAATCCAAGGAATAGATTTCCTCAATTAAACTACTTGTCGGTCCTCTTTGGACCTGAAAAATATCAATTTTTATTTTCTGATCTCCGAACTTCAATTCTATTAGGCCCTCCTCACAATTAATGTTTGCCTTGGTCGTAGCCAAGAAAGGTCTTCCTAAAATGATAGGTGTGTTCTGGATATCCTCAGGTACTTCCATGTCAAGTACTATAAAGTCTACAGGAAAATAAAAATCCTTGACCTGCATTATAACATCTTCCAACACTCCCTGAGGTGTCTTCACTAACCTGTCAGCTAATTGCAGGGACACCTCGGTTGGCTTCAGATTGCCAACCTCGAAATGTGTCAGTAGAGAGGTTGGAATAAGATTGATGGAAGCACCTAGGTCAAGTAATGCTTTGTTAAATGTGGTGTTACCTATCATGCAGGATAGGAGAGGGGTGCCTGGGTCTTTCATCTTAGTAGGGAGGGTACTGGATATAAGGGAACTAGCTTGTTCCGAAAGGATGATTGAACTACTCCCTTTTTGAATCCTTACTTTACGCTTAGGTGTACATAGGTCTTTTAAAAACTTAGCATAAAGATGTATGTGGCGAATTGCATCCAACAAGGGGATGTTTATGTGGACTTGCTCAAAGAGCTTAAGCAAATCCTCCTCAGGTGCCACACAGGTCTTTTTCTTTCCTTTCCCCTTCTTTTTTAAAGCCTCTTGAAGTGGTACAAAAGTGGTGACAAGAGGATCATTCCTAGGTAAAGGAGAAGTAGGAAATAGTGAATCAGATGGAGGAGTGGAGATAGAAGGCTTGGAAAAAGATGTAGAAGCAGGAATAGGTGGATCTATGGTGCTTTTACCACTCTTAGTGACTATGGCATTTAGTTCTGGCCTAGATGTACATGGTAATTCAGAACTTGGTAGTAGAGGTGGTTGGGTTTGTGGATAGGAAGAATTTGAATCAATGTAAAATTCAGTGTCATGCAAGGGTTGTGAAATGACATGTCCTTGACCTTGCACTGCTGGTCTAGGTTGAACATACCTCTGGGTAGGTATGTTCCTAGGGTTGGGTTGTGCTTGAGATGCAAGTGAATGTGGTTGACAGGATTCCGTCAAGTGTGATAGTTGGGCTCTCATCTCAGCTAATGTCTCATCTTGTCTCTGCTGCAAAGCAATATTCTGTTGTTGCATATCACCTAGAGCTTTCATGATAGACCCCAACTGGTCATCTCGTGTAGGCCCATGTTGAGAGTATTGGGCGGGCCTGGGTTGGGGTTGCTGGTAGGTACGTGGTGGATATCCGTGTAATTGTGGAGGTGATGCTTGGATCGGGCTGTGCTGTGGTTGTGCAGAAGGTTGTTGAAAAGGAGGTCTCCGTGAATTTCTCGACCACGGGAAATTTGGATGATTACGCCATCCAAGGTTGTAGGTCTGTGCAAAAGGATCATTGTGAATGGCGTGGAGCTCCTCCAAAGCTCCAGAAGGTGCAGGGAAGTCAGTGTAGGGAGGAACAAAGGTTCCTCCAATCGGTGAAGGATATGGAAATGGGAAATCCGGTAGTGCAGATTATGTCACAGAAAGGTTATTCACAATTTCCCTCCCTGTGGGAAACTGGGAAGAAGTGTTTTGTGCAGGTGACTGAGAAGAAGGAGATGATGAATGTTTTGAGAGAAATTTCCATACTTCATCTACTTTCTTCTCGATTAAGCCCACCTTATCCAGATAACTAGCCACTATCTCTAAGTCTCTGCTGCTGGATTGGGCTTCATGTACCCCCGTATGTGAGTGGGAATGTGAAGACTTTCTATTAAACACGCTCATCAAAGCATTATTAATAGAATTCTCGACCATACCTTCGAAGAGCTCAAAGGCTGAGTCCTCATCCTGACACAGGAAATTGCCTCCACAGGAGGCATCTACGAAATTTCGTGTGTCATCATGGAGCCCATGGTAGAAGATCTGGACCTGTTGCTAGTGTGGGACACCATGGTGGGGACACTTTCTCAGTAGCTCGTGGAATCTCTCCCAAGCCTTGTGCAGTTGTTCTCCTGAATTTTTAGTGAATGTGGTGATAGCATGCCTTAAGGCGTTAGTGCGGCTGACGAGAAAGTACTTCTCTAGGAACTCATGTTCTAAAGAAGCCCAAGAGTCCATGGGTGTAGTCCGTGCAAGTGTTCCAAACCAAAAGGCGGCCTTATCCTTTAATGAAAAGGAGAACATTGTCATCAAAAGCATGTGCTGATCATGACCTTGCTGACCCAAGGTTTGAGCAAGATTTTTCAGCTCCTCTAAATGCTGAAAAGGGTCCTCAGAAGCAAGTCCATGGAAGTGAGGAATGAGTGCTATGATGTTCGGCTTCAATTCAGCAGCATGACCCCCATCGGGATATCGTACCACAGGCATAGGTTGGGCAACTGCAGGATTATAGTAATCTCGTAGTTGAGGTCTACGAGGTTGGGGTGGTGCCTGAGGGTTTCTAGGTCGAGGTGGTTGTGGTTGGGAGTTAGCTAAGAGATTAACAGCTTGAGCAAGCTGTTGCACCTGTTGGGTTAAGGTATTCATTTGTAGTTGTGTTTCAAAAAGGTGATGAAGATGAGGCATAGGTCCTCTCTCTGGGGGTGGATTAAGGAAATTAAGATATGATGGAGGTTGGAACCTATGGATTGGTGGTGGTGGTGGTGGAGGATGTGCAACAAGATGTGGAGGAAGTTCTTCAAAATCCTCGAATTGTGCTAAATCATGATCATCCTCTTGATGTGTGGAATAGTGAATAGGAGTTTGAGACTCAGGAGGTAAAGGATTGGAAGTGGAAGGCAAATATGTGGACGTAGTTGCTTGGGCATCAGTACCCAAGGGGAGTACTAGCTCTGGGTTCTGGGATCTCCTACCTTCCATTGAGTTGGTTTTTGAAAATGAATTTAATGCAATCACACATAACTCAATGGAAAGGACTAATCTAGCTTAATTCACAGAAATCGGAAAATCCCAATCAAATCTTAATCAATCAAGAGACCAACTCAAGCAAGTGAGAAGAATCGAATTTTTACCTAGAGGCTGCTATGCAAAATAATATAGTACGTAAACAACTATTTCAAACAATTGTACATGACCTAAAATAGACCTAGCGATGTGCAGACCTCTAAAATCCAATGGGAGTCTGGATAAGACTGGCGTGCGAATCCAGATCTTGTGGTTGCAGAAGGAGATGAGGTAGAAACCCGTGTATTGTGATCTTAAGTGATCGTGCTGTGTGCATGATAGAAATCAACACAATGCGGTAAAAATCTCAGTCAAGGTTTCACTCAGATTTAAACGCCTCCTTTTGATTTAATTCAAGTGATTATAAGATGACTTCTTTGATGCTCGTCTCGCTTTTTAATCAATTCAATACACAAGATGGTATTCTTAGATTTTAAGTCAAATGCAATTATGGCAAGAGTTTGAGAAAGGTAGAGAATGCGTACCTGACTTCAGCAATCTACAATATGCAAATTTGACTTGGAATAAAAATCTAGCAGGTAGAATATGCAACCAAAGATGGATGCCTACGGGTATGCTGCTGCTAGATAAAGATGAAATCTTTTTGAATTTTTGATTTTTTAAATTTTTTGGATTTTGAATAATGCAACAATCAAAAACAAAGAAAGAAATCAATACGGAAAACCGCAAATGAAAAATCGTGTCGATGAGAGATGAGTTTGAGAAATAGAAAAAATAGAGTCCAGAGAGTCCACAGCTATTACAATAGAACAGGTTCTCACAACTTATGACTAACAGATAGTCATAAGTAGTATACCTAAGTCTAACTAAACTATGCTATGCTACAACTATACTCTACTCCTACAGCTGCTCTGAGGGAATGCTCCACCTGGACGTCGGGTCAGAAGCGCAGCAGTTCCACCAGGAAGACGACCTCCACCTGGAAGGTGATGCTGCTCCTCCTACTCCTCAAGTGCTGTGGAAAAACAACAAATGATTAGTAAAAGAATAAAAGAATGTGTATACAATAAAGAATTAATCAATGGAAGAAAATAATTATGTACAAACAATGAATTTGAATGACAATGAAAACAAGAATTATATACAATGAAGAATTAAAGAGTAATTTTGGTGTATAGAGAGTTGCCTCCCCGACAACGACACCAAAAATAATAACATTTTAGATGTTGGTGTGATGATTATCGCATGCTGGGATTGCGGTTTGTATAAAAAAGAAATGTCGTTGTTGTACTATGCGTCACAAATACAAACTATTGTCGCGTCAACTTTATTTTATTACATAATTTTTATTGGTTTATTCCAGGTAGTTCACTGGGAGGCAGTTATTGATATACATCACTCTCTAAGTCGAAGATTATTCTTTAATTCCAAAAAGAGAAGTTTTATGCCCAATAAAGAATGAATGAATGAATGCATGGTTTAATTATGTAAAAAAAGAATCAATTAAAATGCTTGCAAATACTTATTACAAACAAGCATCAAACACTTCATAGACATACTCTATATTATCTACTTATAAGTTATATTACTAATACCTACATATATATACAATACTAACTAATAATACATATCATATTTACTTAACTTAATATACTAACGTTTACAGTAACATATATAGTAGCTACAACGACAGATATAAACAACGCTGGACCCCAGAAAAACTATATACAAACTCTAAAGTAGAAACTAGGGTCTATAGCAACATTTATTTCACCTTTAGTGATGTTTTATTCTGTCAGTAAAAGTATGAAGTTACATATATATATATATATATATATATATATATATAAAGCTATACGGCTTATACATATACTTATTATTTACCTTATACTTATTTATTTACATATACCATCCATACGGATATACGTTATATATTATATATACACATATCTCCTTTAACTTCTCAAATCTCCTTTGTGTTCTTCTCTTCTTAACTTTCTCTACGGCTAACACTTAGTTATTCTTTAGCTTACTCTCCTCTTCTCTTTGTTTAAAGAGTCATTAGGATCCTTAACAAAAATTGGTTTAATTTGTGGGCATGCCTTTCGAGGGATACACAGCACCCGAGGATCGGGTGGGACCAGACCTCTACTAAGTGTGCCATAATTTCTTAATTAGGCAGCTAAAGTATGTTTTTAGCACAGATTTGGGCTTAACTTAAGCCCTTGCACAGCACACACCGATCCCCGGCCCACACACAAAGCTCAGATAACTCAATATGCTCAGTAAGATGTTCGGTTGTTCGGGCGCCCGACGCCTGTGATGACTGAACGTCTTAAACAACAAAACAATTTAAAGCGTTGAGAGCGCTTCTCAGTAGACGATGTGGTGCTATTCTAGTGCCTACGCAGCACTGGAAATCCAGTGACTGTGCATAAATTTACGATTTTGGCCCTCAATTCAAGGGCCATAATTTATTATAAAATAAAAATAAATTATCGGATAAGAAAGTATTTACATAGTACTACTCAATTGTACAATTAATTTAGATTTTAATTATATTTACTGTATAAATTAATTCAATAAAGTATATAATTTATACAAACAGAATTGTAGGTTTTATTCCTTAATTACATATAAATTAGTTAATATATGGTATAATTGACCTTATACAGAGTTAGTAAATATGTTAAAGTATTTAATATATATTTTTATTATATTTTACAAGCTTTATTCCTATTTTATTTACATTTAAATAATTCAATTTCAGACTGTTTTATGTATAAATTCAGTTTACATAGTATTATACATTATAAATGACTTAAATTAGCTTAACTTACTTAAAATACATTAGTGTAAATATACAGCATTGATTAACTTGGTTTTAGCTTAATCTACTAATTTATTTTAATTTAATCTAATAACTTAACTATTAACTTAATAAATTAATTATTTCTTCTAGATATATAATTAAATTAAGGTACAGGGTTTAATATGTTTATTATATACATATAAATAAGCATATACAATACTATAACTTAATATGGCTGTTTATAGTGTTTACTACTTTATATAGCTTATTTGTACATATACATTAGTTTAAGTAATAATTAGTTATCTAATTAAGATATATATAGTATAATCTAACTTAAATATTTAATTTACATGCTACAATATATACATAAGTTATTTATCCTATAAATATGTATAATTTACATTATAGATAAGTAGGCTTACTATATAGCTTAAATATACACTTATTTACATGTTATACAAGGGATTTTTAGTATTTTTAGAGTTTTTTTACTCTTTATGGTTTATATATATGTGTTTGAGGTAGGAGATGAGAAGGAAAGAAATAGATGAGGAGAAAGAAATGTTTTTGCCCTTTTCATGTTTAGTTTATTTTATTAAGTTTCATGGTATACAGAATCGTTGACTGGTAAATTCTACTAAGTTGGGGGTTCGGGTTACCATGAAACTTGGTGTACATTTAAAGAAATACTTAATCTAATATCAGAAAGGTTTATTTTATTTTTTTAAATTTTTTTTCTAATTTTTATTGAATTCTAAATCTCACTCATCCTAAGCCTTTCAAAAGGTTTCTAATGAGTCCTAAAGGCTTAGGATGAAACTTAAAGGGATCTAAAAGGCAGTCAATTGCCTTAATAGTCTCAACACAATATCTGTACATGATACAAATAATTTAGCATGCAAATCAACATGGATTTCAGTTAATTGTGTTTATGGACAGTTAGGTTTATAATCAAGCTGACAAAAGATTTAAAAGTAAAAGTACAAGCATTCAAAGGATGTCAAAAATTCATTTAGTTTACATGAAAGCTTGTACAGAAGTTGAACACAACATTATACATCAGGCAGTTATTTGAAACCTATGCTGTTGTCCATAGGGTTTATTCAAACAGAGGACTTCTACTGAAACAGCAGAAGCAATCTAACAACAAATGTAGCAATAGATATCAGTAGAAGCTGCTGAACTTGACCCAATCATCAAACCAAATCCTTCTTCAGACGTCTTAACTGGTGTTGCAGTTAATTTATCTAAAGAGGAACTGGTTTGAAGCAGGAAAAGGGGCTAATTCCAACTTGTATCTCCTGATTTAACCCTTTATATCCTAGATCAGATTATGGACAGCCAGATCAGGGATTTAAAAGAGCTAATCTAGGGAGCACTTGGCTGGAATTGAGGAGGGGAATGTAGCTGCTTCTGCAGTAGTTTGCTATAAGTCTGGGAACAAAAACAGAAATCACTCTAAAGACAAAATCTGGCAAGGGTTTAAATTCTCATAAAAATCACTCAAGAATACAACTCAAAATCAAGATCCCTTGTCAATAAAATCTCATCAATCAATGCTGAAAAAGATCTGATCTAGCTCTTTCTAATGCTATAGATAGCATGTAGAAGGAGGTAAATCAGTCTATTTAAAATATAAACTTAAATCCCAGATATTTGAAACCTTAAAGAGTATTGAGAACTCCTTAGGTTGAAAATCAGAATTCTATTTTGCAAACAACTCATGCATATAGGATAGAACCTCAAATCACCAAAGTGATTTTCCTTAGCTCTATCATACATTTCAAGCATTAAAATCCTCATGAAAATCCAGATCAGATTATGGCACATTTGAGGTGAATTCTAAATTCAGAATCACCTCAGATTCCTAGCCAAACAATGAATCCAATCAAAGATATCTCAGTTTGCTAGATCACAACATTCAAAACCCAAAATGAATAAAATCCTTGAAATCTGAATCCGTAAAACATCTGTCAAACTGATTCAATTTTTAAATTTAGATTAGGAGCTTTTTTGACAAAATGGAATGAATGGAAAGCCCCTAAAATGGATTTTGATGCTAATTTCAGATCTAAGGTTAAAAACCATTTAGATCTGAAACTTGATCAAATGAGTGGGTGCATTGCAAGAAAAATTAAGGAAATCAGAAGCGATATGACAATGTGTAGAGGGAAAAAATCATGAACAGTGACTGGGGGAAATCGTCCCCTCTGATCTGGGATGATCAGAGGAGGTGAGAGGGGGGGGAATCTAATCTAAATCTACTCCTAGTGCTATACTAACATGCACAGTAGATCAACACTAATTCTACATCTAATTCTATTGCTAAGCTATCTAACACTATAGCTAAACTACAAAACAGTAAAACTATTCTAAAAGGAAGAATGGGACCTATTGCTCCTTAGCCGGTGGCTAAGGAGGAACAAGGGAGGGGGAGCTCTAGCGACTGAAAAGATTGCTAGTGAAGCTTCTAGGTCATCCTCAGGCATACGCCTTCCCTAGCGATGAGGAGGAAAGGGAGGTGAAGAACTACACCTCTGTCATAGGTGTAGCGTGTGAAGAGATTAGGGGAACTGGAGGGGAAGAAGGGATCACTCTCAAGGATGTAGGAGAGGAGGTGATCCCCTACATGCGCGACCACTGAGGTGCTTAAATAGCAATCTCAGTGGCTCAGATCACCGCGTGGGTGAAGATAGACGTTGAGGGCACCGGTGGCAAGGATGAGAGGAGAGGAGCGTGCGGGCAGCTAAATTGAAATCTGATCGTAGGATAAGATCTGGGGGGGTTGGGTGAGCATACGTGCCACTTCACGCGAAGCTTCGATTCAGATCGAGCCACAGATCAAGATCGAAGGAGAATGGATGGTCGGGATGCCACGAGTTCTTCGCATGCACAGTGCACACGAAAAGACTCTAGGTAGCCAGCTTCTAAAGGGCAAATTGCAGGGAGGCCCTTCTGGGAAGGGGTAGAACATTTATAGGCAGGCCCATAAGTGGTAAAGAATGATAGTTGAACGGACCCTAAGGGCTTTCAAAGAGGTCCCTACGGGTTACAAATAGGTCCGGGAAAGTTTTCTAAAGAAGGAAATTTGATGCATAAAGGACCTAAATGTAAATTCTAAGTTTCAAGGCCTTAGTGATGTCTAAATGCCTTCAAGTTTTTATATGTGCTTAATTGAACATTTGAGAAGTTAATTATACTTTTGATTTGGACTTTTAAACTTGTTTGGGTGTTCAATTAACACTTGGATCACCATTAGATCTTTTTCTCAAGAATATCTCATTTTATGAAGTAATTATGCAATTTTAACACATAATTAAGGTTTTAGGTCTTTTTCTTTGATTCTCACACTTAACCTTGTTTATATGTTAATTTGATATTGTTTAACCCAGTTTCTAGCTTAACTAAAGCTTTTTAGCTATGATGAGTAGCCACTCATCACTTACCTCATCATCTTTCAGCAGAAGCCAGCTTACTTTAGCTTGGTTTAGCAACTAGCAAAGAACTAGCAAGCTAAGCCAACTAAAGCAGCTCCTTGCTATTCTCTTCAGTAGCCACCAGCTCCTATGTGGTTCCAGACAGCTTTCCTTTAGCTCCACTTCTCAAAACCCTAGCTCCTTTTGCTCCCTACCCAACTCATGTACTAGCTAAGCTAACTTAGCTATGAAACTCCTTGGCCATCGACCATCCACCCTACCTAACCCTAATTCCCACCTAACTAGCTCCACCAAGTATGCCCACCTAAGCTCCACATAAGCTAACCCTACTTCCACCTCACCATAGCGCCAACCTAACCTAACCACTACCTCCAAAAGACACCACAAAGTGGAGCCAAAACCACCTATAACTACCCCTAATTGGAAACACACTTTCCCCTCAAAATCCCATGCATCTCCACCACACATCTCTCCTTAAACCCATCTCCACCATCCACCTAACCCTCCTTCTAGAACTCTCTCTTGTTGGCAGCAAACCATGGCATCCCTCCATGGTTGGCGCCAACTCCATGCAACCCTTAGCCACCATAACTACCCCCATAGCTACCCCCATAGCATCCCCTTGGTTGGCGCAACTACCCTCCACCATAGGATCATCTAACTACCTCCTAAATCCAATCCTAGCCCTACACCGAATCCCCACGCCAACCACCCTTCTCCACCTCTACAAAAACCCTCCTAACCACCACCAAATGACCATCCTCCCTTATTGTTAATTCTACCCTAGCCCACCTATAACCTACGACTAAGAAGGAGGAAGGAGGAAGATTAAGGAGGCTATCCCTTGCCTCCTTGGTGCCTTCTTCCTCTCCACTCTTCTTCTTGTGACATGCCAAGAGGAGGAGGCTCTCTACATCAAGGAGGACGACCAGGCATTAGAGGATAGATTAGGGTGGTGCATGCCCACCCTTGAAGGAGAAACAAAGGTGGAATCATCCACCTTGGAGGAGCCAAGGCAATCCCCCTTAGGATTAGCTAGGAGGAGACCACACCTTGGAGGAGCTTTTCAAGGAGGAGTTCCTTTCAATTACGGGAGCAACCGTAGTTGGAGCAAGAGCTTCATCCTCTTCACCATCATCATCCAAGATTTTTGTTTTTAGCAGTTTTGTAGCTTTACTTTGTAGTAGAAGCTTTCATCTACAACTTGATTGTGAAACAGAAATCCTTTTTATATAAAGTTGCCAATTTTTTTAATTTTCCATGCATCTTTGATTCTTGTCTTTAATTAGCACTCTCACTCCCTCTTCCCAATTATCCTGTGCCTTCACGTGCCTAGGGTGAGTTTGGGAAGAGGTCATTCATGCCACTTAGTTGCTAAATTAGGTGTAGTCTCTTCCCACCATCAACTTTGCAATTGCCCTTTAATTCAAAAACCCTAAAAATCTTATATTGAAAAACCTAAAAAGAAAATTGATTTCTCGTGTTCAAGCAGGAGATCTGAATTTGCAAACATTGCCACCTTGGATGACTCTAGATACCACCACTATCTAGGTCTTACAAATTTAAAAAAAAATCGATTTTTGCACGTTACAACGACTTATAAAAATTGCATTTTACAAATTGCGTAAAAACCCGATCACTTTTTGGCACCATTGCCAGGAAGGCATAGCTTTGCATTAAGTATTTCTCTTGCTTGATAAGTGGATCTCATCCCCTTGTCTCTTATTCTCTCATGTGTGCAGGTATTGTAAGAAGGAAGTGAGATTTTGGAACTTGAAGTATCTTTTCTTCCGAAGAAAATTCAGGTTAGTAGTCAACATGTGTCACATAAATTTCTCCTAAAAAAACTACTAAAAAATATTAAACTTGGCTTTTAGGATCATAAATACTTTAATTAAGTGGGGTGGGGTCCTTTAAAACCCATTGATTGCTTGTTTGCATCATTTAACACCGCTCCACTTTAAGTGTTGGTGTTCTAATTTTCGGGTCCATACTTTTATCTGGAAATCAAAAATCAATTTCCAACACCACAACTCTTCTAAAATCTAGACATTTCACCCATTGATTTCAAATCAAGTGAAGAATATTTGTTCCAAATTTTAGAGCAATTGGCTTTGTGTACAATGTTTAAAAATTCTCTAACCACAAGGGGTCATCCTCTCTAATTTCTCTATTTTGCTACTGTCCGCGAATTTTAGGAATTTTTATACTCATCCAATTTCTGTGAAATTTAGCTTTCTATAATCCTTGTGAAATTATACACATCACATAAAATTACAAAAAGTTTTGGTGGCCGATGGTGGTACTGAAGAGTTCAAAATACCCTTAGGTATCATTTCTAGACTTTGACACCAGCACAAAGAAAAATCCTAAAAAATATCAAAAAATTTCTAAGATCACAAAAAAATATTTTTTGTAATCCTTGTTTGATTTTACATACATTAGTGGTGTTGGTTACTTTGTTTGGGCCATTACTTGAAAAGAAAGCCTAAAACAAACTCACTGGTAGTAAATTTCTATATTAGGAACAATTGAATTAGGGTTTCTTTACAAATTCTTAGTCCTACAATATAAAGGAAAATTATCTTCATCAATACAACCTGATTTCCCTTTGTTTGTGGCATTTCAAACTTGTTTGAATGTTTAAAAAGAAAATCCTAAAACACATGAAGTTAACTCAAATCCTAAAATAGAAAAATAAACAAAAAAATAGTGTGACAACTTGTTTGCCATTGGAACCACTTTCAGTCTTGTACACACTAAAAAAATTGAAATAACAGGGCATTACCCTAATTAATGCCCTCCACATTCCTGTGCACATTTAGACACCCAAGCCTAACTTAAAACAAGTAGTCATTTGACCACTTAAGGACTTCATTCAATTAGGCTTGATATCCAATATTTAAGGATCCCTAAGTGCTCCTACTTCCTTTAGATATTGTGACGTAAACACATTTACACTACTTAAAATGTCTATTTATGCATGTTCTTAAGCATAGGATTGCATTTCATGATATAAATATTGCACAACATGCATCATCTCGCATTTAGAGTAGTTTGAATAAAATGGAGGTTAATTGACTCCTCTTATGTGCTTGGACAGGGCAAACATTTTATCGGGGCCTCGGATCAAAGATCCAACCGTATGTATATGATCAGGGCGACGATTGGAGTTCAACGACTCCAAGATCGCCCTAATCAGGCATCCGTAGCATCAGATAGAGATCGGGGAACCCTAGAAGATCAAGGGCCAGGATGGTGTAAATCTGCACTTCAGATGACAAATCCGACCGCACGGATGAATTCGGATCGACGATCGCAGCCCAACGACACAAAAATCGAGTCAATCTGACATCCGTGGCACCATCTACAACTTCCAGAAGATGGACGGCCAAGATGGCACCACGTGGTGCCATCTCAGCCTCCCAAACGGCCGCTGGCATTTTGTGAAGGCCCCCGCCCGATGAATTACAACTAAGCTACCTAACTACCTACCTAAACTACCCTACTCCTACTACTTCTAATCTACTATTACTTGGATGAAGGGGTCAATAGCATTCCGTCGAAGGCTCATGGCGGATGATGAAATCAGAGCGTGTAAAGAAGAATCTCCTGCAGGCGGATGTGAGGTGAAGTGGAGGACTCCTTGGTCAACGCCTATGTCCAGAGACGTGGCTGACCTCGGCGGATCTCCTCGGCTAATCAAAATGGATGGAGGAAGTCGGAGAAAAAGATGGAAGGTCGTCGGAGTTGCAGACGAATAGCCTATTGGGTCGGCTCAGTGTTAGAAGAGGGAAGGGAGCCAACTTCAGAGAAATCGAAGAGGTGAGGGGGTATTTATAGTGGTTGGTGACGAAGAGAGTGGCGAGGTCTGGATGAAGAAGAAGCTTGGGGAGCTTAACCCTCAGCATCACCTTCGACGACGATGAGGTTAACTCCCACCAGAAATTAGGATTTTCGAGTAATCCAGACCGGTTGATGAAGATGGAGTGGTGAGCCCAAGCTCCAAGAGCTTGGAGAAAGAAGGTTGATCTCGGCAGGGCGGTGATCGTGCGGTGGTGTTACTCTCCGTCGTCAGCCATCCATTTGGCTGAAGAAGAAGAAGGAGACAAGGACTTATATGCTATGAAACTTAAGGACCTATGTGAAACTTAAGGACTCAATTGCAATGAGTTTTAGGGACCAAAATGTAAACCCAGGTTTTAAGGGTTTATTTTAACTTAGATCTTTTTCAACTTTTTATATATGTTAGTAAATAAGGTAAATATTATGTTTTCACCTTGAATTTACATTTTTGACCTTTTTAGATTAATTTATTAGATTAAGTAAAATTACTTAAGTTATTATATACTTAGGTATACATTATGTTTAAGTTACTTAACTTATTAATTAAGGAAATGATTAATAAGATTTTGAGTCCATTTATTAATTAAATTATTAATAATGCTAATTGAATGATAAAATATCATTTTTAGCTCATTTTAAGGTCCTTTACCAAATATCCCTTATTCTATAATTAACCCTTATATATTCATAACCTTAGCTAATTAACTAGGAAGACTAGTTAATTAGGGGTAATTAGAGATCATGATGAGCCTCTCATCAGCGGCTGGGGGAGCAGTTTCATGTTGCCTAGGAGCGATTCCAGGACCTATTGTGGAGGTGTCCATACAACGAGGTGACGAAATGGCAACTTGTGTAGATTTTCTACCACGGGTTGACTGAGCAACTCAGAAATCACATGGATGCTTCTTGCGGAGACAATTTCCTCAACAAAGACGCAGATAGCACGCACGATTTGTTTGAGGAGATGAGCGAGAATTCGATCAATCATGCCTCCATGGATACTTTTAACTGGTCCTAGCAGCCTAGATCGAATGTTAATGAAGTCCACGACTCTCATTCATTTGATATGGAATTATTTTGTAATAAACTTGATAAGGTGGACTTGGTTGCTAAGAGAATGGAGGAGTGGATGGCTGGAAACTCAATGAAGAACTCTCAATCCACTCAATCTCAGAATTCGGGATTCCATTCATTGCGAGCTCCTTCTAGACGGGAGTTCATGAATCAACTTAATGCGGCTCAACTTGCGAGCCAGCATTATTCGGAACCCCATGGGTTCCAAACTGGGGCCTTTGATCCCAGTTTCTCTGATCCTTCCCTTTCTTTCTCTCCATCCTCACCCTATGAGGATGTTTGTGCTGTATAGGAGAATGTTAGATCCAACCCTTACTCTAATGCTTATAATCTGGGTTGGAGAAACCACCCTAACTTCTGGAAAAACCTAGGGCAACAGACCCAATTCCAATCCAACAACTATGCTCCGCAACGACCAATGGGTTAGGGTCATGTTTATACTCAGTTGCCCCTGAATCAGGTCATTCAGCTAGCTTGGAATGGTCGTCAACCCGTAGGGCAGGCTGATTTGAATCGACAAATGGTAGAGATGCAAGGATCTATGCTCTAGCTCATGCAGCATATGAAAACACCACTGGAAAACTTGCAAACCAGCCTCATAGCTAATTCTCGTCAACCCGGATCTCTACCATCTCAACCCGTACCCAACCCATGTAATATCCTGAATTCGGGCAATCAAGCCCATGGGTATGGGAATCAGAGGGACCCACACGCACATGCTCAGGTGGTTGAGTAGGGTCCTTCCTCTTCTTCTTCTTCCACAAATCAACAGTTCTTGGCTAATGATGCCCCTCCAATCTTTCCTAACCCTCCCCAAGACCCAAACCCATATGCATCTGCTAATTTTGTTACCTTGATGAGTGGTAAACAAACTTAGGATCCACAACCACATAGTTCTGATTTACCAAATCCTGAAGAACTTGAGGAGAGAAAGGGGAACTATGGAGAAGAAATCAAGGCTCAGGAACCTGATTCCGAAGATTCGACTCTTGTTTCTTTTCTTGAGGCCTTGATTAGATCAAGGAAGAAGAAGTCTGTTGATAGTAATGAGGAGCTTCTGAATATTTTCAAGAATGTTGAGATCAATATCCTACTCCTCGACGCTATCAAGCATATACCGGCTTATGCGAAATTTTTAAAGGATTTATGTACTCAGAAGCGTAAGTCGAGAGAATCTGTTTCGAGGAAGGTGGTACTCTCTGAGCAGGCTAGTTCTGTTATCCTGCACCACCTCCCTCAGAAAAAGAGAGATCCAAGTGCTCCTTTGATTTCTTATGTCATCGGAGATTACACTTTTGATAGAGCACTGCTGGATCTGGGTGCATCCATCAACCTAATTTCGACTTCTCTTTACGAGAAGTTCGGATTAGGTGAACTTCGGCCGACTTTAGTAACACTGCAGTTAGCAAATTGTTTGGTCACAAATTTGCTAGGCGTTATTGAAGATGTTATTGTTAAGGTTAAGGATTTCTATTTTCCTGTAGATTTCCTTGTCCTTGACATGGATGTACCTGAAAATCTGAGGAACGTGCCCATCATTCTGGGGCATCCGTTCCTGACTACCGCCAAGGCCAACATTAACTGTGAAAGTAGTAGCATGGAAATCGCCTTTAGGGATCAAAGAATGAAATTGGATATTTTTAAGGCGATTAATAAATTCAAGGATTATGGATTTATTGAGGAACTTGAGGATGATAATGTCAATATTGAGATTTGTATGATGGTTTCCGCATTTGAAAGTTCCTCCTCTGATGATGATTTGGACCCGCAACCCTCTATGGCAAACCCACCATCTTCTGAAGAGGTTATTGATTTTGTTCACTCTCAACCTCTTCCTCTTGATGAGTCTTCATCAGCATCTTCCTTACCTTCAATCATCAACTCGCCCTAGCTTGAACTGAAACTATTACCTGAGAATTTGAAATATCAATTTTTAGGACCACATAAGATGCTCCCTGTGATTATCAGTGCTAAATTAACAAAGGAGCAGGAGATTAAACTGATTAAGGTCCTAAAGGAACACAAGGAGGCAATTGGTTGGAGCATTCATGACCTTAGGGGGATCAAGCCATCTTATTGCAATCACATAATATTTCTGGAAGATGGATCCCGCCCTTCTCGCCAGATGCAGAGAAGATTAAATCCAAATATGCGAGAAGTGGTCAAGAAGGAGATTATTAAGTGGCTCGATGCAGAAATCATTTATCCGATCTCTGATAGTCCTTGGGTAAGTCCCGTAAAGATTATTCCCAAGAAAGTCAGGATTACCATTGTGACTAATGAGAAAGGAGAATCTGTCACAACTCTTTCAGTTTCCCCTTGGAGAGTCTGTATTGATTATAGGAAGCTGAACACAGCTACGAAAATGGATCATTTCCCTTTGCCCTTTATCGATCAAATCCTTGAAAGACTAGCTAGGTAAAAGTACTTTTGTTTCCTTGATAGTTACTCGGGATACAACCAAGTTCCCATCCATCCCAAGGATCAGGAAAAAACTACTTTCATCTGTCCCTACGGAACCTTTGCTTTTTGTAGGATGCCATTCGGCTTATTGCTCGCTCCTACCTCAACTCAGTTAATTAAGATAATTTTACTTAATTAAGATTAGAAGAAAAGTCACTTAGTTTAACTCGAAGTTGTGCCGATCAGTAGTATAGGGTCGAATTAACCTAACATTTTAGAAATTTTTACTGGTTGAGTCCAGGTCGTTCGCTGGGAGGTATAATTCATTCTAAATTCACTAGTTATCTTTATTTTTTTCTTTATAAGTATAGGAGGTACATTTAAATTAATTATGGAAGCATGAATTTTGCTAAAAATTGGTTTAAATGGAATAACAAGCAAAAGCCCATATGAATTATAATTTTCAACATTAAAAACATGTAAATTCTCTATTTATTTCAAATGATTTAAGGCAAAGAAGAATTTTTTTAGTCAACATATGCCTTATTACAACATTTAAGAGCAAAAAGAAATTAAAATATAACAAGAAAAATTAATTCTTTTCCTCATTCTTCAGCCTCTCTTCTTTCTCTTCTTCTCTTTATCTTCTTTTTCTTTTATTTCCTTAATCCTTTATTCTTTCTTTCTTAACCTTTCTATTTTTCTCTTATTCTCTTTTTCTCTTGATCTCTTTCTTTCTTTTCTTATGCTTCTGTTCCTACCCTTCTCTTCTTTTCTTCTTAAGTATTTCCTTATGCCTGCCTTCTTTCTTCTTCTCTTTTCCTTAGAGAGTTCTTCCACTCCCTCCTCAACCTTCCTTCTTCAACCCTTACTCTTTTTCCTTCGACACTTAGCCATCAGAGCCTTCAGCACTTTAACTCTTCTTTCTTTCTTAACCTTTTGCTGAACCAGGTTAAATTTCTTTCTCAACCAAAAATTTGTTTGAGACTTGCAATGAGGTCCTTTCGAGGATACACAACACTTTGAGATCAGGGTGGGACCAGACCCTACTCGGTCCTCGCCTAATTTCATTAGGGTTTATTTTTGGTTCTTTTCTCTTAAGCCAAACTAACTCCCTCTCGAGCCAAACCGGCTCAATGCCTCCCAAGCCTCACCCTCCCAGGGCCAATCGCACACACACGCCCACTCGGGCGCACACTCGTAGGCACACTTGCCCACACACACACATGCATGCTCAGATGATCAAGGTTTCCTTTTGCGCTGAGTGCTGACGGCTGAATCGCCTATAACACAAAACACTTTTATACTAAGGTGGGCACTCGAGGATTTCCAATGTGGGACTAATGTTCCCCCTTTAGACCCAACTTCAAACAAAGATTTCTGCCTACTCAGGGTCAATTTGAGGTTTAGAGGATAATTTCCTCTTCAATTTGAAAAGCGAAGTTAGGGGGTTCCTACAGGTTTAATATGCCTGGACAGTGGTATGAGACTTGCAGAGTCCTTAAACTGGACTTTCTCTCTTAGCTAAGGGTCTAAATAGGCTTTACAGGTAATTCCGCATTTGTTAGTGTAGGTTTTGAGCTCTTGAAGCTTCAGGTAACATGGAGAAGCTCGAAGCTTCTCTGAAAGCTTCAGAGAAAGGATTTGAACTTCAGAAAAAGGTGTAACAGATACTTGGGATTGTTTCTGATCGATTGGAACAACTTCTAAGGGATGTTACAAACTGATCTGGGCAGGATTTGCATTCAAATCTCATCAGAAAGGCACTGCTATCAGTTTGGGTACAAAAACAACCCAACTGGTACTTGGTTAATTCCATCAGATAAACAGATCTGAGCTCACTTAAACCTCTCTATAATCATTCAATAAAATCTTAGAAATAATTTTAACTCTTAATTTATCAGATTGTGTACAAAACCTAAAGATCAGACTCAGGTTTGACTTGAAAGTTTCAAAATTTGACTTTCTAATTAAAGCCTTTTCTCAGGAAATTAAAACCTAGAATCTCTTCTCCTCAATCTCAGAAACATGCTCAGACCTCTAAATAGATGTTTGGACCTTGAATTCTAGGGTTTCAGGCTCTTCGCCTGAGATCAAAAAGTGCTTTGTTCGTCAGAGAAATTGAGAGTTTGTTACACTGATTTGAGGGTAAAATTAGCTTCAGTGCATTGCACTGAAGCTTCTAGACCTATCAAATGTATCTTTAGTCCTTCTGTCAGACTTCCCCAACTCTACCGATGCACTGAAGCTTCTAGACCTATCAAATGTATCTTTAGTCCTTCTGTCAGACTTCCCCAACTCTACCGGAGTTGGAGAAGATAGATTAGTAATCCTAGCTCCAGGTGATAAAATCCCAAATAAATAACCTCAAACAAATCAGCGATCAAAATTAAATCATTCTGGAGCTTCCTATCATCTTCTATAGGCTGAAGATCAGATTTCACTCGTCGGAGCTCCCTGGAGCTCCGGTGAGTCCAAAAAAATACAAATTGTGTGCAGAAAGGATGAATCTGTGCCATTTTTGGTTAAAGAGGATTCTGAGGTTGCAAGGAACCTTAGAATCGCATTTAATTCTTCTTTAATCCATTACATGAATGATTAAACAATAAATTCAAATCAAATGAATTTTAAATGGATTGAAGCACAGGACTTGGTCTCCCATTCAATTGAAAGGTTGAGACAAGTCAAATAGTAATTGTGATCATAATTATATGATAATTAAGAGTTTCAACTACTCCTAAGCCGCCATTGATAGCGAGCTCAGGAGCTTAATTACAAATTGAGCGTTTAGATTATAGGTGGTAATTATGCAAATTAAAGTATAAAATAGGGTCCTTAGGTTGTGAATAGGTGGTGGAGGACCCTATGGAGGTGGTTCTAAGCTTAGTTACTATTGCCACGGACAGCGATAGTCACTGTTGAAGGTGAAGGTGAATTAGGCGAACGGTGATCAAATTTATGTTTTAATGGATTAGAAATGATTGTGAGGGTTAGAGGAAGGTGAACAATGGCTTAAAAAAGACAAAACAAGAGCTCCAACAAGCTCAAGGAGCTTGCCAGAGTAGAAGAAGAGGAACATTAAACTCTAAAATTAGGACTAAACTATCTAACTACCTACCTAAACTACTTCTACTCCTACTCCTACTCCTACCTACTGTTACCTGGACGAAGGGGTTAAAGGAAACTCCATCGAAGGCTCATGACGGATGAGTGAAATCAGAGGGGAATAAGGAAAATCTCCGACAGGCGAATGTGGATGAAGCAGAGGCACTCCTTGGTCGGGGCCTGTGTCCAAAGACGCGGTAGACCTCGACGGAGTTCCTCAGCTAATCAGGATGGATGGAGGAAGTCGGAAGATGAAATGGGGAGTTGTCAGAGTTGCGGAGAGAATAGCCTATCGAAGTCGACTGCAGTGAAGAAGAGGGAAGGGAGCCAACTTGAGAGAAATCGAAGGGGTGAGGGGGTATTTATAGTGAATGACGACGAAGAGGATGGTAGAGTCTGGACGAAGAAGCTTGGGGAGCTTAACCTCCAGCATCGTCTCTGATGACGATGAGGTTAACTCCCACAAAAAATTAGGATTTTAGAGTAATCCAGACCGATGTTTGAAGATGGGATGGTGAGTGCAAGCTCCAAGAGCTTGGAGAAGGAAGAATGATGTCGGCAGGGCGGTGATCGTGCGGTGGAGTCACTCTCCGTCGTCAACCATTCAATTGGCTGAAGAAGAAGAAAGGGACCTAAGTGCAGTGAAACTTAAGGACCTATATGAAGATTAAGGACCCGATTGCAATAATAGTAAGGACCTAAATGTAAACCCAGGTTTTAGAGGTTTATTTTAACTTAGATCTTTTTCAAGTTTTTATATATGATTAAAAATAAGGTAATTATTATGTTTGCACCTTTAATTTACATTTTTGACCTTTTTAAGTTAATTTATTAAATTAAGTAAAGTTACTTAAGTTATTATATACTTATGTACATACTATGTTTAAGTTACTTATCTTATTAATTAAGGAAATGATTAATAAGATCTTGAGTCCAATTATTAATTTGATTGTTAACAATGTTAATCGAATGATAAAATATCATTTTTAACTTATTTTAAGGTCCTTTACTAAATATCCCTTATTTTATAATTAACCCTTATATATTCATATCCTTAGCTAATTAACTAGGAAGACTAGTTAATTAGGGGTAATTAGAGATCATGGTGAGTCTCTCATCATACCCCCAAGCCAAAGTTTTGCTAGTCCCTAGCAAAATTAACTAAGACTATGATGATTTAAAGCACTTGGGTTTAAATTAATATAAATAGTAACTACGTAGATGAAAGCTTAGGTTAGAAATTTTTTTTTTAGTTTAATATAAATGATTAATATACAGAGCACTTGTGAAAATTTTCTTACTTATATTTATACTTATAACATTTTCAAAACACACTTAAAACAATTGGTTAACAAAAAATTTATTTAGAATTAGAATTCTTCAAAAATCTCTTAATCCTTGTAACTATTCTTTACTCAAATTAGAATACAGAGTGTTTTAAGGAAACAAAACTTAAGAATTGAGAATTAAATTGTAACTCAAAAACTCAATAGATTTAAGTCAATTCTTTATTTATGATATTTGACTTTTATCAATATAAGTTTAAGCAAATTAACCAGATACTCATTATTAATCAAACTTAGAGTAGTAAAACCCTAATTTACTAGCCTACAGCACTAAAAAATAACTTCTAGACCTAGGATTCTGTCAATTCTTCTCCTTTAGGTCTCAACTTAAAATCTTCAAAACACGATTTCTTAAGCTTCAATGCCCAATACCAAGGTTCAGTAGCTATGATTTTAAAACATCTGTGCTTAGTGAAGAGAATTGTCCTAAAGGCATCCAAAGTTGTAAAAGTCCAGATCTTAAGACATCAATTTCCAATCCCAATTATTCCAATTCAAGCCTTTGGCTTGGCCTTACTCAGGTTTGGTTGCTTTCTCCTCACCATTTTTTTATCCCTAGGTCAACACTTTTTGTGTATATCTCCCCGGTGGACCACTGGGTCTCTTATTCCTAATATTTTTATCTCTATATTTTTTTTTCACTTTTTATATAGGTTAGAACACCCATTTGTAGCGAGGTGTTCTTTTTATTTGATGGAAGGAAGGGTAGCATCCATTTGTATTGAGTTGCTTTTATTTATTATGGAAAAACTGCATAAGCACCCATTTGTAACGAGGCACTTAACTGCAGGGCATTTTATTTATTTATTTTCTTTCTTTGGCTGAAGAAGAAGAAGAAGAAGAAAGGGACCTAAGTGCAGTGAAACTTATGGACCTATATGAAGATTAAGGACCCGATTGTAATGAATAGTACGTAAGTTATTATATACTTATGTACATATTATGTTTAAGTTACTTAACTTGTTAATTAAGGAAATGATTAATAAGATCTCAAGTCCAATTATTAATTAGATTGTTAATAATGTTAATCGAATGATAAAATATCATTTTAAACTTATTTTAAGGTCCTTTACTAAATATCCCTTATTTTATAATTAACCCTTATATATTCATATCCATAGCTAATTAACTAGGAAGCCTAGTTAATTAGGGGTAATTAGAGATCATGATGCGTCTCTCATCACTTATGCAATGCACCTGTGACTTTTCGAAGGTGTATGCTGGCCATATTCTCTGACATGGTGGGAGAGTTTATGGAAGTCTTCATGGATGATTTCTCTATTTTTGGAGAATCGTTTGACTCTTGCCTAGCTAATCTTGAAATGATTCTTAAGCGATGCATCAAAATAAGACTGGTCCTTAGTTGGGAAAAGAGTCATTTCATGACACAAGAAGGCATCGTCTTGGGTCATGTAATCTCTGAACGGGGAATCGAAGTGGATAAAGCTAAGGTTGATACCATTGCTAAACTTCCTCCTCCCACATCTGTCAAACAAATTCGATCATTTCTTGGTCATGTGGGATTCTACAGGAGATTCATCAAGGACTTTTCGAAGGTTGCTCATCCTCTGAGCAATCTTCTCGCCAAAGAAACGCCATTTGATTTCCACAAATCATGCCATAAGGCATTTGATTTTCTTAAAATGATAGTCACTTGTGCTCCGGTGTTGCAACCACCGGTTTGGACAACCCCATTTGAGATCATGACCGATGCTTTTGATTACGCAGTCGGGGTTGTTTTGGGTCAGAAAGTTGATAGGAAGCCCTCTGTCATCTACTACACTATTAAAACTCTAGACGAGGCTCTGAGGAATTACACTATTATTGAGAAGGAAGTACTAGCTGTAGTATTTACTTTGAAGAAATTCAGGGCTTACCTTTTAGGGTCTCATGTCATCATATATATTGACCACTCAGCCTTGAGACATCTCTTGGCCAAAAAGGATGCCAAACCCTGGCTTATTTGTTGGATTCTTCTGCTTCAAGAATTTGATCTTGAAATCAAGGATAAATCTGGGGTACAGAATGTGGTGGTGGATCATCTATCGAGACTTCTGAGTGATTCTTCTTGTTCGAACATTCCAATTGCGGATACCTTTTCAGATGAGACCATCCTTACAGTTGCAGGTGTTTAAACCCTGTGGTTTGCTGCCATCGTTAATTATTTACCGTTGGTCAAATCCCCCAGGATTGAACTAAGAAACAACGGGATAAACTCAAATCTGAGGCCAAATATTATTTCTGGGAGGACCTTGAACTGTATCGCATTGGCTCTGATCAGATTATTTGCCGATGCATTCTGGAGAACGAATTCAAGAGTATACTCGAGTTCTGCCATACCTCTGTGTGTGGTGGACACTTCTTCGAGAAAAAGATGGCTGCAAAAATTTAGCAATCTGGATTCTATTTGCCATCTTTATTCATGGATGCCCAGGAATTCTCGAGGTTGTGTTCCCGATGCCAGGGACTTAGGAGCATAACCAAGAGAGATATGATGCCCCTAAACCCGATTCTTCCTGTCAAAATCTTCAATGTTTGGGGCATTGACTTCGTGGGACCCTTCCTCCCTTCATTTGGACATCAGTACATTCTCGTCACTGTTGATTATCTGTCCAAGTGGATCGAGGCTATTTCCACCCGAACCAATGACCACAAGGTGGCCATTGATTTTGTCAAGAAAAACATTGTCAGTCAGTTTGGGATTTCGAGGGTCATCATCAGCGATGGTGGCACTCATTTCACTAATGCCTAGTTCCGTAGTTTGCTAGCAAAATATAGGGTTAATCACATAATCTCCACACCTTACCATCCCCATACGAATGGACAGGCAGAGATCTCCAATTGAGAGATCAAGAATATTCTGCAGAAAATGGTTAGGCCTGATCGCAAAGACTGAGCTCAAAGGCTTGAGGACGTACTTTGGGCCTACCATACGACGTATAAAATGCCCATCGGCATGTCTCCATTTTTTCTGGTGTATGGAAAGGCGTGCCATTTACCTGTAGAAATTGAATGTAGAGCATTCTAGGCAATCAAGTAGTGCAATTTAGATCTGAGTTTAGCCGGGAAGACCAGGAAACTCCAACTATCTGAGTTGGAGGAGCTTAGAAATGATGCGTATGAGAATGCCAAGATCTACAAGGCTTGGACCAAAGCTCTTCATGACCAATTGATTTCCCACAAGAGCTTTGAAGCAAACCAGAAGGTCTGGTTATTCGATTCTCGACTTAAGCTCTTTCCCGGCAAACTTAGGTCGAAATGGAATGACCTGCTCATTATCGATCAGATATTTCCAAACGGAGCTATTCAGATCTCTGACTCGAAGACGGGTAATTCATTCAAAGTCAACGGTCAATGTCTGAAACCCATTATTAACCATACTATTCTAGAACCCGTTTCTGACACGGTTGCTCTAGCCATGTTGTGACTTCTTTGGCTAGACTTTGCCTAGCTGACGGCATTAAACTTAGCAGTTGTACAGTCTGACTCAGAGCTGACCCGAGCTTCATATTCAGGTGATATCTTCTGTATTCTACCCTTCCTTTCAGGTCTTTTATTCTCAATGTAGACATTGCATAAGCTAGGCATGGGGGGTGGATTCATTTCTGAATTATTTTGTCAGCCCTGTGGAATTTTTGTAAATTCTACCTATTTTCTTATATATACATAAAAAAAATTTGTATTAAGGAATACTTGGACATTAGGACCTTTCAATCTTAGGAAATATTACAGTAGGATCTAAACACTAAGACCCTTCACGTCTTTGGGCTTAATCAGCCCGGGTATCCACTAAAATGTGGATTTGTTATCGAGTCCTCACCATCCTGAATTCTATTTTAATTTGATTAAATAAGTTTAGGTGATAAGTACACTACTTATCAAACCACCCTCTGATTTGAGGGAACTTTAAGTCTAAGCATCTACACACTATTCGTCACTGACTCGTTCGACAATTTTAATGAAAATTGGGTAGATAATGAATCTTCTAGGTGATATGGCTAGCAAGTTATCGTGGGTAACAGCCTATAGGTAGGTTGTCCAGAGTCCAATCATTGGACAACTCTCTTCTTGTTGCCTTTAGGTAAATCTTAGACCAGGGAAGCCACCTACTTAAAAAGAAAAAGAAAGTCAAAAAAAAAAGAAAAAGAAAAAGAAAAAGGAGAAAAGAAAGAAAAAGAAACAAAAAGAAATAAGCCACACTTCGCCGCACGAGTATGGCTGGCAAGTTGGTGGTGGTAACAGCTCAACGATCGGTTGTCCAGAACCCAGCTCAAGAAATGCACATAAAAATTCCTAAAACACTTAGGAGGAAGCGGAGAAGTAGAATAAGCCGGAGAGATATACACTGGACTCACCCTTGTGTTGACCCCATAAAAAATAAAAGTAGGGAGAAAGCTACCGGTCGTAAAGATACACCTTTAGGTAGAAGTCTCTTTTTAAGGTCACCTAGGGGCATAGAAATCCGAAGTCCATTCTGATTATCGATCAACGAGTCTATCACATTCACAAAAATATTCTTAGAACTTAGGGTTCTCATCAAATCTTAGGTGGGTTGAGTGGCTGTAGAAAGCCACTGTATAACCCTAAACTCAAAAATCCAAAAAAAAAAATTAGAAAAAAAGAAAAAGAGAAAACGAGATTTTTCTTTGAATAAGGCGAGGGCTTGAGGTGGTCTACATTTTGGCAAATACTCGAGCGCTGTTGTGTCTTTGAAAGTTCAAGTCTTAAGTAAAAATTTCTTAATGTTGAAAATGATTTGTGCCCGAGTAATCCAACCTAATTCTTTTATAAATAGCATGTAGTTTTTGCTAGGGACCAGCAAAAGATAAGCATGGGGGTATGATGTGCATACATCTGCTTAACCTAAAATGTCTATTAATGCATGTTCTTAGTGTCACATTAGCATTATACATTGTAAATAGTGCATAACATGCATAATCATGCATTTACATCAAGTTGTATAAATTGTATAGTAATTATCTCCTTTTTATTGTCAGGGACAAGGTGACCTTTTATCAGGGTCTCGGATCAAAGATCCAATTGTACAAATATGATCAGGGCGATGATTGGAGTTCAATGACTCCAAGATTACCCTAATCGGACATCTGTAGCACCAGATAGAGACTGAGGAGCCCTAAAGATCAAGGGCCAAGATGGTGTTAATCCACAACTCAGATGACAAATCCGACTGCATGGATGGGTTCGAATCGACGATCGCAGCCTAACAACACAAAAATTGATCCAATCTGACACTGGTGGCACCATCTACAACACTCAAAAGATGGACGGCCTAGATGGTGCCATGTGGCACCTGTTGGGAAGTCATAGATCGCATTTTTGATAAAAGCGTCGTAGTATAGTTGCGAAATATGATCCAACAAAGATATTATTTTGAAAATAACGAGACTTTGAGTTCCGGTCGTTCGTTTCTGGGAGGCGTTTTTGTTTTTGAAATCGATCTTAAAGCCGCTCTACTTTATTTAAATGACATGCTGGTGCGTAATATGTAGGCGGTTAAAGAATAGGCACTTAAATCACACAAATATGATAATCATTTAGCTCAAGGTGATTTCAAACACATAAGAGATATATATATAAAATGAAATTTCATTCATCGTGGGAGAGTTGTTGCACAAGGAAATCTAGAGGAAAGCTTATACATGAATGCTTAAAATTAAATCTAACTACTAGAAAATGATTGCATACAAGAATCAACGGGGGGATTTCGCATGCATCATTTGGGGAGAAGTAAGACTACTCTACTAAGCAGTAAATGAAAGCAATAAAAATTATGAAGAGCATGATCTAGAGCTAGAAGAATAGAGGGCATTCAGGGGTGGTCCCCGATGGCCTTGGAGTGGTCGAGAAGAGAATGAGGGGCGGCCAATGTAGCTTAGGCTGACCCTTGGAGAGAAGTAGGGTTGATCCAGCATCCCGGCATGGTGTCCTCCATGGTGGTGGTAGTGAGCTCGTGGAGGTGGAGTGAGTGGCTAAGTGGAGGTGGCGTGAATGGCACCAATGGAGAGCAATTGACAAAGAAGTGAATGGGTGCAAATGGCCACCCAAGGGGTCTTTTTATAGACCCAATGGAAGCTCTCTAGAGAATTATGGAATTCTCTAGAGAGGCCTATGGTGGGAGCTCGTGGGAGAGTGACAGAGAGAGGGTGGATGGTGGTTTTTAGGTCCACCAAATGTGGATCTAAAAATTGAATGGCTCTTGGTTGCTATTTTTGGCAACCAAGGCAACCACATATGGTAGAGAGTTCTAGAGAACTCTAGGCTAGATATTTTCGTGTGGATGGTGTGTGTGGGTGTGTGTGGGTCAAAACTTAGGTTGCTAGGTTGATTAGGTTGGGTTCTAGTGGGTTTAGGTCAAGGTAGGTCTCAAATTAGGGTTATAAACCCTAATTCACTAAGGTAAAGTGCAATTAAACTTAATACAAGTTTAATTGGGTGTGTGGAAACTTAATTGAGAGTAAAACAACTCAATTAAGTCAGGTCTAGGTCAATTGGACTCTCACTAAGTCCAATTGGACAGTGTGTGCTGAGATTAGGGCTCAATTGGACTCAACGAGTCCAATTGAATAGGCTGATGGAATTGAATAAGATCCAAGTCAATTAGGTTTAGTGAGGACCTAATTAGGTCCTTAGGGAGGTCTAGAGGTGATGTACTAGGGTTAGGGCACCTTAATTTAGGTTCCTATGGTGTTGGAATTGGGTTTAGGGGCCTAGAGATCCAAGATCAAGGCTTAAATCTCAAAACAGGAATTGGAGAGCAGTATCAGATGTCTAATTATATAATCAGACGTCTTATACTCAAAAATCAGAAGTCTAGACTTGTTGTTTGGACGTCCAATCAGAGTCAGGAAGGGTTTCAGGTTCTGTTTTGGGTATTCTGCAGAAATTGGATGTCTGACAAAGTGTCTGGACGTCCAATAACACTGCAGAAGTGGGTTTGAAGTGTGCGGGAGTTGGCTAAGGGTCCTGGACATCTTAAAACTTATATGGACGTCCAGAGAAGGGTTGGAACTAGGGTTTTAGGGCTTCCTAGGGCGTTGTGACCTAATCTAAGGGTGGCTAAGGCTTGGGGAAGTCTCTAGGCTATCCTAGGGCTAGGATGGACCTAAGCTCTTCACATTTTACTACTTTATTTCTACTTAATAGAATAGAAAACCTTTAACTCCCTTACATTATTATTCCTACATCTAAACTAAGCCTTCTGCTCCAGCTCTGCCACAACTCCCGTTATTTCAGATCCAGCTTCAGATCCTGCTCCAGATCCAGCTCCAGATCTGCTTATTGCCTGCAATCGACATAATACACTTAATCAGCACATTATAACATTATTTTATGCATAGCTAAAGGAAAGCAGTAAAGATGCAGATAATGCGTATGCATGCACGAATAACCCTAACTTATGCTAAGTCTTAGCTTAATTTAGGTTAATTAAGACCTATGATTGCTGCGCAATCAGCACCATCATAGCCGCCCAGCATTGGCCGCAGCTCTTCTTCTTCACCCGCTTGACAAATCTCTATCATTGGATGCTCATCCAATGGCCGAGAATGTGCCACGTCGTCGCTCATCCAACACCTCTCCTCATCTGAAAGCATAAGCAATGTTTGATCTCAACCGTCGGATGAAGATCCACCGGCCGAGATCAGCCGTGTGCAAAATCCTCAACGCGCCTTAACCACACGCATAGCGCAACGGTTAAGGTGCTGTGTAGGTGGATGGCGTAGGTTTGAGTCGTAGGCACAGAGCTTCTCCTCGTGCATGGGCGCACAATTGGAGCTACGTGATTCGCATCGAGCAGTGTAGATCAACCGATAGTGCCCACGCGTTATCAGACATGCAGCATAAATGCCTGATCGCATCGCACAGCGTTGACGTGGGCAGTTTAAGCCGTCCGATCTCTTGATCGGACGGCTGAGCATGCGCGGATGTGCGAAGGCATTGAGAGCACGAAGGCGAAGCGGTGCACGTGGGACGCGTGCATGTCAGCCACGTTCAGGCCTTTAGTGATGGATAAATCCATCACTAAAGGTCCTGAATTAATGTTTTTCATGTTGTAATGCCCAAAATGCCCCCACTCCTTGCAACTATAAAAGGAGACCCCTACCATATGGATTTCTCATCCCTTCCTTCTCCTCTCTCCCTCTTCAAAGCTTAAGAGAAGCTTGTCCCACACTTGGGATGCTCCTCAAGAGCTAAAATCAAGTTTTCACCCCTGTTCCGGATGAGGATCCCGCGACGATGATGATGTGCTGCCTCGTTCCCGTTCCTCCTGCTTCATCCTCCTTCTTCTGGTTCTGTTCCTCATCTTCCAGGCATTGTCCCATCCGGCTCGTCCTCCAAGCGATTGTCGAGGAGGATAACTTCTCTCTCCCATTCCTTTTACTGCTTTCTAGAGTAGAATTTTCCTACTTTTCTAGTTGTAATGATTTCTCGCTTTCTTAGTTGTAAAAACATTATGCAATATCAAGTGATTGTTCGTTCTCTCTCTCTCTCTTATTGTCTATATTGATTCCATTGTGATTATTTCACCCTTTAAACAAAAACACATAAATATAATTGTGAATTTTGATCGACGTAGCCTTCCTGTGTTCGACCTGGAATTTCTTTATAGATTTTTCGGTATAAATATTATCTGTTGAACAGATTTCTTCACGACTCGAACTACAATGACGGGTTTTCAAATCGAATTGCGAACGTGTAGTCATCCGTTAGTCAATACTCTCCACCCCACCACTAATCAGAAAAAGAAATTTGAGCCCACAACTAAAGGACTCATGGATTTATTTGGGCAAGTTCAAATCAATATCCCTCTCCTAGATGTAATCAAATACATACCTGCCTATGCCAAAATTTTGAAGGAGATCTATACTCCAAAAGGGTAGGCTAAAAATCTAGGATAGGTGAATCTTTTAGAGACAGTAAGCTCTGTCATATAAAGCAAGCTGCCTCCTAAGATGAAAGATTTAGGTGCACCTTTAATTTCAGTGATTATTGATGACACTACTTTCACTCTCGCCCTTCGTGATCTCGGTGCCTCATTTAATATCATTCCCATGATTTTATTTGAAGAATTTCAGATCGGTGAACTAAAACCTATCGAGGTTACACTTCAATTTGTCGACCGATCTACAATCAAACCTCGTGGGATTGTCGAGGATGTCTTGGTCAAGGTCCAAAATTGTGTCTTCCCCGTACACTTTCTGTCTTTGACAATGAGGTACCTGAATCTTTAATGAACGCCCTAATAATTCTTGGACAACCTTTTTTTGGACACTGCAAAGGCAAATATAAATTACTATACAGGAAAAATGGATATCACCCTTGATATTTTCAAATCCTAAACTCGATTGGCAATATGATGACCCACTTTTCTCTCAACCCACCCTTGCACACTAACCTCACCTACCCTTCATCATTCCTCTCCCACTCCATTTCAACTGGACTTTCCACCAGACCCACCCGAGTTTGGCATTCATCCTGAATTAAAACCATGGCCAGATTGGGGTCACACTTACATTTGCCAATCAAATTTTGATCCCCATCTTAATACCACTCAACTTTCCAGGGACCAAGAAGAAGACCCTTTTTACGCCAGCATTCAAGTGTCCAACTATTTACATGATAATTCATCTTCCGTGCATACATTCAGACCTGGCTAAATAGGCATAAAAGATAGCACTGGATGGGAGGTAACCCATCAATGTTTCCTGCTTTCTTTTTCTCTTTCTTTTACTAGGTTTTAACCATCCTAAACCCAACCACCTTTCACTAAGGTGATCCCTTTTCCCTCCTAATGCATGAGGACATTTCATATCATAAACATGGGGGGGTATTTTTAAATTTTGACGATCAATTTAGGATTTCCAAAACCTAAAAATTTGCATTTTTCTTTTGTCATTTTCTTGCATGCATACCCAAAAAAATAAAAATATTGAAAACTTTTGAAGAAGATTTTGAAAATTGGGACTAAGGTTGAAAGGTAACTTTGCGGTACAATGGGATTTTATCTTTATCAAACTAAGGATAAGGATATGAATCTGATAATTAGAATTTCAGGGTTTACCTTTAGACTAGATCGAATATCCTTCTCCAAAATTCCACCTGAACTCATGATAGTTCAGGTGACTTGATCCCCGTTTGTAACATGGAAAGTATCCGGCTTGGTTTCCGATTAAAAAACTTGCATATCATGCAAAATTTCTTGTGTCAGAATTCACACACAAGCCAACACCTAAAAAATAATAGAAATTAGAAAAGGCCCTTTGTTTGGCCTTAGTAAAAGTCTAAAGCAGATAATTGGTTTGAGTTCCCATCACGGAGGAGGACAATGCCTCCTTTGGGGATGCGATGTCAACATGTTACTACCTTGGTGCTGTTCTATATCTATATTTCATATCTTTAAATGGAGCATTAAAGTGCATTTTTGTAGCTTAGGTATCTTGGATGGTGCTCTACCCGTAACATTGGAGCAAGAGCATGAGTTTGCTTGGAGCGCCCCTTTACACTGCATTGTGTTTTGGGGTTGTGAGCTCCTGGGTGGTGTCATGGACAGTACTATCCCGAAGTACTGGCGCCAGAGCCCCCTCGAGGATTGGTAATAGGAATGATGATCCCAATACATCTATTGTAAGTCTATGCTAAGAATAAGCATGGGGGAGACAAAAAAAAGTTTTAAACCAAAAACACACCCTTATAAATATTGGCTTTTCACAAGCACAGACACAAGGTTTTAAAGGTTATTGCAAGTTGCGAATCAGATTCAAGAGCCAGAAAAATCCTAAATACAAAAATTTCGAGTAATCTGAATTAACAAAGGGTTAACTTATGAATTCTTGGAGGATATATTGATCCCAATTCATCTAATTTTTGGATCCGAAAATAAATCCCGATGTTTATCTTTAACAAATCCCATACCTCTCGTTCTTTAATCAACCAAGGTCCCGTAATCTCTTTCTCCACAAAAGTTGAAAAAATTAGATTTCCCAAGAATTCCATTTTGAGAGAATATGTTTTGCTAAGAGACTAGCAAAAGATAAGCATAGGGGTGTGATAAATGCCAATTTATCATCGTTCTTATGCCCTAAAACAGATCTAGCTATTAGGATTTTAACTCCGCAAATGGGTTTTTCGACTACAGTTAGGCATAAATTAGGTTAGGCATGTATTACACTTTTTGTTGTCTTTTTGATATGCTTATTTGAGTGTTAGGGATTAACAGATAGTTAGATCCCCAGAACCCTAGCACTTAGGAAGGCAACTGGTGAAGAAGAAGCTCAAACCAGCTAGGACTCAGCTTAATCCAGCTCATCATAGCTGGAAACCAGCTTACTTGAACTAGGGTTAGCTCATCCTAGCTCCACTCAGCTCATCTCAGATAAATGATAGCTCAAGATAGCTCATCTTAGCTCACCCTAGCTCAAATCAGCTCAGATCTAGCTCAACTTAGTTGAGTCTAGCTCATCTCTGCTCCCATCAGTTCATTGGGAGCTCTAGCTAGATCAGTTAAGTTGACTTGAGTCCACCTCAGCTCAGGTCCAGCTACCTCCATCTCTACTCAACTCAAGCCAGCTGAAGATGACTTCATCCTAGCTTAAGCCAGCTCAAGTTCAGCTCCTGGGGACTCCACTTAGCTCAACTTAGTTGAACTAAGCTACCTTAGATACTTCAGCTAGCTAGGTTTGCCTTGGGAAGATCAGACCCAGCTTGCCTCAACATCTTTCAGTAGAAGTTGGCTTACTTTAGCTTGGCTTAGTAGCTAGCAAAGAACTAGCAAGCTAAGCCAGCTAAAGTAGCTCCTTGCTATGCTCTTCAGCAGCTACCAGCTCTTATGCAGCTCTAGACAACTCTCCTTCAGCTCCTCTTCTCAGAACCCCAGCTCCTTCTGCTCCCTACCCTACTCATCTACTAGCTAAGCTAGCTTAGATAACTTAGCTTAGCTATGCAACTCCTTGGCCTCCACCATCCACCCTACCTAACCCTAATTCCCACCTAACTAGCTCCACCAAGTAAGCCCACCTAAGCTCCACATAAGCTAACCCTATGTCCACCTCACCTTGGTGCCAACCTAACCTAACCACCACCTTGGTGCCCACCTCACCTTGGGAAGTGGTCATTCATGCCACTTAGTTGCTAAATTAGGTGTAGTCTTTTCCCACCATAAACTTTGCGATTGACCTTTATTTCAAAAACCCTAAAATTCATATATTCTTTTTGAAACTGATTGGAAAGCTATCATGCTACGATAGCATTCTAGAGGGGCATTTTATTTATCATATAGGAAGAAAAAAAAATAGGGGAAGTTACAAAATAGATCCCCACATATGTATGAGGGACCAACACTCATTTACAATTTGCTCAATGCACACTAGTCTCTCCTGAAATAAGATTTCATTCCTTGCCCTCCATACACACCATAGTGTCGCAGCCATGTGCATATGCGATTTGTCACTCAAAAGGAAATTCTGCCAAAGAGCATCCCACAGAGGAAGCGGTTCCTTCTCCAAATTGCATCCGTAATCAGACATGAAGAAAAAATTCATTTATTGAAAGACCTAAAAAGAAAATTGATTTCCCGTGTTCAAGTAAGAGATTTGAATTTGCAAACATTGCCTCCTTGGACAACCCTAGATACCACCACTATCTAGGTCTTACAAATTTAAAAATGAATCAATTTTTGCACATTGCAACGACTTATAAAAACCTCATGTTACGAACCGCGTAAAAACCCGATCAGACACAAATATGAACAATGAGGCTAAGAAATAGAAACCACAATTAATACAAATAGCAATTGAACTTTTATTGCAAATAGAAATAAAGTTAAAAGTACGACTAGAACTAGAACAAAAACTAGAATAAGAACTACAAGTAGAAACTAGAGAAAAAGAATAGAAAGAGATGAGATGAAGTGTGGTCCATTGTTGCAACCTGATAAATACCAGTTTATCATCATTCTTATGCATTAAAACAAACCTAGCTCTTAGGATTTTGCTTTGCAAATGGATTTTTGGGGTGCATTTAGGCATAATCTAGGAGTCGACATGCATTGCATTCTTTTTTTGTATTTTTAACATTCCTTCTTGAGTGTTAAGGTTAGGCACTTATTCAGATCATCAAAACCCTAGCATTCAAGAAGGAAGAAAGTGAAGAAGAAGCCCAAATTAGCTGAACCCTAGATGGATTCAGCTCATCTCAGCTGAATTCCAGCTCACATTGGTTAAAATTAGCTCCTTTTAGCTCTACCCAGTTTATCTTGGTTGGATGGCAGCTCAAGGTAGCTCAACTCAGCTAGACCAACCCTAGCTCAGCTCAAATCCAGCTCAACTCAGTTGGGTCTAGCTCATCCTAGCTCCAATCAGTCCACTAGGAGCTCTAGCTAGCTCAACTGAGTTGACTTGAGTCCACCTCAGCTCAAGCTCAATTCACCTTAGCTCCAACCAGCTCATAGTAGCTTAACTCTAAGCTAGTTGAGCTACTACTTGTCAACTAGTAGCTTAGCTAGCTCTAGAGTTTTCATTAGAGGCAGTTCCAGCTCAACCGAGCTCTAGCTAGGTTAGGGCCAACTCAACTAAGCTCAACTACCCAAGCTTGGCTACTTGCATAGGAACTAAGTAGCTAAGCTCGGTAGTTGAGCTCCCCTTGAAGCTGCCTCAATAGTCCGAACTCCAAAGTACTTGATACTAGCTCCAGAATACTCTTCTTCAGCTCTCCTCCATGAATCCCTAATTCCTCCACCTCCACTCTACTAGCTAAGCTAGATTAGCTAAACCCTTAGCTCCACCAAAAAATGCCATGGTCATCCGCTTCTCCACCTTAACCCTAACCTAACCCAACCTATTTTGGTGCCAACCCACACCAACCACCACCACTCACACCCCTTCAAGTTGGCGCCAAAAACACCACATACACCCCATCCTTTTGGCGCCAACTTCTCTTTAAATCCTGACCCTACACATCACCACCTAAAGCCATCCCTACCACCCACCTAACCCCTTCTAGAAACCTACACTTGGCTCCAACCTTAACCCCCCCTAGCTACCCTAAACCACACCCTAGTTGGCGCCAAAATACATCACCCACACCCCCTCATTTTGGCACCACCTATATCTACCCTTAATCCCATAACCACCACCAAATAAATCCATCCCAACCCTTCCTAAAACCCACGCCACCTAACCCACCTAAACCCCCCTTTAGTTGGCACCAAAACGCGCAACCACACCTCCATACATCCCTATAATTGGCACCAACTAAACATAGCCATCCATCTCCTAACTACCACCCTATGATCCAATCCTATCCTTACAACACACCTAACTAAACCCTTAACCCTAGCAACCACCAAGAGTTGGTGCCAACAACCCTAGCCCTAGGATCCTATAGCCACCATCTAACCCCCATCATAGCTGTCCATCCTATGACTAACCCTACCCCCCTCCTACTCCTATGAAAGCCCCATACCACCACCATTAAAATCCAACCTTGGCTACAATTTTTCTACACATATTGCTACCTACATAGAAGGTCAAGAGAAGAAGAAGAAGATTAAGGGGATAGTCTATCCCCTTAGTGCCTTCCCCTCTTCTCTTCTCTCTTGTACCCACGCCAGCCAAGGGGGGAAGCCAGGCATTAGAGGACAACTTAGGGTACACGCCTACCCTAGGGAGAGGAGGAATTGAGGGTGGTACACTACCACCCTTGGAGGAAGAATCAAAGGTGGTCCTCGCCACCTTAAGGAGGAGTTCTTGGAGTGGGAGCCATCCACTCTAGGAAGGAGAAGGCACGCCCATCTAGGGTTTGCCTTTGGAGGACGTCCAGGAAGGAGCAAAGGAATCCTTTTAGTCTTGGGGCAACCAGGACTGGAGCAGGAATTTCAGGCAACACCATCATCATCATCAACATCTTCTAAGCTTTTTTCTACTCTTTTGTTGTTTAGTTGCATAGTAGTTTAGTGCTAGATTTCTACTTGGGTGGAAATTATAAGTAGAAACTCTTTTCACTTTTGCGTTTTCCATTCCCGTTGTAAAACTATTTTGATTAAGAAGCATTCTTCTACTTTAAGTTTGAAAAGCTTGTGTTCATTTCATGGCTTACTTCTTCATTACACTAGGCCTTCCGTGCTTAGGGTGAGTTGAAGAAGTAAGGCACTTGTTGCCTTACAATTTCCATAACTTAGATTTTCGTCTTTCTATCCGCATTTCGTTTTGCTCTATTCCAAAAAACCAAAAAAAAATTACATATTCCAAAAACCCTAAAAAGAAGTTGATTTCCAAAGATCAAGCAGGAGTTTTGATTTAAAAGCTTACTTGCCTCCCTTGGGATGACCCGAATACTTAACCAAGTACTCTGATTCTATAAATTTAAAAGCAATCCACTTTGCATGTTACAACATAAAAACCCACTTTTATAAATCACGCATTTTAGTGATCACAACCACCTTGAAGATGAGACGAAGGTGAGGAAGAAGCTCTGGAGTTGATGAGGAGGATGACCACCAAAAGGATGATGTAGAGTCTGGACATGGAGAAGCTTTCTAATGGAGGTGAAAGGGTAGACTACATAGGAAGACTATGGAAGGTGGTAAGAAGATGAATGATTATGCTAAACTAAGACTTCGTAGGTAGGGAGGTGATGAGTCCACCTTAGTGGACTATTATTTAGCCTAAGTTGGATAATTCTCGCACGTTAGGTCACATTAGTGTAGTGAATTATACTTGGAATAAACGTAGATGCTTGAATTAACCTTATTCACATTTCATTGCATCATGCATCTCCTTATGTATTATAAATAATTGTATATTTTTATTTCTTTTGCAAGTGGAGCCATCCTCGGAAGGTAGCGCCGAAAGAAATTCCAAGGTAGCCTGTCCTTCTCTATAATTTCCTCCTCCAAGATAGTTGATGCCACATTTGGTTGCAAAAGATATCATTGAGCAAATAGGAAAGAATGGAAGGCCTCATCATTTGATGGCCAACCACTCTAATTGGAAGGGCATTTAATGCTCCTCAAAAGAAGTATCTAAGATCCACATTTTAAGGGTGACAAGACCTATGGTTGGGTGGCTAGGACATGCACACTAAAGGGGATCACCATCCACCACCTTCCATAGGTGTGGAGCGCCCCACCACTTCTTCGATAAGCGGCTTCACAGATACATGAGAGGCTCTACCGTGACCACCTTCCTTCATGTACACGTGAAACTAGCACACGTGAAGAGGATCTACTGTGACTGCCCCCTCTTGCATGTGCACCATCTCCATCGTTGCTTGATGAACGAGAAAATCATTGTGAAGAAAAGTTGGGTTTTGGAAAACCCGAGTCATTGTAAAACTCGCAAGAAAATCTGCTACCAAATGAATTTTAACTAAAACTCTAGTGAGTCTCAGATCGAATACGTGGAGGCTACGTCAATTCTAAATCCGCAATTATATTTTTTTATATTTTCTTTATAAAGGAAACATTCATAATGGCTATAAACAATTAATCTACTTGCAATATATAGAGAGGGAAAGAGAGAGAACAACTTTTATAACTAGGATAATGCCAATTACAACAACTTGCTACAACTATAAAGCTAAAAATTTACACTAGAAAGTGATAAAAAGATAGATGAGAGATTATCCACCTTTACGAATGCTTGGAGGACGAGCCGGATAGATGATGCCTGGAGGGAGAGCGAAGATGGAGGAAAGACGACGAATTTAGAAAAACCAAGGATGAAGCAGGTGATGTGCATACATCTAATTGGCCTAAAATGCCTATTTATGCATGTTCCTAGGTCTATAGAAGCATCATGCATTATAAATATTGTATAACATGCATCATCATGCATTTAGGTTAGATTATATAAATTATAGGTTAATTTTCTCTTTTTGTGGTCAGGGGACAGGACAATATTTATCGGGGCCTCAAATTGAAGATCCAACCGTACGAATCTAATCAGGGCGACGATCGGAGTTCAACAGCTCTGAGATCGCTCCAATCAGACCTCTGTAGCATCAGATGCAGTCCAAGAATAGAGATCAAGGGCCATGGTGGCATAAATCCATACCTTAGATGACAAATCCAACCGCACGGATGTGTTCGGATCGACGATCGCAGCCCAACAGCGCAAAAATCGATCTAATCTGACATCCGTGGCACCACCATGAACAATAGAAGATGGACGGCTCAGATGGTGCCACGTGGTGCCATCGAAGCTGCCCATGGTCGCTGCAGCTCTTGTTGATCCGGCGATCAACACATCTCAGCTGTTGGATCATCGATCCAATGGCTGAGACTCATTGTCAGACCGCACATCATCTCCACTGAAGAAAAGGCTGCGAGTGCTCTCAACCATTGGATTGCCATCCAACGGTTGCGAGCCCTCGACTCTTAAAATGAAAATGCGACGATCCACGGCTGTAGTGCAATGGTCACGTGAGTCGCTACCAAGATAGTGACGCACACTCGAATCTGTGCGAGCGGATTAAATTTGCGAAGAGGTGGGCATGGTGAAATACCACCACACAATTGAGATCGAGTGGCAGAGGATGCAGCTACGTGGCTGCACGGATGAGCGAGTGTACCCACGCATGATCTGGCACCAAACTCTATGCTTGATCTATCACGATGAGGCACGTGGGCGAGCACCTTCCTCGACCATCCGATCTTCATCTGACAGTGGGAAAAAAGGCTACGTGGCCTTTTAGCACACGAAGGCAAAGCGGTTGTGGAGTTTAAACCGTCTGATAATCACTCAGTGCACGCACTTTGTTAATGCTTGAAGAGGAGAAGGTGTTGGCATGGCCACATGGCGTGCGTCCGATCAGAGGCGAACGACAGAGATGGCACATGCCTCTTCATCGACATTTGCCTTCAGCGACAGATGCAAGGCCCTGCATTTAATTTTCAACATTTTAAAGGACCTGTTTGCCCTTGTACCTCAACTATATAAAGGACCCTACACCCCCCTTTGTAAATCATCCCTTTCTTTCTTCTCTCACCTCCTCCAAAGCTCTAGGAGCTCATCCCAAACCCGGGATGCTCCATTAGAGTTATAAAGATAATCTTTCTATCTTCTTACCCCCATTCATGGAGCGCCCATGGTTGTCCTCTCACCGTCGCTCGGGAAGAGGATCCCGTTGTGACGTTGCCCTGTTCCATCCTTCATTCTCTAGCTTCGTCCTCCTTCATCTAGCATCTCACCACCCTCGTCCGGGCACTCCATTAATGTAGTTCATCCTCCAAGCAACCGTCGAAGAGGATAACTTCTCACCCCCCTCTCTTTACTGCTTTCTAGTGTAGATTTCCTATCTTCTAGTTGTAGCAAGTAGATGTAATGAACATGATGTTATGGTTATGAAGCATTTGTTTATTCTCTCCCTATTTTATCTTTATTTGTATTATTCATTCTCTCTTCTATTAATTATTCTTTAAGTAGAATAGCTAGTAGATTAATTTCAACCAGCTAATTTGCTTTCATGACAATAATTCCAACATGGTTTTTAATAAAACTTTCACCTCCTCGTGTTTGAACCGAGAGTCACCTTAAGTTTCGATTAAAATTATTTGTTTGATGGATTTTTACGCCACTATAACGACAGGGTTTGCAAACTCAAACTTTTAGCGTATGAAATTCCGTCCCAACATTTTGGCACCGATCCCAGGGAGGCAATGTTGTTTGATTTCCTACGTTTCTCACCTTACTTATCTTTTACAACACTTGTATCCATTCTTATTATGATTGCAGGTACTCTCTCGAGGCTAGCAAAAGCGGTAGTTTGGAGTAAAATGCTTTTGAAGGGTCTGTAAATTTACCCCCACACCTCCCACCTGTTGGTGCTAGAGCACCACGATCATTTGTTTTGATGATAACAAAACACGTGTCATTTAACATTTGCACTTTGAGTCCAAGATTTTAGGTCAATCGCAAATGGATACGTGATTAGACGGAGTTCGAGCTCGCATCCAGGATGGATTCGAGGAGCTTGATGGAAAACAGAGGAGATTCGCGAGGAGCGATAGATTGAAGAAGGAAGGAAATGAAGAATATGATAGATTTCCTTCTCTTGTACTTGTTGTATTTTTCGTTTCTTTTGTTGCTCTTTATTTCCTTAGAAAATTATGTTAAAGAGCCTCAAAGTACCCTAACAGTAGTCCTAGGAACACCTGCACAACCCTAGGATACTTAGGTTTTCTGTAGAGAACTTAGAAAACCAATATAGGGTTCAAACAGCACTTCCAGACGTCTAATTCTAAAATCAGACGTCTGATAAAGTATTTTAAGACGTCTGACTGTTGTTTCAGACGTCTGATATCTGTTAGGCTGGACATAGCTAGTTCTGTTTGATGAAATCAGACATCCAGACCTTATACCAGACGTCTTAGGAGACGTCTGATGGACTTGCCAGACGTCCAGATAGTGAACTGTTGGCTAGCTTAGCAGGCACTCAAGATTATGACCGTTAGAGCCTTATGAGACGTCCTTAGGCCTTTCCAGACGTCTGATAAATGACCGTTTTGCCTCGGCTGACCCAAAATCTCTTCTCAGAGATTTTCTAGCCGTTGCAACGTTTGGAAAATCCATTCCCACAGTAAAAGTAGGTTTCCAGACGTCCAGACATAGTGCCAGACGTCCTATATGTCGTCTAATGGACTTGCGCAAAAACCCTGTTTAGATCTGATCCAAGTCAGGTAGAGACCCGCCCAAAATCAGACGTCTGACCTTGAAATTAGACGTCTTAAAGTGGCCTTCCAGACGTCTGATGCCAGAGTTAGACGTCTGATTACCCTGTCAAGCGTAATCATTGTCTTGATTTCGGCCTGATTCTCTTGGGCTTTGTTCCCAACGGCTATAGAACCTTTCCTAAGCCTTCCAAAGCCTTCCTAAGGCCTCTATAAATAGAGGGGAACCTTTGCAACACAAAAACACACTTAGAGACACAAGATACACACTAAGAGAAACAAGAGACACACCTAAGCAACTTAGTTCCACTCTTTTGTGTCCAAGAGAAGCCCTTTCTCTCCAAGCTCTTGCTCCATTCTCTAGAGAGCATCAAGCTTTGCGCACCCGCTCTCCTGCCGTTGTCTACGAGAGCGACGTTGCACCGTAGCGTGGCTCACGCACCGCGTCATCACCTCGATGCACTCCTTGCAAAGTGGAGTTTCCTTATTCCTATAGAAGCTAGATTCATAATTTCTTTGTTGGCTCTATAGGACTTGTTGTTCATTTTATCTTTGTTATTTGGTTGGGTATTCGCTTTGCGAATTCCCATCTCTTTCGTGAGACAAAATCCTTCTCGTGGAGAGAAGGGGTTGAGGAATGCTACCCTCGTACTTGTAGCGTGGTTGTATTGAGGTTGAATCACCCTCTTTTTAAAGTGATTCGGTTAGTGGATTTGATCAACTAGGTTGATCGGAAAATCCTAACTCGAGAGGGTTAGGTGGTGGTTTTCACCCGATTTGGGTTTCCACCTAAAAATCTTTGTGTACTTTGTGTGGTTGTCTATTCTGTGATATTATTTATATTTATTTTCGCATTTTATTACATCACCCCTCTTCGAAGGGAAAACTACAATTGGTATCAGAGCAGGTTCTTGCAAGATCGGAGTAACACCCGGCAAGAAGATCATGGAGGGAAGCATAGCCGCAATCAGAATCTCCGAAGGGCAGTCCACCGTCCGACCACCCTATTTCGACGGGAGGGACTTCGGATATTGGAAGTTGAGGATGAAGACGTGGCTCCAAGCCACTGAATTCGAGATATGGGGATGTTGTGAAACCCCATACGAGATCCCGAAGCGACCCCATGGAGGCTACTCGCAGCTGCAGATTCGAGAGCTTTCACTCAATGCAAAGGCAATGAATGCCCTGTATTGCGCATTGAGTTCGAAAGAGTTCGAGAAAATTCAAGAGTGCACTACCGCCCATGAGATATGGAGGAAGTTAGAAGACACTCATGAGGAGACGAGCTCGGAAGAAGATCTCGGGGAGAAGGAAACCGCGTGCCTTGGTTTCATGGAAATTGGAGAAAGTAACAGCGACAACGAAAGTGGAAGCTGTTGGTCCTAGAGCACCACGATCATTTGTTTTGATGATAACAAAACACGTGTTATTTAACATTTGCAATTTGAGTCCTAGATTTCAGGTCAATTGCAAATGAAGACGTGTTTAGACGGAGTTCGAGCTCGCATCCAGGACGGATTGGAGGAGCTTGACGGAAAACAGAGGAGGTTCGCGTGGAGCGACAGATTGAAGATAGAAGACAAGAAGAATAGGATAGATTCTTTTTAATCCTTTCATGTACTTTTATCTTTATTTTTTCTTGCTCTTTATTTTCCTTAGAAATTATCTTAAAGAGCCTCAAAGAACCCTAACAGTAGTCCTAGGAACACCGGCACAACCCTAGGATACTTAGGTTTTCTGTAGAATACTTAGAAAACCAATATAGGGTTCAAACAGCAGTTCCAGACGTCTGATAAAGCATTTTAAGACGTCTGACTGTTGTTTCAGACGTCTGATAACTGTTAGGCTGGACATAGTTAGTTCTGTCTGATGAATTCAGACGTTCGGACCTTAGACCAGACGTCGTAGGAGACGTCTGATGGCTTTGCCGGACGTCCAATTAGTGGACCGTTTGCTGGCTTAGAAAACACTCAAGATTATGACCGTTAGAGCCTTATCAGACGTCCATAGGACTTTACAGACGTCTGATAATTGACCGTTTTGCCTCTACTGACCCGAAAATCTCTTCTCAGAGATTTTCTAGCCGTTGCAAATCCATTGCGTAGTAAAAGTTGGTTTCCAGACGTCCAGGCATAGTGCCAGACGTCCTGTATGTCGTCTGATCGACTTGCACAAGAACCCTGTTTAGATCTGATTCAAGTCAGGGAGAAACCCGCACAGAATCAGACGTCTGACCTTGAAATCAGACGTCTTAAAGTGGCCTTCCAGACGTCTGATGCCAGAGTTAGACGTCTGATAACCCTGTCAAATGCAATCATTGTCCTGATTTCGGCCTGATTCTCTTGGGCTTTGCACCCAACGGCTATGGAAGCTTTTCCAAGCCTTCCAAAGCCTTCCTAAGGCCTCTATAAATAGAGGGGAACCTTTGTAACACAAAAACACAAGACATACACCTAGAGAGACATATACACACTAAGACACACACCTTGCAATACACTTTCAATCCTTTTGTGTCCAAAGAAAAGACTCTCTTGCTCTCCAAGCTCAAGCTCCATTTTCTTGAGAGCATCAACCGTTGCGCACCCGCTCTCCCGGCGTTGATAACGAGAGCGATGTAGCGCCATCGCGTGGCACACGCACCGCGTCATCGTCGACGCACTCCTTGCAAAGGGGAGTTTCCTATTTCCTATAGAAGCTAGGTTTAATTATTTTGTTGGCTCTATAGGACTGTTGTTTTATTTTATCTTTGTTATTTGGTTGGGTATTCGCTTTGCGAATTCCCGTCTCCTTCGTGGGACAAAATCCTTCTCGTGGAGAGAAGGGGTTGAGGAACGCTACCCTCGTACTTGTAGCGTGGTTGTACTGAGGTTGAATCACCCTCGTTTCAAAGTGATTCGATTAGTGGATTTGATCAACTAGGTTGATCGGAAAATCCTAACTCGAGAGGGTTAGGTGGTGGTTTTCACCCGGTTTGGGTTTCCACCTAAAAATACCTGTGTACATTGTGTGATTGCTTATTTTTGTGAGATTGCTTTATATTTTTATTTCCGCAATTTATTACGTCACCCCTCCTGGTAGGGACGAAACTTCAATTGGTATCAGAGCAGGTCTCGCATTTTCGGCGTTACAAACCGGCGAGGATCTAAACATGGAGGGAAGCTGTTCCACAAGTAGGATTTCCGAGGGGCAGTCCACAACCCGTCCGCCCACTTTGACAGGAACAACTACAGCTACTGGAAGCTGAGGATGAAGACGTGGCTCCAAGCCACTGAATTCGAGGTATGGGGATGTTGCGAAACCCCATACGAGATCCCGAAGCGACCCCAAGGAGGCTACTCGCAGGTGCAGATTCTAGAGCTCTCACTCAACGCAAAGGCAATGAATGCCTTGTATTGCGCATTGAGTCCAAAAGAATTCGAACGAATCCAAGAGTGCACCACCGCCCACGAGATATGGAGGAGGTTGGAAGGCACTCATGAAGATTCCAGCTCGGAGGAAGAAGAAGAAGAAAAAGAAGAAGAAACCTCTTACTTTGGTTTCATGGCTAGAGGAACCAATAGCGACAGTGAAAGCGGAAGCGACTCCGACGACGAGGTAAATTTTGATTTACAAGAAGCTTTTAATGAATTATTCGAGATTAGTAAATCACTAAAAATAGAAAACAAAAGCATGAAGAAGAACCTTAGTTTTCTTAAAAATGAAAATGATAGGTTAGAAAAACAACTTAAGGACATAGAAGCTACTCCTAAGGATGATAACCTATTATTAGATAATCATAACATCATCAATGAAAATAATAAATTGATTGAGGAAAATGTTAGTCTAAAATTAGAAATTTCAGATTTAAAGACTAAAATGAACATTATAGAAAAAGAAATTGCATGTCTTAGGGAAAATTCTAACAAATTAATCAACAAAGTAGACAAGTTTTATAGCCCTAAGGTTGAGAAAGGATCTCCATCAAGGAGACCCTCTAACAAATCCGGATCCAAGCTTACTTGGATACCGAAGAAAAATTTGGAATCTTGTTTTGTAGGATTCAGGGATAACTACAATACACAGGACTGGACCTACAAACTCAAGGCTGGTCAACTCGAGTTAGGAGAACTAAGGAGTAGACCAAGGAGGAGAACAAGAAGACCGACAAGACGGCGAACAAACGACGGACCCGCCGCACGTCGACCACCAGATTGGAGACCGGCGCCAATGCCCGGGCCTCCAAGCTACGGATGGGAGCCCCATCCGATGTGGCATCCACCACCACCATTCGGGCCATTTTATTGGCCATGGTAGGTGAGGTAAAACCCTTTACCCTATCTTTTTATCAGTAGCATTTAGATAGGGGGAGTTAAAAATTTTATTAGCAAATTGTCAATTTTTAAGGGGGAGAAATAAGGTAGCTAAATTTCCTTTAGTAAGGGGAAGAAAAATAATAGCTATCTTGTTGTTACAAAAAGGGGAGAATATTACCTTTGTTCATAGAAGAGCATGTTTTAAGGGGGAATTATAGGAAATTTAAAATCAAACCTTTTTGATAATGTCAAAAAGGGGGAGGATTTTTATGCATTATTATTTACGGTTTTGTCATCATCAAAAAGGGGGAGATTGTTGGTGCTAGAGCACCACGATCATTTGTTTTGATGATAACAAAACACGTGTTATTTAACATTTGCAATTTGAGTCCTAGATTTCAGGTCAATTGCAAATGAAGACGTGTTTAGACGGAGTTCGAGCTCGCATCCAGGACGGATTGGAGGAGCTTGACGGAAAACAGAGGAGGTTCGCGTGGAGCGACAGATTGAAGATAGAAGACAAGAAGAATAGGATAGATTCTTTTTAATCCTTTCATGTACTTTTATCTTTATTTTCTCTTGCTCTTTATTTTCCTTAGAAATTATCTTAAAGAGCCTCAAAGAACCCTAACAGTAGTCCTAGGAACACCGGCACAACCCTAGGATACTTAGGTTTTCTGTAGAATACTTAGAAAACCAATATAGGGTTCAAACAGCAGTTCCAGACGTCTGATAAAGCATTTTAAGACGTCTGACTGTTGTTTCAGACGTCTGATAACTGTTAGGCTGGACATAGTTAGTTCTGTCTGATGAATTCAGACGTCCGGACCTTAGACCAGACGTCGTAGGAGACGTCTGATGGCTTTGCCGGACGTCCAATTAGTGGACCGTTTGCTGGCTTAGAAAACACTCAAGATTATGACCGTTAGAGCCTTATCAGACGTCCATAGGACTTTACAGACGTCTGATAATTGACCGTTTTGCCTCGACTGACCCGAAAATCTCTTCTCAGAGATTTTCTAGCCGTTGCAAATCCATTGCGTAGTAAAAGTTGGTTTCCAGACGTCCAGGCATAGTGCCAGACGTCCTGTATGTCGTCTGATCGACTTGCACAAGAACCCTGTTTAGATCTGATTCAAGTCAGGGAGAAACCCGCACAGAATCAGACGTCTGACCTTGAAATCAGACGTCTTAAAGTGGCCTTCCAGACGTCTGATGCCAGAGTTAGACGTCTGATAACCCTGTCAAATGCAATCATTGTCCTGATTTCGGCCTGATTCTCTTGGGCTTTGCACCCAACGGCTATGGAAGCTTTTCCAAGCCTTCCAAAGCCTTCCTAAGGCCTCTATAAATAGAGGGGAACCTTTGTAACACAAAAACACAAGACATACACCTAGAGAGACATATACACACTAAGACACACACCTTGCAATACACTTTCAATCCTTTTGTGTCCAAAGAAAAGACTCTCTTGCTCTCCAAGCTCAAGCTCCATTTTCTTGAGAGCATCAACCGTTGCGCACCCGCTCTCCCGGCGTTGATAACGAGAGCGACGTAGCGCCATCGCGTGGCACACGCACCGCGTCATCGTCGACGCACTCCTTGCAAAGGGGAGTTTCCTATTTCCTATAGAAGCTAGGTTTAATTATTTTGTTGGCTCTATAGGACTGTTGTATTATTTTATCTTTGTTATTTGGTTGGGTATTCGCTTTGCGAATTCCTGTCTCCTTCGTGGGACAAAATCCTTCTCGTGGAGAGAAGGGGTTGAGGAACGCTACCCTCGTACTTGTAGCGTGGTTGTACTGAGGTTGAATCACCCTCGTTTCAAAGTGATTCGGTTAGTGGATTTGATCAACTAGGTTGATCGGAAAATCCTAACTCGAGATGGTTAGGTGGTGGTTTTCACCCAGTTTGGGTTTCCACCTAAAAATACCTGTGTACATTGTGTGATTGCTTATTTTTGTGAGATTGCTTTATATTTTTATTTCCGCAATTTATTACGTCACCCCTCCTGGTAGGGACGAAACTTCAGAAGCGACTCCGACAACGAGGTAAATTTCGATTTACAAGAAGCTTTTAATGAACTATTTGAGATTAGTAAATCACTTAAAATAGAAAATAAAAGTATTAAAAAGAACCTTAGTTTTCTTAAAAATGAAAATGATAGGTTAGAAAAATAACTTAAGGACATAGAAGCTAGTCCTAGAATTGATAACCTATTATTAGAAAATCAAGACCTCATCAATGAAAATAATAAATTAATTGAGGAAAATGATAGTCTAAAGTTAGAAATCTCTAATTTAAAGACTAAGATGAGTATTATAGAAAAAGAAATTGCATGTCTTAGGGAAAACTCCAAGAAATTAATCAATAAAGTAGATAATTTTTATTGCCCTAAGGTTGAGAAAGGATCTCCGTCAAGGAGACCTGCTAACAGATCCGGATCCAAGCCCACTTGGATACCGAAAAAAGAATTAGAATCTTGTTTTGTAGGATTTAGGGATAATTACAACACAAAGGACTGGACCTACAAGCTCAAGTCTGGTCAACTCGAGTTGGGAGAACCAAGGAGTAGACCAAGGAGGAGAACAAGAAGACCGACGAGACGGCGAACAAATGATGGACTCGCCACACATCGACCGCCAGACTGGAGATCGGCACCGATGCCCAGGCCTCCAAGCTACGGTTGGGAGCCCCATCCGATGTGGCATCCACCACCACCATTCGGGCCATTTTATTGGCCATGGTAGGTGAGGTAAAATTCTTAACCCTATCTTTTTATAAGCATTTAGATAGGGGGAGTTAAAAAATGATGAGCTAATTGTCAATTTTTAAGGGGGAGATGCAAGTTAGCTAAATTTCCTTTAGAAAGGAGGAGAAAAATAATAGCTATCTTGTTGTTATAAAAAAAAAGGGGGAGGCATTACCTTTGTTAAAAGAAACTCATAGAAGAGCATGTTTTAAGGGGGAGTTATAGGAAGTGTAAAATCAATTAAACCTTTTTGATAATGTCAAAAAGGGGGAGGACTTTCTGCATTATTATTTATGATTTTGTCATCATCAAAAAGGGGGAGATTGTTGGTGCTAGAGCACCACGATCATTTGTTTTGATGATAACAAAACACGTGTCATTTAACATTTGCACTTTGAGTCCTAGATTTCAGGTCAATCTCAAATGGATACGTGATTAGACGGAGTTCGAGCTCGCATCCAGGATGGATTGGAGGAGCTTGATGGAAAACAGAGGAGATTCGCGAGGAGCGATAGATTGAAGAAGGAAGGAAATGAAGAATAGGATAGATTTCCTTCTCTTATACTTGTTGTATTTTTCGTTTCTTTTGTTGCTCTTTATTTCCTTAGAAAATTATGTTAAAGAGCCTCAAAGTACCCTAACAGTAGCCCTAGGAACACCTGCATAACCCTAGGATACTTAGGTTTTCTGTAGAGAACTTAGAAAACCAATATAGGGTTCAAACAACACTTCCAGACGTCTAATTCTAAAATCAGACGTCTGATAAAGTATTTTAAGACGTCTGACTGTTGTTTCAGACGTCTGATATCTGTTAGGCTGGACATAGCTAGTTCTGTCTGATGAAATCAGACGTCCAGACCTTATACCAGACGTCTTAGGAGACGTCTGATGGACTTGCCAGACGTCCAGATAGTGGACCGTTGGCTAGCTTAGCAGGCACTCAAGATTATGACCGTTAGAGCCTTATCAGACGTCCTTAGGCCTTTCCAGACGTCTGATAAATGACCGTTTTGCCTCGGCTGACCCAAAATCTCTTCTCAGAGATTTTCTAGCCGTTGCAACGTTTGGAAAATCCATTCCCACAGTAAAAGTAGGTTTCTAGACGTCCAGACATAGTGCCAGACGTCCTATATGTCGTCTGATGGACTTGCGCAAAAACCCTGTTCAGATCTGATCCAAGTTAGGAAGAGACCCGCCCAAAATCAGATGTCTGACCTTGAAATCAGACGTCTTAAAGTGGCCTTCCAGACGTCTGATGCCAGAGTTAGACGTCTGATTACCCTGTCAAGCGCAATCATTGTCCTGATTTCGGCCTGATTCTCTTGGGCTTTGTTCCCAATGGCTATAGAAGCTTTCCTAAGCCTTCCAAAGCCTTCCTAAGGCCTCTATAAATAGAGGGGAACCTTTACAACACAAAATCACACTTAGAGACACAAGATACACACTAAGAGAAACAAGAGACACACCTAAGCAACTTAGTTCCACTCTTTTGTGTCCAAGGGAAGCCCTTGCTCTCCAAGCTCTTGCTCCATTCTCTAGAGAGCATCAAGCTTTGCGCACCCGCTCTCCCGCCGTTGTCTACAAGAGCGACGTTGCGCCGTCGTGTGGCTCACGCACCGCGTCATCAACTCGACGCACTCCTTGCAAAGGGGAGTTTCCTTATTCCTATAGAAGCTAGGTTCATAATTTCTTTGTTGGCTCTATAGGACTTGTTGTTCATTTTATCTTTGTTATTTGGTTGGGTATTCGCTTTGCAAATTCCCATCTCCTTCGTGAGACAAAATCCTTCTCGTGGAGAGAAGGGGTTGAGGAACGCTACCCTCGTACTTGTAGCGTGGTTGTACTGAGGTTGAATCACCCTAGAGGGTTAGGTGGTGGTTTTCACCCGGTTTGGATTTCCACCTAAAAATCTTTGTGTACTTTGTGTGGTTGTCTATTCTGTGATATTATTTATATTTATTTCCGCATTTTATTACGTCACCCCTCTTCGAAGGGAAAACTATACCACCCACTGGTTTTCATTCCATCACCTAATAACACAAACCTTAATTAACATAGGAACTTGCATAAACCCTAAGGTTATTCTTGGTTGTTTGTTTGTACCTCGACCCACCTCACCCTCCGTATGTATAAAAAAATCTAAAAAATTCCACAGAGGTACACAACCTCTTCTTATTTTTCATACTCAAATGGTAACCCGATCTTTGAAATTGATACACTCATCAACACATAATCAAGTAGAAATCAGAGTAGGTAACCACTTGTGTGCCTAATTTAGTGGTGTATCAGGCTAATTGTTTGAGTTGTTTGGGCCATACCACTTCATCTAAAAGCAACTCATCAAGTAGCTTGCTCATTAGGGTTAACATTTAAGGTCAGTACCAGGAACTCTACCTTATTTTGATTTCAAAGGAAAACATCTTCACCTGTGTTTGAAAATCCTAGTGTGCCTCCTAAACTTGATTGAATTCTCCTTAATTCAAACCCTAAAAGCTACTAAAGCAAGATTTGAACCCTAAAATTCATTACATCTAAAAATAAGCTTGCTTGAAAATCATTGGTTATGTACGCACACACATTGAAACAGATCTTTAAGGGCACAACCCAAATAAAGGACCCATCATATTCCTAAGCACATTCAAACCTAAGCTTAATTAAAATAGAGTAGGCGTTGGCCTTAAGGATTGAACTCGCTATTCGGGGCCTAGAAAGAGATTATTCTCAATTAATCTGCTTCTACCATTCAATCTGATGCCTAGTTAGGAGAGTAGTGTCAAACGACTAATGTTGGGGGGTATCAAAGGAACCTAAGGTGAAAGCCAAGGGAAGAACCTTCTCCCCAATACCTCCCTCTAACTGGTTGGATTGACCAGAAAGAAGTAGACCAAATCGTTCTTTTTATCTCAAGATGGGTTCTGAGAGCTGTAGGCTTTAGGCTACCCTACCTAAGGACAAATTTGAGTGTTTGCATTGCAGGGCACCTTTCTTCCTCCTATTTTTCATGGATCCTTCCACATCCTACACACACTTCCACTCCTACCCTCCAAACATTTCTTATCCCCAATATGATGATTATTATCCTGACTCGTGCTGTAATCAACCATCTACTAGTTAGGATAACTCGGATTGGGGATACAATTCTAGACCTCCATGTTCAGGGTCTAACACTAGACATCATGATTATGATTTCTATCCTTCTCTGAGTTATAATGATTATAGATCTTCGCGTCTATATGATCAACATAACCCAATCTATAATCAAGAAGGATATCCTGATTACAACTCTTACCCTCCCCCATATTACACTACATATAGGTCACCATCCCACTTTTAACAACCCTAAGTGACCTATTATCAGGGAGGGCACCAAAAACCTCAATTCTTTGACTCCCCTAGATTGGACCCAAACCCACCCAACCCTGAATCAAACCATTTGGTTCAGGTGACCCAGGTCCAAGGTAGGGTGTTGGCTAACTTAAGGAATACCATTCAATCATTAGAAGCTCAACCAACACCTTGCATTGAAGAATTAGAGCCTATGATTCAAATGACTGATGATCTTAACAAGTATTTGTTGGATTGGCTCCAAGATGTTAAGGATAAAGACTCGGGTGAGTTTTTACTTGGGAAATTATCAGAATTGATGATGAGATTTGTGATTGCTCTAGTCCAATCTTGGGATGATTTTGAGGATGAACCCCCTTTAGGAGAGCCATTATCATAACCTGCCTAGGCACCTATAAGGGGAACACATTTTATTAGATTGAGGTTGACTAGGTTGGTCTAGAGCAATCTAGTGAGGATGAATTGATTTCTTCACCTGAGATCTCTAACCCAAGGTATGAGGAAAAGTATGTCTCCATGGACCAGAAAATGATTAATGATTTTAAGACATATATAAATGTGGATCCAGAATTCTTTGATTCTGAGAGTGAAGAATCTTTATGTGAAGTCTCACTTAAGTTTAAGGAAAATGATTTTAGTGAGACAACTGGGCCTGAGGAATTCAGTGAATCATTTAATAGCCCAGTAATTGAGGAAATTGATCGTGTTGGGGCTAGCTTGGAAGATACAAGTCTTGTTTTCATGGATGATTCAATTCATAGCCCAATTCCTCAATCACACCCGTTGAGCATAACGATGATTATCTTCTTGAGATTATCCAACCCAAGTCAATTTTGATTCAACCACAAATTTTGGACTTGGACATTTATACGAGGATGATGACATTTGTGAGGTCCCGGAAATTATGATTATGGAGGATAGGAACTGGGAAATGAAAATATGGGAAGTCAATTTCAGGGCAGCAGAAATTTGAGTCTAAGGGTTCCTATAGAACTAAAACACCAACCTTCTACCAGGACCCTTATGACATTTTCAACTCAGAGGATGTCCAACCCAAGCAAAAATTAACTGATTATCTTTTTGATACAGATTTTCCCATTGTTTGACTTTTTGGACTTGGGTTGCATCCTCAAAAATCGCAAGCCCAGCCCTGCTTGCATACTTATCTTAGGTTCTAGGTAATTTTCATCCAGAACCTTAGATACACTCGACCATGGGGCATGGTCTACACCACAACCTCCTCTACATCTGTAGACATTTGTTTGCCAGTCCAAAAGTTAATCATTTTATTCTGATTCTGACCTACACCTGTGAATTCTTTATTTCTTCTTTATTTGTATAGTGTGCCTAGTTGAAGGCACTAAATTCAGCACTTATACAGTCTATTTTCATCTTGGAGCTAACCTGTTAATCACAAAATTCAGGTACTTTCTTCTCTATTCCTCTCCTTTTCATGTCTTTTTAATACAATGAGGATATTGCATTAGATAGGCATGGGGGTGGATATTCATCTCTGAATCATCTTGTTAGCTCCATAGATTCTCTTTATTTTTGAAAAAAAAATGAATTTGGAAAAGAGAACTTGGGCATTAGAAATTTATCAACTTTAGGAAATGATACTGAACACTTAGATTCTTCAAATCTTCGGGCTTAATCAGCTCGGGTGTCCACTAAAATGTAGACTTTATTCTTGAGTCCTCGCCATTTGAAAAATTAGTTCTAATTGGTTAATAAGTGGGGGTTATAAGTACACGACTTATCAACCCGCCATTTGATTTGAGGGGACTTTAAGCTTAAGCATCTACACACTCTTTGCACTGACTCATTTTTTGGCGATTTTAATGGAAATTGGGTAGCTAATGAACCTTCTAGGGTGGTATGGCTGGCAAGTTGTCAGTGGTAACAACTCATTGGCTAGTTGTCTAAACCCATTCACACTACCATTCTCTTTCTGCTGCCTTTAGGTAAATCTTAGATCAGGAAAGCCTCCTACTTAAAAGAAAAAAAGAGAAAAAAATAGAAAAATATCCAAAATAAAAGAAGAAAAAAAAAGAAATAAGCCACACTTCACCGCACAAGTATGGCTGGAAAGTTGCTGTAGGTAACAGCTCATTAGCCGGTTGTCTAGAACCTAGCTCACAAAAATGCATGTTTAATTCCAAACACTTAGGAAGAACTCGAGAAGTAGCATAAGCTGGAGAGATATACACTGGGTTTACCCTTGTGTTGACCCCATACAAATAAAAAGTATGGAGAAAGCTATCGGTCGGATAGATACACCTTTAGGCAGAACTTCTTTTCAAGCTCACCTAAAGGCATAGAATCCTGAACTCTGTTCCAATTGCTAATCAGTGAGTCTATCACTTCACATAAAAAGATGCTTAGCACATAGAGTTCTTTTTGATTCTTGGGTGGGTTGGGTAGCTGTGAAAGCTGCCTCGAAAATCTAAACTCAAAAATCTAAAAAATTATAAAAGAGGAAAAAGGAAAAAATGTACTTGCATTTGAATATGGCGAAGGCTTGGGTGGTCGATATTTTGGCACACACCCTGGCACCGTTGAAGTCTAGGTAGTTTAGGTCTTTAGTAGAAATTTCTTAGTGTTAAGAAATAAATATTGCCCAAGTAGTTTGATCCAAATTCTATTTATAAATAGCATATAGTTTTGCTAAAGACTAGCAAAAGATGTGCATGGGGGTGTGATGTGCATACATCTAATTGGCATAAAATGACTATTTATGCATGTTCCTTGGTCTATAGAAGCATCATGTATCATCATGCATTTAGGTTAGATTGTATAAATTATAGGTTAATTTCCTCTTTTTGTGGTCAAGGAACAGGGTAATATTTATCAGGGCCTCAGATTGAAGATCCAACCGTATGGATCTGATCAGGGCGATGATCAGAGTTCAATGACTCCGAGATCGCCTCGATCAGACCTCCATAGCATCAGATGTAGTTCAAGGAAGATTAGAGGTCAAGGGCCAAGGTGGTGTAAATTCATACCTCAGATAACAAATCCAACTGCACAGATGGGTTCAAATCGACGATCGCAACCCAACGACATGAAAATCGATCTAATCTGACATCCGTGGCACCACTTATGAACAATAGAAGATGGACAGCTCAAATGGCACCACGTGGTGCCATCCCAGTCGCCCACAGTTGTCGCAGCTCTTCTTCATCCGATGATCAATGCATCTCAGCCATTGGATCATTGTTCCAATGGCTGAGATTTACTCTCAAGCTGCGCATCATCTCCACTGAAGAAAAGGTTTCGAGCATTCTCGACCTTTCGATCACCATCCAACGGTTGCGAGCGCTCGACCCTTAAAACAAAGACACGACGATCGACGACTGTAGTGCAATGGTCACGTGAGGCATTGTCAAGGTAGCAATGCATGCTCGAGTCTACACGAGCAGATTAAATCCACGAAGAGGAAGGTACAGCAAAATACCACCGCATGATTGAGATCGAGTGGCAAAGGATGCTGCTACGTGGCCGCACGAATGAGTGAGCATGCCCATGCACGATCTGATGCCAAACTCTATGCCTGATCTGATGTGATGAGGCGTGTGGGCGAGCGGCCTTTTAACGCACAAAGGCGAAGCGGCTGCGATGTTTAAGCCATCCCATCATATGATCGGATGGCTAAGATCGCTCAGCATGCATGCTTTGTGAACGACTGAAGAGGAGAAGCCACTGAAGTGGTCGCACAGTGTGCGTCCAATCAAAGGCGAATGATGGAGATGGAATGCTCATCTTCATCGATGTATACCTTCAGCGACAGATGCGTCCGTCTGTAAAGGCCTTGCATTTAATTTTCAACATTTTAAAGGACCTTTTTGCCCTTGTACCTCAACTATATAAAGGACCCTACACCCCCCTTTGTAAATCATCCCTTCCTTTCTTCTCTCACCCCTGTAAAGCTCTACGAGCTCATCCCAAACCCAGGATGCTCCATTAGAGTTATAAAGGTAATTTTTCCATCTTCTCACCCCTGTTCATGGAGCACCCACGGTTGTCCTCTCACCACCATTCGAGAAGTGGATCCTACTACTACGTCGCCCTATTGCATCCTCCGTCCTCCAACTTTGTCCTCCTTCATCCAGCATCTCACCACCCTCATCCGGGCACTTTGTCAACGTGGCCCACCCTCCAAACAACATGATGCTATGTTTATGTAGCATTTGTTTATTCTCTCCCTATTTTTGATTTATTTGTATTATTCTTTCTCTCTCTTCTATTAATAATTCTTTAAGTAGAATAGCTAGTAGATTAATTTCAACTAGCTAATCTGCTTTCGTGACAATAATTTCAATGCAATGTTTGATCAAACGTTCGCCTCCCAGTGTTTGACCTAGGACTCACCTTGAGTTTTTGTTAAAATTATCTATTTGACAGACTACAATGACGGGTTTTCAAACTCAAAACTTTTAGCGTAGAAATCACATTCAACAGCAGGGCGTCGACATCACGGGATACGCTTCCAAAATGAGGGCAAGAGGACAGCTGGTGAGAGCTCCACGAAGGGGGTGAGAAGTGGAAAATTTTATTTTTTAACTCTAGAGGAGCTTCTTGTAGCTTGCAAGCACTAGAGTGTGCTTTAGAACTTGAGTTCTTAGCTCTTAAAAAGGTTGAGAGAAGAAGGAAGGGATGGTGAAATATGTGGTAGGGGTGGCCCTTTTATAGATGTAAAAATGGGGGCAAAAGGGTTATTTAAGGCCTTTAAAATAAATGAAAGGACCTTTAGTGACGTTTACTCACTTCGCTAAAGCGCATGTCCCTAAAACGCATGTTAAAGGATAGCCGCCCATCACACATCCGAAGCCTCTCATCGTGCCACATCACGCAGCACCTTATCTTCAGAGGTTCGCGCGCAACCAAGCGCCTCATCAGGATCGGATGGCTGAGAAGGCCTCCGATCGTTTTAAAATCACGCCCACATACGATGGCGCGTCATCACATGCATTTAGCACACTCGTGCATCTGGTGCATTAGAATGTCGTGACCGCCTGGTCTCAATCGCTTGGCCAATTGAGCATGCCCCGCTCTTCGTGGATTAAATCCCCCTCATCACAGCTCGAGCAGGGATGACCTTCTCTTGATATGAGATCATGACCACTGCGCTAGCATCCACCTTGTGTCGCATTTTGATTTTAATGCTCGTGGGCTAATGACCATTGGATCTCAATCCAACGGTCGAGATCTGATGGCATGATTGAAGAAGGAGGAGGCCGGTGGTTGTGAGTAGCTTGGATGGTGCCACATGGAGCCATCTGGGCCATCCATTTTCTTTTTCTCGTTAGTGGTGCTGCGGATGTCGGATTGGGTTGATTTTTGTGCCGTTGGGCTGCAATCATCAATTTAAACCCATCCGTGTGGTTGGATTTGTTGTCTGAAGTCATGATTTTCACCAATTTGCCTCTTGGCCTCTGATCTTTGTCAGACTGCATATGATGCTACAGAGGTCCGATAGAGGTGATCTTGGAGGCGTTGGAGTCCGATCGTCGCTTTGATAAGATCCATATGGTTGGATCTTCAATCCAAGGACTAGATAAATATCTCCCTGTCCCTAACCATAAAAAGAAGCAAATTAATATACAATTTGTACAAAAAAATCTAAATGCATGATGATGCATGTTATGTAATATTTATAATGCTAAATGCTTCTATGTCACTAGGAACATGCATAAATAGACATTTTAGGCCAATTTGATGTGTGCACATCGCACCTCCATGCATATCTTTTGCTAGTCCCTAGCAAAACTACATGCTATTTATAAAAGAATTAGGGTCAAATTACTTGGGCAATAGTTATTTCTCAACACTAAAAAATTTCTCCTAAAGACCTAAACTATAAAGACTCAACAGTGCTCGAGTGTCAGCCAAAATGCAGGCCGCCCAAGCCCAAGCCTTATTCAAAAGCAAATAAATTTTTTTCTTTTTTTCTTTTCTATTGTGTTTGGATTTTTAGTTTAGAGTTTCGAGACAGCTTTCTACGGTACCCAAACCACCCAAGACTCAAAAAGAACTCTAAGTTCTAAGCATCCTTTTATGTAAATTTGATAGACTCACTGATCGGCAACTAAAATGGACTTCAGGTATCTACACCCCTAGGTGACCTTAAGAAGAATTTCTACCTAAAGGTGTATCTGTTCGACCGATAGCTTCCTCCCTACTTTTAGTTTTTTGTAGGGTTAACACAAGGTCGAACCCAATGTATATCTCCCTGGTTTGTTCTACTTCTCACTTCTTCGTAAGTGTTTAGGAATTAATTATGCATTTTGTGAGATGGGTTTTGGGCAACCAGCCAATAAGGCATCAAAGCCACGGCAACCTGCCAGCCTTACTCGTGCGATGAAGTATGGCTTTTTTTTTTCTTATTTTCTATTTCTTATCAATTTCTTTTTCTTTTCTTTTGAGTAGGTGTCTTCCCAGATCTAAGATTTACTTAAAGGTAGCAGAAAGAGAATGGTCGTGTGGCTAGGCTATGGACAACTGGCCAATAGGGTGTCAAGCCCATGACAACTTTCCAGCCACACCACCCTAGAAGGTTCATTAGGTACCCAATTTCCGTAAAGCCGCCAAAAAGTGAGTCAGTGTAAATAGTGTGTAGATGCTTTAAACTTAAAGTCCCCTCAAATCAGAAGGCAGGTTGATAAGTCGTGTACTTATCACCCCAACTTATTTAACCAATTAGAAATGAATTTATGAATGGTGAGGACTCAATAAACAAGTCACACCCAGGCTGATTAAGCTCGAAAACCTAAAGAGTCTAAGTGTTCAGATCCTATTGTATTATTTCCTAAGGTTGAAAAACTCTAATGCCCAAGTTTTCTTTTCCTAATTAAATAAATAAATATGTATATATATATATAAGGGAAAAATAAGGGAAATTTACAAGAAATCCACATAGCTGACAATATGATTAAAAAATGAATCCATCCCCCATGCCTAACTTATGCAATGTCCTCATTGAAAATAAAAGGCATGAAAAAAGGGCAGAATGAGAAAAATATCACTTGTATTCCATGTTGCTCTGGTCAGCTCTAAGTCAAACTGTACAAATGTTGAGTTTAGTACCATTAGCTAGGCGGGGTCCAGCCAAAGTAGTCAAATCAAGGTTAAAGCAACCTTGTCTAAGATGGGTTCTTGGATAACACTGTCAACATAAGGTTTTAGACGTTGTCCGTTAACCTTGAAGGAGTTACTCGTCTTTGGGTTAGAAATCTTAGCGGCCCCATTTGGGAATATCCGATCAATGATGAACAGGTCATTCCATTTCGACCTAAGCTTGTTGTGAAAGAGCTTAAGTCGAGAATCAAAGAGCCAGAAATTTTGGTTCAGCTCAAAGCTCTTTCATGATATCAATTGGTCATGAAGAGCTTTAGTCCTAGTCTTATAGATCTTAGCATTCTCATTTGCATCATTTCTAAGCTCCTCCAACTCAGATAGTTGGAGTTTCCTGGTCTGTTAGGCTAAACTAAGGTCAAAATTGCATTTTTTTATCACCCAAAATGCCCGATATTCAATTTCTACAGGTAAATGGCATGCTTTACCATACACCAAACAAAATGGTGACATGCCAATAGGCATCCTGTATGTCGTACAGTAGGCCCAAAGAGCATCGTCAAGCTTTTGAATCCTATCTTTCCTATCAAGCCTAATTATTTTCTGTAGGATGTTCCTGATCTCCCGATTGGAGACCTCGGCATGTCTGTTCGTCTGTGGGTGGTAAGGTGTGGAAATTCTATGATTCACCCCATATTTTGCAAGTAAATTGCGAAAATGGGTGCCATCGTCACTGATGATGGCCCTCGGGATCCTGAATGGACTAAAGATATTCTTCTTAAAAAAATCGATGGCCACCTTGTGGTCATTGATTTGGGTGGGAATAGCTTCGATCCATTTAGACACGTAGTCAACAACTACAAGAATGTACTAGTGTCTAAATGAAGGGAGGAATGGTCCTATAAAATCAATGCCCCAAACATCAAAGATTTCAACAGAAAGAATTGGATTTAGAGGCATCATGTCTATCTTGGCTATGCTCCCGAGTGCCTAGCATTGGGAACATGACCTTGAGAATTCCTGGGCATCCTTGAATAAAGACGGCCAATAAAATCAGATTGTAAAATCTTCATAGTCGTCTTTTTCCCAGAGAAATGTCCACCACACGCAGATGCATGGCAAAACTCAAGTATGCTTTGAAACTCATTTTCTGGGACACATTGGTGAATAATTTGATCAGAGCCAATGCGATACAGTTCGAGGTCATCCCAAAAGTAATATTTAGCCTTGGATATAAGTCTATCTCGTTGCTGCTTGGTCCAATCTTAGGGATTTGACCAATGGCCAAATAATTCACCATGTCAACAAAACAAGGGGTTTGGACACCCAAAACTGTATGAATTGTCTCATCTGGGAAGGTGTTAGTAACCGGAATATCCAGATGAGGAGAAACAATTAGGATTCTCAAAAGATGATTCGCCACTACATTTTGTGCCCCAGATTTATCTTTAATTTCAAGATCAAATTCTTGAAGTAAAAGAATCTATCAATTGAGCCAGGGTTTGGCATCCTTCTTGGACAAGAGATGTCTTAGGGCCGAGTGGTCGGTATAGATGATGACATGAGATCCTAAAGGATAAGTTTTGAATTTTTCCAATGCAAATACTATAGCTAGCAATTCCTTTTCTGCAACAGTATAGTTCCTCTAGGCCTCGTCCAGAGTTTTGCTAGCGTAGTAAATGACAGAGGGCTTTTTATCAATCTCCTGACCCAAAATAGCCCCGACCGCGTAATCAGAAGCGTTGGTCATAATTTCAAATAGAGCTATCCAGACCGATGGTTGCAACACCGGCACACAAGTGACTACTGTTTTGAGTAGATCAAATGCCTTGTGGCATGATTCATCAAATTCGAATGGTGTGTCTTTGGCCAGAAGGTTGCTCAAAGGCCAAGCAATCTTGGAAAAATCCTTGATGAATCTCCTATAAAAACCCACATGACCAAGGAATGATTGGATTTGTTTAACAGAAGTGGGTGGTGGAAGTTTGGAGATAGCATCCACCTTAGCCTTATCAACTTCAATACCCTGATTAGAAACCACATTACCCAAGACAATGCCTTCTTGTGTCATGAAGTGACTCTTCTCCCAGCTAAGAACCAAATGAGTTTGGATACATCTCTTTAGGGTCAATTCCAGATTAACCAGGCAAGTTGCAAATGAATCTCTACAAATGGAGAAATCATCCATGAATACTTCCATACAATCTCCCACCATGTCTGAAAAGATGGCTAGCATGCACCTTTGAAAAGTCGTAGGTGCATTGCAAAGTCCAAACGGTATTCTGCGGAATGCAAAAGCTCCATAGGGGCAAGTGAAAGTCATCTTTTCCTGGTCTTTGAGATGGATAGGAACTTGGTTATATCTTGAATAACCATCCAGGAAACAGAAATACTTCTACTTGGCTAACCTTTCAAAAATTTGGTCAATGAAGGGCAAAGGGAAAAGATTCTTTTTCTGGCTATGCTCAACTTCCTATAATCAATACAGACTCTCCAAGATGAAGCTGAACTGGTCATGATAGATTTTCCTTTCTCGTTAGTTACTACGGTAATCCCAGCTTTCTTGGGAAAAATTTACACGGGACTCACCCAGGGACTATCCAAGATTGGGTATATGATACCTACATCAAGCCACTTGATGATTTCTTTCTTGACCACTTCTTCCATATTGGGGTTTAGTCTCCTCTACATCTGGTGAGAAGGGAAGGATCCATCTTCCATAAAAATCTGATGATTACAATAAGATGGCTCAATCCCCCTAAGGTCATGAATGGTCCAACTAATTGTCTCCTTATGTGCCTTTAGGACCTTAATCAATTTTGATTCTTGCTTCTTAGTCAACTTTGCATTGATAATCACAGGGAGAGTCTTCTTTGGTCCTAAGAACTCATATTTTAGACTTTCTGGCAATAGTTTAAGTTCTAGCTGGGGTGGGCTGATAACAGAAGGTAGGACGGATGCTAATGAAGATTCAACAGGACGATCCAGTGGAAGAGGTTGTGACTGAACAAAATCAATAACCTCTTCAAAATGTGGTGAGTCTACTACAGAAGGTTGTGGTTCCTTACTGCGAGAAGAACCCTCGAGAATGGTAACAGCCATGCAAGTCTTAATGTTCAGATCATTATCTTTGAGTTCCTCAACATATCCATAATCCTCAAATTTGTTAATCGCCTTAAAGATATCGAGTTTCAGCTTTCTATCCCTAAAGGCGATCTCCTTACTACCACTTTCACAGTTTATGTTGGCCTTAGCGATAGCCAAGAATGGGTCCCCAGAATGATGGGCATGTTCCTCAATTCTTCAAGTACAACAATGTCAAGGACAAGAAAATATACAAGAAAATAGAAATCCTTGACCTTAACAATCACACCTTCCAAGTTTGTGACCCAACGATCCGCTAATTGTAGTGTTACTAAGGTCGGTCGGAGTTCACCTAATCAGAATTTTTCATACAAGGAAGCCAGAATTAGATTTATGTATGCAGCTAGATCCAAGAGTTCCCGATCAAAGGTGTAATCCCCGATAACACATGAAATTAAAGGGGCACCTGGATCTCTCTTTTTCTAAGGAAGGTGATGTAGGATAACAGAATTAGCCTACTCGAAGAGTATCACCTTCCTTGGGGTTGATTCCTTCGGCTTATGCTTCTGAGTGCATAAATCCTTCAAGAACTTAGCATAAGCCAAAATGTATGCTTAATAGCATCGAGGAGTGGGATATTGATTTCGACATTCTTGAATATATTCAAGAGCTCCTCAATGCTATCGATAGATTTCTTCTTCCTAGGTTTTAACAAGGCTTCAAGGAATGGAAATGAGTAAAATCATTAGATCCGGTGTCTTGAGCCTTGGTTTCTTGTTCAATTTTCTCCTTTCCTTCCTCTGGTTCACCAAGGTTTAATTGACTGGAAGTGGGTAGTCCAAGATCCTGGGTTTACCTTCCACTCCTCAAGGTGATAGAGTTTGTAGAAGTGTACGGGTTTGGGTCTTGGGGAGGGTTATGAAAGATCAGAATGGCTTGATTAGCTAGAAATCCAAGATTCAATGAGGAAGTAGGACCCTACTCAACCACCTGAGCATGTGCGTGTGGGTCCCTCTAATTCCCATACCCTTGGGCTATATTGCCTTGATTTTGTACATTGGGAGGGTTAGGTACGGGTTGAGATGGTAGAGATTCTAGTTGTTGGGTATTAGCAATGAGCCCGGATTGCAAGTTGTCCAGTGAAGTTTTCATCTATTGCATGAGCTGGAGCATAGATCATTGCATTTCTACCATCTGGTAGTTTATATTAGCCTGTCCTGCAGGTTGTTGAGCATTCCATGCTAGCTGATTGGCTTGATTTGGGGTAGCAGAGTGTATACATGACCCTAACCCATTGGTCAATGTGGTGCATAATTGTTGGGTTGCATTTGGGTCTGCTGCTACGAGTTTTTCCAGGAAATGTTAGGGTGGTTCCTCCATTCTGGGTTATAGGAATTTGAATATGGGTTGGACCCAACATTCTCCTGTACAACATACACATCCTCATAGGGTGTGGATGGTGGGAAATAAGGAGAAGGATCAGAGAAACTAGGATCAAAATCCCCAGTTTGGAACCCATGGGGTTTCAGGTAATGCTGGCTCACAGGTTGAGCCGTTTCCAATTGATTTACGAACTGTCGTCCAGTAGGAGCTCATGAAGAATGGAATCCCTAATTCTAGGATTGAGTGGATCTAGAAGTATTTGTAGAGTTTCCAACCATCCACTCTTCCATTCTTTTTGCAACCAGGTCCACCTTATCAAGTTTGTTGCAAATCAATTCCATATCGTATGAATGAGAGTCCTGGACATCATTAGCAGTCAATCTGGGTTGCTGGGACCAGTTGAAAGTGTCCATGGAGACATGATTAATAAAATTCTTACTCATTTCCTCAAACAATTCATGCGCATTGTCTGCATCCTTGTTGAGGAAATTGCATCTGCAAGAAGCATCCACATGATTACGGAGTTGCTTAGTTAACCCATGATAGAGAATTAACACGAGTTTCCATTTCGGCACGTCATGGTGTGGACACTTCCGCAATAGATTCTGGAATCGCTCTTAGGCACCATGAAGCAATTTCCCTAGCTGCTAGACGAAAGTAGTAATCGCCTGTTGCAATGCATTAGTAAGCCCAACAAGGAAAATTTTCTTCAAGAAGGCAAATTTGAGATCATTCTAGGTAGCTATCGGCCTCCAATCGTTTGATACCAATGTGCGGCCTTATCCCTGAGAGGGAGGGGGAAAAGCCTCATGATCATCTACTCATTCACATTTCGTGCATTGGTGGTCTGGACCAAAGTGGTCAAGTCCCCTAAATGCTGGAACGGGTCTTCATAGCCAAGCCCATGAAATTGTTTGATCAGGCTTAAAACCTGGGGCTTGATTTCTACGTCACTGATGAGAACCTCATCATGAGCCCTAACTAGCATATTTTGACCTAATAAAGTGAACAAAAGCTCCTACATAATCAAGAGAAAGACTTAATTCAAGGGATCATTAATCTGGGAAGAGAACATGAAACAAGGGGTAAAACTGCAAGTTTACCATTGCAGTGCATCAACGGGATTTCTAAGGGTCTAGACATAGGTCAATTGGACTTAATAAGAGAAAAAGTGGGATGGTTTAGTTAGAAAAGGGTTATGGTGAAATTTAGGAATTAAATGACATTCTGTAACACTAAAACAAACCTACTTAAATTTGCAAGGTTCTAGGAAAGATAAAAATCAACTAAACCCTCTAAAATTCATGAAAAAATATCCTCTAGGGTTTAGAACCTTCAATTTGGCCTTTGGAACCTGTATTGACCTAGATGGGGTTCATGCCCAATATTTGACCTAATTTTGGTTTTTATGAAAAATATCCAATCAAACTTGGTCAAACCTAAAATCCAACTTTACCATTAGATTTCTTAGGTCCAAATTAGGTTTATACCAAAATTTGGACCTAAGGGAAGGTCATCTTGACCTACTTTGCAATTTGGTCCACCCAATTACATTATGGCCCTTAACTATTAAAAACCCTTGCAAATCCCCCCTTATATTTCTCATCACTTTCTTCATTTTGGTCCCTCTGCCATTGCAGCACGGACCATACCTCTGGTGACTTTGCACGGAGGTTTTCTCCTCGATTTCATGGGGAGCTGCTCCCAGATTTGAAAGGGGAGCTCCCTGTGAAGCCTCCTACCACACGAGTAGCTCCCCATACCCTAAAATGCCCCATACCACTTGTGCAAATGCTCGAGAGGTATGGGTCTCCTCCAACCATACCTCCGGCATGGTCTTCCCACCGTTTCCTCGTGACTCTTCCCTCTGCCCTTGTCTATTTAAGGAAGCCCAGACCCCTCCGCTTCCTTCAAGCTTGATTTGGCCAGAGAACACCCCCCAATTTCGTCCCCTCCTCACTCCGGCCAACTGCCCGTAGGCTCCAACGACTCTCCCTCCCTCCTCTCGTCACTCTACCACCGTACCAGTGGTAGAGCCATCTCCATCGTGCTCTTCCGCACTGCGCCGTACCAGCATGCGCCCTTTCGACCCTCTTCCTCGTCGTCGCTTCTTCACCACAGGGTCTTCGTCTCTGGTGAAGGCAGACACCCGCAGCTCTCCCTCTGCCTCCCCCCTTCACTCTAAACACCATAGATAAGTACCTCTTCCTCCTTTCTTTATTTCCCCCTTATCAATTTTTATTTTCAACCCCTCGATAGTCGCCAATCACCTCCGTCTCCCTCACCTCCTGCAGACCACCGGCGAGGCGCAACCATCACTCCACCACTCCACATGCCTCACCAACCACCTCAACAGCATCTCCATCACTCACTGATCATCCTTCACACCTTCACCAACCGCCACACACACCCTACACTTCCACCGAGCACACGCACCTTCACGGCCACAGAGCGACCTAGGCACGCATGCCTAGGCCATTCCACGGCCAGCCAACCCCTGCTTCACCTTCGCCTGACACGACGAAGCTTCCCAAGGCATTTGACAGGGACGCGAGGCCATATGCATGCATTTCAGGTTTAAGCCTCCGCCACCATTAGTGAAGGCGTGAAGGAGCTTGCTCGCGAGCTCCAGGTCGTCCCACTCCAGGCTGAGATGCCCCAGGTGCACGGGATCCCTCTATGAGTCGTTCGCACCCACTATCAATGCCTTCTTCGACTGTAGTGGCCTCAATTGGACGAGACTCCTTCCTGTAGGCGTGCGAAGAAGCAGGTGGGACTTTAGTCCCACCTCGGAAATGGTAGGCGCAAGTGAGTCATTTTTATTTTTTTTGTGTTTCCTACTTAGCTCCTTAAGTCACGACGTGAGGTCCCCTTGCCCACGCCTGCCTCGTTTGCGACCCACAACCACGTGGACCTGGTATTCAACCCATTTACCCTGTACTCATCGTGCACCACCCATGCTGGTGTGCTTGGACCCGGGTGAGCGTAACCCGACCCGTTTACCTGGCTGGCTCTGAGAGAGCGAAGAGAGAAATAGAGAGAGAGAGATGCGGGGAGGGTAGGGGTAGGTTTTGCTTCACTCTGTGCAGGGATAGAAGGAGAAGGCAGGAGTAGCTAAAGGAGAAGAAGGTGCTGCTAAAGAGGAGGCACAGTAGAGAGCAGCTGAAGGAAGGACTTAGCCGCAGAGAGTCGAAGAAGAAGACAGAGGAAGGAGCCAAAGAAGAAGAAGGAGGAGGTGTAGTAGCTCAAGAAGAGAGGAAGAAGAAGCCAAGGAGGAAAGAAAAGCAGGGAAGAAAAGAGGAAGAAGGAGCAGTAGCAGAGAAGAAAGAACAAAGCAGAAGAAAGAGAGAAGCAGCCAAAGACAGAGAGGCAGAAGCCAAGGAGAAGGAAGGAAGAAGAAGGCTCGGCACTGTAGCGGGAGGCAGTTAAGGCATCTGATTCAAAGAATCAGATGTCTGAGAGAGGAAAAGTTAGAGAAAGAAGAGAAGGAAGAGAGAAAGCAAAGAAAAAGAAAGAGAGAAGCAAAGAAGAAAGAAAAGAGAAAATCTATTTCTTTTTACATTTTTTTTCTCTCTAGCATTTATCTTCATTGCATTATTAGTGAACATCTTTCAAGTAAAAGTTTGAGATTGTGATTTTCTGCTTCTAAATACCAATTTGCTCCCTGATTTCGACCTCGGAATTTTTTGAATTTCGAGTAATAAAAGTTGATAATCATTTATACGATGTTTTCAAATATACTACAATGAATATCCTTTTAAAAACACGATCTCGTTGAAGCCAACCGATTATTTTTGGCGCCGTTGCCGGGTGGCAACGGGCATTTTAGAAGCTTTAATCGCAATTTGTGATTCATTATTGACTTAATTTCTCTCTTTTATTGTGTTTGTTTCAAGGAAATCCGAGGAGAGAAAAGCAGCCACACAACAGCCACACCAGGGAACAGGTAACCTTTTATTAACCCTTTCTCTTAATCCCCTCAAAATCTGAAAAGGAGAAACAAAGAGAAAAATCAATCTAGGGCTACCTGTTTTCTATATTTAGTAATCCACAAGAGTTGCTTGGTTTTTACTTTCAACACATTTTAATTGCACATCACTTAAGGTAACTAGGGCTAAGACCTTCTTGATTGAGCCCTAGATACAATTTCTGAGGCAACTAAATTGGACCAACTAGAGCCAACCTAAGGATTACAAGCTAGGGTTTTAGAGACACATCTTCTTCTAAGAAAGAAGCAAAAATTCCAAAAAGAGGTGTGCCTAAGCCTTGTTTGAAAAGACCTATCCAAGAGAAATCCTAAGCAAATTAGGCTCTTAATCTACTTGAACCCTAAAAGAAAGGACTTAAAAAGCTCTCAAAGGAACAAAGAGGTGAAGTTGATCCTTTGGGTCAACCAACCTTTAAATTAAGTCACTCGCACTCAAAAGGCTTAAAGTTCAAGTGGAACCCTAAGCACCTTGATCTTAACTAAAAGAGGTAGACTTAAGAGGTCAAGGTCCCCATTCTAGTCTACCTAGAATCTCAGTGACAAGAGAGGTCGGGTGGGGGAAACCCTGTAACCTGTGGGGGTGCTTTACCGTGTAGGGGTCTTCGCGAGACTCTCCCTCTCTGGCTACCCAGGTAATTCTCAGGTGGACGACCTTCTGATCCAGGGGTATCATCCGCCCCGAACCTCTATAGTCACCCAACATATTTTGGGTGTCTCGATTGGGTCTAGCACATTCTAATCTCATCCAGTCCTTAGATGTATGTTTTGTAGGAGGTCCTTGAAACCTCCTTTAGAAATCCACTCTCCCCGAGGCCAAGCCTCAGTACTTTTGGTTGTGCAGCAACCCCTCCACATAGACCTTTCTTTTGATTCAGAACCTAGTTCTCCTTTTTCTTCCATCATGGCACAACTTGTTGAAGAAGAAAATAATCTTGAGCACCAGCTTCAGCGACTAAATGACCTCTTCTAGAACTTCATGAACCCACCGCAGCGTCCATGATGCGAGATTACTATAATCCTGCTGTGGTGGCAATCGAGCCTCGAGTCCGAATCCTGGCTGGAGGCCCTGATTCTAAACTGAAGCCCAATATGATTCATGCCATACCAAAATTCTATGGGCTTAACTTCGAGGATCCATTCCAGCATATTAAACAACTCAAGCATCTGGCCCAGACCTTCAGGTCAGATGCGCAAAATTGGGATATTTTACTCCTGAAGATGTTCTCTTTCTCCCTCATGGACAAGGCAGCTCATTGGTACCAAACTCAGACTCGTCCGATCAACACATGGGATGAACTTCAATCTGAGTTTTTGAAGAAGTTCTTTCCCGTTGGTCGGACAAATGCCTTGTGCCATTAGATTACTCATTTCACCCAATAGACGGGAGAACCTCTTCATGAGGCATGGGACCAATTTTTGGATCTCATGAGAAAGTACCCCCATCACGGAGTTCCTAAATGGGAACAAGTCTAGTCTTTTTACTAGGGACTCCATAAGGGCATTAGATTATTTGTCAATGCAACCTGTAAAGGAAACATCATGGGTCAGCACAAGGACACGGTGTGGGAGATTCTCGAAAATATGTGCGAGAACTCCATCAGCAATGACTCCATGAGCTTATTCAACCAGACGAATGCCTGTGCATCGAAGAATCTTAGGAGAGCACATGAGACGCAAGGCTTGTCCGCATCCGTTGACTTGGAGCTAATGGCCAGTCGGTTGGATAAGGTCTCTATTATAGAGAAGAAGGTGGACTAGCTGACTCGGCATTTGCAGCGAGCCACCTCTGCACAGAACTCTTTTGCACAGCCACCTCTTGCAAGGGAAACTGTGCAAAACATCTTCCACCGATCTTCTTCGGGGATGGACTTGTATCCACTCCCATCTGACTCCCATATCGTAGGGACCTCCGATCCACTCTACTCTAGTCGGGGGAACTCTGAACCCCCGTACTCTGACTTCCCTGAGGTTCCTTAGACCTGTGAGGACCTCAATGCCATCCATAATGACCCATTTTCCAACACCTACTACCCTGGATGGTGAAAGCATCCCAATTTCCAATGGATGGGAAATTCACATACTCAAAGACCACCTTATCAACCCCATCCACAAGCCCCTCATCCTTATCAGCCGCCTCAGCCTCGACCCAACCCCACTTATCAATTTGGGCCAAACCAAGACCAAATGTCTCTTATCCTTCAAACACTGGCTGACATTCAAAGAATGAATGCGACAATCCAAAAATAGCATAAGGACGAGATCGCAAAGGTCCGCAACCAACTCGCCCAGATGGCGAATTCGTGCCAACTGGGCACGCTCCCTTCACAACCTCTGCCAAACCCAAATAACGTGCCAACCCAGAGCCGCGTTATGAACCCATATCCAGGCCACGCACACATGATTTATCAGGCCCCTTCTGTTCCACCACTTGACAGGATGGAAGCTTCAACATCTTACGCAGGTATCAATGGCAGCCACCCATTTTACCAACCCCCAACCAGAACCAGGCAGGATTAAACTCTGTAACAACCCATAGTGGTAAAGCAACCCATGACCCACCTTATCCAAACCACTCCAAGCCTGGTAGTGATCCAAGCCCTAGGATAGTTATCCAGGATGTCCTTGTCCCATATCAAAAACCTGGACCTATTCTAGTGGAACCAACCAAGGTTCCATTTCCCGAGGCCTTGACCAAGGGAAAAAGGACAACCAAACCCGTGGCTCCTGAGGAGGACCTGATCAAGCTCTTTGAACAGGTCCAGATGAACATCTCCTTGATGGATGCAATCCGCTACGTATCGGCTTATGCACGATTCTTGAAGAACATGTGTACACCCCAGCGTAAGCCATGAACCAAGAGTGGGAGTCCGATCGTACTGTTAGAGCAAGCCAGCTCTGTAATCTTGAGTAAACTCCCACCCAAGGCAAAAGACCTAGGCACTCCCCTGATTTCATGTAAAATTGGTGAAACCCAATTCGATAGAGCATTTCTAGACCTAGGTGGCTCCATAAACCTAATACCCACATCCCTGCTTAACCATCTTGAAGAATCTGAGCTTAAACCAACTGAGGTGACATTGCAGTTAGCTAATCGATCCATAAAGTCACCTAAGGGAATACTCGAGGATGTTATTGTTAGGGTATGTGATTTTTACTTCCTAGTGGATTTCATAGTTCTAGATATGGATGCACCTGAGAACCCAAGGGATACACCGATTATACTAGGGAGACCTTTTCTGGCCACTACTAGGGCCAACATAAGATGTGAGGAGGGCCAAATAGAGTTGAAATTTGGGAACCAGACTCTTAAGATTGACATCTTTAAGGCCCAACAAGGGATTAATTGCGGTGTTGTAGAACAAATATGTGATATTAAGGCCGTGGTTGATGAACTGCATATCAAGGACAACCTGATTATCCCCAATCAACCACAAGAAGATCAAAACCCGCAATTAGAGGAGCCTGAACCTAATCTAGATACACCTATAACTCCTATCCTTGTTCCTCACACACACTCTGAACCACCCGCTACTACTGATAATCCCGTCTTGGAACTCAAGCCCCTTCCCGATCATCTGAAATACATCTTTTTGGGTTCCAATCAGACGTTTCCTGTGATTATAAACTCCAGACTCACACCTGATCAGGAATCTCGTCAGATTACTATTCTCCAGCAACATCGTAGAGCCATTGGATGAACTGTTGATGATTTGATTGGCATAAGTCTCTCTTATTGCACCCACCACATCTATTCCAAAGAGGGTGCATGACCTTCGCGTGAGATGTAGAGACGTCTGAACCCTAATTTGTAGGAGATCGTGAAAAAGGAGATCATTAAGTGGTTAGATGCAGGGATCATCTACCCGATCTTCGATAGTCGATGGGTGAGCCCAATCTAGGTTGTGCCTAAGAAGGCAGGGCTCACCGCCATCACGACTGAAATCGGAGAGGTCATACCGACCCGTATAGCCAACTCGTGGAGAGTCTGCATAGATTATAGAAGACTCAATTCCTCCACAAAGAAGGATCATTTCCCAGTACCATTTATGATTAGATCCTCGAAAAACTAGCGAAAAATAGATTCTTCTGCTTTCTTAACGGGTACTCCGATTATAATTAAGTGGCGATCCATCCAGACGACCAAGAGAAGACCACGTTCACCTGCCCCTTCGGGACATACGCGTTCCGAAGGTTGCCTTTTAGTCTCTGCAATGCACTCGCGACTTTTTAGCGGTGCCTGCTTGCCATATTCTCTGATATGGTAGGTGATTATTTGGAAGTCTTCATGGATGACTTTTTAGTATTTGGGGCATCATTTGACGATTGCCTTCAACACTTGGTTCAAATACTTAGGCAATGCATTGACGTGAATCTTGTTCTTTCCTGGGAAAAGAGCCACTTCATGGTGTCTGAGGGGATCGTCCTGGGACATCTGATTTCAGAGAGAGGCATCCAAGTTGATCAAGCCAAGGTTAACTTGATTTCAAAACTCCCTATGTCTAGCTTGATTAAGGACATCCGATCCTTTCTGGGGCACGTCGATTTTTACCGTCGATTCATCCCTGATTTTTCGAAAATTGCACGCCCCCTGACCACTCTTCTCTCCAAGGATGTGCCTTTTGAAATTTCCAAGGAATGCACTCAAACATTTGAGATCCTTCGTGACCGAGTTACCTAAGCCTTGATCCTACAGTCCCCTGATTGGTCTCAATCCTGAGATCATGTGCGATGCATCTGACTTCGTTGTAGGAGCGATTTTGGGGCAGAAAATTGACGGGAAACCCGTGGTCATCTACTAAGCTAGCAAGACACTTGACGAGGCTCAGCATAACTACACTGTTACTGAGAAAGAGCTGCTAGCTATAGTATTTGCCCTTGAAAAGTTCAGATCATATCTCCTGGGTTCCCGTGTTATTTTTTACTTGGATCACACTGCTGTGAGGCATTTCCTTGCAAAGAAGGACTCAAAACCTCGATTAATCCGATGGATCTTGCTGTTGTAAGAATTTGACCTCGAGATTCTCGACAAAGCGGGAAGACAGAACGTGGTAGCTGACCACTTGTCCCACCTTCCTTCTGAGATTATCGACCCTTCCGGACCAATCACGGAGCATTTTCCTGATGAGCACCTTCTGACTATCGATACCGGGCTTCCATGGTTTGCTGACATAGTAAACTACTTGGCGTCACATCAGATCCTATCTGATTGGTTGAAGGCCAAGAAGGACAAATTGTGCTCCGATGGCAAGTATTACATTTGGGAAGACTCGTATCTACCCCGCATTGGTGCTGATCAAATTATCCGATGATGTGTCAAGGAAGTGGATATTAAAGACATACTCTCTTTCTGCCATGACCAGGCATGCGGTGGTCATTTTTCTGGGCACAAAATCGCATCAAAAGTCCTCCAGTGTGGCTTTTATTGGCCAACAATTTTCAAGGATGCATACAATCACTATAAGGCATGCAACCGTTGCAAGACTTTAGGCAACATGAGCCATTGTGACATGATGCCTTTACAGTCGATTCTCGTATATGAGACTTTTGACATTTAGGGGATTGATTTTATGGGCCCCTTCCCTATCTCAGATGACTTCGAGTACATTTTACTCGCTGTTGACTATGTGTCCAAATGGATCGAAGCCATTCTGACCTGAACCAATGATCACAAAGTTGTTCTCAAGTTCATTCACCAAAACATCTTTTCACAGTTTAGGATTCCACGAGCGATCATTTCTGATGGAGGGACCCATTTCAAAAACGCTCAGTTCAGGTCACTGATGACCAAATACGGGGTGTCACACCGAATCTCTACTCCTTACCACCCCCAAACTAATGGTCAAGTTGAGCTATCAAACCGGGAGATCAAGAAAATCCTTCAGATTACTATTTGACCTAACAGGAAGGATTGGTCATCCCAGCTTTCGGAAGCTTTGTGAGCTTATAAGACCGCCCACAAGACCCAACTAGGCATGTCTCCTTTCAGACTGGTGTACGTGAAGGCGTGTCACCTCCCCGTCGAATTGGAGCATAAAGCCTATTGGGCAGTACGGAACTACAATTTCGATCTTTCTAAGGCTGGAACCCACAGAAAGCTTCAGATAAGCGAGATTGATGAATTATGCCTCGATGCATATGAAAACTCGTGAATCTACAAAGAGTGGGTTAAAACCTTTCATGACAAGCACATATCTAGAAAGATCTTTCATCCTGGTCAAAAGGTCCTAATTTTTTATGCTTGACTCAAACTGTTCCCAGGAAAGCTGCGATCCAAGTGGATCGGACCATATCTAGTCTGACAAATCTTTAGAAATGGAGCCATTAAGATCAGTCCACTCAGCCATGATTCTGAACCCTTTGTTGTGAACGGTTAGAGACTCAAACTGTTCATTGACGTGACCAATATAGATTTGGCGGAGTCATCCTTTATCCTCCATTCTCCCTAAGCTCATTGCACCCAGTTGATGGCATAAAACTCAGTGCTTAACGGGAGGCAACCCGTCATTCTTTCAAAAACCCAAAACCTTTCCTAACATTTCTTTGCTGAATTCATTTTGCACTTTTAGGGTTCATCCATTAGGACAGCCGACTCCACCACAGGTACCCGTACCCGAGTTTAGATATTGTCCGCAACAGTCACCTCGACCCGTTCACTCACCCAATACCTATCCAAATGAATGAACCAAGCTGAATACGAACCCACCTAATTTACAATGAGGACATTGCAAATCTTAGGCATAGGGGGGTATGAAAGTGCAAAATACATGAAAATTCATATCAAGAAAAGGTTTCAACAAAAAAATCACATATCTAAAAAATAAAAACTGAGAAGAGGAGAGAAAATTTTTTGTGGGCTATACAAAATAAGAGGAGAAAAAGAGCAAAATGCTAAAAAGGAGCACAAAATGAAAAAGGAAATGATAGTCATTAGTAAGAGATTAAGGGATTAATCGAAGTTCTAGACCACATTAAGAAAAGTAAAGAAAACTGCTAAAGAGACACAAAACGATTAGTAGGAACGCTGACCTTAGGCCTTTTTGGCTAGACTCTTAGTACCCATTAAGATCTGGATATTCCTTAAGAAGTTGAGGAAAATGCAAAGCTTAAGTATTAGGTCTAAGGCTTAGGGAGTATTCAGCCTTGTTAACTGACTTCGATTTGTGGAACTCGGTAACCTAAGCACCCCAATTCACATAGTCTGGTTCAGTGTGCATAACTATCAAAATCACGTAGAAGCATTTTAATATTCTGAAAATGTTGCCTAGATTAGGAGCGGCCGATCAACACAAGTTGATTTGGATGAGTTCTCAGCGTGGAGAGGTGGGAAATTCCCCTCGAAGATGCGTAACAACATATCATCTCCTCGGTGCTTGTCTCTTAGGAAATTTACATATCCTACTGGGGGCATGTAAGCACTCTACTGGTTCAGATACCATGGATGGCATTATCATGAAATGCCAGCCGCCAGGGTCTGGATTCGGCCACGGAACGCCATGGGCAGGATTATCTCAAAATCTCAAAAACTAGGGTTCTAGGGGTTACCATGGGAGGTGCTATCACGAAGCATCGATTGCTAGGGACCTTTGAGGATTGATGATGGGGACGAGGAATCTAATATAGACCGTGTTGAGAAGCCAATCCGAAGCTAGAGTTAAAAAGAAAAGAGAGAGAAAACTCTCCAAACAAATAAATGTTCTGTCTTTCTCTAACAAAATGCACTGTAAACTGAACCAAGGCAAAAAATGTCTCAAGCACGGGTGCTTTAACCACGGAATCTAATAAACCTTAGGGCAGTTCCTGTGGGCCTTAAAAACCTTTACGGAGGATCGAGGCTAAAGCTGGACAGGTCTGGATCTTGGTTGGTACTAGAGTACCTTTAGGCCATTGTTGGCATTCTAACCAAATCAAAGAAGAAAATGCACTTATCATAACTGGTGAAAGAAATTCATGGTCTAGAACAAAAGTTAAAACCTTATAATTTTGCTAAGGGACTAGCAAAAGCTAAGCATGGGGATATGATGAGAACCACATCATGAGTCCTAACTAGCATATTTTGACCTAATAAAGTGAACAAAAGCTCCTACATAACCAAGAGAGAGGCTTAATTCAAGGGATCATTAATCCTGGAAGAGAACATGAAATAAGGGGTAAAACTATAATTTTACCATAGCAGTGCATCAATGGGATTTCTAATGGTCTAGACATAGGTAAATTGGACTTAATAAGAGAAAAAGTGGGATGGTTCAGTCAGAAAAGGGTTATGGTGAAATTTAGGAAAAAAAAACCCACTTAAATTCACAAGGTTCCAGGCAAGATAAAAATAAACTAAACCCTCTAAAATTCATGGAGAAATATTCCCTAGGGTTTAAAACCTTCAATTTGGCCTTTGGAACCTGTATTGACCTAGATTAGGCTCTATGCCCAATATTTGACCTAATTTGGGTTTTTATGCAAAATATCCAGTCAAACATGGTCAAACCTAAAATCCAACTTCACCATTGGATTCCTTAAATCCAAATTAGGTTTATACCAAAATTTGGACCTAAGGGAAGGTCATCTTGACCTACTTTGCTATTTGGTCCACCCAATTACATTCTAGCCCTTAACTTTTGAAAACCCTTGCAAATCCCCCCTCATCTTTCTCATCACTTTCTTCATTTTGGTCCCTCTACCATTGCAGTAGGGACCATACCTCCGGCGACTTTGCGCGGAGGTTTTCTCCTCGATTTCATGGGGAGCTGCTCCCAGATTTGAAAGGGGAGCTCCCTGTGAAGCCCCCTACCGCACAGGCAGCTCCCCATGCCCTGAAAAGCCCCATACCTCTCGTGCGAATGCTCGAGAGGTATGGGTCTCCTTCGGCCATACCTTCGACATGGTCTTCCCGCCGTTTCCTCGCGACTCTTCCCTTTTCCCTTGTCTATTTAAGGAAGCCCAGACCCGTCCGCTTCCTTCAAGCCTGATTTGGCTAGAGAACACCCCCTAATTTCGTCTCCTCCTCACTCCGGCCAACTACCCGCAGGCTTCAGCGACTCTCCCTCCCTCCTCTCGTCACTCTGCCACTGTACCAGTGGCAGAGCCATCTCCACCGTGTTCTTCCGCGTCGCGCCATACCAGCGTGTGCCCTCTCGACCCTCTTCCTCGTCGTCGCTTCTTCACCACAGGGTCTTCATCTCCAGCGACGGCAAACACCCACCTCTCTCCCTCCACCTCCCCCCTTCGCTCTAAGCACCCTAGATAAGTACCTCTTCCTCCCCTCTTTATTTCCTTATCAATTTTTATTTTCAACCCCTTGACAGTCGCCAATCACCTCTGTCTCCCTCACCTCTGGAAGACCACCGACGAGGTGCAACCATTGCTCCACAACTTCACATGCCTCGCCAACCACCTCGACAGCATCGCCATCAGTCATTGATCATCCTCCGCACCTTCACCAACCGCCACACACACCCTACACTTCCATCGAACACACGCACCTTCACAGCCATAGAGTGACCTAGGCACGCACTCCTAGGCCGTTCCACGGCCAACCAACCCCCACTTCACCATCACTGTGACACGGCAAAGCTTCCCAAGGCATTTGATAGGGCCGCGAGGCCATATGCATGCATTTCAGGTTTAAGCCTCTGTTGCCATTAGTGAAGGCATGAAGGAGCTTGCTCACGAGCTCCAAGTCGTCCCACTCCAGGATGAGATGCCCCAAGTGCACGGGATCCCTCTACGAGTCATTCGCACCCAACAATCAAGGCATTCTTCGACTGTAGTGGCCTCAATTGGACGAGACTCCTTCTTGCAGGCGTGCGAAGAAGCAGGTGGGACTTTAGTCCCACCTCAGAAATGGTAGGCGCAAGTGAGTCATTTTCATTATTTTTGTGTTTCTTGCTTAGTGCCTTAAGTCACGGGGTGAGGTCCCCTCTCCCACGCCTGCCTCGTTCGCGACCCACAACCATGCGGACCTGGTATTCGACCCATTTACCCTGTAATCCTCGCGCACCACCCATGCCGGTGTGCTTAGACCCGGGCGAGCGTAACCCGACCCATTTACCTGGCTAGCTCTGAGAGAGCGAAGAGAGAAATAGAGAGAGGGAGAGATGCGGGGAGGGTAGGGATAGGTTTTGCTTCGCTCTGTGCAGGGAAAGAAGGAGAAGGTAGGAGTAGCTAAGGGAGAAGAAGGTGCTGCTAAAGAGGGGGAGGCGCAGTAAAGAGTAGCTGAAGGAAGGACTTAGCCACAGAGAGCAGAAGAAGAAGAAGACAGAGGAAGGAGCCGAAGAAGAAGAAGGAGGAGGTGCAGCAGCTCAAGAAGAGAAGAAGAAGAAGCCAAGGAGGAAAGCCAAGAAGAGAAGAAAAGAGGAAGAAGGAGCAGTAGCAGAGAAGAAAGAAGAAAGCAGAAGAAAGAGAGAAGCAGCCAAAGACAGAGAGGTAGAAGCCAAGGAGAAGGAAGGAAGAAGAAGAAGGCTAGGCATTGTAGCATAAGGCAGTTAAGGCATCTGATTGAAAGAATCAGACGTCTGAGAGAGGAAAAGACAGAGAAAGAAGAGAAGGAAGAGAGAAAGCAAAGAAAAAGAAAGAGAGAAGAGAAGAAGAAAGAAAAGAGAAAATCTATTTCTTTTTACATTTTTTTCTCTCTAGCATTTATCTTCATTGCATTATTACTGAACATCTTTCAAGTAAAAGTTTGAGATTGTGATTTTTTGCTTATAAATACCAATTTGCTCCCTGAGTTCGACCTCGAAATATTTTTGAATTTCGAGTAATAAAAGTTGATAATCGTTTATATGACGTTTTCAAATATACTGCAATGAAGATCCTTTTAAAAACACGATCTCGTTGTAGCCAACCGATTAGTCGCTGGCTGGAATCTGGACACCAGGACGTTCTCCATAATTTGAAGGATCATAAAAATCCTTCAAGGGCTGAGATCTTTGACCATTCAATCGTTGGAACCATCATGCATTTGCTACAATGCATCTCAACCTGATTCGAAGGTGGCTGCTCAGTCATGGGATCCACTGGACCAAAATTCAACCTACGCCTAATACAAGTCTGTCCTTAAGTTGGGTCTTCTAAGAACCTAGGCTCCAAGATATATTCAAACCACAACACAAATTATGTGTTGTCTTTAATCCAAAAGCTGGTTAAGTTAGGCTGGCGAAGCAGGGGGAGTGTGTCCTGAAGTCTGCTAATTATACCAAACCCTTGCTTGCTTAAGTCATTTGACAATCAGGCCCCCCAACTTAGCACCTTCTGGAGAAAGCAGACGTCACAAATTCGCACCACAGTTTGAGAAAAACCCTGAAATGAATTGATGGGTCCTAGGGCCAACGTCTTCGATTAGGCTTAGGATAGTAGTGCTTTTGGAATGTGATGGGTCCTTAGAATGGGTTGTGCCCTTAATGATTGATTTGAAATGTGTGTGTGTGCACAACCAGGGCTTCAAGCAAGATTATTTGGATAAGTAGATTTTAGAGTTTGCTTAAGTAGCTTTTAGGGTTTGAATTAAGGTTGATTCAATCAAGTTCAGGAGGCACACCAAGATTTAAAAACATGGGTGAAGATGTTTTCATTTGAAATCAAAATAAGGTGGAGTGCCAGATTCTTGACCTTAAATGTTAACCCTAAGGAGCAAGCTACTTGATGAGTTGTTTTTAGATGTGTGGTGCGGCCCAAACAACTCAACCAATTGGCCTTGATACACCACTGAATTAGGCACACAAGTGGTTACCTAATCTGATTTCTACTCGATTATGTGTTGATGAGTGTACTAGTTAGAAAGATCGGGTTATCGGTTGAGTGAAAAAAAATAGAAGAGGTCGTCTACCTCAAGTTATGGGTGTATGAAATGTGTCTGATAAAGAATTCCCACAACCAAATCAGAATCTTTTAGATTTTTTTTTTAAAATGGAGGGTGAGGTGGGTGGAGGTGACAACTAAACAACCAAACTAACCTTAGGGTTTATGAGAGAACCTAGGTTAATTAGGGTTTGAATTAAAGTAATGAAATGGAAGCTATGGAGGAGGAAAGAATGGGGAGCACTTACAATGGTCTTCAACTACACTTTACTCTTGTCTACAGCTCTTAGATCTCCTTATCGAGACTCTTGCAAGACAATAAAAGAAATAAAAGAGAGCTTAGAGAGCAAATAAGTGCGAGAAATGCGAAAAAATAATCAGGATCCATTGCCTCCCCAACAATAGCGCCAAAAAGATGAACAAGAAAATTGTTGCGAAAAAATGTTAGAGTTTGGAAAACTTGAGTCATTGTAAAATTCACAAGAAAATTCGCTACCAAATAAATTTTAACCGAAGCTCTGGTGAGTCCCAGGTCGAATACGAGAAGGCTACTTCGATTCTAAATTTACAGTTATATATTTTTGTATTTTCTTTATGAAGGAAACATTTACAATGGCTATAAACAACTAATCTACTTGCAATATAAACATGAGAGGAGAGAGAACTTCTATAACTAGGATAATGTCAATTACAACTACTTGCTACAACTGTAAAATTGAAAATCTACACTAGAAAGAAATAAAAAGATAGGGGATGAGAGATTATCCTCCTTGACGAATGCTTGGAGGATGAGCTGAACGGAAGGATGCCTAGACGAAGGAGAGCAAAGACAGAGGAAAGAGGGCGAATCTGGAAGAACCGAGGATGAAGCAGGGCATCGACGTCGTGGGATCTGTTTCTGGAATGGAGGTGAGAAGATAGTTGGTGAGAGCTCTGCAAAGGGGATGTGAAGTGGAAACTTTTATTTTTTAACTCTAGCGGAGCTTCCCATAACTTGGGAGCACTAGAGTGAGCTTTAGAACATGAGTTCTTAGATATTAGAGAGGTTGGGAGAAGAAGGAACGGATGGTGCAATATGTGCTAGGGGTGGCCCTTTTATAGATGTAAAAATGGCAGCAAAAAGGTCTTTTAAGGCCTTTAAAACAAATGAAGGGCCTTTAGTGACGTTTACACATGTTGCTGAAGCACACGTCACTGAAGCATGCATCAAAGGATAGCCGTCCATCATGCATTCGATGCCTCTCGTTGTGCCCCATCACGTGATGCCTCGTCTTCAGCCGTTTGCGCACAACCAAGCACCTCATCAGGATCGGACGGCTAAGAAGGCCTCCGATCGTCTTAAAATTGGATCCACATACGATGGCGTGTCTGATGACCTATCATCACGTGCGTTTAGCATGCTTGCCCATCCGGCGCAAGGATTGTGCCGCGTGGAAGCTACATGACTACCCAATCTTGATCGCTCAGCCAATTGAGCATGCCCCGCTCTTCGCAGATAAAATCCCCCTCGTCGTGGCATGAGCGTGCCTCACCTTCTCTTGATCTGAGATCAAGATCGTTGTGCTACCTTCCACCTTGTGTCGTGTTTTGATTTTAATGCTCGCAAGCTCACAACCGTTGAATCTCGATCCAACGATCGAGATTTGATGGCACGGTTGAAGGAGGTCGTTGGCTGTGGGTAGCTTGGATGGCTCCACATGGCGCTATCTGAGCCGTCCATTTTCTTCTACTCGTAAGTGGTGCCATGGATGTCGAATTGAGTCAATTTTTGCATTGTTGGGCTGCGATCATCGATTCGAACCCATTCGTGCGATTGGATTTGTTGTTTGAAGTTTGAATTTTCACCACCTTGCCCCTTGGTCTCTGATCTTCCTCGGATTGCATATGATGCTATGGAGGTCCGATCGGGATGATCTTGGAGGTGTTGGACTCCGATCGTCACCTTGATCAAATCCATACGGTTGGATCTTCAATCCAAGGCCTAGATAAATATCACCCTATTCCCTGACCACAAAAAGAGGTGAATTAATATACAATTTGTACAAAATAATCTAAATGCATGATGATGCATGTTATGCAATATTTATAATGCTGAATGCTTCTATGTCACTAGGAACATTAATAAATAGACATTTTAGGCTAATTTGATGTGTGCACATCATTGCTTGCGTACGTGGTGATAACACGTACACCTTATCCGCCGTCTCACCGAGAGGAGCCACTAGCTCCAAGCCTAGGAGCTTCACCTTGGATGTTCTCCCTTGTGGTGACAGCATAAGGAGATGCCTAGAACCACCGTCCACCTCCACCACGCCAGGGCCCTTCTTCACCCTTTTTTCTTTCTTTCTTTGTTTTCTTGTTTTTGTCTATTTATTACGAACATGTGCTCGAATGTTTCTTGATTGAATAAGATCTTAGATATGTGATTTTTAGCCTCCCTCTAGATGACTTTTCTTGCTCTATCCATGATTAATCTTTTTAATATTTCAATTTCATTTCGTTATGAACCACTCAACGACGACAATGATTTATTTATTTACTTTTCTCTTCGTTAGTGAATCGATCAAGGGTAGGCTTCTATTTATAGAATTTCCTAGGTGTTTAATGGAGGGCTAGGATTTAATGGTAGGATGATGGAGAGTGGAGATTAAAGGAGGTTTAGGATGGAGGGTGTTGCAACAACCTTGTAGGATTTCCCTTACTTGTCTTAAATGTTTGGCCTCTGTTTGTTCCGAATTTCAAATACCACATAAAAGCAAAGTTGTAGCCCTCGAAATTAGCTTTCAAATACAACTTGAATGATCAATTTGAAATTGAAATGAAAAGGTTATAATCAAAATACTAAACATGTGTCAAGCTATTATGAATTTCGAGATTAAGAATAAGATTCGGTTTAGGGTTTTAAGATAGGGATTTAGGTAAGCAATTTAGGACCCTAGGATTTAGATCTAGTGGTTGATAATTATGGTGCATTTTGACAATCCAAAATAGTATTTATTTAAGGATAAAAGGGATGATCAAATAAGGTTTGTTGGGTTAGGATATAGGAATAGGTTGGGTGTATTTTTTAGAAAATCATAGGTTGGGTTTGATTAATATTGGTCGACCAATTAAGGTGAAAAATTTAGGTGTAGTGGCTAGCCAACCTAGGTGAAATTTGGGCTAAGTTGCTTTGGATATGTGTGTGGGAAATTGGGTTCCTAATTGGGTTAGGTCTAGGGTTGATTAGGTTAGGGCTTAATTAGGAAATTGACTCAACCTCCTTGCATATATGAGTTCAACCTTAATTCTTCATTCTCCAAGGCTCCAAATTGCTCCAAACTTGGTAACTACACATATTCAAGCAAGGACATCAAGGTACCTCAAATAGGTGAGGAAATATTGCATAAAAACCCAAAAGAATGTAATATTTACAAAATGCATCTAAATGACTAATCTGATGTAACTAAATGCTTTCTGACCTAATTCACCAGCAAACTAGCATTAGCTAGGCATAATTAATGTTAATAAATATAGAAATATCACACCCCCATACCTTTCCTTTACCAGTCTTCAAGCAAAACTCAATGCGGAAAGCATGAAAGAAAAACTAGAAAAGCTGGTTTTAAGCAAAAATATATTAGAAATCCTAAATTCAACTTTTTACCAATAAAAAAATCTATAAATTAAAACCTTATCTACAAAAAATCAACAGTATTCAAGTACTGACCCAAATAAAGACTGCTTAAACCCAATTAGATATTCTACTAGCTTTAGTTTTAGGTCACAAGAGTAACTTTTTATGGCTCTATCAACCCACCCAAGGTTTGAATTGGACTCGAATTTTAATCATTCTATGTGTGCAAAAATTATTTGACTCCTCAATTATGCTACCTTATTGAATTCTAAGTTTTCAATAGGACTAAGACCATCTCTTTGCAATATTAGCTTGAGTCTTCAGATTTGCCTTACCGAGGACTAGTAGCTTTCTCCCTATCCTTTTCTACCTGAGGTCAACCTCGAAGGTATATCCCCCTAACTAAATCAAAAAGGTTTCTTATTGAACATCTCAGTATTTTTAAGGTTTTTGAGAATATTTGAACGCACACTTTTTTTTTTGGGATATGATATTTTTTCATTTTTCTTTTTCTTCCTTCCACTTTATTTTCTTTTTTGGGCTTTCCTTCTTTTTCTACACTCACTCATTTTTCTAGGTAGGTGGCTTCCCTAATCTCGTTCAAGAACACCACCTAAACAAGGCACGAAAAGCTAAAAATGAAAGGTTGGCAATTGGACACTCTACATCTAGGGAGCATACCCAGTGTAACATGCCAGCCATTCCTCAATCTAGGTCCTATTAATTACTAAGATTTCAATGGTAGGTTTCTCAAAAGAAGAGTTAGTGCATACGTGTGGCTGTAGATTGTGTAATCTTAAACTTTTCAAACTAGAGGATGGAAAGATAAGTCGCATACTTATCACTCTTTTGACTTAATACGTCAGCTTTTAAAATCCCATTCAGGGATTCAAGAAACACATCATCATTTACGTAAATAGTTTAAATAATTAAGTCGACTATGACCTAAGCAAAATGATTTTGAAAATACTTTTCTTAAGATTGGTAAATCATCAATATCAAAAACTTCTATTTTTTCTTAGCTCAAAACACAACTTTTTTATACTTTTTCCTTTTTTTTTGGTTATTTTTCTTTTTTTTCAACATACGACAGATGAAAACATGCAAATCTAAAAACACGATATTTTTGAAGAGGAATATAAAAGCAACTCAGTCAAAGTATAAATCTATCCCCCATGCCTATTTCATGTAATGTCCTATACTCTAAACAGAAAAAGGGTGGAAATCACTTGAAATATCTGAGTTGAAACAATATAACCCGACTAGCTCCAAATCTATAAATCAAACTAAGATATATAGATAAGAAATCTGCAAATATACAAGTGCTAAGACATTGGGTTGCCTCCAAACAAGCGATGAATTTAACGCCTTCAGTTGGGCACAAACCCTTTAAAGAAGATATCAACAATTCAAGAGAAAGGGTCAAAGTAAAAAGTGGTATCTTGTCATGAGGGTCCAAAATCAAAGGTCCACAGATCTAGACTAGATTGTGGTGCAATCCCTTCCTTAAGGGATGAGAACTGTGCAAGTAGGGGGTTACATATCCACGCATCCTTTCGTCTCTTATTCTTTGGTCGTGCAAAGTAGATCTTTGTTTGGATGAGTGCAACCCAAATCTAAAGTATCGAACACTGGAAATAAAGACCAAGTACTCAAATCGAGTCCTTTTAAAGATGAAATTCCCAAAATGTTTACCAATCAAATCATATCAAGGTTGGACAAATTCCATTTTAATAGGGCCTATATCAAGATTCAGAATTCCACTATGAGCCCACAAATCAATCATGAAATCTCTCTCTAAGTAAAAATCAATTCCTTCCTCCAAAATGATTATTTCCATATGTGAATTCTCCTTATTCTATTCCTTAGAATAGCTTTGTTATTTAGAACCTATTTTAGCTCAGGTTCAACTTCTATGGTTGAAGTTAAGGTAGAGTCGATATTAATTTTGTCATCCAAATCAGACTCAAATTCTTCTTCTTGGCCCTCCTCTAAATTTGGTATGGGGTTTTCAAATAATACACAATCAAATTATTCAAAATCGGACATCGACTCCATATTGTTAACTTTAGATGTCTCCAAAGAATCAGATTTGGGTTTAGAGACATCAACCCTAATTTAATTGTTAACAGTTTCAAATTGATCCTTATTCACTTGGAAATTCTACTTTTCCTCACTTACCTCAAAATCAAGACCCATGGAATCCTCAATGACATTTTCAACATTATTTTCCAGCACTTGGGCAAATGGAATATCAATGGTGGACTAAACTATGTTAAGAGCATTATGTATAGTCCAATTGATACTTGTAAGGCCTTGTCTCATAAATTCCACAAAATTAGTACTTGAAATCATTTCCTATTAGCCTTCTTCATCCAATTGCTGAAATATCTCTATCATTTTAGCCTTCATTTCAATTAATTTCAGGTTCTATCTATTAATCTCCAATTGAAGGCAGTATTGGGTATCATTAATTTTTCCTTTAATTTGATTAGGAGGTTGGGTTTTGGCAGGTGAAGTCTTTGCAGGATCGAGACTTGGGTTTGTGGTGGAACTATGGTTAATAGAAGTTGACTTATTTTCACTCCAAAGGAATTCTGTCTTTAGATTTTCTTCCACCAAATCAAGATTGTTATCAAGTGAATCATAGTCATTTGATTTCCATTTCACTAACTTCCCTTCCAATCCATAGGTCAAGTTGGAAAGGTCCTTAGATTCAATTGACCTATCTTGGTTATTATCCTGGGAAGGGTAAAATCTTGATATCCTCCTAAATTGTAGATCATATGAGATTGGTGACCAAGGAATGAGGATCTTGAACAAAGATTATTTCAAGGAGGGTTAAAACTATCATTAGTGGACCTTGGGTTTGAATCATATTCCCAGTTAGAGAGGATGGCAATAGGAGGGTGGTGTAAGTTGGGTGAAATTAGGATAGGAATTGTGCTGGTATTGGGGATAAGATAGATATCCTAAGTACTTAGGATCTGAGGTATATCCCCAACTTGGAGGAGGGTTATCCCAAGTAGGCTGTGGATAAGGATTACTTGGGTCAGAATATAAATAATGTTGGGAATAAGTTGGATAGGAGGGATAGGGATTAAATCCATGTTTTAGAAGAAGTGGAGAGATGTGAGGAGAACATGAGAGAGAAAGGTGTGTGCACAAATCAAGTAGCCAATCTTGTCCTTAAACTGTACCTCGACTAGACTTAAAATCTTAAAAGCCCTAAGTTACAATGCAAATAATTCCAATTTTCTTCCTTAAGCTAATCTAGCCAAATTGAGTATGAGGAAATTAGAGGGAAGGTTTGACCAACCTTAGTACTAGGTTCCTTTATACCCCTAATCACAGTCGTTTGGGATGACTCCACAACCTAGACACTAGATTTAGCTCAAGCAACCAAGGTAAATTACTTATGCCCCTTTTCAGAACCCTCAAGACTTGACTCAGTCCTGCCTAGAGCACGTCTTTCAATTTAATTAAGGCTTAGGATTGTGTTGCACTTGGATATGATGACCATTATGGGGCTAGTTTCCCTTAAGTACCAATTTAAAAGTGTGTGTGCACAATCAAAGGGTTCACAAACAAGACTTATTAGATGAATTGCTTTAAGGATTAAGCCTTGTTTAGTGAATTTTAGGGTTCAATTTTTAGTAGATTCAAAGAAGTTCTAGTAGGCACATAAAGTTTTGCAAGCACGCATATAGATATATTTCCTTTAAGGCTCAAGAATGTGGGTGCTCAACCGACCATAGAAATCAAACCCTAGCACATGGTGAATCGATTCCAAATAGGTGAGTGCTATGACCCAATCAATAAAATCATTGGTTTCTGAGAACCACTAAATAAGGCACAAAAAATTTTTTTTTAGAATTTTTCAGGTCTTATAAACAATTTTCCCCAATTTTATAATGCACTAGAGTCTCAAAGGCAGAAAAGAGCCCCAGTCAGTAAATTCCATGAATCAAATAGTGATGGTGCCCAAAAAATTCCCAAAGTATTTTTAAAAATTGGTAATTTGATCAAGAATTAGATAAAAGTGATTTTAGTTAATTTGGATGAGTAGAGAAAAAAATAAAAATCAAACAGTGAATGAAATCAGAAATAGATTTAAGTCAGGATAGGGGTCTATTCAAGGAATTTTCAAAATTTTCTACTTAGAGTTAGGGCATGAAATTTTTAGAGATTGTTCCCAACTTCAAAACAAACGTCCAATAGAAATTTGGTTATTTTGGAGTCAGGGAACTCATGAAATTAATTTTTGAAGATCGGATGATAGTCAACTCGAAAATCAGAAGTGGTTGCAAGGATAGGATTTGCGTAACAAACCACCACAAGATAAGATTTTCTTTTACATATATAAGGATAATGCAAAGCTAACTAACCAAGGGTTTAAGCAAATCATAATTTTTCTAATGAAAAACCTAATTCTAAAGATGCAAAAAGCTAACTTGAATCTTCAATCTCACTTTAATCCCATTCTCTTTTTGCAACCTAAATCTGTGCTCCTGCATGGGTTCCTGCACACAAAATAAGAGAGAAAAATAGAGAGTTAGAAAACTAAATGGAAAAATATAGTAGGAACAAAATAGATCCATTGCCTCCCTGGTAATGGTTCCAAAATCTAACTTGAACAAAATTGCCGGAGTTGAAAAAAGCATTCAATGTAGCGCGACTTTTTTCAAGATGGAAATAAATAATCGAGAGTTTGGTGAGTCCCGGGTTGAACATGAGGTGACGTAGGATCAAACTAGATGCAAAAGCACAAAGCAACTATGAAAAACTAACTAACTATTTTATTTGGTCTTTTTGAATATAAAGATGGAGATGAGAAGGAGATTCAATTAGACACATTTATGGACAATTTACAACCTGACTCAGACCAGCATGGAAATTGGGCTGAACCGCATCCTAAACCCAAGATCTAGTCGTCCATCAAGCAATAAACTAAAAATGTAGCAACATTTCCACACATGCATCATAGTAGAAAGAAACGACAAAAGAGAAATAGGCAACTAAGCTACCAACAACTCATGGAAAGGAAAACATAGTTCACGACATAAGCATCACACCAACCCACAACAGTATAACAAAGAAAGGAAATCGGTATAATTCTAAAGCAAAGCACATACTACAATAGAAAGAATAACAAACTAGTACTAAGGTTGGGCATGGCTAGGCCCAGCAGCATCACTCCTGGCAGCCTGTGGAGTTGGCTACTCTCTTCGTTCACTTGAGTACACAACAAGAGTAGGCATCAGCAAAGCTAAGTAGGGTGGAAAAAAGGAAAGAATTGTATCAACAATGATGATAACACCATCAATAGTTCTAACTAGCTAAAATTAGTCAAATTCAAATGGTAAATTCTCCTAAATGAATGTCTAAGGATCACAATTTCATACTGAACTGATATGAGAAGAAGATAGAAAAATAAGGTTAATTTTGTTATTTTACCATCTCATCATTAATGCAAAGTAATGAAGGGGTTGATCAAGGGTTAATTAAATGTCAAATGAACTTAAAAGACTAAGAAGTGGGCTCATGTTAACTGAATCAAGGTTTCACATATTTCGAGGACTAAAATAGTATTGAAAACTCTAATCTTCAGCCTCACTTAAATAAAAGGGATTCTAGTCGATAAAAATTCAATTTAAACCTCCTAAAAATCATTGAAAAATATTCTAAGAGGTTTTGTACATTCACTTTGACCATTTGAACCCATTTTGACTAAAAGTAGAGATTCTGAAGGGACTTTACTCTGATTTGGGCTTCTGTGCAATTTACCCAGTCAAATGGGATCAAAACTCAAATCCAAGTTCACCATTAGGTTCCTTGGATCCAAATCAGGTTAACACCAAAATTTGGGCCTAATCAGGGTTCATCTTACCTAGTTTGCATTTCTACCCCCAATTCTCTATTATTTACAAACAGACCCCTAACTTCTATATTCTTCTTACAGAAACACCCCCAAATTTTCATCTTTTTCACAAGAAGGCCCTTTCCACTTTCTCCTTCTTCTTCACCATGGGAATGCAACACAGGGAATCGACCCATCTTCGCCGACTTTCAAACTTGAAATTTAAGAAGCAATTCTTCACCAAATCTCACCAAATCTGGTGAGATCGCTCTGAAGATCAAGCCTGATCATTTGAACACATCCTTGAGTCTTCGCATGGCCAGAATTTCCACCAACGAACTCAAAAATCCCAAGCTCAACAGTTGGTTAAAGCACTTGCCAACTGACGCATTCTTGGCTTCTTTGACCTGGGATCTAATTTTATATAGAGGACAGATCCTTCGCAAGCCAATCTCGTGCTCAATTTGACCGGTTTCTCCCTCTTCTTCCTCCTCGCTGGCCAAACTTCGACGCACCACCAAGGAACCTTCGCCATGCCTCGTCACCCCCTACCACATACAATAGGTAGGGGGATCATTTTCCTCAAGCTTCCATGAAGCTTCTGACGAAGTTTCAACCCTTGTCTCACCCTCAATCGCTTCGGCCATCACCTCATCTTCTACCCCTCTTACGTACCTGATGATTGCAGAAACAGTCTGCATGTTAAAAATTATGATTTTAATTATGCCGTTATAGTATAATGTTACAATGCAAACAAATGTCGTGTCATTTTATTTATTTACATAATTTTTGCTTGTTTATTACAGGTCATTCACTGGGAGGCAGTTATTGATATACATCACTCTCTATGTTCCAAAAATGCTCTTTTATTCCAAAAATATCAATTATATATAGAAGATGAATCAATGAATCAAAGAAAGAATGAATGAGATACTTATGTACAAAAGAATTAATTAATACTCACTACAATGCTTTAAACATATTTACAACTAAACAGGTATAAAAAGCTAAGTAAAACTACTCTATGTTAGTTATATACAACTATCCTAAATAATACCTAAGTATCGGTACAAAAATAACCATTAATATGTACTTAACTAAGTTGTACTAACATATAATGTACCTATAGTGACAAATAAGGTACAAATAATGACAGATATAACTATCACTAAAGAGACCTTACAAAAATATACACATAATAAGGTAAACATATATATTTTATATTCTAACTTTATTAATTATATATACATATATACGTGAACTACAATTACTAATATACTATATATCTATATACAATATACATATTATATATATACTATTATGTACTACGCATATATATACAGATACATAGATACACAACACACTTGTTGTACACACACAATACAAGCCCAACACTTAGCTGCTTACAACTCCCCACAGTTAACTTTACACTTAGTAAAAATTTGTTAATGGGCGGGCCTAAGGCTTTTTGTGGGATACACAGTACCCCAACGGGGTGGAATCAGATCACTACTAGACCCAATCCCTAGTTTTATCGTTGTACATTTTTATCCAATTTCAATTGAGCCCAAATTGGGCCCACTAGGCCGATAGAAGGCCCATACAAGCCCACATACATACCAGGCTCCCAACCCACCAAAAATATCCATGCTCAATTCACATGCTTAAGGGAGAGGGTAATGGGTTGAATCACACCAAGCAGTTAACGACTAGGTAGCCAATGAACGAAATCACTTAAATGCTGCCACGTGCACTTCTCATCCCACGATGTGCGACTAAACCGACAACAAAAATTAACACTGTTCAGCGTGCTGTGTGGCCGACTTTAGGCCTCGAATCGAGTGCCTTAATTAAATCCAATTTTAAAAAAAATTATATATTTCGAAATCCCTTACATAGGGCTACTTAATTATGTATTTAATTTAGTATAATAATTTAATTAGTTATATTTAAAAATTAGTTAAACTTAGTGATGTGTACGTGTTAATTTAGAGTTTAATTTGTTAATTAAAGTATAAATTAATGATTTGATGATGCAATTGACTTTACAAATAGTTAACTTATATGATATGGTATTTATTAAACATTTTTTATTTATTTTAGAACATTTATTTTAATTTATGTACATTTAATTATACATTGTAAATAGATATACATATAATTTAGTTATAAATATTATTATACAGTATAAATATATTATAAATAGGATGAAAATAATCAAAATTAATATATATAAGTGCACAATATAAATTACTTTAGTAATATGTTAATTTACTAATTTATTTTATTTTAACTTAATAATTTACTTAATTAACTTAATAACTTAATTACCTACAATAGATAGATAATTAAATCAATGTATAGGTATAATTAGGTATATAATAATTACTTAAATACTTATGTACAGATATAGATACAATTATACACATTTACATATTTATTTATAATTATCTTAGTTCATGTACATATAATGTATTATAAATTAATATATACTTACATAATAAAGTTATATGTACATTAACTCAACCTAACTACTTATTTAAATATATATTACAATTATAAGTTATTTATGTACGTTATTTACATATAGTACATTATTTAATTTAACTTAATGTTAAGTTACATTTACAAGTATAAATACTATATACATGGTATTTTTATGCATTTTTGGGTATTTTTGAGTTTTTATGGTATTTGTATATTTTATAGAGATAATAGAAGAGAGAGATAAGGTGAGATGATGGAAGAACTATTTTTTTATGTTTTTGAGTTTGAATTTTTTTATTGAGTTTCAAAGTAGACCAAATCGTCGGCTGGTATGTTCTATCATGCTGAGGGTTTGGAATACTTTAAACTTTGCAAACACTTAAAAAAATACCTAATCTTACTCAAAATAGACTTTTTTTTATGATCTTTTTTGTAATTTTTTATATATTGACAAGTTCACACAAAAGAGGCCTTAAAGGAGTTAACACATATGAACGTACGGTATCTAAGGGTGTTTCAAGCTCTGAAAAGCAAGTTAAAGCATCACACATATTCAACATCTCATAAGAAAGATGATTAAGCATTTAACATGATTTTAACCAAGAATTTGCATTGAAGATCTTTTTTGAACAAAAAATACATTAAAAATGATGACAATAAATGATTAAAACCTGATTTACAAGCAATTCTCATTAAATTAAAATCTAATTCGAGTATGTGAATGCTTGTACACAAATGTTCTAAAAGTGTATACAATTAAGCTACATGAATTCCTCAAAATCAACTTTAGATCCACTTTGCATTCTAATTCCAGGACATGCTACTACTATTCAACAGTTGTTGCTGCACAGTAGGCCTAGATCAGGCTTTTAATGCCTAATCTGAGCCAAAATGATGCATCAAAGATATGGAAAGCATATTCAAACAATGGCCAGCCTAGGAAAATCATTTCTGTAATTCCCTACGGGAGGGGTTGAGAAATGTGTGACTTAATAAAATGCAGAATAGAAATACAACATTCTCACAAATGAGGCAATCACACAAGACAAGAGATTTTTAGGTGGAAACCCAAACCGGGTGAAAACCACCACCTAACCCTTTCAAGTTAGGATTTCCCGATCGACAAAGTCGAACAAATCCACTAATGTACTACTTTAACGAGGGTAGTACAACCTCAATACAACCACGCTACTTGAACCTGAGGGTAGTATTCCTCAAACCCCTTCTCTTCACGAGAAGGATTTAGTCTCACGAAGGAGACGGGAATTTGCAATGCGAATACCCAACACAATTACAAAGATAAATTATAACTCAACTTATAGAGCCACAAAGTGAATGATTAAATCTAGCTACTATAGATAAGGGAACTTCCCTTTGGTGGGAGTGCATCGGCATGACGACGTGGGTATGTAAACCACATAGGGGCACCTTGCTACTCTCGTAATTGTGGAGGGAGAATGGGTGTGCAACTGGATTCAAGCTTTCTAGATGTGGAACAAAAGCTTGGAGAGCTAGAGCTTCTTTTAGATGATCTTCTACTTCATTTTGACACAAGGGATGTGGAAATGGTATTCAAGGTGTGTCATGGTGTATGTATGTAAGGAAAGGGTCCTCTTCTATTTATAAAGGGCCTAAGAAGGCTTTGGAAGCACTTAGAAAGCTTCCATAGTCGTTGAGGTTGAACCCAAGGCAAAACAGGCCATAATCAGAATCAATTATGATTCTAACAGGGTTATCAGACATCTAGTTCAGGTATCAAACATCTGGAAAACTTGTTTAAGATGTCTGGGAATTAAGTCAGACATCTAATTCTAGGCGGGTTTCCTTCCTGACTTGGTTCTGACCTAAACAGGGTTCTAGTGTATAACCATCAGACGACATACAGGATGTCTGGCACTTGGTCTGGACGACTGGAAACCTATTGTACAGTGGGAATGGATTTCCCTAGGTCCAAATGGTTAGAAAGCCTCACAAAGGTGATTTTGGGTCAGTTGAGGCAAAACGGTCACATGTCAGACGTCTGGGGGTCCTCTACGGACGTCTGATATAAGCCTAATGGTCATAATCCTTAACGTTTAGTTTGGTAGCCAACGTTCCACTAATTGGGAGTATGGCACAACCATCAGATGTCTAGACTAAGGTTTGGCCCTTTGATTTTATCAGACAGAACCGACTAAGTCCAGCCTAAATTATTGGACGTCTAAGTCAATAGTCTCTATAGAAAACCTAAGTATCCTAAGGTTCTGCAAGTGTTCCTAGCACTACTTTGAGGGTACTTTGAGGCTCTTTAACATATATCTAGAAAGAAAGAATAAAGAGAAAAAGAATTACAAAAGAATACATGAAAAGAGAATCTATCCTATTCTTCTCTTCGTGCTTTCGCTCCTTGCGAAGTTCCTCCAATCTGCCATGGATGCGAGCTCGAACTCCATCTAAACATGTTTCCATTTGCAATTTGACCTAAAAGTTAAGACTCAAAAGCCAATGTTAAAAGACACGTGTTTTGTTATCATCAAAATAAATGATCGTGGTGCACTAGCACCAACAATCTCTCCCTTTTTGATGATGACAAAACCATAAAAAAATAATCCATAAAGTTCTCCCCCTTTTTGACATTATCAAAAAGGTTTTTATCAATTTTAATTCTCCTAAACTCCTCCTTAAAACATGCTTTTCTAGTTTTTGGGTTAAATTTCTTTTAATCAAGAATAATGTTCTCCCCCTTTTTATAATAACAAGATAGCTATATATTTTTCTCCCTCTTTCTAAAGGAAATATAGCTAACATAACACCTCCCCCTTAAGGATGGACAAATAGCTCATTTATTTTAACTCCCCCTACCTATATGCTAGTGATAAAAAGATAGGGTTAAGGGTTACCTCACCTACCATGGCCAATAAAATGGCCAAAAAGGTGGTGGATGCCAAACCGGATGGGGTTCCCATCCATAGCTTGGAGGTTTGGGCATTGGCACTGGTCTCCAATCGGGCGGTTGATGGCCGGCGATTTGATTATTTGTTTGCTGTCTCGTCGGTCTTCTCATCGATCTTCTGGTCTTCCTCCTTGGTCTTAATGTTGGTTCACCTAGCTTGAGTAGACCATTCTCCATCTTGTAGGTCTAATCTTTGATGTTGTAGTCTCCCTTGAGGCCTACAAAATAAGATTCTACTTGTCTTTTTGCTATCCAAGTTAGCTTGGATACAGATCTGTTAGCAGGTCTCCTTGAAGGAAATCCTTTCTCAACCTTAGAGCTAGATAAATTTTCTACTTTATTGATCAAATTATTTGATTTCTCCCTAGAACATTCAAGTTCATCTTCAATAGCATGCATCTTGGTTTTTAAGCTAGAAACTTCTAATTTTAAATTAGTGTTTTCCTTAATCAATTTGTTATTTTCAATGATTAGGTTGCGATTTTCTAATACCAACAAATCATCATCTTTAGGACTAGAACTACTTTCTAGGTCCTTAAGTTTTATTTCTAACCTATCATTTTCAATTTTAAGGAAAGTAAGATTCCTTTTCATGTTTTTGTTTTCTACCTTTAATGATTTACTAATTTCATATAGTTCATCAAAGGCATCTTGGAGTTTAGAATTTAGCTCATTGTCGCTATTGTCGCTGTCGCTTTCTGTGATTGCCATGAAACCCATGCAATCGGTTTCATTCTTCTTCTTGGGATTTTCTTCTTCTTCCTCCTCCGAGCTCAAGTCATCCCAAGTTGTTTGGAACACTTTCTTCTTATGTTTCTTCTCCTCCTTCTCTTTCTTGAGAAGAGGGCACTCGGGTTGTAGATGCCCCTTTTCATTGCAGTGGTAGCAATGTCTCAGGCTACCTTGCTCCTTCTCTTTCTTTTCTTTCTTTGATTCCCTACAAAACTTGGAAAACTTTTTAAGTAAAAACTTAAAGTCTTCATCATCAGAACTTCCCTCGCTATTCGGCGTGGCTTTGAATGCAAGGGCCATCTTTGATTTTGGCTGCTGTGTATCCTTCTTCTTCTGCTTCAGCTTTGTCTCGTAGGCCATTAGATTGCCTAGGAGATCCTCCATCTTGAGCTCCTCCACCTCGTTTGCCTCCTCGATGGCGGTAACCTTCTGCTCCCATTCCGATCCAAGGGAATGAAGTAGCTTCCCTTAAAGCTCCCCCTTGATGAAGGTCTCTCCTAATGCCTTAAGATTGTTCACTATGAGAATGAACCTAGTACTTATCTCACTTAAAGATTCAAATTCTTCAGAAAGTAAGTTGAGTTTAGAAGACTTTACCATGGAGGTACCCTTGTGAGTTTCCTCAAGTGTGTGCCAAATCTCATATGTGGTGGCGCACTGCAAGACTCGGTTCAATTCTTCTGGGCTCAATGCGTAATACAATGCGTTCATTATTTTTGCATTAAGAGAGAGCTCTCGGATATGCTGTTGCAAGTAGCCACCCACAGGTTTCTCCGGGATTTCAAATGACGTCTCGCATTTGGTCCAAATCATGAAGTTGTTGGCTTGAAGCCACGTCTTCATCTGTAGCTTCTAGTATGGGTAGTTGTTCCCGTCAAAGAATGGCAGTCTAGTGGTAGACTGCCCCTCCAGAATCCTCATCGTGGAACTACTCCCCTCCATTGGATCTTCTACGGATATTACTCCTAGAAAGTGGAAACCTACTCTGATACCAATTATAATTCCCTACGAGAGGGGGTGAGAAATGCATGATGTAATAAAATGTAGAATAGAAATACAACAATCTCACAAATGAGGCAATCACACAAGACACAAGAGATTTTAGGTGGAAACCCAAACTGGGTGAAAACAACCACCTAACATTTCAAGTTAGGATTTCCCGATCGACAAAGTCCATCAAATCCACTAACATATTACTTTAATGAGGGTAGTACAACCTTAATGCAACTGCACTACTTGAACCTGAGGGTAGCATTCCTCAACCCCCTTCTCTTCACGAGAAGGATTTTGTCTCATGAAGGAGACGAGAATTCACAATGCGAATACCCAAAACAATTACAAAGATAAATTAGAACTCAACCTATAGAGCCACAAAGTGAATGATTAAATCTAACTACTATAGGTAAGGGAACTTTCCTTTGGTGGGAGTGCATCGGCGTGACGACGCTCTTGTAATCGCGGAGGGAGAGCGGGTGCGCAACTAGATTCAAGCTCTCTAGATGTGGAACAAAAGCTTGGAGAGCTAGAGCTTCTTCTAGATGATCTTCTACTTCTTTTTGACACAACAGATGTGGAAATGGTATTCAAGGTGTGTCTTGGTGTATGTATGCAAGGCAGAGGTTCTCTTCTATTTATAGAGGGCCTAGGAAGGCTTTGGAAGCCCTTAGAAAGCTTCCATAGCCATTGGGGTTGAACCCAAGGCAAAACAGGCTGTAATCAGAATCAATTATGATTCTAACAGGGTCATCAGACATCTGATCTAGGTATCAGACATCTGGTAAACTTGCTTAAGACATCTAGGAATTAAGTCAAATGTCTGATTCTACGTAGGTTTCCTTCCTGACTTGGTTCAGACCTAAACAGGGTTCTAGTGTATAACCATCAAATGACATATAGGATGTCTAGCACTAGGTCTGGATGTCAAGAAACCTATTGTATAGTGGGAATGTATTTCCCAAGGTCCAAACAGCTAGAAAATCTCACAAAAGTGATTTTGGGTCAGTCGAGGAAAAACGATCACATATTAGATGTCTAGGGTCCTCTACGGAGGTCTGATATAAGCCTAACGATCATAATCCTCAACGTTTAGTTTGGTAACCAACGTTCCACTAATTGGACGTCTGGCACATCCATCAGACATCTTCTCAGATGTCTGGACTAAGGTTTGGCCGTCTGATTTTATCAAACAGAACTGACTAAGTTCAGCCTAAATTATTGGACATCTGAGTCAACAGTCAGACGTCTTAAAAGTCACTATCAGATGTTTGATTTCCAGATGAGATGTCTGATTAGGCTGACAGAATCCTATTTTGGTTTTCTAAGGTCTCTACAGAAAACCTAAGTATCCTAGGGTTGTGCAAGTGTTCCTAGGACTACTTTTAGGGTACTTTGAGGCTCTTTAGCATATATCTAGACACAGAATAAAGAGAAAAAGAATTATAGAAGAATACATGGAAAGTGAATCTATCCTATTCTTCTCTCCAAGCTTTTTCTCCTCGTGAAGCTCCTTCTTCTCCATCAAGCTCCTCCAATCCACCATGGATGTAAGCTCGAACTCCCTCTAAACATGTTTCCATTTGCAATTTAACCTAAAAGTTAAGACTCAAAAGCCAATGTTAAAAGACACGTGTTTTGTTATCATCAAAATAAACGATCGTGGTGCACTAGCACCAACAATTTCATCCAAACACCACCTATGATCAGAAATCAAAACCCCATAGAAACTCCATACTAGGCAAATAGCAGCTGCTACTGCTGTTGATTTAGCAGCTAATTGTTGCTTCCAAAATTCAAATCCGAGCAAATCAGAATTTAAAACCTCATTAAAACATTTCAACATCCTCTTAAATCCTTGATAACCAACTTCAACCTTAATACGCAAGTTAGAACATCAAATAAATGCTTGAATTCCAAAGATAGATTTAGAACTAGGCGATGAAAGAGTTCATCCTAGATCTGAATAAAGGCACTTAAATCTTAAACCAAAATGTTACAAACAATATCTGGGTTGTCTGGAACTCAAAGGAACATTCGACTAAAGCTCATTTACCTATAAAACCCCTATCTGATCTTAGTCCTTGCACTGTGGACAGTGTAAAGGGAAAAGATCAAATTAGAAATTCAATTCAATGGAAACCACATCGAAACCTTCATTGTGATCATTCAAATCTATTTCAATCCCCATAAATCCTAACAAAGTCAATGAACATATAATCGTAATGTTGCCTAGTTGGGCTTTTGCTCTTGAATCACCCAAATGATTTGATCATCTAGAATCCCTACACACCATTGATTGGTGTTCAGGGGTCCTAAATGATGCTTAAGAAAGGCTTTGATCATTGCGAGTACCTCTATTCAGTACATTGAATTCATTGGTCCTTGCTCCTTCAGCAAAGAGTAAAAATAAGGAATTAGGTTAGAATTAGGTATGGAGAATCTAAGCTAAGAAGATTTGATCAAATGAATCCAAAATAATCACAATATATCCAATTAAACTCAAGAAAACTCGATTCCAATGATTAAATCCACACCAGCTGCACTTGCTCAAAAATCCACTCGATCAGCCATCAAAATAAAATCTAGATAAAATTGATCAATCAGCTTAATTCAAATGCAAGGGAGGGTTCTGGTGGACGTATGAGGTGTATGGAAGAACCCTCAAGTGAATTTAGCGCATGAGGAAGTTTGACAGCCAATGGACTTCAAGGTTCCTCATTGCTCTGATGGATGAGGTGAATTGTGGATTAAAACATCAAGGAAATCAGGGAATACGAATTGTGCGAAGTAAAGGAAGATCCATGAATCGACACGGAGGTGGCAAAACACCTCTTTGATTTGAATTGATCTGAGAGGGCGAGATTGCTCTAAACTAAACTAATCATAATTTACACTAACCAATCTATGAATTTGCTATCTACACGACTCCTAACTGACCTACACTACACTAACAAACACTACAATTATCCTAAAAAGTAGTAGATCCTACTCTAAGTGGAAGAATGGGACCTGTGGGTCTTCACCCGATGTATGGAGAGGAAGAAGAGAGCAAAGGGACTTCAATGGAGGGAAAGCATGCTAGTGAAGCTTAGGTCGCCTTCAGGTGTTACGCAATCCCTAGCAGCAAGGAAAGTCGAAGGAATTGGAGCTCCACTGCCAGTAGCAATCGAGTCAGGGGGCTGTGAGGAGAGAAACTAGGGGGATGAAATGGTCAACTCAAGAATGTAGGAGAGGAGCTGATCAAGGCTCTGCGAGCACGAGTAGGTGCTTAAGTAGGCCTTGAGTGAATCCAATCATCGCTAAGGTGAGATTAATCCCCAAGGGTTTCAATGGTGGGATGAGAGAGGAGAAGAGTGCGGGAAGGAAATGGATGAATCTCCACTGCTATATCGGATCTATGGGAGGTGAAGTTGCTTCACGCGAAGGCACACGGAGATTGGATGAAGATCTATCATTCGATTAAGGAATCAAAGAATCGACGGTGCCTGTGTGTCGTGTTCTTCACAATTGCAGTGCACATGCGAGGCAGCAAGTGATTTGGGCAAATTGCTTGTAGGCCCTCAAAGGTGAAATGGTAGACATTTTGCGACAAGGCCCATAAGTGGAAAGAATCCAAATAGAGTGGTCCTTGAATGTTTGCAAAGAAGTCCCTACAGGTTGCAAGAAGGTCCTTGCGACTTTTAGCTTAAGAGAATGTTAATACGTGAAGGGCCTAAGTGTAAACAACTAATTCGAAGGTCTTATTGATGTCCAATTGCAATGAGATTTTGATGGAATGTTAATTGAACATTTTAAAACATGATTTCACTCTTGATTTGAACTTTTGAACCCAAAAATGTGTTTAATTGGCAATTGGATCATCATTTTGTATTTATACATAGAATATCTCATAAATTGACCCAATTATGCATTTTTAACCAAATTTTGATGTTTTAGGTCATTTCTATTAATTCTCACACTTAACCAATTTATCGTGTTAATAAGATAGTGTTTAACCTAGTTTCTAGCTTAACTTGGGCATTTTAGCTATGATGAGCCACACCTCATCAGTACCTCTAGTAGGTAACTCCCCTCCTTTCTTCCAATAGGCTTAGGGCTCTTCATCCGCATCCCTCCAATTAGATTTAGGTCAAGTTTTAGCTTTGGATTCCCTTTCTTTCTCTGTCTCCAAATTCAACAACCTCACCTTCGACCACCATCACCGTCCACTTGCATCCACCCTTATCTGCCTCAATTAAGTTAGGCAAAAGTTCCCACTCACCTCCACAAACAATTTACCTAAGTTAATTGCTCTCCACACCACCTCCAACTCCTTCCTCCACACCATTCACCAGAACCACCATCACCTTCATTGTCCATCCACGTTCGACCACTAGCACCAAATCGCATCCATCACACGCTCTGCCTCACCACAGCGGAGCTTCACGTGCATTTAATTGGGCCCTAAGGTCGTATTTTCTATGCAGGACACTTGTTGTCGTCGATCATTGATGTGAACTCGAATAGGTCTTATTAATATGGTGCTATTATCGTTGAAATTAGTATAGTGAGTTAACCTAAATCCAGTCTACACCAGTTTCACAAAATTTTTAACTTGGCCTACTTGATTTTATCTTTGTCACTTTTAGGCACAGGGTCGATCTCAGGAAGGCAGGGATTAGGAAATCAATGAGTTTCTACGACTTTCCTAAAACGTATCTCTTCCTTGCATTTATTATGTTTTTGGTTTTTCTACTTTGAAGGTTTTTTTTGTGATAATGTTGTTCTTGAGGCATGCCCTCAAAAATGGAGTTCTTAGCCTTGAGCCAAATGGTCCTTGGCTTGAAGCCAACCTAGGGTTCAAAAATCGATCTTGTTACTCACAAGATCGAGTACCTGTAAGACAAGAATTATCTTTTCTCTTTTATACCTTTTTTTTTGGTCTTTTTAATAGCAAGAAATAAAAGACAAATGAATGCAAACTAAATTGCAAGGAAAGAAATGAAAAGAAATACTTAGCTTAATATATATATATGTATATATATATAGTAGATATAGAATATATATATATAGTTATATATGATATAGATAGGGGTGGAGGTGGAAATGGAGATGGAATGTAGCACAGTGTCAGGTTGGTCCATGTCTAGTAAGATGCAACCAACAAGGCTAAGTGTTGTGTGGAGTGTGGAGCAGATGTGTGTGAGTGTGTGTGGAATCGCTTGCATGATGCGGGTATCGGGAAATATTGGCAACTGGTGCGAATATTTTCGCTATACGATGCTTGGTGAAAGGGTGAGTGCACGGGCATGTGGGTAGTAGGTGTGAGGTGAATGTGTGTATGGGAGAATGTGGATATGTGGATGTATATGTATAAATGTATATATATATAAGTAGCTATAACTATATAGATGTATATATATATATATGTATAGGAATATATATATATATATTTATGTATATATAGATATTTAAGGGTGAGAGTGTGTGAGTATATATATATGTATGCGTATAGGTGTGTGACTGTCTGTGAGTGTGTGTGTCAGGGTGTGTGTGAGTGTGGGTGGAGGGCATGTAGTGTAGGCACTGAAGGAGCATCGCACTGCGCACAGAGTGGGAGATGCCACACGCGCAGCGCATAAAGTCTGCGTGCAGAGCCGCAGTGCACAAGGGCTGCGTGTTGGGAGGGTGAGTTAAGACGTCTGGAGGTGTCGTGCATCGTCTAGCGAGTGGGCGTGGGCCACTTCCATGCGTGGGTGCACTGGGGATGTGCGGGTGAGCACACAGTGCGCAAGGGCAATGCAGCGGTGAGGGATGTGTGGGCGTGAGGGCGTGTGGATGCGGCAACAGGCTAGAGGCAGTAGCATAAAGGAGAGAGAGTGCAGAGCCACCAGCTAAGTGAGAAACGAGTCGGTGGCTACAGTGTCGCACAGACTGTGATGAACAGTGTGCTACAGTGTAGTGCGGGGAGCGGTGATCGGGTGGAGATGGTGTAGTGCACGAGGAAGCCACAGAGCTTGCATACGTGCACAGAAAGTGCAGCTGGGTTCTATGCACACATGTGGAGGTGCGCGGAGGCACACGGAGGTGCAGCCCAAGCTTCAGAGCTTGAAGCTCTGCAACAATGGCGACGAGGGTGATGAAACGAAGAGAAACAAAACTAAAAATGAAATTAGAAAACAAAGGCGAGTACGCAAATAATAAAACAAACCACCACGCCCACCTACTCACAAAGGAGCTGGGGGGTGGTGGAGCTCACAGTGGGGTCTTGAGGCCATTGTGAACTTCTCCTGCACACAGTGTGCCTCTTCTCAACTTGTGAGAAGAGAACTGTGTATGGAGAGGGAGAGGGAAAGAGAGTGGTCGGCAGGTGTGTGTTGTTTGAGGGTGGAGATGGGTGTGTCTGCGGGTGGAGACCGGCTGCCATAGCAAGGGAGGGTGCATGAAGTTTTATAGGAGTGCATGCCTCTCGCCATGCTACAGCAGGGTAGGGTGCATGGCGATGTGTACAACAGTCGTGGGATAGGAAAGTGAAAATGGCAAAATTGCCATGCAACACACAATGAAGATGTTAATTATAGAAGTGGATTGAATGGCCATTTACTCTCACTCTCTTCCCCTCCTTATAAATGCATGCAAGTACATATTTATGAATGCAAGTATGACTACATAAGATGCATGGGTAATACTAGGAAATAACATAAGATGGCATATTTATTGGCGTAACTTACTGTGCAATCATACCCACATGCCTATCTTTTGCTAGTCCCTAGCAAAACATTTATATCGTGTTTAGAAATGATCTTAAGCTGGAGATTTTTTTTCTGAAGTAACATTAATGTGTTTATCAGTTGGATATTTTGAGAACCAATTGTAGAGAAGACTACCAGTACACAAGTCTTACATGATATAGACCATCTCTCGACTAACCTGGACTCTTGATATTTAAACCTCAAGTACAATTTCCAGGACTCAGAGGGTTTTGCCATACTCGAGAGCTAAGAGATTATGGTTTGTGCACAGTGAAGGATCAAAACCGATTGGATGAACATTAAGGCTCAAGCCTAGGGTTTCACGAATTTTTAAGTACATGTTGGTCCCAACTTCAGCTCATGTCTTCGGATTAACCCTAAAAAAGATGATGGAAAAACTCAACCCCACTTTAATTGCTCAAAGAATATATGGTAGAACATTGTATTTGTAATGTGCCTTGAAAAACTTTAGGGGAGAAGAATTTACAGACATTTAGAAGATATACTGACTTATTCGCAAGATTTTCTTTTTTTGAAACAAGTTTCAGTATATCTCCTGCAACTTTATTTGGAAGAGCACACTTATTTGATGAGTGAGTACTTTTTCAATGGAAAGAGTTTCTTCTAAACACAAGACGAAAGACTGGAATAAAAAGTCTACCTACACACTCAGGTAAGGACTCCACCTTCCCTAATGAACACTAGGGTTAGATCCTATGTTCACCTGGTCTTTCTCGATATGTGTAGTGTGAACCAAGATTACTTAGACTCTTAAGTAGAGGCAAACCAACAAATCTTGTACTGGTGACTCAGGTACAAGAATACATAGTAAGTTAGGAGAGATTCTAATCTATCTTATTAATGCTCAAGTGAATTAAGCCAAGCCTGAGTGAATCAAGCTTCTGTGGCCTGGAAAGTATTCAAAGCAGAGGTTGAATATCCATAAATACTTATTGTATTTTTGTTTCAGGTTTCAGATCATTGCTAAACACTTTGCACACTTTTTTTTTAGGCTATGTACATATTTATAGATGGATATGCATAATGGATGCAAAAGTTGCATAATACCCATATAATACCCAGATCCTATAGATGCCTATCCACCCCCCCATCCCAAATGACACTATGTCCTCATATGCATGCAGGGTAAGGCAAGGTCCAAGGGTCTTGGTACGAGAGTTGAGGTGTGAGGTATACAGTAGGGTAGTAGGGTAGGTGGATGGTGGGTGGTGAAGTGAAGAAGTGTGAAGTGAACTGAAATGGAATTGTGTAGGCAAAAGTGGAGGAGAGTTGCTAGGGTTCCTCCCAATGAGTGCTGAATTTAACATCCCTAGCTAGACTCAAAGTGAGGCACGAAGTCAGTTACACTCCAGTAGGGCAACAGTTTCACCAACGGGGGCAGGTTCATGAGTAAGATACGGTTTTAACCGCTGTCCATTGACCACAAATTTTTGCGGAGATCTGGGATCTTCAATTTCAACAGCCCCGTTGGGAAATCATCTCGAGACCAAGTAGGGACCAGTCCATTTGGACTTTAATTTCCCTGGAAAGAATTTGAGTCGGGCATTGTAAAGCCAAACTTGCTGAGATGGCTCAAATTCCTTTTGCCAAATGCAACTATTGTGAAAGGCCTTAGTGTGTTGTTTGAAAGTTAAGGCAGAATCATAGGCCTCACGACAGAGCTCTTCCAGCTCCTGGAGTAGGAGTTTCCTTTCCCAACCACATAGGTCTGAGTCGAGGTTACATTGGCGAACCACCAAATAAGCATGGTGCTCTAGCTCCATGGGAAAATGACAAGGCTTCTCGTAAAGAATTCTATAAGGAGACAAACCAAGGGGACCCTTGAAGGTGATCCAATATGCCCAAAGTGCGTCAATCAGCTTGTTGAACCAATCCTTACGGTCAGGCCGAATCATTTTCTGGAGAATATGCTTGATTTGTCGGTTCAACACCTTAGCCTAGCCGTTCGTCTGAGGATGATATGGAGATGTGATACGATGGTGGACTCCATATTTCCTCAGAAGTGCCTGAAAAGAAGCATGGGTAAAATGACTTCCTCCATCAGAGATAATGGCTCGAGGGATCCCAAAGTGAGCAAAAATGTGATCTTTGACAAATCGAGTAGATATGACATGGTCAGCATGGCGCGTGGGAATTGCTTCGATCCATTTTGAAACATAGTCAACAGCAATGAGGATGTACTCAAAGCCGTTGGAAGGAGGAAAGAGACCCATGAAATCAATTCCCCATATGTCAAACATTTCAACAACTAGGATGGGTTGCAAGGGCATCATGTCACGACATATCATTGACCCTAACGACTGTCACCTAGTGCACTATTTAGCATAATTGTGTGCATCCTGGTGAAGGGAGGGCCAAAAGAAACCGCACTGCAACACCTTTGCTGCAGTTTTTCTCCAAGAGAAATGGCCTCTACAGGCCTGATCATGACAGAAGGATAGCACACTGGGGACCTCGTTGTCAGGAATACAATGACGAATGATCTGATCAGCACCTACTCAAAAAAGTAGTGGATTATCCCAAAAATAGTACTTTGCTTTTGCGATGAGACGCTCGCGTTAGTTTTTAGGCCAGCCACATGGAAGGGAGCCAGAAGTAAGGTAATTGGCAATGTCGGTATACCAAGGTCCACTTGCCACATTAATTGCCAGTAGGTGCTCATTGGGAAAAAGCTCATTAATCGGTAGGGTAAGTTCAATGTGGTTAGGGTCTAGTCTCGAGAGATGATCAGCAATAATATTCTAGGCTCTGGCCTTATCGTGGATCTCAAGGTCAAATTCTTGGAGCAAAAGAATCCAACGAATTAGTCTAGGCTTGGCATCCTTCTTGTACATGAGATGACGAATGGCCAAGTGATCAGTGAATACAGTAATGTGCGAGCCCAGAAGGTAAGAGCGGAATTTCTCCAGCACAAAGATGACTGCGAATAGTTCTTTCTTAGTAGTCATATAATTACGTTGGGCCTCGTCCAGCATCTTATTGGCGTAGTACACTACGAAGGTGTGTCTATCACGTCTTTGTCCCAGGATGGCTCCGACTGCAAGGTCGGAAGCGTCACACAAGAGTTCAAAGTCGAGGGACCAATCAGGTGGCTGGAGAATAGGAGCCTTGTTGATAGCATCACGTAGTTGCGTGAATGCTTGTATACAGTCGAGGCCCATATCAAAAGGTACGTCGGTTGATAGGAGATGTGTTAAAGGTCTAGAAATCTTGGAGAAGTCTTTGATGAATCTCCTATAGAAATCGACGTGTCCTAAGAAGGAGAGGATTTGCCAAATAGAGCTAGGCACCAGTAGATCACCAATCACATCAAGCTTAGTCCTGTCCACCTCGATAGCCCTATCGGAGATGATATGACTGAGAGCAATCCCCTTGTGTACCATAAAATGACTTTTCTCCCAAGAAAGCACAAGGTTCACATCAATATATCTCCAAAGGATGCGGGATAGGTTGGCTAGACAATCATCAAATGAAGGTTTGAAGACCGAAAAGTCATCCATGAAGACCTCAAGAAAGTCACCAACCATATCATCATGAAATATCACTAGCATACATCTCTAGGAAGTTGCTGGCGCATTACAAAGTCCAAATGGCATCCTTCTAAATGCAAAGGTGCCAAAGGGGCAGGTGAAGGTGGTTTTCTCTTGGTCCTAGGGGTTAATAGCTACCTGGTTATATCTAGAGAATCCATCTAGGAAACAGAAAAATTTATTTCCCACTAATCTCTCAAGGATTTGGTCAATAAAAGGTAGTGGAAAATGGTCTTTCTTTGTTGCAGCATTTAGTTTCCTATAATCTACACACACTATCCAAGATGTAGGAGTGCATGTAGGGATGGCTTCGCCCCTGTCATTGACACAGATGGTGAGTCCCGCCTTTTTGGGCATGACATGAATCGGGCTCACCCAATTGCTATCGCTGATCGGGTAGATTATACCCGCATCTAGCCAATTAATGATTTCCATTTTAACGACTTCCCGCATGTTAGGGTTGAGACACTGCATCTCGCGAGAAGGTCAAGCCTCCTCTGTATATATATGGTGAGTGCAATAGGAGGGGTTAATGTCAGTTAAGTCAGATAAGGACCATCCAATGGCTGCCTTGTGTTCCATGAGGACCTTCATTAGCTTGCACTCTTGCCTCCTGGTCAGTTTTGAACTAATAATTACAAGGAGCATTTCATTTGGCCCAAGAAAAGCATATTTAAGCGTGTCAGGTAGCGCTTTCAGCTCGAGAGTGGATGGTGAAAGATTTGGCATTTCTTGGGACAAGAGTGTCCTAAAAGGATCAGAAGAAAGAAGGGCAGGAGAAAGAAGTTGGCCCTCAAATGGCCAAGAAGAGGGGCATCTTGGATTGATGGATCCAAGAAAGGAGAGCCCAAGTGATCAGCATTTGGGCTCAAGGTCCCACTGTGGAGTCGTATTTCCGCCTGATTTGGCAGGAAAGAAAGGGCAATCCGATCTTCAAGAGGGTGGACCGGCGGTGAGTAGCCTAGATATGACTCAAATTCCAAGGTGTGGGAAGTGGAGAAAACCTCGTTAGATGTCTAGTCAAGAGAAGGTACAGGTAAGGGGAGGGATGGGGAAACATCACAATATACGTCTGTCAAGCGATGGTCAGTATTCAGGGGCAATCCACAGCAGTCAAAATAGGTCTCTATTAGTCTGATACACGCGCTGATGGCCATGTACTCGTCAGACGTGTCATCCTCGATGTAATCGCAATCAAAATTTTTGGCAACCTTGAAGATGTTTAGCTTGAGCTTCTCAGAGCCAACGACGATCTCAATGCAACCTGGCTCACAATCAATATGGGCACAGCCTGTGACCAAGAAAGGTTGACCAAAGATGATCGGACAATCAGAAAGTGAGCTAGGAACTTCCATATCCAAAACAAGAAAGTCAACAGGAAAATAAAGACTGTTGACCCTAACCACCACGTCTTCCACCACACCCTTCGGGATTTTAACAGAATGATCTACCAACTGCAATGTGACAGGGGTGGGTTTTAGATTTCCTAAGGAAAATTTCTCGAGCATGATGGTTGGTATAAGATTGATGGAAGATCCTAGATCAAGCAGAGCACGGTTAAAATTGCAGCCTTGGATGTTACATGAAATAAGCGGTGTGCCCGGATCTTTCTGCATTGATGGTAGATTTGACAGTATAGCACAACTCGCATGAGGCGACAGGACCACTGGATTCTTTGTTTTCTTTGACTGTCTCCTGGGTGTAGTGTAGTCTTTGAAGAATCGAGCAACAGTGGGTATATGGTTGATAGCCTCCAACAGGGGTACTTTGATCTCAACATCCCTGAATAAATTACGTAGGTTATCGAAGGCCTGTGTATTCTTTTTCTTGCCTCTTAGCTCCCTTAGTAGAGACTTAGGGAATGGGACCGATTCTGGCACCAGTTTGGGCGTATTGTCCTCATGAGAATGTGGTGCGCATCTTCAATGAGAGGGTGATAAGACACTCATCATGATCTCTAATTACCCCTAATTAACTAGTCTTCCTAGTTAATTAGCTAGGGTTATGAATATATAAGGGTTAATTATAGAATAAGGGATATTTATTTAAGGACCTTAAAATAAGTTAAAAATGGAATTTCATCATTCAATTAACATTATTAATAATTTAGATAATAATTGGGCTCGAAATCCAATTAATCATTCCCTTAGTTAATAAGATAAGTAACCTAAGTATAATGTATACCTAAGTATGTAATAACTTAAGTGATTTTACTTAATTTAATAAATTAACCTAAAAAGGTCAAAAATGTAAATTCAAGGTGTAAACATAATATATACCTTATTTACTAACATATATAAAAAGTTGAAAAAGATCTAAATTAAAATAAACCTTCGAAACTTGGGTTTACATTTTAGTCCTTAATATTCATTACAGCCGGGTCCTTATTTCTCACATAGGCTTTTAGGTTTTATTACTTCTAAGTCCCTCTTCATCTTCTTCTACTTCTACAGCCAAACGAACGGCTGGCGGCAGAGAGTCACCCTACTGCACGATCACCGCCCTGCCGACATCATTCCTCTTTGCCCAAGCTCTTGCAGCTTGCGCTCACCACCTCCACTTCATCCATCGGTCTGGATTAACCAAGAATCCTATTTTTCAGTGGGAGATAACCTCACCGTCGTCGGAGATGACGACGGAGGTTAAGCTCCTCGAGCTCCTTCTTCGGCCAGACCCCACCTATCTCTTCGCCGCAAACTGCTATAAATACCCCCTCACACCTCTGATTTTAGGTAAGTTGGCTCCCTTCCCTCTTCTAACACTGTAGCCGACTTTGATAGGCTATTCTTTCAAACCTCCGGCGATTCCCCATTCCATCTTCCAACTTCCTCCGTTCATCTTAAGTAGCCAAGGAGATCCGCTGTGGTCTTCCGCACCTCTGACAAAGGCGTCGACCCTAGGATTCCTCTGCTCCACCTCAAATCCGCCCGCCGGAGATCTTTCTTCAACCCTAAGATTTCGTCGTCCGCCATGAGACTTCAGCGGAACCCTATTAACCCCTTCGTCCAGGTAACAGTAGACTCGGAGTAGGAGTAGGAGTAGGCTAGCTTAGTTAGTTAGTTTAGTTAGTTAAGTTAGAGTAATTTTAGATTTTAGTTTCATCTCCAACTCTGGCGAGTTCCTTGAGCTCACCAGAGACTTCAATTTTGTCTTTTAATTCACTGTACACTTTCCTATATCTTCCATGTTCACTTCTAATTCACATAATCAATTAATTAAAATACCTAAATGCCTAATTCAAACCTCACCTTCACCGACTACTTCACTGTCCATGGTGACAGTACTCGGCCTAATTCCACCTTCATTGGGTTCTTTCATCACCTATTAGCACTAATGAACCCTAATGGACATTATATTACCTATTATTATCATCTATAATTAAATGCCTAAATCTTAATTAAGTTTCTAAGCTTGCTGTCCATGGGGGCTCAGGATCAGTTCAAACTATAAATCAAATATATATTTATGATTAATAACATCTGTTGACTTGATTTAACTTCTCAATCGAGTAGTTAAATCAAGTCTTGAGTTTAAAACATTCAAATTCTTAAGAAAGAAACTTACTATCAAATCTTACATTTTAATGAACAAATGAAGAATTTAATGTGATAAAGAGGTTCCTTGTAACCTCAGGATCATTTTTAGATTAAAAATGGTTAATTTTGTCAATCTGTTCATACAATTTACATTTTCTGGACTCACCGGAGCTCCGGCGAGCTCCAATGAGCCAAAGTTGTGTTGCAGCCTCTAGAAATTGCTAAGTAGCTCCAGAATAGTTTAATAAGGATTACTGATCATTTTAAAGAAATTTTTTTGTGGTTTCAACCACTGGAGCTTTAGATGTAACTTCTTCTTCGCCAACTCCGACGAGTTGGAGAAATCTGTTATGAAGGATTTGAGAAACACTTAAGGGGCTCAGAAGCTTCAGTGCGATGCACTGAAGTTATTTTAACTCTCAAAACATTATAACAAACTCTGATTAATTCTATCGAACACACACCAATTTTAGTTCAGGCGGCGAGCCTGAAACCCAAGGAATTTAGGACAGAACATAAATCTAAAGATCTGAATCAGTTTCTGATGATGAGAAGACACTGATTGAGGCATTAATTTCTTAGGAGGAAGCTTTAAATAGAAAGTCAATCTTCAAGCTTCCATAGTCAAACCTGAGTCTGATAATGGTGTCCTGAGCTTGAATTGAGGAATTGAGATGTGGAAATTGTTTCTGAGATTCTGTTTGATGTTTTTAGAAAGAATAAAGTAAGCTCAGATGATGTATTTAGTGAAAATTTTGTTTCTGTCAAGTTGGGTTACTTTCGAACCCAAACCAACAGAAGCACTGTTCTGATGAAATTCAAATCTAAAACCTACCCAGATTGATTAGTTATAACCCTTAGAATTAATCTAAATAGATTAGGAACACTTTAAAGTGTCTTTTGCACTTATTGAAATCTAAAAATCAACCTCTAAAGTTTTCAGAGAAGAGAAAAGCTTCTCTAGAGGTTCTGAAGGTCTTAAGAGTTTAAAATCTATCCTAACAGAAGCGGAAATTCTTATATAACATATACAGACCTTTAAATAAGGGAGAGAAGTCCATCTGAGGACTCTCTTGAGTTAAAACACTTTCCAGGCTTTTTTTTTTAAACTCGTAGAACCCCTGATTTCATCTCTTAAATTGAAGAGCAAAACATCATTAAAACTTTAAATTGACCCTAAAATTGTTTAGATTACCCTTAGAGCTTTCCAACAAACTTTAAATCATCCAATTTGAAGCTCTGGGTAGAAAGTTACGATCGATTGAATTCGGGTCTGGAAGGGGTAGCTTTGTCCCACCTCGGATATCCATGAGCACGCACCTGGGAATAAAACTGATTTGTACCTATGGCTATGCAGTCGTTAGCGCTCGGCGCATCGATTCCGATTCCTTCTGATCTGAGCATTGTTCTGAGTGTGCGGGCATATGCCTGCGGGTGTGTGCACTCTTGGGGGCATGCGAATGTGGTTGTGCCTTGGGAGGGCGAGTGTGGCCTGGGAGGCCGGGTTGAGTCGATGCGGCTCGAGACTGTGAACCGATTAATGAATGAAGCAAAACCAACCTAACTGAGATTAGGTGAGGATCGAGTAGGGTCTGGTCCCACCCTATCCTCAGGGTACTGTGTATCCTCAAAAGGACCTCATCGTAAATAAGAAAAACATTTGGTTTAAAAATTAAAAAAAACCTATTTCAGCTGAAAGCTTAAGGAAAGGGAAGTCGCTGAAGGATAAGTGTTAAAGCTGAAAGCTAAAGAAGGCATAGACGCTAAGGAGTGTTAAGGAAAAACTATGGAACAAAGGAGAAAAACTAAGGGAAAAAGAGAAGGCAGGAGAAGATTAAAGAAAGAGAAGAGAATGAGGATAAGAAGGCAGGAACAACACAAGAAAGGTAAGAAGAAAGAGAGCTCGAGAGAAGAAAATAAAAGAGAGAAAGAAGAAAAGAAAGAAGAAGATTAGAGGCTGTAGAGAGATGAAGAGATAAATGAATTTTCTCTTGCATAATTACTTTTTGTTCTTAATTGTAAAAGGCATGCTTTAATTGGATAACTTTTTAATTGCCTTAATTTCTTAGAATGAAATAAAATTGAAAAATTAGCATGTTTACTTGTTAATAAAGTACAATATTTTGAGTAAATATGTTTGTATATGGAATTTTGTATGTTCTTTATAGTTAAATATTTTGACAAAATTCTTATTTTGAAAATGAAACTAGTTTTACCTCCTAAACTTAAAGAGATAAAAGAAAATTGGTGAATTTGGAGAAAATTATTATGCCTCCCAGTGAACGACTTGGACTCAACCAGTAAAAATTTCTAAAATGTTAAGTTAATTTGACCTTATACTACACAACCGACACAACTTCGAGTTAATCTAAGTGATTTCTTCTACTCTTAATTAAGTGAAATTAACTTAATTACTGAGTTGAGTGAACCCACGCCACCATTTTAATGCGTCGTTGCCGGGGATGCAATATTTTGACTCATTCACTTCGTCTAACTATCATTTTAGTGGCGCCGTTGACGAGGAGGCAATATTTTGGTTCACTAAAATTTTAAAAAAGGATTAATTGTTTAATTAGAAGGTATTTTTGAAAATATTTTTGTTTTTACTAACTTTAGTTCTAATTAGTGTATTGTGTTTTATTTTTATTTTGTTTTCATTTTATTTTCTGTCTTCTTTTTAGGTTTACCTTTGCAGGTAATCTCAGGAGAAGGCAGGATTTAGTTTTACTGTTTTCATTTTTGTAAGTATTTCTTAATCTTTTGTTTGTTGCATTTAAAAATAAAAAAATACAAAAAAAATACATCTTTTCTGACTAGCAGCAGCATCACATAGGCATACACTCTTAGGAGTTTATTTCTTGCTAGTATTAAGTACGATCTGACTCGGGAAAATTTTAAATTATTTTTCTCGCATCAGCGGGAAAACACGTGAAAACCCACGTAGATCCCTGTCTTTAAGAATTAAAAAAACCACATATTTTTGTTTGAAAAGATATAAAAAGCGGCCATTGTAGTTTAATGGATATATTTTTGAAAAAGACTAACTAAAAAGAGGAAGTAAAATTGGTGACTTAAATCTGTTTGTAGAATGCATGTGGGTTTTTATATCGATATCGTCTGTTGCATGCTATCGTGCACACAGCGCGATCACTAGAGTCACATGAGTCTATTTTTCTATCTCTCCTCTTTGCACCTCTTAGGGCTTTGCCCGAAGATCAACAAGTCTGTCTCACTACTAGAGTCCTGGGGAGCCAGTACTGAGCGGTCTCGATCCTAGACCTTAGACCTTTGAGCTTTAAGGTACACACCTGCGTAGTCACGAATTAGGACACGTATTTTGATACTGTTACTCTATTTGTTTGCATCAAATTACTTTGCGTACTTTAGGAATTTCTTCTTTCCTTTGAAAGAAGAGCAAAACTCGTGTCCTTTACACTATTTTGCGGGTTTTTTGTGCCACTGTTTTTGTATCGGTGGTGTGCGTGTGCCTTTGCACATTTATTTTCCGTTTATGGATGAGAGGCGATCCTTGCATCCGCCTCTTGCACCGCCATTGACAGGTGATCCTAGGTCGGTTGCAGATAAGCAACCAATGGTTTTCCTGTCTGATCCATCTACTTCTATGGATCCAATGTAGAATCTTAATCCTAAGATCCCTTCTTCTGGTCAGGGGGAGATGCCGCCTTTTGATGTTCATGAGGTGCTCCTGAACCAGAACCTTAGGATGCTAGAGCAAACAAGACAAATCAATTTATTAACAGCAGCCTTAAATAATCTACAAGCTTTGCAAACCTGTTCTTCACCTCGACCTGAGGCGAGTTTTGAAAATCATGATTTACCGATCAATCATCCAAGGCCTCTACTTAGAGATTATTATAACCCATCGAATGCACAAGTAGAGCCTAATGTTAGGATTCCTATTGGGGAGAATGATCCTGAATTAAAGCCAAACATTATAGGTTTAATCCCCCACTTTCACAGATTTGCATCCGAGGATCCATTTCAACACATTGATGATCTTAAAAATTTATCTCAAACTCTTGGTCCTCGAAATCAAAATAGGGAAATCCTACTAATGAAAATGTTCTCTTTTAGCCTTAAATATAAAACAGCTTATTGGTATAGAACTATAGCAAGACCAATCTCAACTTGGGCTGAACTTGAATCGGCATTTTTGAAGAAATTCTTTCCAATTGGTCGAACCAATGCTTTAAGCGAGCTATTACTACTTTCAATCAAAATCAAGGAGAACCAATTCATGAAGCGTGGGAACGTTTTCATGAATTGCAAAGGAAATGCCCACATCATGACATCCCTCATTGGCAACTCGTGCATATCTTTTATTATGGTTTACAAGAGGTCATTCGCAATCTAGTCGATGCCTCTTGTGGAGGGAATTTTCTAAATCGCGACGCAGAATCCGCTTCAGAATTATTTGAAGGGATGGCGGAAAACTCGATCAACAATGCATCAATGTCGCAATTTTTGCGGGGTGCGAATACGAATCACCAAAATCCGCATAAGGGCATTCACGAGATCGGTAATCCGTCCAGTTCAAAGGATTTAGAGATTATTGCAGAAAAACTGGACAAAGTAGACATCGTAGCAAAGCATCTCGACGAGGTTAGAAACACAATGAAGAATCTTACGGCTCTACTTGCTACGAATCCCGCATATTTACCTATTTCGCAAATTCCCGCGGGGAGGGAATTTGTGAATAATCTAGATTCTAGAGATCCATCTTCCTTGGGTTTTCTATCTACTCCTTCACCAACCCAAGGAGGGGCCTTTGTCCCACAATCTTACCAACCCTTTTCCCCACCCTTTACTATTGCAGAAAACACGCCATATCCTCTTGATTTAAACGTCATTCAGGGATACACCAAGATCAAACCCATATTCAAATTCCTATAATCCTGGATGGCATAATCACTCAAATTTTTCTTGGTCTGACCATACACAAAGACCATCATATCCGACTCAGACCAGACAAAACCTGCCTACATTGTCGTTTCAGCAACACAATGCGAGGCCATTTTACGCGGTTTCACAAAACCCCGTAGGGCCAAATAGAAATTCACAGCTAGACCAGATTTTAAAAGCTGTGACAGAGAGCCAGCGACAAAATGCTGAGGCTTTTGCTGAAGTCCAACGACAATGTTCGACAGAATTGGCTGATCTTAGGGGTCAAATCACACAATTAGCTGAATCTCGTCAGCTAGGGACCCTTCCATCCTAGCCAATTCCAAACCCTAGGAATATCCGGCAAAGACAACACCCGGGAGTTCAAACTCCGAATCAGGGACATGTCCATCTCCTTAATCAATTACCCCTAAATCCAAATCAAAATCAAAATCTAAATCCACCTATTTCTAATCTTGATTTTGAATATCTAAATCAACAGCAATCAGTTGTGAATCAACCAATAATTAATGATCTATCTTTCCAAAATTCATAAGCATCTTCTTCAACTGCTTCTTCTCATGCAGGTATTAACTCTATTACAACCTACCGTGGAACTTCCACTAGGGATCCAGTTTTTCCAAGGAACCTATCCCAAGACCCTAGTACATCTAGATTAACCCCTGTTTCTACATCTGGAAGAGGTGCAGAACCCGATCCTGCAATTCTCGCTAATTTGCAAGATCAGGAAAATACCTCAGTAGAACAGGAAACCCACATCCCATTCCCAGAAGCTTTGAAGAAGACTAGGAAACAAAAACAACCTATTACATTAGATGAAGATTTGATTAAGATTTTTGAACAAGTACATATTAATATCCCACTCCTAGATGCTATCAAACACATTCTGACTTACGCAAGATTTCTTAAGGAATTATGTACTCCAAAGAGTAAGTCAAAGAAAGGAAGCAATGTTGTACTTTCAGAGCATGTGAACTCTATTATTTCAAGCATGCTTCCTTTAAAAAGGAAAGACCCAAGATCTCCATTTATTTCCTGTATAATTGGGGGTCAGTGTTTTAATAGAGTCCTCCAAGACTTAGGAGCTTCTATTAACCTCATTCCTTTCTCTTTGGTAAAACATTTTCAAATAGAAAACCTTAAGTCTACCAATGTGACTTACAATTAGCTGATAGATCCATTAAGTCACCAAAAGGAATGTTGGAGGATGTTATTGTAAGAGTTCGGGATTTTTATTTCCCTGTAGATTTTATTATTCTTGTTGTGGAAGTACCCGAACACATTAAAGACACCCCAATTATCTTAGGGAGACCTTTTCTGGCTACTGCAAAAGCCAACATTGATTGTGAATCAGGAAAGATTGAATTGAAATTTAGGGAGAAGACAATTAAGTTAGATATATTTAGAGCTTCTAGTAGATTTGATTGTGAATGGATTGAGGAAATAAAATCAATAGAAGTTTTTGAGGATGACATTACTTCTTTAGATTTAGAAGACACATCTTTTGATATCCTATACCCTTAAAGAAATGAAACATTATTGGAATCTCTACTCAATCCTGAATTTGACTCTAAATCTGAATCACTCTTCACAATTGAGAATCCCACCCCAAATCCTGCTGTTGATTCAACTCATATGCTTGAATTGAAACCATTGCCTGATAATCTTAAATATGTATATCTCGAATCTGATCAAACATATCCCGTCATAATAAATTCTCATCTCTCTGAATCACAAGAATTCAAATTGATCAAAGTACTTCGAGATCACAAGAAGGCAATTGGGTGGACTTTACATGATCTTACTGGGATTAGCCCCAATTTTTGTACTCATCGCATCTATATTGAAGATGGGGCATGACCTGAAAGAGAAGCTCAAAGACGTCTAAATCCTAATCTAAAGGAGGTCGTTAAGAAAGAAATAATCAAGTGGCTTGATGCTGATATTATTTATCCTATATCTGATAGCCCTTGGGTGAGTCCAATTCAAGTGGTACCCAAAAAGGCAGGACTCACCATAATCAAAACTGAATCTGGAGAAACCATTCCCACATGAATTGCGAATTCATGGCGGGTTTGTATAGATTATCGAAAACTGAATTCTATCACAAAGAAGGACCATTTTCCTTTACCTTTCATTGATCAGATCCTTGAGAGATTAGCTGGTAATAGTTTCTTCTGCATTTTAGATGGTTACTCTGGATATAATCAAGTTGCAATTTATCCTGAAGATCAAGAGAAAACAACTTTCACCTGCCCCTTAGAAACCTTTGCTTTCCGATGAATGCCATTTGGGCTTTGCAACGCACCCGCGACTTTTCAGCGTTGCATGTTAGCCATTTTTACCGAAATGGTGGGTGAATATATGGAGGTTTTTATGGATGATTTTTCAGTCTTTGGGGAGACATTTGATATTTGCTTGGATAATTTGTCGAAGGTTCTAAAAAGATGTATTGAGGTTAACCTTGTCCTTAGTTGGGAGAAGAGCCATTTTATGATTCCTGAGGGCATAGTACTTGGTCATCTCGTATCTAAGCGGGGTATCCAAGTAGATCGAGCTAAGATCAATCAAATTGCAAATCTTCCAATTCCTGACTCGATCGAAGTCATTAGATCATTTCTCGGGCATGTGGGATTTTATAGAAGATTCATCCTTGATTTTTCAAAAATTGTCCGACCACTCACAAACCTCCTCAGAAAGGATGCGATTTTTGAGATGGATGAGGAGTGTATTCTAGCATTTAAAACTTTGAGAGACAAAGTTACACAGGCTCCAATTTTGCATCCACCTAATTGGGATTTGCCATTTGAAATCACGTGTGATGCATCAGATTATGCAATAAGAGCTATTTTAGGATAGAAAATTGAGAAGAATCCGGTGGTAATTTACTATGCTAGTAAAGCATTGAATGAGACACAAAGGAATTACATAGTTACAGAGGAGTTACTAGCAATAGTATTTGGATTAGAAAAATTTAGATCTTACATACTCGGATCTCAAATCATAGTGTACTCTGATCATTCAGCTATTCGACACCTTCTATCTAAGAAGGACATGAAACCTAGGTTAATCAGATGGATCTTGCTTTTGCAAGAATTTGACCTAGAAATTCGTGATAAGGCGGGTAGGCAAAATGTTATTGCAGATCATCTTTCCTGTCTTACTTCTGATACAATCAAATCATCTCCACCAATTACAGAACACTTCCCTGATGAACATCTTTTAACTATATCCACAGATCTTCCTTGGTATGCAGATATTGTTAATTATTTGGTTGCACATCAATTCCCGCCAGATTGGGACGAGAATCACAAATCACGACTCAAAGCAGAAGCTAAATACTATTTTTGGGAAGATCCATATCTTTTGAGACTCTGTAATGATCAAATCATCAGGCATTGTGTCACCTCTTCTGAGATTGATTCTATCCTATCTTTTTGTCACGACAAGGCCTGTGGTGGTCACTTTTCTGGTAGAAAGACCACTGTAAAAGTTTTGCAATGCGGGTTTTATTGGCCCACGTTATATGCTGATTCTCAGACTTATTGTAAGGCATGTAGTCGCTGCCAAACACTTGGTGGCATGTCTCGGAAAGACATGGTGCCTTTGAACCCGATTCTAGTCTGTGAAATCTTTGACATTTGGGGCATAGATTTTATGGTACCGTTTCCATCCTCTTTTGGCTTCCATTATATTTTACTTGCTGTCGACTATGTTTCTCATTGGATTGAAGCCATACCCACATGCATAAACGACCATCGAGCTGTCATTCCTTTTATACAGAGTCACATTTTCACTCATTTTGGGGTACCTCATGCTATTATTTCTTACGGCGGTTCCCATTTTATTAACGCCCAGTTTAAAACTTTACTTAGAAAATATGGGGTTGCACATCATATTTGTACACCTTATCATCCCTAGACTAATGGGTAAACCGTGGTCTCTAATCGGGAGATAAAAAAGATCCTTCAAATGACAATCTGACCCGATAGGAAGGATTGGTCTTCCCGTTTAGATGAGGCTTTGTGGGCTTATAGGACTGCCCACAAAACACTAATAGGCATGCCACCATACAGACTTGTTTACGGGAAACCCTGTCATCTTCCCGTAGAAATTGAACACAAGGCCTATTGGGCAATTAAAGCCTATAATTTAGACCTCTTGAAGGCTGGTGAAAATCGTAGGTTGCATCTTAGTGAACTAGAGGAATTACGTCATGATTCCTGTGAAAGTTCAAAGCTGTATAAGGAGAAACTTAAAGCCTTCCATGACAAATTCATTTCCCACAAATCCTTTGCACTTGGTCAGAAGGTGTTGTTATTTGATGCCCGTTTGAAGCTCTTCCTAGGTAAACTTAGGTCTAAATGGCAAGGGCCATTTATTGTAGTTGGGGTCTTCGACAACGGAGCTGTCGAAATTACCGAACCCAACAAGGATCAACCCTTCAAAGTCAATGGTCAACGTCTTAAACCTTTCTTAGAATCACATCCTTTGGGTCTTGTTGGAGAATGTTACTGGCTCCACTAGGGTTTTCTATCCATCCACCATACTTGTACATAGTTGTTTCCTATTTTTACCCTTGTTAATTTTCTTACACACTGACTTTTAAAATTTCACACCATATCATATTGATTACCTTCATTTAGTCCGACTGACCACTTTGACCTTTGGTCAGACTTGAAATCGTCCGCACAGAGATTTTTAATCTCCTCTATTCAACTCCTTCCATCACCCTATACTAAATGAAGTGTAATATTTTTCACCCTTCTTACAATGAGGACATTGTAAAATTTTGGCTTGGAGGTGTTGAAGTGAAATTTTCACTTTAAGTGTTGGTTTAAAAAATAAAAACACATAAAAGTCAAATATCCACGAAATTTAAAAAAAAACAAAAATTCTAAAAATGATAACATTTTAAAAATTCAAAAATTTCATATAAATTTGAAAAATTAATAAAAATTAAAAAAAATCTTATATACATAAAAATAAAAATATATAAGTACAAAAATCTAAAAAGAAAATTCATAAAAATAATAAGAGGAGAATATTCATTATTAATAAAGAAGAAAAGAAGAAGAATGTATATATATATTATAATTAAGAGCTTTAATTTTCTTTTATGTCAGAAGTTTAAAATGTATATATATATAAATATTTAAGAGCATTCAATTCTTAGTTAGATTTTACTTTAAACATTTTGTACAAACACACTTTTGTGTTAAAATTTTTAAAAATAAGATTTTATTTTAATTAAGGAATCTTTTAAATCTTTTAAAGATTTGTTTTTCTATTCTTGAATTAAGAAACTAAGTGTGTTAAGATTTTAAACTTAAGTTTTGGAATTGAATCATAAATTTTTAATCAATTAGATTAAGTAATCCTTTTGATTTTTGAAATTTTGATTTTATCATAAAGTTAAGTAAAAAGCCATATATTCAGAGTTAATTAGATAGAGAGTTGGTAGAATTTTAGTTTACAAAACTTACAAGCTAGAGATAAATAACTAGACTTGGTAAATTTTGTCTTGACGGATCCTATAGGAGGAAACTAAGAATTTGAAGAACCTAAGAGTAAAAGGTATTGTTGTCCAAGCTCTGGTTTGAGAGCTAAGTAACCTAAACATCTAAAATTCACTCACATAGAATTGTCTTGTTGACATCTGAGATCGCGAAAACACAGAGGTTAAGAGATCAATTCTGAATCCTTTTTAGTCCAAGGATTTCCGCGGGGTGGTTCTTGAAAGGGTGAAGGATGTGCCACTCACCTAGAAAAAGGATTTGGAGAATAATGGTAGTAAGAAAAATGAGAAGGGGGAAAGAAAAAAGAAAAAGAAAAAGTAAATAAAACACCCTATAGTTAAGTGCCTCGTTAAAAATGGGTACTTATGCAGTTTTCCATAAATAAATAAAAGCATCTCGTTACAAATGGATGCTACCCTTCCTTCCATCAAAAATAAAAAGAACACCTCGCTACAAATGGGTGTTCTAACCTATAGAAAAAGAGAAAAAAAAATTGGAGAAAAAAATATTTAGAATAAGAGACCCAATGGTCCACCGGGGAGATATGAACAAAAAGTGTTGACCTCGGGATAGAAAACTGGTGAGGAGAAAGCAACTAAACCTGAGTAAGGCCAAGCCAAAGGCTTGAATTGGAATAATTGGGATTGGAAAGTGATGTCTTAAGATCTGGATTTTTGCAACTTTGGATGTCTTTAGGACAATTCTCTTCACTAAGCACAGATGTTTTAAAATCAAAGCTACTGAACCTTGGTATTGGGTATTGAAGCCTAAGAAATTGGGTTTTGAAGATTTTAAGTTGAGACCTAAAAGAGAAGAATTGACAGAATCCTAGGTCTAGAAGTTAATCTTTAGTGTTGTTGGCTAGCAAATTAGAGTTTTACTACTCTAAGTTTGATTAATAATGAGTATCTGGTTACTTTGCTTAAACTTATATTGATAAAAGTCAAATATCATAAACAAAGGATTAACTTAAATCTATTTGAGTTTTTGAGTTAAAATTTAATCCTCAATCCCTAGGTTTTATTTTTCTTAAAACACTTTGTATTCTAATTTGAGTTAAGAATAGTTACAAAGATTAAGAGATTTTTGAAGAATTCCAATTCAGAATAAAATTCTTGTTTATAAATTATTTTAAGTGAGTTTTGAAAATGTTATAAGTATAAGTCTAAGTAAGAAAATTTCCAGACATGCTCTATACATTAATCATTTATATTTAACCTTAAAAATTTCTGACCTAAGCTTTCCTCTACATAGTTACTATTTACTATAATTTAAACCCAAGTGCTTTAAATCATCATAGTCTTAGTTAATTTTGCTAGGGACTAGCAAAACTTTGGCTTGGGTTTATGATGAGACACTCATCATAATCTCTAATTACCCTTAATTAACTAGTCTCCCTAGTTAATTAGCAAGGTTTATGAATATATAAGGGTTAATTATAGAATAAGGGATATTTAGTTAAGGACCTTAAAATAAGTTAAAAATGGAATTTTATCATTCAATTAACATTATTAATAATTTAGATAATAATTGGACTCGAAATCCTATTAATCATTCCCTTCATTAAAAGGATAAGTAACCTAAGTATAATGTATAACTAAGTATGTAATAACTTAAGTGATTTTACTTAATTTAATAAATTAACCTAAAAAGGTCAAAAATGTAAATTCGAGGTATAAACATAATATTTACCTTATTTACTAACATATATAAAAGGTTGAAAAAGATCTAAATTAAAATAAACCTTCAAAACCTGGGTTTACATTTTAGTCCTTAATATTCATTACAGTCGAGTCCTTATTTCTCACATAGGTCCTTAGGTTTTATTACTTCTAAGTCCCTCTTCGTCTTCTTCTTCTTCTTCTCCAGCCAAATGAACGGTTGGCGGCAGAGAGTCATCCCACCGTGCGATCACCGCCCTGCTGACATTATTCCTCTTTGCTCAAGCTCTTGTAGCTTGCGCTCACCACCTCCACTTCATCCATCGGTCTGGATTAACTGAGAATCCTATTTTTTAGTGGGAGATAACATCATCGTCGTTGGAGGCGACGACGGAGGTTAAGCTCCTTGAGCTCCTTCGGCCAGATCCCGCCTCTCTCTTCACCGCAAACTGCTATAAATACCCCCTCACACCTCTGATTTTTGGTAAGTTGGCTCCCTTCCCTCTTCTAACACTGCAACCGACCCAATAGGCTATTCTTCCAAACCTCCAGTGATTCCCCATTCCATCTTCCGACTTCCTCCGTTCATCTTATGTAGCTGAGGAGATCCGCCGTGGTCTTCCGCACCTCTGACAAAGGTGCCGACCCTAGGATTCCTCCGCTCCACCTCAAATCCGCCCGCCGGACATCTTTCTTCAACCCTCTGATTTCGTCGTCCACCATGAGACTTCGGTGGAACCCTATTGACCCATTCGTCCAGGTAACATTAGACTAGGAGTAGGAGTAGGAGTAGGCTAGCTTAGTTAGTTAGTTTAGTTATTTAGGTTAGAGTAATTTTAGAATTTAACTTCATCTCCTCCAACTCCGGCGAGTTCCTTGAGCTCACCAGAGACTTCAATTTTGTCTTTTAACTCATTGTTCACATTTCTATATCTTCCATGTTCACTTCTAATTCACTTAATCGATTAATTAAATCACCTAAACGCCTAATTCAAATCTCACCTTCATCGACTACTTCACTGTCTATGGTGACAATAATCGGCCTAATTCCACCTTCATTGGGTTCTTTCATCACCTATCACCACTAATGAACCCTAATCGACATTATATTACCTATTATTATCATCTATAATTAAATGCCTAAATCTTAATTAAGTTCCTAAGCTTGCTGTCCATGGCGGCTCAGGAACATTTCAAACTATAAATTAAATATATATTTATGAATAATAACATCTGTTGACTTAATTTAACTTCTCAATCGAGTAGTTAAATTAAGTCCTGAGCTTAAACCATTCAAATCTTTTAAGAAACAAGCTTACTGTCAAATCTTACATTTTAATGAACAAATGAAGAATTTAATGTGATAAAGAGGTTCCTTGTAACCTCAGGATCATTTTTGGATAAAAAATGGTTAATTTTGTTAATCTATTCATACAAATTACATTTTTTGGACTCACCGAAGCTCCGGTGAGCCAAAGTTGTGTTGCAGCCTCTAGAAATTGCTAAGTGGCTCTAGAAGAATAAAATAAGGATTACTGATTATTTTAAAGAAATTTGTTTTAGGATTTAACCACTGGAGCTTTAGATGTAACTTCATCTTCCCCAACTCCGGCGAGTTGTAGAAATCTGTTATGAAGGATTTGAGAAACATTTAAGGAGCTCAGAAGCTTCAGTGCGATGCACTGAAGCTATTTTAACTCTCAAAATATTGTAAGAAACTCTGATTAACTCTATTGAACACACACCTATTTTAGTTCAGGTGGCGAGCCTGAAACCCTAGGAATTAAGGATAGAACATAAATCTAAATATCTGAATGAGTTTCTGATGATGAGAAGACTCTGATTGTGGCATTAATTTCTTAGGAAGAAGCTTTAAATAGAAAGTCAATCTTCGAGCTTCCATAGTCAAACCTGAGCCTGATAATGGTGTTCTGAGCTTGAATTGAGGAATTGAGATGTGGAAATTGTTTCTGAGATTCTATTTGATGTTTTTAGAAAGAATAAAGTAGGCTCAGATGATGTATTTAGTGAAAATTTTGTTTCTGTCAAGTTGGGCTACTTTCGAACCCAAACCAACAGAAGCACTATTTTGATGAAATTCAAATTTAAAACCTGCCCAGATTGATTAGTTATAACCCTTAGAATTAATCTAAATAGATTAGGAACACTTTAAAGTGTCTGTTACACTTATTGAAATCTAAAAGTCAACCTCTGAAGTTTTCAGAGAAGCGAAAAGCTTCTCTGCAGGTTCTGTAGGTCTCAAGAGTTTAAAATCCATCCTAACAGAAGCAGAATTGTTTATATAATATGTACAGACCTTCTAATAGATGAGAGAAGTCTGTCTGAGGACTTCCCTGACTTTAATTTCATTTTTCAGGCTTTTGAAAACCCGTAGAACCCCTGATTTCATCTCTTAAATTGAAGAGAAAAACATCATTAAAACATTAAATTGACCCTAAATTTGTGTAGATTACCCTTAGAGCTTTCCAACGAACTTTAAATCGTCCAATTTGGAGCTCTGGGTAGAAAGTTACGATCGATTGAATTCGGGTCTGGAAGGGGTAGCTTTGTCCCACCTCGGATATCCACCAGCGTGCAGCTGGGAATAAAACTAATTTGTTCCTATGGCTATGCAGTTGTCAGCGCTCGGCGCACCGGTTCGATTCCTTTTGATCTGAGCATTGTTCTGAGTGTGCGGGCTTATGCCTGTGGGTGTGTGTGCCCTTGGGGGCGTGCGGATGTGAATGTGCCATGGGAGGGCGAGTGTGGCCTGGGAGGCCGGGTTGAGCTGATGCGGCTCGAGACTGTGAACCGATTAATGAATGAATCAAAACCAACCTAACTGAGATTAGGCGAGGATAGAGTAGGGTCTGGTCCCACCCTGGTCTCAGGTTGCTGTGTATCCTCGAAAGGACCTTGCCGCAAATAAAAAAACTTTTGGTTTAAAAGGTAAAAAAAACCCTGTTCAGCTGAAAGCTAAAGAAGGCACTGACGCTAAGGAGTGTTAAGGAAAAGCTAAGGAACAAAGGAGAAAAACTAAGGGAAGAAGAGAAGGCAGGAGAAGATTAAAGAAAAAGGGAAGAAGAGAAGGAGGAAAGAAGGCAAGAACAACACAAGCAAGGTAAGAAGAAAGAGAGCTCGAGTGAAGAAAATAAAAGAGAGAAAGAAGAAAACAAAGAAGAAGATTAGAGGCTGTAGAGAGATGAAGAGATAAATGAATTTTCTCTTGCATAATTACTTTTTGTTCTTAAATGTAAAAAGCCATGTTTTAATTTGATAACTTTTTAATTGCCTTAATTTCATAGAATGAAATAAAATTGAAAATTAGCATGTTTACTTGTTTATAAAGTACAACATTTTGAGTAAATATGTTTGCATATGGAATTTTGTATATCCTTTATAGTTAAATATTTTGACAAAATTCATGTTTTGAAAATCAAATTAGTTTTACCTCCTTAACTTAAAGAGATAACAGAAAATTGGTGAATTTGGAGAAATTATTATGCCTCCCAGTGAACGACCTGGACTCAACCATTAAAAATGTCTAAAATGTTAGGTTAATTCGACCCTATACTACTTAACCAACACAACTTCGAGTTAACCTAAGTGATTTCTTCTACTCTTAATTAAGTGAAATTAACTTAATTACTGAGTTGAGTTGAAAAACACGCATCATCGGCCCATTTATTGTCCTTAAAACTTATCCATACTGCGCTGTTGATCTTTTAGATCCCAAAACAAATACTACCTTTCAAGTCAATGGCAAGTGTTTAAAGTCCTATTTAGATAATACCTTGAATCTCTCATCCGACACTATTGATTTAACTGACTTACCCTCTAATGATCATTAATGCAATTCACACCCGGCTGAATGGTGTAAAAGATAGCACTGGATGAGAGGTAACACATCATTTTCCTGCTTTACATTTTTTCTTTCTTTCAGAGGCTTTGCCTATCCTAATTCTGACTTTCCTCACTACGGTAATCTCTTCTCCCTTCCTATTACTTGCGGACATGCCATATCTTAAGCAGGGGGGTGTTTTTAAATTTTGACGATCAAATTAGAATTTTCAAAACCTAAAAACATTCAATTTTGTTGTTTCATTTTCTACATGAATACCCAAAACAAAATAAAATTATTGAAAACTTTTTGAGGAAATTTTGAAATCGGGACCAAGGTTCAAAGATTCATTTTAAGGTACAATGGGATTTAATCTTTAACAAACTAGCGATAAGAATATAGATCTGATTGTTAGAATCTTTGGGTCTATTTTTAGACTAGATCAAGTATCCTTAAATTCCACCTTAACTCATGATGGTTCAGGTGACTTGGTTTCCTTTTGTAACCTGGAAATTACCTGGCTTAGTTTCCGATCCAAACACTTGCATCTCTTGCAAAATTTTTGTGTCAAATTTCATACACAAACCAACACCTAAAAAATAATTAGAAATTAGAAAAACCCCTTGTTTGGCCTTGGTGAAATCCAAAGTAGATCATTGGTTCGAGTTCCCATCGTCGAAAAGGGGGAAAATGCCTCCTTTGAGAACATGATGTCAACATGTTACTACTGCAATGTTGCTCTATATCTATATCTCATATCTTTAGATGGAGCATTAAGGTGCAATTTTGTAACTCAAGCAAAATCTTGAGTTTACTTGGAGCGCCCCTTTACACCGCATTGTGTTTTGGGGTTGTGAGCTCCTGGGTGGTGTCTTCAGAAGTACTATCTCGAAGTGCTAGCGCCAGAGCCCCCTCAAGGATTGGTAATGGGAATGATGATCCTGACACATTTGTTGTAGGATTAAGCTAAGAATAAGCATGCAATAGAAAAAAAAAGTTTTAAACAAGTACACAACCTTATAAATGTTGGCATTCACAAGCATAGACACAAGGTTTTAAAGGATTATGCAAGTTGTGAATCAGATTCAGGAACCAAAGAAATCCTAACAGCAAAATGGTTTTGGGTCATTTGAATTAACAATGAGTGAATTTGTAAATTTTTGGAGGATACATTATCCCAATTCATCTAATTTTTGGATCCAAAAAATGAATCTCGATGTTTATCTTTAACAAATCTTGTGTCTCTCATGTTTTAACCAACCAAGGTCCCGTAATCTCCTCCTCAAAAGTAAAAAAATTAGTTTTCCCCAAAAATCTATTTTGTAAAAATTAGTTTTGCTAAGAGACTAGCAAAAGATAAGCATGGGGGTGCGATAAATGCCAGTTTATCATCATTCTTGTGCCCTAAAACAAACCTAGCTCTTAGGATTTTAACTCCACAAATAGGTTTCTGGGCTGCATTTAGGAAATAAATAGGTTAGGCATGCATTCCATGATTTTGTGTATTTTTGAAACATTTATTTGTGTGCTAGGGATGAACAAATAGTCAGATCCCTAAAACCCTAGCATTCAAGAAGGCAATAGGTGAAGAAGAAGCTCAATTTAGCTGAACCTCAACTAAATCTATCTCATTATAGCTTGATATCAGCTTACTTGGGTTAGGGTTAGCTCTCTTAACACCATTCAGCTCATCATAGTTGGATGGCAGCTCAGGGTAGCTCAACTTAGCTCAGGATAACTCAGATCCAGCTCAACTTAGTTGAGTCTATCTCATCTTAACTCCAATCAATTCACTGGGAGCTTTAGCTAGCTCAACTAAGTTGACAGGAGTCCACCTCAACTTAAATCTAGCTCTCCCCAGGTCCACTCAACTCATGGTAGCTGAACTCCCTCCAACTTAGGTAGTACTTGTCAACTTAGTAGTTAAGCCAGCTTGGGAGTTCCCATCAGAAGTAGGTCTAGCTCAACCTAGCTTCAAACAAGTTGAGACCAACTCAACCACTCAAGCTTAGCTGTTAGCAAAATAACTAGCCAGCTAAGTTGAGTAGCTGAGCCCTCATGAAGACCTCTTCAGCAGATTCAGCTCCAGACAGCTATCCTTCACCTCTTCTATCCAAAACCCTAGCTCCCTCCTACTCCTCCACTACTACCCTACTAGCTAAGCTAGCTAAGGTAGCTTAGCTTAGGTCCACCTAAACTATCCACTCCAAGGCCGTCCGCCTTCCTCCTTAACCCTAACTTAACCTAACCCTAACCCACCTATTTTGGTGCCAAAACACACCCCTTTGTACCTCTTCACCTTAGTGCCAAAAATGGTGCCTCTTCAACCCTCAACCACCACTAAAAGCCACCTTGTATTGGTGCCAGGACCTCTTCTAGAACCTCCTATTGTTGGCACCAAGACTTCCCCACATCCTAGCCATACACCTACCTCCTAAACACATCTCAACCTTACACCTACCCCCATTCTAGAATCCCCTTAGGAAGGCACCTTTCAAGGTTGGTGCCACCTGTTAACCACCATAACCACCTCCTCTAGCACCCCTTAGGTTGGCACCACTTATCCTACATCCTAGGATCCGATAACCACAACTTAAAACACCATCCTACCCTTACACCTACCCTCCACGCCACCTTAACCCTAACCATATAAAAAGTTGTGCCAACTCTCCTTCAACCACACCAAATCTCCATTCCTTTCAGTTGGCGCCACTTAACATCCACCCTCTATCCAGCAACTACCACCTAAAGACCTAATCCTAACCATACATCCACCTCCATGCCAACCCTCCTATAACCTACAATGAGTTGGCGCCAACTCTACTCCACCCATCATAACCACCACCCAATGCATCCTTCCACCTCCACACAAACCCTAATCCACCATTCATCCACCAACTTCCATATCCTAGCCATCCACAACACCACTCTTCCCTTAACACTAGTCAGCACCAACCTCCACCTCGTCTACTCTATAAAAAGACCAATAACCATCACCATTACCTTCACCTTTGGCTACCATTAATCTACCACATTTCCAAATTCATCTTCCACCTATCTCCACTTCCAAGACAAGAAGGAGAAGAAGAAGACTACGGGGACACTCTGTCCCCTTGGTGCTTTCCCCTCTTCCCTTCTCTCTTGTGCCCACGCCAGCCAGAGGACAAGCCAAGTAGGAGGATGTCCAGGAGGAGGTCTTGAGGATGGTGCACGCTCACCATAGGAGTTCTTTTGGGTGGAATTCTTCCACCCTTAGAGGAGCAAGGGCACACCCATCTAGGGCTTGCCAAGGAGAAAGCAGCATCTTTGGAGGAGCACTTCAAGAAGGAGTTGGAGAGACCCTTTTCAAGCCCAGGAGAAGCTGAGCTTGGAGCAAGGACTCTCTCCTCTCCACCACCATCACCAGGAGGATCTTTATTTTACCAATTTTTATCTTTCATTTTGTAGCAGAAGCATTCCTCTACAAGCACTCCAATAAAACAAATTTTCTCTATATATCAAGTTGCCTTTCTAAAATTTTGTTGCATCTTAAGTAATTATCTTTTCTAGCACTTTTCACTCTCTCTAATTACCTTAGGTCTCCATGTACCTAGGGTGAATTTAGAGAGAGGTTACTTTTGTCACTTGCGTGTTAGTCTTAGCAATTTAGGTGTAGCTTTTTCCTGTTTATTATTTCGTTATCGGACTTTATTTTGAAACTAAAAAAAAATCCTATATTTAAAAAAAAATCCCAAAAAAAATGTTGATTTCCTGATATCAAGAGAGACTATTTAAAGGGCATTCCTACCTCCTTTGGGACAACCCAAATAGATTCTTAACTACTCAGTCTTAGAAATTTTAGAAGTGATCGAATTTGTGCATTACAACGATAAAAACCCTACTTTCAAATCACGCTTTTCTTGTATCAGGTGATGATAACATCATCATCAGCCATATCTAGCTTTAATTAGTCATAATTGATTGATAAATGCTTCTACATAACCGTCGAAGAGCCGTAATTCACTATATATTCATTCTGAGAGAAATGCATTAAAACAGGGGTAAAACTACAATTTTAATAGTATAACCAAAATATAGAGCAGTCATGGGGTTTCCTAGGGGTTAATTAAAAGTGAAATCATCATAAATGTCTAATAAGAGCGTCCATGCAGATAGAAACGGGTTTTCATGCATTTTAAGAATTAAAGGACATTTGAAATCCAAAAACTAGACCTGCTTAATTAAATAAGGTTCTAGTCACGATAAAATTCACTTAAACCTTCAAAAATCATATAAAAATATTCTCTAAGGTTTAGTACCTTTGATTTGACCATTGGAACCCATTTTGACCAAAAACAAAGTCTTAGACTGACAATTGCCCTAATTTAGGTTTCTACGAAAATTACCCAGCCAAACCTGGTCAAAACCTAAATCTAACTTCACCAACAGATTACTTGGATCGAAATTAGGTTTGTTTCAAAATTTGGGCCCAATCAAAGATCACCTTGACCTAGTTTGCATTCCAGTCCAGTTTGACTGTTTTCTCTTATACACGTGCTCCTAACTTTCGAATTCCTTGCAAGGACACCCCTACCATTGTCATCTTCTTCACCAATAGGTCCCTGACACCATGACTTTGTGAACACATCAAGAAACTGACCTTCAATCAGGAAGATCTCTTTGATTTCACGCCTAAACCCTTACAAAATTGGAAGGGAGACTCAGTTTAAAAAAAAATTGGAAGGAAGACTCCTGCGAGAATCCTCTATGATCTAAACCTAATCTTGGACTGCAATTCTTTCCCAAAACATCACGCAAATCATTTGAAGTCAAGGGTTTCCCTTTTGTGCATAAGTCCCAAGCTTCAAAGCTTGGTTTCCAAGCTTGGAATGCTCTCCTGATGGCTATAAATGGACCCCTGAGGACAAATCATCCTCCTTAGCTTGGCTTAGTGCCAAAACCCTCTTCAAATCTCCCTTCGACCCTTCTCTGATCTAGCTCCAGTGGTCCTTCTTCCCCATCTTCCTAGGGATGGCCAACGACCAAATTGGCTCGTCTATCATCTTCATCACCTTCCTCCGTGCCTCACCAGTCATAGTGAGGGTCATCTTCCCCTTTCCTCGCTGTCGTCTCCCTCAATGGAGAGTTCCCTTTCTCTGACACCAAGCAACCAAAGCTGGTAGCTCTCCATCCCTTTCATCCAATTAAAATAGGTTAGTTAGGTCTCTCTTTCTCCCTAGATTCTAGTCCTTTATTAAAAACCCAAAACAACCCTCGACGTCGTCGCCAACCACCTTCGTCTCCACCTCCAGCCACACCTTCAGTGAGTCCACCCACCTCCACAACCCACCAACAACTCACCGCTGATTGGGCAGCAATTATAGGGCCTAACTTACCTAAATTAAGCCAGAACTTAGCTTAACATGAACATTCTGCTTGCATACGCATCGTATTCTGCTTGGTAGTTGATATTTGTGTTTTATGAATAAAACTATGCTATTTGAGAGGTATCACTCATTGCAGGTAATTCGGGGCTACAAATGATCGATCTAACTGCATGGATCTATTCAGAACTACGATGGGAGTCCAACGCTTCCAAGATCACATCAATTAGACTTTTGTAGCACCCTATGGAATCTGTAGAAGATCAAGAGCCAAGGGGCAAATTAAAGAAGATCCAGACCTCAAATGACAAATCCAAGCATGCGGATGGATCCAGATCGATGTTTGCAATCCAATGGTCTAGAAATCAACTTAATCGGAGACGTACATCATTAGATACAAGAGGAAGAAGATGGACGACCATGATGGTGCCACGTGGTGCCATTGCAGCTGCCCCCTCACCGTACCCCAATTGGGAAGGAGAATTGCGAGCCATTGGATCATCATCCAACGGCTGCGATCCCGCCATCGCATCCACCCTCAGCCACCTCATCAGAAGAAACGAGATCTCAACTGTTGGATTCCCATCCAATGATAGAGAACGCGTGCCAACGAAACTTAAATGCAACCAACTCGTGGAAGTAGTGCATTTGTTAGTGTTCCACGAGATAGGCGATGTGGGATCGAAGCACACTCCTTGGGGATTTAGGAGAAGGGGCGCCCGCAGACGAAATTCGATCGTCGGATCTCCATCAAGCAGCTCGACAACGAACGCGTGGCGGACGCAGAGGCGTTGGATGCAAATGCGCGCAATGACGCATGCAGAAAAGCATGAAAGCGCGCTTTAGGATTTGAAAGGCATGATGGAGTACACGTTTAATTCATCCGATCTTACAATTGGATGATTGAGGTTGAAGCACTCGAAAGAGACGAGCGGCGAAGGAGAAAATGCAAAGGGCTCACGCGGGTGATCTACGGCCGAGCGATGGAGGATCGACGCTCCATGAAGCACCACGAGGTAGCATCAGAGCGAACCGAGGGAAAAAGAAGGATTTGGAAGGATTAATCAGAGCTGTTGATCTCCCGATCAATGGATCTGATTAATCCAAGTCATTTGCACAGATTTAAGGGGCTAAATGCCCTCTTTGCCCCCCACCAAAGCTATAAAAACAAGCCAAAGGGCCCCCCTTTGGAGGCATTCTCTTCATTCTCTTCTTCTTCCTCCTTCTTCAACCTTTCTTTCTTCTTCTTCTTCCCGCCTTCTCTACTTCTGTCTTTGCATCCCTGTTTGAAGCGTCCATTGGGCCACCCCAACAGATTGTTGCTGCTCTTCCCAACCTCTCCAAAAGGCCACCATGAACAACCTATGGTGCCCTTGTTCCATTACAATAGTAGTTTGTTTATTTTATGTTTTATTGAAATACATGTATCTAGTTTATGTTCAATCTCTCCTTGTGATATAAATATTGTGATTGATAGTTCCTTTTACTTAGCCTTTATATTTCAAATAAACGCATGAAGTCAAAATCGCCTTCTACCACCCTATGATCGACCGGGACTCACCAGTTCTGTTAATTATTTGCTCGAGACATATTTCGTGCTATACTACAATGCAATCATCTTTTACGTGAAATACGCCATGAATAGCCACCTACTCCACAACCTTTGCCACATGACCATGAACAAAAACCTTAACCTATTCCACCCTATTGGCCAACCATACCCCGCTTCGAACAACACATCATTTGCACCACCTTCTTCCCTCCGTCTGACCACCACACACATGCTTACACTATAAAAACACCACCATTACCTTTGCCATGCTACGGCAAAGGTAAGGTGCTATTTAACTGGGACCTTCGAGCCCATATTCGTGTTCCTAGTCTTCGCCGATTTGCCGCCTAATGCACGTGTTTCGCATGTTTGAAAATCAAGGTTTGGAGTAACCCATCGTTTTAGTTGCGAAACTTGTTATTAAATAAAATTTTTCCAAAACTCCAAGGGAGTCCTGGGTCGAACATAGGGAGGCAACATTTACTTAGATTGAAAATCGTGCTTCATTTTGTTTCTTTTTGGTGTTTTACTTTTTGTTATTTTTTTTGTTTTTCTTGAAATAAGAGGACAAGTAGAATAAATTCACAAGAGAGATGGAATAAATATGATATGTATCACTCCAATGTCAATTACAATGATGTATGAAAGCATAAAAGAGAAAGAGGTGAGAAGGAATCTCCTGAATTGACTGTTCGGTGAGACAATGGCACCTGGCGAAAGCTTGGATGGAGTTGAGAAGCGGGACGACGGAGGTGAGATGTGGGATGACGTCGGGTAGAGGAAAGCTTCAGTGTGGCTCCAGAATGGAGGTGAGGAGGCGGAGATGATCTGTTACCGTAATGGAGGTGAGAGGACGGCTCCAAGGCGACCTACGAATGGTGATGGGAAAATGGGGGAATATTTGGTAGGGTAGAGCTTCATTACACTAATAAGAGCCTTGGGAGCTTGAGAGTAAGCTCTAATGGAGCATTGGTAGGCTTGCTAGTGCTTAGGAGTAGGTGGGAGTAGAGTAGGTGAGATGCCTTGGAAGGGAGGGGGTGTAGGTACTTATATAGTGGATGAGAGGAGGCTAGAATAGGCATAAGACCAATAACGACCTCCAGGTCATCGCTGTAGGTCCAACTCAAGCGCCATTGTAGCTAGCTCACACCCGCTCATGCACGTAGCTAGCCGCGGCCGTTGTCGCTGAAGGGTGCGTCAACTCACCTGCTTGCTGTTGCTGAGGTTGGATGCGCCGCGGCCATTGGATCCAGAAGTGAACTGCTGAGATGGTGTGGAGATCATGCCTCTTGATCGTGTTTTCGCATGGTTAGGGCACCCCTTAGCCATTGGATTGAGATCTAATGGCTAAGATCTCTCCATGCGTGAGTGCTGGGGTGGTTGCGGTTCGTGTTGGGCGGTCTGGATGGTGCCACGTGGCGCCATCTAGACCATCCTTCTTCTTCTTATAGAGGGTGCTACAGAGCTCTGATCGGCGTGATTTTCATGTTGATGGGCTGTGATCGTCGCTCCAGATTCAACCATACGATTGGATTCTTCATTCGAAGCCCATAAAGATGTTGCACTACCTCCTAGCCATTTAAAATGGAAGAATTAGTGCACATAATATACAACTATCCTAAATGCCATGCAATGGTTGTTATGCAGTATTTATAACATGATATGCAATGCAGCCTAGGAACTATCATAATAATCATTTTTATCAAGAATTTATGTGTGTTTATCATACCCCCATGCTTACTTTTTGCTAGTCCCTAGCAAAATTAACATAAATGCTTTGTATAAAAGTAGAATCATGATTCGATTATTTAGGCAAAATTCATCGATTGCTTTAGGAAATCTCAACCCCTAGACCAAATTACAAAAACTCAGTAGTGCCTGGGTGTTTACCAGAATGTAGACCGTCCAAGCCCTCACCTTATTTGAAAAGAGAAGATACATAATTTTTTTCTTATTTTTCTTCTTTTCTATTTTTTTTTATACTTTTGAAGTTTAAGACTTTCGGGATAACTTTTTATAGCTACCCGACCAATCCAAGACTTGAAAATGACTCTAAGTGCTAAGCATCTAGTGAAAAGAGTGAAAGACTCACAAGGTGGTTGTTAAAATGGACTTCGGGTTTCTACGACCCTAGGTGACCTTGCCTAGAGTTTTATCTTTTCGAACGGTAGCTTTCTTCTTATTTCTTTTATTTATAGGGTCGACACAATGGCGAACCTAGTGTACATCTCCCCAGTTTATTCTACTTCCCCGCTTCTTCCCTAAGTGTTTTGGGAATTATTGTGCATTTTTGTGAGTTGGGCTCTAGACAACCAGCCAATGGGCTGTTGCCCATGGTAACCTGCCAGCCATTCTTGTGTGGTGAAGTGTGGTTTTATGTACATATATTTTTTATTTTCTCCTTTTTCTATTTTTTTGTTTTTTTTTTTAAGTGGGTGGCTTCCCTAATCTAAGATTTACCTAAAGGCAGTATGACGAAAATGGTCTTTTGGCTGGGCTCTAGACAACCTATAGATGAGCTATTACCACCGACAAATTGCCAGCCATACCACCCTAGATGGTTCATTAGCTACCCAATTTCCGAAGAAACCGTCGAAAAGTGAGTCGGTGCGAAAAGTGTGTAGATGCTTAGGCTTAAAGTCCCCCCAAATCAGAGGGCGGATTGATAAGTCACATACTTATCATCCCAAATTATTTACCAAATTAAAATAAGATTGACATAGCGAGGACTCGAGACTAAGTCCACATTCGAGTGGACACCCAGGCTAATTAGGCTCGAAGACCTGAAGAGTCTAAGTACTCAGGTCTCAAAGTATAATTCTTAAAGTTTGCAATTTCTAATGACTAAGTCTCATCTCCTAATTCTATTTTTTTTTAACTAAAATAACAGGAAATTACTATTACAACTGACAAAAAAGATTATAAGATATATCCACCCCCATTCTTAGGTAATGCAATGTCCTCATTGTTAAAAATGAAAGCATGTAAGAGGGTAGACATGGAAAAATTGCATCTGGTTTCCATGAGATTCTGGTCAGCTTGGAACAGTCTTTACACATGCTAAGTTTAGTGCCTTCAGCTAGGCGAGGTCCTCAATCAAATATAACTAACATTGAGGCTGCAATAACACAGTTTTCGGGCCCCAAGAATTGGGACCAGAAGAGTAAAAATTGGCTTGCCCAAGAGATGATCAATGAAAGTGGCAAGCTGGTGGTGTAGGGAGTGCCCAAATGGTCTCCAATTGGAGTTTTGTTGATTCATTACAAAGGAGGTGTGGGTGGATATAGAAATTGTGCAATGGTTGGGAGACAAGGACGATGAGGGTTTTGTGATGTGTCGGGGGTTTGTGGGTACTCTAACATTTCAAAAGTTTCTCCCCAAAATGATCAATTTCCTCCTCACAATCAGGGTGCTTAATCCAACCATTCTGATCCTCATGATTCCCACCTAAAAGTTGAACCTCGAACTCTAAAAGTTCAAGATGAGGACATTGTTGGGTTATAACTTGATCATGTGAATCATCTAATAGATTTCCAATTTCATGAATATCTTCTTCATCTAATGTTGCTACAGTTGGTTGCATGTTTCCATTGTCCTCAATTATACCGATAACCGTGTTATTTTCTTCTTGAGTTTGGGTTGAGTTGGACTTTAAAAGGTTGTCTAAGGTATGTATGGCCATTACCACCTCTATTCTGCGAAGCTCCTCCATCAAACCACACTTAATTTTATCCTTCTTTGAGACTTTAAAAATATTAAATCGATTTGCTTTATTCCCAGAGGTCATTTCTATATTTCTCGATTCACAATCAATCCTTGCCTTGGTGGTAGCCAAGAAAGTTCTTCCCAAAATAGTCGAGGTGTGGTTGAGCTGTTTTGGTGCTTCCATGTCCAGGACCATAAAATCAGCAAGGTAATGCAAATAATTAGCCTTGACTAAAACATCCTCCAAAATACCCCTTGGTTTTGTAATGGATCTATCGACTAACTACAAAGTTATGTCAGTGTGTTTCAGGTAGCCTAGACCTAATTCCATGTGCAGTGAGGTGGGGATCACATTAATGGAAGCACCCAAGTCAAGAAGGGTCAGGTCAGAAGTGATGTTTCCTATTATGCAGGAAATCTGTGGGGCTCCCAGGTCATGCTTCTTAGAAGGTAGCTTGTTTAAGATCAATGTGCTTGTGTTATCAAAGAAGACTACTCTCCTAATGTTTCCAGATTCCGTTGTATGCTTTGCTTTATATGAATTCAGTAAAGCTATGGTGTAGGCGAGGATTGATTCGGCAGCTACAAGGAGTAAAATGATTGTCAATTTGAAAGCCTGAAGTAAGGACATCCATTCCTCCAATTTCTCCTCTGACTTTTTCTGTTTGCCCATACAATAACAACATACTCCCAAATCAGACTTTGATGTTTTGTTGATCACATTCTTAGTTGGGAGTTTGGAATTCATGCTATGGGACCTAATGGTGTTGACATCAGGTTGGGTAGGTCCCTTGTGTCTACTACCACTCAAGATGATGGTGTTTACAGTGGAAAAATGCTATTGGTTAGTGTCTTTGGGAGGGTTGGGAAAAATAGGAGGCTCCCAGTTGATTATGGTAGGAACATGGTTCACTCTGGGAGGGGCTGGGGTAGCCTTATAGATAGCATGAGCTTGAGCATATGACTCCCCATTATTACAAAACCCTTGAGGCCTAGCACCTCAATTCTGTACATTACTTGGGTTTGGTACAGGCAATGATGGTAGAGATCCGGGCTTCGATTGTTTGCGGCAAGTTCGGATTGCAAGGTATCTAGCAAGGTTTTCATTTGTTGCATGAGCTGGAGCATTGACACTTGCATTTCTACAATTCTCAGGTTTAAATCAGCCTGCTTGGTGGGTTGTTGAGCATTCCACATGTACTGATTAACTTGATTCATGGGCAGCTGAGTATATACATGACCCTGACCCATTGGTTTTTGTGGTACATAGTTGTTGGGTCGATATTGGGTCTGCTGCCCCTGATCTTTCCAAGAGAAGTTAGGATGATTTTTCCAACCATAATTGTAGGAATTTGAGTAAGGGTTGGCCCTAACATTTTCCTGCACAGCATGAACATCCTCACAAGATGAGGATGAAGAAGGATTAGAAAAACTAGGATCAAAGGCCCTAGTTTGGAAGCCATAAGGTTCCAAGAAGAGTTGGCCCGAAGTTCAGGCCGACTCTAGCTGGTTCACAAACTCCCGTCCCATAGGAGCTTGCAAAGAATGGAATCCCGATCCCTGGGATTGAGTGGATCAACAAAAATGAGAGTTTCTGAATATCCACTCTTCTATTTGTTTAGCAACCAGATCTATCTTATCTAATCTATTGCAAATCAATTCCATATCAGATGTATGAGAATCAATGCATTGGTTCACCCAATTGGGAAGAATTTCTTTAGGAAGGCTGATTTCAAAGTAGCTAGGTAGCAATCAGTCTTCTAATGGTACAATTCCAATGTCTGGCCTTATCCCTGAATGAACGGGGGAAAAGCCTCATGAGCATCTGTTCTTCATCCACATTCCACGATTTTGTGGTCTGAACTAGAGTGATCAGGTCCTTTGAGCCAAGCCCGTGAAAGTGTTTAATTAGGCTCAAAACATGGGACTTGATCTCAACATCACCGACAGGGATCACAACGTCGGGACGATCCTCAAAATTTAAAGGATCATAAAAATCCTTCAAGGGTTGAGTTCCCTAGCCATTCATTCATTAGAACCATTGCTGCATTTGCTGTAATTCTTTCAACTACCACTGAATCAACTCCTGCTGGTTCAGGGGTGGGGGAGGTGGTTGTTGATCAGCCATGAGATCTACTTTGCTAAAACTCAACCTCCACCACTGGGAATGGTTAATAGGTCCTTCCAAACGAGGGTTCAATGACCTCCTTCCCAGCATACACTGGAAGGAAGTCGGAAGGACGAGGAAGAGAAGGGACCCTGCAAAACAAAAAATACAATCCTATCCTTAGGTTGGGCAGCTTAAAGGTCTATAGACTCTCAAAATCTATCCTAAGATTATGGACGATTTACTCTACTTATGTCCAGGCAATCCAACTAGTTAGAAGGAGGGGCTGGGGAGAAGGTTCTTCCATTGGCTTGCATCTCCGGTTCCTAGTGTACCCCCTAAGCACAGTCATTTGATGCTACTCCCCTAGCTAGACATCAGATTGGCTAGTATAAGCTGGTTAATCATGAACAATCTCAATCTGGGCCCCGAAGAGCGAATCAGTCCTTATGGCCAACATCTAATCAATTTTAGTTAGGCTCGGGATATTGGTGCTTCTGGAATGTGATGGGCCCTTAATGATTTGTTTGAGAATGTGTGTATGTGCACAACCAAAATGTTTTCAAGAAAGATTATTGAGGATGAGGTGAATTTTAGGGTTCGAATCTTGCTTAGTAGCTTGTAGGATTCAAATATTATGTATATTCAAGAAAGTTTTCAGGAGGCAAACCAAATTTGAAATCATGAGTTCAAGTGTTTTTCCTTTATAGATCAAGAAGAAATATGGAGTACCTGGCTTGACCGAAATATTGAATCCTATGGGACAACTACAAAATGAATCAGTTTTAAATTAGGTGGTGCGGTCCAAACAATTCAATTAAGTGACCCAGATGCACCACCAATTAGGTACGCAAAAATGATTAACATAGACTGATTTCTACTCTTTTACGTGTTGATTTGTCTGTATCGATTCCACAGGTCAGAATCCCGGTTGAGTAGATAGAAATCAAGTTAGGTTATGTGCCACAAATGTGGGTGTATGTTGATTTGTCCCACAAGAAGTGTCTTTTTATTTTTTTTATATATGTGAAGGTGAGATGAGTGGAGGTGACAAACAAGACAAACAAATTCTATCCTAGGGTTTTTGCAAACACCTAAGTAGATTAAGTCTTGGTTATGGGTATGGCAAAATGAAACTAGTGGGGGGGATGTGGGGGACACTTACAAAGTAGTCTACCCACACTTTACTCCGGTCTACCACACTTGGATCTCCATGCTAGGGTACCTGCAAGACAATAGATCAGAGATAAGCGGGGTTAGTGCTATGTAAATGCAACGAAGTGTAGAAAATAATAAAGTAAATTCCATTGCCTCCTTGGAAACGGTGCCAAGCGGTCCAAACAATTCAATTAAGTGACCCAGATGCACCACCAATTAGGTACGCAAAAATGATTAACCTAGACTGATTTCTACTCTTTTACGTGTTGATTTGTCTGTATCGATTCCACAGGTCAGAATCCCGGTTGAGTAGATAGAAATCAAGTTAGGTTATGTGCCACAAATGTGGGTGTATGTTGATTTGTCCCACAAGAAGTGTCTTTTTATTTTTTTTATATATGTGAAGGTGAGATGAGTGGAGGTGACAAACAAGACAAACAAATTCTATCCTAGGGTTTTTGCAAACACCTAAGTAGATTAAGTCTTGGTTATGGGTATGGCAAAATGAAACTAGTGGGGGGGATGTGGGGGACACTTACAAAGTAGTCTACCCACACTTTACTCCGGTCTACCACACTTGGATCTCCATGCTAGGGTACCTGCAAGACAATAGATCAGAGATAAGCGGGGTTAGTGCTATGTAAATGCAACGAAGTGCAGAAAATAATAAAGTAAATTCCATTGCCTCCTTGGAAACGGTGCCAAAATGATGCATGTGTTTCGCGTGTTTGAAAATCAGGGTTTGGAGTAACCCATTGTTGTAGTCTCAAAACTCGTTATCAAATAAAATTTTATCAAATCTGCAAGGGAGTCCCGGGCCAAACACAGGGAGGTGATGTTTACTTAGCTTGAAAATCGCACTTCGTTTTGTTTGTTTTTGGTGCTTTAGTTGTTATTATAAGAAGACAAGCAGAATAAATTCACAAGAGAGATGGAACAAATATGATATATATCACTCCAATGTCAATTACAATGATCTATGAAAGCATAAAAGAGAGAGGTGAGAAGGAATCTCTCGAATCAACTGTTTGGTGAGATGACAGTGCCTGGCGGAAGATTGGATGGAGTTAAGAAGCGAGACAACAGAGATGAGATGCGGGAGGATGTCGGGTAGAAAAAAGCTTCAGTGTGGCTCTGGAATGGAGGTGAGGAGGCAAGATGATCTGCTACTGGAATGGAGGTGGGAGGATGGCTCCAAGGTGACCTTGGAATGTGATGGGAAGATGGAGGAATATTTGGTGGGGTAGAGGTTTGTTACACTAATAGGAGCCTTGGGAGCTTGAGAGTAAGCTCTAATGGAGCATTGGTAGGCTTGCTAGAGCTTAGGAGTAGGTGTGAGTAGAGTAGGTAGAGATGCCTTGGAAGGGAGGGTGTTTAGGTCATAATATAGTGGATGAGTGGAGGCTAGAATAGGCATAAGACCAATACTGACCTCCAGGATACCACTGTAGGTCCAGCTCAAGTGTTGCTGTAGCCAGCTCTTGCCCGCTTACGCATGCCACTGGCCTTGCACCTTTGAGCAATTAGTGACGGTTGTAAACATCACTAAATGTCCATTGTTTACGCCGCTAGATCGTGTTTTAAAAGATATTAGGACCTAAACTCATCCACTATATTAGGTGTAAATGTAATATAGATATGGTTTTGTGGATGAGCATCACTAAATGTCCTTATATAAATGAACTCTCCGTGAAAACAAATAAGAATTACAACTCGAAAATCAAAGTATCCGAGGTCGAACACAAGGAGCAATTAGATATCTCAAAACTTAAGAACACAACTTTCAATAAAAAGCAATACTAATTCAATCAAAATTGAAGAGTAATGTTATGGAAAAAGTGCTAGAGCTTTGAATTGTTGGCCATCTGTGCTTTTTCTTCTTTTGCTATGCTTTGCGGCTATACTTCTTTTAGCTTCTTTTACTTCTTTTCTTCCTTAGCCTCTCCTGCTTCTCTTCTTCTGCCCTTGCTTTCTTCTTTCTCTTCCTGCAGTTAAGTCCTGACCTTTCTTCTTTTCTTCTTTAGTTTCCTTCTTCTTCTTTTTCTTCCCTTTGTCTACCGCTCCTTTGCTACAGTTGAACTCTTTTCTTCTTCTCCTTTTTCCTTCCTTGCTGCGGCTAGCTCCTTCCTTGATAAGTCCTTCAGCCGCTTCCTTCTTCCTTTTCTTCTCTTGCTGCGCCTCTTCCTTCCTTAGCTTCTTCCTGCACAACACCACGCAACAAACCTACCCCCTACCCTCCCCGTGTCTCCCTCTCTTTATTTCTCTCTTCGGTATGCTCTCCCAGAGCCGGGTAAGCGGGTCGGGTGCACGCCCGGGTCCAGGCGCACCAGCGTGGGTGTGGTGCGCGAGTTGTGATAAGCTAGGTAGTCAGGTCGAGTGCCAGGTCCGCGGGGGAATGTCGCGGACAAGGCATGAGGGGGCGAGTACCTCACCCTTGTGTATTGGAGGTGATGAGAAGAAAGCACAAAAACAATTTAAGGCACTCACCGCTCTCTTGCGTTTACGAGGTGGGACTAAACCTCCAACCCGCTTCTGCGCGCGCATCCGCAGGAGGATATCTTCACGCAATTGATGCAGCTGCAAGTCCCACAGCGACTGCTATCAGACTGGATTCGCTCGCGTACTCAACCCGTGCAGCCTGGGGTCCTGAAACATGGAGCACGTGGCCTGAAGCTCGGAAGCAAGCAAGCTTGTATGGTTGCTAATGGCTGATGGGGGTTCTTCCTTGCATGACAGAAGAATAGCCTTGCGGCTCTATCAGACAACAGGAGAACCTTTGTCGTATCACGACGAAGGTGAGGCGGGGGTCGACGTGGCTCAGAATGGCCTAGGCATGCGTGCCTAGGTCAGTCTGAGTCCATGTAAGTGGGTTTGTTCAGGGGAAGCGTGGAGCGAGTGTGGAGGGCAGTGAGTGGGTGGAAAGTGATCAATGGTCGATGGCAGAGGTGAAGAGGTTGGTGGAGAGACGTGTGGAGGTGCGGAGTAATGGATGTCTCGCTGGAGGTCTGCCGGAGATGGGGAAGATGAGGGTGGACAGTGGCAGTGTTGAACGTTTACGAACCTACGCTAACGAGATTGGTTTTGGAAAACCTGTCGTTGTAGTTCGAAAGCGAAGAATTCGTGTTCAACAAATAAAATTTATACGAAATTAAAATTCCAGGTCGAACACAGGGAGGCGAACGTTTGATTTAAAAACTACGCGTTTCTTTTTATTTGTTACAGAATAATTCAATTTAGAACCATCTAATTATTTACAATAAATAGAAGAGAGAGAAAGAGTAAGAGAGAAAGAGAATATTACACAGAGAAATCAAAATGAGATGTAGAATAAACAAGGTATTTTTGTATTGAAGAGATTGTTCATTACAACTAGAAAGCATAAAACAATTACTCTAGAAAGCTATAAATTTACTCTAGAAAGCATTAAAAGAATGGAGAGAGAAATGTCCTCCTCGACGATTGCTTGGAGGACGAGTAGATTAATCTAGAAAGCAGTAAATCTATACTAGAAAGCGGTAAAAAGAATAGGGAGAGAGAAATCCTCCTCGACGGTTGCTTGGAGGACGAGCCAGACGGGACGACGCCTGGACGAAGGAGAACGAAGCGGGACGAAGGAGGACGAAGCAGAAGAACGGGAACGAAGCAGCACGCCATCGTCGTCGCGGGATCCACTTCCGAAGGGGAACGAAAATTGGACTTTATCTCGCGAGAAGTATCCCGGGTGTGGGACAAGCTTCTCTTGAGCTTTGGAGGGGTAGAGAGGAGAAAGAAGGGATGAAAATTTCGTATGGAGGGGGTCTCCTTTTATAGTTGCAAGGAGTGGGGGCAAAATAGACATTACATCTTCAAAATAATAAATAAGGGGTCTTTAGTGACGGATAAATCCGTCACTAAAGCCCCGACGTGGCCGTCGCCGCCGCGCCCACGCGCGCCCGCTCGGCTGCCCGCGTGCGTAACGCCTACGCACGTCCGCGAAGTCTCAGTCATCCGATCGCGAGATCGGACGGCTTAAAATCGCGCCTTCACCGCTGCCGCCCGCCCGCCTGTGCGTACAATCGCACGTTCACGCGTGCGTCCAATCGCGCGTTGGCGCTATCGGGCCTGCGTGGCCGTTGGATCGCGATCGTGCGGTCGATTGGAGGCACGCCACCGCTCCAATTTCTGCGGGGCGCGGCTCGAACGCGTGTCCCTACTTCGCGTTAGAGCGCTCGACCGCTGCGCTGCGGTCGCGTTTGTGTCGAGCGCTTGACTTCAGCGCGGGCGCGTCGCAGCCGTTGGATCGAGATCCAACGGCGGAGAGGAGACGGGTGCGCGATCTTCACAAGATGCAAGCGGCCGTTTGGGCGGCTGAGATGGACCACGTGGGATCATCTTGGACGTCCATCTTCTGGAAGTTGTAGTTGGTGCCTCGGATGTCGGATTGACTCGATTTTTGTGTCGTTGGGCTACGATCGTCGATCCGAATTCATCCGTGTGGTCGGATTTGTCATCTGAAGTGCGGATTTACACCATCCTGGCCCTTGATCTTCTAGGGTTCCCCAGTCTCTGTCTGAGGCTATGGATGCCTGATTAGGGCGATCTTGGAGTCGTTGAACTCCAATGGTCGCCCTGATCACATCCATACGGTTAGATCTTTGATCCGAGGCCCTGATAAAATGTTTGCCCTGTCCAAGCACATAAAAGGAGACAATTAACGTCCATTTTATTCAAACTACTCTAAATGCAAGATGATGCATGTTATGCAATATTTATATCATGAAATGCAATCCTATGCTTAAGAACATGCATAAATAGACATTTTAAGTAGTGTAAATGTGTTTACATCAGGCAGTTGAGGGGTGCTTTGTGAAATATAATGAGGGAAAATAGAGAGTAGGAGAAGAGGAGCTCAGCTGGGGTACTTGGAGCGAAAGGGAGGCAGAGGAGACGAGCGGCACATTTGTGCCATTGTCGGAGAAGATGGCCCTGAGGGGGAGATAATGGCGACGAGGAGGAGGACAGGGAGGCGTGCGCTGGTGCGGCGCAATGCGGAAGAACGAGGCGAAGCGAACCCTGCTGCTGGTATGGTAGCAGAGCAACAAGAGGGGGGAGGAAGAGTCACCGGAGCTTGTGGGCTACTTGGTTGGAGAGGGGAAAGAGGAATTCTGGGGGATTCTTCTGCCAAATCAAGCTTGTGGGATTTGTAGAGGACCGGGGATCCTTTTATAGTTGCTGGCCGAGCTTCTGGTGCTTAGAGGGCAAGTCTTCTAACGCATACTCCTTGCTAGAGAAGGAAGGTAGTTAGGATACCCAAATCTCTCGAGCGTTCGCATGAGAGATTGGACGCAAATTTGATCTGGAGATCATGTTCAATCGATGGAGAAATCCTCAGAGAATCTCGCTTCCAAATCTGGGAGGAGATCTTTGAGGATTCGAGGAGATATCGGCCTTGAATCCTAGCCAGAGTGGGATTCCTCTGCTATAATGGCGGAGGGACCTGGATGCAAAGGTGGCAAGGAAGCTAAGGGGCTCTGCGTAAGGGTTTTTCAGAAGTTAGGGGCTGGAATGTAATTGGGTGGACCATTTCTCAAAGTAGGTCAAGATGACCTTTCCTTAGGCCCAAATTTTGGTATAAACTGAATTTTGACCTAAGGAATTCAATGGTAAAGTTGGATTTTAGGTTTGACCATGTTTAATTAGACATTTTGCATAAAAACCCAAATTAGGTTAAATACTGAGCTAGGACCCCAATCATGGTCAAAATAGGTTTCAAAGGCCAATGTGAAGGTTCTAAACCCTAAGGGATATTTTTACATGAATTTTAGAGGGTTAGTTGATTTTTATCCCGACCAGAACCTAGTTGAATTAAGTGGGTCTGTTTTAGGGTTACATAATGTCATTTAATTCTTGGATTGCACAATAATCCATTTCTGACTAAACCAACCCACTCTTTATCTTATTCATACCATTTAACCTATGTTTTGCCTCTGAGAAATCCCATTTATGTACTGCAATGGTGAAATTACAGTTTTTACCCTTTAGTTCATGTTTCCTTCTCAAAATAGTAAACCCTTGACTTAAGTCTTCCTTGAGGTTATGCAAGAGCTTTTGTTTACTTTCTCAAGTCAAAATCAGCTAGTTAGGGCTCATGATGAGGCTCTCATCATACCCTCATGCCTAGCTTTTGCTTGTCCCTTAGCAAAATTTTATGATTTTAACCTCTGTTCTATACCATGAGTTTCTTCTACTAGTTGTGACAAGTGCCTTCTCTTTTTCTTTCTTTTTTTGTGATTAGTTCAGAATGCCGACAATAGGCCTAGAGGTACTCCAGTACCAACCAAAATCCAGACCTGACCCGCTTTAGCCTCAGTCTTCCGCAATGGTTTTTAAGGCCTGCAGAAACTATCCTAGGGTTTGTTGGACTCCACAATTAAAGCACCCGTGCTTGAGACATTTTTATCCTACGTTCAGCTTGCAGTGAGTTTTTATAAGAGAGAGATAGAGGGTTTATTTGTTTGGAGAGCTTTCTCTCTCTTTTCTTTTTGTTTCTAGCTTCGGATTGGCTTCTCAACACAGTTTGTATCGGATTCCTCTTCCCCATCATCAATCCTCAAGGGTCCCTAGCAATCGATGCTTCGTGATAGCACTGCCCATGGAAACCCCCAGAACCTTGGCTTTCGAGATTTTGAGATAATCCCACCCATGGCATTCCGTGGCCGAATTCAGACCCTGGCAATCGACATTTTGTGATAATGCCGCCCATGGTATCTGAACCAGCGGAGTGCTTACATGCCCCCAGTAGGATATTTAAATATCCCAAGAGACAAGCACCAAGGAGACGATATGTTGTTACGCATCTTCTAGGGGAATTTCCCACCTCTCCGCACTAGGAACTCATCCAAATCAACTTGTGTTGATCGGCCACTCCAAATCTAGGTGACTTTTTCAGAACATTGAAACACTTTCTTCAAGATTTTGATATTTATGCGCACTGAACTAGACTGTGTGTGAATTGGGGTGCTTAGGTTACCGAATCCCGCAAATCGAAGGTCAGTTAATGCGGTTGAATACTCCCTAAGCCTTAGACCTAATACTTAAGTTTTGCATTTTCCCCAACCTCTTGAGGAGTATCCAAATTTTATTGGGTACTTGAGTTTTTAAGCCTAAGAGTCTAGCCTAAAAGGCATAAGATCAACGTTCCTACTAATCTCTTTTTATGTCTCCTTAGCACTTTTCTTTCATTTTTCTCTTTTCTTGATCTGGTCTAGAACTTCAGTTAATCCCTTAATCCTTTACTAGTGACTACCTCTTTTTTTTCATTTTTTGCTCCTTTTTGGCATTTTGCTCTTTTCCTCCTCCCATTTTGTGTAGCCCAAAAAATTTGCTTCCCCCCCTTAGTTTTTTTCTTCTTTTTCAAGATTTTTTAATTTTTTTTTGTTGAAACCTTTTCTTGATATGAGTTTTCCTGACATTTTGCACTTTCATACCCCTCCATGCCTATGATTTGCAATGTCCTCGTTGTAAATTAGGTGGGTTTGAAATCAGCTTAGTACATTCATTAGGATAGGTGTTGGGTGCGCGAACGGATCGAAGTGACTGTTGCGAATGATTTCTAGACTCAAGTACGGGTACCTGAGGTGGAGTTGGCTATGCTAATGGATGAACACTAAAGGGCAATGAGAATTCAGCGTAAAAATGTCAGAAAAGGTTTCAAGTTTTTGAAAGAATGACGGGTTGCCTCCCGTTAAGCCTGAGTTTCATGCCATCGGCTGGGCGCAATGAGCTCAAGGAGAATGGAGGGTAAAGGATGACTCAACCAAATTTGTATTGGTCATGTCAATGAATGGTTTTAGTCTCTGCCCGTTCACAACAAAGGGTTCAAAATCGTGGCTGAGTGGGCTGTTCTCAATGGCTCCATTTCTAATGATTTGTCGGACTAGGTAGGGTCCAATCCACTTAGATCGTAGCTTTCCTGGGAATAATTTGAGTAGGGCATCAAAGAGTAGAACCTTTTGACCAAGATGAAAGATCTTTCTAGAAATGTGTTTATTATGAAAAGCTTTTACCCATTCTTTGTAAATTCATGAGTTCTCATACGTGTCGTGGAGAAATTCATCGATCTCGCTCTTTTAAAGCCTTCTATAGGTTCCAACCTTAGAAAGATCTAAGTTGCAATTCCGTACTGCCCAATAGGCTTTATGCTCCAATTCGACGGGGAGGTGACATGCCTTCTCGTACACCAGTCTGAAGGGAGACATACCTAATTGGGTTTTGTGGGTGGTCCTATAGGCCCACAATGCTTTCGGAAGCTGAGAAGACCAATCTTTTCTGTCAGGTCGAATAGTAACCTAGAGGATTTTCTTGATCTCTCGGTTTGATAGCTCAGCTAGACCATTAGTTTGTGGGTGGTAAGGAGTAGAGATTCGATGTGACACCTCGTATTTGGTCATCAGTGACCTGAACTGAGTGTTTGTGAAATGGGTCCCTCCATCGGAAATTATTGCTCGTGGAATCCTGAACCTTGAGAAGATGTTTCGATGAATGAATCTGATAACAACCTTATAATCATTGGTTCAGGTTGGAATGGCTTCTATCCACTTGGACAAGTAGTCAATGGCGAGTAAGATGTATTCAAAGCCATCCGAGATAGGGAAGGGTCCCAAAAAATCAATCCCCCAAATGTCAAAAATCTCGCATACCAAGATCGACTGTAAAGGCATCATGTCTCGATGGCTCATGTTGCCTAAGGTCTAGCAACGGATACATGCCTTACAGTGATCGTATGCATCCTTGAAAATTGTGGGCCAGTAAAAGCCACACTAGAGGACTTTTGCTGTGGTTTTGTGTCCTGAAAAATGTCCACTGCATGCCTGGTCATGGAAAAAAGAGAGTATGTTTTTGATTTCTGCTTCCACGACACATCATCGAACTATTTGATCAGCACCAATGTGGAATAGATACGGGTCTTCCTAAAGGTAATACTTGGCATCGGAATGTAATTTGTCCTTCTTGGCCTTCGGCCAATCGGACGGGATCTGATGTGATGCCAGGTAGTTCACTATATCTACGAACCATGGAAGCCCTGTATTGATAGTCAGGAGGTGCTCATCAGGAAAGTGTTCTGTGATGGGTCTGGAAGGGTCAATTAATTCAGAAGGAAGGTGGGACAAGTGATTAGCTACCACATTTTGTTTTCCCACTTTGTCGCGAATCTCGAGGTCAACTTCTTGCAACAATAAGATCCATAGGATTAATTGAGGTTTCACGTCCTTCTTTGCAAGGAGATGCCTCACAACTGTTTGATCCGAGTATATGATAACATGGGAACCCAAGAGGTATGATCTAAATTTTTCTAGGGCACATACTACAGCCAGCAGCTCTTTCTCAGTAACCGTGTAGTTACGCTGAGCCTCATCTAGTATTTTACTAGCGTAGTAAATGACCACGGGTTTCCCGTCAATTTTCTGCCCCAAAACTACTCCTACAGCAAACTCAGATGCATCGTACATGATCTCAAAGGGTTGAGACCAATTAGGGGACTGTAGGATCGGGGCTTGGGTGACTCAGTCACGAAGGATCTCAAATGCTTGAGTGCATTCCTTGGAGATTTTGAAAGGCACATCCTTGGAGAGAAGAGCAGTCAGGGGGCGCACTATTTTTGAAAAATCAAGGATAAATCGATGGTAAAAGTTGACGTGCCCCAAAAAATATTGGATGTCCTTAATCGAGCTAGGCATAGGGAGTTTGGATATTAAGTTAACCTTGGCTTGATCGACTTGGATGCATTTCTCCGAGATTAGATGTCCCAGGATAATTCCCTCAGGCACCATGAAATGACTCTTTTCCTAGGAAAGAACCAAATTCACATTGATGCACTGCCTGAGTATTTGGACCAAGTGCTGGAGGCAATCGTCAAATGATGCTCCGAAAACTGAAAAGTCATCCGTGAAGACTTCCAGATAATCACCTACCATATCTGAGAATATGGCAAGCATGCACTGCTGAAAGGTCACGGGTGCATTGCAGAGACCAAAAGGCATCCTTCGAAACATGTACATCTCAAAGGGGCAGGTGAATGTGGTCTTTTCTTGGTCCTCTGGATGGATTGTGACCTGGTTATAACTGGAGTACCCATCAAGAAAGCAGAACTTGTTTCCCCCTAGTTTCTCGAGAATCTGATCAATAAATAGTAGTGGGAAATGGTCCTTCTTCGTAGAGGAATTGAGTCTTCTGTAATCATTGCAGACTCTCCACGAGTTAGCTATTTGGGTAGGTATGACCTCTCCAGTTTTAGTCGTGATGATGGTGAGACCGGCCTTCTTAGGCACAACCTGGATTGGACTCACCCAACGACTGTCGGAGACCAGGTAGATGATCCCTACATCTAACCACTTGATGATCTCTTTCTTCACGACCTCCTACAGGTTAGGGTTTAAACATCTCTGCATCTCTCATGAAGGTCATGCACCCTCTTCGTGTAGATTCGATGTGTGCAATACGAGGGGCATATGCCAGTCAAATCATCGAGAGTCCATCCAATGGCTCTACAGAGTTGCTGGAGAATAGTAATCAGATAGGATTCCTGGTCAGGTGTGAGTCGGGAGTTGATAATCACAGGAAACTTCTGATTGGAACCAAAAAGACGTACTTCAGATGCTCGGGAAGGGGCTTGAGTTCTATAACAGGATTATCAACAGTAGTGGGTGGTTCGGGGTTTGTATCAGGAACAAGGGTCGGAGTTATGGGTGTGTCTAGATTAGGTTCATACTCCTCTGTTTGCGGGTTTTGATCTTTTAGTGGTTGATCAAGGATAATTAGGTTGTCCTCAATATGCGATTCATCAACCACGGCTTTGATATCACATATTTGCTCTATAACCCCACAGTTAATCCCTTGTTGGGACTTAAAGATGTCAATCTTTAGAGTTTCATTCCCAAATTTTAATTCTATTTGGCTCTCTTCACAGTTTACGTTGTCTCTAGCAGTGGCCAAAAAAGGTCTCCCTAATATAATTGGTGTGTCCCTTGGGTTCTCAGGTGCGTCCATATCCAGAACTCTGAAATCCACCGGGAAGTAGAAATCCCGTACCTTAACAATGACATCCTCGAGTATTCCTTTAGGTGACTTGATGGATCGATCGGCTAACTGCAACGTCACCTCAGTCGGTTTAAGTTCGGATTCTTCAAGGTGGTCAAGGAGGGATGTAGGTATTAGATTTATGGAGGCACCTAGATCTAGCAAGGCTCTATCAAATTGGGTTTCACCAATTTTACATGAAATCAGGGGAGTTCCTAGGTCTTTAGCCTTGGGTGGGAGTTTACTCAAGATGACAGAGATGGCTTGCTTTGACAGTACGATCAGGTTCCCACTTTTGGTTCGCGGCTTACGCTTAGGTGTACATACGTCTTTCAGAAATCTTGCGTAAGCCGGTATGTGGCGGATTTCATCTATCAAGGGGATGTTTATTTCGACCTGTTCAAAGAGCTTGACCAAATCCTCCTCGGGAGCCATGGGTTTGGTTATCCTTTTTCCTTTGGTCAAGGCCTCAGGAAATGGAATCCAAGTTGGTTCCTTTATAATAGGTCCAGGTTCTTGATCTCTGATAGGGGTATCCTGGATAATTATCCTAGGGTTTTGGTTGCTACCAGGCTTGGAGTGGTTTGGATAATGTGGGTCTTGGGTTGCTTTACCACTACGAGTTTTTACAGAGTTTAATCCTGCCTGGTTTTGGTTTGGGTTTGGTAAGAGGGGTGGCTGCTGCTGAAATCCTGCATAAGATGTCGAAGCTTCCATCCTGTCTGGTGATGGAGCAGCAAGGGCCTGATAAATCATATGTGCGTGGCCTGAATTTGGGTTCATAACGTGCCTCTGGGTCGGCACATTATTTGGGTTTGGCAGAGGTTGCCAAGGAATGGTGCTAGGTTGGCGGGAATTTGCCAATTGGGCTGTTGATTGTGAACCTCTGTGATCTCGTCCTTGTGTTGTTTTTGCATTGCCGCATTCATCTTTTGAATGTCAGCCAGTGCTCGAAGGATAAGAGTCATTTGATCCTTGTTTGGCCCAGATTGATAGGTGGTATTTGGCCTAGGTTGAGGCGGCTGATATGGACGAGGAGCTTGTGGACGGGGCTGATAAGGTGGTCTTTGAGTTTGAGAATTTCCCGTCCACTGAAAGTTGGGATGATTTTGCCATCCAGGGTTGTAGGTATTGGAAAATGGATCATTCTGGATGACATTGAGGTCCTCGTAGGTCTGAGGAGCCTTAGTAAAGTCAAAATACAAGGGTTCAGAGTTCCCCCAACTCGAATAGAGTGGATCAGAGGTCCCTCCGGTCCAAGAGTCAGATCGGGGTGGATACGGGTCCATCCCTGGAGAAGATTGGTGATAGATGTTCTACATGGTTTCCCTTGCCAGAGGTGGCCGTGCAAAAGAGTTCTGCGCAGAGGTGGGTTGTTGCAGATGCTGAGTTAGCTCGTCCACCTTCTTCTTTATGATAGAAACCTTGTCCAACCGACTGGCCATCAGTTCCAAGTCGACAGATGTGGACAAGTCCTGCATCTCATGTGCTCCCCTCAGATTTGTCGATGCGTGGGCATTTGTCCGGTCGAATAAGCCCATGGAGTCATTATTGATAGAGTTCTTGCACATATTTTTGAGAATCTCCCACACTGTGTCCTCATGTTGGCCCATGATGTTTCCTTCGCAAGTTGCATTGATGAATAATCGAATGTCTTCACGGAGTCTCTGGTAAAAAGACTGGACAGGTTCCCATTTAGGAACTCCGTGATGGGGGCACTTTAGCATGAGATCTAAGAATCGGTCCCAAGCTTTGTGAAGAAGTTCTCCCATTTGTTGAGTGAAATGGGTGATCTGGTGGCGCAAGGCATTTGTCTGGCTAGCGGGAAAGAACTTTTTCAAAAATTCAGACTGAAGTTCATCCCATGTGTTGATTGGACGAGTCTGAGTTTGATACCAATGAGCAGCCTTGTCGATGAGGGAGAAAGAAAACATTTTCATGAGTAGAATATCCCAATTTTTTGCATCTGACCCGAAGGTCTGGGCCAGATGCTTGAGCTGTTTAATGTGCTGGAACAGATCCTCGGAGTTAAACCCATGAAATTTTGGTATGGCATGAATCATATTGGCCTTGAGTTCAGAATCAGGACCTCCAATCGGGATTCGAACTCGAGGATTGATTGCCACCGCAGTGGGATTATAGTGGTCTCGCATCATCGGTCGTTGCGGTGGGTTTACAAAGTTTTGGAAGAGATCGTTTAGGCGCTGAAGCTGGTGCTCAAGATTGTTCTCTTCTTTAATGGGTCGTGCCATGATGGAAGAAGAAGGAGAACTTGGTTCTGAATTAGAGGAGAGGTCTATGTGGTGATGTTGCTGCACAAACAAGGGCGTCAAGGTTTGGCCTCGACGAGAATGAATTTCTAAAGGAGGTCTTAAGGATGGTCTTAAGGACCCCCTACCAAACTTGCACCGAAGGATGTGATGATATTAGAAGGTGCTGGACCCAATCGAGACACCCAAAAATTGTTGGGTGACTATAGAGGTTTGGGCCAAATGATAACCCTTAGTCAGAAAGGTCGCCCACTTGAGAAGTACCTGGGTAGCCAGAGAGGGAGAGTCCCGCAAAGACCCCTACACGGTAAAGCGTCCCCATGAGTTACAGGGTTTCCCCCACCCGACCTCTCTTGTCACTGAGATTCTAGGTAGACCAGAATGGGGACCTCGACTTCTTAAGTCTACCATTTTTAATTAAGATCAAGGTGCTTAAGGTTTCACTTGAACTTTAGGCCTTTTGAGTGAAAAAAAAGTGACCTAATTTTAAGGTTGGTTGACCCAAAGGTTCAACTTCACCTCTTGTTCCTTTAAGAGCTCTTAGGTCCTTTCTTTTAGGGTTCAAACAGATTAAGAGCCTGATTTTCTTAGGGTTTCTCTTGTATAGATCTTCTCAAACAAGGCTTAGGCACACCTCTTTTTGAAATTTTTGCTTCTTTGTTTTAAGAGAAGATGTGTCTCTAAAAACCCTAGCTTTGCAATCCTTAGGTTGGCTCTAGTGGGTCCAATTTAGTCGCCTAAAAAATTAGTGTTTAGGTCTCAATCAAGAATGTTTTAGCCCTAGTTACCTTAATTGGATGTGCAATTCAAAATGTGTTGAAATGAAAATCAGGAAACTTTGATGAATTACTAAGAATGGAAACAGGTAGTCCTAGATTGATTTTTCTTTGTTTCTTCCTTTTCAGACTTTGAGGGGATTAAGAGAGACGGCTAATCGAAAGTCACCTGTTCCTTGGTGTGGTTGTTGTGCGACTGCTCTTCTTTTCTCTACTTTCCCTGAGACAAGCACAACAAAAGAGAGAAATCAAGTTAGTATTGAATCAGAAGTTGTGATCAAAACCTTCAAAAATGCCCGTTGCTCCCCGGCAACGGTGCCAAAATGTTTACTCGTCCAGATTGTGTTTTAAAAGATATCTCGTTGTAATATAGATGAACTCTTCGTAGAAACAAATAAGAATTTATAACTCGAAAATCAAAGTATCCGAGGTTGAACATAGGGAGCAATTGGATATCTCAAAACTTAAGAACACAACTTTCAATAAAAAGCAATACTAATTCAACCAAAATTGAAAAGTAATGTTATGGAAAAAGTGCTCAAAAAGAATTGGACATCTAATACAATATTAGACGTCTTAAAAATTCTGACTATAGAGCTTTGAATTGTTGGCCTTCTGTGTTTTTTCTTCTTTTGCTTTGCTCTGCAGGTATACTTCTTTTGGCTTCTTCTTTTCTTCCTTAGCCTCTCCTGCTTCTCTTCTTCTTCTACCCTTGCTTTCTTCTTTCTCTTCCTGCAGCTAAGTCCTAACCTTTCTTCTTTTCTTCTTCAGTTTCCTTCTTCTTCTTCTTCCCTTGGTTTGCCACTCCTCTGCTACAGTTCGTCTCTTTCCTTCTTCTCCTTTTTCCTTCCTTGCTAAGTCCTTCAGTCGCTTCCTTCTTCCTTTTCTTCTCTTGCTGCACCTCTTCCTTAGCTTCTTCTTGCACAACACCATGCAGCAAAACCTACACCCTACCCTCCCCATGTCTCTCTCTCTCTATTTCCCTCTTCAGTACGCTCTCCTAGAGTTGGGTAACTAGGTCGAGTGCACGCTCGGGTCTAGGCGCATCGGCGTGGGTGTGGTGCGCAACGAGTGATAGGTTAGGTAGTCGGGTCGAGTGCTAGGTTCGTGGGGGAATGTCACGAACAAGGCATGAGGGGGTGAGGGGCCTCACCCCTGTGTATTGGAGGCGATGAGAAGAAAGCACAAAAACAATTTAAGGCACTCACCGCTCTCTTGTGTTTACAAGGTGGGACTAAACGTCCCACCTGCTTCTGCGCACACATCCACAGGAGGAAATCTTCGTGCAATTGATGCAGCTGCAGGTCCCACAACGACTGCTATCAGACTGGATTTGCTCGCGTGCTCAACCCACGCAGTCTCGGGTCCTGAAACCTGGAGCGCATGGCCAGAAGCTTGGAAGCAAGCAAGCTTGTATGCTTGTTAAAGGCGGATGGGGGTTCTTCCCTGCAGGACACAATAATAGCCTTGCAGCTCTATCAGACAACAGGAGAACGTTCGTCGTATCATGGCAAAGGTGAGGCGGGGGTTGGTGTGGCTCAGAATGGCCTAGGCATGCGTGCGTAGGTCGGTCTGAGTCCGTGTGAGTGGGTTTGTTTGGGGGAAGCGTGGAGCGAGTGTGGAGGGCAGTGAGTGGGTGGAAAGTGATCAGTGGCCGATGGCGGAGGTGAAGAGGTTGGTGGCGAGACGTGTGGAGGTGCGGAGTGATGGATGTGTCTCGCCGGAGGTCGGCCGGAGATGGGGAAGATGAGGGTGGATAGTGGCAGTCGAGGAGTGATTTGTGAAATAGAATGAGGGAAAATAGAGAGTAGGAGAAGAGGAGCTTATGTAGGGTACTTGGAGTGAAAGGGAGGTAGAGGAGACGAGTCGCACATTTGTGCCGTTGTCGGAGAAGACAGCCCTGAGGGGGAGATAATGGCGATGAGGAGGACAGGGAGGCATTCGCTGATGCGACACAACGTGGAAGAATGAGGCAAAGCGAACCCTGCCGCTGGTATGGTAGCAGAGCGACGAGAGGGGGGGGAAGAGTCGCCGAAGCTTGTGGGTTACTTGGCTGTAGAGGGGAAAGAGGAATTCTGGGGGATTCTTCGGCCAAATCAAGCTTGATGGATTCACAGAGGATCGGGGATCCTTTTATTGTCGCTGGCCGAGCTTCTAGTGCTTGGAGGTAAAGCCTTCTAACACAAACTCCTTGCCGGAGAAGGAAGGTAGTTAGGATACCAAAATCTCTCGAGCGTTCGCACGAGAGATTGGGCGCAAATTTGATCTGGAGATCGTGCTCAATGGATGGAGAAATCCTCAGAGAATCTCCCTTCCAAATCGGGGAGATCTCTGAGGATTTGAAGAGATATCAGCCTTGAATCCTCGCCATAGTGGGATTCCTCCACTGTAATGGCGGAGGGACCTGAATGCAAAGGTGGAGAGGAAGCTAGGGGGCTTTGCGTAATGGTTTTTCGAAAGTTAGGGGCCAAAATGTCATTGGGTGGACCATTTCGCAAAGTAGGTCAAGATGACCTTCCCTTAGGCCCAAATTTTTGTATAAATCCAATTTGGACCTAAGGAATCCAATGGTGAAGTTGGATTTTAGGTTTGACCATGTTTGACTGGACATTTTGCATAAAAACTCAAATTAAGTTAAATACTAAGCTAGGGCCCCAATCCAAGTCAAAATAGGTTTCAAAGGCCAATTTGAAGGTTCTAAACCCTAAGGGATATTTTCCCATGAATTTTAGAGGGTTTAGTTGATTTTCATCTCGACCAAAACCTGGTTGAATTAAGCAGGTCTATTTTACAGTTATATAATGTCATTTAATTCTTGGATTGCATAATAACCCATTTCTGACTAAACCAACCCACTCTTTATCTTATTCATACCATTTGACCTATGTTTTGTCTCTGAGAAATTCTGTTTATGTACTACAGTGGTGAAATTGTAGTTTTTACCCTTTAGTTCACGTTTCCTTCTCATAACAGTAAACCCTTGACTTAAGTCTTCCTTGAGGTTATGTAGGAGCTTTGTTTGCTTTCTCAGGTCAAAATGATCTAGTTAGGGCTCATGATGAGGCTCTCATCATCCACCAAGCTATCGTTGAATGGTGCACCAACTCACCTATTTAGGTTGGATGCGCCATGGCCATTGGATCCAGAAGTGAAAGGCTAAGATGGCGCGGAGATCGGGCCTCTTGATCGCACGTAAGATGGTGCGTTCTCGAGGTGCGTCGACGGCCGTGTGTTTCATCCGTGCCCATTGAGTGGTGCCACGTGGTGACGCCTCCACTGCAAGATGACATCCAATGGGTGCAATTCAATTGTGCCCGCTCTTCGCAAGATTTCCTGCCCCCACCATGGCTCGAACTCGTGCTCATAGTTTGCGAGCGCATGTCTTCACCAATGCACCAAAGCCACGGTTTGTCGAGTGGAGGGCTGGTGTTGTCGCAGGGTTAGGTCTCCCCTCATCCATTGGATTGAGATCTCTCCATGCGTGAGTGCTGGGGCGGCTGCGATTCTTGTTAGGTGGTCTCGATGGCACCACGTGGCGCCATTTGGACCATCCATCTTCTTTTTCTTGTAGAGGGTGCTACGGAAATCTGATCGAGGTGATTTTCACGTTAACGGACTACGATCGTCGCTCTGGATTAATCCGTATGGTCGAATTCTTCATTTGAAGCCCATAAAGATGTCGCACTTCCTCCTAGCCAAGTAAAATGGAAGAATTAGTGTACATAATATACAACTATCCTAAATGCCGTGCAATGGATGTTATGCAATATTTATAACATGATATCCAATGCTAAGCCAAGGAACTATCAGAAATAATCATTTTTATCATGAATTCATGTGTGTTTATCACTGCTACCACCTCCGTCCCCGAACAGGACCAAGCTCCTTCGACATCGAAAGAACCTGGTGCTACTCCGATGGCCTTCTTCCCCATCTTCCTAGGGATGGCCAACGGCCAAATTGGCTCGTCTATCATCTTCATCACCTTCCTCCTCACCTCGCCAGTCACAGCGAGGGCCATCTTCCACTTTCCTCACTGCTGTCTCCCTCAACAAAGAGTTACCCTTCTCCAGCATCGACCATTCAAACCCAGCACCTCTCCATACCTTTCATTTAATTAAAGTAGGTTAGTTAGGTCTCTCTTTATCCCTAGATTCTAGTCCTCTATTAAAGACCCAAAATCAACCCTCGACGCTACCACCAACCACCTTCGTCTGCACCTCCAGCCACACCTCCGACGAGTGCACCCACCTCCACAACCCACCAAGAACTCGCCACCTACTCTACAACCTTTGCCACATCACCACGAACAAAAATCGAAACCTATTCCACCTTATTGGACACCTAGACCTCTCTCTAAACTACACATCATCCGCACCACCTTCTCACCTCCGTCTGACCACCCACACACTCTCACACTACAAAACCACCACCATCACCTTTGCCATGCTACGGCGAAGGTAAGGAGCTATTCCTGGGGCCTTCGAGCCCATATTCGTGTTCCAGGTCTTCGTCGGTTCGCCGCTGCCACCTTCATCCCCGATAAGGACCAAGCTCCTTCGGCATCGAAAGAACCTGGTGCTACTCGCAGGTGACGCGACTTCAGTCCAGGACCCTCTCCAAGTCCTCTCCAAGAATTGTTAACACAAGTTGATTTGGATGAGTTCCTGGCTTGAAGAGGTGAGAAATTCCCCTCGAAGAAGTGCAATAACATATCGTCTCCTCGGTGCTTGTCTCCTAGAATATCTAAATATCCGACCGAGGGCATGTAAGCACCTTGTGCTGATTCAAGTGCCTTGGGTGGGATTATCTTGAAATGTCGATTGCCAGGGCCTAAATTTACTACAGAACACCATGGTTGACACTATCTCAAAGTGTCGAAAGCCAGGGTTCTGGGGGTTTCCATGGGCGGTGCTATTTTGAAGCATCGATTGCCAGGGACCCTGTGAGGGTTGATGGTGGGAACTAGGAATCCGATCTTGACCGTGTTTTTGAGCTAATCCAAAGGTAGAAATAAATAAAAAAGTGAGAAAACTCTCAAAAAATGCAAAGAAATTCTTCTATCTCTCTCTCCTACAAAAATGCACTGTAAATTGAACCTGGACTAACCATGTCACAAGCACCGGTGCTTTAACTGCTGGTCGAATGATCCTTAGGATAGTTTATGTGGGCCTTAGAAACCTTTGCGATAGACTGAGCCTAAAGCTAGTCAAGTCTAGATCTTGGTTGGTACTTGAGTATCTCTTGGCCTATTATTAGCATTCTGACCTAGTCTCTAGAGAAAAAGCACACATCAGAGATCTAAGCATCAAAGGCATGGTATAGTATTCGAGTTAAATTACATAAGATTTTGCTAAGGGACTAGCAAAAGTTAGGCAAGGGGTATGATGATGATGTCATCATTAGCCATATCTAGCTTTAATTAGTCATAATCCATTGTTAAATGCTCCTACATAATCGCCGAAGAGCCGTAATTCACTATATATTCAATCTAGGAGAAATGCATTAAAATTGGGGTAAAACTATAGTTTTAACAGTATAACCTAAATATAGAGCAATCACAAGGTTTCCCAGGGGTTAATTAGAGGTCAAATGGTCATAAATGTCTAATAAGAGGGTCCATGCAGACATAAACGGGTTTTCACGCATTTTAAGAATTAATGGACATCTCAAACCCTAAAGATAGACCCGCTTAATTAACTAAGGTTTTGGTCAGGATAAAATTCATCTAAACTTTCTAAAAATCATAGAAAAATATTATCTAAGGTTTGGTTCCTTTGATTTGACCATTGGAACCCATTTTGACCTAAAATAGTCTCAGATAGATAATTACCCAAATTTGGGTTTCTATGGAAATTACCCAGTCAAACTTGGTCAAAACCTAAATCTGACTTCACCAACAGATTCCTTGTGTCCAAATTAGGCTTGTACCAAAATTTGGGTCCCAATCAGAGATCACTTTGACTTAGTTTACATTCCAGTCTCATTTGACTATTTTCTCTCACAGACATGCCCCTAACTTTCAAATTCTTTGCATGGAGCCCCCTAACTTTGTCACCTTATTCATTAACAGGTCCCTACCGCCATGACTGTGTGAACACATCATGCAGCCGACCTTCAATCTGGAAGATCAACCTGATTTCATGCCTAAACCCTTCCAAAATTGGAAGGGAGACTCTTGACAGAATCCGTTATGATCTAAACCCAGTCCTGGACTACGATTCTTTCCCAAAAGATCGTGTGAATCATTTGAAGTCAAGGGTTTCCCTTTTGTGCATAAGTCCCAAGCTTCCAAGCTTGGAAGGCTCCCCTAGTGGCTATAAATGGACCCCTGAGGAAAAACTGTCCTCAGCTTGGTTTTTAGCCAAAACCCTCTTCAAATCCCTACCTCCTGCCCTTCTCTGACCTAGCTCTGATGGCCCTTCTTCCCCATCTTCCTAGGCATGGCCAACAACCAAATTGGCTCATCTATCATCTTCATCACCTTTCTCCACGCCTCTCTAGTCATAGCGAGGGCCATCTTCCCCTTTCCTCGCCATTGTCTCCCTCAATAGAGAGTTCCCCTTCTCCGACGCCGGCCAATGAAAGTTGGAGCCTCTCCATCCCTTTCATCCAATTAAACTAGGTTAGTTAGGTCTCACTTTCTCCCTAAATTCTAGTCCTCTATTTAAAACCCAAAATTGACCCTCGACGCTACTGCCAACCACCTTCGTCTCGACCTCCAGCCACCCATCTAGCGAGTCCGCCCCACCTCCACAACCCACCAAACAACTTGCCACCTACTCCACAACCTTTGCCACATCACCATGAACAAAAATCCTAACCTATTCCATCCTATTGGCCACCCAAACCATGCACCAAACAACCCATCATCCGCACCACCTTCTCACCTCCGTCTAACCACCACACACATGCTCACGCTACAAAACCACGACCATCACCTTTGCTATGATATGGCGAAGTTAAGGAGCTATTTAACTATGGCCTTTGACCCCATATTTGTGTTCTAGGTCTTCGCCGGTTCGCTGCCGCCGTTGCTTCCATCTCCAACCACGACCGTGCTCCTTTAGAGTTGAAAGAACCTAGTGCTACTCCCAGGTGACGCGACTTCACTCTAGGACCCTCTCCAGGTCCTCATTCGACGACTAACTATAGCTACTACATCAATTGGGAGATCCTCACACCTGCAGGCGCACGTGAAGGAGTGGCTTTAGTGACACATCGTGAACAGCCAAGCACTTAGTAGTGCATAAATTGTTTTTCTACTCTTTCCTTAATGCCTCAAGACCACGGGGGTGAGGTCCCCTTCACCCGCACTCACCCGACCAGCCTAAGTATTCACTCCTCGCTCATCACACACTACTGGTGAGCCTGGATCCGGTTACTATGCATGTCCGAATACCTAATTAGCCTAGGTTTGAGGGAGGAAAAGAGTGGAAAGAAAGAGAAAGAGAGAGGGGGAGGGGAGGGTTTGCTCTTCAGAGGAAATCTCCAACACTTAGTGGTTGAAGCCTTGGTTTCCCTTGTGCATAAGGGAAAGAAGAAGAAGAGGAGAAGACTTTCCGAAGAGGAAGAAGGGAGGCCATGCTTGAAGAAGAGAAAGAGTCCCAGAGAAGTAAAGAAGAAGAAGCTAAGGCAGAAGAAGAAAGGAAGAAGTAGAAGGCTCTTTAAAGAGTATTGTAGCAGGAGACATTTAAGTCATTTGACTTGAGAGCTCAACATCTGATAACCTTCTGAGCATGTGGAATTAAAGCTTAAGGTGGTTCAGGATACTATTCATTTATTTCGTATACTTGAGTAATTGATATATGTTCTTAGACTAATAATTGGTGATCTAAATCACCATTATTTTGTTCTAGGTTTCTTTTTGTCATATTTGACTCTTGAAATACTCATGTTTTCCATTAAATATCATATTTGAGTAGTTGTTATTCATTGAATATCATTAATGTACTTAAATTCCTGTGCTCATTTATATATTCATCTTGATTAGCGTGTGAATTACAATTCTTGCTCCCTACGTTCGACCCTGGACTTCATTCTAGATTTCGAGTAATAAATTTATTTGTTGAGAGAGCTATTTGGGAGATTTTACTACAACGAAACATATCTAAACTCCCCAATAGCCCTGTTAACATCAGGATTATGCTGATCGAAGCATCGAGATCCAATACATCCCTCATAAAATTTGTACCACCGATCATGCAGGGGATCAGCGGGGCTCCTAGATTAAATTTCTTAGGAGGTACACTATTTTGGATTATAGCACTCACATTTTCAGGCAGTGCTACCTTCCTTTGAGAGGATTCTTGCACCACCTTTTTGGATCAGTCAAACAAGGTGGAGTTGAAGGTGAGGATATCGAGTAACGGGATAGTGACTTGTGCATTCCTTAATGATCTTGTTATGTCTGATTTCGATAGTCCTCTAGTATGGAGGTGGGGTAAGATTTAGGATAGAGGAATGGATTGACTAGCCTGATGTTGATGGGCTATTGAGGGGCTTTAAGGAGTAATCATTGTAGCAAAGCCTCAATCACTCGAAAATAATTAAATTTATAACTCATAATAAAAAAGGAGTCCGAGGTTGATCACAGGGAGCAAATATGGAATTCATACATAAATCTCAATTAAGAATTAAGGAGCATAATTAATTGAGCATCAAAATATATATTCAATGAATTATTTACTAAAAATTGTATTCACTAAGAAGCAATAGTATCTCAAACTCTCATTGGGATAAAAAGAAATTGAAATCCTAGAAAGAATGGTGATTTAAATCACCATATATGTTCTCATTTTAAGCACATCCCAACCATCAGATTATTTCAAATGAATGCACAGTGGTCGTGAATCACTCAAGTTCCAAATGATGCCACAGTATCAAATGCTAATGCCTTATCAGACGAAGGCTTTCTCTTTTAGATGACCAAACATCACAAGGCTAAGGCTCTCCAAGAGCCTTCTCCTTCTCTTCTTCTTTCTTCAAAGCCTCTCCTTCCTTCTCAAGGCCTTCTTCTTCTTCACAAGGCTTCAAGCATAGAATACACTTCAGAGGATAAGTGTCAAGAGAGATCTCATTCTCTTCAGCACAGGGCCAAGCCCTCAAGGGAAAAACCCTCCCACTCCTCACAATTTCTCCTCTCTCTCTCTCAAACCTAGCATATAATCGGATCCATGTACAAGTACTCGAATTTGGGTAATCAGATCTGACCAGGGCCACCAAGCATGTGTGGTGACCGAAGAGTGAAGGCAAGGTGAAGGCAACCTCATCCCATGTTTCGAGGCAAAGAGCCCAAATGATAAATCTCGTTTGTCTGCTATTGTGTGCCTTCATCTTCACGAGGTGGGACTATTGACCCCCTCCTTCCTTCGCGTAGATGAAGCAGAGGGTGCATAGCTAATTGGATCGGCTGCTGGTCCTCCCTCACTCAATTGAGGATCTAAGCTTCATCAGGGTAACAAGTCGGGTCAAGTGAAGGTGGAGGTGAAGATTGCAGGTGTCGGACGATGGCTCATGGCATTGGGGAAGACGATCGGTGACGGCGATGGTGACTTATAACAAAATACAGCTTAGGGCCCAATTAAATGGCTAGAAACCATCACCGTGGTGTGGTAAAGGTAGTGGTGGAGGTAGTTTGGTGTGAAGTGTAATGGGGTGGCTAGAGCATGAAGGTAAGCGAAGCTCCGACCAACTGAGATGGGGAAGGCGGTAGTGGAGTTGAGGTGATAAATTAGGTTGGGCAAAAGCATAGTGGAGGTGGTCATGAGCTTTTGCTCAACCTAATTTGGGTGGAATGGAGCGGGGGAGTGCTGGCGATGAAGGCGGTCATGGAGGTGGTTGTCAGAGTTGAAGAAGGAGGAGGGGGAATTAGGACCTAACGTTTAACCTAAACCTAATTGGAGGGTAGAGAGAGAGAAGCCCTAAGGTAATTGGATGAATGGAGGTTCAGAGAAGCTTGCCGGATGTACGTCGGGGCTATGGACGAAGGAGGTAAGATGAAGCCAACAATGAGCTAATTGGGCCACCTTCTTTGTCTAGAAGCACGACGATAAGGAGTTGAGAAGAAGCCCTCTCCCTATTGTAGGTGGGAGCGGCTATCGAAGGGGGTTGGTGGAGCTCCAGGCCATCGTTAATGGTGGCTGAAGATGGAGGAGAGAGAGGTGGCACACAAAACTAGACAAAGACGGCTTGGGTGGAAGCGGCTACTTTAATAGATGAGGCTTCCCCTCCTCTAAAATGCCTATTTAGAAGATATCTAAGGCCATCTGAAGAATTGATTTTCTTGAACTTACCGACGTAATTTCCAACCATGATTGTCCTCAAGAAAGACCTTTGTAGACGCAGATTGATCTAAGGATCAATTTCACCAAATTTGACAATTTATGGTTGAGATTTCATCAATCGACTCACCAAAATCATTGAAGGTTTGGGTTAGTTCCTACTTCTTTCCTAGTTTGATCGTGAGGAAGAGGATGATGGTTGGACCCGTTTGCAAGAGAGAGATGAGAAGCTAGGGCCCTCTTTGAAAGGAAAAGATGAAAGCTAAGGGTTTAAGTGCAAGGAATAGAGGCCTGGGGACTAAGTTGCAAATTAGGTTAAGATGAACTTTGATTGGGCCCAAATTTTGGCAGAAACCTAATTTTGACCTAAGGAATCTAGTACTGTAGTTAGATTTGAGTTTTGACCAATTTTGATTATGTAATTTACACAGAAATTCAAATTAGGGTAAAATTCCATCTGAGACTATTTAAGGTCAAACTAGGTTCCAAGGGTCAAATCATGGATACCAAACCTCATGGAATATTTTTCTATGAATGTTAGAAGGTTTATATGAATTCTATCCTAACTGAAACCTCTGTTATTCAAGCATGTCTGAAATTAGGGTTTTAGGTTATGAATTAGTACTCGAGGTGCGTGAAACCCTATTTCCCTTTGTGTGGACCATCTTATTAGACTTTAATGTTCATTAAGCCTTAGATTAACCCCTGGTAAATCCCATGGTTATTCTGCATTCATGATATGCTATTAAAACTGTAGAATTAACTTAATTTAATGTATTCTTCTCATAAAGGATATGCAGGGAATTACGACTGTCCGGTGATTACGTAGGAGCATTTATCAATTGATTCTAATTAATTAAAGCTAGTTATGGCTCATGATGATGTTACAATCATACCCCTATGCCTAAATTTTGCTAGTCCCTTAGCAAAATCTTATGGAAAGCACTAGAATTCTAGACCATGCATTGAAGTTCAGATATCAGATTCTTATTACTCTTTAGAAATTAGTTCAGAATGCCAACAATAGTCCTAAAGGTACTCAGGTATTAGCCAAGTTGCAGACTTGACCAGCTTCAACCTGAGTCTACCGCAAAAACTACCCAAAGGCTTGTTTAACCCAGTTGTTAAAGCACCCATCCATAGACGTAACTTGTCTAGGTTCAGTTTGACAATGCATTTTTTAAGAGAGAGTGATAAAGGGAATTTTAATTTGGAGAGTTTTCTCTCTTTTTTTTTTAGATTTCCCTAGATCAAGCCTTGAATTGCCTCTAAACATAGTCTGTATCGGATTCCTTATCCCCACCATCAATCCTCGAAGGGTCTTTGCCTTTCAATGCTTCAGGATAGCACCGCCCATGGCAACCTAATGTAGACACATCCATTTAGGTTAAAATCCGACCGCACGGATCTTCCTGTCCTAAAGAGAAATCTTTGGTCACGGTTCCTTAACCATCACCAAAGGTGCCACCATCACCAAAGGCTACCTTTGGTCAAGGCTAATAAACCATGACCAAAGGTCTCTTAAAGCAAAAATATTAATCCCATTAGATTCCTATCCATCTTGTTGTGGCCATAGATCAACTTCATCAATTACACATGAGTAAAATCCTTTAAAGTATTCTAGAGATCTTGTCACCAACTTAAATACCAAGAAATTTGAAGAGAATCTTATTTCAATCCTTTTATTTTTTCATCAGTAACCAACACTTGTATGTGAACAAGCAAAATTGCTGCACATGTGAACAAACAAAACTACTGCATATATGATTGATACAAGAGCATAGTTTTAGAGTAAAATAACCAAGAATGACAGTGTGATACATGTATAAGAGGGAATTTGACAAAAAATGTTGCATTCAGGCACTCACAGGAACTTAATAGGCAATGCCAACAACATTTTCAAGTGAATGTTCTAGGCATAAAAATTACAAACCCTAGCAAATGACATTTCATCCCAGTCAAAATAAGAATTCAAATAGAAGCTCCCTTAGACACTCCATTCACATTAGAAGCTTGCTTCTCTACACTCATTTAGACAATTATCTTCATTAAAACATGCACTTAAAAAAGAAAAAAAGGATTACAATTACGTATACTGATGTCCAAATATAGTATTGCCTTTATTAAGATTGCAATCACATTCCAAGGAGAGTGTAAAAGATGAGTATTTTTTCAAAGGGAAGTTACAAGGCATTTAGCAAACACATTATTCAGGGAAAAGTTTATAATTGAGCATAGCAAGCAAATGCGATAAATTTTAGCATAAGTGTTTAATTCAATGATATCCTGTATACTTCTGTACCGATGAACATTTTGTTGTAAATAACTTTGATAATGTCACCACCCTACCATGAAAATTGTTGAGGGTGATGAATGCAAAGCAAGTATTGTCAAAGCTGACCAGCTAAGGCCCCTAAATGATTGCTCAGTGAGGTTAAATAACAAAAAAAAACTATAGCAAACATAACTTAACCATGTGTGTATGAGAAGATTCATCATATAGCAATACACATTTTTTTGAAACAACCAAAGATTTTCATCATTGAGTCAAAAGGTTCTCTAGGATTATCATCAAATAAGGTACATAAATAAACCACAAAAATGTGATTTACAATAATAAATGATAGCCAACACATGAGGTACACAAATTACTGTGTACCTACTGTTGCTGCATCTGCTACAGTTATTGCTGCATTTGCTACTACTACTACTACATCTACATCTACTACTACTATTGCTGCATTTGCTACTACTGTTGCTGCATTTGGAAAGGTGTACCTACTGCTACTGCATCTGCATCTGCTGCTGCTATTGTTGCATCTGGAAAGGCAACTCTTTTTGGAATAAAGATGGAAAAGAAGCAAATATATATAATACCTACTAAGCTCCAAAATCTATCTACCTAGGAAATAGACCACTGAAGGAGGAGCATCTCTGCTGCATCTCTACTATTGCATTGCTGAGTTGAATGCTCTGAAGAAGGAGCTGAATGCTGCAAAAGAGCACTTGGTTTATCTAGAAAAGGAGAAATCTCAAGCGGTTGAGGAGCTGAAGCAAAGGATGGGTTGGCCTCTGCCTTGAAAAAAGCAGATGCTGAAGCAAAAGAATCAAAGAAAGAACTGGAGATGAAGGAATCTGAAGTTTCTGATGCACTATGTCAGCTAGCTGAACTGAAGAAGGCTCTCAAGTCCACTGAAGAGAGGTACAAAACATTGCTTTCCAGTCGCTAAAACCAAACAAGAAATTGATAGGTTGGTTTCTAATAGAACTGTTTGGGTCTTTCTAGAATGATTTTTTGCCACACAATCAAAATCTAGAATTTATCAATATCATTATGTACTAAGTAATATGAAGAAGGGCAATAAATTTGTTGTTGATTATGTGACTAAGGCATGTAAAATAGCAACGAAACTTGCTATTTATGGAAACTTGATTGCTATTAAAGATCTTATTTAAGCTGTTTTTCATGGTTTAAGTCCTGACTATGAGTCTATAATTGTGGTGATCACCAGCAAATCAGAGGACTATTCTTTTGAAGTTCTTGGCCTTCTCTTAAGTCATGAACAAGTAATTCTCAAAAATAACAAAGTGATTTATATCAATCAAGCTATGCGAGCTAATAGAGAGAGGGGAGGTGGCTATCGAGCTAACTGTGGCAGATCTAGTAGAAACACCCATGGAGCTTATTTTAATATCCAAACCACTCATGGTAATTATCAAGCAACTAGAGGAAGTTCCAATACTTTTTGTGGCTATGGTGGCCGCCTGTATAACCCAAATCCTTGTCAGATTTGTGGTCACCATAATCACACAGTTGTTGACTATTATTATTGCTATGATTAGATTGAAGATGATTCCTATGTGCAGGCCAACATTGTTGAACATGTCAGCCCCCAACTGTGGCACCTAGATTCAGGCGCCTCACACCACATAACCAACTCATTATAAAACTTAGATATTGCAACTGATTACAATGGCTCCAATAAAGTACGATTTGGAAATGGTCATGGTCTACCCATTAACCTTATTGGCTCAAAATGTATTCCATTCATCTCTAGTCACTTATATCTTAATGATGTTTTACATGTACCAAAGGCTAATAAAAATTTACTATCTATTCAATGTTTTGCTTAGGACAACTCTTGTTATTTTTAATTATATCGTCAGCATCTCGTAGCCAAGGACACAAAAACAAATAGAGTTCTTCTTGGAGGGAAAGTTGTTAGGGGTCTCTATCAACTGTGGTTACCAATCTCTGTCACCCAGCAACCTCATACAATTTCCAGCAGCATTTTTCCTGCAGCATATCTTTCTTAAAAGGCCTCAGTGGATATATGGCATTGCTATTAGGACATGCCCATAATAATATTATGAAAAGAGTTATCTCTCAGTTTTAGCTCCCTACTATTAACTCTTCTATTACTAATGCCTGTCTTGCCAGTTAAATGGAAAAATCCCATCGCCAACATTTATATCAAACGCCTACTATCACCAATACAGCATTTGCCTTGGTATTTTCAGATGTCTAGATTTCTCCCCTTTTGTCATTCCAAGGGCATAAATACTGTGTAACATTTATTGATGATTTTAGTACATATGTTTGGGTGTTTCCCTTGCATACCAAAGCTCAAGTTTATGAGGTTTTTCTTCAATTTCATGCATGTATCAAAACACAATTCAATACTAGCATTAAAGCTTTGCGCACTGATGAAGGTGGTGAATATTTGCCTATACAGCAATGGTGTAAAGAAAATGGAGTTACTCATAGGCTTTCCGCTCCCAATACCCCAAAGCAAAATTGGGCTACTGAATGTAAAAATCATCATTTAACTGAGGTAGCACTTGCTTTATTAAACCATGCTACAATTCCCCATCGTTATTAGCCTCTTACATTTCATTTTGTTGCACATATCATTAATAGCCTTCCCAAAGTTGTTACAAATGACAACTCTCCACATCAACTATTATTCTAGGCAGACCTAGATAGAGTTCTAGCATAAGGGAAATGGTGCTTGCAATATCCCAATGCAAGGGTGCTAAACTTATCGGCATTGGGTAGTGACCATAGTCCAATATTAATCAGCTAAGAAAAAGAAAAGAAAAATTACATCAAAGATTAGGAGGCTGGGGGTAGAATGGACATTGTTACAAGATTATCAGTGGGAGATGCAGAAAGCTTGGACAGATAATGAACTAGAGGGGGGCTGAAAATATGGGAACAGAGTGAGTGGATAATGAGGAAATTGCAGGTTTAGCATAAGAAATCGAATGTAAACTGGAAGAAAGAAAAGCAAATATTGAGTTTGAGCTTGCTAATTTACAGGGGAGGTCAGTAGAAAAAAGTAATTACAGTAGGGTATTAGAACTTGAAAAGCAATATGACGAGGTGCAGAAATAGGAGGAGGTGCATTGGTACCAAAGGTCAAGACAAGAATGGGTTCAAAGTGGTGATAAGAATACAAAGTTTTAACATTTGTACGCTCAGAATAGAAAGAGGAAGAATTCAATCAATTGGATCACCCTCCCAAATGGAGAAGAAACTGCAGACCAAAGTATTATCAGTAATTTCTTCTACAATTTTTTCAAGGATTCATAGACCACCTAGAATTTAGAAATCAGACATGACGAATTATTTTCTAATCAGCATTGGCCATCAGGGGTGGAAAGCAATTGGTGCATGCAAATCCCAGATGAAGATGAAATTCATAATGTCCTATTTAAGATGCATACGTGTAAAACCCTAGGCCCTAATGGCCTCCCAGCTTTCTTTTATCAAAAGAGTTGGCATGTAGTTAAAAACCAAGTGGTATTCTTTATGCAGGACTGTTTCAGAGAACATCATATGCCTCAACAGATGAGTTGTACTTATCTTACACTAGCTACAAAGTTTTTAGCCCCTAGGCAGCCAAAAGATTACAGGCCTCTAAGCATTACAAACACTTTATGCAAACTAGTAGCCAAGCTAGCAGCGAGAAGGTTGAAGCCCATCTTGAAAAGAGTGATATCTTCGAATTAGATAGGGTTTTTATCAGAAAGACAGATAGCATACAATATGGTTATTGCGGTTGTCATAGTTGTAGAGGTGAGGAGAGGCCATCAGGGAGAGGTGGTGGTGGTTACTATGGTTGCTGGGTTATTGATGTGTGAGGAAGATAGTAGAAATAAGGAACCAGATGATTGACATGGAAGATAGAACTAATGGAAGAAGTTTGAAGTGGTTGCTCATGCATAGGAAAAAAATGGTAAATGGCACTTTCAGGTAGAAGAAAAATGCACAGAGGCATAATTTAGGTAAATGGCACTTCTATGCTGCCTCAGGTTACAAAAGGATCAAAGGAAATCTTAGATGCATGCATAATTTAGGGATGACAACATTTGATTTCAAATGAGATGTATGCAAGCTGACTAACACACCATTTCCAATACTTAGTTTTCTCAGGTCTAACTAAAGCAACCAACAGATGGGACTGGAGTAGTTGGTGAAATTTCTATCTTATTTTACAAGAATATACTTAAGTGTAGAACCTACCAACATTTATCAGAAAAAATTGAATCTGTAACTTTCATTAAAATCTTATTATGCCAAAAGAAGGAATATTTAAGGGATCAATAGTCAAAATAAAAATCGAACCTTCCCATAGCATAACCAGCCAATGAGGATATTAAAGTATAGGAACATTTCTGGAAGAAATAAATTTTGGTGATTGACCTATAATCTGCATATTGTATTCATTAACTAAATTTTGGATGCAATAAGAATTATCAAAATAACCAATTGTCAAAAGCTATATTGCCATGATTGTAGTCCTAATTATGAACTCTAGAAGGATTGTTTTTTATCCAGCTTTTCTAGAATCACATAGCTGGTGATCCCTTTCTACTTAAAATTTTATTGATCCCTACTCTTAAAAAGTGTACCAGTGGCTAGCCATATGTGTGAGGAAACGTGCCACTTAGCAAATGGTGGCTAGATGCATCTGCTGTTGTTGTGGCACCACTAAACTTCACCCTAACTATTTTCCCCTGCTCATGAGAGAAGAATTATTTTGTAACATTATGCCACAAGAAGGTTGAAGGATCAATATTAGGACATGAGATGTGCATAGAGAAGAAGGATACTAAACTTTTACCAAGTAAAATTGAATAAAAATCAACGTCTTCTTAAGTGATACAAATGGGATTTTTTAATGTGCATGTTAAATGGTCTTCTGCCGATTGAAAAGTACACGACTGCAATTTATTGGGTGTTAGTTAAAATATAGCCTAGGAATAGATAGACATTAAAATCATTAGGTGGAAGATGGATATGCCAACATTAATATTGATGGGGGAAATGGTAGATAAAATTCAGTTGAGCATTTACATATCATGGCTCAAGCAAATCAGATTACATGATAAGTTATGGGCTAAGACAGATACTATCATGCGTGATAGGCAAATGAAAATTTTAAGCATAAAACTGTAGGTCATCATCACCATGATCATGGCTTGGATTGCATCCGACTCTGACATTTGTTTCAACCTTATCATAAGTGCGAGGCTTATAAAAATGGTATGTCCCTTTGACTACACAGTAAACACATATTTATGTGTACTTCAAGACCAGATGAATACATGCTCCCTTTCACAGTCCATCCGGCCACCAAATCTGATAATCGGGGTGGTAGAACATTGGATTGCCACTAGATGGACTAGTGACAATGAAGAAGGGTGCTGAGGCTTGTCGCTTTAGGAACAAGCGATAAAGTTGATAATTATAATTTGTGTTCTTGTTTAACAACTTGCAAAATGAAATTGACCACCATACATAAAGTCAGCCAAAGTACGACACAACATTTCGGAAACATTTTCACATTCAATGCAATATGGTTACTTACTTCAAGCACTTGTTGTTGGACATGCAAAGTATAATATACACATTCAATTAAACTGAGCAACAACCAAAATAAAAAATGAAAATTTAAAGAAATCTACCTGCTGGTGGGATTATCTAGATACAAGGTAGGTTCTAATTACCCTTCTAGGTAGGATTATCTGGAATTGTTACTTTACCCTTCTAGCTTGCATGATCTGGAAGGTGAGTTTCATAAATCCAAAGTCATCAAGAACTGATGTCTTGCTAACATGATCCTTAAACAACTTGAGAATTTGATTACCCTGATCAAGTCTCACCTGTTGATCAAGAATAGGAAATTCAGATTAGAATGACCTTTACTAAAAGAACACAATGACTAGAATCTATTTGGTGCTTCATGAAAGTATACCAGCTGAGTGTCTCTACTGATTGTCACAGGCTTATTCTCATTGTTTTCCAAAAGAATATGCTTGAGAGTACTTTAGCACATCAAACACATCAAGCATGATTATTACTTTAGCATTACCATAGAGTGAACTAATGCATAATATGACTAATCAACATACACAACTACTGGAAAACAAGATCACAAAGGCAATGGAAAGTACCGAGCCTGGGGAGTTGACTCCCTCATCATGCAAATAAGCAAGCCCTCGAGCCATCCTAAGAATTATGTTGAATCTTTGTTTCTAGTTAGCGATCCATGCTGTTCACCTATTAGGTAACCGCTAAAAAAAGAACAACACCATAAATCAGAGTTAAACAAAAAAGGGTGAAAGAAGGAAAAAATGGTAGGTAGATCTAATACCTGAGCTCTTTTTTGCTAATTATAGAATAATAACCAGAGTCCACTACTGTTGTTGGTGCTACTACCACTATGAAAGCTTCATACATTCACCACAAATGCAACCATACTCATATCATTATTTCCCACATTCATATACCACAAATGCAAATATATATTCTACCATTCATATATATATTCCATCAGTCACCACATGCATGATACTCATTCATAAATAAAACACATGTATATATAACATGTTTTGAAATGTATACATGAAATTAGACATGTGAAAATAAAAAATATCTAGGCAACTATGTAATGTCTTCTATGTCACCTATTCTAGAACCTACGTAGTCATCATCAGGTGGATGAGGTAGGAAGTGAAAAGAAGAATGATCTACACCACCTTGCCCCATGCACTTAAGATTGCCTGAAACTGTGCCTGCATCTGTGCCATCATCTGCTCCCATTCTTGTTGTGCTTCATATCTTTGTCATTCTAGTAGATCATTTGTCTTCTCCAACTTTGACATAACATTATTTAATTTCTCTTGCAAGGTCGTCACCGTGTCTGTAATGTAAGCACCTCTGTTTTGATGCACCAAAATTATGTTTATTGCTAAGACTGACATTTTAGGACTATATTTGATTAAAGCTTCTATTCAAGACACAACTTTAGAAAGTTGCTGATGATCGTCTTTTTCATATATTTGAGTCTAGGACTTTATTGTGAGAAACCTCAAATAAAACTCAAAAATAATTTTTTCGCATATCTTTTCAAAACTAAATTTTAGGGTTATTGATCGACCAAACTTATTAATTGATCGACCAAAACACTTTGATCGACCAACCTACTTATTTGATCGATCAAATCATTCCATTTTAAGAAGTTGAGAAAAATCCTCTTGATTGACCAACCAAGCTAATTGATCGACCAACAAGTGATCAACCAACATTCTTAATTGATCGACCAAAGTATTTTTTGATCAACCAATTAACCTTAATTGATTGACCAATTTTGTTTCCTATCCAAGCAAAACATTTTGTATGAATAGAGGTCGCATGCAACCCATTCGTTCACAACTTTTAAATAGAAACACTATTAAAAAATAAAGCATCTCGTGCTTATTTCCAAAGGCTTTCGCACCCTGTTCATCACTCTCTTCGAAAGCACGACGTCTTGAACCTCTGCGAAAAATTGGTTTGATTATTTATTGAGGTTCCATAGAATTCATTTTCTTGTTATACTATTTTGTTGTTTTGATTTGCAGATTCCAAGTCTGTTTGGAAGACCTGTGGTTGTTGTTTTTGCTTCACTTGAAGATAAAAAGAGAAGTGGTTGTAAGAGGTTGTGCCACCCTTGTTCAAGTGGTACATTAGTGGATTGACTAGCGTTGCCTAGTTGGGAAAATCCTAAGCTGGGAGGCTTAGGTAGTGGATTTTACCCGTAGGGGTTTCCACTATAAATCTTTGTGCATATTGTGTGATTGTTTTTGTGTGCTATATTTTTATTATAATCGATATCACACTTGATCTTGTATTTGTGGCCAAGTAAGAATCGCAGGCACAAACCCACTCTCATTTGGTATCAGAGCCTAATCATGAAGGAGATGGCACACCTCACCTTCACATGGCCGCAACAAGTTTTATGGAGGGGCAATCATTTTTCCAACCACCACTATTCGATGGATCATATTTTGATTATTGGAAAAGAAGAATGCAAATCTTTCTTGAAGTAATGGACTTTGAGATTTGGCATAAAATCGAGTCCAAATATATGCCAAAGAAGAAAGAAAAAAAGAGCTAATGAAGGAAGAGAAGAAAACAACAAATAATGCCAAAGCCATGAATTCACTATTTTGTCCATTAACAAGAGAGGAATTTGACAAAGTTGCTTCATGCAAAAGTGCATAAGAGATATGGAACCAACTCTCTATCATACACAAAGAAAGCACTGACGAAGAAGTAACATGGGATGATTCCAACCTAAGTTTGGAATCAGATGCTAAGGAACAAAACCATGAAGACAGAGTTACTCATCTATGTCTCATGGGACCAACAGAATCAAGCAAAGAAGAGGTAAATTCTGACCTTACTTTAGATGAATTATTAGATGCATATCATGATTTAGACACTTTAGCTAAAAGATTAAAGAAAATAAGGAACTTAATGATAAGTGCACTAGTTTTGAAAATGAAAAACTTAGTTTATCTCTGGATTTAGAAAATAAGAAAAGAGAATTAGATGTAACAAGAATTATGAACATGGAGTTCCATGAGAAAGTAGAAGATCTCAAGGAATAATATATTCACTTTAAAGACACACTTAATGACCTTAAATATTCTACTAGAACATATGAAGAAAAATATGAGGACATTAAAAAGAAGAATCAAAAGAAGATTAGGCATGCATTTTTATATCAAAAGGCCAAGAGAAGAAAGTCTAATGGATCCTCTAACTCGGAAGGAATTAACTGCCATGGACTCGAAAGAATATGGGTATGGAAAAAATTTATGGAAAATTATGTTGCAGGTTATGGGAAAGATTGACATGGAAATTACAATTTGAGAAGCAACCTTCAACAAGCCAACAATCATCAATTTAGCTATGAAAGATGGTGGAACCAACAATGTCAATGGATGTCAGATTTTTGGTGGAGACCCCCTCCACCTAGTTACTGCTATTAGGTATAACTCCTTATACCTTAGTAGGTATGATTCCCAAAACTAAATCATTATTACCTGCTTAGTGATAAATAAGTTTTTAATATAAAATTGACTAAGCATTGAATTAATTAATTTGGGATAGCAACTTGATAGAGGGAGAAGAATAAAGAAAATCAAACCTTGATAAGGGATCATTGTTTAAGGGGGAGAATCAAGATCAATTTCTTAGTAACATTTAGATAGCATATTTATCTATGTTGAACTGTATAACTCTTACTCAACGCTACATTTCATTTTCATATAGTCATTATGTTAGACTATCATGAATTTCATCATGTCCTTATCATGAATTTGATAGTTTTCATATGATAAATTTGACATCATGCTTAATAGAATATTGCTTGAAAAAGGGGGATAAAAATGTAAATTTCAGTCTTAGAATTTTACTTGCTTAAGCATGATTAATAACAAGTCACTTGAGATATATCTTTTTGTTGATATCAAAAAGTGGGAGGATTTTAAGACTTTTGTTTTGATGAAACATATGCTCCCCTAGCTCACCTAGAATCCATTACTGGACCTTGAGTTGGATACCGATCTTCAGAGCACCATGGACGCATTTATGGCAACGTTAGATGATTAGTTGTTATATTTGCTTTCATTTTTTTATGGCATGTATCAGTTTATTCTAGACTCGATTCTATGTTATCTTTTCTAATCATTTTATTACGAAAATTGCAAGAATATTATCTCCTTTAGTGTTTGCGAGCGCTTGATCGAGTTTAGAAAAGTCGTGTTGTAATATAGTCGAAAAAGCATTCGAAACAAATACAATTTACTACTCGAAGTTTAAGTCCGAGGTCGAATATAAGGAGCAAATTAAGTTTAGAAATCAAGATCACAACTTGAGAATTTGAATATAATATGCAATAAAAATCAAAGTTATGGAGCAAAAAGATAAATGTAAGCACAGAAGATTAAAGAAATCAATGTATGTGAATAAGCACAAAATTGGACATCTGATTTGTGAATCAAATGGCTTAAAATGTGGATGCTACAGTGCTTGATCTTCTTTCTTCTCCTTCTCTTCTTTGACCTCTTCCCTTCTCTATCTCTGGCGGTTGCTTTCTTTCTTCTTCTTCTTTCTTCCTCTTCTTCTGATTTCGTGCCTTAGCCTTTCTCCTCCTCTGCCTTCTTCTCTGTCTCGGGCTTTAGTCTTCTTCTTCCTTCAGCTTCTTCTCCTTCTATTCTTTCTCTTTCTCTAGCAGCTCCTTCTAAAGCCTTTAGTCCTTCCTTCTCTTCCTTTCTCTTTCTTCTCTTTAGCTCCTTCTTCCTTGGCTTCATCCCTTAGCTTCCTCTTCTTCTCCTTTCCCTGCAGAGCCAAACCTACCCCTACCTATGTGCACTTTCTTCTCCTCTTTCTCTCTTAGGTTCGCTCTCCCAGAGCCACTTTCTTGGGTAATCGGGTAGGGTACGCACTCGGGACCAGGCCCATCGGTGTGTAATGGTAGACAAGGTGTGCTGGGTCAGGTCGGATCACCAGGTCTGCGGGGGGTGGTCGCAGACGAGGCGTCGGGTCAGGTGAGAGGGGATCTCACCCCGTGAGTAGGAAGCGAAGAGCCTAATGCAGAAAAACAATTTATGCGGGCACGGCACTTCGTCCAGTTCTGAGGTGGGACTATCTGCCCACCCTCCTCATGCGTGCCTGCATCAGGGAACTTTGTTTGATTGCTGTTGCTACTTCGACCTTCAGCACCAATTAGATGCCTGGAGTTATGCACGAGTGTGCCCCACGCAACCTTGGACACAAGCCTGGAGCTGGTGGACCTAGAGAAGCTTGCAAGCAAGCTCCTTGCTGTTCGTCAATGGTGACGATCTCCTGGACCTGCAATCATGCAAACAGCCTTGGGGCCATGTCAGAATGTTCTAGGGGCTTCTCTGAGGCATGGCAAGTATGCTGCAGTGGACGGCGCAGCATGGGACTGCCTGAGTGCGCATGCCTAAGGCACCGTGTGGTCGTGTGTGTGGATGTGTTCGTGGGCACTTGTGGGTGAGTGGTGGACTGTATGGAGTGAGGGGTTACGTTTAGTGAGTTGTGGTGGACCTTATGGACTAGTCGACGAGGAGGCAGATGGTCTGTGGAGGTGGGGCGAACTTGCCGGAGCAGTGGCCGGAGGTGAAGGGGATGATGGTGGTGGAGTGTGTTAAGGGGTGTTTTTGAGAGATAAAGAGGGGAAAAAGGAGTAGAAGGGAGAGGGAACTTATCTGGGCATAAAGAGACAAAGAGGGAGGTAGGGATGGTATCTGTGAGTATCGTCGACGCCGAAGACGAAGGTGCTCAATGGGGGAGGTCAGCGAGGACAAAGCGTCGGGTCGGGTGAGGAGCGATGAGGACGAGCGGGAGGAAGAGGAATCTGCCACCAATATTGTGGCTAGGCAACGAGGGAGAGTGAGGGAAGTCATCAGAGCTTGATGAGAGAAATAGTCGGAGGGGGAAAGATGAATTTGAGGGGTTTTTCCGGTCAATTTCAAGCTTAGGAGATGCGGGGTGATTTGGGTTTGCTTAAATAGGCCTCTGGGGGTGGATTTGTGCTTGGAAGCCAAGCTTCCAAGCAAGGGAGGTTCATTGGAGATGGAAACTCGAAGGAGACCCAAATCTCTCATGCATTTGCATGAGAGATTGGGTACGAAATAGGGCCACAAATTAGGTTCACATTGGAGGAGATTTTTCAGAGAATCTCCCTTTCAATTTTGAAGGGGATTCTCTGAGATATAAGAGAGAACTTGCCCTTGCAATCTCGCTAGAGTAGGATTCCCTCCACTATAATGGCAGAGGGACCTAATTGAAAAGAATGAAAAGAAGCTAGGGGGGTTTCTGCAGAGGTTTTAGAAAGATAGGGGTAGAAATGTAATTGGGTTGGACCTATTTACAAAGTGGGTTAAGATGAATTCTTCTTATGTCCAAATTTTGTTACAAACCTATTTTAGACTTAAGAAATTCAATGGTGAAGTTGGATTTTGGATTTGACCATGTTTGACTAGGCAATTTACGTAGAAACCCAATTTAGGGCAAATATTTGTCTGAGACCCCAATTTAGGTCAAAATAGGTTCTAAGGGCCAAATTGAAGGTTCTAAACCCTAGAGAATATTTTTATATGATTTTTAGAGGATTTAGGTGAATTTTATCCTAACTAAAACTATATTAAATTAAGTAGGTCTATTTTAGGGTTACAAGAAGTCATTTAATTCCTAGAATTTACATGAATCCTTTTTCTGTCTCATTCAACCAACTTATTATCTTGTTAAGACCCTTTGATCTGTGTTTAGCCCATGAGAAAACCCGTTGGTGTACTACAATGGTAAAATTACAGCTTTACCCCTTGTTTCTTGCTTTTCTTAGAATGGTTATTATTGAATTAGGACCTCCAGTTGGTTATGTTGGAGCTTTTGTTCTCTTCTTTGGGTCAAAATGGGATAATTAGGGCTCATGATAGTATTCCCATCATTCAGTTATATTAATAGCTCTCTCAATGCATGTTATTATATTGATGTTTATATTACTTGTTTAAGGGGGACTTAACTGTGAAATAACTAGCAGCACATTTACTTCTTGCTGAAACAAAAAGGAGATATTATGCAATGTTATTTCCAAATTCATAATTATAATTTTGTTGTCATTGAAAAGGGGGAGAATGTAAGCACCTCTATTTTGATGCACCAAAATCATGCTTATTGCTAAGACTGACATTTCAGGACTATCTTGGATTGAAGCCTCTATTCAAGACAGAAGTTCAGATAGTTGCTGATGAGCATCTTTTCATTTATTTGAGTCTAGGACTTTATTATGAGGAACCTCAAATAAGACTCAAAAATGATTTTTTCACGTTCTTTTCAAAACCATTTTTTTTTTTTTTGAAACAGTGAGGATTGCTATCATGAACCGATAGCAATCCAAAGGGTAGTATATTTCTTATCAAAAAAGTATTATAAAAGAGATGCCCAACTATGTATGAGAGACCAGCACTCCTTTACAATGTTCTCACAACTCACCAGTCTCTCCTGAAAAAGCTTATTGTTGCGTGCCCTCCACACACTCCACAAAACTACTACCATAGCCCCCAAGGGCCGACCAGGACTGATGAACCTCTGCCACAGAGAATCCCATGAGGGGAGGGGTTCCAAGCATACCATCCTCCAAATCTTGTCGGTGACCAAGCAAGAGGAGAAGATGTGTGTTGCACTATCAGATTGTAAACCACAAAGAGGGCAGGCATTTAGAACGGCCCCCATCCTTCTATGCCTCAGATCACCAGTGATCAACCCTTCCCATCTGCAAAGCCACAGGAATATCTGAACCTTCAAAGGCACTCTCAAGAGCCAAATCTTTCTGTCAACAGGATCCCATTCCACCTAACTATTGGATCTAATAGCTTTCTCCTACGCCTGCTGCACTGAAAAACTCCCCTACCAGCCATACGTATTTGTCACATTTCTCATAAGCTGCATCTATTGTAAATTAGCCAGTAGGTTCTGCCTTTCCTCCCATAAACGAGTGCCTGATCTGCACTGCTGCAGCCCTTCCAACCGCCAGCAGCCCTCTGCATCAGACCGTAGACTGCTACCTGTGGCATCCTTATCTGTAGCAGCATCATACACTCTCAGGTAGATCTCTTTCAAAAGGCCCAAGTTAGACCACCACTCATTCCATAAGCTGAAATTTCTGCCATCTCCGAGCTTAGGCTGCAGCAAGTGCCAATAGCTGCTGATTGCAGAGATCACAGATCGCCAAAAAGGGGAGGATTTCTTCGGTTGGAGCCTTTGCAAACTGTTGTTTGATCTGCCATAGCTGTCCCTAATCATATCATCCATCAACCCCTCCTTGCAGTCCAAAATCCTGATGGCCCATTTCATCAATAAGGCCTCATTGAATTCTTTGAGTGCTTTAATTCCCATACCACCAATCTCCTTAGGCCTACAGATACTGCCCCATCTAATAGGCTGCATGAAACCGCCCTCATGACCTACTCCTTTCTAGAAGGATCTCTTCTTCATAACATCCAATCTCTTCCAAATACATTTAGGGGCCCTAAATATGCTAAAATAGAAGACTGGTATGGCTGTAATGACCGAATTGAGTAGGATTAGTCTTCCACCCTTAGACAAGAATTTACTACTCCAACCTTTTAGCTTTCCAGAAACCTTCTCAAATAAGACATTCCAATCTTATTTTCTCAACTTTGTAGCCCTCAATGGTAATCCTAGATACCTCAGCGGCAGTTTAGTACGAGGTGACCCCAATGTACCCTCCAACTCCACTTGCTCCTGCTCATTCATGCCAAAACAAATCAACACAAACTTATCCTTGTTCAAACATAATCCTGAAATATTGCCAAATATCTTTACCAATAACCCCAGAGCATGTGCCTCAGACTTGGACCCTTCCACAAAGAACACCGTGTCATCTGCATATTGCAAAATGGGGGCCAGATTTCTCTTGTTAGATAATGAGTACCCTTTAATTATACCCACCTTTGCCAATTTGCAAGCATACCTTGCCAACCCATCCATCGCAAGGTTGAAGACCAATGGGGCTAGAGGACATCCTTGTCTAACCCCACGCTGAGGCTGGATCCAGGCTCCATAGGGCTTCCCATTAACCAAGGGAGAAAATGAAGCAGTAGTGATACAACATTTCATCCATTGGACCCAAAGGGGGGGAAGCCTCTTCTTCTAAAAACTTCCCAAAGGTACGGCCAAGATATCGAATCATAGGCTTTCTGGAAATCCACTTTCCACATGAATGCCTTACATTTCCTTCGATGCCATTCATTCACCATTTCCTTAGCCAAGATAAAGGATTCTTGAAGTGATCTGTTGGGCAAGAATGCAGCTTGTATCGGATGAATCAGGTCCTGTAGAACAATTCTTAGCCTATTAGCCAAAATCTTGCTGATGATATGGTAGATGCAGTTTGAAAGGGAGACTGGCCTGAAGTCTGAAAAATGTTATGCTCCCATTGATTTAGGCAATAGAAAAAGATAGGACATATTAATCCTCTCAAACCCAGCATTTCCCACCTCAAATTCTCTAATAACATCCATCACTTCCTTGCCCACCACATTACACATCTCTCTGTAAAGAACACTTGTATTCCATCAGGGCCCGGGGACCCTTCCATATTTAATTCTCTGATTGCCTATAGGGTCTCCTGTTCAGTAATGAGTGCAGTCAGCTGCTCAGCCTGTTCACTCGTCACCCTAGGACCATCACTTCCTGCCATTCTCCATTTCCCCCTCTTAACTGCCCGAGATGCCTCTCTAAAATATTTAATGGCTTTAGATTTAATCTCCTGATTTGAGAAGTCCCTATGTCCACCACAAAGAATAGAGCAAATAAAATTAACATGCCTCCGAGAGCTAGCCGCAAGATGGAAAAATTTCATATTGGCACCTCCCTCCTTAAGCAATAGCTGCCTGGATCTCTCCCTCCAATCAATTTCTTGTTTAAGGTCTTCATCCAGTATCGCACACTGCCACATTTTCCTTTCAGCCAATTCCTCCTCAGATAAACGGCCAGCTGCTTCTTTGTAGTCCAGCTCCTGAATTTTATTCAGAGCTTCCCTTCTCCTCTGCTCCCTCATCAGGCTAACAGTAGATCCATACTCTTTTAAGACAATGCATAAATCAGCCAGCTTGGTTGCCAATTTGGCAGTAGCAGATCCCTCCACCTTTTTAGTTCTCCACCAAGAGCTGACCATCTGACAAAAGCCCGGTTCACTCAACCATGATCGTTTCAGTTTGAAATAGGAACCAACCTGGGTTTCTTCCCCACTTTCCCACACCAAAGGGGCGTGATCAGAGAAAGGTCAGCTCAATCCACTCACATTAGACAACTGGAATCTTTCAAGGATGTCCACATTCCCAAAAAATCTATCAGGTCTGGATGCCAGCCTGTTTCCATTACGCCAAGTAAATTCCACACCGGAGTAAGGATACTCACTCAAATGCAGAGATTGAACCATCATCTGGAATCCAATTGCCGAACTGTCTGTGCTACCATTAGACCTGTCTGCCCCTGTTAACACACAATTAAAGTCCCCACCCGTTAGCCACATTCCGCCCTGCACCAACTCAGCCACCGTAGCCCACTCCTCCCATAGCTCCTACCTTGCAAATGCAGCACAAGGTCCATACACCCCAGTAATCTAGATACACTCCTGCCCCTGGTGAATATGGAATTTGCATGTCAGCATATGTCTGGCTTTGTGAATTTCCAAACACTGAGCCCACCTCTTCCTCTACCAGATAGCAATGCCCCCCGATCTCCCAACTGCATCAATCTGCACACAATCGTTCATCCCTGAAGCTAGCAAGTCAGACCAAAGCCTATCAGAATTACTTTCAATGTGTGTCTCTTGAATGAGCACACATTCAATTCCCCATTCTCTCAAATATCTCATCAGAGATGCCCTCCAGCTTTTGTCGCGCAACCCACGCACATTCCAAGTGAGGATTATCATCTATCCTCATTGGACCCCTCCCTCCTGAGGGTTTGGCATTTGCATACTTGCATAACTTTCGCAACCTCGTCTTCATCCATTAGAATGATAGCCTTTGATTTTCCCTGTCGGAGGCTATACGGTGATCTGCCCTTACCAGTCTTTGCGCAAGAACCACCTTCACATTTAGGGTCTTCCTTCTCTTACAGGTCCTGTTTATCCTTCAGAGATTCCGGCTGCGTGTCATGACTCCCCTACTCCTCAGCTGCCATACCACCTGACAGCACATCCCCTTCCACCATGGACGTCGGCCCTGTCTTTTCCCCACCACTTGATTCCTCCGTTTCTTCATTTTGAATCACCCTTGTCTCCTCGACACAGAAGTCCTTATGAGCCTCGACAATTAGGGATTCACCACCGTGAACCATGCACAGCTCCTGAACATTCGCTTCCTCATCAGCTATAGGTCCTGACAACTTAAGTTGCTTTGCTACAATGTCCCCCATCAAGAACCTCAGCCTCAGCATCCAGGAGCTCCCGCCACACCTCAGAATCAGACTATCGGGTATAGATCCAGTGACGAATACATCGACCCTCACATTTAGCAGGCGCCCATCCCCCTCCAGCAGTCCGATAACCACGTCTTCTGTCACTGATGCAAAGCCTGAGATCATCGATGCTACAACCTCCTTCGACCTCAGATGCAAAGGCAGTCCCTCGATCTCAAGTTTTCCCGACCTGAGTCCCACTCTCTGGGGTGGTCTCTCCGGCAAGGCTCCATCAAAGGGAGAAACCATTCTCCAGATCATCGTGACGCCATCCTTATAGGATGTTTGAAACCGCAGCTTCTCGACATCCCCCATACCCAAACCAAAGAGTACAAAACGTGTATTTGATAGAAAAGAAACCTGCTAGGAGTTGGTCGAGAGAGACAGAGAGTTTGCCAGGATGCAAACATTCTCCGTTGTCAGACTTCCAGACATAACCTCCCCAACCAGAGCTCCATGCAAGGCCATCTTTACTGCTTTGATACTCTCTGTCATAGGAACCTCCGCATCAGCTGTAAGCCCTCCCAATTTGCGTAGAGATGGGGGTGGAGGCGGTATCTGCATAGCCCTAGAATTCAAATTTCTAGAGCACGGGAAATGGCGTTCACGCATCTGTCCCCCTAAACAACGACACGAATCCTTTTTGTGACCGAATCCCCCACAGCCCAAGCACACCACGAGAGATCGGCAGGTGGCTGCCATATGTCCCCGCCGTCGGCAGCGGAAACAAACAATCTTACCGAGCAGCTTTGTTCCCCTTCCATCAAACTACCTCGCCTCCATCCCCCTTTTGTCGTAAGCACCAGCATCCCTCCGCTCCTTCCACCTCCAAACCTTTGACCTCCAAGTATGCCATCCTTCACCCTCGCTACTCCCACTAGCCGTCGCCCCTGAATCACCCGCCGCCGAAAACGACATCCTATCAAAAATAATCTTACTTCTTCAAAACCAAATTTTAAGGTTATTGATCGACCAAACTTATTAATTGATTGACCAAAACACTTTGATCAACCAACCTACTTATTTAACAGATCAAATCAGTCCATTTTAGGAAGTTGAGAAAAATCCTCTTGATCGACCAACCAAGCTAAATGATCGACCGACATTCTTAATTGATCGATGAATTAACCATAGTTTATTGACCAATTTTGTTTCCTATCCAAGCAAAACTTTTTGAAAAAATAAAGGTCGCATGTAGCCTATTCCTTTACAACTTTTAAATAGAAACACAATTCAAAAATAAAGTAACTCGTGCTTATTTCCAAAGGCTTTCATGCCCAGTTCTTCATGCTCTTCGAAAGCATGATGCCTCGAACCTCTGCGAAAAATCAATTTGATTATTTATTGCGGTTCCATAGAATTCATTTTCTTGTTATACTATTTTGTTGCTTTGATTTGCAGATTCCAAGTCTATCTGGGAATTCCATGGTTGTTTTTGCTTCTCTTCAGGATAAAAAGAGAAGTGGTTGTAAGAGGTTGTGCCACCCTCGTTTAAGTGGTACATTAGTGGATTGACTAACGTTGCCTAGTCAGGAAAATCCTAAACTGGGAGGCTTAGGTAGTGGTTTTTACCCGTTGGGGTTTCCACTATAAATTTTTGTGTTTGTTGTGTGATTGTTTTTGTGTGCTATGTTTTTATTATAATCGATATCACACTTGATCTTATATTTGTGGCCAAGTAAGATCCGTAGGCACACACCCACTCTCATGTAACTATTGCAACCTCTCTGAACCCCCTGATCCCTTTCTTCCATACCAACTAGTAATAGTCTCATTTGCACCAGCACTACGAACAAAACCACCATGCATGGGGGGCATAACTGTCTTAAATGCTTGCTCTGCTATCATAGGCTCTAATGGGTCAGTCTATAATTGCTCATCCATATCATCACTAGAAGGATGCAACAACTCCATCATGCGACCCTACACATAGTTGAGCTCATGGTAAGTTCTCCAAAATGTTTATCACTAAGTTATTCATCACTTGTTTCACCAAGCTTACATGTCTCTCTTAATATAATGGATCAATCCAAACATGGGGGACATCAGTAGTAAACTTGCTATGCCTCCTCTCATAGATCGAAAAATGATCAAGTTGTACACCATTATGGGTATCTAACTGCATATTTGAGATGTGGTTATAAATTAAGTTATCCTAAATTTTAGCTTCACTTATTTAAGTCTCCTAACTTGTAAGTTTTATAATAGATATCATAATCAGTAGTTTTTATATCGTCAATTAAGTTGGTGAAAATGTACTTACATAATTATCCCTCAAGGTATCTATGCTCATCCGTCCCAAGCAGTGGGTTGCAGTCGGAGCTTTCACCCTAATAGCTTTATTTTTCTTAGCAGAAAATTATTTATATTATGCCCTATTCATTTTGCTTTTAGAATAGAAGTAATTAATATAAAATGTTAATTACCTTCGTGTTTTTTTTATCCCAATTTTTCATTTGCAGCACTCCACCCAATGACTAGCTTGTACTCCTAGTGGCACATCTCTTATTGCATCCTTATAATTCTTACCAATAAAGAACTATTTATATATACAGAAAAGTTAGCGACACCTACAAGTAAATAGTTGTGTTATTGTGTTATTATAAATTCTATATCTATGCTTATGTCTTACTTGGCTTTTAAGTTCTTCACTCCAACTATGAAGTGCCCTCCCTGCTACTTGGAGAATATATGTAGTCGTCGTTGGATTTGTTCCCCAATCATACGTCACCTGCATTTTATTATAATGAATAATTAAATAAAGGATATTAAGTAAACCAAATGAATGACATAACAACAATATCATATTATTACCCCTATCTCACGAATGAACTCATCCTTATGTTGCTGAAGAACCTACCTCCAATCAAAATAGCATGGGAGTATCAATAGTGTCACAAGTGTAGGGATCTTGCTATTAAAGGGTGCGTAACATGAACATCTTCCACTATAATTTACTTCAATCATCATTCAAGTACCTTTAGTTAATTTTCTCAATTCCAAATTCCTTGTCTTACCCCTTGGCTTTCATTTTATACCTGCAGTAAACACATAGTCAAAATAAAATTATTATAAAGAATTAATATCAAGGAAAATTAATGTGAGAATTTGTATACCATTAGACCCTACTTAACTCTACTCCTGAGATTGGCTCTGTGACTGACTCTATGGCTAAGTACTCCGCTAAGATTGGCTATGTGACTGGATCTAAGGAGGGTCTATGAATTGAGATGGTGCTTGCTGCTTGGACTGGCTCTGGGGATGGTGTAGGGGCTGAGCTGGTGTCTACTATTGGGACTAGCTCTGGGGAGGGTGTTGGGGCTGAGCTCGTGTCTACTGTTGGGACTGGCTCTGGGGTGGGTGTAGGTGTTGAGCTCGTGTTTGCTATTGGGACTGGCTCTAGGGAGGGTGTAAGGGCTAAGATGGTGTCTACTGCTGGGACTGTCTTCGGGAAGGGTGTAGGGGCTGAGGTGGTGTCCGCTGCTGGGATTGGCTCCAGGGAGGGTGTAAGGGCTGAGCTGGTGTTCGATGCTGGGATTGGCATTGGGGAGGGTGTAGGGGCCGAGCTAGTATCTGCTGTTAGGATTGGCTTTGGGGAGGGTGTAGGGGCTGAGCTGGTGTCCGCTGCTGGGACTGTCTCCGGGGAGGCTATAGGGGTTGAGCTGGTGTTTGTTGCTAGGACTGGCTCTGGGGAGGGTGTAGGGGTTGAACTGGTATCCGCTACTGGGACTGGCTCTAGGGGGTGTAAGGGCCGAGCTGGTGTCTGCTGTTGCGACTAGCTCTGGGGTGGGTGTAGGGGTTGGGACTGGCTCAAGGGAGGGTGTAAGGGTAGAGGGTGTGCATGCCTAGGTGGAAGCTGAGAGCGAGGCTGTGTATTTTGTTGAGGTCTATGTTGAGGCCTAGATTTTACAAGAGTATGAGGTGGGTTAATGGCATGTCGAGTATGAGATCGAAGTTGAGTCTGAGGTAGTGGTGAAGTATGAAGAATGGGCATGTGGGAAGGCAACTGGAGTTGATGGTCATGCTGTGAGTGGGGTTGAGGATCATGTTGGGGTTCAGGCTAGGTGTTGATGCCACCTTGTGTCCTTGGGCCTGGTCATCTGACTTAAATGAAGAGTCATCACTGTGCATATCAAGGAGACACTTTTTGTATGCCATCAACTTCTTAGGTGCCATCTACAAATGTAAAAAAAAATTATTAATTACAAAAAATACAATAGAAGGATGATTACATCATCAAATTTAAGATGTCATACTTTTTATAAAAGGAAATAAGAGATGAGATACAAATTATAAAAGGATGCTGTACTTTTTATATAGTCAACTATGACGAAATAAGTATGCCAAAGCAAGTAAAAGATCAGCCCAGTACAATAAGAATCTAGCAATGGAGAAAATATACGAAAAAATTTTTAAGAATGAAATAGTTAAACTCTAGAAAATAACTTAATTGAAAACGTTTACCTCAAATATCAATATCCATTGCACCATGACCTATTTCTTCATCTTGTACCACAACTTGGTATGCTTCAGAATCAAAGTCGGGATCCTTATCATGTTGTATATCATAATAATCATGCGGCATTGTTCTTATTGGTACTATCCAACCATTCCTACCATTATCAGGCATGTAAAAAACTTGTTCAACTTGACAAGCTAGTGTAAACGGTTCAAATGGTTGAAGAATTATACGATCCTTATTCAAACTTATAAAACTAGTTTCTTTGTCCACTTTAACACCATATCTTCTGTTAAAAATATCAAACCAATCACACTTAAATAAGATGACTCAGCGATCATGACTATAGTTGACTTCCACAATCTCTTTGATTTTCCCATAGTAACCATCACAACCAGTTTGTATGCCATCACATTTGACAATAACACCTGAATGTTGTATCGCCTTCAAATCATCAACTGATTGCACTCTAAATTTGAACCCATTTATTATATATCCAGAGTGTAATGTGCATGACTTAAAGGTATGTTCATCATTACATCAAAACCTTCCACCCATTGCGGATCATTATTTTGTTTCATTTCTTGCACACGAGTTCTAAACCAGTCAATGAAATCTTCTTCATATCTAGAAATGTGCGAAGATTGTCAAAATTCATTGTAAAAATCCAAAATCTACTTTAACATATATATGAGCTAATCGCCGATCATGTTCAGACATTGGTTTAAATTTCGTTCATATGATTGGCCTTCCTCGGACATCAACTACTAAAAAATAATCTTCCACATTTTCACTATTCTGTCTATCATCATTCCTTTTCAATCGATTGAATCGATTATCTGGACCATCCATATACATCGCACAAAAGTCAATGCCTTCTTCTACAAGATACCCTTCGACAATTGAACCTTCTGGCTTAGCCTTCTTGAAGATGTAGCCTTTCAATTTTTTCAAGAAGTGCTCAAATGGATACATCAACCTATACTGAACTGGTCCAGCAATCCTTGCTTCATTCACTAGGTGGAGTATAAGATGTACCATGACATCGAAAAATGCAGGAGGGAAAATCTGCTTCATCTTGCATAATGTGATCACAATTTGCTTGTCCCAATAGTCTAACAATTGAGAATCCAATGTCTTTGAACATAAAACCTTGAAGAATCAGCTCATCTCCATCATAGAGTCAACCATTGGTTGAGGAAGCACTCCACGAATTGCTAATGGGAACAAGATTTGCATATAAACATTGCAATCATGACTCTTTAACCAACTTACATTCTTCAATGCTTCATTTACACATGTAAAAAGTTGTGACGAGAATCCATCTGGAACCTTGATAGTTTTTAAGAAAGATAATATCTTTAGTCATTGCTCATCTTTTAAAGTATATAATGCGTTAGGAAAGTCATAACCGCCATCATCTTTATGATTTACGTGCAACTCAGGACGAGTGCCCAACATCTTCAAATCCTTATGAGTCTTCAACATATCTTTTGGACTATCCGTTAAGTTTAGCATATCTAAAATGTTATCCATAACATTCTTCTCGATATGCATCACATCAAGATTGTGACAAATTGTGAGATCTTGCCAATAAGGGAGCTCCATGGAGAATATGCTCTTCTTTTTAAATCTAGAATTACATAAATCTTTAAGATCTTTCTGAAATAGACGACCCAATCAGATATTACCAATCTATTGTAACTTCTCCATTATTTTGTATCCTGACAACGTGATTGTATCTTTTCTTAGAAAATTTCTTGGATTCTTGGATGAATAGCGGCATGGTTTACCATCAAATTTGTCATTAAACTTGGATTGTCACCATCTATGTTCAATTGGTATGAATATATGATGCCCTAAATAACACAATTTATTGCTTTTAGGTAAACGCAAGTAATGAGTATCATCCATACATATAGGATAAGCCAACTTGCCTTTAGTGCTCGAAACAGATAAATTTGCATAAGTTGGGAAATCATTAATAGTCCACAACAGTGCTGCATGCATCTTAAAAAAATGTTATACATAGCAATTTCAACTCGTCGATGAGTGGCTGCATGTAAACATCAATTGCATTTCCTGGTGCCTTTTCCTAGGGATGAGAAGCGTTAGCATCATAAACGAAGATCTCATACACATCAATGCCGACAAATTATATGTGAAGATCACCAATGGTCATATTGAATATGATGGATGCATATTTTTGAAAGGATTGAATCCATCACTTGCAAGACCAAGCCTAACATTGCGTGTTTCCTCTGCGAATAGACAATGTTTGTTATCAAATACAGCCCACTCATCAGAATTTATTGGATGGCACATAAGTCCATCTCGTGATTTGTTATTATGATGCCATGTCATCCACTTTGTGGTTTTACTCGACATGAAAAGACGTTGTAGCCTAGGAATCAAAGGAAAGTAATGCAGTACCTTCCTTGATTGTTTCTTCCCTCGTGTATTTAAACTGATATTTTCTTCGTATCTTCCTTCTCCACATTGCAGGCAACTATTCAAGCATGGATTTTCTTTAGTGTACAGCATGCAAAAATTCTTACAAGCATCAATCTTTTCACACTTCAAGCCAAGTATGCAAAACTATTTCTTTGCATCATAGCATGACTGAGGAAAATCTTTGGGATTATTTAACAACTCTTCTACGAACTTAAGAGCATCAGACATTAACTTAAATGTTGCCTTATTCATCACTTTAATTTGAAACATTCTCAAAGGAAATGACAACCTTGACATGGAATTAATTCGAGGAGTAATGGGTTCCTCTGCTACCTTCAGTGCATCATAAAAATGATTACAATCTCAAAACATACTATCATATCTATATTATCAGCAGTTGCAGCCCTCATCTCTTCTAACAACTCTGCAACATTATCACCTCCAATATCTTCAATGCGATTCTCAACATCATTATCAACAGAAGGATAAGTGATTTCTTCTCTAGGTGAGATCCATACTGTGTAGTGAGGCCACCAACCAGTACAAATAAGATGCTCAAATACTGTGTTACGATCATGCATAAATCCATTCAAACAACTTTTTCATAGACAACAAATTCTCTCATAGAAGTCTCCTCTTCTATATTACTTCCTATCTTCATAGAATGCCCAATCTAAGAATGAAATCACTCTGCTCTTATATAAAAAATAATCAGAAATCCTCAAAGCAATCCAAGACTTATCCATGGAAATCTATAATCAAATAAACCTACAAACAATGAAAGTAAGTTACATAAAGAAACTTCAGATATTTGTATATCAAGAAGTATTTGAATTGTATCAAATGATAGGATAAGTTTTTGAAAATATTAGACACTTGGATCATATTACATGAACTTCAGGGCAAATTGTATTTAGCCCTTATAGGCAAGACCATTTTTTCATTTGCATCTAATATATGATTGCAAGATAGCTACCCTCTACCCCTCTTAACCTTAGACTAATGTTCTTTCTCCTTCCCCATGAAGTAAAATGAAATGATTGAACCTTACAGAGAAAAGAACCCAATAAACATAATATAAATGCAATTATTTAGACTCTATAAATCAAATAGCTTAAAGAGTAAAACTACAAGGTTCGACTCAGGGTTTGTTTTTGAAGTCAATTCCCTTCTCACTTTTGTGCTTTTCATCAGGTACCAAAACCCTTGAAAGATCGATCATATCACCATGAAGTATGAATATTTCGATGCCCCTTGTAGAAAGGTCAATACCACATAACATAGAAATATTACCCTCCATGAGAAAAACAACCCTCAATGAAGCTGCACTGGTGACTATATTAATGGAGATAAAAATCATGCGCAGATCTTAAAGCAAAGTGAAAGATCCTTGTATTACCATCAATTTCTTCCCAAAATTAGTAAATCTTCAAAAATTAAACATCACCGTAGCTTGTGATGCTATTAGTGGTCCATGAGGTTAAGCTTAAGGCTAGGAGTTATGAAATGAAATTGAGTTTGATTGAACTCTAAGTGGGCTTTAAGCTCCACATAAAGTCAGAGTTGACTTTTAGTGTTCAAGCTTATAACTTCTGAGCGCAAAGCATGTGCAAAGGAAATATTTGCAGTGGCAATCTCTTTTGCACACATGTGATTCTCTCATTATCAAGAGCACAAACAGATGAATTGCTTGCATGACAAAGGGACTTACCTAAAGTGTTCAATTTATTTCTTTCAATGGCAAATCAAATTGACAGTAACTTTCAACAATGTCTTTTTTATAAAAAAATTGTCAACAATGCCCTGTGTAACACTCACAAGTAATATTGCATTGTTGACATAATGGGCATTTAGCTTTCTCGTAGCAAATGGAACTGTAGCGAAAGTGCAAACTTATAAGGGGTTCAATTATAGAGATATTTTTTTCTATGGATAATTACCCATCCAATTTCTAGTGGAGATTTCATATAGAAACCCATACAGAAATGCTAGTAGATAATGATTTCCATTCCAGTGAAATTAAATTGATTAGTGTGTAGAAGAAGGATTGTTGGGGGTGTCTTGGGACAAATGGGCAAGATTACACATAAGGGTGTACAAGATTCTTCTTTGTTATGGAAGCACACCTTGGCACCTATTCAATTGATTGTAAAGAAAGGGCTTCTCTACTTACATCTCCTTGCAACCTAACCCTATCTAAGTCTTGACATGCTAGTTTCCATCATTTCAAATGAACAATGCTTGAAGAGAGAGTTGAGTAGAATGAAGCTTTTTGAAGTGGATGTTTTTGTTCTGACTAGCTTTTTGAATCTATATTACTCTAGGGTTTGGGAAATTGGCAAGTTGAGATATTGAGAGGAAAAATATGTCATCTTACGGAGTTAAAGTTAAACAAAAAACTCTCTTAATTAGATATCTTGAGTCCTTACAGTTTGCTCAGCACCAACCTGATTATGCCAGAGCTTAACTATGTCCAAATTTATTGAATGAACATAAGAACTAGGAAAATGCTTCCTTTTTTCCTTTGTTGATTCAGTTGTCTGATGATTTAGGAGTCAGAAAGAATTCTATTCATTCTATGATCAATACTTTGAGACCAGGGAAAACATGTATGAACTTTCTTCACTCTAATTATAAAGGACTATGCTTACCATCTAGCCATGCTATTTCGACATGGAAAGTGCCTTTTCTATTATATATGTTTATGAGATTTGTTCGTTTAAAGAAGCTTCTCAGATTGAAGGATACAGAACAATGTAGCTAGGGTATGTTCTTTAATCTTGCTTATTAATAATGTAGAATGTTGCAATCTTGACACTATTATAATCTTACCTTCCTAGATGCATGTTGTCTATGACCAAAAGAAGCTTCTTAGTTTGAAAACTTGTTGGCATACCATCAAACGCCTAGCATGCATGTTACCCCTTAAGCCAATCCGAGGTCAATAGATCTCCTTGAGCCACTCCGCAGCTAATAGATCCACCAAGTACTGCAACATCAATAATAACAGGGGATAAAGAGAAGTGGAGTTGGAGGAGGAGGAATGAAACAAACGAATAAATAAAAAGAAGGAAGAGTGGTGGATTAACCCTAGTTGTAGCCGGGGCAGTGGTAATGGAGGTGCTATTGGGGAAGATGAGGGAGGGAGAGAGGTAGTAGTCTTGAGGGGGAGGAGACGTGCCTTCATTAGGGGAGGTGCCTTCGTCAGGGCAAGAGACGAGTCTTGAGGTAGCGGTCTTCTGAGGAAGATGGTCAAGGGAGGTGCCTTTGTCAGGAAAGGGAAGGGGGTTAGGGTTGGTCGGGGGAGGTGACTTCGTCGAGGAGGTAGTCAGAGAGTCGAGGGAGGGGGGAAGGTAATGGCAGTAGGAGTTAATTTTCGATGGTGAACATGAGGGCTAGGAGAGGAGCTACTGGAGATCTTGAGGGCGAGTCAGGGGAGGGACCACTATTGTTGGGAGAGAGAAAGGGGCTCCTTGGAGGTCGGGGGAGCTGACGCCATCGGGGAGGGGGTCGGGGAGTCGGGTGAGGGGGAAGGTGATGGGGGCATGAGTGGGTTTGGGGAAAGTTGCAGCGAGGAAATTAGGGAGAGGGTGCGTGGGAAATTTTTGGAGGGAGAAATGGTGACAGTTTCACCTAAAACCATCACTAAAGGCAACAGAGGGAGCAATGGTGACAATTTCACTTGAAACCATCACCAAAGGGAACTCTATGGTCATGTTCTCACTAGGAATCATCACCAAAGGGAAGACCATGGTCACGTCTAACCTAGAACAGTCACCAAAGGAAGCTTATGGTCAAGGTCTCACTTGAAACCGTCACTATATCCTTTTGTCACGGTTCTCAAACCTATCACAAAAGGTTAAAGCAGAAAACAAATCCCACTCACTCACAATGGTCACAGCTTTGAGTGGAACCGTCACCATAAGTTACTTTTGGTGACAATTACCAAAACCATCACCAAATACCTATCACCAATTCCCACTTTCCTAGTAGTGCAATAATCTCAATTCAGAATTAATGAGCACAATTAATTGAGCATCAAAATAGATATTCAATGAATTATTTTCTCAAAAATGTATTCACTAAGAAGCAATAGTATCTCAAACTCCCATTGGGATAAAAAGAAATAGAAATCGTAAAAAGAATGGTGATTTAAATCGCCATATATGTTCTCATTTTAAGCACATCCCAACCATCAGATTATTTCAAATGAATGCACAATGGTCGTGAATCACTCAAATTCCAAGTGATGCCATAGTATCAAATGCCAATGCCTTATCACACGAAGGCTTTCTCTTTTAGATGACCTAACAGCACAAGGCTAAGGCTCTCCAAGAGCCTTCTCCTTCTCTTCTTTCTTCAAAGCCTCTCCTTCCTTCTCAAGGCCTTCTTCTTCTTCACAAGGCTTCAAGCACAGAGTACACTTCAAAGGCTAAGTGCTGAGAGAGATCTCTTTCTCTTCAACACAGGGCCAAGCCCTCAAGAGCAAAATCCTCCCACTCCTCACAATTTCTCCTCTCTCTCTCTCAAACCCAGCATATAATCGAATTAATGTATGGATACTCAGATTCGGGTAATCAAATCTGACCAGGGTCATCGAGTGCGTGTGGTGACCGAGGAGTGAAGGCAAGGTGAAGGGCCCCTCACCCCATGTTTTGAGGCAAAGAGCCGAGAGCACAAATCTCATTTATCTGCTGTTGTGCGCCTTCCTCTTCATGACGTGGGACTATTATCCCCCTCCTTCCTTCACGTGCATGAAGCAGAGGGTGCGTCGCTAATTGGATCGACTGCTGGCCCTCCCTCACTCAATTAAGGGTCTGACCTTCATTAGGGTGCCATGCCTCGTCCAGTGAAGGTGAAGGTGAAGCTTGCAGGTGTCGGATGGTTACTTATGGCATTGGGGAAGAGGATCGACGATGGCGATGGTGACCTACACAAAAAAATGTCCTAGGGCCTAATTAAATGGCTAGAAATCACCGCCGCGGTGTGGTGAAGGCAATGGTGGAGGTGGTTTTTTGTGAATGCAGTGGAGTGGCCGATGCGTGAAGGTAAGCGGATCTCCAGCCAACTGGGTGGGGGAAAGCGGTAGTGAATTTGAGGTGATAAATTAGGTTGGGTGAAAGCATAGTGGAGGTGGTTGTGAGCTTTTGCTCAACTTAATTTGGATGGAATGGTGGGGGGGATTACCGACGATGAAGGTAGCCATGGAGGTGGTTGATAGAGTCAGAGAAGGAGAAGGAGGGGGAATTAGGACCTAAGGTTTAACCTAAACATAATTGGAGTGTAGAGAAAGAGAAGCCCTAAGGTAATTGGATGAACGGAGGTTCAGAGAAGCTTTCCGGAGGTACGCCAGGGCTGTGGATGAAGAGGTAATTGGGCCACCTTCTTTGTCCGGAGGCATGGCGATGAGGAATTGAGATGCCCTCTCCCTATTGTACATGGGAGTGGTTGACGAGGGGAGTTGGTGGAGCTTGAGGTTGTCATTAATGGCGGCCAAAGATGAAGGAGGGGAGAAAGGTGGCGTGCCAAAACTATACAAAGACAGCTTGGGTGGATGTGGCTACTTCTATGGATGAGGCTTCCCTCCTCTAGAATGCCTATTTGAAAGTTGTCCAAGGCCGCTTGAAGACTTGATTTTCTCCAGCTCACTAGTGTAATTTCCGTCCATGATTGGCCTCAAGAAACACCTTGGTAGACACGAATTGATCTAAGGATCAATTTCGCCAAATTTGGCAATTTATGGTTGAGATTTCATCAATCGACTCGCCGAAATCAATGAAGTAGGTTTGGTTTAGTTCCTGCTTCTTTCCCAATTTGATTGCGAAGAAGAAGATGGCAGTTGGACCCATTTTCAAGAGAGAGATGAGAAACTAGGGGCCTCTTTTAAAGGAAAAGATGAAAGCTAAGGGTTTAAGTGCAAGGAACAAAGGTCAGCGGACTGAGTTACAAACAATGTCAAGATGAACTCTGATTGAGCCCAAATTTTGATAGAAACCTAATTTTGAGCCAATTAATCTAGTGGTGAAGTCGGATTTGAGTTTTGGCTAAGTTGGCTGGGCAATTTGTGCACAAACCCAAATTAGGGTCGAATTTCGTCTGAGACTCTTTGTAAGGTCAAACTAGGTTCCAAGGGTCAAATCAAGGATACCAAACCTTAAGGAATATTTTTCTATGAATTTTAGAAGATTTAGATGAATTTTATCCTAACCAAAAACTTTGTTATTTAAGCAGGTCTGAAATTAGGGTTTTAGGTTATCAATCAATGCTTGAAATGCGTGAAACCCTATTTCCACCTGTGTGGACCCTCTTAGTAGACTTTAATGCTCATTAGAACTTCGATTAACCCTTGGGAAATCCCGTGATTATTCTACATTCATGATATGCTTTTAAAATAGCAGAATTAACCCTTATTTAATATATTCTTCTCAGAAAGGATATGCAGGGAATTATGACTCTCCGATGATTATGTAGGAGCATTTGTCAATTGATTTTGATTAATTAAAGCTAATTATGGCTCATGATGATGCTGCCATCACCTGAGGGATAGGTTTTTGCTTCCACCTCATGGTTTTGTCCTTAACCTTGTTGGGTTGATCATGGGTTGGGTGGGATTTGGGAGAAGGGCCACGTGGCATGGTCAAGTAATCTTTTCTCATGCCCACATCATTGATCATAGCACAGTGATAATGCGAAGGCAGAGGAGAGAGGATTGGACCCTATTGTGGAACAGCTGGTTTGATCCTTGAGGCTTGATTTAGATCAGCTGTGGAGGTGGAAGCTCTAATCACATAGGTATGGGTTGGTAGGTGATAACATTGCACAAGCGGGTGATAATTATGTTGAATATGGCCCATCTTAAGAATAAAAGGCACAACATAAGTAGAATGGGAGCATTGCATGCATCATGTACCAAGATTCCTTATAAAACTGTATTAATGGCCATTTGTGTAAGCATTTGTCAAAGCAGGCCTCAGATGAGCAATCAGAAAGCATGGATGGATTCAGAACGACGAACGGAGTCCAACGGACTCAAGATCGGCCAAATCCGACATTCGGAGCTCCTACAATGGGCCCAAGAAGTTCGGACCGTTGATTTGGAGATCAACGGCCCATATTGCGCCATGTCAGCCCCCGCTCCACCGCATGCTGCCTCTTCATCAAGCCAAGATCAAATCTCGGCCATCGATCTTCGATCAAACGGCCGAGACTCGCGCACCCGCCCGCAGTCGCCGCGACAAAGTGCCGGCGCGGCGCAACGGTTAGCGCGCACACCCGCACGCACGTGACGCGAGTTAGAGCCGTGCGGAACATGAAATTGAAGATAGAGGTAGCGCGTGACGAAATTGGGATTCTCGATCAGCAGCGGGCGACAGAGATTTCACCACGCTGCGCAACCACAGCTCAAGGGGCGCCCACGCGTGCGCGCTCGTCGGGCGATAACGCCCGCGCACACATGTGCCCGAGGCTTGATCCCAGCACAGCCAAGGAGAGATCTCAGCCGTCCGATCTTCAATCGGACGGCTCTCACGCAGTAGCTGCGGATTGTACGAGAAGAAGAAACAAGGCAGGCAGCTGACCGACGGCTGGAGGGCTTCACCGACGCTTTTGGGAGTGGTTTTAGCGACGCTCTGGATGTCGCTAAGGCCCCTTCTTCTTTTAGGAAGCCCTTAACCCTATTTAAACCCCCTCCAACCACTCATTCAAGGCATTCACTCCCCTTGCAACTACTCCACCCCTCTCTTAGCTAGCTTTAGGCCCTCTTGTAATCACCGGAGACGATGAGCTGCCTATGGAGCCTCCTCCACCTCCATGGCTACCTCGTCGCTCTCCACCCTCTCTCTCTCTCTTTTAAATTTTCCATTACTTTTGTTTGAAGCATGTATTTAATGTTGTCAGCTATGAACTACAAGTGCATGATTAATGAAGTTATTTTCCATTCAATTGTCACTTTAATTTTCGTTCAAGTTGCATGATCAAAAAAGGAACATTCTAACCCTAATCTCTCTGTCTCTCTTTTCAAAGCCGCATCCTTCGCAAGCAAAACTCTGCACTTTCCGTGACAACAAGTGATAAGCAAAATTTCGATTTTCACGCCTCCCTGAGACCGACACTCGAACTCACCTCTGTTTACTTATTTTAAAATCGACATTGCAAGTGCGACTATAACGACACTCCTTAACACACACGCACAACAACATGTCAGTTTTTGGCACCGTTGCCGGGGAGGCAACAGATTTATTTTGTCACCTCCGTTCCACATTCATTCTCACATCATCTAATGCCCTATTTTCTTTTTACTTGATGGTTGCAGGAATTCGGTGTGTGGACGGCGAAGAGACGCATCCCATGATGGTAGCAAGGAAGAAGGCGCTACGAGGATCGATAGTGAGTAATTCTTCTCTCATGATTGTTTGCTTGCGTGAAAAAACTAAAAAAATTATAAAAATTGAAAAAAATTGGCGTGGTGTATGATTGCTTGACCCACATCCTTAACACATCACCCCACAAAAAAAAAAATGTACACTCTAACATTCTGAATAAATTTTTGGAGTGTTCTTTTCTTTTTCTTGAGTGGTGTTTGCGAAGCCACCGTGAGTTGACCTGGGCTGCACCACTCAACCCTAAAACTGACTCATCTAATAGAAGCTGAATGATCATTAGGATGAGTACATTAGGGTTTTAGAGCCTCTACAGAATAAAAGGAAATCTACTTTCACCTAATTGTGTGCAGAACTTGACATACCCACTGAAACTTGTCTGAAAACATTAAGACACGTCAACCCTAAAAAGCACTAAAGTAAGGATGAAACACTAAAAGACACCACATCTTAAAAATCCTTGCATGAAAACCATGTTTTGATGGAAGCACACACCTTGAAAGTGGAAAATTAAGTGGCACCACCCCAATCAACGCCTCATCACATAACCCTAGCACAAGCACTATCCTAGCCCTTTAGAAATGAGTAGACGTGCCCTAGGCAAGATTGAGTTAAGTCTCGAAAGGCGAGGTTTTGTTCGTTAGGCACTTGGCTTTCATTCCCTTGGTAGAATCTGGTGACTAGGCTACGGGCAGTGTCAAACGACCGCGGTTGTGGGGTCTACATAACCGGAGGTGCAAGCCAAAGGAAGAACCATCCCTGCAATCCCGTCATAATCAATCTGGCCAGATTAGCTTTGGGAAGGGCAGTCCAGTGCTTACGAGCTTAATCACCCTTTTGGAGATTTCTAGGTCCCCTAAGGAACACACCATAAGGACTAGGCTTGTTTGCTTAGTTGAGTACACAACTCTGTCTCATCTTTTCTTCCTACATCCCTCCATTTCTTCCAAACCATGTATTTCAATGCCTATCCATCTTACCCAAACTACCCCCAACAGGATTTATATGCTAACCCAAGTAGACTATATCCATAGCCTACTTGGGCTAACCAACCACCAAGTTGGGGATACAACCTTGAATATCCCTCTTGGCCCAACTGTCCCAATTATGACCAAATCGCACCAACCTCTTATTGGAATACACCCAACATATCCACCCAAGGGTATGATTTAAATCGTGGGGCTCCATATCTCGATTCTCCTCACGACGACTCCTCATTTAGGTCCTACCACTCTACTGCGATAGGACCTACACTTTTGGAGAACACCAAGAACCCTACCCTTCTCAGGATAATAAACAAGAAAGGTCATCTGAATTCAACAACCTTTCCTACTTGACCTTTGGATTAGATGGAGTTCTAGACAAATGGAAATTAGAAAATGATCAGAAATCTAGGCAAGCCCAGGATCATCAACCTTTGATTTGGTCCCCTGATAAAGAATCTGACTGGGAGGAGAACTTACAACCTCAACTATTCTGGAGTAGGACCAAACAGAGAATGGTTCCTCTTGAAGAACTGGACCTTGAACATGATAGAATAGAGGACCCACCCAAGAACCTAAACACCAATATGGATTCTGATCCACAACCTCAACCATACTCTCTTAACCTGGATTTCAAGGAGGAAATCCAAAGGACACCAAATGACACCATGTCAATTCTTGATAACCTCCAGTTAGAACTACATAGATAGAATCAAGAATTGTTTAAAGGGCAACAGGCCATGTTGGATTTGTTACAACAATTGGGGGAAGAAGGCCAGAGAAAGCTGTTGCACACAACGCCATTCATGAAATTCATAAAGCAAGGACCTACCATGATCAATTGGACTACACCCAGTCACCCTGATTTGGTTTAGTCCACCATTGATACCCCTCAGGAGTTGGACAGCTCAGTGAATAAGGACAGTAAGGATACCTCGGAACACAATTTAGGGAGCATTGAGGACAAACATCAGGAGGAAACTGAGAATGTGAGGGGAGATGCCTTGGAATTCGAATCTAATCGGCCCAAGAGAAGCAATCCGGTGGGAACAGTAGCCAACATCGGAGATGGGGAATGGAGTTACAATTTCAAAGAAATCGATTATGAATTGGTTGGAATCCCCATCACAAATTTGGAGGGTTGAGAGAAAGAATATGATCTAAAGGATGAAATTGAACCTACCTCTAATGCAACCCCAAACAGTGAATCTGATACAAAGGAGGTTGAAGAAAATATTCTTGAGATCGAGGGCTTGGAGGGAATGAGCAATGAAACCATAGTTGCGGAAGAGATAGATTTGTCTTTGGAGAGAGGCCTCATGCTTGATTGTAGGGCTCATTATGAAACTCTTGACTTTGTTACCTACCCTACCAGAATAAAGATCCCGCAACCCGAATGCACCGGAATTGATACACTTTTGATAGATTACAATTTTATGGGGATACAAGCTGAGTATAAAACCTACATCTTTAGTGTCTGGCATGTCGTATTTGGGGTGCGTTCGTCCACATCAACTTGTTTGCCTGCCTACAGACTAAGAGAGGATCTGACACGGGCATGCATGATACATAATTCCCACCCCTTAGGAACGGGACTCCACCACAACCTTGTTCGCATCTGTGGACTTCGAATTTTGGGTCTGGTTGATTTTGTACATACCTCCTTGACCCATGCCATTCCTGTTTGTGCACCGCCCAGCTAGAGGCGTTAAGCTCAGTGCTTCCTGGGAGGCAACCCAAAGGATTCAAACTGATCTAGTATTTTATGTCACTCAGGTACTATCTTTTTGAACCCTTATTCATCCATGTACTTGCCAATGAGGACATTGCCCAACTTAAGCATGGGGTGGTGGTAAATTACATAATCCTGAGCTCATTTAATCAGTCTGAATGAATAAATAAATTTAAAAAAAAAAATTGAATTTAGGAAGAAAACTTAGGCATTAGAAACTTGTCAATAGTGGGAAATAATACAAAAAGAACTTAAACACTTAGACTTTTCAGGCCTTCAGGCTTAATCAGCCCTGGTGTCCGTTAAAATATGGATTTAGCTTCGAGTCCTTGCAACCTTAAGCTATTCTAATCCACCTACTAAATAAGGTGATAAGTATACGACTTATCAACTCACCCTATAACTCAGAAAAACTTTGAGTCTAAGCATCTGCACACATTTTTGCACAGACTCACTTCTTGGGGATTTTGATAGAAATTGGGTAGCTAATGAACTTTCTAGGGTGGTATGGCTGGCAAGTTGTCGTGGGTAATAGCCCATTGGTAGGTTGTCCGGAACCCAGCCATAGACCATTTCTTCTTCATTGCCTCTAGGTACATTTGAGATCAGGGAAGCCACCTATGAAAAAGAAAAGGAGAAGAAAAGAAAATAAACCACACTTCACCGCACAAGTATGGCTGGTAAGTGATCGTGGGTAACAACCCACTGGTCGGTTGTCCAGAGCCCAGCTTAACTGCACAAAAAGACCAAAACACTTAAGGAAGAAGCAGGGAAGTAGTACAAGCCAGGGAGATATACACTGGAAAAATCCTTGTGTTGACCCCAATCGAACAAATACACCTTTAGGCAAATTTATTTCCTTTTTCGGTCACCTAGGGGCGTAGAAACTCGAAGTCTATCTCAATTACCGTTAAGTGAGTCTATCACAACATTCACACCAAGATGCTTAGCACTTAGGGTTTTGACCGAATTTTGGGTGGGTTGGGTAGCCGTAAAAAGTTAACAACCCACATTGAATTCCGAAAAAATTCTAAAATATATATATATATACATATACATATTAAAGCAAGGATTCGGGCAATTCGTATTTTGGCAGACACCCGGGAGCTACTTAGTCTTTGTAGATTAAGATCTTCGTATATTTCTTCTTATTGACAAGTAACGAAGTGTCTAAGAAATTACTTCTTAAATTCTGAAAGGAAATAAAGGCTAGAATAAACCTCTCTAGTGACTAGCAAGGAGTAAGCATGGGGGTATGATAACACTGCACAAGGGGGTGATAATTATGTTGAATATGGCCCATCTTAAGAATAAAAGGCACAACATAAGTAGAATGGGAGCATTGCATGCATCATGTACTAAGATTGCTTATAAAATTGTATTAATGGCCATTTGTGTAAGCATTTGTCAAAGCAGGCCTCAGATGAGCAATCGGACAACACGGATGGATTCAGAATGATGAACGGAGTCCAACAGACTCAAGATCGGCCAAATCCGACATCCGAAGCTCCTACAATGGGCCTAAGAAGTTCTAACCGGTCATCTGGAGATCAACGGCCCATATTGCGCCACATCATCCCCTGCTCAACCGCACGCCGCCTCTTCATCAAGCCGAGACTCGTACCCCCACCCGCAGTCGTCGCGACAAAGTGCAGGCACGGTGCAATGGTTTGCACTCACACCCGCACGCACGTGACCCGAGTTCGAGCCGCGCGGAGCTAGAAATTGAAGACGGAGGTAGCGCGCGGCGAAATTGGGCCGCCCGATCAGCAGCGGGCGGTCGAGATTTCGCCACACGGCGCAACCATAGCTCATGGGCGCCCACGCGTGCGCGCACTCCAGGCGATGACGCCCGTGCACACACACGCCCGAGGTGCGATTCTAGCGCAACCGAGGAGAGATCTTAACTGTCCGATCTTCGATTGGATGGCTCTCACGCAGTAGCCGCGAATTGCACGGAAGAAGAAACAAGGCAGGCAGCTGACCGACGGTTGGAAGGCTTCACCGACGATTTTGGGAGTGGTTTTAGCGACGCTCTAGACGTCACTAAAGCCCCTTCTTCTTTTAGGAAGCCCTTAACCCTATTTAAACCCCCTCCAACCACTCATTCAAGGTATTCACTCCCTTGCAACTACTCCACCCCTCTCTTAGCTAGCTTTAGGCCCTCTTGTAATCGCCGGAGACGACGAGTCGCCGACGGAGCCTCCACCGCCGTGGCTGCCTCGTCGCTCTCCACCCTATCTCTCTCTCTCTTTTAAGCTTTCCATTACTTTTGTTTGAAGCATGTATTTAATGTTGTAAGCTATGAACTACAAGTGCATGATTAATGAAGTTATTTTCCATTCAATTGTCACTTTAATTTCTATTCAAGTTGCATGATCAAACAAGGAACATCCTAACCCTAATCTCTCTCTATCTCTCTCACTTTTCAAAGCCGCATCCTTCGCAAGGAAAACTCCACACTTTCTGTGACAACAAGTGATAAGCAAAAATCCGATTTTCATGCCTCCCTGAGACCGACACTAGAACTCACCTCCGTTTACTTATTTTAAAATCGACGTTGCAAGTGCGACTATAACGACACTCCTTAACACACACGCACAACAGCACGTCAGTAGGCCTAGTGGGTGTAGCAAGCTTGGCCCTAGATTTGGTTCACCACGTGTTTCTGGATCAACACGTTGTTTGGATTCAGTAGAGGTTGGGAAGGAACTGCACCAGGCTGGCTAGTCCACGCCATTTATGCAAGTTGATTATGGACCTCTGTAATCTCCGCCTTATGTTGTTGCTCTATAGCTGTGTTGGTCTTCTGCATCTCATCTAAGGTTTGCAAAATCAAACTCATCTGATCTTCTTTAGTAGGCCCGATTTGGATATTCTATTTGGGCCTAGGCTGAGCGGGTTGATATGGTGGTGAAGATTGTGGTCAGGGTTGGAATTAAGGTCTCGAGTTCTGATTAATTCACGAACGTGGCAAATTTGGATGATTGTGCCATATAGGTTAAAAGAGCTGGAGAACAGATCATTCTGGATGGTGTGAAGATACTCGCAGGCCTGTGATGAAAAAGTGTGCGATTTGACTATAGGGTTTTTATTATTGTAATGCATAATTCTGATCACTTTTAAAATTTATAAAAATCGAGTACTTTAGAAAGAATTCGAGTCATCCGAAGGGAGGAAGCAATGCAATTTAAACGCTCTCACTTGACATCGGGAAATCAACTTTCTTTTTATAATTTTGGAATATGAAAATTTTTTGGAGATTTTGAAATAACAGGCAATGATAAAATAGTGAGCGGAAAAAGACTACACCAAACTTGCTAAAGCTAACACCTAAGTGACAAAAGTAACCTCTCTCTAAGCTCACCCTAGGTACATGGAGACCTAGGGTAATTAGACAAAGGGAGTGAAAAGTGCTAAAGTAAAAACAATTAACTAAGATGCAACAAAATTATGGAATGGCAACTTTTATAATGGAAGAAATGTTGCTTTACAAGAATGGTAGAGGAATGCTTCTACTACAAAATTTAAGAAAAGCAAGTAAAACAAAATTTCTCCTAAAGATGATGGTGAAGATGGAAGGATTATCCCCTTAATCTTCTTCTTCTCCTTCTCTTGGCCATGGAGTTGGGTGGATGATGGGTTGAAATATGTGACAATAATGGAGCCAAAGGTGCCTTCAGTGGTGGTAGGATGGGGGTATATATAGGGCTTATGAAGGGAGGGGTTGGCAAGGATAAAAGGGAAGGTTAGGATGGCTTTTGGAGGTGGTTATGAAGATCCAAGGGCCAAGGATTAATGATACCAAAGAAAATACTGTGAAGTGGGTTTGGTGGCTTTATGATGGATGGTTAGGATGGCTAGAAAGGGTAGTTACGTGGATCTAGGGTGGAGAATTAATGGTGCAATATAAAGGGGTGGTAGGCTTGGTAGTTAGTGGTTGGAAGGGACACCAAAGGTGGTGCCAACCATGGAAGGATGCCATGATTTGGTGCCAACTTTGAGGGTTTCTAGAAGGGAGGTGAGGTAAATGGTGGAGAAGGTTTTAAAAGGAGATGGATGGTGGTGAAGTGAAGGGATTTTGGAGGGAAAAGTTGGCACCACTTTTGTGGTGGCTCTTGGAGGTGGTGGTGTGAAGGGGTGCATGGATGGTGGCACCAACTATAGGTGGAGGTAGGTAGCTACCTTAGGTGGTGGATGCGGAGGAGAGTTAAGGTGGAGTTATGCTCGGGTTTAGGTTGATGGTAGACGGACATGGAGTTGACATTTTAGCTAGGATAGCTAAGCTAGCTTAGCTAGTAGGTGAGTAGAGGAGGAGGTAGGAGGAAGCTATGTTTTTTGGATATGAGAAGCTGGAATCAATTGTCTAGAGTTGCACTAGAGCTGGTGATTGCTGAAGAGAATAGCATGATGTTACCTTAGTTGGCTTAGCTTGCTAGTTCTTTGTTACCTGCTAAGCCAAGCTAAAGTGAGCTGCCTTCTACTGAATTGATCTGAGGTGAGCTGGGTTTGGATTTCCCAGAAGTTTGCTAGCTAGCTAGAGTAGCTAGCTTAGGATAGGAGGCTTAGCTCAACTAAGTTGAGTTGAGTTGAGTCTCTGGGAGCAGCACTGGAGCTGGCCTGAGCTGGTTGAGATCATCTTTAACTTATTAGAGCTATGTGGAGTTGGATAGAGCTGTGTAGGATCTGTAGGGCATAAGCACACTAGAAGGGGGGATGAATAGTGATGGGAACACCATCATGAGCCCTAACTAGCTCATTTTGACCTAGAAAAGAGAACAAAAGCTTCTACATAACCAACTGATGGTCCTAATTCAAGGAATAACCATTCTAAGAGAAAAGTAAGAAACAAGGGGTAAAACTGTAATTTTACCATTGCAGTACAACAAAAGGTTCTCTCATGAGCTAAATGCAAGTCAAATAGTCTTAACAAGATAAAAAGTGGGTTGGTTCAAACAGAAAAGGGTTCATGTGAATTCTAGGAATTAAATGACTTCTTATAACCCTAAAATAGATCCACTTGATTTAACAAGGTCCTAGTCTGGATAAAATTCACCTAAATCCTGTAAAAATCATAGAAAAATATTCTCTATGGCTTAGAACCTTCAATTTGGCAATTGGAACCTATTTTAACCTAGAATGGGTCTAAGATAAATATTTACCCTAAATTGGGTTTTTAGATAAATTTCCATGTCAAATGTGGTCAAACCCAAAATCCAACTTCACCATTGGATTCCTTAGGTCTAAATTAGGTTTTTACCAAAATTTGGACCTAAGGGGAATTCATCTTAACCCACTTTGCAAAAAGGTTCAGCCTAATTACATTTCTACCCTATCTTTCGAAAACCTCTACAGAAACCCCCTAGCTTCTTCTTCATTCATTGCAATTAGGTCCTTCCAACATTATAGCAGAGGGAATCCTACTCCAGCGAGATTGCAAGGGCAAGTTCTCCCTGATCTCTCAGAGAATCCCCTTCAAAATTGAAAGGGAGATTCCCTGAGAGATCTACTCCAATGTGAGCATAATTTGAGACCCTGTTTGGTACCCAATCTCTCATGCGAACGCATGAGAGATTCGGGTCTCTTTCAAGTTTCCAACTCCGATGAACCTCCCTTGCTTGGAAGCTTGGCTTCCAAGCACAAAACCATCCTCAGAGGCCTATTTAAGCAAACCCAAATCACCCCACATCTCCTAAGCTTGAAATTGACTGGAAACACCCCTCAAATTCGTCTCTCCCCCTCCGGCCGATTCACTCATCAAGCTCCGGTGACTTCCCTCACTCTCCCTCATCGCCTAGCCACAATACCAGTGGCAGGTGCCTCTTCCTCCCGCTCATCCACGTCATGCCACACCTGCCTATGTCTCTACATCCCCTTCGTCCTCTCTGATCTCCCCCACTGAGCACCTTCGTCTCCAGCATCAGCGATATGCACAGACACCATCCCAACACCCCATTCATCCCTTGAACTCCCAGCTAAGTTCCCACTCACCTCTACTTTCTTTCCGCATTTATTCCACTTCAAATCAACCACCGACACCCGTCGCACCTTTATCTCCTTCATCTCCGACCACCAACTCCGGTGAGGCCATCCCACCTCCACAAGCCACCAAAACTCTCACCAACAAGCCCATAACCTCTGCTTCACCTCACTGAGCATTTCCCCTCACTTCACTCACCATACCACGCACACAAACCACCCCCCGAACACACCCACTCACTCGCACATAGTATGCCCTAGGCACGCACTCATAGGCACCCACACGCCACGCCACCACTTCCAGCACATCTGTCGTGCTCCGACGATCTTCCCTGAGCAATTTGACGTGGCTGCGAGGCTGTACTTGTGTTTTTTGGTTCAGGCTCCATCCGCCATTAGCAAGTGAGCTTGAAGCTCGCTTGAAGCTGCTCCAGGTGCTGCCAAGCCCAAGCTGAAGTCCCAGGCTACGTGGACTTCCCTCGCGCATGGTTCCAGGCTCTCAATTCTAGTCGAAGGCCTTAGCAGCTGCTACAATTGGCAGCATCACTCTCTGCTGCAGGTGCGCAAGAAGATTGGGCATGGATAGTCCCACCTTGGAAAGAAAGGGACACCTGCACCCAAATAAATTGAAATGTTGCCATAGCCTTACTGCCTCAGTTACCACGGGGTGAGGTCCCACTCACCCTTCACCGGCCTCGTCCGTGACCTTGCCTCTACTGACCTTGCTTGATCTGACCTGACCCAGCACACCTCGTCCACCATCGCATGCCGGTGGGCCTCGTCTCGGGTGTGTACCCGACCTGATTACCCGAGAAGGTGGCTCTAGGAGAGTGAACCTAAGAGAGAAAGAGGAGAAGAGAGTGCGTGCGGGTATGGGTAGGTTTTGATCTGCATGAAAAGGAGAAGAAGAGGAAGCTAAGGAAGGAGAAGACAAGGTTGAAAGAGGAATCTAAGGAGCTGAAGTGCTGAAGAAGAAAGAGAAACAAAGAGAAGGAAGGAATGAACGTAGAAGAAGGAGTTGCTAAAGAAAGAGAAAAAGGAACTGAAGGAAGGAAAAGGCTGAAGAAGAAGGCAGAGGAAGAGAAAGGCTAAGGCATGAAATCAAAAGAAGAGAAAGAAAGAAGAAGAAAGAAAGCAGCTGCCAGAGACAGGGAAGAAGGAGAAGAAAGAAGATCAAGCACTGTAGCATCTACATAATTAAGGCGTCTGATTCACAAATCAAATGTCCAATTTTGTGCTTATTCACATACATTGATTTCTTTAATATCCTGTGCTTACATTTATTTTTTTTTCACTATAACATTGATTTTTATTGCTTATTATATTCAAATTCTCAAGCTGTAATCTTGATTTCTAAACCCTAATTTGCTCCCTGTGTTCGACCTCGGACTTAAACTTCGAGTAATAAATTATATTTGTTTCGAACACTTTTTCAACTGTACTACAATGCAACTTTTCTAAAACTCAATCAAGCATCCCAAACATTTTGGAGCCGTTGCCGAAAAGCAACGGGTGATTTAGAAATCTTGATTACAATTACTAATTTGGTACTAACTTGATATATCTATTTTGTTGTGATTGTTTCAGGGGAGAAGATTCAAAGGAAGACGGCCGCATAGCAAACATGCCCAGGGCAGGTAATTTCTGGTTAATCCCATTCTCTTAAGCCCCTTTTTTCTGAAAAGGAAAAAACAAGATAAAATCAATTAAGGCTATGTGCTTTCCATCTCTAGTTATCACCAAAGTTGCCTAATTTGATTTCAACAACAAGTACTGATTTGTGCACCCATTTAAGGTAACAGGGCTACCACCTTATTGATTGAGCCCTAGATACCATATTTCATCAACTACATTAGACCAAAATTAGAGCCAAATTAAGGATTTCAATTTAGGGTTTTAGAGACACATCTTTATATGCAAGAATCAACTCTCTAAAGAGAGGTGTGCCTAAGCCTTGGTTGAAGAGACCTATTCAAGAAAACCCTAAAAATTCAGGCTCTTAATCTCACTTGAATCCTAAAAGAAAGGACCTAAAACTTCTCAAAGGACAAATAGGTGAAGTTGGCCCGTTTGTTGGGTCAACCAACCTTGAAATTAGGTCACTTTTGCACTCAATACATCTAAAGTTCAAGTGGAATCTTAAGCACCTTTGCTCTTAAATAAAATTGGTAGACTTAAGAGGTCAAAGTCCCCATTCTAGTCTACCTGGAACATTAGTGACAAGAGAGGTCGAGTGGGGGAAACCCTATAACTCGTGGGGAAACTCTATCGTGTAGGGGTCTTTTCGAGACTCTCCCTCTCTGGCTGTCCAGGTATTTCTCAGGTGGATAGCTTTCTGACTAAGGGGTATCATCCGCCCCAAACCTCTATAATCATTCAAATTTTTGGGTGTCTTGATTGGGTCCAGCACATTCTACTCTCGTCCAAACCATCGGTGCATGTTCGGTAGGAGGTCCTTAAGACCATCCTTAAGACCTCCTTTATTGATTCACTCCCGCCGAGGCTAGGCCTCGACGTCCGTGTTTGTGCAGCAACCCCACCACATCGACATCTCTGATTCATTTGAACCAAATTCTCCTTCCATCATCATGGCACAACCAGTAGAATAAGAGAATAACCTTAAGAACCAACTACAACACCTTAATGATTTATTTCAAGCCTTTGTAAACCCGCTGCAGCATCCAATGATGCGAGATCACTACAATCCCGCTGTGGTGGCAATCGAACCTCGAGTCCAAATCCTGGCTGGAGGTCTTGATTCTAAACTCAAGCCCAACATAATTCATGCTATTCCAAAATTTCATGGGCTTAATTCTAAGGATCCCTTCCAGCACCTCAAACAACTCAAACATTTGGCCCAGACCTTCGGGTCAGATGTCCAAAGTCGGGATATTCTTCTCTCGAAGATGTTCTCCTTCTCTCTCATGGACAAAGCAGCTCACTGGTATCAGACTCAAATGCGACCACTCAACACATGGGTTGAACTAAAATCTAAATTCTTGAAAAAGTTCTACTTAGTTGGTCGGACGAATGCCTTATGACACCAGATCACACACTTCACCCAGCAGTCTAGAGAACCTCTTCACAAAGCATGAGACCGTTTCCTGGATCTCATGCGAAAGTGCCCCCATCACGGAGTTCCTAAATGGGAACAAGTCCAATCTTTTTACCAGGGACTCCGTGAAGACATCCGCATATTCATCAATGCAACCTGCGGAGGAAATATCATGGGTCAACACGAAGACACTGTGTGGGAGATTCTTGAGAATATGTGCGAGAACTTCATCAATGATGACTCCATGGGCTTATTCGGTCGGACGAATGCCTGCACAATGATTAATCCAAGGGGAGCACATGAGGCGCAGGGCATGTCTACATCTGTCAACTTGGAGTTGATGGCTAGTCGGTTTGACAAGGTCTTTATCATTGAGAAGAAGGTGGATGAGCTGACTCGACAACTGCAGCGAGCCACCTCTGGGAAAAACCCATTTGCACAGCTGCCCACATCTATCACCGATCTTCACAAGGGATGGACCCGTATCCACCCCCGTCTGACTCTAGGACTAGAGGAAACTCCGATCCAACCTACTCTAGTTGGGGGAACTCTGAACCCTCATACTCTGACTTTCCTGAAATTCCTTAGACCTGTGAGGACCTCAACGCCATCTAGAATGACCCATTTTCTAATACCAATAACCCTGGATGGAAAAATCATCCCAACTTCTTGTGGGCGGGAAATAATCAGAATCAAAGACCACCATATCAACTCTATCCACAAGCTCCTCATCCATATCTGCCGCCTCAGCCTCAGCCCAACCCCACCTATCAATCTGGGCTAACTCAAATAGATCAAATGACTCTTATCCTTCAGACTCTGGCTGACTTTTAAAAGATGAATGCGGCTATGCAAAAATAGTACAAGGACAAGATCATAGAGGTTCGCAATCAACTCTCCTAGATGGCGAATTCCCGCCAACCTGGCACACTCCCTTAGCAACCTCTATCGAATCCAAATAACGTTCCAAACCAGAGGCGCGTTATGAACCCGAATCTGGTCCAAGCCCACAAAATTTATCAGGCCCCTTCTGTTCCATCACCCGACATGATGGAAGCTTTGACATCGTATGCAGGATTTCAGTAGCGACCACCTATTTTACCAACTCCGAACCAAAATCAGGCGGGATTGAATTCTGTAACAACCCGTAGTGGTAAAGCAACACAAGACCCACCATATCCAAGCCACTTTCAGCCTGGTAGTAACCCAAGCCCTAGAATAGTTATCTAGGATACCCCTGTCCCAGATCAAGAACCTGGACCTATTCTAGAGGAACCATCCAAGGTTCCATTTCCCGAGGCCTTAACCAAGGGAAGGAAGACAAATAAACCCGTGGCACCTGAGGAGGATCTAGTCAAGCTCTTTGAATAGGTCCATATAAACATCCCTTTGATGGATGCAATCCACCATGTACCGGCTTACGCACGATTTCTAAAAGATGTGTGTACACCCAAGCGTAAGCCGTGAACCAAAAGTGGGAGTTCGATCGTACTGTCAGAGCAAGCCAGCTCTGTAATTTTGAGCAAACTCCCACCTAAGTAAAAAGACCCAGGTACTCCCCTAATTTCCTATACCATTGGTGATACCCAATTTGACAGAGCTTTATTAGATCTATGAGCCTCCATAAACCTAATAACTACATCCCTCCTTGACGACCTTGAGGAATCTGAGCTTAAACCAATAGAGGTGACATTGAAGTTGGCTGACTGATTTATTAAGTCATCTAAAGGAGTTCTTGAGGATGTCATCATTAGGGTGCGAGATTTCTATTTCCCGATGGACTTTGTAGTCTTGGATATGGATGCTCCAGAAAACCTGAGGGATACACCAATTATACTAGGGAGACCCTTTCTGGCCACTGCTAGGGCCAATATAAATTGTGAGGAGGGCCAAATTGAACTGAAATTCGGGAACCAAACACTAAAGATTGACATCTTTAAGGCCCAACAAGAGATTAATTGCAGTGTTACAGAATGATATGTGATATCAAGGCTATGGTTGATGATCCATATATTGAGGACAACCTAACTACTTCCAATCAACCACAAGAGGATCAAAGCCCACAATCAGAGGAGTCCGAACCTGACCTAAATACACCCATAACTCCTTCCCTTGCTCCGGGCACACACCCCGAACTGCCCGCTGCTGCTGATAACCCTATTTTGGAACTCAAGCCTCTTCCCGACCATCTGAAGTATGCCTTTTTGGGTTCCAATCAGACGTTTCCTATGATTATCAACTCTAGACTCATGCTTAACTAGGAATCCCATTTGATTACTGTTCTCCAGCAACATCGAAGAGCCATTGGATGGACTCTCGATGATTTGACTAGTATCAGCCCCTCTTACTGCACACACCGTATCTACATCGAAGAGGCCACATGACCTTCCTGTGAGATGCAGAGACGTCTGAATCCTAATCTGCAGGAGGTAATGAAAAAGGAGATCATCAAGTGGTTAGATGCAGGGATCATTTACCCGATCTTCGACAGTCGGTGGGTGAGTCCAATCTAGGTTGTGCCTAAGAAGCTAGGACTCACCGTGATCATGATTGAAACTGGAGAAATCATACCTATTCGTGTGGTGAACTCGTGGAGAGTTTGCATTGATTACAGAAGACTCAATTCCTCCACGTAGAAGGATCATTTCCCAGTACCGTTTATTGATCAAATCCTCAAGAAACAAGTGGGAAATAGGTTCTTCTGCTTTTTAGACGGGTACTCCAGCTATAACCAAGTGGCAATCCATCCTGAGGACCAGGAAAACACTACTTTCACCTACCCCTTCGGGATGTACGCATTCCGAAGGATGTCATTCGGTCTCTGCAATGCACCTGCTACTATTCAGCTGTGCATGCTTGCCATATTTTCAGATATGGTAGGTGATTATCTAGAAGTCTTCATGGATGACTTTTCAGTATTCAGAGAATCATTTGATGATTGCCTCCTGCACTTGGTCCAAATCCTCAGGTGGTGCATTGATGTGAATCTGGTTCTTTCCTGGGAAAAGAGCCATTTCATGGTGCCTGAAGGAATTGTCTTGGGACATCTCATATCAGAAAAAGGCATCTAGGTAGATTGAGCCAAGGTGAACTTGATTTCCAAACTCCCTATGATACAGAATTGTCCTGGGACATCCCATATCAGAAAAGAAGGACGCGAAACATTGATTAATCTGCTAAATCTTACTGTTGCAAGAGTTTAACCTCGAGATTCACAACAAAGTGGGAAAATAGAACATGGTAGCTAATCACTTATCTCGCCTTCCTTCTGAGATCATCGACCCTTCCGGACCCGTCACGGAACATTTTCCTGATGAAAACCTCCTGACTATCAATACAGGGCTTCCATGGTTTGTTGATATAGTAAACTACCTCGCATCACATCAGAACCCATCCATTTGGTCGAAGGCTGAGAAGGACAAATTGCTTTCCGATGGCAAGTATTACTTCTGGGGAGACCCGTATATTTTCTGCATCATTGCTGATCAAATCATTCAACGATGTGTCACGAAAGTGGAAATTTAGGACATATTGTCCTTCTACCATGACCAGGCATGCGGTGGACATTTCTTAGGTCATAAAACCGCAGCGAAAGTCCTCTAGTGCGGCTTCTATTGGCCCATGATTTCCAAGGATGCATACAATCACTGTAGGGCATGCACTCATTGCCAGACCTTAGGCAACATGAGACATCGTGATATAATGCCCTTACAGTCGATTCTCGTATGCAAAATCTTAGATGTGTGAGGGATTGATTTTATGGGACCCTTTCCTATTTCGGATGGCTTCGAGTACATTTTACTCGCTATTGAATACATGTCCAAATGGATCAAAGCCATTCCGACCCAAACCAATGATCATAGGGTGGTTATCAAATTCATTCATCAGAACATCTTTTCGCGGTTCGGGATTCCATGTGCTATAATCTCTGATTGAGGGACCCATTTCACTAACTCTCAGTTCAAGTCACTGATGACCAAATATGGGGTGTCACACCGAATCTCTACTCACCACTCCCAAACTAATTGTTAAGCTGAGCTATCAAATCAGGAGATCAAGAAAATCCTCTAGGTTACTGTTCGACCTGACAGGAAGGATTGGTCATCCTGACTTCCGGAAGATTTGTGGTCTTATAGGATCGCCCACAAAACCCAATTAGGTATGTCTCCCTTCAGATTGGTTTACGGGAAGGCATGTCACCTCCTCGTCGAATTGGAGCACAAGGCCTATTGGGAAGTACAGAACTGCAACCTAGATCTTTCTAAGGCAGGAACCCCACAGAAAGCTTCAAATGAGCGACATCGATGAATTACGCCATGATGTGTATGAGAACTTGCAAATTTACAAAGAGTGGGTTAAGGCCTTTGATGACAAGCACATATCCAGAAAGATCTTTCATCTTGGTCTAAAAGTCCTACTCTTTGATTCCAAGCTTAAACTATTTCCAGGAAAACTACAATCAAAATGGATCAGACCTTACCTCTTCTGACGAATCTTCGAAAATGGAGCCATCGAGAACAGTCCACTCAGCCACGATTCAGAACCTTTCATTGTGAACGATCAATGGCTCAAACCGCTCATTGACTTGATCGATACAAATTTGGCTTAGATATCCTTTACCCTCCATTCTCCCTGAGCTCATTGCTCCCAGCCGATGGCATAAAACTCAGCGCTTAATGGGAGGCAACCTATCATTTCTAAAAAACCTGAAACCTTTCTTGACACTCCTATGCTGAATTCATATTACACTTTAGGGTTCATCCATTAGAACAGTCGAGACAACCTCAAGTACCCGTACCCGAGTTTTGGAATCGTTCGCAACAGTCACCTCGACCCGTTCACCTGCCCAAAACCTATTCTAATGAATGATCTAAGCTGAACTCGAACCCACCTAATTTACAATGGGGACATTGCAAATCGTAGGCATGGGGGGGTATGAAAGTGCAAAATACCGTGAAAACTCATCTCACAGGAAAAGGTTTCAACAAAAAAATCACATCAGAAAAACACGAAAAAAATGAAAAAAATCCTTAAAAAAGAACAAAAAATTCTGAGGGGAGAGAAAATTTTGACGTCATACAAATCATGAGGAGAAAAAGGGGAAAGGTGAAAAATGTCAAAAAAGGAGCACAAAATGAAAAGAAAAAAAGAAGAGGTAGTCATTTGTAAGAAATTAAGGGATTCACTAAAGTTCTATACCATATCAAGAAAAGGAAAATGAAAGGAAAAAAAGTGTTAATGAGACACAAAATAGATTAGTAGGAATGTTGATCTTAGGCCTCTTGGGCTAGACTGCTAGGCTTAAAAGTTCAAGTATCCGCTATGATCTGGATAATCCTTAAGAGGTTAGGGAAAATGTGAAGCTTAAGTATTAGGTCTAAGGCTTACGGAGTATTCAACCTCGTTAACTGGCCTCTAGTTTGCGGGACTCGGTAACCTAAGTACCCCAATCCACACACAGTTTAGTTTAGTGCACATAAGAATTAAAATCATGCAAAAGTGTTTAAACTATTCTAAAAAAAAGTCAGCTAGATTAGGAGCGACCGATCAACACAAGTTGATTTAGATGAGTTCCCGATGCGGAGAGGCAGGAAATTCCCCTCGAAGACGTGCAATAACATGTTGTCTCCTCGGTGCTTGTCTCCTAGGAAATTTACATATCCTACTGGGGGCATGTAAGCACCCTGTGCTGGTTCAGATGCCATGGATGACATTATCACGAAATGTCGATTTCCAAGGTCTAGATTTAGCTACAGAACACCATGGGTGGGATTATCCTGAAATCTCGAAAGCCAGGGTTCTGGGGGTTGCCATGAGCAGTGTTATCACTAAGCATCGATTGCCAGGGACCCTTCGAGGATTGATGATGGGGACTAGGAATCCGATATAGACTGTGTTGAGAAGCCAATTCAAAGCTAGAGATAAAAGGAAAAGAGAGAGAAAACTCTCTAAACAAAGAAAATAATTTGTCTCTCTCTTACAAAAAGCACACTGCAAACTGAACCGAGGCTAAAATATGTATAAGCACAGGTGCTTTAACCACAGAGTCCAACGAACCTTAGGATAGCTCCTGTGTAGCTTAATAACCTTTACAGCGAACTGAGGCTAGAGTTGGTCAGGTCCAGATCTTGGGTGGTACTTGAGTACCTCTAGGCCTACTATCGACATTCTAACCTAATTAAAAAGAAAAAAAAGCACTCATCATAATTTCTGAACCTCAAGGAACTCATGGTCCAGAACCGAAGTTAAAACCTTAAAATTTTGCTAAGGGACTGGCAAAAGCTAGGCATGGGGTATGATGGGAACACCATCATGAGCCTTAACTAGCTCATTTTGACCCAGAAAAGAGAACAAATGCTTCTACATAAAGAATTGGAGGTCCTAATTCAATGAATAACCATTCTGAGAGAAAAGTAAGAAATAAGGGGTAAAACTGTAATTTTACCATTGTTGCAAAAAAATTGGCTTTCTCTTGAGCTAAACACAGGTCAAATAGTGTTGAAGCTATGAGTTACTACGCTAACATATTTGGTTTTGAAATCCTGTCGTAGTTTGAAAGCGAAGAACTCATATTCAACAAATAAAATTTATACCGGAATAGAAATCTTGAGTCGAACTCAGGGAGCTAGACATTTGATTTCAAAAATACATGTTTAATATATTTGTCACGAAGTAAATTAATTGATTAGAAACTATCTATCTATTTACACTAAATAGAAGAGAGAGAGAGAATGAGAGAAAGAGAGAGAATATTACAAACAAATACCAAAAAGAGATGTAGAATGAACAAGGAATTCATTATCAAAGGATTGTTCGTTACACTAAACATTATGACTAGAAAGCAGAAGACGATTACACTAGAAAGCGGTAAATCTACTCTAGAAAGCATTAAAAAGAATGGAGAGAGAATTATCCTCCTCGACGGTCGCTTGGAGGATGAGCCAGAAGGGACGATGCCTGGAAGATGGGGAATGGAGCAGGACGAAGGAGGACGAAGCGGGATGAACGGGAATGGGGTAGCACGTCGTCGTCGTCACGGGATCCACTTCCGGAAGGCAGACGAAAATTTGACTTTATCTCTTGAGAAGCATCCTGGGTGTGGGACAAGCTTCTCTTTAGCCTTGGAGAGGGAGAGAAGAGAAAGGAGGGATGAGAATTTCGTATGGAGGGGGTCTCCTTTTATAGTTGCAAGGAGTGAGGGCAATTTGGTCATTACAAATTGAAAATCATTAATTTAGGACCTTTAGTGACGGATAAATTTGTCACTAAAGGCCTGAACGTGGCCTTAGTGGGGCGACATGCGCGCGCTCACTCATCTCCCCGTGCTCAACGCCTTTCCACGTTCTTTATCACCGCGTGCTTACCATGTGTGATCTTGTGTGACGCCCGAGCATGCAATAGCGCGTGGTCTGGATTGAGTGCTTGCAGTTGCACGACGACAATCGAGCGGTCACATAGCCTACTCGCCCGTGCCCCAGTAGCCGCTTGCAAGGAATCGAACGTGCATCGCTATGTCTCATAAGCACGTTCAACCAACGCCCTACGAAGGCTTTTGTGTCTCATGAAGGTTTCGTACATGCGCATCCACAGTAGTTGGATGCTCATCTAATGGTGGAGAGGTGATGAAGAAGAGAAGGTGCGGCAGGTGCAGTGGTTGCTTGGGCAGCTGAGATGGTGCCATTTTGGCCGTCCATCTTCTGGATGATGTAGATGGTGCCATGGTTGTCGGATTGAGTTGATTTTTGCACCATTAGGCTACGATCATTGATCCAAATTCATCTGTGCAGTAGGATTTGTCATCTGAAATGTGGATTCACACCATCTTGGCCCTTGATCTTCTACGGTTCCTCGCTCTCTATCTGATGCTACAAGTGTTTGATTAGGGCGATCTTGGAGTCATTGAACTCCAATCGTCGCCTTGATCAAATATGTACGGTTGGATCTTCGATCCGAGGCCCCGATAAAAAATTTTTCCTTATCCCTAAACATAAAAGGAGGCAATTAACCTCCATTTTATTCAAACTAATCTAAATGCAAGATGATGCATGCTATGCAATATTTATAGTATGTAATGTAATCCTATGCTTAAGAACATGCATAAATTGACATCTTAAGTAGTGTAAACATGTTTACATCATACCCCCATGCCTATCTTTTGCTAGTACCTAGCAAAAACTACATGCTATTTATAAAAGAATCAGGTTGGATTATTTGGGCATGAGTTATTTTCAATCATTAAGAAAATATTTACTTAGGATCTGAACTTTCAAAAACACAACAGCGCCCGGGTATCTGCCAAAATGCAAGCCGCCTCAAGCCCTCGCCTTATTCAAAGAAAATTTTCTTTTTCTCTTTTTCTTCTTTTCTAATTTTTTTGGATTTTCGAGTTTTAGGGTTTAGGAGTGGCTTTCTACGGCCATTCAACTCACCCAAGATTTGATGAGAACCCTAAGTTCTAAGCATCTCTTTGTGAATGTGATAGACTCATTGACCGGTAGTAAAATCGACTTTAGATTTCTATGCCTCTAGGTGACCGTAAAAAAAGAATTCTACCTAAAGGTGTAACTTTACAACCAGTAGCTTTCTCCCTACTTTTATTTTTACGGGGTCAACACAAGAGTGAATCCAGTGTATATCTCCCCGATTTATTCTACTTCTTCGCTTCTTCCTAAGTGTTTTGAGAATTTTCAGTGCATTTATTGAGTTGGGTTCTAGACAACAGGTCAATGAGCTATCACCATCGACAACTTGCCAGCCATACTCGTGCGGCGAAGTGTGGCTTATTTCTTTTCTTTTATTTTCTTTTCTTTTCTCCTTTTCTTTTTCTTTTCTTTTTGACTTTCTTTTTCTCTTTTTTTTTTTTTTTGAGTAGGTGGCTTCCCTGGTAGGCACACTATACAAAGAAGAGAAATAAAGAATTCACAGGTGCAGATCAGAATCAAAATAAAAAGATGAAACCTCTGACCTACTAGCAGATTCCACTGATGTGGACCAGATTGTATGCAAGCAGGGTTGGGCCTACGATTTATGAGGATGCAACACAAGACCAAAGAGTCAGGTTATAGAGAATTCAAGCTCAAAGGATAATCAATGAATGTGTGCTTGGGTTGGAAATCCTCAGAACAGATGTCGTAAGGGTCCTGGTTTAATGATTTCAGATGAATTGGAACCCTTAGACTTAGTCTTCTATTTCCTCCAAAGTTTCCTTCCAAAATTAGAACTTCCCAGCTTCTGTTCTCATTCAGAATGTCAAGTTTCGGTGCCTCTTGCATATTAATCACCTCGTCTGAAATCTCCAAGTGTAAAAGATGTGGCTGAATCAAAATTGACTTGGGTCTTGTTATCTCAAAAATAGAATCATCGATAAGCTCAATGGGGTGTAACTGACAATCAGGGCATTTAATTGAATCCTCTAGAAAATGTGATTCTGGATCTGTAATGCGAGCCCTAACAAGATCAGTTTCCTCGATTATTAGGCTATCAAATGATGTATTGGATTACTTAGGCCCAATTGTCTCACAGAAATCGTGTTCTATAAACTCGCGTGAGACTTCACAAATTGAATATTCACCATCAGAATCAAAGAAATCAAAATCCGTATTAATGTATGTCTCAAAATCATCCATCACTTTTTAGTCAATGGAGACATATGTTTCCTCATACCCCGACTTAAGGATTTGAGGTGAAGAAATCAGATCATCCTTAATTGGTTGCTCTAATTCAATCTAGTCAGCCTTGTAACACGTGTCCCCCCGAATAGGTGCCAAAGCGGGTTCTGACATTGGCTCTCCTAAAGGGAGTTCATCCTAGGAATCATCCCAAAATTAAACTAAAGCAACCACAAATCTCATTCTCAATTTCGCTAACTTCCCAAGTAGAAACTCACCTGAGTTCTTATCCTTAACATCCTGGAGCCAATCCAACAAATACTTGTTCAAATCATCAATCATTTCAATCAGGGGCTCCAATCTTTCAATGCAAGGTATTGGCTGAACTTCTAAAGATTGAATGGTATTCCTCAAGTTGGCTAGAACCTTATCTTGAACCTGGTTACCCTGAACCAAATGAGTTGGTTCAGGGTTGGATGGGTTTGGGGTTAGTGCAAAGGAGTTAACGAATTGAGATTCGTTATACCCTTCCTAATAATAGGTCATTTTGGATTGTTCAAAACGTGGTGATGACCTAAAGGCAATGTAATCAAAGGATGGGTAAGGATCAGTGTATCCTTCTTGATTGTAGATCGCATCAAGTTGTCCATGAAAGGTTGACGATCTATAATCGATGTGACTCTAAGAAGGATAGAAATCACAATCATAGTGTTTAGGGTTAGACCCTAAACATGGAGGTCTGGAACTATATCCCTAATCTGAGTTATCCCAACTAACTGATGGTTGATTACAGTACGAGTCGGGATAATTGTCATGTTGAAGATAACTCAAAACAAGAGGGAAAGAGCGGGAATGCGTATAAAATGTAGAAGGATTCATGATAGATGGGAGGAAGAAAGGTGCCCTGCAATACAAGCAATCAAACCTGTCCTTAAGTAGGCTAGCCTAAAGACCTACAGACTCCTAGAACCCGTCTTGAGATAAAGAAATGATTTGATCTACTTCTATATATTCAATCCAACCAGTTAGAAGGAGGGATTGGGAAGAAGGTTCTTCCTTCAGCTTGTGCCTCCAGTTCCTAGTGTAACCCCCAGTCACAATCATTTGATTTTGCTCCCCTAGCTAGACATTAGATTAAACAGTAGAAATAGACTAATCGAAAATAATCTCGTTCTAGGCTCCAAAGAGAGAGTCGAATCCTTTAGGGCTAACGTCTACTCTATTTTATTTAGGGCTAGGTTTGAATGTACTTTGGAATGTGATGGGCCCTTTATATGGGTTGTGCCCTTAATGATTGGTTGATGTGTGTGTGCGTGCACAGCTAGTGGTTTTCAAGCAAGATTATTTTTCTGATGCAGTCAATTTTAGGGTTCAAATCTTGCTTAGTAGCTTTTAGGATTCAACTTTAGATATTTTCAAACATGTTTTATTGGCACACCAGGTTTTGAATGCATAGGTGAAGATGTTTTCCTTTAAAATTTAAAAGAATGTGGAGTGCTTGGTAAATCCATAATAGTTGAACTTGAACGGCAGCTACTTGATGAGTTGATTTTAATTGAAGTGGTGTGGCCCAATCAACTCAAACAATTGGCATGTTGCACCACTTAATTAGGCACACAAATGATTACCTTGCCTGATTTCTACTCAATTATGTATTTAAATGTGTGTACCGGCTCCAAAGATTGGTTTATCGGTTGAGTTTGAAAATCAGATGAGGTTGTGTATGTCTGTGAGGTTTTTTTATTTTTTTCTTTTTAAATGTGGAGGTTGAGGCAGGTGTGGGTGTCAAACAAAACTAACCTTAGAGTTTATAAGAACACCTAGGTTGATTGATGTTTGTATTATTATGTGGTCAAATGAAAACTAATGGGTGGGAGGTGGGGGGGAAACTCCCAGAACCTTCAACAGCACTTTGCTCCATTCTACTGCTTTTGGCCATCTCAAAAGAGTACCTGCAATCACAATAAGGAGAGAAGTGAGGTAAATGATTTGTGAGTTGGAAAACGCAAAAAAAAATCAAAGAGCGTCGCCCCCCCAGCAACGGCACCAAAATGTTGAAGCTACAAGTTGCTACACTAACATATTTGATTTTGAAAACATGTCATTGTAGTTTGAAAGTGTAGAACTCATGTTCAACAAATAAAATTTATACCGGAATAGAAATCCCGGGTCGAACTTAGGGAGGCAGACGTTTGATTTAAAAAATACGCATTTAATTTTGTTATCACGAAGTAAATTAATTGATTAGAAACTATCTATCTATTTACACTAAATAGAGGAGAGAGAGAGAGAGAATGAGAGAGAGAGAATATTACAAAAAAAAACCAAAAAGAGATGTAGAATGAACATGGAATTCATTATCAAAGAGATTGTTCGTTACACTAAACATTACGACTAGAAAGTAGAAAATAATTACACTAGAAAGCAATAAATCTACTCTAGAAAGCATTAAAAAGAATGGAGAGAGAAATATCCTCCTCGATGGTTGCTTGGAGGACGAGCCGGACGGGACGGTGCTTGGAAGATCAGGAACAGAGCAGGACGAAGGTGGACGAAGTGGGAAGAACGGGAATGGGGCAGCACGTCGTCATCGTCGTGGGATCCACTTCCAAAAGGGGGACGAAAATTGGACCTTATCTCTTGAGAAGCATCCGGGGTGTGGGACAAGCTTCTCTTGAGCTTTGGAGAGGGAGAGGAGAGAAAGAAGGGATGAGAATTTCGTATGGAGGGGGTCACCTTTTGTAGTTGCAAGGAGTGAGGGCAATTTGGTCATTACAAGTTGAAAATCATTAATTCAAAACCTTTAGTGACGGATAAATCCGTTACAAAAGGCCTGAACATGGCCGTAGTGGGGCAACGTGCGCGCACCCGCTCATCTTCCTGCGCCTAACGCCTTTCCACGTTCTTTAAATCTCGACTGTTTGATTGCGAGATCGAATGGTTGAGATGCGCCCTCGCCCGCCTCCTCATCGCGTGCTCGCCGCGTGCGATCTCGCGTGACATGAGAGCATGCAATAGCGCATGGTCTGGATTGAGCACTTGCAGTCGCTTGATCGCGATCGAGCGGTTGCGGAGCTTGCTCGACGGCGCCCCAGCAGCCGCTCGCGAGGAATCGAACGCGCGCTGCTGCATCTCGTAAGCGCATTCGACCAACGCGCTACGAAAGCTTTTGTGTCACGAGAAGGTTTCGTGCGTGCGCATCCACAACCATTGGATGCGCATCCAACGGTGGAGAGGCAACGAAGAAGAGAGGGTGTGGTAGGTGCAGCGGCCGGTTAGGCGGGTGAGATGGCGCCACGTGGCGCCATCTTGGCCATCCATCTTCTAGATGATGCAGATGGCGCCACGGTTGTTAGATTGAGTCGATTTTCACATCGTTAGGCTGCGATCGCCGATTCGAATCCATCCATGCGGTCGGATTTGTCATCTAAAGTATAGATTCACCCCATCTTGGCCCTTGATCTTCAAGGGTTCCTCGATCTCTATCTGATGCTACAGGTGTCTGATTTGGGCGATCTTGGAGTCGTTGAACTCTAATCGTCACCCTGATCAAATCTGTATGGTTGGATCTTCGACCCGAGGCCCCGATAAAAATTTTACCCTATCTCTGAACATAAAAGGAGACAATTAAGCTCCATTTTATTCAAACTAATCTAAATGCAAGATGATGCATGCTATGCAATATTTATAGTATGTAATGCAATCCTATGCTTAAGAACATACATAAATAGACATCTTAAGTAGTGTAAACATGTTTACATCAAATAGCCTTAACAAGATAAAAAGTGGGTTGGTTCAAACAGAAAAGGGTTCATGTGAATTATGAGAATTAAATGACTTCTTGTAACCCTAAAACAGACCCACTTGATTTAACAAGGTTCTGGTCAAGATAAAATTCACCTAAACCCTCTAAAAATCATAGAAAAATATTCTCTAGGGTTTAGAACCTTAAATTTGGCCATTGGAACCTATTTTGCCCTAGAATGGGTCTTAGACAAATATTTGCCCTCAATTGGGTTTTTACATAAATTGCCTAGTCAAACGTGGTCAAACCTAAAATCCAACTTCACCATTGGATTCCTTAGGTCCAAATTAGGTTTGTACCAAAATTTGGAACTAAAGGGAATTCATCTTAACCCACCTTGCAAATAGGTCCAGCCTAATTACATTTCTACCCCTATCTTTCGAAAACCTCTATAGAAACCCCCCTAGCTTCTTCTTTGTTCTTTGCAATTAGGTCCCTCCACCATAATAGCAGAGGGAATCCTACTCCGGCGAGATTGAAAGGGCAAGTTCTCCCTAATCTCTCAGAGAATCCCCTTCAAAATTGAAAGGGAGATTCTTTGAGAAATCTCCTGGAGTGTGAACCTAATTTGAGGTCATGTTTGGTACCCAATCTCTCACGTGAATGCATGGGAGATTCAAGTATCTTTCAAGTTGCCATCTTCAGCAAACATCCCTTGCTTGGAAGCTTGGCTTCCAAGCACAAAACCATCCTCAGAGGCCTATTTAAGCAAACCCAAATCACCTCGCATCTCCCAAGCTTGAAATTGACTAGAAAAACCACTAAAATTCATCTCTCCCCATCCGGCCGGTTCACTCAACAAGCTCCGACGACTTTCCTCACTCTCCCTCGTCGCCTAGCCACAATACCATTGGCAGGTTCCTCTTCCTCCTGCTCGTCTGCGTCGCGCTGCACCAGCCGACACCTCTGCAACCCCTTCGTCCTCGTTGATCTCCCACATTGAGCGCCTTCGTCTCCAGCATCGACGATAAGCACAAATGCCATCCCAACACCCCCTTCATCCCTTGAACTCCCAGCTAAGTTCCCACTCAGCTCTACTTTCTTTCTGCATTTATTCCACTTCAAATCGACCACTAACGGCCGTCGCACCTTCATCTCCATCTCCAACCACCAACTCTGGAAAAACCATCCCATCTCCACAAGCCACGAAAACCCTCGCCAACAAGCCCACAACCTCCGCCTCACCTCACTGAGCATTTCCCCTCACTTCACTCATCGTGCCATGCACCCAAACCACCCCCCGAACACACCCACTCACTCGCACACAGTGTGCCTTAGACATGCACTCACAGGCACCCACATGCCACGCCACCACTTCCAACACATCCACCACGCTCCGGCAATCCTACCTGAGTGATTTGAATTGGCCGCGAGGCTATTCTTGTGTTTTTAGGCAAGTGAGCTTGAAGCTCGCTTGAAGCCGCTCCAGGTGCTGCCAAGCTCAGGCTGAAGTCCTAGGCTGCGCGGACTTCCCTCGTGCATGATTTTAGGCTCTCAATTCCAATCGAAGGCCTTAGTAGCTACTACAATTGGTAGCATCACTCTCTGCTGCAAGTGCGCGAGAAGATTGGGCACAGATAGTCCCACCTTAGAAACTAAGAGACACCTGTACCAGAATAAATTGAAAAGTTGCCACAGCCATATCGCCTCAGTTACCACAGGGTGAGGTCCCACTCACCCTTCACCAGCCTCATCCGTGACCTTGCCTCTGTGGTCCTAGTTTGATTCGAGCTGACCCAGCACACCTTACCCACCACTGCACGTCAGTGGGCCTGCTCCCGGGCACGTACCTGACTCGATTACCTGAGAAGTTGGCTCTGGGAGAGCAAACCTAAGAGAGAAAGAGGAGAAGAGAGCATGCGCGAGTAGGGGTAGGTTTTGCTATGCGGGAAAAGGAGAAGAAGAGGAGTCTAAGGGCTGAAGATAAGGAAGAAGAAGGAGGAGGCCGAAGAGGAAGCTAAGGAAAGAGAAGACAATGCTGAAGTAGGAAGCTAAGGCGCTGAAGATGAAAGAGAAAGAAAGAGAAGGAAGGACTGAAGGCAGAAGAAGAAGGAGCCACCAAAGAAAGAGAGAAAGAGCTAAAGGAAGGAAAAGGCTGAAGAAGAAGGAAAAGGAAGAGAAAGGCTAAGGCACGAAATCAGAAGAAGAGAAAGAAAGAAAGAAGAAGAAGAAAGAAAGCAGCTGCTAGAGACAGAGAAGAAGGAGAAGAAAGAAGATCAAGCACAGTAGCATCCACATATTTAAGGCGTCTGATTCACAAATCAGACATCCAATTTTGTGCTTATTCACATACATTGATTTCTTTAATATCCTATGGTTACATTTATTTTTTTTGCACTATAACATTGATTTTTATTGCATATTATATTCAACTTCTCAAGCTGTGATCTTGATTTCTAAACCCTAATGTGCTTCCTGTGTTCGACCTCGGACTTAAACTTCGAGTAATAAATTGTATTTGTTTCGAACGCTTTTTTGACTCTACTACAACGTGACTTTTCTAAAACTCGATCAAGCATCTCAAACAAATAGTGTGGTATATAAAAAATTGCAAGAATAAACAAACCACAAAAAGCACACAAGATGTATAGTGGTTCCCCTCACTTGGGTACTTCACTACCTAAGTCTCCTGACTTCTGATTTTTTAACCTGATTCCCTCAACCCGTAGGGAATCAATTTACTAATCACCTGAGGTAATTAAAGGGTTACCTCAACCGAATTACAAGATGACAAAAATAAATAAGGATTACCGATGTAAGCATGATACAAACAAAAGCTTACAACTAATTCCTATGTCTCCAACAAGTGTATTTCTTAATAGGTGATATATAAATTCTAACTAGAATGCCAAAGCAAAAATAGACAATTTACTAAGAACGCAATCGCCTTAGGAACTTGTTACAACCAGAAAATAGCCTTGTGAAGAGGGCAATAAGAGAAGCTCCCTTGCAGCTAGAAAATTGGAAAAGAAGGTGTAGGCAAAGAGAATATTTTTATCCTATTGATTATGTGCAAATGATACTCAAGGAGTGTATATATAGGCCACTAAACAACTCCCCTATGAATATTAGACGTTAGGGCCAAAAAGGAAATTCTTGGATTAAGATTAATTATAAAATAACCGCCTGAGGGGGCCCGGAGACCGCGCCGACAGCTCTAATGGTTGGGTGGTGTGGCATTCACAGTCTTGGAGAAGAAAGGTGCGAGGCGACCAGGTGCTAGGTGGAGCTGGGATGTTGGACAAGAGGGGTTCTCATGATGGCCGAGGTCGAAGCCGTAGGGAAGTGATCTGCTTCAGATGTCGACTCCGTGGGCATCTGATGGTGATGTGCCGTCAGCCGGTGCTTTGTCTGGCTTGCAAGGGCTATGGTCACAAGCAGGACTCCTACCTGGCGTACTGTGGTGGTCCTGGGGGCAGGATGCACACTGCACCTTGGTTTCTTAACGGTGAGGCGTAGCTGCCTCTTCCACCGCCCCATCAACTTTTGGGGGGTACACTATGGATGTGGAGATTCCCCTGAGCGAGGACGTTAAGGTGGCAGAATTGGTCTTGCATGGAGCCTTGATTGGGGAAGTGATGATGGGTACTCTATCCCTGGAGAGAGTTCGGTGATTGGTAAGCTCTCTTTCCCACTCGACTGATACTTGGAAAATTGCAGTTATCTCTCCTTCGTGGCTTGTGCTTTTTGATGTGGGGGTGGTAGATGTCGAGCAGCTATGTTTTAGACCAGCAATTTGTGTGGTCTGTTAGTGATGTCGCTGTTGGTTTCCCCGTTTGATGGTTCCTTGCCTGAGCGACCCCCTCAAAGAGCTGCTCTATGATGAGACACTCATCATGATCTCTAATTACCCCTAATTAACTAGTCGTCCTAGTTAATTAGCTAAGGTTATGAACATATAAGGGGTAATTATAGAATAAGGGATATTTAGTAAAGGACCTAAAAATAAGTTAAAAATGGCATTTTATCATTCAATTAACATTATTAATAATCTAGATAATAATTGGACTTGAAATCCCATTAATCATTCCCTTAATTAATAAATTAAGTAACTTAAACATAATGTATACCTAAGTATATAATAACTTAAGTAATTTTACTTTATCTAATAAATTAATTTAAAAAGGTCAAAAATGTAAATTCAAGGTGAAAACATAATATTTACCTTATTTACTAACATATATAAAAAGTTGAAAAAGATCTAAGTTAAAATAAACCTTCAAAACCTGAGTTTACATTTTGGTCCTTAAAACTTATTACAATCTGGTCTTTACTTTTCACATAGGTCCTTAAGTTTTATTACATTTAAGTTCCATTCCTTCTTCTTCTTCTTCAGCTGAATGGATGGCTGGCGACGGAGACTCACTCCACATGATCACCGCCCTGCCGACATCACTCTTCTTTGTCCAAGCTCTTGCAGCTTGCGCTCACCACCTCTTCATCCACCTGTCTGGATTAACCGGAAATCCTATTTTTCAGTGGGAGATAACCTCACCATCGTCAGAGACGATGCCGGAGGTTAAGCTCCTTCAGCTCCTTCGGCCAGACCCCGCCATTCTCTTCGCCGCCAACTACTATAAATACCCCCTCATCCCTCAGATTTCACTCAAGTTGGGTCCCTTCCCTCTTCTAACACTGTAGCCGACTTCGATAAGCTATTCATCCAAAACTCCGGTGACTTTCCATCTCACTTTCCGACTTCCTCCATTCATTCTGATCAGCCGAGGAGATTCGCCAAGGTCTACCACGTCTCTGACATAGGCGCTAACCCAAGGAGTCCTCCGCTTCACCTCACATCTGCCTGCTGGAGATCTTCCTTTCACCCTCTGATTTCGTCGTCCGCTATGAACCTTCGGCGGAACCCTATTGACCCCTTCGTCCAGGTAACAGTAGATTAGGAGTAGGAGTAGGAGTAGGTTAGCTTAGTTAGTTAGATAGTTAGATAGGTTAGATGTAATTTTAGAATTTTAGTATCATCTCTAACTCCGGAGAGCTCCTTGAGCTCGCCAGAGCCTTAATCTTGTCTTTTTAAATCAATGTTCACCTCCTCCTTTCTCTCATGACCATTTCTAATTCACTTAAATACTTAATTGATCACCTAATCACCTAATTTACATTCCACCTGCACCGACAACTGTCACTGTACATGGCAACAGTAGTCAAGCTAATTCCACCTTCACTGGGTCTTCCATCATTTATCCATCACTTATGGGCCCTAATCGACACTATAATAAGTACAATTACCACATATAAATTAAATGCCCAATCTAATTAAGCTCTTGAGCTCGCTGTCAATGGCAGCTCAGGAGCAATTCAAATCCTAAATTAAATATGAATACAAACACTTGTTGACTTGTTTTAACCACTCAATTGAGTGGTCAAACAAGTCCCGAGCTTAATTCAAATCAGATTTTCAAAGAAATGAATTCACTGTCAAATCTTACATATAAAGAGACAAATGAAGAATTAAATGTGATTCTGAGGTTCCTTGCAACCTTAGGATCCTTTTTAGATTAAAAATGGCAAGTTTAAACAATCTATGCATAATTTTCACATTTTCTGGACTCATCGGAGCTCCGGCGAGCTCCAGCGAGCCATTCTTGAGCTTCAGTCTCTAGAATTTGTTGAGAAGCTCCAAAATGGTTCGATTCTGATCACTAATTAATTTGAAGTCATTTAATTGAGGATTTAGTGACTGGAGCTCAGATTGGGTCTTCATCTTCTCCAACTCCGATGGAGTTGGAGAAGTCTATTAGTTAGGTTTAAGTTGCATTTAAGGAACTTAGAAGCTTCAGTGCGATGCACTAAAGTTGTTCATGACCTCATTCTATTGTAACAACCTCTGATTTCCTTTGACGAATAGACCCCTTTTGAAGCTCAGGCGGCGAGTTTGAAACCCTAGAAATCTGGGTTAGAACACCTATTCAAAAGGTTGAGCAAATTCCTGAGGTTGAGAAGATCCTATTCGAGGCCTTAATTTTCTGTGGAGAGGCTTTGAATGGAAAGTCAAATTTTTGTGCCTTCATAGTTAAACTGAGTTTGATTATGGAGTTTTGAGTTCAATTTGAGTAATGGATGAGTTAGAGTTGTTTCTAGGATCTTGTTGGATAGTTTTAGAATGAATTAACTGAGCTCAGGTGAATAACTGTGTGAGAATTCAAACCCTATTAATTTGGGTTATTTTCAAACCCAAACTGACAGTAGAACCATTTTGATGAGATTTGATCTTGAATCCTTCCCAAATAAGTCAATTACAACCCTTGGAACTAGTTTAAATCGATCAGTAATGTTCTTTTGTGTCTGTTCATCTATTTCAGTCTAAAAATTCGATCTCTGAAGCTTTTAGAGAAGCTTCAACCTTTTGTACACTATCTGAAGGTCTTGAGAGCTTAAATATTACTCTAGCAGCTGCAAAATCATTTGTAGAACTTGTTCAGACCTTTAGTTAAGAAAGAAAAGTCCATCTGAGGAATCTGTAGACATAAAAACCATTTCCAGGCAATTTTAACCTGTAGGAACCCGTTATTTTACTCTTCAAATTGAAGAGGAAAACATCCTCTAAACCTTAAATTGATCCTACAATTGTGTAGATCTATATTAGGGCTTTCCAACAAACTTTAAATCACTTGAAACGGAGCTCTGAGCTGGGAGATATGATTGATTGAAGTTGGGTCAGAAAGGGGTTAGGATAGTCCCACATCGGCAGTTTCTGAGCGCGCGCATGGGAACAAAAGCAATTTGTTACCCCGGCCCTTCAGCCGTCAGCGCTTGGCGCATCGGTTACCGATCTGAGCATGTGTATGTGTGTGTGCGGGCGTGTGTGCCTGCAAGTGTGTGCCCATGTGGGCGTGAGCGAGTATGTGCCTTGGGAGGGCGAGGCCTGGGAGGCTAGGTTGAGCTGAGTTGGCTCGATACTATGAATCAAATGAAATATATCGAAATTGAACCTAATTGAAACCAGGCGAGAATCGAGTACGGTCTGGTCCCACCCTGGTCTCAGGGTGCTTTGTATCATCGAAAAGGACCTCGTCGCAAATAAAATAATTTTTGGTTGAAAAGTAAAACCCGATTCAACTGATGGTTCAAAAGAAAGCTTAAGGAAAAGAAGAGCCGATGGTTAAATGCTAAGTGTTGAGCTGAAGGATAAGGAATTAAGAAAGGAGAATAGGCATTACTAAAAGGATTAAAAAGAAGACTAAGGGAAGAGAAGAAGGCAGGAGCAGAACAGAAGAAGAGAGGTAAGAAAGAGAGCTCGAGATAGAGAATAACAGGAAAAGAAGAGAAAGAAAGAGAGAAGAAGAGAGAGGCTGAAGAAATAAATGAAGATTTATTTTTCTTGCATCATTTTAATTACCTTTTATTCTTAATTGTAATAAGGCATGTTTTAATAAAAAACTTTTATTGCTTTAATTTCTTTTGAAATAAAATTGGAAAACTAACATGTTTACTTGTTAATAAAGTAGATCATTTTGAGTAAATATGTTCTGTTATGGGATTTTGCATATTACTTCATTTTAATTAATATTTTAGCAAAATTCATGTTCTTAAAATCAACTTAGTTATACCTCCTAAACTTGAAAGGTAAATAAAAGAAAATTGGTGAATGTAGAAAAGATTATACCTCCCAGTGAATGACCTGGACTCAACCAGTAAAAATTTCTAAAATGTTAGGTTAATTCGACCCTATACTACACAACTGACACAATTTCGAGTTAACCAAAGTGACTTTTTCTGCTCTTAATTAAGTAAAATTAACTTAATTACTGAGTTTAGTGGAAAGACATGCATCATTTTAATGGTGCCGTTGCCGGGGAGGTAATATTTTAATTCACTAGAATTTAGTTGAATTAATTGTCTAATTAGGAGGTATTTTGTAAATATATTTTTGTTTTTAATGCTTTTGTTCTAATTAGTGTGTTTTGTTTTGTTTTTGTTTTTGTTTTTATTTTTGTTTTTATTTTTTATCTTCTTTTCAGGTTTACCTCTGCGGGTAATCTCAGGAGAAGGCAGGATTTTGTTGCTGTTTTTGTTTTTGTGAGTATTTCTTAGTCTTTTCATTTGTTACATTTAAAAAATAAAAAATACAAAAATACATCTTTATCTGACTAGCAGCAGCATATCATAGGCATACACTCTTAGGAGTGCATTATCTGCTAGTATTAGTGCGATCTGACTAAGGAATTTTTAAACTATTTTTCTTGCATCAGTAGGAAAATACGAGAAAACCAGCGTAGATCCCTATCCTTTATGATATTAAAAATACCACATATTTTTGTTTGAAAGGATCTAAAAAGCGGCCATTGTATTTTACTTGATATATTTTTGAAAAAGATTAACTAAAAGGAGGAAGTAAAGTTTGTGACTTAAATCTGATTGCAGAATGCATGTGAGTTTTTCAATCACTATCGTCTGTTACATGCTATCGCGCACACATCGCGATCACTAGAGTCACACGAGTCCATTTTTCTATCTCTCCTCTTTGCACCTCTTAGGGCTTTGGTCGAAGATCAGTAAGTCTATCTCACTACTAGAGCCCCGGGGAGCCAGTAGTGAGCGGTCTCGATCCTAGACCTTAGACCTTTGAGCTTTAAGGTATGCACCTACGTAGACACATATTAGGATGCATATTTTGATACTGTTACTCTATCTGTTTGCGTCAAATTACTTTGCGTATCTTAGGAATCTCTTCTTTCCTTTGAAAGAAGAGCAAAACCCACATTTTTTTGCATTGTTTTGCGGGTTTTTTGTATCACTGTTTTCTTATTGGTGGTGTGTGTGTGCCTTTGCACATTATTTTCTGTTTATGGACGGGAGGCGATCCTTGCATCTACCTTTTGCACCACCATTGACATGTGATCCAAGGCCGATTGCAGATAAGCAACCAATGGTTTTCCAGTCTGATCCATCTACATCTATGGATCAAATGTAGACTCTTAATCCCGAGATCCCTTCTTCTGATCAAGGGAAGATGCCACCTTTTGATGTTCATGAGGCACTCCTTAACCAGAATCTTAGGATGCTAGAGCAAATAAGACAAATCAATTTATTAACAGTAGCCTTAAATAATTTATAGACTCTTCAAACCCGTCCTTCACCTCGATCTAAGGCGGGTTTTGAAAACCCTGATTTACCAATCAATCGTCCAAGGCCTCTACTTAGAGATTATTATAATCCATCTAATGCACAAGTAGAGCCTACTGTTAGGATTCCTATTGGGGAAAATGAACCTAAATTAAAGCCAAATATTATAGGTTTAATCTGCCACTTTCATGGATTTGCATCAGAGGATCCATTTCAACATATAGAAGATCTTAAAAATCTATCCCAAACTCTTGGTCCTCGAAATCAAAATATGGAAATCCTACTAATGAAAATGTTCTCTTTTAGCCTTAAAGATATTGCAGCATATTGGTATAGAACTATATCAAGACCAATCTCAACTTGGGCTGAACTCGAATCTGCATTTTTGAAGAAATTCTTTCCAATTGGTCGAACTAATGCTTTAAGGCGAGCTATTACTACTTTCAATTAAAACTAAGGAGAACCAATTCATGAAGCGTGGAAATGCCCACCTCATGATATCCCTCGTTGATAACTCATGCATATCTTTTATTATGGTTTACAAGAGGGCATTCGCAATCTAATCGATGCCTCTTGTGGAGGGAATTTTCTAAATCGCGATGCAGAATCCGCTTCCGAATTATTTGAAGGGATGGTGAAAAACTCGATTAACAACGCATCAATGTCGCAATTTACGTGGGTGACAAGTCGATTTTCCACTTTGCGTTGTAGTATTTAAGTGGTGGAAAAATCGACTAATCAACGATAAAAATAACCACTCACAGAAGAGTAGGTCGTGTTCACAAGGAGGCAATTGTGCAATAAACTCTCGATTATTTTATATTCTTTCGGTTAAGTGCGAAATCCCTATTCAAATTCGACATAAAATGTGATGGAAAGAAGATTCACAATAACTCAAAAGGATAAGGGTATATGTGCAAATTTCCCTCACTAAAATCTTCAATAAATATATGATGATTTTATGTAATTTTCAATTAACATATACTAGAGAAAATTGGTGCACAGGTTAATCCCAAAACCAATCTTGAAATAGGTGAATATCAATAACATGCAATTATCAAACAACATGAGTGTGCATTCGCAATTTTGCCACAATAAAATAACAATAAATCAGAAATTAATTTCTGGTGGCAATGGCATTAGATGTAATTTTTAATGGAATGTAAAACAGAGCATTTGCTCTCTCTCCTCCTCACGAGAGAGAGAGAGCACCAGCGGGGCTTTCACACGGAAGGGAGGTTGGCGAAGACGAGGCCGATCCGATGGAGGTTGCGGCATCGACGGAGATGGCCGGAGGTGGCCGGTCGACGGAGGAGAAGAACGTCGGAGGAGGCACTGGATGCGGACCTGTGGGGGCATGGCGGTGGCTCTACGCGCAGTGCTGGAGGTGCAAGCGCGGTGCTTGCAGGGAACACTAGGCGCTGGAGAGGGGCGCTGGCTTGAGGAGACGCTGGAGGGTGAAGGCGGGCGGTGCAGGAGCGTGCAAGGTGGCAGCTAGCGCCTGTGGGTGCTGGAGAAGGGCACCTACAAGGCACTTGGTGAGGGTGTAGGCATGTAGTGCCTGCGGAGGGGTTGGGCGTGAGGCAGAGCGGCTGCTGGTGCTGGAGAAGGGCGCGTGCACCTACGGGTGCGGGTGGTGATGTGGGCGCCTGTGGAAGAGCGGGGTGGTGCGTACAGGCAGAGCGCCTGCAGGGGCGGCTGGAGAAGAGCGATGGAGAAGGAGCGGGTACTTGCAGGTGGCTAGGGCGATCTGCAGAGAGGGGAAGCGCTGCAGGTGCGAAGGCAGGTGCTAGTGCGGTGCTTACGGTGCTTGCCAGGGGCGCGGGTGAGCGGAGCGGCTATGCAGTGCATGCGGGTGCAGGCCTGGTAGTGGTGAAGGCATGCAGCGCCTTCAGGCGTGGTGGGAGGGAGTGCTGGATGGAGCGACTGGTGAGGCGAGGCAGGTCTGTAGAGGTGGGGGGCACACTGCAGGGAGGTGCTGGAGGGTGGATGGGCACTTGTGCGGCTGAAGGGCAGGATGGGGTGATGGCGCTGGAAGGGAGGATGCGCCTGCGAGCATGGCAGGCAGGGGCACTGGAGATGGGTGCTTAGTGCACAGTGTTTGCCCTCTCCATAGTGGAGAAGATGGAGCAATTCCTTGCAGGGGGAAGATCCAGATGCCCCTCTCCTTTCTCCACCTCCTCTTTTTAACTCCTCTCTCCCCACATGCGCCAATTAAGGGATTTTCAAATCCCTTTTCTATTTTTGTCCAGTAGCTATTGAGGGTGCTCGGAGAATGGGGAAAAGAAACGTCGCTGGTTGAAAGGGTAATTTACTCTCCCCTCCTTATTCTTTTGCCAAATCTTCTTCCTGCACATAAAAACATAAAATTATTACATATTAAGTTATAGAATGCTATAAAATAAATGTGAACTTAAATAATGATGCACGCAAACATTCTATAACTTAATTTAGTTATTAACAAATCTAAAATGTAAGATTAAAGTTAACTAAGGCGTAATAATAGTCCATTAAAATGGACTCATCAAATACCCCCATGCCTAAGATTTGCTAGTCCCTAGCAAAAATGAAAAATAATGGAAGTAATCAGAAGATTTCTTCATTTCTCATTTCAAAACTTTAGAGATCTAGACAAATGTGAAGTGGTGATAGCCTAAGTAACAGATCGAAGTCAAAATGCCAATTTGCATTGGGAGTTTGTACTTCACCCTTGGTAAATATTGTTGTCGGGATAGGCAACTACTTCCCTCGGGGATAAAGCAGAGGATAATTGATAAACGCCAGTTTATCATCATTTTTATGCATTAAAACAAACTTAGCTCTTAGGATTTTGCTACGCAAATGAGTTTTGGGCTGCATTTAGGCATCAATTAGGTTAGGCATGCATTGCACTTTTTATTATCTTTTTAATGTGTTTTTGTGAGTGTTAGGGATATGCAAATTGTTAGAACTCCAAAACCCTAGCACTCAGGAAGGCAATTGGTGAAGAAGAAGCTCAGACTAACTGAACTCAGCTTGATCCAGCTCACCATAGCTGGATTCCAGCTCACTTGAACTAGGGTTACCTCATCTTAGCTCCATTCAGCTCATCTCAACTAAATGGTAGCTTAAGAGAGCTCATCTTAGCTCACCCTAGCTCAGGTCGGCTCAGATCCAGCTCAACTTAGTTGAGTCTAGATCATCTCAGCTCCCATTAGTTCATAGGGAGCTCTAGCTAGCTCAGCTGAGTTGACTGGAGTTCACCCCAGCTTAGGTCTAGCTACATCCAGCTCTACTCAACTCGGGCCAGCTAAAGATGACTTCATTCCAGCTCCCGAGGACTCAGCTTAGTCAACTCAGTTGAGCTAAGCTACCTTAGCTGCCTCACCCAGCTTGATCCTCCCAAGGAGCATTAGACCCAGCTCACCTCTGCTCCTTTCAGCAGAAGCCAGCTTGGCTTAGTAGCTAGCAAAGAACTAGCAAGCCAAACCAGCTAAGATAGCTCCTTGCAGCTCTCTTCAGTAGCCACCAGCTCTAGTGCAGCTCAAGATGACTACCTCCAGCTCTTCTCCCTGAAAACCCTAGCTCCAAATGCCTCCAACTCTACTCCCTACTAGCTAAGCTAGCTAAGCTGCTTAACTTAGCTATTCCACCTCCATGGCACCAAAACCTACTACCCTACTACCTAAGCTCCTACGTTATTTTGGTGCCAACTATCCCTTCCATCACCACCCTACATCCACCATCAAAACCCATCTCCACCCTCCATTTTTTCCTCCAAAATTGCCTTCTAGAAGGTATTTTTGGAGGGAAAACCAAGGCACCTCTTCATTTCCCTCCCATTTTTCCCTCCACAAATATCCAAGCACCCCTTCATTTTCCTCCAGAAAAACACCATAACCACCCCCTTTCCCATCATATAAATACCCTACCCTACCACCACATAATTCCCATCCTCCATTAGTGTATTTTGCTACCTATACCACCTATACCTACGGCCAAGAAGAAGGAGTAGAGAAGGAGATTAAAGGGGCACATCACCAGCCCTTTTGGTGCCTTCTTCTCCCTACTCTCTTCAACTTGGGCCACACCAAGGAGGATGACTCTTCCACTTCAAGGAGGACGGCCAGGCAAAGGAGAAGGACCTAGGGTGGACTCCACCTTTGGAGAGAAGCTTAAGGCACGCCTCCTTAGGGCTTGCCTTGGAGGACATCATCTTGGCGGAGCGCAGCAAGGAAGGAGTTGGAGGACTCTTTTCAAGCTTGGAGCAAGAAACCCTCTTCTTCACCATCTATCTAGAGGATTTGTGTTTGCTTTTCTTTATTTCAATTTTTCTCGTAGTAGAAGCATTCCTCTACTAGGCCTTTTTGTAAAACACTTTTTTATTAATCTAGTTGCCTTCTTTGCAATTTCTTATTTGCATTTCTAATTGCTTTATTTTTAGCATTCTTCACTCCCTCTCCCTAATTATTCTAGGCCTCCACTTGCCTAGAGTGAGCTTAGGGAGAGGCTCTACTTGCCACTTAGAAGTACTATTTTAAATTTGAAGTGTAAATTACCTTCCCGCCACCATTTCGCATGTTGTCTTAATTCAAAAATAAAAAAAATGATATATTGAAAAAATACCAAAAAGAATGTTGAGACTTGTATTCCAAGCAAGAGAATCACTTTTGCAAAATTTGGCCTTCTTGGATGACCCTAGATACTTCCCTATCTAGGAATATAAATTTAAGAGTTGATTGATTTTATGCATTACAACAACCTAATTAACAAACTGTGTAAAATTGCTATCAATAATCTGTAATTTGACCCCGACGTTTGACTTAGGTAGGAGATATCGAGTTGAATGGATTTGTATTTGGTGGCACACACTCATCTGGTGCTACATGTAGTCTAGTACTGCAGACTCTAGATCTCTAGACTACTAGACAAGTCAACTCTGAGAGAGGCTACACAATTGTGCTCTCTTGATGTTCCTGGGCACTCCCTCTTTTCTTTCTTTCTGAGATCACGAATCTCGCCAGATTTAGAAATTGTACTCACTATTTGGTGGCCTCACATGGCATCCACACTTCAATTAAAGTCCTAATAATTGTACAACTAGGTTAGAGTCCTCAACCAGTATTCGGGCGATCAGAAATACTAGAAGGTAGGTATGGGTCATATTTGGTGGAACGTGATAGGTGTTCTGTTGCCTCAGAAACAATGTTACATTATAAACTTGGACCTTTCTTCTTTTTTTTTTGTAATATAACTATTTCTTCCTTTTATTCTTTCTGTTTCTTCTTTTTCTTCTTGTCTTTTCTCTCTATTTTTTTTTTATAAATCAACATCATACGACACAGACTTTTATTTATGAGGCATTATTAGGGATGATGATGGTCAAGAGGATATTGTGTGGCTTATTTGGTGGAAGTGCCTATTCTCGGCACCGGGAAGGAATGGATAGGACAGGCGTATTTCTGACCTTTGACACTATTACCCTCCTTCAGCCGAGGACTCTATGGACGGTCGTAACCATCCACCATAGTCATAGCTTTATTAAGACTCCATCTCTGTGTATTTGCCTTATTTGGTGACTCTCAGGAATTCACACAAAGTACACACACAGCGACAGAGAGTGAAAACTATGCCTAACTCTGAAGTATGATCATCTAATTATCCAAAACTTAAGAGTTCTTGCACTAGACTTAGTGCACTAGTAATCTCTCTACTTTCTTCTCATAAATATGAGGTGGATCTACTAGAAGATAGTATGCCTGACTCCCTATTAACTGTCCAAGGGTTTAGTAGACTACAAATGCTCATTGATTTTTCTTAAGGATCCATTACCAAGTCTACGTGTAGGTGAAATAAATGTACTGGATTCTAAACTTAAGAAATAATTCCGAAAGAAAAACCTCAAATGACAAAGGTATTTTGCTAGGGACTAACCCATTCAGCTCAAGAATTTTTGTTTTTATGCTAACTAAAATGCATGAATACTTCCTAAAATGCAAATGCACTCCCCCATGCCTAAATCCTACAATGTCCCCATTGTAAAATTAAAATAGGACGAGAAAGGAAAGAAATCACCTATTGACGATGTTATTCAGACCGCTGGGTTGCCTCCCAACAAGCACTACATTTTCTGTGAGTAGCTAGACTTAGAAGGAACCTGTAAGTCTAGTTCTAAATAGAAAAGTTAGGCCCTAAAAATATACGTAACAGTGCGGGACTAGAAAATAGGTAGCCACGGATGTTGGCGAGCTGATGATGCAACATAATACCAAATGCTCGCTAAAAGATATGAAAATGAAGAACCTCGTTGACTACCTTGGGAGGTCTAGGAATAATAAACGGAATATGAAAAGGGACCTCCCGAAACGGAATAAGTGGAGGATAACAAGGATCCTCCAGAGCAGGATGGGTTTTAAAAGATATACACATTATTAGTTCAAACCCTTGAATGGCGAGAGTAAAAGTACAGGCATCAATCCACACTCACCATTCTACCCGAGGATGTATTGGCCTGATATATTCTCCAGAAAGAATGTACATGAGCAGAGATCTGAGCCAAGGATCGGTTAGGGAGTATAAGGGTTGTTTGTAATGTTGGAAGGTAATGGTTAAGTCCAATGAGGGCTTAGTCGGTGTTAGATCTAATTCCAACAATGGTTCAGATCATGTATACTCCCTAACAGTTGTAGACAACTGCATATTACCCTGCCTAGCGTTAATGATTAGAGTCATATTTGAATCAAGGGTAGACTCCAAATTACAACTCTTTGATGGCAGGGTCAAAATGTCAGAATCATTATCATTTAGCTCATCCCCAAATTCATTTGGTTCAATCAAATTTTCGTCGGGGTGTATATGTGATTCATTAATGAGGACAGGAGTTGGATCAGTATCCTCAATTATTCCCAAAGGAGGATCAGCCTTAATGTTTTGAAGCAAGCCTACATTACTGAATTTGTTATTCTTATCGAGGTATAAATCCTCAATTGACATGTTTTGTCCCCGAGAGTCTCCCATAGACTTCTCACTATTTTATTTTTCCTCCTTTAATAGCAACTCCTGATTTGATGGAGGATGACTCTCAAAAGAAGGGAGGAATCTGGATTTAATCATATTATTTTTATCCTCTGGAGGTAAATCCTCAAATGATAAATAATTCCCCTGTGGTTCACTCCAGATTTTCTGTCTAGGTTCCTCTATTAGGGCATCCCCATCTCTGAAATAGACTCTTCATATCCCTGAGACCAAAATTGATCTAATTCATCCTCCATTCCGTTAGGGTCACCTTCATTGGGTGCATTTAAATCCTTAGGATACTGAATGATAGGTGTTGATTCCCAAAGTGGAGGGTCAGGAGTAGGCCCACTAAGGGTAGAATGAGATTCCACTAAATAACCAATAAGGGAAGTGATAGGAATAGTACAACCTTGACTCAGGTTGGTAGGGGTAAGGAGAATACTGTCATTGGGGTCAAGGTCATTAAGAGGTACCATCTTCCCTTACTTTTGACTCCAATAAAGCTCGGGTGGATAATTACTATGATCGTTGTCCTCTAGTGGCCGTGTCTCATTGGGAGAGTCTAAGTGATAGCTACATAAAATTGGATCCCTATTATCATTGGGTTCCTCCAAATTATTTTCATGATCAGGGTCGTATGGGTAGGGATCAGAATTATTGGGAAGTGTATAGCAAAGCTGTCTTATTTCTTCATTTAACTATTGACTATTCCTCAACATCTCTCCCATTGATTCCATCATTTCCTTTTATTTCTTTTGCATTTCTATCATAAAAGAGGAGAGGCTACTATTATCAGGTTGGGGAGGATAATCAATTTCAGGCTCTGGTTGCCTAGGGGTATCGGTCCAACCTCGATACGAAAAATCATGAAGGGTGTGAAGGTTGGGTGTTTGCATGGAAGTAGGGATTTCAGGGTTGGGAAATCCCGCTCCTAGGATCTTCTCAAAAGTGGGAGTTATCAAGCCAGTACTCCCAGGATAAGAATAAGAATGATCCCATGAATTGTCAATGTACCCATCAAAGGATGGATACGCTCGGGGCATGGGATCCTGATTAAAAGATGGGAAGTATTGACTCTGATAATCTGAATGATGGGAGTAAAGGTAATCCATTTCATTAAGCAAAACAATTTTAACTTTCTTAGGATTTAGCAAAATTCAGAATACAAGTAGAAACTTCCTAGAGAGTTCTACTGTCAAAGCAAATGCAAATTCAGTGGGATCTTGTTTTTAGTAGATTGAAGGTCTTAGAATTAAATGTTCAATTGGTGGCCAAACAAATTTTGCAAAAAATTACGCTTCCTAGGCCAACCTTCGCTGATGCCTATAACCTACTTGTAAGGGATGGAAGTCCCGAATCGAGCCCACACACGAGGAACCAAAGTAACTTGGTGGATAGGCTTGTTGATTTTCGACTAACTTCCCTTGTGGTGCAAAAGAGGAGATGTAGAAATTTATCTAGTGACCTTATGTGTGAGTTGCACAGTGTCTCAAGTGTGCAAACATACAATGGTGTTTTGATTTTTGAAATTTCGCAAACAGGATCCTTTTGCACACAATTTTCAGTCACAGATTTTAAGGTCCAACCTCTTAGCAGTCCCAATTTTTAAAGTGACCACTGAATTAATTTAATTCAAGCACTTTAGTGGTCTTAGATTTAGGTTCAATGCATATGCATGACAGGTAATTGATGCTCAAGAGAAGACGTACCTTACTCTAGCTTTCTTCGTGCAATGTATGAATGCAATGTAATAAAAATAAACTAGATGCTGCTCATTCAGTCCTAGATGGTCGTCCTATAGATATGCAGCTTCTGGCAGGCAGCTCGAATATTTTTTTTTATAATAATAATATCAAATAGACCTAATCTAACTAACCGAAATGTAGTTCAAACAGTTTAAATAATCCTATAATCTAAATAAATGGGAACATGCTCCCGAAAATATGCTCCCGCATACAAGAGCGATAAGAACTAAAGTGGCACTAGGAACACGTTCCCAAAAATACCCGACAAGGGTCCAAACGAAAGTAATTAAATTCTAATATCTATCTAAATTAAATCAAACTAAATCAGAAATAGGTTTCTTCATAAGCCTATGTGAATGGGATCAAGGCCCACGTGTTCCTGTTGCCGTCCTCCAGGTGACGTCAAGGTCCACCAAAAAGATCGTCTCCACTGTATGCGTCATTCAGGTTCAATGTCGTCACTCTACTGCTCCTGTCGCCGTGTCAGATTCCTCACACAATAATAAAAATGATCAAATGATTGTGCAACTCAAAATATTCAAAAAAATAATAATGTGAATCTATTATGTCTGTTGCCTCCCCGGCAACGACGCCAATTTGACGAGTCGATTTTCCACTTTGCTTTGTAGTATTTAAGTGGTGGAAAAATTGACTAATTAACGATAAAAATAACCATTCACAGAAGAGCGGGTCGTGTCCACAAGGAGGCAATTAGGTAGTAAACTCTCGATTATTTTATATTCTTTTGGTTAAGTGCGAAATCCCTATTAAAATCCGACATAAAATGTGATGGAAAGAAGATTCACAATAACTCAAAAGATAAGGGTATATGTACAATTTTCCCTCACTGAAATCTTTAATAAATATATAATGATTTTATGTAATTTTCAATTTACATATACTAGAGAAAATTGGTGCACAGGTTAATCCCAAAACCAATCTTGAAATAGGTGAATATCAATAACGTGCAATTATCAGAAAGCATGAGTGTGCATTCGCAATTTCGCCACAATAAAATAATAATAAGTCAAAAATTAATTTCTGGTGGCAATGGCATTAGATGTAATTTCTAATGGAATGTAAAACAGAGCATTTGCTCTCTCTCCTCCTCGCGAGAGAGAGAGCACCGGCGGGGCTTTGACACATAAGGGAGGTTTGCGAAGACGAGGCTGATCCGATGGAGGTTGCAGCGTCGACGGAGATGGCCGGCCGACGGAGGAGAAGAACATCAGGGGAGGCACTGGAGGCGGACCTGCGGGGGCGTGGCGGTGGCTCTACACGCAGTGCTGGAGGTGCGAGCACGGTGCCTGCGGGGAACGCTAGGCGCTGGAGAGCGGCGCTGGCTTGAGGCGATGCTGGAGGGTGAAGGCGGGCGGTGCAGGAGCGCGCAAGGTGGCAGCGAGAACCTGTGGCCATTGGAGAAGGGAGCCTGCAGGGCGCTTGGTGAGGGTGCAGGCGTGCAGCACCTGCGGAGGGCTTGAGCGTTTGGTAGAGCAGCTGCTGGTGCTGGAGAAGGGCGCATGTTCCTACGGGCATGGGTGGCGAGGCGGGCGCCTGTGGAAGAGCAGGGCGGTGCGTACAGGCAGAAAGCCTATGGGGGCTGCTGGAGATGAGCGGTGGAGAAGGAGCGGGCGCCTGCAGGTGGCTAGGGCGGTCTACAGAGAGGGGAAGCGCTGCGGGTGCGAAGGCGGGCACTGGTGCGGTGCCTGTGGTGCTTGGCAGGGGTGCAGGTGAGCGGAGCGGCTATGCAGTGCCTGCGAGTGTGGGCCTGGCAGTGGTGAAGGCACGCAGCGCCTTCAGGCGCAGCTGGAGGGAGCGGCTGGTGAAGCGAGGCATGTCTGCAAAGGTGGGGGCGCGCTGCAGGGAGGCGCTGGAGGGTGGATGGGCACTTGTGCGGCTGAAGGGCAGGATGGGGTGATGGTGCTGGAAGGGAGGATGTGCCTGCGGGCGCGGCTGGCAGGGGCGTTGGAGATGGGTGCTTGGTGCATAGTGTTTGCCCCCTCCACGGTGGAGAAGATGGAGCAGTTCCCCACAGGGGGGAAGGTCCAGATGCCCCTCTCCTTTCTCCGCCTCCTCTTTTTAACTCCTCTCTCCCCGTGTGCACCAATTAAGGGATTTTCAAATCCCTTTTCTATTTTTGACCGACGGTTGTTGAGGGTGCCCAGAGAATGGGGAAAAGAAATGCTACCGGTTGAAAGGGTAATTTACTCTCCCCTCCTTATTCTTTTGCCAAATCTTCTTCCTGCACATAAAAACATAAAATTATTACATATTAAGTTATAGAATGCTATAAAATAAATGCAAACTTAAATAATGATGCATGCAAACATTCTATAACTTAATTTAGTTATTAACAAATCTAAAAGGTAAGATTAAAGTTAACTTAGGCGTAATAATAGTCAATTAAAATAGACTCATCAGCGGGGCATGAATACGAATCATCAAAATATGCATAAGGGCATTCATGAGATCGGTAATCCGTCCAGTTCAAAGGATTTAGAGATTATTGTAGAAAAACTGGACAAAGTCGATATCGTAGCAAAGCATCTCAATGAGGTTAGAAACACAATGAAGACTCTTATGCCTCTACTTGCTACGAATCCCGCGTATTCACCTATTTCGTAAATTCCCGCAGGGAGGGAATTTGTGAATAATCTGGATTCTAGAGATCCATCTTTCTTGGGTTTTCTATCTACTCCTTCACTAACCCAAGGAGGGACCTTTGTCCCACAATCTTACCCACCATTTTCCCCACCCTTTCCTGTTGCAAAAAACATGCCGTATCTTTTAGGTTTACATGCCATCCAAGAAAATATTCCAAGACCAAACCCTTATTCAAATTCCTATAATCCTGGATGGAGAAGCCACCCAAATTTTACTTGGGCTGATCAAAATCAAAATCAAAGACCAAATTATTTAAATCAGACCCATTTTAACCCACCTCCATTGCCTCCACAGCAATCAAATTTAAGGCCTAACCCGATGAGTATGCAGAATTACTCTAGGCCTATTAGAGATACACAGCTAGACCAAATTTTAAGACCTGTGTCAAAGAGTCAGCGACAAAATGCTAAAGCTCTCGCTGAGATCCATAGGCAATGTAAGGTAGAGTTGGCTAATTTACAAAATCAGATTACGCTTTTGTCTGAGTCTCGTCAACTAGGTACTCTTCCATCTCAGCCAATTCCAAATCCTAGGAATCTGCTAAATCCTAGGCAAAATCAAGGCCAAGTCCATTTCCTTAATCAGGCCTCTGATTCAAATCATAACCCGTCCTCCATATTACCTGAAAATAACCCACCAAACCCGCATCAGCAACCTATTTTGTGTCAAATGACCCACCTATTATTGAGAATCAAAACTGACTCTGCTGATCTTCTGAACTTGGTGGAAACATTTCTTAAATTGCCTTAATCTTTAACATTCTATATCTCAACCTAAATCACATCTAATCTTCACAAGATTCACTCTGATCTTTCTAAGATTTTCACGAGAATCTGATTTTGGGTTCTATGCGATTTATTCTAGGCAATTTCAGGATGAGTTTTGATCGGGTGGTTTAATCTGTTTTTCTATTTTTTTGATCTAATTCTTTCATAACTCCTCTGATTTTACCATATACCTATTCTTTTTAGGAGTTCTTTACTAGGGTTTGCGCCTAGCTGAAGGCCAAAAACTTAGCACTTGTACATAGCTATTTACTGTCTTTATCTTTTTGATTTTCTTATACACTTTAAAAATTTCACTCCATATCATATTGATTGCCTTTATTTAGTCCGACTGGCCACTTTGACCTTTGGTCATACTTGAAATCGTCCGGACAGAGATTTTTAATCTTCTCTATTCGACTCCTTCCATCACTCTTTACTAAATGAAGTGTAATATATTTTTACCCTTCTTACAATGAGGACATTGTAAAATTTTGGCTTGAGGGGTATTGAAGTGAAATTTTCACTTTAATTGTGGGTTAAAAGATAAAAACACATAAAAATTAAATATCGACGAAATTTTAAAAACTAAAAGTTCAAAAATAATAAAAATTTTAACAAATTAAAAATTTTCATAAAAATTTGAAAATTTTTTGAAAAAAAATTATAAAAATTGGAAAATCTTATATACATAAAAATAAAAATATATAAATACAAAAGTTTGAAAGGGAAATTCATAAAAATAATAAGTGGGGTTTATTCATTTTTAATAAAGAAGAAAAGAAGAAGAGTATATATAAATATATTTATTAAGAGCTTAACTTTTTTTTAGGTCAGAAGTTTAAAATGTATATAGAATATATATAGAGTATTTAAGAGCATTCAATTCTTAATTAGATTTTACTTAAACATTTTTTAAAAACACACTTTTGCGTTTAAAATTTTTAAAACAAGGTTTTATTTGAATTAGAAATCTTTTAGATCTTTTAAGGATTTGTTTTTCTATTCTTATCTTGAATTAAGAAACTAAGTGTATTAGGATTTAAACTTAAGTTTTGGAATTAAATTATAACTTTTTAATCAATTAGATTAAGTAATCCTTTTGCTGTTTGAAAATTTGATTTTATCATAAAGTTAAGTAAAAAGGCTAGATATTTAGAGTTAATTAAATAGAGAGTTAGTAGAATTTTAGTTTACAAAAGTTACAGGCTAAAGATAATAACTAGACTTGGTAAATTTTGTCTTGATGGATCCTATTGGAGGAAACTAAGAATTTGAAGAACCTGAGAGTGAAGGGCTTTATTGTCCAAGCTCTGGTTTGAGAGCTAGGTAACCTAAACTTCTAAATTCACACACATAGAATTGTCTTGTTGGCATCTAAGACCGCGAAAACACAGAGGTTAAGAGATCAATTCTGAATCCTCTTTAGTCTAAGGATTTCCGCGAGGTGATTCTTGAAAGGGTGAAGGATGTGCCACTCACCTAGAAAAAGGATTTGGAGAATAAAGTTAGTAGGAAAATGAGAAGGGGGGAAAAGAAAAAGAAAAAAAAAGTAAATAAAACACCCTGCAGTTAAGTGCCTTGTTAAAAATGGGTGCTTATGCAGTTTTTCCATAAATAAATAAAAGCATCTCAATACAAATGGATGCTACCCTTTCTTCCATCAAATAAAAGCAACACCTCGCTACAAATGGGTGTTCTAACCTATAGAAAAAGTGAAGAAAAAATATGGAGAAAAGAATATTAGGAATAAGAGACACAGTGGTCCACCGGGGAGATATACACAAAAAGTGTTGACCTCGGGATAGAAAAATGGTGAGGAGAAAGCAACCAAACCTAAGTAAGGCGAAGCCAAAGGCTTGAATTGGAATAATTGGGATTGGAAAATGATATCTTCAGATCTGGATTTTTGCAACTTTGGATGTCTTTAGGATAATTCTCTTCACTAAGCACAGATGTTTTAAAATCATAGCTACTGAACCTTGGTATTAGGCAGTGAAGCCTAAGAAATTGGGTTTTGAAGATTTTAAGTTGAGACCTAAAGGAGAAGAATTGACAGAATCCTAGGTCTAGAAGTTAATCTTTAGTGCTGTAGGCTAGAAAATTAGAGTTTTACTACTCTAAGTTTGATTAATAATGAGTATATGGTTAATTTGCTTAAACTTATATTGATAAAAATCAAATATCATAAACAAAGGATCAACTTAATTCTATTTGAGTTTTTGAGTTAAAATTTAATTCTCAATCCTTAAGTTTGGTTTCCTTAAAACACTTTGTATTCTAATTTGAGTTTAGAATAGTTACAAAGATTAAAGAGATTTTTGAAGAATTCTAATTCAGAGTAAAATTCTTGTTTACAAATTATTTTATGTGTGCTTTTGAAAAATGTTATAAGTATAAATCTAAGTAAGAAAATTTTCACATATGCTCTATACATTAATCATTTATATTTAACGTTAAAAAGATTTCTGACCTAAGCTTTCTTCTACATAGTTACTATTTACAATACTTTAAGCCCAAGTGCTTTAAATCATCATAGTTTTAGTTAATTTTGCTAGGGACTAGCAAAACTTTGGCTTGGGGGTATGATGAGACACTCATCATGATCTCTAATTACCCCTAATTAACTAGTCGTCCTAGTTAATTAGCTAAGGTTATGAACATATAAGGGGTAATTATAGAATAAGGGATATTTAGTAAAGGACCTCAAAATAAGTTAAAAATGACATTTTATCATTCAATTAACATTATTAATAATCTAGATAATAATTGGACTTGAAATCCCATTAATCATTCCCTTAATTAATAAATTAACTTAAACATAATGTATACCTAAGTATATAATAACGTAAGTAATTTTACCTTATCTAATAAATTAATTTAAAAAGGTCAAAAATGTAAATTCAAGGTGAAAACATAATATTTACCTTATTTACTAACATATATAAAAAGTTGAAAAAGATCTAAGTTAAAATAAACCTTCAAAACCTGAGTTTACATTTTGGTCCTTAAAACTTATTACAATTGGGTCCTTATTTTTCACACAGGTCCTTAAGTTTTATTACATTTAAGTCCCATTCCTTCTTCTTCTTCAGCTGAATGGACGACTGGCGACGGAGAGTCACGCCACCACATGATCACCGCCCTACCAACATCACTCTTCTTTGTCCAAGCTCTTGCAGCTTGAGCTCACCAGCTCCTCTTCATCCACCGGTCTGGATTAACCGGAAATCCAATTTTTTAGTGGGAGATAACCTCACCGTCGTCAGAGACGATGCTGGAGGTTAAGCTCCTTCTTCGGCCAAACCCCCCCATTCTCTTCACCGCCAACTACTATAAATGCCCCCTTATCCCTCAGATTTCACTCAAGTTGGCTCCCTTCCCTCTTCTAACACTATAGCCGACATCGATAGGCTATTCGTCCAAAACTCCGGTGACTTTTCATCTCACTTTCTGACTTCCTCCATTCATTCTGATCAGCCGAGGAGATTCGCCATGGTCTGCCTCATCTCTGACACAGGCGCCGACCCAAGGAGTCCTCCTCTTCACCTCACATCCACCCGCCAGAGATCTTTCTTTCACCCGCTATTGACCCCTTCGTCCAAGTAACTATAGATTATGAGCAGGAGGAGGAGTAGGAGTAGGAGTGGGTTAGCTTAGTTACTTAGATAGTTAGATAGGTTGGATGTAATTTTAGAATTTTAGTATCATCTTCTCCGACTCCGGCGAGCTCCTTGAGCTCGCCAGAGCCTTAATCTTGTCTCTTTAAATCACAGTTTACCTCCTCCTTTCTCTCATGACCATTTCTAATTCACTCAAATACTTAATTGATCACCTAATCGCCTAATTCACATTCCACCTCCACCGACTACTATCACTGTCCACAGCGAAGTAGTTGAGCTAATTCCACCTTCACTGGGTCTTCCATCATTTATCCATCACTTATGGACCCTAATCGGCACTATAATAAGTATAATTACCACATATAAATTAAACACCCAATCTAATTAAGCTCTTGAGCTCGCTGTCAATGGCGGCTCAGGAGCAATTCAAATCCTAAATTAAATATATATTTATTAATACAAACACTTGTTGACTTGTTTTAACCACTCAATTGAGTGGTAAAACAAGTCCTGAGCTTAATTCAAATTAGATTTTTAAAGAAATGAATTCACTGTCAAATCTTACATATAAAGAGACAAATGAAGAATTAAATGTGGTTCTGAGGTTCCATGTAACCTCAGGATCCTTTTTAGATTAAATATGGCAAGTTTAAACAATCTGTGCACAATTTTCACATTTTCGGGACTCACCGGAGCTCCGGTGAGCTCCGACGAGCCATTCTTGAGCTTCAGCCTCTAGAATTTATTGAGAAGCTCCAAAATGGTTCGATTCTGATCACCGATTAATTTGAAGACATTTAATTGAGGATTTAGTTACTGGAGCTTGATTGCATAGAAAAAATACACCAACAATTGTGCCGTCTTGTGCTATTTCCTAGCATTACCAGTGCATATTAGGTATCCATAGTCGCATTTGTAAAAATAAATGCATGCATGCATTTATTTTAGAGGGGAGGAGAGTGAAATAAATGGCCTTGAAATTTACATTTTTCCTCAAGTGCTGCCTTGCAAAATTCACCACCTTTATTTTTATTTTTTTTTTTTATTTGACTTTCTTCTCCGCGGCTGCATGTCATGGCTTGATCGTCTTCACGCCATTCTCTGTTGTAGGCTTGCCCTGCACAGCCATGCCAGCCATGCACAGCCATGCATAGCCAGGGCATGGTTGTGCATGCCTTCTTCCTCTTTAAAAAGGCACGGCTAGCTTCTTTGCAAGAGAGCCTGGTCCACGCCAAAACACAACACCTTCCTTCCCTTCTAGGCCATCTCCTCCCCTCCATACGCAGCCTCTCCTCCTTTTGAGGAGCTACTCTGCGAGCAGGAGCACCTTACAGTGGTGCACAACCACCACTGTGAGTCCCACCACCGCCCAACTCATCAAAGAGCTGGTGGGCATGGTGGTTCTCTTCCCTGTTTCATCGTTCTAGGCCAACCCCACCATTGCCACAGGAGCTTCAAGCTTTGAATCTCAACCGGCCACCGCTCGCCCGCACGCAGGCCACCGTGCACCCCTGCAACAGCCGCGCGTGCCTACAGGCCACCCTTGCCTCTCTTTCCGTGCGCCAGCAGCCAGCACAGACCTTCTGCGCGCGCGCCAGCTCGCTCAGCGGCGTCTGCACTCAAAGCACCACCAATACCCGGTCGCGCGAGCCAGGCGCGAACTGTAGCCACTGTTCATGCGTTTCAGCGGAACACTGTGGCTACAGTGCGGTGATCGATAAGTTTCTCACTTATCCGGTCACCCGGCACATCGCGACCTTCTGCTGCCCGTCCACACACGCCTGCACCCGCGTCACTCCCCGCGCTCGCTCTCGCGTACACCTACCCGCTTCAACGCTCACGTCTTCGCCCACCTCTTCGCGCCTGCACTCACCTCTTCGCCCAACGTGGTGCACTGCGGTTCCTCCCATGCCCACTCCCTCCTGCATGCACGCGCACCCTCGCGTGCCTATGCGCCTGCGTGTGCGTGTGGCATCAGACGACGGTTGGAGGCTACGGATGACTTATCTCTCCGCGCGCCTTCCTCCTTAGCAGACGCCCTCTCTCTCTCTCTCTCTCTCTCTCTCTCTCTCTCTCTCCTGCAGACACATATACACACACATACACACTCTCGTACACACACCCACTCACCTATACACTATTACATACTTATATATATATACATATATATATATATACCTATATCTTTTCATATATTAGTACCTATATAACTAAGTATAAGTATATATGCATATATGTATAAACATATAGATACACATATATTTATATATATATACAAATATACATACATATATACATATATATTTATCTATAACTATAAATATATATATATGTGTGTGTGTGTGTGTGTGTGTGTGTGTGTGCCTATCTACATATATCTATATACATAGATACTTATACTAATATATATATATACATATACACACACACATATATATATATATATAACTACATACATATATTACTATATATACATATATCTAAATATATATATATATATATCTATATCTATGTATATAGTTATATATATATACATATATATACATCTATCTATACATATATTTACATATCTATATATATATATATATATATAACTACATATATACCTATATACTTATAACCATATATATATATACATATAGATATATATTTACATATATACATACATATATATATTTTCATATCAAATCCCACACGTTGTACCGTGGGAATATCCGCACCAGTTGCTGATATTCCCCGATACACATACAAAAAGAATTTTTTCGCACACATCTTTCACCCATCCATCCTACACTCCACACAGCACTTCGTCCTGTTGGTTGCGTCTTCCTAGACGACGACTGACTCAACACCGTGCTACACGCCATCTCCACCCCGACCACTTTATACATATATAATATATACATATATATATTATATTTACTTAATTTCTATTTCTCGTTCTTGCCATTAAAAAGATAAAAAAAATATACAAAAGAGAAAAGATAATCCTTGACTTGCAGGTACTTAGTCTTGCGAATAGCAAGACCAGTTTTGAAACCCTAATTTGGCTCAAAGCCAAGAACCTGATTTTGAGGGTGTATCTCAAGGACAAAAATTATCAGAAAAAAATCTTAAATAGAAAAACACCAAAAACAGAATAAACGAACGGAAGAGATTCGTCGTAGGAATGGCGTAGAAACTTCTTCTAATCCCACTTCCCTGTGTTCGACCCTGGTCCTAAAAGTGACCAAGATAAAATCAAATAGGCCAGGTTAAAAATTTTGTAAGGAGATAGTTAGGCTCGATTTTGGTTAACCACTATACTCATTTCAACAATAAAATGACCATATTAACTCAACCTATCCGGGTCTACGCCATAATCTTTTCATGGCACCGTTGCTGGGGAGGTGCGCATTCAAGTAAGTTTTTACTCCATTCCTTTAATTTTTCTTTTCTCACACCCTTCTCTTCACAGGTGTTTTTGTTTGTTGCTGTGCAAGTGAACCTGTTGCAAGGAGAAGGCAGGCAGATGAAGTCGGAAACGTGGGCAGATCCAAGGTGGGAACGAGAGTGTGAAGTCGCCAGCACCGTCCTAGAGCTTCGCACACGTTGCTGAACAAATAGGTCTTCCTTTCTTAGCAACTTAGGTCAACTTGTCACCTTAATAAAAAAAAAGAAAAACTAGAAGCACTTCTTGGGATCTCTTGGTGCAAGTGGATTAAAATTCACTTGTTTGATTGTTTGCCTTTACTCCCATCGCCCTGGGATTTCCTGCCAAACTTCGCATAGCGAAGATCCTAGAATCTTAATTCTTGAATCTTTCGCCGTGTGAAGTATTCTTTGAGGCAAAAATCAAAAGATTGATTTACATCCCTCTTTGCCTCATTTATCTGCAATTCGGGATCACATTTTTGGTGGGGAGACTTGAAATTGAGTTGATTCCAACCCCACCACAACCTTTCACGTGCCTAAGATTCGATCCTGAATACTTCAACCCCAACAATTTGATTTTATTTATCTTCGGTTGAGCCTTGTGTGTGGACATCTTTTTGGTGATTGGGAGCACTTGAATTGAAGTGCTTTGGCTCCCTTTCACATAATCTAAAATTGGTTCGTGCATCCACACATAGAAATGTCCATCTAGGGAAGCCCATTGCATTTTAGCATGCATTAACCAACTGACATTAAAGAAGGGTTTGTTGGGCTTAGAAGAAAACTTGTATTCTCTCAAAATCCAGAGATTGGTTGAATTGGTAATTCAGCGAAATCCTAAAATCCATACTACTTAAGGCTGAATTCTAAAAACCATTCCCCAATTAAAACTTCAATTCAGGGAGATTTCCGCATTGCATGCTTGGTTTACACATTCTCTAAAAATCAATCACTTGAGCATTACCCGTAAATAACGCCCTTCACATTCCAGAAGCACTTGATCCTAAGCCTCTAACTAAAATTTGTAGCAACTTGACCCTTATTAAGGATTGGAGGTCTAACTACTTGCGTGTAGAGCCTACGTGCTGGTGAGGGTTCCCGTGTGCTATCGGGTGTCTAAGACTGGGGCAAACGGCCTTTCAATCTGGCCCGGTGGTTCTGCGATGCTCGCATTCGGTTCCGTAGATCGTGATAGTAGGTAACTTAGATCTTTAGGTCTAAGGGCACACTGTAGAGGTTAGGAATTTGATTGTATTGATTTATCATCAAGTGTACCTTTGCGACGTCATTTCTCTCATCTCTTTTCCCTTCGTATCCCCCCAATTCTTCCTGCGGTAGTGCATGATTGGGAGGAGGTCACAAAACCCTGAACTGTGCGAATTGCCTGATAATTTTAGAAAAGAAGCCGAATTGTCCTCCTCCTCCACAAACATGGCAGCACGCCCACCCCCAAATCCTGAGGGAGGAAACCGTCCTCAAAACCCACAAGGTGGTGGAGCCTTAGATCCCATAACTCGCCTCCAAGCCCAAATGGAAATGTATAATGAACAAATTGAAGCCATTAGGGAAACAGTGGAGGAAATGCAGAACCCTCCTAAACAGGAGGAGCCTAGGTCTCTTAGCTCCTATCAGAATCCCGCTTCTACATAGACCATAGGACAAATTCGGGTCCCCATGGGTGGGGATGACTTTGAACTAAAACCTAACATAATTGGCCTGATAAATTTTCACTTCCATGGTCTTGCAAGTGCAGATCCTTTTCTCCACTTGGAAGACCTAACCCGATTGGCTGAAACAGCTAAACCAAGAAATATCGGGTTACCTATAGTCCTCATGAAAATGTTCCCATTTTCATTGCGGGATAAAGCGTCGCAATTGTTAGGCACCCTTGCGATAACCATCTACTCTTGGGAAGAGATACGAACAGTGTTTCTCAAGAAGTTCTTCCCAATCCGGCGAACCAATGCGCTTCGCCGTGCTATCACCTCCTTTACACAACAAAATGGCGAACAATTTCATGTGGCATGGGAGAGATATAATGACCTCCTCAGGAAATGTCCGCACCACGGTCTGCCTAAGTGGCATATAGCCCAGATTTTCTGCTATGGGCTAAATGAGACTTTGAAGCAGATTGCAGACGCTTCCTGCAGCGGGAATTACATGAATAAAGATGAGAATGGAGCATTTGAATTATTTGAAAATATGAGCGAAAACTCAATGAACAATGCTTCCATTACCGCCTTTAATCGTACCAGCCTACCCCATAATGTCCACGAAGTTGACACGGGACCCTCCCATTCATCCACTGATCTCAGCCTTATCGCACGGAAATTGGATGAAGTCTCCATCGTGCACAAGAAGCTGGACAAGCTTCTGGCCAACTCTGCCCGTTCTATGGCAAACACCCCCACCTCACGACTTTGTCACAATTCCAATTCTTCCAACACCAGGCTTATCTTGAGAAACCCCGTAAGACCTTCCTTACCGAGTGTCACGCTGAGCGATTCAGTAAGCCATGTGGATTTGGCTTCTGCGAGCCAGTATTTCGACACGAAGGACCAAGACTCCGTGTGCTCGAATGCATATTTACATGCGGACGCGTCTTCTGGCATAGAAGACGCTTGTGCCCTAAGGAACAACCCGTTCTCTGCCACTTATAACCCAGGGTGGTGAAATCATCCGACCTTCGCATGGTCCAACAACCCACAGCACCAAAACCCCGCGGGTGGACCAATGCGACCATCCGCATCCGTCATCCCAAGGGCCCAGTCTAATCCTATGGCGAATCCGCCATCGGGCCCTTCCGTACCATAAGCAGAACACGCATCAAGTCCTCTTGATAAATTGATGCGAATGATGACGAAAATGTCAAAGCACCATGAAGAGAACATGACCTCTCTTCATCACCAATTGGCGCAGCAGAATGCTTAGATCAGTCAACTACGCATGGCGACTCGATCTCAGGGCACCTTCCAGCCAAACCTGTTCTAAACCCACTAAAATTTGTACCCCGTGGTCTTGAACCACTGGTACGACCTTCTTAGGGGTAGGTTCATCATATTCTGCATGCTCTGAGTATTCCACCAGGAATTCAGGCTAATCCCACTACAACACCTCACTCTTATGTCCCTATGGCGAACCCTCCTTCGCCTTATGATCCCATTGGACCTGCATCATCCAATGCGATCACTACAAGGAGTGGTAAGCAGACCGTCGATCCGCCTCGACCTGATCCTGGCCTGTCTTCTTCATCGCCCTCTCATTCAGGATGTGCACCGCATTCGCGAGAGGACGATACACCCAAATTGGTGCCAGAATCAGTCCCATTCCCTGAGGCTCTATTGAGGGAGCCAAAAGGCAAGAAGAAAGATATGCAGGCCCTTAATAACTTGCGTAGTTTGTTCAGGGATGTTGAAATCAAGGTACCCCTGCTCGAGGCTATCAACCACATACCTACTGTCGCCCGATTTTTCAATGACTACACAACACCCAGGCAACAGTCAAAGAAAACTAAGAATCCGATGGTTCTCTCGCCTCATGCAAGTTGTGCTATATTGTGAAATCTACCACTGAAGTAGAAAGATCTGGGCACACCACTTATTTCTTATAGCATCCAAGGCTGCAATTTTAACCGTGCCCTGCTTGATCTAGGATCTTCCATCAATCTTATACAAACCATCATGCTCAAAAAATTTTCCTTGGGAAATTTGAAACCCACCCCTATCACATTACATTTGGCAGATCGTTCTGTCAAAATCCCAAAGGGTGTGGTGAAAGACGTGGTGGTTAGGGTCAACAGTCTATGTTTTCCTGTTGACTTTCTTGTTTAAGATATGGAAGTTCGTAGCTCACTTTCTGATTGTCCGATCATCCTTTGTCGACCTTTCTTGGCCACAGCCCGTGCCCATATCGACTGTGAGTCGGGCTGTATTGAGATTGCCATTGGATCTGAAAAGATCAAGCTTAACATCTTCAAGGCAGCCAAGAACTTTGATTGCGATTGTATCGAGGATGGAACATTTGACGAGGACATGGCCATCAGCGTGTGTATCGGACTAATTGGGACCTATTCTAACTACTGCGGACTGCCTTTAAACACTGACGATTGCCTGACCAACACATGTTGTGACGTTCCCCCATCCCTCCCTATTCCCGTACTTTCTCCTAGCCAGACTTCTGACGAGGTTTTCTCCTCTTCCCATACCTCGTGGTCTGAGTCATATCCGGGCTACTCACCACCGGTCCACACTCTTGAAGATCGGATTTCCCTTTCTTTCCCACCAAATCAGTCAGATTTGCAACTCCACACTGGGACCTTGAGCCCATATACTACCCATTGGGGCTATTCCTTTTTGGATCCATCTATCCAAGAAGCCCCTCTTCTTGGCCAATTTGAGGGCCAACTTCTTCCTCCTGACTTATTTTCTAATCCACCTGGGACACTCTCGTCCTAGGAAATGCCAGATCTTTCACCATCCACTCCCGAGCTGAAAGAGCTGCCTAGTACACTTAAATATGTTTTTTTGGGACCAAATGAAACGCTCCCCGTAATCATTAGTTCAAAATTGACCAGGGAGCAAGAGTGCAAACTAATTGAGGTCCTCATGGAACACAAGGCAGCCATTGAATGGTCTTTGTCAGACTTATCTAGCATTAGCCCCTCCTACTGCACTCACCGTATATATACGGAGGGGGAGGCTAAACCTTCCCGTGAGATGCAGCGACATCTCAACCCTAACATGCAGGAGGTCGTTAAGAAGGAAATTATTAAGTGGCTGGATGCGGGTATAATCTACCCGATCAGCGATAGCCCCTGGGTGAGTCCGATTCACGTTGTGCCCAAAAAGGCGAGACTCACCATCCATGTCAATGATAGGGGCGAATCCATCCCTACACGCACTCCTACATCTTGGAGAGTGTGTGTAGATTATAGGAAACTCAATGCTGCAGCTAAGAAAGATCACTTTCCACTACCTTTCGTTGACCAAATCCTGGAGTGGTTAGCAGGAAATAAATTTTTCTGTTTCCTGGATGGATTCTCAGGATATAACCAGGTGGCAATTGACCCCTGGGACTAAGAGAAAACCACCTTTACCTACCCCTTTGGCAGCTTTGCATTTAGAAGGATGCCATTTGGACTTTGTAACGTGCCAGCAACTTTCCAAAGATGTATGCTGGCAATATTTCATGACATGGTGGGTGACTTTCTCGAGGTCTTCATGGATAACTTCTCGATCTTTGGACCATCTTTCGATGAATGTCTTGTCAACCTGACCCGTATCCTTAGGAGATGTATTGATGTAAACCTTGTGCTTTCCTAGGAAAAAAGTCATTTTATGGTACACGAGGGAATTGTTCCTGGGCATATCATCTCCGATAGGGGTATTGAGGTTGACAGAGCTAAGCTTGATGTAATTGCTGATTTACCTATGCCTGGCACTATCAAACAAATCCGCTCCTTCCTGGGACATGTCGATTTCTATAGAAGATTCATCAAAGATTTCTCTAAGATTTCTCGACCTTTAACTCATCTCCTATAGACTGACGTACCCTTCGATATGGTCCCTGACTGCATACGAGCATTCACGCAGCTGCGTAATGCTGTCACCAAGGCCCCTGTTCTCCAACCACTTGATTGGTCCCTCGACTTTGAACTCATGTGTGACACTTCCGACCTTGCAGTCGGAGCCATCCTGGGATAAAGACGCGATAGACACTCGTTCGTGGTGTACTATGCCAGTAAGATGTTGGACGAGGCCTAGTGTAATTATACTACCACTGAGAAAGAACTACTGGCTATCGTCTTTGGGCTGGAGAAATTCCACTCTTACCTTCTGGGCTCACATGTTATTGTTTTCACTGATCACGCGGCCATTCACCATCTCATGCACAAGAAGGATGCCAAGCCTAGACTGATTCATTGGATCCTTCTGCTCCAAGAATTTGACATTGAGATCGGCGATAAGGTCAGAGCTCAGAATGTTGTGGCTGATCATCTTTCCTTACTGGACCCTGACCATATTGGACTTACTCTGCTGATTAATGAGATTTTTCCTAATGAGCACCTATTGGCAATTAATGTGGCAAGTGGACCGTGGTATGTCGATATTGACAATTACCTTGCTTCTGGATCCCTTTCACGTGGCTGGCCTAAAAACTAGCGCGAGTGTCTCGTGGAAGAAGGAAAGTATTATTTCTGGATAATCCACTTCTTTTTCACATAGGTGCTGATCAAATCATCCGTCGTTGTATTCCTAACAACGAATTCCCCAGTGTGCTATCCTTCTGCCACGATCAGGCCTGCGGAGGCCATTTCTCTGGGAGGAAAACTGCAACCAAGGTGTTGCAGTGCGGTTTCTTTTGGCCCTCCCTTCACCAAGATACACACAATTATGCCAAACATTGCACTAGGTGCCAGTCGTTAGGGTCAATGTCACGTCGTGACATGATGCCCTTACAACCCATCCTAGCTGCGGAAATCTTCGACATTTGGGGAATTGATTTCATGGGTCCCTTTCCTCCTTCCAATGGCTTCGAATTCATTCTCGTGGCTATTTATTATGTTTCGAAATGGATCGAGGCTATTCCCACGCACCGTGCTGACCATGTTATATCCACTCGATTTGTCAAAGACCACATCTTTACGCGCTTTGGGATCCCTCGAGCCATTATCTCGGATGGAGGAAGCCACTTTACCCATGCTTCTTTTTGGGCACTTCTGAGTAAATACGGAGTCCACCATCGTATCGCATCCCCGTATCATCCTCAGACGAACGGCTAGGCAGAGGTGTCAACCGGCAAATCAAGAAAATTCTGCAGAAAATGGTTTGGCCTGACCGTAAGGATTGGTCCGACAAGATGATTGACGCACTTTGGGCGTATCGAACCGCCTTCAAGGCTCCCCTTGGTATGTCTCCTTATAGAATCATTTACGAGAAGCCTTGTCATTTGCCCGTGGAGTTGGAACACCATGCTTATTGGGCATTTCGCCAATGTAACCTCGACCCAAACCTGTGTGGTCGAGAAAGGAAACTCCAACTCCAGGAGCTAGAAGAGCTCCGTCATCAAGCCTATGATTCTGCCTTAACTTTCAAACAATGAACTAAGGCTTTTCATGACAGGCATATTCGGCGGAAGGAATTTGAGCCATCTCAGCAAGTTTGCCTCTACAATGCCCGACTCAAATTCCTTCCTGGGAAACTGAAGTCCAAATGGACTGGTCCTTTCCTGGTCTCGAGACCATTTCCCAACGGGGCCATTGAGATTGAAGATCCCAAATCTGGGCATAAATTTACGGTCAATGGGCAACGTTTGAAACCCTATCTTACTCATGAACTTGCCCCCGTTGGAGAATCTTTTCCCTATTGGAGGTAACTAATGTTGTTCCTCATTCTGAGTCCAGTTGGGGACGTTAGATTCAGCTCTCATTGGGAGGCACCCCAACAACACTCACTATCCACCATCACTTTTCACTTCACTATCACACTCAGTTCACTCTTCACCTCACCACCCACCATCCACCCACCCTACCACCCTGCTGTATACCCTGCACCTCAGCTCTCGTTACCCGATCTTTCGTCCTTCCTCTACCCTTCCCTGCATGCATATGAGGACATAGCATCATTTGGCATGGGTGGGTGGATAGGCATCCATAGGATCTGGGCATTTTAGGGTATCATGCAGTTTCCACTTATCTATAAATATGTACAAAAAAAAAAGGTGTTTAGTAATGATCTGAAGGCTGAAATAAAAATACAATAAGTGTTTCTGGATATTCAACCATTGTTTTGAAGACTTTCCAGGCCACAAAAGCTTGATTCGCTCAGGCTTGGCTTAGTTCACTTGAGCATTGAAAGATAGATCGGAATCTCTCCTAACTAAGGACGTATTCTTGTACCTGAGACACCAGTACGGGATCTGTTGGTTTGCTTCTACTCGAGAGCCTATGTAATCTTGGTTCACACTACACATATCAAGAAAGACCAGGTGAACATAAGATCCAACCCTAGTGTTCATCAGGGAAGGTGGAGTCCTTACTTATGCACGCAGGTAGACTTTTTATCCCAGGCTTTAGTTTTGTGTTTAGGAGAGACTCTTTCCACCAAAAAGGAACTCTCCCACCAAAAGAAAAGTGTGCTCCTCCAAATAATGTTGTAAGAGATATACTGACAAGTGGTGCAAGAAAAAAAAAAGATGCAAATAAGTCTGTATATCTCGTAAATATCTGTAAAGTCTTTCCCCTACAAAAGTTCTTCAAGGCAAGTCACAAATACCCTATTTTCTTTGAGCCATAAATGTTATAAAATGGGAGTTGAGTTTTCCATTATCTTTTTAAGGGTCAATCCGAAGACACGAGCTGAAACTGGGACCAACCTATACTTAAAAATTCGTGAAACCCTGAGCTTGAGTGTTAATGTTCATCTGGTCAGTCTTGATCCTTCACTAAGCACAAGTCATAATCTCTTGAGCTCTCGAGTACGGCAAAAACCTCCTGGATCTTGGAAATCGTACATAAGGTTTAAATATCAAGAACCCTGGTTAGTTGAGAGATGGCCTATGTCATGTGAGACTTAAAGTACTGGTAGTCTTCTCTACAATTGGTTCTCATAATATCCAACAAATAAACACACCTATGTTGCCTCAGAAGAAAATCTTCAGCTTAAAGATCATTTCTAAATACAATACAAAAAAATGTTTTGCTAGGGACTAGCAAAAGATAGGCATGGGGGTATGATTGCACAGCAAAAATACACCAACAATTGTGCCGTCTTGTGCTATTTCCTACCATTACCAGTGCATATTAGGTATCCATAGTCACATTTGTAAAAATAAATGCGTGCATGCATTTATTTTAGAGGGGAGGAGAGTGAAATAAATGGCCTTGAAATTTACATTTTTCCTCAAGTGCTTCCTTGCAAAATTCACCACCTTTATTTTTATTTTTATTTTTTATTTGAATTTCTTCTCCACGGCTGCATGGCATGGCTTGATCGTCTTCCCGCCATTCTCTGTTGTAGGCTTGCCCTGCACAGCCATGCACAGCCATGCACAGCCAGGGCATGGTTGTTCATTCCTTCTTCCCCTTTAAAAAGGCACGGCTGGCTTCTTTGCAAGAGAGCCTGGTCCACGACAAAACAGAGCACCTTCCTTCCCTTCCAGGCCGTCTCCTCCCCTCTCCCCTCCATACGCAGCCTCTCCTTCTGAGGAGCTACTCTGCAGGCAGGAGCACCTCACAGTGGTGCACAACCACCACTGTGAGTCCCACCACCACCCAACTCATCAAAGAGCCGATGGGCGTGGTGGTTCTCTTCCCTGTTTCACCGTTCCAAGCCAACCCCGCCATTGCCACAGGAGCTTCAAGCTTTGAAGCTCAACCGGCCACTGCTCCCCCGCACGCAGGCCACCGCTCGCCCATGCGCAGGCCACAGCGTGCCCCTGTAATAGCCGACGCTCTATTACCACGTGCGCCTGCAGGCCACCCTTGCCTCTCTTTGTGCGTGCCAGCAGCCGGTGCAGACCATCCGCGTGTGTGCCAACTCGCTCAACGACGCCCGCACTCACAGCACCGCCAACACCTAGTCGTTTGAGCTGGGCGTGCACTGTATCCACTATTCACGCGTTTCAGCAGAACATTATGGCTACAGTGTGGTAACCGGTAAGTTTCTAACTTATCCAGTCACCTGACGCTCCACGACCGTCTGCTACCCGTCCACGCACGCTCGTGCCTGCGTCTCTCCCTACGTCCACTCCAGCGCTCGCTCTCGCATTTGCCCGCCTGCTTCAGCGCCCGCGTCTTCGCCCACTTCTTCGTGCCCGTACCTGCCTCTTCGCGCAGTGCAGTGCACTGCGGTTCCTCCCACGCCCACTCTCTCTTGCATGCATGCGCGGCTATGCGCCTGCACGTGCGCGTGGCATTAGACGACGGTTGGAGGCTGCGGACGACTTATCTCTCCACGTGCCTTCCTCCTCAGTAGATGCTCTCTCTTTCTCTCTCTCTCTCTCTCTCTTCTGCAAACACATATACACACACATACACACTCTCGCACACACACCCACTCACCTATACACTATTATATACTTATATATATATATATACATATATATATCTATGACTATAAATATATATATATATATATGCGTGTATATCTAACTGCATATATCTATATACATAAATACTTATACTAATATATATATATACATATACACATATATATATATATAACTATATACATATATATATATATATATATATATATATAGTTATACATGCATACATATATATCTAATTATATATATATGTACATATATATACATCTATCTATACATATATTTACATATCTATATATATATATATACATATATATATATATACATATATAACTACATATATACCTATATATTTATGACCATATATATATATACATATAGATATCTATTTACATATATATATACATATATATATATTTTCATATCAATTCCCACACGTTGTATCGCGGGAATATTTGCTCCTGTTGCTGATATTCCCCGATACACACGTACAGAAAGCATTTTTTCGCACACATCTTTCACCCATCCATCCTACACTCCACGCGGCACTTCGTCCTGTTGGTTGCGTCTTCCTAGACGACGACCGACTCGACACCGTGCTACACGCCATCTCCACCTCCACCCCCACCCCTTTATACATATATATTATATACATATATATATACTATATTTACTTTATTTCTATTCCTCGTTCTTGCCATTAAAAAGATAAAAAAAATATACAAAAGAGAAAAGATAATCATTGACTTGCAGGTACTCAGTCTTGTGAATAGCAAGACCAGTTTTGAAACCCTAATTTTACTCAAAGCGAAGAACCTGATTTTAAGGGTGTACCTCAAGGACAAAAATTAACAGAAAAAAATCTTAAATAGAAAAACACGAAAAACACAATAAATGAACGGAAGAGATTCGTTGTAGGAAAGGCGTAGAAACTTCTTCTAATCCCACTTCCCTAAGTTCGACCCTGGGCCTAAAAGTGACCAAGATAAAATCAAATAGGCCAGGTTAGAAATTTTTTAAAGAGATGGTTAGGCTCAATTTAGGTTAACCACTATACTCATTTCAACGATAAAATCACCATATTAACACAACCTATCCGGGTCTACGCCAAAGCTCAAATTGGGTCTTCATCTTGTCCAACTCCAGTGGAGTTGGAGAAGTCTATTAGTTAGGTTTAAGTTGCATTTAAGAAACTTAGAAGCTTCAGTGCGATGCACTGAAGCTGTTCATGACCACATTCTACTATAACAACCTCTGATTTCCTCTGCCGAACACACACCTTTTGAAGGTCAGGCGGTGGGTTTGAAACCCTAGAAATCTAGGTTAGAACACCTATTCAAAATGCTGAGAAAATTCCTAAGGTTGTGAAGATCCTATTCGAGGCCTTAATTTTCTATGGAGAGGCTTTGAATGGAAAGTCAAATTTTTGTGCCTTCACAATCAAACTAAATTTGATTATGGAGTTTTGAGTTCAATTTGAGGAATGGATGAGTTAAAGTTGTTTCTGGGATCTTGTTGGATAGTTTTAGAATGATTTAACTAAGCTCAGGTAAATAATTGTGTGAGAATTCAAACCCTGTTAATTTGGGTTATTTTCAAACCCACTCTGACAGCAGAAGCATTTTGATGAGATTTGATCTTGAATCCTGCCCAGATAAGTCAATTACAACCCTTAGAACTAGTTTAAATTGATCAGTAATGTTCTTTTGTGTCTTTTCATCCATTTCAGTCTGAAAATTCGATCTCTGAAGCTTTCAGAGAAGCTTCAACCTTCTGTACACTCTCTGAAGGTCTTGAGAGCTTAAATCTTACTCTAGCAGCTACAGAATCATTTGTAGAACCTGTTCAGACCTCTAGTTAAGAGAGAAAATCCATATGAGGACTCTGTAGACAAAAAAACCATTTCCAGGCAATTTTAACCCTTAGGAACCCCTTATTTTACTCTTCAAATTGAATAGGAAAGCATCCTCTAAACCTTAAATTGACCTTGCAATTGTGTAGATCTATCTTAGAGCTTTCCAACAAACTTTAAATCACTTGAAACGGAGCTTTGAGCTGGGAGATATGATTGATTGAAGTTGGGTCTGAAAGGGGTTAAGATAGCAATTTGTTACCCGGCCCATCAGTCGTCAACGCTCAGTGCGTCGGTTACCGATCTGAGTATTCTAAACCTATCTGAGCATGTGTATGTGTGTGTGCGAGCATGTTTGCTTGCGGGTGTGCGCCCGAGTGGGCGTGAGTGAGCATGTGCCCTGGGAGGTTGAGACCTGGGAGGCTGGGTTGAGCCGAGTTGGGTTGAAACTATGAATCAAATGAAATATATCGAAATTGAACCTAATTGAAACCAGGCGAGGATCGAGTAGGGTTTGGTCCCACCCTGGCCTCAATTTTATTTTTCTTGCATCATTTTAATTACTTTTTGTTCTTAATTGTAATAAGGCATGTTTTAATAAAAGAACTTTTATTGCCTTAATTTCTTTTGAAATAAAATTGGAAAGCTAACATGTTTACTTGTTAATAAAGTAGATCATTTTGAGTAAATATGTTCTCTTATGGGATTTTGCATATTACTTCATTTTAATTAATATTTTGGCAAAATTCATGTTCTTAAAATCAACTTAGTTATACCTCCTAAACTTGAAAGGAAAATAAAAGAAAATTGGTGAATGTGGAAAAGATTATACCTCCCAGTGAATGACCTAGACTCAACTAGTAAAAATTTCTAAAATGTTAGGTTAATTCGACCCTATACTACATAACCAACATAATTTCGAGTTAAATTAAGTGACTTTTTCTACCCTTAATTAAGTAAAATTAACTTAATTACTGAGTTGAGTGGAAAGACACGCATCACCAGGTCTGGTTTTCTTGAGATCAAAGGCCTGCCTCTGCACCTAAGGTCTTGGGCGGTGGTGGAAAATATGGTCGCTGGGCTTGCGTCTGTGGGTAAGGATATTGAATTTGGTCTGACTGAAGGAGATGCCAGTGTTCTGAAGGTAAGGGTGGATGTTTTCAGGGTTGGATCTATTCCTGATAAGATGATTCTCAGGTGTGGGGGAAGCTCTTGGATACTCCTCTTGAGGTTTCATGTGGCGAACAAGGGTATGCAGTTGAGTCATCACCCCCCATCTTATGCTGAGGTGCTGCGGGCCAGAGCAGGTTCCTTACAACCAAACTATGCCAATCAGGAGTTGGTGCCCGAACACACTAATAGTGTGGAAATGGAAGATGGGGTGGGGAGTTTGAGGGTTGAGGAGGTGATGACTGAAACCCTAGAGGATGGGGGTGGGATACCCCTGATCCAGGTTGATTCTGCAGTGGTGGTCAAAGAAGGAGAGGAGGTAAATGTGATAAATGAAGCTATGGCTGAGGACCTGAAAGCTATGACTTCCCCTGTCGATGCTCCTATGGGTTCTGATAAGGTAGATCCCCCTGTGAATTCCCTTGATTTGCAGTATAGCTCTCCTATGGATGATGATGTGCACCTGAACTCTAAGACTCCTTCTTCCTCTGGTCTTGGGAAGCCTCAATACAAGCTGAGGCTAAGAAGACATACTCCTACACAAAAAGTTGATGAATCTGTCATTGCAGCTATGATGAAGGTTAGCAAAACCTCTGCTGCTAAGAAGGGGACAGATTAGACGTCCAAATGAGGATTCTTACAAGGAGTCTTCAAGGGCTGCTGGTAGGGGCTATTGGAGGATGGCAGCTAGTGATATTCCCAAAATTACAGAGATTCAGAGGTCCAGCCTAATAGAATCTATGTTTGAAGCTGAAGTCTTGAAGGCCATCAAAGATCTCAATTGTGAAGGATCACCTGGTCCTGATGGGATCCAAGATCTCTTCTACAAAGAGTTATGGGATATTGTGGGCATTGAGGTAATGGATGTGATCAGAGAGTTTGAGAGTGGCAACTTTGGTTTTGAAAGAATCAATAGATCCTATCTTTTTCTTTTGCCAAAGACTCCAGGAGTTGAATCCTTTCAAGAGTTTAGACCTATTGCCCTCTCTAACTCTTTATACCTGGTGATTAGCAAGGTCTTGGCCAATAGATTGAGGCCTGTTTTGCAAGATTTGATCCACCCTATTCAATCAGCCTTCCTCCCTGACAGATCTCTACATGAATCCTTTATCATGGCCCAAGAGATGATTTGTGGTTGGCACAAAAGAAAATGTAAGGCTATTCTATGGAAGGTTGAGTTCTGCAAAGCTTATGACTCCATCAGTTGGACATATCTTTGGGAAGTGCTTAAAAGAAGAGGCTTTCCCCCTACTTGGATTCAATGGGTGAAAAGATGTATCACCACTTCCTCTTTCACCCCTTTGATAAATGGGAAGCCTTGTGGTTCTTGGATTCAACCCCAATGTGGAATCAGGCAAGGATGTCCTCTGGCACCTCTGATTTTTGACCTGGCAGTGGACAACTTGGCTAGGTACTCTTGTAAGCTCACTGAAGCAGGTCTTATTAGAGAGTATTCATTGTCTTGTAGGAGTAACTTGGCTCCCATTCTTCAATATGCGAATGATACGATTTTTTTTGTGGAGGGGTCTATGATGAAGCACTAGCTTTGCAGCATATGGTCAATATCTTTGGTGAGCTCTCTGGCTTGAGGTTGAATAGGGATAAATCCAGTCTAGTTTGCTTTGGCTTACCTGAGGATGAGCAAGGTGCTTTAGCTACTGTTTTGGGGACCCCCCGCATCAGTCTTCCTATTAAATACTTGGGGCTGCCTTTGAGATGCTCTAGAATGGAAAAGAGAGATTCGAGCTACCTCTTTGACAAAATTTCTGTGAACTTGGATGGTTGGCTTAGCAGCTTCCTCTCCAAAGGTGGAAGACTTATCTTGCTCAACTCTGTGGTCTCCTCCATCCCTATTTTCTACTTTTCTATATTTAAAGCACCTAATTCCATTTGGAAAAGGTTGGATGCATTGAGAAAAAGGTTCTTTTGGAAGGGAGCTAAACATGAGGGCAGATTTCTGCAGCCAATCAAATGGGAGCAGATCTGCCAACCAAAAGATAGGGGTGGACTTGGGATTAAGTCCTTGAAGCACTTCAATGATGCTTTGCTACTTAAGTGGGCAGTTAAACTCTTGCAAGGAGACATGAAGCCATGGATTGTCCTGATCAAAGATAGCTATGGTGCTTCCAATAGTGTGCTATCTAGGCTTCAGCCCAACAGACCTTCTCCTTTCTGGAAATCAGTGACAAGAGCATTGGCTGATCACTTCCACTTACTGCAGCCGACTCTTGGGGATGGCAGGGCCTTCAGTTTCTGGAAGGAGGGTTGGTCAGTGCTGGGTGTCTTGAAGGAGCTCTATCCAAGGGCCTTTGCTGCAGCATCAGACAAGGAAGCTACTGTCAGCAGGTTCTGGTCTTGCAGCAGCTACAGCTGGAATCTGCATGAGGAGGAATCCAACAGGAGGGGCAGTCAGCTATGGGAAGAAAGGAGGAAGCTGCTATCAGACCTTGAGAGCTTTAGGCCAAGGACTGGTGTGGAGGATAAGTACATTTGGGAGGGGTTTACAATGTGCAAAGTGGCTATAATAGAATCTTAAGCCATGGGAGTGGATGGAGCTGTGATTTCATTGATAAGAAGATTTGGCTTCTGAAAATTCCCCTTAAGGTACAAATTTTTCTTTGGCTATGTAGAAGAGATGGATTGATCACAGGAGATTTGCAACATAGAAGGTTGGGAACTGATCATCATGTTTGGTACTTATGTGGGATGCATACTGACTTTACAAATCATATCTTTTCTTCTTGCCTTATCACTGATGCTATTTGGAGGAGGACATGTCAGGAGTCGCTTCCAGATTGGGCTTCCATATAGCATGGGTTTGGTGTGAGAGGGAAGCCACATGTACACATGGTTGTCACTCTCTGGTGTGTGTGGAAGGTGAAAAGTGAGACTTTTTTAGGAGAGACTGGTGTGCTGTGATAGAATTGTAAGAGAGTGCTGGTCCCTCATACATACATCGGGATCTCTTTTGTAATTCCTCTTACTTGTTTATATAATATACCACTTCAGATTGCTATCGTAAGACGATAGCTTTCCTTTTTGTTTCAAAAAAAAAAAAATCATTCAGATTAGGCACAATGGTTAGTTGGTACCAGTACTGACTGCCTACAGTCAGTTCAACAGTGCTTGGGGTACCGGTACTGATCACTGATACCGATACTCAGTGCATTCTGTTGAGTACCAACAAAGCCACTTGGTACCGGTACTGATCATAAGTATCGATACTTGTGACTCACAGGCTATGGGGCTAAGACCTTCATGTATCGGTACTGGTGATTAGTCCCGGTACTTGTAAGGTCCATGCAAAATCAAGTGCATAAACTGTGACCACTTGGTACTGGTACTCATGATGAGTACCGGTACTTGTTCACAGTTTAGGACATAGGCCCAAACCTGTGCCTAGCATGTACCGATACTTATGACCAGTACCGGTAGTTGCTACAAGTACCTAATATTATAAGTGTAAGTCAATGTTTAGAGAAAACCCATCTAATGTATACAACTTTATTTTGAAAGAATCAATTTTGAGTTGAAAAGATAAACGATTGAGCATTAATATGAACCCTAATTATCTCTACTTTGATTTTAACTCCTAGGTTACTTTTTACTTGTTAGGAGACATACAAAGATTCTAAAATAAAATAAATGAAACAAAATCTATAATCTTCCGCCTTCATATCTTCAATGCTATCTTGTTGCTTGCTAGCATCCACAAATTCTATTTCCTGTATAGTCCTGTAACACTTCATAACTGCATTAGACTTTAAAACGATTTTGTTAACACCAAAACACAAAAGAGAAGTGGAAATAGGTTCCAACAATCTCCCCCTTTTTGCTGTTGACAAAACAAACAAGATACCTGATTGCACAGCAAAAATACACCAGTAATTATGCCATCTTGTGTTATTTCCTAGCACTGCCATTGCATCGTAGGTAGCTATAGTTGCATTTGTAAAAAGACATGTGCATGCATTTTTAAAGAGGGGAGGAGAATGCGAATAATTGACCATTTAATTAACATCTTCTTCAAGTGCTGCCTCGCTATTTCACCTTCTTCATTTCTTTATTTGCTTGGAAATCTTCTCCCTCGCGTGGCTGTAGGGCATGGGGCTTGCGCCTCTTCACGCCATTCCTCTGCCAGCAACATGGCTGGGCAGGAGATGCCGGCAACATGGTTGTGGCAAGCTCCCGCTTCTTTAAAAAGCCTAGCATCTTCCTTGCGAGGGAGAGCCTGGAACACACACCACCCGCAGACACCTTCCTCAAGGCCATCTTATTCCCCTCTCCATACGCAGTATCACTTCTCCATGAAGAGATACACTGCAGGTAGGAGAAGACCCACAGAGGTTCCACAACCTCCACTGTGAGTTCCACCACCACCCAACTCTTTCGTGAGTAGGTGGGCGTGGTGGTTTCTCCCTCTTGATTCACTGCAGTTCGCTATTTCCGCCATTGCCAGAGCTTCAACCTCCGGAGCTCCAGCAGCAGCAACGTCGGTCCACTGCCCCACCAGCCGTAGCGCATGCCCCAGCAAGCCCTCCGCAAGCTCTTCCCGCATGCGCAGGCACCTTCCAGCATGCCCGCACACGTAGAACTGGCTGCAACCGATTGTCCACTCCGCGCGGCACTGTAGCTACTGCTCACGCCTCTCTGCGCGGAACTATAGCTATAGTGCGATGACCAGTTTGTTTCTCACTTATCCGGTCACCGCACACTCTCTCTCCTCGCCCGCATCCCACTCCAGCCGGTTGCCAGCGTCTACACTCGTGTCCACTCCCGCCCGCAGTGTAGTGTGCTGCATTGCCCTCTCTCTCACACTCCCGCACCCGCCTACGTGCGACGACAGTGAGCGCGTGCCCTCCAGCGCCCGCGCGCAGCCCCTGTGCGCATGCACGTGCCCTGGCCCCCAGACGACGCCCACGGCCGCCAGACGTCTTAACTCGCCAGCTCTCTCTCACACTCCTCCAGCGTGCACTCCCACACTCATACACACACACACACACTAGTACACATACACACTCATACACTCACACACTCACTTGTACACACCTTTACATACTTATACATATATACATATATATATTTATATATATATATCTATATATATATATATATACATATTCATACCTATACAAATATATATAAGTATATATACATACATATATATACATAGATATATATATATTTATACATATATACTTATATACATACAAATATGCATATATATCTATATAAATACATATATATATATATATACATATATATTTTCATACACATCACCTACCTGTATCCATACGCCCTTACACTAGTCACTCCACCACACATTATATCATGGGGATATCTGCACCAGTTGCTGATATTCCCTGATACCCGCGTAAAGCAAGTGCATCCGCACACACTCCCACACATCCATCCTACACTCTATGCGACACTTCATCTTGTTGGTTGCGTCTTACTAGACGTGGACCAACTCGATACACTGCTACACGCCATTTCCACTTCCACCCCCACCCCTATATATATAATGTATACATATCTATATATATAAAGACTGTATTTATTTCTCTACAAGCAACCTACCATGTTTTTTTTATTTCTCTTCTATTTCTTGCTATTAAAAAGATAAAAAAAAAGAGTAAAAGAGAAAAGATAATCCTTATCTTGCAGGTACTCGGTCTTGCGAATAGTAAGACCAGTTTTTTGGGAAACCTTAAGTTGGCTCAAAGCCAAGAACAAATTTGGCTCGAAGCCAAGGACTTGATTTTGAGGGTGTACCTCAAGGACATAATTATTAGCAAAAAAATATTAAATAGAAAAAAACCAAAAACATAATAAATGCATGGAAGAGATACATTTTAGGTACGGCATAGAAACTTCTTCACCTTTAATCCCCGCCTCCATGAGATCGACCCTGGGCCTAAAAGTGACCAAGATAAAATTAAGTAGGCCAGGTTAAAAAAGTTTTGTGAAAGATGGTTAGGCTCGATTTAGGTTAACCACTATATTAACTTCAACTATAATTTCACCATATTAACACAACCTATTCGAGTCCTACCACGCTTTTTCTGGTGCCATTGTCGGGGAGGTGCGTATTAAGGTAAGTTTCTACTGTATTCCTTTAATTTTCTCTTCTCACACCCTTCTCTTCAGGGGTGTTTTTGTTTGCTGGTGAGCAGGTAAACCAGTTGCAATGAGGAGGCAAGCAAAGGAAGTCAGAGACGTGGGCAGATCCAAGGTGGGAATGAGAGCGTGAAGTCACCAGTGCCGTACTGGAGCTTCGCCCACATTGCTGAAAAGGTAGGTCTCTCTCTCTTAGCAACTTAGGTTAACTTGTCACCTAAAAAAAAAAAAAAATCTAAAAACACTTCTTGGGTTTCTTGGGGCAAGTGGATTAAAAATGACTTGTTTGATTGTCTGCTATCACCCTCACCGCCCTAGGATTTCCTGCCAAACTTCGCATAGCGAAGATCCAAGAATCTTGATTCTTGAATCTTTTGTCGTGGGAAGTATTCTTTGAGGCAAGATTAAATACATTGATTGCCATCCCTCGCCTCATTTATCCATAATTTGGGATCACATTTTTTTAGTGGGGAGACTTGGAATTGAGTTGATTCCAACCCCACCATGACCTTTTACGTGCCTAAGATTTGATCTCGAATATTTCAACCCCAACACTTTGATTTTCTTTACATTATCTTGTGGTTGAGCCTTGTGTGTGGAACATTATTTTGGTGATTGGGAGCACTTGAATTGAAGTGCTTTGGCTCCCTTTCACACTAACCTAAAATTGACTCGTGCATCCACACATAGAAATTTCCAGCTAGGGAAGCCCAGTGCATTTTTAGCATGCATTAACCAACTCACATTGAAGAAGGGTTTGTTGGGCATGGAAGAACTTGTATTTTCTCAAGACCCGGAGATTGGTTGAATTGGTAACTCAGTGAAATCTTAAAATCCATACTACTTAAGGCTGAAATTCTAAAAACCATTCACCAACTAAAAATTCAATTCAGGGAGATTTCCCTGTTGCATGCTTGGTTTACACACTTTCTAAAATCAACGCACTTGGGCATTACCCATATACAATGCCCTTCACATTCCTGAAGCACTTGATCCTAAGCCTCTAATTAAAACTGGTAGCAACTTGACCCTTATTAAGGATTGAAGGTCTAACTACCTGCTTGTAGCACCTACGTGCTGGTACGGGTTCCCGTGTGCTATCAGGTGTCTAAGACTAGGGCAAACGGCCTTTCAATCTGGCTCGGTGGTTCTGCAGTGCTCGTATTTGGTTCCATAGGTTGTGATAGTAGGTAACTTAGATCTTTAGGTCTAAGGGCACATTGTAGAGGTTAGGACTTTGATTGCCTTGATTTGTCATCAAGTGTACCTTTGCGACGTCATTTCTCTCATCCCCTTTTCCCTTCTTATCTCCCCAATTCTTCATGCGGTAGTGCATGTTTGGGAGGAAGTCACAAAACCCTGAATTGTTTGAATTGTCTGATAATTCTAGAAGGAAAGAAACTAAATCGTCATCCTCCTACACAAACATGGCTGCACACCCACCCCAAAATCCCAAGAGAGGAAACCGCCCTCAAAACCCACTAGGTGGTGGAGCCATGGACCCCATAACCCGCCTTCAAGCCCAAATGGAAATGTATAATGAGTAGATTGAAGCCATTAGGGAAACCTTGGAGGAAATGTAGAACCCTCCCGAATGGGATGAGCCTAGGTCTCTTAGCTCTTATCAAAATCCCGCTGCTACAAAGACCATAGGACAAATCCGGGTCCCCATGGGCAGGGACGATTTTGAATTGAAATCTAATATAATTGTCCTGATAAACTTCCACTTCCATGGTCTTGCAAGTGAAGATCCTATTCTCCATTTGGAAGACCTAACCCAATTGGCTGAAACGGTTAAACCAAGAAACATCGGGTTATCAATTGTCCTCATGAAAATGTTCCTGTTTTCATTGTGGGATAAAGCGTCGCAATGGTTACGCACCCTTGGGAGAACCATCCATTCTTGGGAAGAGATGCGAACAGCATTTCTCAAGAAATTCTTCCCAATCGGGCGAACCAATGGCTTCGCCATGCTATAACTTCCTTTATGCAACAAAATGGCGAATAGTTTCATGAGGCTTGGGAGAGGTATAATCACCTCCTTCGGAAGTGTCCGCACCACGGTCAGCCTAAGTGGCATATAGCCTAGATTTTCTATTATGGGCTAAATGAGACTTTGAAACAGATTACAGATGCTTCCTGCGGAGGGAATTTCAAGAATAAAGATGAGAATGGAGCATTCAAATTATTTGAAAACATGAGAGAAAATTCAATGAACAATGCCTCCATTATTACCTTTAATCATACCAGTCTACCCCATAATGTTCACGAAGTTGACACGAGACCCTCCCATTCATCCACTGATCTTAACCTTATCGCACAAAAATTGGATGAAGTCTCTGTCATGCACAAGAAGCTGGATGAGCTACTGGCCAATCTCGCTCGTTCTATGGCAAACACCCCCACCTCACCACTTCGTCACAATCCTAATCCTTCCAATGCCAGGCTTATCCCCAAAAACCCCGTGAGATCTTCCTTACCAAGTGTCGCACCGAGCGATTTGGTAAGTCATGTGGATCTGGCTTCTGCAAGCCAGTATTTTGACACGGAGGACTAAGCCTTCGTGTGCTCAGATGCATATTTACATGCGGACTTGTCTTCAGGCTTAGAAGACACTTGCGCCCTAGGGACTAATCCGTTCTCTACTACTTATAACCCAGGGTGGTGAAATCATCTGAATTTCGCATGGTTCAATAACCTGCAGCGCCAAAACCCTGCGAGTGGGCAAATGCGACCGTCCACACCCGTCATCCCAAGGGCCCAGTCTAATTCTGTGGCGAATCCGCCATTGGGTCCTTGCATACCGCAAACAGAACACGCATCGAGTCCTCTTGATAAACTGATGTGAATGATGACGGAAATATCTAGGCGCCATGAAGAGAACATGACCTCTCTTCAGCACCAATTGGCATAGTAGAATGCTAAGATCAGTCAACTACGCATGGTGACTCGATCTCAGGGCACTCTTCCAGTCCAACCTATTCCCAACCTGCAAAATTTCGTACCCTGTGGACCTCAACCACAGGTACGACCTTCTCAGGGGCAGGTTCATCAGATTCTGCAAGCACCGAGCATTCCACCAGGATTCCAGGCTAATCCCACTGCAGCACCTCACCCTTATGTCCCTATTGTGAACCCCCCTCCGCCTTATGATCCCACTGGACCCGCAACGTCCAATGCAATTACTACGAGGAGCGGCAAGCAAACCGTCGATCCGCCTCGACCTAATCCTGGCCCATCTTTTTCATCAACCTCTCTTTCGGGATGTGCACCGCATTCGCGAGAGGATGATACACCCAAACTAGTGCCAGAATTGGTCCCATTCCCTAATGCTCTACTGAGGGAGCCAAAATGCAAGCAAAAGGATACGCAGGCCTTTGATAACCTGCGAATTTATTCAGGGATGTTGAAATAAAGGTACCCCTGTTAGAGGCTATCAACCACATATCTACTGTCGCCCGATTTTTCAAAGACTACACTACACCCAGGCGACAGTCAAAGAAAACAAAGAATCCGGTGGTTCTCTTGCCACATGCGAGTTGTGCTATACTATCAAATCTACCACCAAAGCAGAAAGATCCGGGCACACCGCTTATTTCTTGTGGCATCCAAGGCTACAATTTTAACCGTGCTCTGCTTGATCTAGGATCTTCCATCAATCTTATACCAACCATCATGCTTGAGAAATTTGCCTCAGGAACTCTGAAACCCACCCCTGTCATGTTACTGTTGGCAGATCGTTCTGTCAAAATATCAAAGGGTGTGGTGGAAGATGTGGTGGTTAGGGTCAACAGTCTCTATTTTCTTATTGACTTTCTTGTTTTGCATATGGAGGTTCCTAGCCCACTTTTTGATCGTCCGATCATCCTTGGTCGACCTTTCTTGGCCACAGCCCGTGACCATATCGACTACGAGTCAGGCTGTATTGAGATTGTCGTTGGATCTGAGAAGCTCAAGCTTAACATCTTCAAGGCAACCAAGAACTTTGATTGCGATTGGATCGAGGATGACACATCTGACGAGGACATGGCCGTCAGTGCGTGTATCAGACTAATTGGGACCTATTCTGACTGCTGTGGATTGCCTTTAAACATAGACGATTGCCTGACCGACACATATTGTGATGTTCCCCCATCCCTCCCTTTTCCTGTACCATCTCCTGACCAGACTTCTGATGAGGTTTTCTCCACTTCCCATACCTCATGGTCTGAGTCATATTCGGGCTACTCACTGCCGGTCCACACTCTTGAAGACCGGATTGCCCTTTCTTTCCTACCAAATAAGGCAGATTTGCAACTCCACACTGGGACCTGGAGCCTAAATACTGCTTACTGGGGCTATCACTTTTTGGATCCATCAATCCAAGATGCCCCTCTTCTTGGCCAATCTGAGGGCCAACTTCTTCCTCCTACCTTGTTTTCTTTTGATCCGCTTGGGACAGTCTCGTCCCAAGGAATGGCAGATCTTTCACCATCGACTCCTGAGCTGAGAGTGTTGCCTGATTCGCTTAGGTATGTTTTCTTGGGACCAAATGAAACGCTCCCCGTAATCATTAGTTCAAAATTGACCAGGGAGCAAGAGTGCAAACTAACAAAGGTCCTTATGGAACACAAGGCAGCCATTGGATGGTCCTTATCAGGCTTAACTGGCATTAGCACCTCCTACCGCACTCACCGCATATATACGAAGGAGGAGGCTCGACCTTCGAGCGAGATGCAGCGATGTCTCAACCCTAACATGCGGGAGGTCGTTAAAAAGGAAATTATTAAGTGGCTGGATGCGGGTATAATCTACCCGATCAGCGATAGCCCCTGGGTGAGTCTGATTCATGTCGTGCCCAAAAAGGCAGGACTCACCATCCGTGTCAATGACAGGGGTGAATCCATCCCTACACGCACTCCTACATCTTGGAGAGTGTGTGTAGATTATGTTGGTGCTAGAGCACCACGATCATTTGTTTTGATGATAACAAAACACGTGTTATTTAATATTTGCAATTTGAGTCCTAGATTTCAGGTCAATTGCAAATGTGGACGTGTTTAGACGGAGTTCGAGCTCGCATCCGGGACGGATTGGAGGAGCTTGACGGAAAACAGAGGAGGTTCACGTGGAGCGAAAGATTGAAGATGGAAGGAAATGAAGAATAGGATAGATTTCCTTCTTTTGTACTTGTTGTATTTTTCGTTTCTTTTGTTGCTCTTTGTTTCCTTAGATATTTCATGTTAAAGAGCCTCAAAGAACCCTAACAATAGTCCTAGGAACACCGGCACAACCCTAGGATACCTAGGTTTTCTGTAGAATACTTAGAAAACCAATATAGGGTTCAAACAGACTTTACAGACGTCTAATTCCCAAATCAGACGTCTGATAATGTATTTTAAGACGTCTGACTGTTGTTTCAGACGTCTGATAACTGTTAGGCTGGACATAGTTAGTTCTGTCTGATGAAATCAGACATCCAGACCTTAGACCAGACGTCTTAGGAGACGTCTGATGACTTTTCCAGACGACCAATTAGTGAACCGTTGGCTGGCTTAGCAGACACTCAAGAATATGACCGTTAGAGCCTTATCAAACGTCCTTAGGCATTTCCAGACGTCTGATAATTGACCATTTTGCCTCGACTGACCCAAAATCTCTTCTCAGAGATTTTCTAGCCGTTGCAATGTTTGAAAATCAATTCCCACAGTAAAAGTAGGTTTCTAGACGTCCAGACATAGTGCCAGACGTCCTATTTGTCGTCTGATGGACTTACGTAAAAACCCTGTTTAGATCTGATCCAAGTCAGGGAGAGACTCGGCCAAAATCAGACATCTGACCTTTGAATCAGACGTCTTAAAGTGAACTTCCAGACGTCTGATGCTAGAATTAGACGTCTGATAAGCTGTCAGAACAATGATTGTTCCTGATTTCGGGCTGATTCACTTGGGCTTTGTACCCAACGGCTATGGAAGCTTTTCTAAGCCTTCCAAAGCCTTCCTAAGGCCTCTATAAATAGAGGGGAGCCTTTACACACCAAGACACACTAAGAAAGACACAAGATACACTTAGCTACACACTTTCACACTCTTTTGTGTCCAGAAAAGATCTTGCTCTCCAAGCTTAAGCTCCATTCCCTTGAGAGCATCAAACCTTCGCGCACCCGCTCTCCCGCCGTTGTCTACGAGAGCGGCATTGCGCCGTTGCGTGGCTCACGCACCCGCGTCATCGTCTACGCACTCCTTGCAAAGGGGAGTTTCCTAAATCCTGTAGAAGCTTAGGTTTATTACTTTGTTGGCTCTATAGGTTTGTTGTTTATTTTATCTTTGTTATTTGGTTGGGTATTCGCTTTGCGAATTCCCGTCTCCTTCGTGGGACAAAATCCTTCTCGTGGAGAGAAGGGGTTGAGGAACGCTACCCTCGTACTTGTAGCGTGGTTGTACTGAGGTTGAATCACCCCCATTTTAAAGTGATTCGGTTAGTGGATTTGATCAACTAGGTTGATCGGAAAATCCTAACTCGAGAGGGTTAGGTGGTGGTTTTCACCCGGTTTGGGTTTCCACCTAAAAATACTTTGTGTCTTTGTGTGATTTACTATTTGTGAGATTGTTTATATTTCAATTATGCATTTTTTTACGTCACACTGATCTCACCCCGTCCAAGTAGGGAAATTACATTTGGTATCAGAGCAGGTTTTCCGCCGACAGGAGTAACATCCGCGGAAAGATCACATGGAGGGAAGCTGTTCCACAAGCAGGATTTCCGAGGGGCAGTCCACAGCACGTCCGCCGTTCTTCGACGGGAGCAACTACCCCTACTGGAAGTTGCGGATGAAGACGTGGCTTCAAGCCACCGACTTCACAGTCTGGGCCAGGTGCGAGACCCCCTTCGACATCCCAGAGAAACCCGCCGGAGGATACTCGCAGCAGCATATTCGAGAGCTTTCACTCAACGCAAAGGCAATGAATGCCCTGTATTGCGCGTTGAGTCCGGAAGAGTTCGAGAAAATCCAAGAGTGCACCACCACCCACGAGATATGGAGGAGGTTGGAAGGCACTCATGAGGAGACAAGCTCAGAGGAAGAAGAAGAAGAAGAAGAAACCTCTTGCTTTGGTTTCATGGCCAGAGGAACCAACAGCGACAGCGAAAGTGGAAGCGACGACAGCAACAACGAGGTAAATTTTGATTTACAAGAAGCTTTTAATGAATTATTTGAGATTAGTAAATCACTAAAAATAGAAAACAAAAGCATGAAGAAGAACCTTAGTTTTCTTAAAAATGAAAATGATAGGTTAGAAATAAAACTTAAGGATCTAGAAACTTGTCCTAAAAATGATAACCTATTATTAGAAAATCATAACCTCATCAATGAAAATAATAAGTTGATTGAGGAAAATGATAGTCTAAAGTTAGAAATCTATGATTTAAAGACTAAGATGCAAACTATAGAAAAAGAAATTGCATGTCTTAGGGAAAACTCTAACAAATTAATCAATAAAGTAGATAATTTTTATAGCCCTAAGATTGAGAAAGGATCTCCATCAAGGAGACCCGCTAACAGATCCGGATCCAAGCCCACTTGGATACCGAAAAAAGAATTAGAATCTTGTTTTGTAGGGTTCAGCAATAATTACAACATAAGGGACTGGACCTACAAGCTCAAGGCTGGTCAACTCAAGTTAGGGGAACCAAGGAGTAGACCAAGGAGGAGAACAAGAAGACCGACGAGACGGCGAACAAACGACGGACCCGCCGCACGTCGACCACCAGATTGGAGACCGGCGCCAATGCCCGGGCCTCCAAGCTACGGATGGGAGCCCCATCCGATGTGGCATCCACCACCACCATTCGGGTCATTTTATTGGCCATGGTAGGTGAGGTAAAATTTTTAACCCTATCTTTTTATAAGCATTTAGATAGGGGGAGTTAAAAATTAATGAGCTAATTGTCAATTTTTAAGGGGAAGATATAAGGTAGCTAAATTTCCTTTAGAAAGGGGGAGAAAAATAATAGCTATCTCATTGTTACAAAAAGGGGGAGGACATTACCTTTGTCAAAAGAAACTCATAGAAGAGCATGTTTTAAGGGGGAGTTATAGGAATTTTAAACCAATCAAACCTTTTTGATAATGTCAAAAAGGGGGAGGATTTTTATGTATTATTATTTATGGTTTTGTCATCATCAAAAAGGGGGAGAATGTTGGTGCTAGAGCACCACGATCATTTGTTTTGATGATAACAAAACACGTGTTATTTAACATTTGCAATTTGAGTCCTAGATTTCAGGTCAATTGCAAATGTGGACGTGTTTAGACGGAGTTCGAGCTCGCATCCAGGATGGATTGGAGGAGCTTGACGAAAAACAGAGGAGGTTCGCGTGGAGCGAAAGATTGAAGATGGAAGGAAATGAAGAATAGGATAGATTTCCTTCTTTTGTACTTGTTGTATTTTTCGTTTCTTTTGTTGCTCTTTATTTCCTTAGATATTTCATGTTAAAGAGCCTCAAAGAACCCTAACAGTAGTCCTAGGAACACCGGCACAACCCTAGGATACTTAGGTTTTCTGTAAAATACTTAGAAAACCAATATAGGGTTCAAACAGACTTTACAGACGTCTAATTCCCAAATCAGACGTCTGATAATGTATTTTAAGACGTCTGACTGTTGTTTCAGACGTCTGATAACTGTTAGGCTGGACATAGTTAGTTCTGTCTGATGAAATCAGACGTCCAGACCTTAGACCAGACGTCTTAGGAGACGTCTGATGACTTTGCCAGACGTCCAATTAGTGGACCATTGGCTGGCTTAGCAGACACTTAAGAATATGACCGTTAGAGCCTTATCAGACGTCCTTAGGCATTTCCAGACGTCTGATAATTGACCGTTTTGCCTCGGCTGACCCAAAATCTCTTCTCAGAGATTTTCTAGCCGTTGCAACGTTTGGAAATCAATTCCCACAGTAAAAGTAGGTTTCCAGACGTCCAGACATAGTGCCAGACGTCCTGTTTGTCGTCTGATGGACTTGCGTAAAAACCCTGTTTAGATCTGATCCAAGTCAGGGAGAGACCCGGCCAAAATCAGACGTCTGACCTTTGAATCAGACGTCGTAGAGTGAACTTCCAGACGTCTGATGCTAGAATTAGACGTCTGATAAGCCTGTTAGAACAATGATTGTTCCTGATTTCGGGCTGATTCACTTGGGCTTTGTACCCAACGGCTATGGAAGCTTTTCTAAGCCTTCCAAAGCCTTCCTAAGGCCTCTATAAATAGAGGGGAGCCTTTACACACCAAGACACACTAAGAAAGACACAAGATACACTTAGCTACACACTTTCACACTCTTTTGTGTCCAGAAAAGATCTTGCTCTCCAAGCTTAAGCTCCATTCCCTTGAGAGCATCAAACCTTCGCGCACCCGCTCTCCCGCCGTTGTCTACGAGAGCGACATTGCGCCGTTGCGTGGCTCACGCACCCACGTCATCGTTGATGCACTCCTTGCAAAGGGGAGTTTCCTAAATCCTATAGAAGCTTAGGTTTATTACTTTGTTGGCTCTATAGGTTTGTTGTTTATTTTATCTTTGTTATTTGGTTGGGTATTCGCTTTGCGAATTCCCGTCTCCTTCGTGGGACAAAATCCTTCTCGTGGAGAGAAGGGATTGAGGAACGCTACCCTCGTACTTGTAGCGTGGTTGTACTGAGGTTGAATCACCCTCGTTTTAAAGTGATTCGGTTAGTGGATTTGATCAACTAGGTTGATCGGAAAATCCTAACTCGAGAGGGTTAGGTGGTGGTTTTCACCCGATTTGGGTTTCCACCTAAAAATACTTTGTGTCTTTGCGTGATTGACTATTTGTGAGATTGTTTATATTTCAATTACGCATTTTTTTACGTCACACTGATCTCACCCCCTCCAAGTAGGGAAATTACAGATTATAGGAAACTTAATGCTGCAACTAAGAAAGATCACTTTCCGCTACCTTTTATTGACCAAATCCTGGAGCGGTTAGTGGGAAATAAATTTTTCTGTTTCCTGGATGGATTCTCTGGATATAACCAGGTGGTAATTGAACCCAGGGACCAAGAGAAAACCACCTTTACCTGCCTCTTCAGTACCTTCGCATTTAAAAGGAAGCCATTCGGACTTTGTAACATGCCAGCAACTTTCCAGAGATGTATGCTGGCAATATTCCATGACATGGTGAGTGACTTTCTTGAGGTTTTCATGGATGACTTTTCGGTCTTTTGACCCTCTTTTGATGACTGTCTTGCCAACCTGACCCATATCCTTCAGAGATGTATTGATGTGAACCTCGTGCTTTCCTGGGAAAAAAGTCATTTTATGGTACATGAGGGAATTGTTCTTGGGCATATCAAATCCGATAAGGGTATCGAGGTTGACAGAGCTAAGCTTGATGTAATTGCTGATTTACCTGTGCCTGGCTCTGTCAAACAAATTCGCTCCTTCTTGCGACATGTCCGTTTCTATAGGAGATTCATCAAAGACTTCTCCAAGATTTCTAGACCTTTAACTCATCTCCTATCGACCGACGTACCCTTTGATATGGGCCTCGACTGCATACAAGCATTCACGCAGCTGTGTGATGCTGTCACCAAGGCCCCTGTTCTCCAGCCACCTGATTGGTCCCTCGACTTTGAACTCATGTGTGACACTCCGACCTTGCAGTTGGAGCCATCCTGGGACAAAGATGTGATAAACACCCCTTCGTGGTGTACTACGCCAGTAAGACGTTGGACGAGGCCCAATGTAATTACACTACCACTAAGAAAGAACTACTGGCGGTCGTCTTTGGGCTGGAGAAATTCCGCTCTTACCTTCTGGGCTCACATGTTATTGTATTCGCTGACCACATGGCCATTCACCATCTCATGCACAAGAAGGATGCCAAGCCTAGACTGATTCGTTGGATCCTTCTGCTCCAAGAATTTGACATTGAGATCCGGGATAAGGTCGGAGTCCAGAATGTTGTGGCTAATCATCTCTCTAGACTGGACCCTGACCACATTGGACTTACCCTACCGATCAATGAGGTTTTTCCCGATGAGCACCTATTGACAATTAATGTGGTAAGTGGACCTTGGTATGCCGACATTGCCAATTACCTTGCTTCTGGTTCCCTTCCACGTGGATGGCCTAAAAACTAGCGCGAGCGTCTCATTGATGAAGCAAAGTATTATTTCTGGGATAATCCACTACTTTTTTGAATAGGTGCTGACCAGATCATCCGTCGCTGTATTCCTGACAGCGAATTCCCAGTGTGCTATCCTTCTGCCACGATCAGGCCTGCGAAGGCCATTTCTCTAGGAGGAAAACTGTAGCCAAGGTGTTGCAGTGCGATTTCTTCTAGCCCTCCCTTCACCAGGATGCACACAATTATGCCAAACATTGCATGAGGTGCCAGTCGTTAGGGTCAATGTCACATCGTGACATGATGCCCTTGCAACCCATCCTAGCTGCGGAAATCTTCGACATATGGGGAATCGATTTCATGGGTTCCTTTCCTCCTTCCAATGGCTTCGAATACATCCTTGTGGCTATTGATTATGTTTCGAAATGGATCGAGGATATTCCCACGTGCCATGCTGACCATGTCATATCCACTTGATTTGTCAAAGATCACATTTTTGCACGCTTTGGGATCCCTCGAGCCATTATCTCGGATGGAGGAAGCCATTTTACCCATGCTTCTTTTCGAGCACTTCTGTGGAAATATGGAGTCCACCATCGTATCGCATCTCCATATCATCATCAGACGAACGGCCAAGCTGAGGTGTCAAACCGGCAAATCAAGCAAATTCTCCAGAAAATGGTTTGGCCTAACTGTAAGGATTGGTCCGACAAGCTGATTGACGCACTTTGGGCGTATTGGACCGCCTTCAAGGCTCCCCTAGGTATGTCCCCTTATAGAATCGTTTACAGGAAGCCTTGTCATTTGCCCGTGGAGCTGGAGCACCATGCTTATTGGGCGGTTCACCAATGTAACCTCGACTCAGACCAGTGTGGTCAAGAAAGGAAACTCCAACTCTAAGAGCTGGAAGAGCTCCATCGTGAAGCCTATGATTCTGCGTTAACTTTAAAGTAACAAACTAAGGCTTTTCACGACAGCCGAATTTGGTAGAAGGAATTTGAGCCATCTCAGCATGTTTGGCTTTACAATGCCCAGCTGAAATTCGTTCCAGGGAAATTGAAGTCCAAATGGACTGGTCCCATCTTGGTCTTGAGACCATTTCCCAACAGGGCCGTTGAAATTGAAGTCCCACGAAGCTTGATTCGCTCATTCTCGGCTTAATTCACTTGAGCATTGAAAGATAGATCGGAATCTCTCCTAACTAAGGACGTATTCTTGTACCTGAGAACCAGTACAGGATTCGTTGGTTTGCTTCTACTCGAAAGCCTAAGTAATCATGGTTCACACTACACATATCAAGAAAGACTAGGTGAACATAAGATCCAACTCTTGTGTTCATTAAGGAAGGTGGAGTCCTTACCTGTGCATGCAGGTAGACTTTTTATCCTAGGCTTTATTCTTGTGTCTAGGAGAAACTCTTTCCACCAAAAAGAAACTCTCCCACCAAAAAAGTGTGCTCCTCCAAATAAAGTTGTAAGAGATATACTGACACTTGTTTCAAAAAAAAAAAAAACTATGCAAATAAGTCAGTATATCTCGCAAATGTCTGTAAATTCTTCTCCCTCAAAGTGTTTCAGGGCAAAGTTACAAATACCCTGTTTCTACCATATATTCTTTGAGCCACAAAAGAAAAAATGAGGGTTGAGTTTTCCGTCATCTATTTAAGGGTCAATCCGAAAACATGAGCTGAAACTAGGACCAACCTACACTTAAAGATTAGTGAAACCCTGGGCTTGAGTCTTAATGTTCATCTGGTCAGTCTTGATCCTTCACTATGCACAAACCATAATAGCTTGAGCTCTCTAGTACGGCAAAAACCTTCTGAGTCCTGGAAATCGTACTTAAGGTTTAAATATCAAGAGTCTAGGTTAGTCGAGAGATGGTCTATGTCACATAAGACTTAAAGAACTGGTAGTCTTCTCTACAATTGGTTCTCACAATATCTAACAAACACACCCATGTCACCTCGGAAGAAAATCTTCAGCTTAAGATCATTTCTAAATACAATACAAAATGTTTTGCTAGGGACTAGCAAAAGATAGGCATGGGGGTTTGATTGCACAGAAAAAATACACCAGTAATTATGCCATCTTGTGTTATTTCCTTGTACTGCCATTGCATCTTAGGTAGCTATAGTTGCATTTGTAAAAAGACACAGGCATGCATTTTTAAAGAGGGGAGGGGAAGGCGAATAATTGGCCATTTAATTAACATCTTCTTCAAGTGCTCCCTCGCAATTTCACCCTCTTCATTTCTTTATTTGCCTTGAAATCTTCTCCCTTGCGTAGTTGCAGGGCATGGGGCTTGCACCTCTTCATGCCATTCCTCTGCCAGCAACATGGCTGGGCAGGCGATGCCGGCAGCATGGCTGTGGCAAGCTCCCGCTTCTTTAAAAAGCCTGGCCATCTTCCTTGCGAGGGAGAGCCTGGAACACACACCACCTGCAAACACCTTCCTCCAAGCCATCTTCCTCCCCTCTCCCTCTCCATACGTAGTATCTGTTCTCCCTGAAGAGACACACTGCGGGTAGGAGAAGACCCACAGTGGTTCCACAACCTCCATTGTGAGTTCCACCACCACCCAACTCTTTTGTGAGCAGGTCGGTGTGGTGGTTTCTCCACCTTCATTCACTGCAGTTTGCGATTTTTTCCATTGCCAGAGCATCAAGCTTCGGAGCTCCAGTAGCAGCAACGTCGGTCCGCTGCCCCGCCAGCTGCTACGCACGCCCCTGCAAGCCATCCGCGAGCTCTTCCCGCACACGTAGGTGCCTTCCAGTGTGCCCGCGCACGTAGAACCGACCGCAACCTGTTGTCCACTCCAGGTGGCACTGTAACTACTGTTCACACCTCTCGGTGCGGAACTGTAGCTACAGTACGGTGACTGGTTTGTTTCTCACTTATCCGGTCACCGCATGCTCTCTCTCCTCGCCAGCAACCCGCTCCAGCCGGTCGCCAGCATCCACACCCGCGTCTGCTCCCATTCGCAGCGCAGTGCGTTACGCAGCACAGTGCGCTGCATTACCCTCTCTCTCACACTCCCGCATCCACCTGCATGAGACGACAGTGAGCGCGTGCCCCCCAGCATCCGCGCATAGCCCTTGTGCGCATGCACGTGCCTTGGCCACCAGACGACGGCCGCGGCCGCCAAATGTCTTAACTTGCCCGCTCTCTCTCACACTCCTCCAGCGTGCACTCCCACACTCATACACACCCACACATTGGTACACATACACACTCATACACTCACACACTCACTTGTACACACCTTACATACTTATACATATATACATACATATATATATATATCTATATATATATACATATTCAGACCTATACAAATATATATAAGTATATATACATACATATATATATAGATATATATATATTTATTTATACATATATACTTATATACATACATATATGCATATATATCCATATAAATACATATATATATATACACATATACACATACATATATTACTATATATATATATATCTATATAGTTATAAATATATATATATATATATTCATAAATATATATATATACACGTACATATATATATCTATATATATATATATGACTACATATATACCTATATAGTTATAACCCTATATATATATATACATATATATTTTCATACACATCACCTACCTGTATCCATACGCCCTTGCACTAGTCACTCCACCACTCATTATATCGTGGGCATATCTGCACCAGCTGCTAATATTCCTCGATACCCGCGTAAAGCAAGCGCATCCGCACACACTCCCACACATCCATCCTACACTCTACGTGGCACTTCATCTTGTTGGTTGCGTCTTACTAGATGTGGACCAACTTGATACAGTGCTACACGCCATTTCCACTTCCACCCCCACCCCTATATATATAATATATACATATCTACATATATAAAGACTGCATTTATTTCTCTACAAGCAACCTATCTTGTTTTTCTTATTTCTCTTCTGTTTCCTGCTATTAAAAAGATAAAAAAAAGAGTAAAAGAGAAAAGATAATCCTTGTCTTGTAGGTACTCAATCTTGCGAATAGCAAGACCAGTTTTTTCGGAAACCTTAAGTTGGCTCAAAGCCAAGAACAAATTTTGCTCGAAGCCAAGGACCTGATTTTGAGGGTGTACCTTGTTGAACGATTTACGAACCTACGCTAACGTGTTTGGTTTTGGAAAACCCGTTGTTGTAGTTCGAAAGCGAAGGATTCGAGTTCAACAAATAAAATTTATACCGAAAAAAGAATTCCAGGTCGAACACAGGGAGGCGAACGTTTGATTTAAAAACTTCGCGTTTATTTTTATTTTGTCACAAAGAAATTTAATTTAAACTATCTAAGTATCTACAACGAATAAAAGAGAGAGAGGGAGTAAGAGAGAGAGAAAGAATACTACACATGGAAATCAAAATGAGATGTAGAATAGACAAGGAATTTATCATAAAAGAGTTCATTAGTTACAACTAGAAAATATAAAACAATTACTCTAGAAAGCATTAAAAGAATGGAGGGAGAAATGTCCTCCTCGACGATCGCTCGGAGGACGAATAGACTACTCTAGAAAGCAGTAAATCTATACTAGAAAGCAGTAAAAAGAATAGGGAGAGAGAATCCTCGTCGACGGTCGCTTGGAGGACGAGCCGGACGGGACGACGCCTGGATGAAGGAGGACGAAGCGGGACGAAGGAGGACGAAGCAGAAGAACGGGAACGGAGCAGCACGCCGTCGTCGTCGCGGGATCCACTTCCGAAGGGGGACGAAAATTTGGACTTTATCTCGCGAGAAGCATCCCGGGTGTGGGACAAGCTTCTCTTGAGCTTTGGAGAGGTAGAGAGGAGAAGGAAGGGATGAAAATTTCGTATGGAGGGGGTCTCCTTTTATAGTTGCAAGGAGTGGGGGCAAAATGGACATTACATCTTCAAAATAATAAATAAGGGGTCTTTAGTGACGGATAAAATCGTCGCTAAAGCCCCGACGTCGCCATCGCCGCCGCGCCCACGTGCGCCCGCTCGGCTGCCCACGCGCGTAACGCCTACGCACGTCCGCGTAGTCTCAGCCGTCCGATCGCGAGATCGGACGGCTTAGATCGCGTCCGCGCCCGCTGCGTAGCGCGCCCGCCCGCGTGCGATCGCGCGTTACGCCCGGCGTCCAATCGCGCGTCGTCCTGATTGAGCGCGCGCAGCCGTTGGATCTTCATCTGACGCTCGTCCGCGCCCGCTCGCCCGCGCCTTCCACCCCCTCACCGCGGCTCGAACCCGCGACCTCCGCTTCGCCCGCAGCTGCGTCGCCGCTGCGCTACGCGGACGGAATGGTCGCGCGGACGCTTTTAAGCGCAAGCGACCGCAGCCGTCGGATCGAGATCCAACGGCGGAGAGGAGACGGTGCGCGGTCTTCACAAGACGCATGCGGCCGATTGGGCGGTTGAGATGGCGCCACGTGGTGCCATCTTGGCCGTCCATCTTCTGGAAGTTGTAGATGGTGCCACGGATGTCGGATTGACTCGATTTTTATGTCGTTGGGCTGCGATCGTTGATCCGAATTCATCCGTGTGGTCGGATTTGCCATCTGAAGTGCGGATTTACACCATCCTGACCCTTGATCTTCTAGGATTCCCCGGTCTCTATCTGATGCTACGGATGCCTGATTAGGGCGATCTTGGAGTCGTTGAACTCCAATCGTCGCCCTGATCATATCCATACGGTTGGATCTTTGATCCGAGGCCCCGATAAAATATTTACCCTATCCAAGCACATAAAAGGAGACAATTAACCTCCATTTTATTCAAACTTCTCTAAATGCAAGATGATGCATGTAATGCAATATTTATATCATGAAATGCAATCCTATGCTTAAGAACATGCATAAATAGACATTTTAAGTAGTGTAAATGTGTTTACATCATACCCCCATGCCTATCTTTTGCTAGTCCCTAGCAAAAACTATATGCTATTTATAAAAGAATTAGGTTAGATTATTTGGACCTGAGTCACTTTCAATCATTAAGAAATTGTCTACTTAGGAACTGAACTTTCAAAGACACAACAGTGTCCGGGTATCAGCCAAAATGCAGACCGCCTCAAGCCTCGCCTTATTCAAAGAAACATTTCTTTTTCTCTTTTTACTCTTTTCTAATTTTTTTTTTTTTTTGGATTTTCAACTTTTAGGGTTTAAGAGTGGCTTTCTACGGCCATTCAACTGACCCAAGATTTGATGAGAATCCTAAGTTTTAAGCATCTTATTGTGATTGTGATAGACTTGTTGACCGGCAATTAGAACGGACTTCGGATTTCTACGCCTCTAGGTGACCTCAAAAAGAATTCTACCTAAAGGTGTATCTTTACAACCGGTAGCTTTCTCCCTACTTTTATTTTTTAACGGGGTCAACACAAGGGTGAATCTAGTGTATATCTCCCCGGTTTATTCTACTTCTCCGCTTCTTCCTAAGTGTTTTGGGAATTTTTAGTGCATTTTCTGAGCTGAGTTCTGGACAACCGGTCGATGAGCTGTTACCACCGACAACTTGCCAGCCATACTCGTGCGACGAAGTGTGGCTTATTTCTTTTTGTTCTTTTCTCCTTTTTGATTTTTTTTTTCTTTTTTTTTTTTTTTTTAAGTAGGTGGCTTCCCTGGTCTAAGATTTACCTAAAGGTAGCAAAAAGAGAAAGGTCCAGTGACTGGGCTCTGGACAACCTACCTATGGGCTGTTACCCACGATAACTTGCCAGCCATATCACCCTAGAAGGTTCATTAGCTACCCAATTTCCGTTAAAATCGCCAAACAACGAGTCAGTGCAAAGAAAGTGTGTAGATGCTTAAAACTCAAAATTCCCTTAAATCAGAGGGCAGGTTGACAAGTCGTGTACTTATCACCCAAACTTATTTATTCCAATTATAATAAAATTCAGGTTGGCGAGAACTCGAAAAACAAATCCACATTTTAGTGGATACATAGGCTGATTAAGTCCAAAGACCTGAAGGGTCTTTGTGTTCAAACCATAATATAGTATTTCTTAAGATCGAAAATTTTCTTAAACCCAAATTCTCTTTCCTAATTTTGATTTTTTTTTATTTTTATAAAATAAAACAAATCTACGGAGCTGACGAATGAATTCAAAGATAAATATCCACCCCCCCCATGCCTATCTAATGCAATGTCCTCATTGTATTAAAAAGACATAAAACATAGTGGAAAAGCGTAGAAAGCACCTGAATTGCGTGGATATCGGGTCGCTCCGAGATGAAAATGAAAAAGAACTGTATATGTGCTGAGTTCAGTGCCTTCAGCTAGGCACACTATACAAAGAAAAGAAATGAAGAATTCAGAAGTGCAGGTCAAAATTATAATAAACAGAAGAATCCTCCGACCTGTCAACAGAGGTCCATAGATGTGGACCAGATTGTGGTGCAGACCCATCCCCCATAATCGAGAATATCTTAGGTTCTGGATAAAAATTACCCAAAACCTAAAATCAGAATGCAAGCGGGGTCGGGCCTGCGATTTGTGAGGATGCAACCCAAGGCCAAAATGTCGGGTTACAGAGAATTGAAGCTCAAAAGGATAATCGTTAAATGTGTGCTTGAGTTTGACATCCTCGAAACAAATGTCGTAAGGGTTCTGATTTGATGGTTTCAGCTTAAAAGGAACCCTTCGACTCAATCTTCCATTTCCTCCAAAATTGACTTCCCAAATCAGAATTTCCCAGCTCCTATCCTCCTCATTCGGCATATCAAATTCCAAGACCTCTTGTATATTCATCACCCCGTCTGAAATCTCCAAGTCTAGATGATGTGGCAAAATCAAAATTGACTTGGGTCTAATTATCTCAAAATTAGAATCATCAATAAGCTCAACAGGGTGTAACTGATAATCAAGGCATTGAAATGATTCTTCCAGAAAATGCGATTCTGGATCCGTAATGTGTGCCCTAATAAGATCAGTTTCCTCAGTTATTGGGCTACCAAATGATCTATCAGATTCCTCAGGCCCAATCGTCTCACAAAAATCGTGTTCTGAAAACTCGTGTGAGACTTCGCAACTTGAATCTTCACCATCAAAGAAATCAGGATCCGTATCAATGTATGTCCCAAAATCAGTTGTCACTTTGTGTTCCCAGGAGACATACGTTTTCTCGTAACCTGGCTCAGGGATCTCAGGTGAAGAAATCAGATCAACCTTAATTGTTTGCTTTAATTCAATCTGGTCAGCCTCGTAATACGTGTTCCCCCCAACAGGTGCCTGAGCGGGTTCTGTCTTTGGCTTTCCTGAAGAGGGTTCATCCTGGGAATCATCCCAAGATTGAACCAAAGCAACCACGAACCTCATCCTCAATTTCGCTAATTTCCCAAGTAGAAACTCACCCGGGTTCTTATCATTAACGTCCTGGAGCCAATCCAACAAAGACTTGTTTAAATCATCAATCATTTCAATCAAGGGCTCCAATCTCTCAATGCAAGGTATTGGCTGATCTTCTAAAGATTGTATGATATTTCTCAAGTTAGCCAGAACCTTATCTTGAACCTTATTAACCTGAACCAAATGAGTTGGTTCAGGATTGGGCGGGTTTGACATCAAAGCAGAGGAATTAACGAATTGAGATTCGTTATACCCTTCCTGAAAATAGGTCATTTCAGAATGTTCAAAGGATGGTGATGACCTAAAGGCAGTGAAATCAGAGGATGGGTTAGGATCGGTGTATCCTTCTTGATTGTAGATCGTATTAGGTTGTTCATGAAAGGAGGACGATCTATAATCGATGTAGCTCTGAGAAGGATAGAAATCAGAATCAAAGTGTTCAGGGTTAGACCCTAAACACGGAGGTCTGGAATTGTATCCCCAATCCGAATTATCCCAACTAACCGATGGTTGATTACAATACGAGTCAGGATAATCGTCATGTTGCGGATAATTCATGACAGGAGTGAAAGAGCGAAAATGCGTGAAATATGTGGAAGGATTCATGAGACATGGGAGGAAGAAAGGTGCCCTGCAATACAAACAATCAAACCTGTCCTTAAATGGGTTAGCCTATAGACCTACAGACTCTCAAAACCCGTCTTGAGATAAAGGAACGATTTGATCTACTTCCGTCTGTTCAATCCAACCAGTTAGAAGGAGGGACTGGGGAGAAGGTTCTTCCTTCGGCTTGCGCCTCCGGTTCCTAGTGTACCCCCCAGCCGCGATCGTTTGACTCTGCTCCCCTAGCTAGACATCAGATTGAACAGTAGAAACAGACTAATCGAAAATAATCTCGTTCTGAGTTCTGAAGAGCGAGTCCAATCCTTAAGGCCAACGTCTACTCTATTTTATTTAGGGCTAGGTTTGAATGTGCTTTGGAATGTGATGGGCCCTTTAAATGGGTTGTGCCCTTAATGATTGATTGCTTTGTGTGTACGTGCACAACCAATTATTTTCAAGCAAGATTATTTTTTTGATGTGGTGAATTTTAAGGTTCAAATCTTGCTTAGTAGCTTTTAGGATTCAACTTTAGGTGTTTTCAATGAAGTTTCATTGGCACACCAGGTTTTGCAAGCACAGGTGAAGATATTTTCCTTTAAAGTTTAAAAAGAATGTGGAGTGCCTGGTAAATCCCCAAGAGTTGAACCTAATTGGCAGCTACTTGATGAGTTGATTTTATTTGAAGTGGTGCAGCCCAAACAACTCAAACAACTGGCCTGATGCACCACTTAATTAGGCACACAAATGATTACCTAATCTGATTTCTACTCGATTATGTGTTTGGATGTGTGTACCGGCTCTTAAGATCGGTTTACCAGTTGAGTTAGAAAATCAGATGAGGTTGTGTACCTCTGTGAGATTTTTTTATTTTTTTCTTTTCTTTTTAATGTGGGGGTTGGAGTGAGTATGGATGTCAAACAACAAAACAATCTGACCTTAGAGTTTATAAGAACACCTAGGTTGATTGATGTTTGAAATATTATATGATGAAATGAAATCTAATGGGTGGGAGGTGGGGGATAACTTACAAAACCTTCCACAGCACTTTACTCCAATCTACCGCTTTTGCCTGCCTCGAAAGAGTACCTGCAATTACAATAAGAAAGGAGAAAAGTGAGGTAAATGATTTGTAAGTTACAAAACGCGAAGAGAAATCAAAGATCGTTGCCTCCCCGGCAACGGCGCCAAAATGTTGAACGATTTACGAACCTACGCTAACGTGTTTGGTTTTGGAAAACCCGTCGTTGTAGTTCGAAAGCGAAGGATTCGAGTTCAACAAATAAAATTTATACCGAAAAAAGAATTCCGGGTCGAACACAGGGAGGCGAACGTTTGATTTAAAAACTTCGCATTTATTTTTATTTTGTCACGAAGAAATTTAATTTAAACTATCTAAGTATCTACAACGAATAAAAGAGAGAGAGGGAGTAAGAGAGAGAGAAAGAATACTACACATGGAAATCAAAATGAGATGTAGAATAGACAAGGAATTTATCATAAAAGAGTTCATTCGTTACAACTAGAAAATATAAAACAATTACTCTAGAAAGCATTAAAAGAATGGAGGGAGAAATGTCCTCCTCGACGATCGCTCGGAGGACGAATAGACTACTCTAGAAAGCAGTAAATCTATACTAGAAAGCAGTAAAAAGAATAGGGAGAGAGAATCCTCGTCGACGGTCGCTTGGAGGACGAGCCGGACGGGACGATGCCTGGATGAAGGAGGACGAAGCGGGACGAAGGAGGACGAAGCAGAAGAACGGGAACGGAGCAGCACGCTGTCGTTGTCGCGGGATCCACTTCCGAAGGGGGACGAAAATTTGGACTTTATCTCACGAGAAGCATCCCGGGTGTGGGACAAGCTTCTCTTGAGCTTTGGAGAGGTAGAGAGGAGAAGGAAGGGATGAAAATTTCGTATGGAGGGGGTCTCCTTTTATAGTTGCAAGGAGTGGGGGCAAAATGGACATTACATCTTCAAAATAATAAATAAGGGGTCTTTAGTGACGGATAAAACCGTCGCTGCCGCGCCCACGCGCGCCCGCTCGGCTGCCCGCGCGCGTAACGCCTACGCACGTCCGCGTAGTCTCAGCCGTCCGATCGCGAGATCGGACGGCTTAGATCGCGTCCGCGCCCGCTGCGTAGCGCGCCCGCCCGCGTGCGATCGCGCGTTACGCCCGGCGTCCAATCGCGCGTCATCCTGATTGAGCGCGCGCAGCCGTTGGATCTTCATCTGACGCTCGTCCGCGCCCGCTCGCCCGCGCCTTCCACCCCCTCACCGCGGCTCGAACCCGCGACCTCCGCTTCGCCCGCAGCTACGTCGCCGCTGCGCTACGCGGACGGAATGGTCGCGCGGACGCTTTTAAGCGTGAGCGACCGCAGCCGTTGGATCGAGATCCAACGGCGGAGAGGAGACGGTGCGCGGTCTTCACAAGACGCATGCGGCCGATTGGGCGACTGAGATGGCGCCACGTGGCGCCATCTTAGCCGTCCATCTTCTGGAAGTTGTAGATGGTGCCACGGATGTTGGATTGACTCGAATTTTATGTCGTTGGGCTGCGATCGTCGATCCGAATTCATCTGTGTGGTCGGATTTGCCATCTGAAGTGCGGATTTACACCATCCTGGCCCTTGATCTTCTAGGGTTCCCCGATCTCTATCTGGTGCTACGGATGCCTGATTAGGGCGATCTTGGAGTCGTTGAACTCCAATCGTCGCCCTGATCATATCCATACGGTTGGATCTTTGATCTGAGGCCCCGATAAAATATTTGCCCTGTCCAAGCACATAAAAGGAGACAATTAACCTCCATTTTATTCAAACTTCTCTAAATGCAAGATGATGCATGTAATGCAATATTTATATCATGAAATGCAATCCTATGCTTAAGAACATGCATAAATGGACATTTTAAGTAGTGTAAATGTGTTTACATCATACCTCGTGGACAAAATTATCAGCAAAAAAATCTTGAATAGAAAAAAACGAAAAACATAATAAATGCATGGAAGAGATACATTTTAGGTAAGGCGTAGAAACTTCTTCACCTTTATTCCCTGCCTCCCTAAGATCGACCCTGGGCCTAAAAGTGACCAAGATAAAATTAGGTTGGCCAGGTTAAAAGAATTTTGTGAAAGATGGTTAGGCTCGATTTAGGTTAACCACTATATTAACTTAAATGATAATTTCACCATATTAACACAACCTATTCGAGTCCTACCAATACCCATGTTTAAATGTAGACAGAAACATAATAAGAGAAAAGTACAAAAACTCCACAAGGAGTGAACAACCTCCCCCTCAAACTAAGCCTATCTTCTAGTTTAAATATGAAGTATCCATACCATTTTATCTCCCCCTTTTTGTCAAGCAAGCAAAAAAGATGGATGAATATTACATTTTTAAGAAGCATGAGACATGAGCAAACTACTTCTTTAAAATGAGAAAAGTCATACAAATAAGATCAAAACATGCATGTTCAGCAAAAAACAAAAAGTAAACAAACTAGCAATATGTCATACAAGTTTAGAAAAGAATAGATGTTATACAAATTAAACTAGCAACATGATTAAAAATTAAACTAGTGCCTAGGACATTTTCTGATGAGCGTTTGAGCATGTCCATTAGTATTGATGATGGGTACCGATACCATCTGGTACCCGGCAAGAAAATATTGCAGCAGCAGGAAAGGTTTTGAGAGAGTGAAAAATAATATTAAGATTGACTTATTGAAGCACGATTTGATAACAAGATAAGAGTGTACCTAGAGTTGAAGCTTTAGATGATTCTTTTCTTCTTGGCTTGGGCTTGGAGAGACACTTGAGGAAGTGAACTAGGGTTTGCAAAGAGTGGAATGAGGCAAGTGTTTGCACTTGGCCTCTTATATATGGGATTGGTCATGTGCTAGTCACATGACCACTTAAGTGGCTAGAAAAAATTTCAATCAACAACTTAGGTGTTGAAAAATAATGTAGTCAACAACCTAAGTTAAGCAACCATATTGCAAATAATACCTTGATATTTTCAGACATATGAAAATATTACAGTTTACCCCTTTCTTAACAAGAATGGGTAAATTGTAGTAAGGCCCTTAGGGATTTTAATAAATACAAGCAAATTACATATCAATCAATTTATTAGTTTTGAATCTCTTTTATTGTAGAAAGTCCTAATTTTCTTCTTAGAAAGCAGAACCTCTCTGCTGCAAGAGGTTTTGTAAAGATGTCTTCCAATTGATTTTGTGTGTCTACAAATTCTAATTGAATGGAACCTTGAAGCACATTATCTCTAAGGAAATGATGTCGAATATCTATGTGTTTGTTATGTGAATGATGTACCAGATTTTTGGATAAACTTATTACGCTTGTATTATGACATAATATTTTGGATTGCGTAAAAATCAATCCAAAGTCAAACAAAGTCTATCTCATCCAAATGACCTGAGAGCAAGCAAGTGAAGCAGCAATATACTCTGCTTCAGTCGTAGAAATTGAAACATAGGTCTATTTCTTAGAGAACCATGAAACCAGAGATTCTCCAATAAAATGACATGTGCCGCTAGTGCTCTTTCGGTCTATTCGACTCCCTGCATAGTCTGCATTACTATAGGATAATAGATCTAAGGTTTGTACTTTAGGATAAAAAAGACCAAGATCTTTTGTGTTGTTTAGGTATCTAAATATTTTTTTTACTACATTAAAATGAGATTCCTTGGGTTCGAATTGGAATCTCACACATAGAGATGTAACAAAAAGAATATCACGTCTAGAAGAAGTAAGATATAGTAGTGAACCTATCATACTCCGGTATTTCTTTTCATCTACCCTCTTGCCAGATAAGTCTTCACCAAGAGAAGTAGATAAAGCAAATTAAGTCTCTTTGCCATTTACATTTTCAAAGTTAAACTTCTTGAGAATTTCAAAAACATATTTTGTTTGACTAATGTAAATTCTTGTGTCTAAGTGTTGAATTTGGAGTCTTAAAAAGAATTTGAGTTCCCTCATCATACTCATTTTGAACTTAATCTTTATAGTCTCACAAAAATGCTGACACAGGGACTCCTTGATTGATCCAAATATAATATCATCGACATATATTTGAACAAGTAGGATGTCATTTCTTTCTTTTACAAAAGGAGTTGAATAAACAACTCCAATTCTATATCCATGCTAGAGAAGGAAGGTCCTAGGCCTACCATACCAGGCCCTAGGAGCTTGTTTAAGTCCATATAACACCTTATTAAGCTTGTATACATGCTCTGGGTGTGCTAAGTCCTCGAACCTGGGAGGCTGATGAACATAAACTTCTTCCTTAATATATCCATTAAGAAAAGCACTCTTGACATCCATTTGATATAGCTTGAAATCCTTTGCACTTGCAAAGGCAAGTAGCATCCATATGGACTCCAAGCAAGCAACAGGAGCATATGTCTCATCAAAGTTAATACCCTCCTGTTGGTTATAACCTTGAGTTACAAGTCTGGCTTTATTCCTAATTACTGAACCAGATTCATCCAATTTATTTTGGAACACCCACTTGGTTCCAATGATGGAATTACCCTTAGGAGCGGGTACCAAGTCCCATACATGGTTCCTTGTAAATTGGAGTAGCTCCTCCTACATAGCTACAACCCATGATTCATCCTTTAATGCCTCATCAACTTTCTTGGGTTCAAGTTGAGAAACAAAGGCATTAAGGACAAAATCAGCTCTAAAATGAGATCGGGTTTTTACACCTTGTTCAATATCACCTATAATCTATTATTGAGGGTGATCGTTATGGTGTGCCCATTCTTTTGGAAGATCATGTACATTTCGTGTATCTTCCATTTTTGATACATTGATGTAGGGGGTATCTTCATCATCCAAATCTAAATGATTTGGTTCAGGTTCTCCTAACTTTGTTTCACCAAATGAAACATGCAGGGATTCTTCTATAACAAAAGTCCTTTTATTAAAGACACGATAAGCTTTTCTTTTTGTTGAATAGCCAATAAAGATGCCTTCATCACTGGTCGGGCGTGCTTCGCATGTTTAGAAATCGGGGTTACAAGTAACCCATCGTCGTAGTTGCAAAACACGTCGATCAGATAAAATTTATACCGAAACTCCAAGGGAGTCCCGGGTCGAACACAGGGAGGCGACGTTTACTTTACTCCAAAATCGTGTTTCGTTTTGTTTCTGTTTGGTATTTTCAGGTTTTGTTATTTTTTTGTGTTTTTGAAGTAAAAGATAAGCAAATGAAGCACAAGATAGAGATGAGGAATGAAAATGATTTATATATCAATCCAATGTTTATTACAATCTACTATGAGCATAAAAAAGAGAGGGAGGTGAGAGGAAATCTCCCGAATCGGCTGTTCGGCAAGACGACGGCACCTGGTGGAAGCTCGTAGGAAGGAGGTGAGGAGCAGGATGACGGAGGTGAGATGATGGAGGACGTCGTGTTGAGGAAAGCTTCGTCGTGGCTCCGGAATGGAGGTGAGAAGACTAAGGTGATCTGCTACCGGAATGGAGGTGGGAGGACAGCTCCGAGGTGACCTATGAAGGGAGATGGGAGGTTAGAGGAATATTTGGTGGGGCAGAGGTTCGCTGCACTAATAGGCACCTTGGGAGCTTGAGAACAAGCTCTAATGGAGCGTTGGTAGGCTTGCTAGAGCTTGGGAGTAGGTGGGAGTAGCGTAGGTAGAGATGGCTTGGAAGGGAGGGGCTGAAGGCCCTTTTATAGTGGTGGAGAAGAGGCTAAAAATGGATAAAGGACCTCTAGCGACCTCCAGACCGTCGCTGGAAACATTGCTGTAGACAGCTCACCTCCACCCACGCCCATAGCTGGCTCTGCTTGCTTGCAATGAAACAGCGACGGCTGTAAGCGTCGCTGTAGGTCAATCCAGCTGCCGCTGAAAGCTGGCGCCAACCGCCCCTTGCGCCCGCGCCGCCTGCCCCGCCCTTCACGCACACTGACCGCGTGCCCAACTGTGTGCGCGTGTGCTGTGCGCTGGCATGCGCGCTTGCAATGCGCCGGCCCGCGCGTGCGCGCGCGCGCTGCCACTGCCGCTACAGCTGCACTGAGCTCCAAGTGCCTGCCCAATTGCAAATTGGAGGGGCTGCGGGGAATCGAACCCGTGCCCCTCCTTTGCAAACCACCGCGTCAACCAGTGCGCCACGTCACCCTTTGTGTCGCGAGGAAGAAATTGGTGCAGATGCTTCCCAGCCATTGGATCTTGCTCCAACGGCTTGGATTAATGGTGTAGATGATGAGGGAGAGTGGGCGGTGGCTACTGGCTGGGTTTGGGTGGCCTGGATGGCACCACATGGCGCCATTTGGGCCGTTCGTCTTCTTCTTCTGGCAGAGGGTGCCACGGTGCTCAGATCGGGATGATTTTTGCGATGCCGGACTGTGATCGTCGCTCCGAATCCATCCGTACGGTCGGATTTTCCATCCAAAACCCATATGGATGTCGAATTGCCCCCTGGCCGTTGATCTTCATCGGGCTTAATGTGATGCTACGGGACTCTGATCTGCACGATTTCAGAGGCATTAATCTCCAATCGTCGTCCTGATCAAATCTGTTTGTTCTGATCGTCCATCCGAGGCCCTGAGATAAATCCTCTCTTCTCCTGACCACAAAAAGGACCTAATTAACCAAAAATATAAACAACTACTCTAAATGCAAAATGATGCATGCTATGTGATATTTATATCATGATATGCAGTGCTAAGCCTAGGAACTATCATAAATAAGCATTTTATGATTAATTTATACATGTTTATCATACCCCCATGCTTATCTTTTGCTAGTCCCTAGCAAAATTAAATTACATGTTATGTATAAAATCAAAATTAGGATTAGATCGCTTAGGCCTAAGTCGTTTACTAATAATAGAAAATTTCAACTAAGGTTTTAAACTACGAAGACTCAACAGTACTCGGGTGTCTGCCAGAATGCAGATCGCCCAAGTTCTCACCTTATTTGAGAAGGGAAGAAATATATTTTTTTTATTTTTCTTCTTTTCTAATTTTTTGTACTTCTGGAGTTTGAGAGTTACAGGATAACTTTTTACGGCTACCCGACCCACCCAAGACTCGAAAAGGATTCTAAGTACTAAGCATCTTTGTGAAAAAGTGATAGACTCACAAAATGGCTGTTAAGACGGACTTCGGGTTTCTTCGACCCTAGGTGACCTTGCCTAAAGGTTTATCTTTACTATCAGTAGCTTTCTCCCTACTTTTATTTTTGGGGTCAACATAAGGGTGAATCCAGTGTATATCTCCCCGGTTTATTCTACTTCCCCGCTTCTTCCCTAAGTGTTTTGGGAATTATTGTGCATTTATTTTTTTGTGAGTTGGGTTCTGGACAACCGGTCGATGAGCTGTTACCACAAACAACTTGCCAGCCATACTCGTGCGGTGAAGTGCGGTATTTGTATTTTTTTTCTTTTCTTTTTCTCCTCTTCTTTTTTTTTTTCTTTTGGAGTGTTTCTCTTTTTTTTTAATAAGTAGGTGGCTGCCCTGATCTAAGATTTACCTAAAGGCAGTACAACGAAAATGGTCTTGTGGCTGGGCTCTGGACAACCGGCCAATGAGCTGTTACCACCGGCAACTTGCCAGCCATACCACCCAAGTCGGTCCATTAACTACCCAATTTTCGTAAAAATCGCTGGAAAGTGAGTCAGCGCAAAATAGTGTGTGTAGATGCTTAGGCGTAAAGTCCTCCCAAATCAGAGGGCGGGTTGATAAGTCACATACTTATCATCCTAAATTATTTATCAAATTAAGATAAATTTTAATTGGCGAGGACTCGAGACTAAATCCATATTCGAGTGGGCACCCAAGCTAATTAACCCCGAAGGCCTGAAGAGTCTAAGTATTCAGGTCCTATCATATCATTTCCTAAAGTTAATAACTTCCAAATGCCTAAGTTATCTTTTCCTAATTTTTTTTTTTAATTTTAATTTTTTTTATTTTATAAGAAACTAAAAGAAATTCTATGGATTTAACATAATGATTTTAGGAATTGATTATCCACCCCCCCATGCCTAAATGATGCAATGTCCTCATTGTAAAAATAAAGACATGAAAAGGGCAAAGTAAATAGAACATCACCTGAGTGTCGTGAAAATCTGGTCAGCTCCGTAGAGAGAAGGGTGTATACACACATGCTAAGTTTAATGCCTTCAGCTAGGCATAGCATACATACAAAGAAGAGATTGAGAATTCACAAGTGCGGTTCAAAATCAAAATCAAAATATTGATCCTGAAACCCGCCAGCAGAAGATGTCCACAGACGTGGACAAGATTATGGTGCAGACCCATGCCCCAGGGTCGAGTGGTTCTCAGGTTCTCAATGAAAATAACTCAGAACCGAAGGTTGTTAAGCTTACAGGGCTGGGCCTGCAGTTTTGGGGTGTGCAACCCAAGACCAAAGTGTCGGACAACGGGTAAAATTGGTTCAATAGGTGCGGTTGTCCACTTAACATCTAGCTCAAAAAAATAATCAGTTATTTCGAGCTTGGGTTGCATGTGAAAGATATCGTACGGGTTCTGGTAGAATGTAGGTGGTTTTAAGTTAATAGGTACCCTTAGATCCAAAATCAAACTTCCCTCAGAATTAGCCTCCTAAATCTTTATTTCAACAATTCTATCCTTCAACATCAAGGGCTTAGGCTTCGGGACCTCTAGCATATTATTCACCCCATATGATTCTCCCAAGTCCAGAAATCGTGGCTGAATCAAGATTGACTTGGGCACAAAGATCTCAGAAGTCATCTCTTCAGGGTGCAGATGAGGACTGGGGTCACTGATTGAATCATCAAGATTCGGATCCTCCAAGTTAACCCTAACTAAATCCAAATCTTCAATAATTGGGCTATCAACTGGTTTGTCAGATTCCTCAAGCCCATTTGTCTCACTAAAATCCTCTTCCTTAAGTTCAAGTGAGACTTCGCCAAAAGATTCTTCACCCTCAGAGTCAAAGAATTGATGATCCTCATTTATATATGTCTCAAAATCATATGTCATTTCACGGTCTGTGAAGACATATTTTTCCTCGCTCCTTGGCTCGGGGATCTCGGGTGAATCAATCGGTTCATCGTTGAATGGTTGCTCTAGCCCATCCTGGTCATCCCCAGTCTTAGAAAATGTATCCCCCCCGACAGGTGCCTGAGCGAGTTCAAACATTGGCTCTCCTGAAGGGGGTTCATCTTGAGCAGCATCCCAAGATTTGACTAGTGCAACCACAAATTTCATCCTCAACCTAGATAATTTCCCAAGAAGGAACTCACCCAAGTCCTTATCCCTAACACTTTGGAGCAAATCCAATAGAGAACTATTAAGTTCATCAATCATTTTGATCATAGGCTCCAGTGCTTTAGTGCATGGTGTTGGCTGAGCTTCTAAAGATTGTATAGTGTTCCTCAAATTAGCCAACACCCTATCCTGGATCTGGTTCACCTGAACCGACTGGTTCGGTTCAGGTTTGGGTGGGTTCAGATTAAATCTAGGGGAGTCAAGATGTCGAGGTTCTCGGGTTCCTCCTTGGTAGTAGGTCGTCATGGATTGTTCAAAGAAGGGTGATGACATATTTTCAATGGAATACTGGGGAGGGTAGGTGTTATAATCATTATATCCTTCTTAATTGTAGATCTGGTTGGTTTGGTCATCAAAGGATGGAGATCCATAATCATTATAGCTCTGGGAAGGATAATAATCATAGTCTTGTTGTCCAGGGTTAGGCCCTGGGCACTGAGATCCGGATTCATATCCCCAATCAAAGTCATCCCGGCTAGTGGATGGATAATTATAAGTCAAGTCGGGATAGTAATCATCTTGGGGATAAGTGGTGGTAGGAGGATAGGGTGTGAAATGTGTTTAGGATGTGGAAGTGTACATGGTTAAGTAAGGAGGGAAATCAAAAGAGAAAGGAGCCTTGCAATACAAAAATACAAGCTGTCCTTAGTTTGGGTAGCCTAAAGGTCTACAGACTCTCAGAATCCATCCTAAGATTATAGACGATTTACTTTACTTATGTCCAGGCAATCCAACCAATTAGAAGGAGGGACTGGGGAGAAGGTTCTTCCTTTGGCTTGCACCTCCGGTTCCTAGTGTACCCCCCAGCCGCGGTCGTTTGACGCTACTCCCCTATCTAGACATCAGATTGACTAGTATAAGTAGGTTAATCGTGAACAATCCCAATCTGGATCTCGACGAGCGAACCTGTCCTTAGGGTCAACGTCTAATTAATTTTAGTTAGGCTTGGGAAAATTGTGCTTCAGGAATGTGATGGGCCCTTTAGATCGGTTGTGCCCTTAATGATCAGTTAAAATGTGTGTGTGTGCACAACCAGGGTTTGCAAATAAGGTTATTTAATGATGTGTCTTTTAGAGTTCAACCCTGTTTAGTAGCTTTTAGGATTTAATCTTAGGTATATTCAATCAAGTTTAGGAAAGCACTCCAAGTTTTGCAAGCACCGGTGATGATATATTCCTTTAGAAATCAAAAAAAAAATGTGGAGTGCCTGGTTCAGCCCTAAGAATCAACCCTAAGTGGCAAGCTACTTGATGAATCGCTTTTATCTTAAGTGGTGCAGCCCAAACAATTCAATCAATTAACCTATTGCACCACTTAGTTAAGGTACACAGAAATTTGGTTAACCTAATATGATTTCTACTCTTTTATGTGTTGAATTCATGTACCGGGTCCACAGGTCGGAAACCCGGTTGAGTAGATGAAAAATCAAGTCCGATTATGTGCCTCAAATGTGGGTGTATAGAGTGTGTAAACTAATTTGTCCCACAGAAATGTCTTTTTATTTTATTTTTATAAGATGTGGGTGAGATGGGTGAAGGTGGAAAACAAGACAAACAATTCTATCCTAGGGTTTATGCAAACACCTAAGTAGATTAGGTCTTGGTTATGATTGTGGCGAAATGAACTAGTGGGAGGGGAATGGGGGACACTTACAGAGTACTTTACCCGCACTTTACTCCAATCTACCACACTTGGATCTCCATGCTAGGGTACCTGCAAGACAGTAGATCAAAGACAAGTAGGGTTAGTGCTATGTAAATGTGCTATGTAAAGACAGTAGATCCCCGGCAACGGCGCCAAAATGGTCGGGCCGTGCTTAGCGTGTTTAGAAATCGGGGTTACAAGTAACCGATCGTCGTAGTTGCAAAACACATCGATCAAATAAAATTTATACCGAACTCCAAGGGACTCCCGGGTCGAACACAGCGAGGCGACGTTTACTTTATTGAAAATAACGCTTCATTTCGTTTCTTTCTGGTATTTTAAGGTTTTGATTTTTTTTTTTTGTATTTTTGTAATAAAAGAAATCAAGCAAATGTATCACAAGATAGAGATCTAGAACAAATCTGATATATATTACTTCTAATGTCAATTACAAGAAACTATGAAAGCATATAAAAAGAGGGGGAGGTGAGAGGAAATCTCCCGAATCGGCTATTCGACGAGACGACGGCGCCTGGCGGAAGCTCAGAGGAAGGAGGTGAGGAGAGGGATGATGGAGGTGAGATGCTGGAGGACGTCGTGTTGAGGAAAGCTTCGGCGTGGCTCCGGAATGGAGGTGAGAAGACGAAGGTGATATGCTACCGGAACGGAGGTGGGAGGACAGCTCCGAGGTGACCTATGAAGGGAGATGGGAGGTTGGAGGAATATTTAGTAAGGCAGAGGTTCGCTGCACTAATAGGCACCTTGGGAACATGAGAACAAGCTCTAATGGAGCGTTGGTAGGTTTGCTAGAGCTTGGGAGTAGGTGGGAATAGCGTAGGTAGAGATGACTTGGAAGGGAGGTGGTGAAAGCCCTTTTACAGTGGTGGAGAAGAGGCTAAAAATGGATAAAGGACCTCTAGCGACCTCCAGACCGTCGCTGGAAACGTTGCTGTAGACAGCTCACCTCCACCCACGCCCATAGCTGGCTCTGCTCGCTTGCAATGAAGCAGCGACGGCTTTAAGCGTCGCCGTTGGTCAGTCCAGCCGTCGCTGAAAGCTGGCACCAACCGCCCCTTACGCCCGCGTCGCCTGCCCCGCTCTTCACGTGCGCTGACCGCGCGCCCAACTGTGTGCGCGTGTGTTGTGCGCTGGCATGTGCGCTTGCAATGCGCTGGCCTGCACGTGCGTGCGCACGATGCCACTGCCGCTACCACTGCGCTAAGCTCCAAGTGTCCGCCCAATTGCAAATTGGAGGGGCTGCGGGGAATCGAACCCGCGCCCCTCCTTTGCAAACCGCCGCGTCAACCAGTGCGCCACGTCGCCCTTTGTGTCACGAGGAAGAAATTGGTGCAGACGCTTCCCAGCTGTTGGATCTTGCTCCAACGGCTAGGATTAACGGTGTAGATGATGAGGGAGAGTGGGGGGTGGCTGCTGGTCGGGTTTGGGCAGCCTGGATGGCGCCACGTGGTGCCATTTGGGCCGGCCGTCTTCTTCTTCTTGCAGAGGGTGCCACAGTGCTCAGATCGGGATGATTTTTGCGATGCCGGACTGTGATCGTCGCACCGGATCCATCCGTATGGTCGGATTTTCCATCCGAAACCCGTATGGATGTCGCATTGCCCCCTAGCCGTTGATCTTCCTCAGGCTTAATGTGATGCTACGGGACTCCGATCTGCACGATTTCAGAGGCATTAATCTCCGATCGTCGTCCCGATCAGATATGTATGGTCTGATCGTCCATCCGAGGTCCTGAGATAAATCCTCTCTTCTCCTGACCATAAAAAGGACCTAATTAACCAAAAATATAAACAACTACTCTAAATGCAAAATGATGCATGCTATGCGATATTTATATCATGATATGCAGTGTTAAACCTAGGAACTATCACAAATAAGCATTTTACGATGAATTTATACATGTTTATCAATCACCTTTAGCATCAAACTTATCAAGCCGATCACGGGTGTTTAATAAATAACACCGACTTCCAAATACCCTAAAATATGAAATCCTAGGAGACTTCTCATAATAAAGCTCATATGGAGTTTTCTTAATAATAGGACTTAAGAGAGTTCTATTAAGAACATAGCATGCCAGATTAATGGCTTCAGCCCAGAAATATTTTTGAAGCCCAGATTCCAAGAGCAAAGTTCGGGTGCATTCTTGTAGAGTGCGATTCTTACGCTCTACAGCACCATTTTGAGATGGTGCTTGAGGAAATGAAAATTCATGGGTTATGCCAGAATTGACACAAAAACTTGAAAATTTTTCATTTTCAAATTCACCCCCATGATCATTCCTAAGTCTAAGAATTGAGGATGATTTTTCCTTTTGAAGTCTTCGAGCAAAACTTAGGAAGGAATCAATTGAGTCATCCTTTTGTTTTAAGATGATGACTTAAGTGAACCTAAAGAAGGCATCAACAATAACTAAGCAAAATTTTAATCCATTTAGGCTCTCAAATCGTGTTGGCCCAAATAGATCAAGGTGTAACAACTCTAAAGGTTGTGTGGTTGAAACTAAGTCTTTAGGTTTGAAAGAAGCCTTGTGCATTTTTCTGAGTTCACAAGATTTGCAGAAAGCATCCTTTCTTAAGTTAGTTTGGGTAGGCCCCTTACTAACTCATTTTTGGATAACCTATTAAGATGTTTGTGATTAATGTGACCTAACCTACGGTGGCATAGATCTACTTCAACATGGGAAGCAAGCAGACATTTTACAAATTTCTTTTGTGAAAAGTGAAGAGTGTAGATATTTTCATATCTAAACCCTTCAATTAAAATCGTATCTGTTCCCTATTTTAATATTTTAAAACCAACTTTAGTAAATAATACATCACATCCATTACCACATATTTGAGTAACAAAAAGCAGGTTATGTTTTAAGTTTTCTACTAAGAGAACATTATGTACCTGCTTAGAGGAATTGCCTACTGTACCTTCACTAATAATGCAACAACATTTGTTGTCGCCCAACTCAACGTGTCCTCCATCTTGTATTCTCATCCATTTGATAAAGAGGTCAGAGTGTCCCGTCATATCCTTGGAACACCAACTATCTAGGATCCATTTGTCCTTCTTGACTTGCAAAATAGTTTATCAAATCTATTTTAGGTACCCATTTTCTTTTGGGTCCTTAATGGCTAATACCCTTCAAATCCTTAGGTTTAAAGATCACCTTTGTGTTAGATCTATAATTCTTAGGATTTTTGACCTTTTGATAAATCCATGCATGTCTAGGTGCTTGTGATTTATTTTGTGTGTTCTTTTTATTATTTAACTTGGCTTTTAAATTATTACCAAATTCTATATTAACCTAGTTGTTTTTAGATTATTCAAACTTCCCTCAAAGTGTTCATAAATATCTTCTAATTCTACTATTTTTGCATTCAATTGATTGTTAGTTTCTTTTAAAATTTCTAATTCTATTTCTAAACAAGAATTTTCTACTTCTAGTGTCTTATAACTATCATGCAAGACCTTATTTTCCTTTTTAATCATCCAAGCTTTATGATATAGATATTCATAAGATTGTAACAATTTTTCAAAAGTAATTTCAGAATCTGCCTCATTTTCGGATCCGTCATTGTTCTCCATTAAGCAAAGATGTGCAACTTCCATTTCTTCATATTCTTCGAAAGATGATTCTGTGTCGGAATCGCTGTCATCCCAAGTTGCTTTGTATGCTTTTCTTGAGATCTTCCAATCGAGTTCTTTGTCCTTCTTTTCTTCTTTCTTCTTCTTGATCATAGGGCAATCTCTTCGTACATGTCCCTTCTTCTTACACTCAAAACAAATAATGTCATTTGAGAATTTTTTGACTCTCTTACCTTATTTTTGGATGAATCTTCAAAATTTTCTCGTTAGAAGAGCAATCTCCTCTTCTTCGTTGGAGTCAGAATCGTTGAAGTCAGAATCCTCTTTCATGGCTTTAAAAGTAAGCTCCTTCTTCTTGCTCACAGATCTCTCCTTATTCTTCTTCATGTCTTCCAATTGGACCTTATATGCCATGAGGCTTTCAATCAGATCATCCAAGGGGAGAGTTGTTAAATCCTTCGCCTCTTAGATCGCCATGGACTTTGGAGACCAATCACTTGTAAGGGATATCAAGATCTTCCTTACAAGTTGTTCTTCCATAAACTTCACTCCCAAATTTTTCATGGGGTTGATAATGTCTCCAAATCTCGTGTACATTGCCTTGATTGTTTCACCTTTCTCCATCCTAAAACACTCATAGCTTTTTGATAAAATAGATATGCATGTTTTTTTAACTTTACTAGTACCTTCGTAAGTGACTTGAAGTGTGTTCCATATCTCGTACGCAGACTCGCACGTAGAGATATGGTTGAACTCCTCCCTTGATAACGCACAATAGAAAGCATTCATCGCCTTTGCATTCCCAGCGATCTTCTTCTTTTGATCCACTGTGTAAACAACTCCTTCCTGTAGCTTCGGATCTGTGTACTTCTCTTGAATGAGAGTCCACGAGTCTTCATCCATGGTCTTAAGAAAGATTTGCATCCTCCTCTTCTAGTATCCATAGTCTATCCCATCAAAGTGGGGAGGACGTGTCGATGACTGACCTTCGGTGTGCTTGGCTGATGATGCCATTGTGAGAGATAATAATTACTTCTTTTCGCAACCAGCTCTAATACCACATGTTGGATCTGTAGGGCACAAGCACTCTAGAAAGGGGGTATATAAAAAAAATGCAAGAATAAACAAACCACAAAAAGCACACGAGATGTATAGTGGTTCCCCTCACTTGGGTACTGCATTACCTAAGTCTCCCAACTTAAGATTTTTTAACCCGATTCCCTCAACCAGGAGGGAATCAATTTACTAATAGCCTGAGGTAATTAAATGGTTACCTCAACCCAATTACAAGATGACAAAAAGAAAAAAAGATTACAGCTGTAAGCAAGATACAAACAAAAGCTTACAACTAATTCCTAAGTCTCCAACAAGTGTATTTCTTAATAGATGATATGTAAATTTTAACTAGAATGCGAAAGCAAAAATAGACAATTTACTAAGAATGCAATTGCTTTGGGAACTTGTTGCAACCAAAGATTAGCCTTGTCAAGAGAGCAACAAGACAAGCTCCTTTGTAGCTAGAAAATTGAAAAAGAAGGTGTAGGCAAAGAGAATATTTTTAGCTTATTGATTATGTGCAAATGATACTCAAGGAGCGTATATATAGGCCACTAAACACCTCCCCTACAAATACTAGTCGTTAGGGGTAAAAAGAGAAGTGTAGGATTAAGATTAATTGTAAAATAGTTGTTCAGCTTAGGCACAACAATTAGTTGGTACCGGTACTAAACTTTTGGTATTGGTACTGACTGCCTATAGTTAGTTCAATTGTGCTTGGGGTATCGGTACTGATCATTAGTACCAGTACTCAGTTTATTCTGTTAAGTACCAACCACAGGCTATGGGGTTGTGACCTTCATGTACCGGCACTAGTGATTAGTACCGGTACTTCTAAGGTCCAAGCAAAATCAAGTGCACCAACTATGATCACTTGGTACCGGTACTCACGATGAGTATCGGTAATTGTTCTTCATAGTTTGGGACTTAGGCCCAAACCTGTGTCTAGCATGTACCTGTACTCATGACCAGTATCGATACTTGCAACAAGTACCTAATATTATAAGTGTAAGTCAATTTTTAGAGAAAATCCAACTAATCTACATGACTTTATTTTGAAAGAATCGATTTTGAGTTGAAAAGATAAACGATTGAGCGTTAATATGAACCTTAATTATCTCTACTTTGATTTTAACTCCTAGATTATTTTTTACTTGTTAGGAGACATACAAAGATTCTAAAATACAATAAATGAAGTGAAATATATAATCTTCTGCCTTCATATCTTCAATGCTATCTTGTTGCTTCCTAACATCCACAAATTCTATTCCCTGTATAGTCCTGTAACACTTCATAACCGCATTAGACTTTAAAACGATTTTGTTAACACCAAAACACAAAAGAAAATTGGAACTAGGTTCCAATAAGCTAGACTTGAGCTGAGGTGGACTTCTGTCAACTATGTTGACCTAGCTAAAGCTCCCAATGAACTAGTTGCAACTGAGATAAGCTAGACCCAACTAACTTGAGCTAGACCTTAGTTGACTTGAGCTAAGTTGAGCTACCCTGAGCTACCATCTAGCTAAGATAAGCTAAATGGAGCTTGAAACAGCTAAACCTAACCCAAGCGAGCTGATATCCAGCTATGATGAGTTCGATTTAGTTGGGGCCTAGTTGAATTAAACTTCCTCTTCAACTGTTGCCTTCCTGAATGTTAGGGTTTTAGTGATCTGGTTATTTGTTCATCCCTAACACTCAAATAAATTTGTCAAAAAATACAAAATCATGCAATGCATGCTTAACCTAATTGCTGCCTAAATGCAACCCAGAAACTCGTTTGCGGAGTCAAAATCCTAAGAGTTAAATCTGGTTTTGGAATGATGATAAACTTGTTGGTGCTAGAGCACCACGATCATTTGTTTTGATGATAACAAAACACGTGTTATTTAACATTTGCAATTTGAGTCCTCGATTTCAGGTCAATTGCAAATGTGGACGTGTTTAGACGGAGTTCGAGCTCGCATCCAGGATGGATTGGAGGAGCTTGACGGAAAACAGAGGAGGTTCACGTAGAGCGAAAGAATGAAGATGGAAGGAAATGAAGAATAGGATAGATTTCCTTCTTTTGTACTTGTTGTATTTTTCGTTTCTTTTGTTGCTCTTTATTTCCTTAGAAATTATGTTAAAGAGCCTCAAAGAACCCTAATAGTAGTCCTAGGAACACTGGCACAACTCTAGGATACTTAGGCTTTCTGTAGAATACTTAGAAAACCAATATAGGGTTCAAACAGCACTTCCAGACGTCTAATTCCCAAATCAGACGTCTGATAAAGTATTTTAAGACGTCTGACTTTTGTTTCAGACGTCTGATAACTGTTAGGCTGGACATAGTCAGTTCTGTCTGATGAAATCAGACGTCCAGACCTTATACCAGACGTCTTAGGAGACGTCTGATGGATTTGCCAGACGTCCAATTAGTGGACCGTTGGCTGGCTTAGCAGGCACTGCAGATTATGACCGTTAGAGCCTTATCAGACGTCCATAGGACTGTTCAGACGTCTGATAATTGACCGTTTTGCCTCGGCTGACCCAAAATCTCTTCTCAGAGATTTTCTAGCCGTTGCAACGTTTGGAAATCAATTCCCACAGTAAAAGTAGGTTTCTAAATGTCCAGACTTAGTGCCAGACGTCATGTATGTCGTCTGATGGACTTGCACGAAAACCCTGTTTAGATCTGATTCAAGTCAGGGAGAAACCCGCATAGAATCAGACGTCTGACCTTGAAATCAGACGTCTTAAAGTGGCCTTCCAGACGTCTGATACCATAGTTAGACGTCTGATAACCCTGTCAAATGTAATCATTATCCTGATTTCAGCCTGATTCTCTTGGACTTTGTTCCCAACGGCTATGGAAGCTTTTCTAAGCCTTCCAAAGCCTTCCTAAGGCCTCTATAAATAGAGGGGAGCCTTTACACACCGAGAGACACAAGATATACACCAAGAGAAACACAAGACACATACTTGGATACACTTAAGCAACATAGTTCCACTCTCTTGTGTCCTAGATAGCTCTTGCTCTCCAAGCTCAAGCTCCATTCTCTTGAGAGCATCAAGCTTCGCGCACCCGCTCTCCCGCTGTTGTCTACGAGAGCGACATTGCGCCGTCACGTGGCTCACGCACCGCGTCATCGTCGACGCACTCCTTGCAAAGGGGAGTTTCCTAAATCCTATAGAAGCTTAGGTTTATTACTTTGTTGGCTCTATAGGTTGTTTATTTTACCTTTATCTTTTGGTTGGGTATTCGCTTTGCGAATTCCCATCTCCTTCGTGGGACAAAATCCTTCTCGTGGAGAGAAGGGGTTGAGGAACGTTACCCTCGTACTTGTAGCGTGGTTGTACTGAGGTTGAATCACCCTCGTTTTAAAGTGATTCGTTTAGTGGATTTGATCAACTAGGTTGATCGGAAAATCCTAACTCGAGAGGGTTAGGTGGTGGTTTTCACCCGGTTTGGGTTTCCACCTTAAAATTACTTGTGTACTTGTGCGATTGATTTTTGTGAGATTGTTTATATTTCAATTCCGTATTTTTTTTGTTACGCTAATCTCACCCCCTCCAAGTAGGAAATTTCAAAACTGTCATTTATCACACCCCCATGCTTATCTTTTGCTAATCTCTTAGCAAAATAAATTTCTACAACACGGACTTTTGGGACAAACTAATTTTTTTACTTTTGAGGACAAGATTACGGGACCTTGGTTGATTAAAATAGGAGAGGCACAGGATTTGTTAAAGATAAACATCGAGATTCATTTTTTGGATCCAAAAATTCAATGAATCAGGATCAATGTATCCTCCAAAAATTCACCAGTCAACTCTTTGTTAATTCAGATGACCCGAAATTCTTTTGCAATTAGGATTTCTCTGGCTCTTGAATCCAATTCGCAGCTTGCATAATCCTTTAAAGCCTTGAATCTGTGCTTGTGAATGCCAACATTTATAAGGTTGTGCATTTGTTCAAAACATTTTTCTTATTTGAATCTCCCCCATGCTTATTCATAGCTTAATCCTATAACAGATGTGTCAGGATCATCAATGCCATTACTAATTATTGAGGGGGCTTTGGCGCCACCACTTCGATATAGTATTGTCCGAGACACCACCCAGCAGCTTATTGCCCCAAAACAAAATACCGTGTAAAGGGGAACTCCAAGAAAACACAAGCTCTTGCTTTGACACTATGGGTAGAGCACCATCTAAGATACTTGAGATGCAAAATTGTGCCTTAATACTCCATCTAAAGACATGAGATATAGATATAGATCAATGCCAAGGCAGTAACATGTTGACATTGTGTCCTTAAAGGAGGCATTTTCCTCCTTCTCAGCGGTGGGAACTTAAACCAATGATTTGCTTTGGATTTCATTAAGGCCAAACAAGAGGTTTTTCTAATTTCTAAATGTTTTTTAGGTGTTTACTTGTGTGAAATTTGACACAAGAATTTTGCAAGAGATGCAAGTTTTTGGATAAAAAACTAAGCCAGGCAATTTCCAAGTCACAAAAGGAGATCAAGTCACCTGAACCATCATGAGTTTAGGTGGAATTTAAAGAAGGATACTTGATCTAGTTTAAAGATAGACCTAGAAATTCTAACAATCAGATTTGTATCCTTATCCCTAGTTTGTTAAAGATTAAATCTCATTGTAGCTTAAAGTGAATCATGATCCTTGGACCCTATTTCAAGTTTTCCTGAAAAAGTTTTCAACATTTTTAATTTTTTTTGATATAAATGTAGAAAATGAAATAAGAAAATTGAATGTTTTCGGGTTTTGGAAATTTTGACTTGATCGTCAAAATTTAAAAATATCCCCCAATGCTTAAGATATGGCATGTCCACATGCAATAGGATGGGGAAAGAGATCACCTTAGTGAAGGCAGTCTGAATTTGGATAGTCAAAAACCACTGAAAGAAAGAAAAAGCTTAAAGTAGGAAATACGATGGGTTACTAATGTGAGATTTGCACGATTTTGTAAATGGGGGTTTTAATGTCATTGCAACATGCAAAATCAATCAACTTTTAAATTTATATTCCAAGATAGTGGTGGTATCTAGGGTCGTTCAAGGAGGCCAATTTGTTAGTCAAATAAGTGATTCTCTCGCTCACCTCTCAAATCAACACTTCTCTTTTTGTATTTTGATTTGTATAAATGTTTATGTTTTTAATTAAGCGGGATATGAATGTGAAGATAGAACTACACTAAAGAAACTATGCCTAACAACTAGAACTTAAGTGATAAGAGAAGTCTTCTATTTTGTTCTCACCCTTGGAAAGTGCACCTAAGGTAATTAGAAGAGAGATGTGATGCACTAAAATAAATAAAGTTGGTACTTGAAATTGAAAATTCAAGAATGAAGGAAGGCACATTTCTATTTAAAAGAAATGTTTACAAAGTACCTAGGGAGCCCAACAAAGTAGAGGTTCCACTTAGTTAATCCCTAGGTAAATGAATGCTTAACAAGAATTAAAATGCAACAAAATAAAAGATAGAAAATTCTCCCAAGTAGCTGAGGGAGCCTTCGCTCCAAGAATGGCAGCTCCTAGGCTTGAAGAAGACTTCCTTCTAGCTCCTTGAGTTTCTCCACTCAAAGGTGGAAGTTTGCTCCTTGGTGTGGCACAAGGAAGGAGAGAGAAAAGGAAGAAGGCACCAAGGAAGTAGGTAGGTTACTCCCTTAATCTTCTTTTCTCCTTCTCCTTTTTTTGGCATGGGATGTAGGGTGGCTATAGGTGTTCGATAAGAAGAATTGTTGCTTGCCAAGGATGGTTTAAATCGTAGGATGGGGGGCCTTTTATAGGCTAGTATGGAAGGTGGTTAGGAATATTCCTTGGCACCATGTGAAAGGGTGCCAAGGCAGGTGGTTAGGAAACTTCCTTAGCACCATGTGAAAGGGTGCCAAGGAGGATGGCTAGGAAGCTTCCTTTGTGCCATGTGAAAGGGTGCGATGAAGTGTATTTTATTCACCAATGGTTGATGGTTTTAATGTTGGTGGATGGCCATTAAGGTGGAGAGGGAATAGGGTAGGAGCTGGAATTGAGTTGGATCTAGTTGAGTTGAGCTGGGGTCCAACTACTAGAGCTTCTAGCTTCACAAATGTTCCAAGTGCCTCCCATACTGCTAGGGTTTCTCTGATTTCCAATGCATTCATCCCTGGCAATCAAATGGAAGCTACATTAGATAATGTGAAATGAATGCTAATGTATGCTCTAAACCCTAAATGGACATGCATGCTAAATGCAACGATATAATGTAATGCAGTTGACAAAATCTTATGAACTTGATGTGAATGGATGCTAAGGATGATGATAAACTGGCATTTACAAGTTACCTCTTATCTAGTGCTATCTTTTAGCCATCCAGCTAGGCATGAATTACATCAATGATAATCAGAAGGAATGTCGATTAAATCAATAGTGTCGGATGGGAGATTCGAGGTATTATCTAGATAAGGCTTTAAATGATGGTTGTTGACTTGAAAAGTAGTATTTATTTTGGGATGAAAAAGATCAACAGCATCATATGGATAAGTTTTAAGGACAATAAAGGAGCTGGTTCACTTGGATTTGAGTTTTCCTAGAAAAATTCGTAATTTGGTGTCGAAAAGCCAAACGTGTTGATTGACATCAAAATTTTTCCGAATAATACATATATCATGAAATTTCTTTGTTCGATCTTTATAAGTTTGTGCATTTTCATAAGAGAAATTAAGCAATTCTTCTAATTTAGTTAATTGTAACTTCCTGTGGTTACCAACTTCAGATAAATCCATGTTTAATTGTTTGATTGCCCAAAAAGCCCTATGTTCGAGTTCTACCGAGAGATGGCATGCCTTTCCAAAAAATTAGAAGGAAAGGAGACATGCTGAGAGGAGTTTCAAAAGCCGTTCAGTAGTCCCATAAAGCATTATCCAATTTAGTGGACCAATTTTTACAATTGGGCCTAGCCATCTCACTATTAGAAACTTTTACTTGGCCATTTGTTTGGGGGTGGTAAGGAGTGGAAATTTTATGATTAACCCCATATTTGGATAAAAGGTGACATAATTGAGAATGAGTGAAATGTGACAATGGCAAAAAGTTGTTTTTTAGTTATTGTGTAATTCTGATGTGCATCATCAAGGGTTTTACTAGGATAGTAGATCACAATAGGCTTCTTGTCAATTCTTTTCCCTAGAATGGCCCCCACAGGAAATCATAGGCATCTGTCATTAACTCTAAGGGACAATTCCAGTCAGGTCCCTATAAATTTGGTGCCTCTATGACATCCTTCTTCAACTTATTGAAATTCTCTAGGCATTGGTCATTAAAGTCAAAAGGCTGATCTTTAGTAAGTAATTGACTTAAGGGCTTGGAGATTTGGGAAAAATTTTCAATGAAACAATGGTAAGAGCCTACGTTGCCCAAGAAAGATCGGATCTGTTTCACAGTAGTGGGCAGTGGGAGCTTAGAGATAGCATCAATTTTAACTCGATCTACTGCAATTCCCTTGTTTGAGATGACATGCCCCAAGACAATTTCTTCATGGACCATGAAATGACTTTTTTCCCAACTAAGGACCAACTTAACTTCTATGCATTTCTAGAGCATCCTTTCAAGATTTCTAAGACACAGATCAAAGGAGTCTCCAAAAATAGAGATGTCATCCATAAAGACGACAAGACATTCACGTATCAGGTCCAAAAAAATTGCAAGCATACACCTTTGAAAAGTCGCAGGTGCATTACAAACATCGAAAGGCATCCTCCGGAAAGTGAAGGTTCTGAGGGGGCAAGTGAATGTAGTTTTGTCTTGATCCTCAGGATGGACTGCAACTTGATTATAGCTGAAATAACCATCTAGAAAATAGTAGTAATCACGTCCAGCTAACCATTCCAAGATTTGATCAATAAATGGGAGTGAAAAATGGTTCTTCTTGGTGGCAATGTCCAATTTTTGGTAATCAATGCACACGTGCCAGGAAGAAGCGGTCCTAGTGGCTATATTTTCCGCATGTTCATTTGCAATAACTGTTAGTCTAGCTTTTTTAGGAACTACCTACGTAGGACTAACCTAGGAGCCGTCAAAAATGGGGTAGATGATATCAGGATCAAGCCACTTTATAATCTCCTTTTTTACCACCTCCTGCATTTTAGGGTTCAAATGCCTTTGTGGTTGGTGGGAGGGGCAAGAATTGTCCTCAAGATATATTCTATGGGTGCAATAGGATGGATTTATACCCTTAAGGTCGGAAAGGATCCAGCCAATAGCTTTTCGATTTTTACTCAAAACCTAGAGAAGTTTTTCCTCTTGTGCCCTAGTAAGTCCTAAATTGATAATCAGGGGCATGGTTTGGTGCAATCCAAGGTAGACATATTTAAGGGAGTCGGTCAAGGGTTTTATCTCAAGTTGGAGGTTCAACTTTGAGATGATTTCTGTTTTGTGATCCAAGGGTGAAGTAAGGGGAAAGAGTTAGATGAAGAGTTAGATGGAGAATGTGTGGCTAGGTTGGGAGGGTGGGTTAAATCAGATTGCTCAAGAACTGTATTAACTACAAAGCAAGAACTCATGTGTGAAATTTGCATTGTTTCCTCCACTAAATTTTTTATCTTAGAATCTGAGTCATCAAAGAAATCTGGTTCTTGGAAATGCCTAGAAGCTTGAAAAATATCTAGGGTAATAGACTCACCACCACACATGATTTTCATCTTTCTAGAATCGCAATCAATATTGGCTTTGGCGGTGGCTAAGAATGGTCTTCAAAGAATTATGGGGGCATTTTTTAAAGCTTCCAGCACCTCTATATCCAAGACCAAAATGTCTATAGCAAATAGATAGTTTTTTACCCAGACAATGACATCCTCAAAAATACCCTTTGCTTTAATTGTAGATTGGTCGGCTAATTGAATGGTTACCTCGACAAGCTTTAGTTCACCGATCTTAAGTTCTTCGAAAACAATAGTAGGGATGAGATTAATTGAGACACGGAGATCCAAAAAGCATAATCAAAAGAAGTGTCATTAGTGACCACTTGAATCAGGGGGGTGCCTAGATCTTTTCTTTTCAGAGGCAGTTTGCTTTTCACAACTAGCTTACTATCTCTAGGAGAATCACCTTTCCTAGGTTTCTTAGCCTCCTTTTGGGGGTAAACAAATCTTTTAAGAATTTGGCATAGGTAGGGATATATTTTATGGCATCTAGGAGAGGAATGTTTATTTCTACTTACCTAAAAATATCCATCAATTCCTTATCATTGGGCCTAGATTTCTTTTTCTTAATGTGTAAAGAGTGAAGGGCTCGTGGAAAAGTTATGGGATTTTCCTGTTTTGAACTTTTGGGTTCCTGAATGGGGTTAGAGGAAGAGGGAGAAGAGTTGATCTGCTTTTCTCTTAGGTGGGTTTCTTGAGCAGGCAAAGGATCATGAGTAGTTTTCCCGATCCTCAGTGTAATTGCATTTGTAGTATGATTGTTTCCAGAAGGAGGATGGGAGGCCTGATTTTGATTAAAACCCGGTGGATGCTAGGGTACTGAGTAGATAGGTTGACTGGGATATCCACCTTGATATTGATTCCGTTGATTGTTAGGGTTGGGCATGGGTTAGATGGTAGGTTTCTAGTAGGTTTGTGATTAGGAGTAAACTTTACTTGATGTTGTAAATTGGTGATCTTGCAGGTTACTTCAGTCATTTGAGTTTGCATTCCCCGTAGAGTCTTCATGACCTGGGTGTTGATATCTTCCTGGGATAGCCCAGGTTGATATATGTTTTTCCCATAAGTCCCAAATTGATTTCGTTTAGGAAATGGAACTTGATTTGGGGCTTTCTTGGAGGGATTCGGGTTGGTCCTCCAATTTTGATTGTAAGAATTGGAGGGATTTCTAAATTTCTCCTAGAGAGCCAAAATGTTCTCAGTGGTGGGGTAAAAAAGATTTTGATTCATAAAATCAAAAGTCCCAGTCAAATCTTGTGAGAATTCAGATGAAAATTGCTGCCTAGCAAGGATAGCATTGATATTTTTTAGATTTTCTCTTCTGAGAAGGTGAGGGGAGTTAGGGTAAGGAGCTTCTTTTTGTGTGAGCTTTTCTTTCATTTTCTTCTGGTTGATTTGCATCTGATCCAGTTGTTGAGCTATCATGTGTAGATCATCTTGAGTGACTAGAACAAATGTGGATTTGGAGTCAATGAAAACTCTGAGTCTTGGGTTGGTAATTCTACCAAAAGTGTCCATTGAGGCTACATTAAATGAGTTTTCACTCATTTCTTCAAAAAGGAGGTAGGCACTTTCAACATCTTTATTAAGGAAATTACCCTCGCATGAAGCATCCACGAATCTGTTTAATTGATCATCTAATCCATGATAGAAGATCCTCACTAACTGCCATCGTGTAAATTCATGGTGGGGGAAACTTCTAAGTAATTCTTGAAATCTCTCCCAAGACTCGTGGAGAGGTTCACCATATTTTTGTTTTCTTTCTTTTTTTTTTTCAATAGGTGAGGAGTGTTATCGTTAATGATAGCAGACTGGGAGCATTTTATTCATAATTCATAACAGAGAAAAACAATTACAAAGAATCTCTCCATGCTCTCACTAGTTCACCGTAAGTTCTAACAATATTCCCCACATTTATTGGTGTCCTTCTAAATAATTTCTTGTTACGAGCACACTAGATTCGGCATAGAACTTCTACCAGCAATGTATGTAGTTTGGATGAATTTCTAAAGTACGCCGATAATTCATCCCTTGAGGGGAGGCCTTCTCCGAATATGATTCTCCATGCTTGATCTATCACCATGCTCATAGAAAAAATGTGCATGCTGCTATCAGTTGGGAAGTCACATAGCGGGCAGTTCTAGACTGGGGCACCCAATATCGTGTGCCTCATGTCACTGATAATGAGAGCATCTCTTCTACATAGCCAGAGGAAAATTTTTATTTTTAGGGGCATTTTTAAATGGCAAATACTAGCACAATCCTTGTCCACTAGCAAAGTAGTATTATCGTCTCCAGCAACCAAATATTTATAAGCCTTGGCTAGGGAGAAAGGCCTATTATTCCAGACATACCTATCTGGCCCACCTAATGGCTAGAAAGTTTCTAAATCCCTCCTCAACTTAGCACATTCTTCCTACAACCGTCCTCCCACTCTAGCCGCATGGTCCACAAGCCTCCAATTGCTATTTAGGGGGTCCAGCTATCACTTACTAAAATGGATTTGTCCACTAAAGCATTGAATGCACGTGGGAATCTTTTTTTCAGCAAGCCCAAACTAGACCAGTGGTCCTGCTAGAAGGAGAACTGCTAGTCGTCTCCAAGTTTTGGTGCAAAACTTGACCAGTTGCCATGGACTGCTGCCCAGACAGACCTTCAGAATGGAGAAGGTCGGTGAAGGGCAAAGGTGTAGCTAGTTACATGAGAGATCCCTTGGGTGTCTTTGATGATCGTCGACCAGCTCCTGCCATCATTTTCAAAGAGCTTACCCGCCCATTTGATCAGTAGGGAGTCGTTAAACTCCTTCAATGAATGGATACCCAGGCCACCTTGTTGTTTAGGAGTGCATAATTTTCGCCATTTAATGGGTTGTAAGAATCTACCATCAAATTTTGCCCCTTTCCCAAAGAATCGCTTCCGTTGCATGTCAAGTCTTTTCCAAATTGATCTTGGCACCTTGAAAATGGAGAAGAAGAAGACTGGGATAGAAGTGATGACAAAGTTTAAGAGGATCAACCTGCCTCCCTTCGATAAGTATCGATTGCTCCAACTCTTTAGCCTAGTTGTAACTTTCTCAAATAAGAGGTTCCAGTGGCTCTTTTTTAATTTAGTGTCTCGCAAAGGGAGTCCCAGATATTTCACTGGCAGGTTTCCAAGAGGAGTATGCAGGCTGGAGGATAGCCTCTCAGATTCATGACCAGCCAATCCAAAGCAAATAGGGGAGGACTTGTCGCCATTTATCTTTAGATTGGAAATTTCACCAAACATGGTCACCATAGTATGAAGGATCTTAGCTTCATTTAGACCCCCTTCCATAAAGAAAATAGTGTTGTTTGCATATTACAATATTGGCGCCATAGCTCTAGAGTTAGTCAAGGAATAACCTCTTACCAAACCTACCTCTGAAAGCTTGTAAGTAAAGCAAGCTAAGGTGTCCACCGCAAGATTAAAGAGAAGTGGAGCTAGAGGGTAGCCTTGTCTAACCCCTCATTGGGGCTGAATCCAAGTTTCACAAGGTTTTCCATTTATAGTAGGAGAAAAAGATGAAGTTCCAATACATTTTTTCATCCAAATAACCCACTTTGGTGGTAACCCCCCTCCTCATAATTTCCCATAGATAGTGCTAGGAGACCAAGTCAAAAGCCCTACTGAAGTCCGCCTTCCACATGAAAGCTTTACATATCCATCTACACCATCCGGTGAACATCTCCTGAGTTATGATAAAAGACTCTTGCAGTAATCTATTGGGGATGAAAGCTGACTATAATAGATTAATCATATGCTGTAGAACTCCCCTCAAACTATTTGCTAAGACCTTGCTAATAATCAAGTAAATAGAGTTCGTCAAAGCAGTAGGTCTGAACTCTTGTTGGCTCTCTGCTCCTTGCTTCTTAAGCAATAAGAATAGGTATGATTTATTTATTCTTTCAAATCTCGAGTTGCCCTCCTGGAACTCTTTAATTACATCCATCACATCATGTTTCACCACCGGCCAAAATTCCCTATAAAAGAGGACTTGAAATCCATTGGGTCCCTAGGAGCTGATGATAACGTCATCATCTACCATATCTAGCTTTATTTAGTCATATTCCATCATTAAATGCTCCCACATAATCACCAGAAGACGGTAATTCATTGCACATCCTTTTTAAGAGAATAAGAAGAAATCAGGGTTAAAACTGTAATTTTACCATCTTATCATGAATGTAGAATAACCGCAAGGCTTCTCAGGGGTTAATTAAATGTCAAATGGTCATACATGTCTAATAAGTTGGTTCATGCAGACAAGAATGGGTTTTCACACATTACGAGAATTAAATGACACCTGAAACCCTAATAGCAGACCCGCTTGATTAACTGAGGCTCTGGTTAGGATAAAATTCATCTAAACCCTCTAAAATTCATAAAAACATATCCTCTAGGGTTTGATACCTTTGAATTGATCATCAGAGCCTATTTTGACCTAAAACAGAGTCTCAAACAGATAGTTGCCCTAATTTGAGTAACTATGCAATTTACCCAGTCAAGCTTGGTTAAAACCTAAATCCAACTGAACCATCAGATTCCTTGTATTCAAATTAGGTTTGTACCAAAATTTGGGCCAAATCAGAGATCATCTTGAACTTGTTTGCATTTCAATCCTGTCTGATTCTTTTTATTTCACAAGTGCCCCTAGCTTTTGAAATTCATTACAAATAGGCCCATATCTTTGTCGTCACTCTTTGCAAAGAGGTCTTTCTGCCATTGTCATGGAGAAGTCTGATAGCGATTTTACACAGTTTGTTAATTAAGTCGTTGTAACGCACAAAATCGATCAACTCATAAATTTATATTCCTTGATAGGGGAGTATCTAGGGTCGTCCAAGGAGGTCAAATGTTTGCAAAATTGATTCTCTTGCTTGGAATACAAATCTCAACTTTCTTTTTGGTATTTTTCAATATATCATTTTTTTTGTTTTTGAATTAAGACAACATGCGAAATGGTGGCGGGAAAGTGATTTACACTTCAAATTCAAATACTACTTCTAAGTGGCAAGTAGAGCCTCTCCCTAAACTCACTCTAGACAAGTGGAGGCCTAGAATAATTATGGAGAGGGAGTGAAGAATGCTAAAAACAAAGCAAGTAGAAATGCAAATAAGAAATTGCAAAGAAGGCAACTAGATTAATGAAAAAGTGTTTTACAAAAAGGCCTAGTAGAGGAATGCTTCTACTACTAGAAAAATTGAAATAAGGAAAAGCAAACACAAATCCTCTAGATAGATGGTGAAGAAGAGGGCTTCTTGCTCCAAGGTTGGTAGCTCCCAATCTTGAAAAGAGTTCTCCAACTCCTTCCTTACTGTGCTCCGCTAAGGTGATGTCCTCCAAGGCAAGCCCTAAGGGGGCATGCCCTAAGCTTCTCTCAAAGGGTGGACGTCCACCCTAGGTCTTCTCCTTTGCCTGGCCGTCCTCCTTGAAGTGGAAGAGTCCTCCTCCTTGACGTGGCCCAAGTTGAAGAGAGTGGGGAGAAGAAGGCACCAAAATGGCTGGTGATGTGCCCATTTAATATCCTTCTCTACTCCTTCTTCTTGGCCGTAGGTATAGGTGGTATAGGTAGCAAAATACACTAATGGAGGATGCCTCCAAATGGTGGTAGGTGGTGGGTTTTTATAGAATAGGAAGGGGGATAAGGTGACTCTTGGAATGGAGGGCTAAGATGAAGAGATGGTTCAAGTGAGCTAGGTTCCAGCTGTGGTGAGCTGGATCAAGCTGAGTTCCAGCTAGTCTGGGCTTCTCCTTCATCATTTGCCTTCTTGAGTGCTAGGGTTTTAGGGATCTGTATATCTGTACATCCCTAACACTCACAAAAACATATTAAAAAGACATTAAAAAATGCAATGCATGCCTAACCTAATTTATGCCTAAATGCATCCCAAAAACCCGTTTGCAGATTAAAATCCTAAGAGCTAGGTTTGTTTAAATGCATAAAAATGATGATAAACTAGCGTTTATCAGAGTCCTACTCCAGTGACCTTCATTTGGAAAGTTCTCTATGATTGCTTGACAAAACTCTCGCAAACTTGAACTAAAGATTCCCTAAGAAATTCTCTTTCCATCACACCTGGTCTTGGACCCCACAACCGTCCCAATCTCTCATGCAAACTCATGAGAGATTTGGGTATCTCTTGTGTGTCAAGCTTACCAAGATTGAAATCTTGGTTTCCAAGCTTCAAACCTCCCTCTAAGGCCCATATAATGACCCATGATGCATGCCGATCTCCCTACGCGTTTCTAGCTAAAAAGCCCCCTCCTTCCTCCCTTCTCTCTAGCCAGAAGGCTCCACAATGTCCAGCGACTCTCTCCAATCACTCTCTTCATCCGCTCGCAATATCAACGATAGATTCTCCTTCCTCTTCCTCTTCCATGTCGTGCCATACCAGTGGGTGCCCCAGTCCTCGTCGTCGTCCCCGCTTCTACTCTACAGGAGTATCTTCTTCCATGTTGTCGCCTGCCAACGTCGATGCCAAATCCCCCCTTTCATCTATTAGTTTAAGGTTAGTTAGGTCTCTTTTAATCTCTAGGTCATTTCCCATATCCAAAACCTCAAAAATACTCCCTCGACCACACACATGCTAGCATCTTCCTTCTCTCTGACCACATCTTCGACAAGGCATTCGCATCACCTCACAACTCCAATCACTTCGCCACCTACCCCACTACCTCCGCCACTTCACACCCATCAAAACCCCTCTCATATTTCACTCCACCGCTCACCTAAATGTGCCCTGAACAAACCCATCACGCACCTCTGTTGCCGACTCCATCCATCCACCATGCACTTCCACCCACCACGAAACTACCATGATTGCATTCGCCGTGGTCTGACGACCATCATAAGTGCGTCTAATGTGGTTGTGAGGCTGTTTACATGAGCTTCAGGTTCCACCATATTTCCGCCACCGTGCCATTACTACTGACAAGTTCTTCGTGCTCAAGGCCAAGCAATCCTTAGCTACTACCTTCACAGGCTGCAGAATCATCCCAAGACCGCACTTGGACCACCAATTGGGCATGTTGACTGCTCCCTTGGGAGAATTGAACGAGGATAGTCATGGCTGCAGCTACACGTAGAAGCTGTGGGATTAATCCCAGATCGTTAGTTTACAAAGAAATGCGCAGGGATAAATTGAATTTGTGTCTGTGGCTTATCACCTCAGACACGGGGTGAGGTCCCACTTACCCCTCTCACCTGATTACTTGCCTAAGCCTTCTCTCACACCTCAGGTTTGACACTCACATGCGTAGCCCTGGTGCTAGTTGCGTGATTGCCTGATTACCTGAATACCTGGTTATCCTTGAGAAAGAGAAGAGGAGGAAGGAAAAGAGAGAGAGTGTGTAGGGCTAGGGTGGTTTTGCTTCAAAGAATTTTATCTGACACTTAGCCAATTTCGTGAGTCCCTCCCTTGTCTATAAAGAGAAGAGGAAGAAAGAAAGAAGAACAGCAGAAGAAGAAACATTGTAGAAATGACATTGATTTACTGTTCATTCATTTGGTTCTCTTCAGTAATTGCTATATATGTGTTAGACTAATAATTGGTTATCCAAATCACCATTATTTTGTCTAGATTTCTTTTGGTCTCTTCATATACTCATGCTATGCATTGAATATTAGCCTTTGAGTAATTAATTGTGCTCATTTATATTATTTGTTGAGATTAGCATGTGTATTCCATATTTGCTCCCTGTGTTCGACCTTAGACTTTTCTGAGTTATAAATTTAAGTGTTTAATACAATTTTGTCTTATACTATAATGCATTTCTTAAACATCGACAATTTCACGTTAACATGAGCCCTCAGAGTTCAACCCAGCCATCGCCTCTTCAACCTCCTGGACTTTGATTGGTGCAATTAGATGTTCAGCTTCAGATTGGTTCACCTAATAGAAGTCTGAAGTTGTTAGTCTCCAATTTCCTATTTCTACAGCTTTGGCAGGTTCTTTGAAGAACCTGATTTCTTCTTTTTTGATAGCTACAGGGGAGGACAGCACCTGATCACCTGAATGCAAAGAAGAGATATAATTGATTCTCCTTCTAGAGCTAGCTGCCATGTTATAGAATTTGGTGTTTGCATCTTCTTCTTTCAACCATAGTTGTCTAGACTTTTCTCTCCAATCAATTTCCCGCTTTAGATCTTCTCTAAAATGATCTCCTGACAAGTTTTACGTTGTAGTCGCTCATCTTCTGTTAGCTGCCCTTATTTTCTTTTTCGTCCAGAAGTTGCACCTTCTTTAAGGATTCCAACCTTCTTTGGTCTCGTAAGACCTCTATTACATTTCTGTACTCCTTCATGATAGATTTGAGTTCTTTGAGTTTGGTAGCAAGCCTGAAAGTGGTTGTGCCCTCCACCTGCTTGGAAACCCACCAGCTGGCAATCATATCCTTACATTCTTCTTCCCTAAGCCATAACTTTCTGAATTTGAAGTATGAGCCTATCAAGGAGCCTTCATCACAATCCTAGAGTAGCGGGGTATGATCTGAGAATGGGCAGTCTAGCCCCCATACTGAGGATAGTTGGAAGCCTTCCAGTAGCTCTGCATTGCCAAAGAATCAATCTATCATTGACTTCTACCCATTGTCATTTCTCCAAGTGTATTCAGCCCCTGAGGAAGGATAGAGAGCCAAGCCTAAAGCTAACGTCACCATCTGAAAGCCAAGCAAATAACTATTCAGCCTTCCACTTCCTCTGTCATCTTCAGTTAAGGTGTAATTGAAATCTCCCCCCACTAGCCAAGGCAGTCCTTGTACCACATCTGCAGCTCTGGATAGCTATTGCCATAGAGCATCTCTTGCACTGTCAGAGCATGGTCCATACACACATGACAGAATTAAATCCTGATCTGAGCTTAGTTGTTTGGACTTGCAATTTAGCACATATTGCTCCCTCCACACTTCTTTCAACTCCATTCTTGAAAGTTTCCACCATATTGCAATACCTCCAGACCTCCCCTGTGCGTTAATTGTCCTGACATCAGTCTGACCACCTTGGATTAAAGAGTGCCATAGATTTTTGTTCTCTTCCTTAACATGCATTTCTTGGAGGAGTGCACAGTCTACTTCCCACTCAGGAAGATATCAAGCAAGCGAAGCCCTCCGAACTCCATTGCGCATCCCACGCACATTCCAAGTGAGGATTTTCATCTGTCCGTTTGGTCAATCCCCTTTTGCACCACCATCCTTCTCTCCAAATTGAGAACTACTGCTATAGGTACTTCACTGATTTTCTTACCTCCGCCAACAGTTCTCCCCCTGAGTTTGTATGAAGAGAGACCATATTTGACTGCTGAAGATGATCCTACCCCAAATTTTATACCTTTAGGCGCCTCAAAGATGAAATTGTCTTCTTTGCATTCATCAACCATTAGTCCCCCTATCTGTTCTTCTACTGAAGTGCTTGCTGTCATAGTTTCCCTTCCGTCAGGGGTGTTAGTCATCCACATGCCTCCCTGTTGGATCCTATCAAGCTCGTCCATCGACTCATCTTGCAGAATCGAGCCATGGAATCCCTTCCTCTTCTATGAATTGGGACATCCTTCTTGATTCAGCCAGCATTCAGAGCTTCTTACCTGAGCCCCGACTACTTCAGCATACATTCTTTCTCCCCCTTGCTCTTGTTTCTCATTGTGATGGCAAAAAAAAATCTGACGTGAAGGAGCCAGGAGCTTCCTTCATAGAAAAGTATTAGCTTGTTGGGAAATTGCCCACCCTGAGTTAGTTTCACCTCTGTTGATATGGACCTCCCATCTCCCACTTGCAGCCCCACATTTGCTCCTTCTGCTAAGGATGCAAAGCTAGAGATTGCATTTGCAACCATGCTATTTACCCTCAGATGTAATGGGAGTCCTCTGATTTCTAGGGTTCCCCATCACTCCTCTGCTCTTTGAGGAGGGCGTTCCTGCATTGCTCCATCAACGGGTGAAACAAGCCTCCACATTATGACCATACCTTTAGAGGCGCTCATGTGGAAATGGAGGTTTTCAACATCAATCATACCCAGACCAAATAGCAAGAGGTAGGATCCACCTAACATCGCGATTTTGTATCCTTTAGAGGTTAGGAATAGGGAACTCACCAACTTTTGGGCTTGTGTGTATAAAATCGGTCCCGTTAAGGCCTCGCCGATCAAGGCTCCACGCAAGGCCATCTCTAAGTCTTCAACCTCTTTGTATAGTGGGATCTCCACATCAAGAGCATGGTTGAACTCTTCAGGAGGAGGGGGAGGGTGGGAGTTTGTCTTTTGAAAATTTCTCCATGGCGGCGCTCCACCTGGATTGCTTGGTCCCTTTCTCTTGTAGACATCCTTCCTGTGACCCAATCTGCCGCAAGCTAGACAGAGAATTGGGGAGTTGCAAGTAGCAGCAATGTGACCCCTTCTTCTACACCTGTAACATAACACATCTACGCTTCCTTCTCATCTGTATCGCCAACTACCCTTACCTTCTTGTCCCTGACGAGGAGCAGTCGGGGCCAAACCTTCACGATCCCGTCGATGCTGCCTTTGGATCTCCAAACCCTCCAGCCGTCACCCTCCTCCCCATCGACTCCATTGCCATGTTGCCTCATGCCTCTCCTAAAAGTGGTTTCAAGTGAGGGCAATTCACCATATTTCTATTGAAAGGTCATTATTGATCGACATAAAGCATTTGTCGGCCTATCGAAAATAATTTTTTAAGAAAAATACTTTTTAATTGGGGTTGGGTGGTGATAGGATGCCGGACTGTTCTAAACCAATGTGATGCTTTATCTTTTAGTGAGACAGGAAAAAGTCTCATGAGCCACACCTCTTCCTGCACATTACAAGAACAGATGGTTTGAGCGAGTACAGTTAGCTCCTCGAGGAGGCAAAGGGGGTCCTCTCTCGGAAGACCATGAAAATGTTTGATTAGGATTAGAATGACAGATTTAATTTCAAAATCTCCTTGGGGTATAGCCACTCTGGGTCACTCTTCATAATTGGGAGGATCATAAAAATCCTTAAGAGGTACAAGAGGTTCCTCCAGTGGTTGACCCAGTCTTTGGTTAGCTAGGTTCGTAATTGTCCTAGCCAACTACTGCAGGTTTTGTTGAAGTCGAACTAATCGGTTGACCAAGCGAGAAAAGGGGTTTGTATTTTGATTTTGAGGGCCACTTGGTCGTTCTGGGTTTTGTGGTAGCTCCAAATGTGGGAGGTTAGGGATGGTAAAGTCACTTGTGGGTCAGCTAATGAGTTTTGGAAGTTAGGTTCAGGTTGGGAGGTGGAAGGAGAACTTTTTGAATGATTTTCCATGTTTTCCATGTAAAATTCAGAGGAATGATGAGGTGAAGAAGAAACTACAGATCTTTTGGTGCGTAGGGAAAAATCAAATGGTCTCTCAAGATGTGGGTTTTGGAACCTTCACCCATGCATGCATTTGGAAGACGGAGAGAGGAGGAGAAGAGAGAGATGAGAGAAAGTGTGCAAATCAAACAACCAAGCCTAATTTGTCTTAAGGTTAACTCCTTAATGAAACCAAAGACTTGGGAAGCCTAATAAATATGAAATCAATAAGTTAACTTACTTCCTTAAGATCACCCGGCTAGACTAAAGAGTTGGATTGAGCCCAAGCATGTCCTGGGAAAATCACCAGGTTCTTGCACTGTGATGACCTGAGTCCTGCCAACCGACGAAACCTAAGTCACCGTGTGCTAACTGACAAAGTCATTTGCAAGTGTGTTTTGAAATATGTCATAGTTTGTAGTATAGTCATGCGATACCCTTGATCAAAAATATTTGTAAATTAATGAGAAGATGAGTCCCGATCAAACTCAGGGAGGCATTTTGGAAATGCGAAATCTGATTCTGATCTCTTTCTCTCTCTACTTGCTTAAAAATGCATGCCGATTTATAATAATTTTTAGGTATTTATGCACAACATGTTGTTGCTAAAGATGCAGAAATTAAAACAAACAACTTTAATCACAAGAAAATATGGCAAGGAAGCTCATGGTGATTTTGAAACACACACACATATATATAAAAGGATGATTTTCATTGAGTCCAGAATGGTTGCTACAAAGCAAAGCTTGAGGAAAGCTTGTACAGGAAAGCTTAAAGCATAAAACTATCTAGCAGAAAATGAGTGCATGTGTGGATCTACAAGAAGATTACACACGCATCATTAATGGGGGAGAGAGAGCTAAACTACTAAGTAGAAAATAAAGCAGAGAGAAGTTATGAAGAACTACTACTTATCTAGCATAAAGAAGGGCATTGGAGGTGGTCTCCAATGGCCTTCAAGGTTGAGGTGGTAGGGAGAAGAAGGGTGGCCAATGGTGCTTAGGCCAACCCTTGGAGAGGGTAAGAGAGGGTGATCTTGAGTTGGAGTGGAGGTGGAGTGGCCATGGTGATGGGGTCGTGGAGGAGGAGGTGAATGGAGGTGGAGCTATACTAAATGGAGCCAAGAATCAAGATGGGTGCAAATGGCCACCTATGGGGTCCTTTTATAGACCCTTGTCAATCTCTCTAGAGAGGTGTAGAACTCTCTTGAGATAGCTTTATGTGCCTGGACAAGAGAGGTTGGAGGTGGTTTTTAGATCAACAAAATGTGGATCTAAAAATTCGAATTATTCTTGGTTGCTATTTTTAGTAACCAAGGCAACACACTTGGATAAGAGTTCTAGAGAAGTCTTAGTGTATTTTCGACTAGGTGAGGGTGTGTGTGTGTGTGTGTGAACATGTGTGTGTGTGGCTAAGTGGTCTAGTGTCCTAGGTTAGGTCCTAAGGGTTTGGGTTAGGTTAGGTCATAGATTAGGGTTGGAAACCCTAATTACTAAGGCAGATGCACAATTAAACTTGACACAAGTTTAGTTGAATGAGTACAAAACTAATTGAGAGTGAGATTACTCAATTAGGATAGGATTAGGTCAATTGGACCCTCACTGAGTCCAAAAAAACATGTGTGGGTTGAGATCAGAGCTCAATTGGACTCTATGAGTCCAATTGCCTAGGCAATTGTAATTGACTATGATCCAAGTCAATTGGTCTTAGTGAGAACCTAATTAGGTTCTCAGAAGGGTCTAGGGGTACCCAATTGGACTAAGTAGATCCAATTGGACTTGGTTGGGTTGATTTGAATCAATCAGATTCAGGTCCAACCCTAATTAGGTCCTACTGAGCCTAATTAGACTTGAATAGTTAGGGATGGATCAATTGGATCCTGGGTAAACCCAATTGGATTTAGGTGCACCTAATCAAGTAGGAATGTCCCAATTGGATGTAGGTTAGGTAATTGGATTTGGGCTGAGTCTAATTAGATTGGGCTTAGCCTAATCAGGTTCATCTGGACCTAATTAGAACAAGGCTAACCCAATTACCTCCAATTGAGCTAATTGGGATATCAAGGGATCTAAATGGGATTCTAAGGTGGAAATTGGGTTAGGGATAAGAGGGTTGAGTATAGGGATAGTGGATAGTGGGAATCTGGATTGTGTTATCTGGGTTTTTGCTGAAGTGGGGAAATTGAGGTTTAGGGATAAGTCTATCCCAGAAGGGGGATAGGAGTAGGGATAATGTGGATAAAGGCATGGATAGCATAATCCATGTTTTGGTTTTTCAGCTAAATTAGCCTAATAGGGAGGTGGCTTATGGATAGGGACATGGATAGGGTTATCCTAGAGACTAGGGATAGGGATAGGGTTGTCCTAATGTTCTTCATAATTTAACTCTACATTAGTTTCTACTTAGTAGAGTAGCATACCTCAACCCTACATTATTTCTTCTACTATTTATTCCAAAGTCTTCTGCTCCAACTCAACTATGGCTCTAGCTTCTCTTTGTTCTTCAGGTCCATCTTCAGATCCAGCTTCAGATCTTCATATTACCTACAATCCACACAATGTACTTAATCAGCACATTATAACATTATTTGATGCATTGCTAAAGTAAAGCAAGAAAGACGCAAAGTATGCTCATGTATGCATGGATTACACTAAGTTATGTTAAGTTCTAACTTAATTTGGGTCATTTAAGACTTATGATAGTAGCCCAATCATACCCCTATGCATAAATCTTGCTAGTCCTAGCAAATGCAAAACTATGTTATTTACAATTGGGTCCCTAAAGGATTGATTATTATCAAGTGTATGACTAGAGATTCTTTCCTTCCATTTTCAACCTACTTTCTAGAAATCCAGACAATCGTGAAAGTGCAGCTATGTAGCTTTTGCAACGGATTCGAGTGAAAAAACTGATTTACCATTAAAGCCCATACATGAAACTTAGTAAAATTCTAACGGGATAAGCAAACTTCTTCCCTCAGGTATTCAAGATATTCTATGAATTCCGTCCTAACTTTAAGCTTGGGTAGAGAATGTCTAAAGAAAATAGGTGTTTATTTGGTAGCTCACTCTCATTTGGTGTTACATAGAGATAAGCAATGCAGAATTTAGATTCTTGAATTATTCAGTAAATCACTGATGAGAACCTCATCATGAGCCCTAACTAGCTCATTTTGACCTGAGAAAGTAAACAAAAGCTCCTACATAACCTAAAGGAAGGCCTAATGCAAGAGATTATTGTTCTTGGAAGGAAATATGAACTAAAGGGTAAAACTACAATTTTACCATTGCAATACATCAATGGGATTTCTCAGGGACTAAACATAGGTCAATTGGACTTAATAAGAGGAAAAGTGGGATGGTTCAGTCAGAAAGGGTTATTGTGAGATTTAAGAATTAAATGACATTCTGTAACCCTATAACAAACCCGCTTAATTCAACAGGGTTTCGGTCAGGATAAAAATCAACTAAACCCTCTAAAATTCATGGAGAAATATATCCTAGGTTTCATAAGCTTCAATTTGGCCTTTGGAGCCTATTTCGACCAAGATTGGGGTCCTAGCTCAGTATTTAACCTAATTTGGGTTTTTGTGCAAAATGTCTTATCAAACGTGGTCAAACCTAAAATCCAACTTTACCATTGGATTCCTTAAGTCCAAATTAGGTTTGTACCAAAATTTGGGCCTAAGGAAAGGTCATCTTGACCAACTTTGCAAAATGGTCTACCCAATTACATTATGGCCCCTAACTTTTGAAAACCCTTATGCAAAGCCCCCTAACTTCCTCGTCACACTTACATTTAGGTCCATCCACCATTATAACAGAGGAATCCCACTCCAATGAGTATTTGAGGAGGATATCTCCTCGAATCCTCAGAGATGTCCTCCTAGATTTGGAAGGGAGATTCTCCGAGGATTTCTCCATCGTTTGAACGAGATCTCCAGATCAGATTTACACCCAATCTCTCGTGTGAACACTCGAGAGAATTGGGTGTCATATGCACCTTCCTTCTCCGATGAGGCCTTTGCGCTGGAAGGCTTGCCCTTCCAAGCACAAAGGGCTCGGCCAGCGGCTATAAAAGGAACCCCGGTGATACCCTCTCAATTTCCTCCCTCCTCATCTTTGGTCAAATGCCCGCAAACTCCAGTGATCTCTCCTCCCTCCTCTTGTTGCTCTGCCACCATATCAGTGGTAGAGTTAGCTTCACCTCATTGCTCCGCATTGCGCTGCACAAGCGCATGCCTCTACGACCTTCTCCTCGTCGTCGTCATCCTCACCTCAGGGCTTTCTTCCCCGACAACAGCACATACGCGTCACTCGTCTCCTCTGCCTCCCCTTCATCCCAATACCTGCAGATAAGTTCCACTCCTCCCACTCTTCATTTTCCCTCGTTTAATTTCAAGAAACGCCCCTTGACTACCACTGTCCACCTCCATCTTCTCCATCTCCGACCGACTTCCGGCGAGGCGCATTGACCACTCCACACCTCCACACACCTCGCCACCAACCTCATCACCTTCGCCTTCACCCACTGATCACTTTCCACCCATCCAATGATCGCCACACACACCCCACACTTCCACCAAACAAACCCACATGCACGGTCACAGTCTGACCTAGGCATGCACGCCTACGTCTTTCTATGCCATGCCAACCCCCACCTCACCTTTGCTGCAACACGGCGAAGCTTTCCCTGTTGTTTGACAAGGTCGCAAGGCCGTCTTTGTGTCACGCAGGTCAGAGCCCCCTTCTGCCATTAGCGTTGAAGCAAGCTTGCTTGCTAAGAGCTCCAGGCCGCGCGCTCCAGGCATAAGGGCTCCAGGCGACGCACGTTGAATGTGCGAACATAACCATCCTGAGAGCAGACTTCGCGAGGCTCCCAGCTACTCCAATTGAGTGAAGTTCCCTCCTGTGGGTGCTAGCAGAAGCAGGTGGGACATTTAGTCCCACCTCGTAAACTCAGGGGTAAGCGGCGTGACTTATATTCAATTTGTGTTTTCTGTTGGTTGCCTCAAGTAACATGGGGTGAGGTCCCTCGCCCTCACTCGTTCATGCCTCGTTCGTGACCCCTACCCCCACAGACCTGGCGCCTGACCCGATTACCTAGCACTTCTTGCACACTACACCACGTCGTTGTGCCTGGATCCGGGCACACGAAACCCGACCCGATTACCCAGCTCTGGGAGAGCGTACCTAAGAGAGAAATAGAGAGAGAGACATGGGGTAGGGTAGGGGTAGGTTTTGCTCCATTGTGGTGTGCAGGAAAGAAAGAAGAATCTGAAGGCTGAAGAGGAGAAAGCTAAGAAGGAAGAAGAGGAGCGGCTGAAGAAGAAAACCAAGTGCAGAAGAGGAAGAGAAGAAGAAGGAGGTTGCTACTAAAGGTAGGACTTGAAGGCAAAGCTAAGGAGGGACTTAGCCGCAGAAGAAGAAAGAAGAGGAAGAAGCCAAAGAAGGCAAGGGCTGAAGAAAGAAAGAAGCAGGAGTGGCCAAGCAGAGACAGAAGAAGAAGAAGAAGAAGAAGAAGACAAGGAAAGACAAAGAAGAAAAGAAGAAGCCAAAGAAGGTAGAAGAAGCATAGCTGCAAAGAAAGAGAAAGAAGAGAGAAAGAGAAGGCAAAAATCAGAAAGAGAAGGACAAATCAAGCACTATAGCAGAAACTTTTAAGACGTCGAATGTTTCATCAGACGTCCAATTTTTGAGCTTATTTCTACATTGACATATTTCTCAATTTTGATTGGATTGGTTATTATTTTTTATTAAATTGAGAGTTGTGCTCTTACGTTTTTAAGAACCCAATTGCTCCATGTGTTCGACCTCAGATACGTTGGTTTTCGAGTTATAAATTCTTGTTTGTTTTCACGGTGATTTCATTTATACTACAACGAACATCCTTTAAAAACACGATCTCGCCTCGTCAACATTGTGGCGCCATTGCCAGGGAGCAACGGACATTTTAGAAACTTTGATCACAACTTCTGATTCAATACTGACTTAATTTCTCTCTTTTGCTATGTTTGTCTCAGGGGGAAAGAAAAGGAAAGAAAAGCAACCACAGAACAACCACACCAAGGAACAGGTAAACTTTCATTAGCCCTCTCTCTTAATCCCCTCAAAATCTGAAAAGGAAAAAACAAACAAAAATCAATCTAGGGCTACCTGTTTCCATATTTAGTAATTCACCAAAGTTGCCTGATTTTCATTTCAACACATTTTGAATTGCACATTCAATTAAGGTAACATGGGCTAAAACCTTCTTGATTGAGCCCTAGATACCAATTTTTGAGGCAACTAAATTGGACGAACTAGAGCCAACCTAGGGATTGCAAAGCTAGGGTTTTTAAAGACACATCTTCTCTTAAGCAAAGAAGCAAAAATTTCTAAAAGAGGTGTGCCTAAGCGTTGTTTGAAAAGATCTATCAAAGAGAAACCCTATGCAAATCTAGCTCTTAATCCATTTGAACCCTAAAAGAAAGAACCTAAAGCTCACAAAGGAACAAAGAGGTGAAGTTGATCCTTTAGGTCAACCAACCTTAAAATTAGGTCACTTTTTGCACTCAAAAGACCTAAAGTTCAAGTGGAACCCTAAGCACCTTGATCTTAACTAAAAAAGGTAGACTTAAGAGGTCAAGGTCCCCATTCTGGTCTTCTTGGAATCTCAGTGACAAGAGAGGTCGGGTGGGGAAACCCTGTAACTCGTGGGGATGCTCTACCGTGTAGGGGTCTTTATGGGACTCTCCCTCTCTGGCTGCCTAGGTACTTCTCAAGTGGACGACCTTTCTGACTAAGGGGTATCATCCGACCCGAACCTTTATAGCCACCCAAAAATTTTTGGGTGTCTCGATTGGGTCCAGCACCTTCTGATCTCATCAAATCCTTCGGTGCATGTTTGGTAGGAAGTCCTTAAGACCATCCTTAAGACCGCCTTTAGAAATTCACTCCCACCAAGGCCAAGCTTCGACGCCCTTGTTTGTGCAGCAACACCACGACATTGATCTTTCCTTTGATTCAGAACCAAGTTCTCCTTCCATCATGGCACAACCCATTGAAGAAGCGAACAACCTTGAGCACCAGCTTCAGCGCCTAAATGATCTCTTCCAAAATTTTGTGAACCCACCGCTGCGTCCTATGATGCGAGATCACTATAATCCTGCTGTGGTGTCAATCAAGCCTCAAGTTTGAATCTCGAGTGGAGGTCTTGATTCTGAACTCAAGCCCAATATGATTCATGCCATACCAAAATTCCATGGGCTTAACTTCGAGGATCCATTCCAGCACATTAAACAGCTCAAGCATCTACCCCAGACCTTTGGGTCAGATGCACAAAATCAGGATATTCTACTCATGAAGATGTTTTCTTTCTCCCACATGGACAAGGTTGCTCATTGGTATCAAACTCAAACTCGTCCAATCAACACATGGGATGAACTTCAGTACGATTTTTTGAAGAAGTTCTTTCCGATTGGCCGGACAAATGCCTTGCACCACCAGATCACTCATTTCACTCAACAAACTGGAGAACCTCTTCATGAGGCATGGGACCAATTCCTAGATCTCATGAGAAAGTGCCCCCATCACAGAGTTCCTAAATGGGAACAAGTCCAGTCTTTTTACCCGGGACTCCGTGAAGACATTAGATTATTCGTCAATGCAACTTGTGAAGGAAACATCATGGGTCAACATGAGGACATGGTGTGGGAGATTCTCGAAAATATGTGTGAGAACTCCATCAATAATGACTCCATGGGCTTATTCGACTGGATGAATGCCCGTGCATCGATGAATCTTAGGGGTGCACATGAGATGTAGGACCTATCCACATCCGTCGACTTGGAACTGATGGCCAATTGGTTGGACAAGGTCTCTATCATAGAGAAGAAGGTGAACTCGGCATTTGCAACTAGCCGCCTCTTCGTAGAACTCTTTTGCACTGCCACCTCTTGCGAGGGAAATTGTGTAGAACATCTATCACCAATCTTCTCAGGGGATGGACCTGTATCCACCCTCGTCTGACTCTTAGACCGGAGGAGCCTCTGTTCCACTCTATTCTAGTTGGGGGAACTCTGAACCCTCGTATTCTGACTTTCCTGAGGCTCCTCAGACCTGCGAGGGCCTCAATGCCATCCAGAATGACCCATTCTACAATACCTACAACCCTGGATGGCGAAATCATCCCAACTTCCAGTGGACGGGAAATTCTCATACTCAAAGACCACCTTATCAACCCCGTCCACAAGCTCCTCATCCATATTAACCGCCTCAGCCTCGACCCAATCCTACCTATCAATCTAGGCCAAACCAGGATCAAATGACTCTTATCCTTCAAGCACTGGCTGACATTCAGAAGATGAATGCAGCAATGCAAAAACAACACAAAGATGAGATCACAAAGGTTCGCAATCAACTGGCCCAGATGGCAAATTCCCGCCAACCTGGCACCCTCCCTTCGCAACCTCTGCCAAACCCAAATAACGTGCCAACCCAGAGGTGCGTTATGAACCCAAATTCAGGCCATGCACATATGATTTAACAGACCCCTTATGTTCCATCGCCAGATGGGATGGAAGTTTCGACATCTTATGCGGGATTTCAACAGCAGCCACCCATTCTACCAAACCCAAACCAAAACCTTGCAGGATTAAACTCTGTAACAACTCATGGTGGTAAAGCAGCCCAAGACCCACATTATCCAAACCACTCTAAGCCTGGTAGTAACCCAAGCCCTAGGATAGTTATCTAGGATACCCCTATCCCAGATCAAGAACCTGGACCTATTCTAGAGGAACCGACTAGGGTTCCATTTCTCGAGGCCTTGACCAAGGGAAAAAGGATAACCAAACCTGTGGCTCTTGAGGAGGATCTAGTCAAGCTCTTTGAACAGGTCCATATAAACATATCCTTGATGGATGCAATCCTCCACGTACCGGCTTACACACGATTCCTGAAATACGTGTGTACACCCAAGCGTAAGCCGCAAACCAAATGTGGGAATCTGATCATACTGTCAAAGCAAGGCAGCTCTATAATCCTGAGTAAACTCTCACCCAAGGCTAAAGACCCAGGAACTCCCTTGATTTCATGTAAAATTGGTGAAACCCAATTTGATAGAGCCTTGCTAGACCTAGGTGCCTTCATAAACCTAATACCTACATCCCTCCTTGACCACCTTGAAAAGTCCAAACTTAAACCAACTGAGGTGACATTGCAGTTAGCCGATCAATCCACCAAGTCACCTAAAGGAATACTAGAGGATGTCATTGTTAGGGTACGAGATTTCTACATCCCGGTGGATTTCATAGTTCTGGATATGGATGCACCTGAGAACCCATTGGATACACCAATTATATTAGGGAGACCTTTTTTGGCCACTACTAAGGCCAACATAAACTGTGAGGAGGGCCAAATAGAATTAAAATTTAGGAATCAAACTTTGAAGATTAACATCTTTTAGGCTCAGCAAGGGATTAATTGTGGGGTTATAGAGCAAATATGTGACATCAAAGCCGTGGTTGATGAATCGCATGTTGAGAACAACATGATTATCCCCGACCAATCGCCAGAAGATGAAAACCTGCAAATAGAGGAGTCTGAATCTGATCTAGACACAATCATAACTTTGACCCCTGTCCCTGATACAGAACCTGAACGACCCACTACTACTGATAATCTCATCTTGGAACTCAAGCCCCTTCCCGAGCATCTGAAGTACGTCTTTTTGGGTTCCAATCAGACGTTTCCTGCGATTATCAACTCCTGACTCACACCTGACCAGGAATCCCATCTGATTATTATTCTCTAGCAACATCGTAGAGCCATTGGATGGACTCTCGATGACTTGGCTGGCATAAGCCCCTCGTATTGCACACATCGAATCTACATGGAAGAGGGCGCACGACCATCGCGAGAGATGCAGAGACGTTTAAACCCTAACTTGTAGGAGATCGTGAAGAAGGAGATCATCAAGTGGTTAGATGCAGGGATCATCTACTCGATCTCCGACAGTCACTGGGTGAGTCCAATCCAGGTTGTGCCTAAGAAGGTCAGACTCACCATCATTACGACTGAAACAGGAGAGGTCATACTAACCCGAATAGCTAACTTGTGGAGAGTCTGCATTGATTATAGAGGACTCAATTCCTCCACGAAGAAGGACCATTTCCCACTACCGTTTATTGATCAGATCCTCGAGAAACTAGTGGGAAATAGGTTCTTCTACTTTCTTGATGGATACTCTGGTTATAACCAAGTGGCAATCCATCTAGAGGACCAAGAAAAGACCACGTTCACCTGCCCCTTCAGGATGTATGCATTTCGAAGGATGCCATTCGGTCTCTACAATGCACCCGCGACCTTTCAGTGGTGCAAGCTTGCCATATTCTCAGATATGGTAGGTGATATCTGGAAGTCTTCATGGATGACTTTTCAATTTTTGGAGAATCATTTGACAATTTCCTCCAGCACTTGGTCCAAATACTCAAGCAGTGCATTGATGTGAATTTGCTTCTTTCCTAGGAAAAGTGCCATTTCATGGTGCCTGAGAGAATCATCATAGGACATCTGATTTCGGAGAAAGGCATCCAAGTCGATCGAGCCAAGGTTAACTTGATTTCCAAAGTCCCTATGCCTAGCTCGATCAAGGACATCCAATCTTTTCTGAGGCACGCTGAAGTTTACCGTTGATTTATCCCTGACTTTTCAAAAATCGTGTGCCCCCTAACTACTCTTCTCACCAAGGACGTACCTTTTGAAATCTCCAAGGAATGCACTCAAGCATTTGAGATCCTTCGTGATCGAGTTAGCCAAGCCCCGATCCTATAGTCCCCTGATTGGTCTCAACCCTTTGAGATCATGTGCGATGCATCCGACTTTGCTGTACGAGCAGTTTTGGGGCAGAAAATTGATGGGAAACCCGTGGTCATTTACTATGCTAGTAAAACACTAGACAAGGCTCAGCATAACTACATAGTTACTGAGAAAGAGCCACTGGCTGTGGTATTTGCCCTAGAAAAATTCAGATCATACCTCTTGGGTTCCCGTGTTATCATCTACTCGGATCACATGGCTGTGAGGCATCTCCTTGCAAAGAAGGATGTGAAACCTCGATTAATCCGATGGATCTTGCTGTTGCAAGAATTTGACCTCGAGATTTGCAATAAAGTGGGAAAACAGAATGTGGTAGCTGATCACTTATCCCGCCTTCCCTCAGAGATCATTGACCCTTCCAGATCCATCACAGAACACTTCCCTGATGAGCACCTCCTGACTATCGATACAGGGCTTCCATCATTCGCAGACATAGTGAATTACTTGGCATCACATCAGATCCCGTCCAATTGGCCGAAGGTCAAGAAGGACAAATTGCGTTCCGATGCCAAGTATTACCTTTGGAAAGACTCATATCTATTCCACATTGGCACTGATCGAATAATCTGACGATGTGTCACGGAAGCAGAAATCAAAGACATACTCTCTTTCTGCTATGACCAGGCATGCGGTGGACATTTTTCAGGACACAAAACCACATCAAAAGTCCTCCAGTGTGGCTTTTACTAGCCCACAATTTTCAAGGATGCATACGATCATTGTAAGGCATGTACCTATTGCCAGACCTTGGGCAACATGAGCCATCGAGACATGATGCCTTTACAACCGATCCTGGTATGCAAGATTTTTGACATTTGGGGGAGTGATTTTATTGGACCCTTCCCTATCTCGGATGGCTTCGAATACATCTTACTCGCCGTTGGCTACGTGTCCAAGTGGATTGAAGCCATTCAGACCCAAACCAATGATCACAAGGTTGTTATCAGATTCATTCATCAAAACATCTTCTCAAGGTTCAGGATTCCATGAGCAATAATTTTCAACGAAGGGACCCATTTCACAAATGCTCAGTTCAGGTCACTAATGATCAAATATGAGGTGTCGCATCGAATCTCCACTCCTTACCACCCCCAAACTAATGGTCCAGTTGAGATATAAAACCAGATCAAAAAAATCCTCCAGCTTACTATTCAACCTGATAGGAAGGATTGGTCATCCCGGCTTCCGGAAGCATTGTGGGCTTATAGGATCGCCCACGAGACCTAATTAAGTTTGTCTCCCTTTAGACTAGTGTACGGGAAGACATGTCACCTCCCCATCGAATTGGAGCATACAGCCTATTGGGTAGTATGGAATTGCAACTTAGATCCTTTTAAGGCTAGAACCCATAGAAGGCTTCAAATGAGCGAGATCGATGAATTATGCCACGACGCGTATGAGAACTCACAAATTTACAAAGAGCGGGTTAAAGCCTTTCACAACAAGCACATTTCTAGAAAGATCTTTCATCCTAGTCAAAAGGTTCTACTCTTTGATGCCCAACTCAAATTATTCCCAAGAAAGCTATGATCTAAGTGGATCGGACCCTACCTTGTCTGACGAATCTTTGGAAATGGAGTCGTTGAGATCAGTCCACTCAGCCATGATTCTGAACCCTTCATCATGAATGGTCAGAGACGCAAACCGTTCATTGACATGACCAATACAGATTTGGTTGAGTCATCCTTTCTCCTCTATTCTCCCTGAGCTCATTGTGCCCACCTGATGGTGTAAAACTCAGCGCTTAATGGGAGGAAACCCGTCATTCTTTGAGAAACCCGAAACCTTTCCTAACATTTCTATGCTAAATTCATATTACACTTTAGGGTTCATCCATTAGCACAGTCAACTCCACCTCAGGTACCCATACCCGAGTCTAGAAATCATTCGCAACAGTCACCTTGACCTGTTCGCTCACCCAACACCTGCCCTAATGAATGAACTAAGCTAAATTCGAACCCACCTAATTTACAATGGGAACATTGCAAATTGTAGGCATAGGGGGGTATGAAAGTGCAAAATGTGATGAAAACTCATATCAAGAAAAGGTTTCAACAAAAAAAAATTCACATATCACAAAAAACACAAACAATTGAAAAATCTGGAAAAAGAACAAAAAAACTGAGGGAGAGAAATTTTTGGGCTATACAAAATATGTGGAGGAAAAGAGCAAAATGCCAAAAAGTAGCACAAAATGAAAAAGAAAAAAGAATAGTTATTAGTAAAATATTAAGGGATTAACTAAAGTTCTAGACCACAACAAGAAAAAGGAGAAAAATGAGAAAAAAAGTGCTAAGGAGACATAGAAAGCGATTAACATGAACACTGACTTTAGGCCTTTTGGGCTGGACTCTTAGGCTTAAAAATTCAAGTACCTGCGAAAATCTAGATATTCCTCAAGAGGTTGGGGAAAATGCGAAGCTTAAGTATTAGGTCCAAGGCTTAAGGAGTATTTGGCCTCGTTAACTGACCTTCGATTTGCGGGACTCAGTAAGCTAAGCACTCCAACCCACACACAGTCTGGTTTAGTGCGTATAACTATCAAAATCACGTAAAAGCATTTTAATGTTCTCAAAAAGTTGCCTAGATTAGGAGCAGCCGATCAACACAAGTTGATTTGGATGAGTTCTTAGTGCGGAGAGGTGGAAAATTCCCCTCGAAGATGCATAACAACATATCATCTCCTCGGTGCTTGTCTCTTAGGATATTTAAATATCCTACTGGGGGCATGTAAGCACTCTACTGGTTCAGATACCATGGGCGGCATTATCATGAAATGTCGATTGCCAAGGTCTGGATTCGGTCACGGAATGCCATGGGAGGGATTATCTCGAAAGCCAGGGTTCTGGGGGTTGCCATGGGCAATGCTATCATGAAGCATCGATTGCTAGGGACCTTTGAGGATTGATGATGGGGACGAGGAATCCGATACAAACCGTGTTGAGAAGCCAATCCAAAGCTAGAGATAAAAAGAAAAGAGGGACAAAGCTCTCCAAACAAATAAATCCTCTACCACTCTCTCTTACAAAAATGCACTGCAAACAGAACCAAGGCTAAAAATGTCTTAAGCACGGGTGCTTTAACCGCGGAGTCCAACAAACCCTAGGATTGTTTCTGTGGACCTTAAAAGCCATTGTGGAGGACTGAGGCTAAAGTGGGTCAGGTCTAGATTTTGGTTGGTACTTGAATACCTCTAGGCCTATTGTCAACATTCTGACCTAATTACAAAAAGAAAAAGAAGACACACTTATCACAACTGGTAGAAGAAACTCATGGTCTAGAACAGATGTTAAAACCTTAAAATTTTGGTAAGGGACTAGCAAAAGCTAGGCATGGGGGTATGATGAGAACCTCATCATGAGCCCTAACTAGGTCATTGTAACCTGAGAAAGTAAACAAAAGCTCCTACATAACCTAAAGGAAGGCCTAATTCAAGAGATTACTGTTCTGGGAAGGAAACATGAACTAAAGGGTAAAACTGTAATTGTACCATTGCAATACATCAACGGGATTTCTCAGGGACTAAACATAGGTCAATTGGACTTAATAAGAGGAAAAGTGGGATGGTTTAGTCAGAAAATGGTTATTGTGAGATTTAAGAATTAAATGACATTCTTTGATGTCGGTAGGAGGGATGCCTGGTGGGCTCAGGGCAATAGCAGGCGATGCTAGAGTGGCAACCGGTGGTATCAGGGAAGGTGAAGGATGGACTACTTGGAGGTCAAGGGCTTGGAGGCAGAAGGAGCGGAGCGACTCTGATATGCATGGTAAAAGGGTGATGGAGGCGAGGTGGACTGAGAGAAGGGGCGCAAAGGAGAACGACAAGGTCTTGTGTTTCTATTGACAGTGGCGGGGACATATGGCGGCTACTTGCCGATCACTTTTGGTATGTTTAGAGTGCGGGGGATTTGGTCACAAGAGGGATTCATGCAGGGGTCTTGGGGGGTAGATGAAAGAACGTCTTTTCCCACGCTATGGAATTTTGAATTCTAGGGCTTTGCAGGCACCTCCTCCGCCCCCTTTTCTGCATAGTTATGGGGGGCATACGGTTGATGTGGAGGTACCTATGACAAAGAACATCAATGCTACAGAGATGGCATTGCGTGGAGCATTGGTCAGAGAGGTTATGTTTGGAAGACCGACGATGGAGAATGTGCACAACCTGGTAAGCTCTCTTTCCATTTCGACCAACTCCTGGCAGTTTGCCTTTTTATCATCTACACGATTTGTCATCTTTGGGTTGGGGATGTTGGATGTTGAGAGGCTGCGATTTCAAACGTCTTGCAATGATGGCCTCACGGTGATTTGGAGACTGGTTTCTCCCTTTGATGGAGCCCTACCGGAGGCCACCCCAGAGAGTGGGCTCCAGATAGGGAAAACTTGAGATCAAGGGACTACCTTTGCATTTGAGGTTGAAGGAGGTAGTGACATCCATGATATCAGGATTTGCCTCAGTGGTAGAAGATGTGATTGTTGGACTGCTGGAGGGCAATGGGCACTCGTTGAATGTGATGGTCGATGTGTTTAGAGCTGGCTCAGTACCTGATAGATTGATTCTGAGGTGTGGTGGAAGTTCATGGTTGCTGCGGTTGAGGTTCTTGGTGGGTGACACTGTTGCAAAGCAAGTTAAGTCATCTGGACCTAAAGCTAGTGAAGTGGCGGCTGTGCAAGACATGTGCACGGCTCCATCTGAAGAACCCCCATTTATCAAAAAACATAAGGAATATCATGTGGGGGATAGGGGGGAGGTATCAACTGAAGAGAAGGAGGAATCGGGTTGGGTGGAAGCATCAAGACCAACTCCTGTGGTGGTAGGGGATGAGTTGCCATTCGGTGAGGAGGTTGAGGGCTAGGGGGTTCCAGAGACTCAGCTTGATTCCCTGAAGGAGAAACAGGATCTGCACGAGATGGAGTGTCTTAAATTAGATGGTGGTTCTTGTGCTAAAACTGGTAAGGGCAGATCACCTTATAGCCTCAGACAGAGGAAGTCAAAGGTTGACATACTGGTGGATGAAGGCAAGGTTGCAGAGGTTATGCAGGTATGCAAGTGCCAAAACCTCAGGGGGGATGGATCTCGTGAGGATAGATGAGAATCCTCACTTGGAATGTGCATGGGTTGCACGACAAAAGCCGGAGGGCTTCTCTGATGAGATATTTGAGAGAATGGGGGATTGAATGTGCGATCATTCAAGAGACACACATTGAGAATAACTCTGATAAGTTAGGGTATGACCTGCTGGCTATGGGGACAAATGAATGTGTGAAGATTGATGCACAGGGGAGATCGGGGGTATTGCTATCTGGTGGAGGAAGATGTGGGCACAACGTCTGGAAGTTCACAAAGCCAGGCACATGTTGACTTGCAAATTCCAAATTCACCAGGGGCTTGAATGTATCTGGGTTAGTGGGGTATATGGCCCTTGTGTTGCGTCTGCTAGGCAGGAGTTGTGGGAGGAGTGGGCTGCTGCGGCTGAACTGGTGCAGGGGGGAGCATGGTTGACAGGTGGTGACTTCAACTGTGTGCTAACAGGGGTAGACAGGCCTACTGGTGGCACAGACTGCTCAACTGTTGGTTTCCAGATGGTGGTTCAATTTCTTGAACTAAGTGAGTATCCGTCCTCTAGTGTGGAATTTACATGGCTCAATGGAAATGGTCTAGCATCCAAATTAGATAGATTTTTTGGGAATGTGAACATTCTTGAAAGATTTCAACTATCGACTGTTAGTGGCTTGGATCGACCTTTTTCTGATCACACCCCTTTGGTGTGGGACAGTGGGGAAGAAACCCAAGTTGGCTTGTATTTCAAGCTTAGAAGATCATGGCTGAATGAACCAGGTTTCTATCAGATGGTCAGTTCATGGTGGCAAGCTAAAAAGGTGGAGGGCTCTACTACTGTCAAATTTGCATCCAAGCTGACTGCTTTGCGCACTGTCCTAAAAGAATATGGCATTATTGTAAACATGATAAGGCAGCAAAGGAGGATGGAGGCTTTGAGTAACATTCAGGAGCTGGATTCTAAGGAAGCAGCTGGCCCTTTATCAGAGGAAGAACTTGCAGATAGGAAGGTGTGGTAGGGTGTGATATTGGATGAAGATCTTAAACAAGAAATTGATTGGAGGGAGAGATCAAGGCAATTATGGCTTGAGGAGGGAGATGCCAACACGAAATTCTTCCATCTTGCGGCTAGCTCTTGGAGGCGTGCAAAGTTTATATCTTTTATTCTCAGAGATGGACACAGGATCTCATCCAGTCAGGAGATAAGATCAGAAGCCAATGAAATACTATAGAGATGCTTCTCGGGCAGCTAAGAGGGGTGAATGGAGAATGGCAGGAAATGATGCTCCTTGTGTGACAAGTGAACAAGCCTTTCAGCTGACAGCAACCATCACTGAACATGAGACCTTGCAGGCAATTAAAGAGCTCGATATGGAAGGTTCCCTAAGCCCTGATGGGATACAAGTCTTCTTCTATAGGAAGATGTGGAATGTGGTGGGCAAGGAAGTGATGGATGTCATTAAAGAGTTTGAGAAGGGAAATGCTGGGTTTGAAAAGATCAACAAGTCGTATCTCTTTTTACTGCCTAAGTCAATGGGAGCAGAGAAGTTCTCAGACTTTAGGCTGATCTCACTTTCAAATTCCATCTACCATGTTATCAGCAAGATTTTAGCTAACCGGTTGAGAATTGTTCTGCAGAGCCTAATCCACCCAGTTCAATCTGCATTTCTGCTTAGTAGATCACTCCAAGAATCCTTCATTCTGGCTGGGGAAATGATGAGTGGATGGCATAGAAGGAAGTGCAAGGCATTCATGTGGAAAGTAGATTTTTAGAAGGCATATGATTCAATCTCTTGGCCGTATCTCTGGGAGGTATTTAAAAGGAGAGGTTTTCCTCCTCTATGGATCCAATGGATGAAACATTGTATCACAACTGCCTCCTATTCTCCACTGATCAATGGGAAGCCATGCGGTGTTTGGATTCAACCTCAGCGTGGGGTTAGACAAGGATGTCCTTTAGCTCCCCTAGTCTTTAACCTTACGGTGGATGGGCTTGCAAGGTATGCATGCAAATTGGCAGAGGTGGGTCTAATCAGAGGGTATTCACTATCCAACAGGAGAAGTCTGGTCCCCATTTTGCAATATGCCGATGACACGGTCTTCTTTGTGGAACGGACCAAGCCTACTGCACATGCTCTGGGGTTATTGGTAAAGATCTTTGGGGATATTTCAGGCCTAAAATTGAACAAGGAAAAGTCTACCTTGATATGTTTTGGCATGAATGAGCAGGAGCAGATGGATTTGGAGAATACATTGGGATCACCTCGAGCTAAACTACCGATGAGGTACCTAGGACTGGCATTAAGGGCTACAAAGTTGAAGAAAACTGATTGGAATATCTTGTTTGACAAGGTCTCTGGCAAGTTGAAAGGATGGAGTAGTAAGTTTTTGTCTAAGGGTGGGAGGTTAATCCTCCTTAACTCGGTCATAACATCCATCCCGGTCTTTTACTTTAGCATTGTCAAGGCCCCGAAGTCTATTTGGAAACAATTGGATGTTATGAGGAAAAGATTCTTTTGGAAAGGAGTTGGCCATGAGGGTGGTTTTATGCAGCCCATCAGATGGAATAAGATCTGTAGGCCAAAGGAGACAAGTGGTATGGGGATTAAGGCGTTCAAGGAATTCAATGAGGCCTTACTGATTAAATGGGCCATCAAGATTCTAGATTGCAAGGAGGATTTGGTGGCAGATTTGATCAGGGACAGTTATGGTGGATCTAATAGTGCTCTGCAGAGGCTACAACTAGTAAAACCTTCCCCTTTTTGGCGATCAGTTATCAGTTCAATCAGTAACTATTGGCACAGGCTGTAGCCTAGGCTCGGAGATGGCAGGGACTTTCGTCTGTGGAACGAGCAGTGGTCAGGTCTGAGGATTCTGAAAGAGGCATATCCGAGGGCTTATGCTGCTGCTGCAGACAAGGAGGCTAAAGTCAGCAGCCTGTGGTCTGCTGTAGAGGGATGTTGCCAGCTAGAAGGGCAGGAACATTGCAAATCTGGCACTCGATTATGGGAGGATAGGCAGAACCTGATGGCTGCACTACAGTATGTGCATCCTAGAGGGAATATGGCTGACACTTATGGCTGGAATGGTGTTTTTTCAGCGCAGCAGGCATATGAGAAGATCATCAGGTCTAACATTGAGATGGAGAGTGACCCAATTGGCAGGAAAATATGGTTATTGAAAATCCCCTTGAAGGTTCAAATATTCTTGTGGCTTTGCAAACGGGAAGGCCTGATCACTAGTGATCTTAGACACAGAAGAATGGGGACTACTTTGAATGCTTGCCACCTCTGTGATTTACATACTGATAGCACGTTGCATATTTTTTCCTCTTGCCTGGTCATAGACAAGATTTGGAGGACGATTTGTTTAGAACCTCTTCCCACCTGGGATTCCCTTTGGCAGAGGTTCATTGCTCCTAGACGGCCGTATGGGGTTATGGCTGCCATTTTGTGGTGTGTGTGGAGGGTGCATAACGATAAATTTTTTTAGGAGAGACCGGTTAGATGTGAGAACATTCCAAATGAATGCTGGTCCCTCATACATAGTTGGAGATCTTTTTTGTAATATTTTGTTTGATATGAAATATACTGCCCTCCGGATTGCTATCGTCACACGATAGCATTCCTCACTATTTAAAAAAAAAAAAGAATTAAATGACATTCTGTAACCCTAAAACAAACCCACTTAATTCAACAAGGTTCTGGTTAGGATAAAAATCAACTAAACCCTCTAAAATTCATGGAAAAATATCCCCTAGGGTTTAGGACCTTCAATTTGGCCTTTGGAACCTATTTTGACGTAGATTGGTGTCCAAGCTCAGTATTTAACCAAATTTGTGTTTTCATGCAAAATGTCTAGTCAAACGTAGTCAAACCTAAAAATCAACTTCACCATTTGATTCCTTAGGTCCAAATTAGGTTTGTACCAAAATTTGGGACTAAGAGAAGGTCATATTGACCTACTTTGCAAAATGGTCCACCCAATTACATTTTGACCCCTAACTTTTGAAAGTCCTTGCGTAGAGCCCCCTAACTTCCTCACCACCCTTACATTCAGGTCCCTCGACCATTACAGCGGCGGAATCCCACTCCGGTGAGGATTTGAGGAGGATATCTCCTCGAATCCTCTGAGATCTCCTCCTATATTTGGAAGGGAGATTCTCTGAGGATTTCTCCATCCTCTGAATGAGATCTCCAGATCAGATTTACACCCAATCTCTCGTGCGAATGCTCAAGAGAATTGGGTGTCTTACGCACCTTCCTTCTCCGGCGAGGCCTTTGCGCTGGAAGGCTTGCCTTCAAAGCACAAAGGGCTCGGCCAGCAGCTATAAAGGACCTCCGATCCTTTACGTATCTTCGAAGCCTGATTTGCCCACAGATACCCTCTCAATTTCCTCTGTCCTCATCTCCAGTCAAACACCTGCAAGCTCTGACGATCTCTCGTCCCTCTTCTCGTTGCTCTACCACCATACCAGCGGCAGAGTTAGCTTCGTCTCGTTCCTCCACATTGCACTGCACCAGCACATGCCTCTTTGACCTCCTCGTCGCCGTCATCCTAACCTCAGGGCTTTCTTCCCTGATGACGGCACATACGTGTCGCTCGTCTCCTCTGCCTCCCCTTCATTCCAATACCTGCAAATAAGTTCCTCTCCTCCCACTCTTCATTTTCCCTCATTTAATTTCAGGAAACGCCCCTCGACTGCCACTATCCACCTCCATCTTCTCCATCTTCGGCAGACCTCCGGCAAGGTGCATCCACCACTCCGCACCTCCACACACCTCACCATCAACCTCATCACCTTCGCCATCACCCACTGATCACTTTATGCCCATCCACTAATCGCCACACATGCCCCACACTTCCATCAAACAAACCCACATGCACGGTCATAGTCCGACCTAGGTACGCACGCTTAGGCCCTTCTGCGCCACAACACAGCGAAGCTTTCCTTGTTGTTTGATAGGGCTACAAGGCCGTCTTTGTATCGCGTAGGTCAAAGCCCCCTTCCACCATTAATGTTGAAGCAAGCTTGCTTTTGCTAAGAGCTCCAGGCCGCACGCTCCAGGCATAAGGGCTCTAGGCGACGCGCATTGAATGTGCAAATGTAACCAGCCTGAGAGCATACTTCGTGAGGCTCCCAGCTACCCCAATTGAGTGAAGTTCCCTCCTGTGGGTGCCAGCAGAAGCGGGTGGGATAGTTAGTCCCACCTTGTAAACTCAGGGGTAAGCGACGTGACTTATATTGATTTTGTGCTTTCTGTTGGTTGCCTCAAGTAACACGGGGAGAGGTCCCTCTCCCTTACTTGCTCAAGCCTTGTCTACGACCCCTCCCTCGCGAACCTGGCACCCGACCCGATTAACTAGCACTCTACGTGCACTACATGCCGGTGCGCCTAGACCTGGGCATGCGAAACCCGACCCGATTGCCCAGCTCTGGGAGAGCTTACCTAAGAGCGAATTTGAGAGAGAGAGACACGGGGAGTGTTAGGGGTAGGTTTTGCTCCGTTGTGCTGTGTAAGAAAGAAAGAAGAATCTTATGGCAGAAGAGGAGAAATCTAAGAAGGACGAAGAGGAGTGGCTGAAGAAGAAGACCAAGTGCAGAAGAAGAAGAGAAGAAGAAAGAGGCAGCTGCTGAAGGCAGTACTTGAAGGAAAAGCTGAGGGACTTAGCTGCAGAAGAAGAAAGAAGAAGAAGAAGCCAAAGATGGCAAGGGCTATAGAAAGAAAGAAGCAGGAGCGGCCAAGTAGAGATAGAATAAGAAGAAGACAAGGAAAGACAAAGAAGAAAAGAAGAAGCCAAAGAAGGCAGAAGAAGCATAGCCGCAGAGAAAGACAAAGAAGAGAGAAAGAGGACAAATCAAGCACTCTAGCAGAAACTTTTAAGACGTCTGATTTTTCAACAGACGTCCAATTTTTTAGCTTATTTCTACATTGACATTATTTCTCAATTTTGATTGGATTGGTTATTATTTTTTATTAAATTGAGAGTTGTGCTCTTAAGCTTTTAAATACCCAATTGCTCCTTGTGTTCGACCTCGGATACCTTGGTTTTTGAGCTATAAATTCCTATTTGTTTTTGTGGCAATTTCATTTATACTACAATGATCATGGTCTGAATAATGCATGCATAAGCATCGTAATTTGCATAATGGTCAGTTTAATTAGCTGCATAGATAAAATCACCATTTTATGTACTAATGAGAGATTATTTTAAATGGAGATGATTCGAAGCAGTAGATGACAGGTCAAACCGGACAGATCTGATCTAAATGACAACGGGAGTCCAACTCTTCTGAAATCATCTCGATCAAACAACTATAGCATTGTGTGCAGTCCATAAAAGAGTGGAGATCATGGAGCCAAAGGAAAAAGATTCGAGCCTCAAATGAAAGATCCAACCACACTGATGGATCTGGATCAATGATCGTAGTCCAATGACGCAAAAATCAACCCAATCGAAGGTCTATATCACCAGATACAAGGAAAAGAAGATGGATGACCATGATGGTGCCACATGGGGCCATCACAACCGCCCCCTCATCAACGCTCCATCTCTGAAGGCCATTCCTCGCTCATTATGGGCTGTTGGATGGCCATCCAATAGCCATGATGAATCCACATCGCCCATCCAACCGCGCCTCATCAAAGGAAGGAAGATCTCGACCATTGGATCTTCACCCAATAGCCATTAATAAGTTACCTCAAAACCTAAATGCAACAAAAAAATCAGAGTAGTGCGTTGGTTAGCACCTTAGCTGTGAAACAAAGAACACAGGTTCAATCAACACAACACTCAAATCAAGAAGGCATCTCGAGCAAGCACTATTACCCGTTGGGTCTGCATCAGAGCACGGTGACGAAACTGTGTGGTGAGATCAGATAGAAATGCACATTAAATGCATGATCCCACACGTTTTTCAAAATGAAGGCAGAGAGCATGTGCATTTAAGCCGTCCGATCTTAAGATCGAACGACTAAGGTTGAGGCACTGAAAATGAGCAAGCAATGAGCGAGAAATCAGAAGTAGCTGTGTGAGGGTGAATCAGAGGCATCCGATGGCCATCCAACCTGCCAGAGCATGCCACGTGTCAAGCTGAGGTAAAATATGAGCATAGAAGTTGCAAATAAGGTGATTTTAAGGTTAGATCTGATCCGTTGATCTCCCGATAGACAGATCTGATCATAAGAGAGTTGTTGCATGGTTTTGAGGGTCAAAATACCCTTTTTTCCCTCCATAAAAACTATAAAAGATGGCCAAAGCCCCCCATGGATGGAGCATCTCTTCAAGACATCTCCCTTCCACCTTCTAGAACTCTTTCCTTCTGCAACTTGGCTCCGACCTTCATCCCAGCACTCTAGATCTGAGGTGCTGTCGCATCTCTCACAAGCATCCCACAAGCAGCGTCGTCTCTCTGCCTTCTTTTATCTCTCCCTCTCCCTCTCTCTTTATCTATCTGACTCTATTAGCATTTTCTATTGTGAAAAACTCTATCTAAGTGCAATAAAATTCTGATTCTTTGGATATCTGCTCTATACATATATACATATATATATCTATTTAGAATTGGTCTACTGAAAAGCTTCCATTAAAATTGAGATTGCCTCCCTACAAATGACCTGGTACTCATCGGATTCTATAAATTTATTTCTCGACATGCCTTCGCTCTATACTACAACTAAATAATCTTTTAAAATGTGATTTACGCGTCGAACATGTGCATGTTTTGAAATATGTCCTAGTTCGTAGTATAGTCATGCGAAACCCTTGATAAAAAATATTTGTAAATTACAAGATAGTGAGTCCCGGTCGAACTTAGGGAGGCATTTTGGAAATGTGAAATCTGATTCCAATCTCTTACTCTCTCTACTTGCTTAAAAATGCATGTTGGTTTATAATAATTTCTCAGTATTTATGCATGACATGTTGTTGCTAAAGTTGCAGAAATTAAAACAAGCAACTTTAATCACAAGAAAATATGGCAAGGAAGCACATGGTAATTTTGCAACACATATATATATAAAAGGATGATTTTCATTGAGTCCAGAATGATTGCTACAAAGCAAAGCCTGAGGAAAGCTTGTAGAGGAAAGCTTAAAGCATAAAACTATCTAGCAGAAAATGAGTGCATGTGTGGATCTATAGGAAGATTACACATGCATCATTGAGAAAGGAGAGAGAGATAAACTACTAAGAAGAAATTAAAGCAGAGAAAAGTTATGAAGAACTACTACTTATCTAGCAGAAAGAAGGGCATCGGAGGTGGTCTCCAATGGCCTTTGAGGTTGAGGTGGTAGGGAGGAGGGGTGGCCAATGGTGCTTAGGTCAGCCCTTGGGGAGGGTAAGAGAGGGTGATCTTGAGTTGGCGTGATGGTGGAGTGGCCATGGTGAAGGGGTCGTGGAGGTGGAGGTGAATGGAGGTGGAGCTATACTAAATGGAGCCAAGAATCAAGATGGGTGCAAATGGCCACTATGGGGTCTTTTTATAGACCCTTGCCAATCCCTCTAGAGAGGTGTAGAACTCTCTAGAGAGAGCTCTATGTGGCCGGCCAAGAGAGGTTGGAGATGGTTTTTAGATCCACAAAATGTGGATCTAAAAATTTGAATTACTCTTGGTTGCCATTTTTGGCAACCAAGATAACACACTTGGATAAGAGTTCTATCGAAGTCTTAGTGTATTTTTGTCTAGGTGAGGATGTGTGTGTGTGTGTGCGTAAACATGTGTGTGTGTGGCTAAGTGGTCTAGTCATCTAGGTTTGGTCCTAAGGGTTTGGGTTAGGTTAGGTCATAGAATTAGGGTTGGAAGCCCTAATTACCAAGGTACATGCACAATTAAACATGACACAGGTTTAGCTGAATGAGTGCAAACCTCATTAAGAGTGAGATTACTCAATTATCTTAGGCTTAGGTCAATTGGACTCTCACTAAGTCCAATTAAACCTGTGTGGGTTGAGATCAGATCTCAATTGGACTCTATGAATCTAATTGACTAAACAATTGTAATTAACTATGAACCAAGTCAATTGGTCTTAGTGAGACCTAATTAAGTTCCTAGGAGGGTCTAGGGTAGCCAAATGGACTAAGTAAATCTAATTGGATTTGATTGGGTTGATTTGAATCAACCAGATTAAGGTCCAACCCTAATTAGGTTCTACTGAGCCCAATTAGACTTGAATAGGTGGGGATGGATCAATTGGATCTTGGGTAGACCCAATTGGATTTAGGTGCACCTAATCAAGTAGGAATGTACCCAATTGGATGTAGGTTAGGTAATTGGGTTTGGCCTAAGTCTAATTAGACTAGTCTCAACCTAATTAGATTGGGGTTAGCCTAATCAAGTTCATCTACAACAAATTAGAACACCCAATTACCTCTAACTAAGCTAATTAGGATATCAACGGATCTAAATGGGATTCTAAGGTGGAAATTGGGTTAGGGATAAGAGGGTTGAGTATAGGGATAGTGGATAGTAGGAATCTGGATAGTGTTATCCAAGTTTTTGTTGAAGTGGGCAAATTGAGGTTTAGGGATAAGGGTATCCCGAAAGGGGGATAAGAGTTGGGATAATGTGGATAAGGGCATGGATAGCACTATCCATTGATCAGCCCACTTTAGTGGAGTGCTAATTAGCCCAAGTAATGGTTAATTACATGTTCATAATATTTAGTTATTCATGATTTAAATGACAATTTAGCTTTAACCTGCACACATTTTTATGTGTTGAAGATAAGTTAATAACATAATTTTATGATAATGAAATATAGCACCGCCTTCCTCCTCACAACATTTCCCTCCAAGTCCATCGGCACTGCCACCCAATCCCACTGCGTCACTGTTGTCGTTGGAGAAGGGCGGAGATCTCAGGAGAAAATAGAATGAGAGAGGCAAATTGCAACTGAGAAATAGGCTATGGTAGATTTATCTCCTCTCCCCTGCAGGGAGCTCTTAATCTCTTCCCCTTCGAGGGCTACATCCATCTTCCCCACTGGCACAGTGGAGAAGGCAAACACTGTGGATGTCGCTTGCACCGTGGATGTCACTGGTGCGGTGGTGATCAGTGACAGGGAGCACCACCACCACTAGCCATTCCCCCAACATCCTTCCCCATCACCAATGCCATCACCACAACCCATCACTTCCCTCTTCTCTCCCTAACCCACGCACAAACAAAGAACACCACCACCACCCACTACTCCACACTCAACCATCTTCTCCTCTTCCTCCATCTCTTTCACCGCTTCCTCCCCCAGCCATGGAACCCATCATCCAAAAACCACCACAGCCCCCCTGTGCCCAAAACCCACATCCCATGCCCTCATCCACGCCTAAGCTTCTTCTTCCTTCCATCCACCGTCCTGTTACATGAAAAAGAACCCAACACTTCACCACTGTAGCCCCTCACAAAACCCATTGCCGGATGCCATCCTCGACACTGACCTCACGCATGTCTGGCCAACCTTCATGGTGTCATCCTCAACGGCCGCGACTGTCGATTGCTGTCACTACTCCATCGACAACAGCACCCACTGTCGATGCCTTCCCATCCACCGTCCTGCCACATCTAGTCATCTTATGCCTCGCTGTCACCACCAGGATGACGGCCACGCTCCAACTAGACTCCCTTGTGCTCCATGCTGCCGGGCGTCACCCCTCCTCCATGCATAAGCGGCTTCCCTTGCATCCCCTGTTTTGATATCAATTTGTTTTTACCATGAATGCCATTTCCATTTCCTATTCTTTTATTTAATGATATATTCCATTAGATTTAAACTACAAGCATGCCCTTTAGTTTCTTTGATTTTATATGAGGAAGATGAAAAGAGGTTGTAATTGAATATTCTATGAAGGAGAATGTGATTGAATATTTTCTAAAAGTGAGTGAAAAATAGTTGTGAGAATACTAGGCATGTCTCCCTGTGGATACGACACTTTGAATAATGTGGTTAGATTAGATATAAATTAATTTTGATAGAGAGATTTTCCACTACATGACTACAACGACATACCTTTTTATCACTATCATCTTCATAAATAAGCGAAATTCTCTCCATCATCCATGTTTTGGTTTTTCGGTTAAATTATCTTAATTGGGTGGTGGCTTAGGGATAGGGACATGGATAGGGTTATCCTAGAGACTAGGGAAAGGGATAGGGTTGTCCTAATGTTCTTCATAATTTAACTCTACATTAATTTCTACTTAGTAGAGTAGCATACCTCAAACCTACATTATTTCTTCTACTATTTATTTCTAAGTCTTCTGCTCCATCTCTATTGCAGCTCTAGCTTCTCTTTATTCTTTAGATCGATCTTTAGATCCAGCTTTAGATCTAGCTTTAGATCTTCTTATTACCTGCAATCCACACAATGCACTTAATCAGTACATTATAACATTATTTGATGCATAGCTAAAATAAAGCAAGAAAGATGCAAAGTATGCTCATGTATGTATGGATTAACTAAGTTATGCTAAGTTCTAACTTAATTTAGGTCATTTAAGACCTATGTTTGCTGTGCAATCACTAACAACCAGCACAACTCATCTACAAGATCGTAGTCACCCAACACATAATTGTAAAATATAAGTATAGCCAATAAACAACTCATATTGCAAAATTTAAAGGAACACAAATTGAATACTAACTGGAAGATTTACCATAGTATATAAGTCCAATGAGATGTTTCATGGAAATCTCCTTGCGAGTAGTCAAGTACACTTGAGTATGGAACCCAAAAGCACGTCAAACAAAACTGAGTCGAGTAGAAACAACAGCAGAGTGCAACAGTAACCAAGCACAAGAGAAAATGGATACCATAGCTTTGATTAATTTATTTATTAGACATCTCGTTATCTAATTTCATTTTGTATATTGGAAACCCAATTTATTATGGTTCACAAATTGTCAACCGACGTCATAGGACACGAGACGATTTCGTGTAACTTCCTGTAACGCAAGATCGGTATCAGCCACCCTCCTGGCTGAGAAGACTGCTTATACTTGATCTGTTAGATCTCATTGACTAAAGGGTTTGGGTTTGGAAAACCCATTGTTGTAGTTCAATTTGAGAGAAAATCCATCGATTGGATAAAATTTATAATCAAAACTCGAAAGGTGAGTCCCGAGTCGAACATCGAGAGGCGAACGTTTGGTTTGAAAAATCCGCATTTTGCTTGTTATTTATTTTTGTCATTTTTATCTTTTCTAATTCTTTTTGGTATTTTTATCAAGCAAGAGATCAGCTCGATGCAAACTTATCTAACTAATCTACTTGCAAAAATAATATATATAAAGAGAGAAGAACAAGCATATATTGCTTGATCAAATGTTTCTACAACTATGAAAGTGGGAAAAAATACACTAGAAAGCAGTAAAGATAGATATAGGTGAGAGAATCCCTCTCAATGGTCGCTCAGAGGATGACTCACTCTGACATCGCCTGGATGAAGGTGGTGATGAGTGGGTTGAATGACGACGGAGCTAGAGGATGGAGGGCGGGCCAGGGCAGCATCGTGGCAAGGATCTACTTCCTGAAGTAGGTGGGAAGATGGCCGCGAGATGCTCCACGAATGGGATGAGTGGAGCAAAAAATATTTGATTCTACTCTAGAGGGGTGTCCCGGGCTTGGGACAAGCTCTGTCTAGAGCCTTGGAGGTGGTGAGGAGAAGAAAAAAAGAGATGGTGAAGAATGGAGGAGTAGGGGTTCTTTTATAGTGGATGGAAGAGGAAGAAATTCATGTAGAGGGCTGTAGTGACATCAAATGCGTCGCTGAAGATCTGCACCAACCATGCACCCAAATGTCACTAAAGGTCGACGCCAACCAAGCACACACCCACGCTTCATAGCTGCATGTGTTGTCGAAGGAGGACCATTCAATTGGAGATGAATGGTCCTGATTGTGCGGAGATTGCGCTGCTTGGCTAGTGTTGGATCAAGCGTGGAGATGTGCCTCAATGCCCATGTGATCACCTCTATTGGATTGGTGATTATCCGTGCACCCACGTAGCTACATCTCAGCCTCTTGTCTGCGATCGAGCAATCGAAATTAAGCTTGCCTTGCCACTGGGCTTGATTGGAGGCTTGGTGGGATTTGACCCCGCGTCCCATGTTTGCAAACTACATGCGCTACCGTTGAGGCAAGGGTGCATTTGAGTCATGAGGATAGCATGGGATTGCCAGGCACGGAGGGACCTTAACTGTTGGATCTTGATCGAACGACTGCGGTGCGAGAACTCAGATGAAGAGGGGGTGCCCGTAGTCACTGATGGCCAGTGTTAGGCAGCTGACATGGCGCCACGTGGTGCCATCTGGGCCATCCATCCTCTTTTTGCTGCAGAGGGTGCCACGGTGCTCAGATAGAGATGATTTCTACACTGCTGGATTGTGATTGTCGCTCCAAATCCATCCGTATGTTTAGATTTTTCATCCGAAGCCTGTAAGAATGTCGCATTGCCCCCTGTCCATTGATCTTCCTCAGATCGCATAAGGTGATATGGGATTTCGATTAGGATGATCTCAGAAGCATTGGACTCCAGTCATCATCTTGATCAGATCCGTATATTCGGATCATTCATCTGAGGCTCTAAAATAAATCTCCTTCCCTCCTGGTCATAAAAATGATGCAATTAACCTAAAATATACACAACTATTCTAAATGCATAATGATGCTTGCTATGCAATATTTATAATATGAAATGCAAATCTAAGCCTAGGAAGATGCATGAATAGTCATTTTAACTTAATTAAATGTATCTACATCATGCCCTCATGCCTATCTTTTGCTAGTCCCTAGCAAAATTAAGCTATATGCTATATATAAAAGTAGAATTTGGACTTGATCGCTTAGGCCTAAGTCATTTATTAACAATAGAAAATTTCAACTAAGGCCCTAAACTACTAAAACTCAACAGCACCTGAGTCTCTACTAGAATGTAGACCGCCCAAGTCCTCACCTTATTTGAAAAGGGAAAATAAAATTTTTTTGGATTTTTTTTTTGAGTTTAGGGTTTCAGGGCAACTTTCTACGACTACCCAACTCGCCCAAGAGTCAAAAATGTCTCTAAGTTCTAAGCATCTTGTGAAAGGGTGATAGACTTACTAAGCGGTCGTTTGAAGGGACTTCAAGTTTCTATGACCCTAGGTGACCTAAAAATTTCTACCTAAAGGTTTATCTTTCTGATCGGTAGCTTTCTCCCTACTTTTTTGTATTTTTTTATGGGGTCAACATAAGGGTGAACCCAGTGTATATCTCACTAGTTTATTCTACTTTCCCGCTTCTTCCTTAAGTGTTTTGGGAATTTTTTATGCATTTTTGTGAGTTAGGCTCTGGACAAACAGACAATGGGCTATTACTCATGGCAACTTGCCAGCCATACTCATGCAGTGAGGTGTGGTTTATTTTTCTATTTTTATTTTTTCTCCTTTTTCTATTTTTTTTTCTTTATCCTTCTTAGTTTTGAGTACCATCTTTTTATTTTTCTATGTAGGTGGCTTCCCTTATCTAAGATTTACCTGAAAGAAGTAGAATGACTATGGTCATGTAGCTAGGCTCTAGGTAACTAGCCAATGGGCTATTACCCACAAGAACTTGTAGACATACTACCCTAGAAAATTCATTAGCTACATAATTTTCATAAAAACCATCGAAAAGTAAGTCAGTGCAAATAATGTGTAGATGCTTGGATTTAAAGTCCCCTCAAATCAGAGGTCAGGTTGATAAGTTGTATATTTATCATCCCAATTTATTGACCAAATTAAAATAGAATTACTTAGTGAGGACTCGAGACTAAGTCCATATTCGAGTGGACACTTGGGCTGATTAAGCTCGAAGACCTGAAGAGTCTAAGTATTTAGGTCCTATCGTATCATTTCCTAAAGTTAACAACTTCCAAAAACCTAAGTTCTCTTCTCCTAATTCTATTGTTTCCATTTTTTTGTCTTATTGAATTTTCAAATTATTTTTAAAGAAAATTAAAGAAATTCTATAGAGCTAACAAAATAATTTCAGGATTAAGTATCTACCCCCCATGCCTAAATGATGCAATGTCCTCATTGTAGAAACAAAGACATGAAAAGGGTAGTGTAAATAGAATATCATCTGAGTTTCATGGAAATCCAGTCATCTCCATAGAGAACGTGGAATATACACACGTGATAAATTTATTGCCCTCAGCTAGGCACTGTTCACAAGTAAAAAAGACAATAAAATTTCAGAAGTGCAGGTCAAAATTAGAATAAGAAGATTGATTTTTGGACCAGGAAAAGGATTTTCATAAATGTGGACTAGATTATGCTACAGACCCATGCTGCAGGGTGGAGTGGTTCAAAGGTTTTGGATGAAAATCACCTAGAACCGAAGATTATTATGCTTATGGGGTCTAGCCTGCAGTTTTGTAGTGTGCAACCCAAGACTAAAGTGTCGGACAAATGGTAGATTTGATTTACTAGGTTCAGATGTCCACTTAAGTTCATCTCAGAAAGATAGTTAGTTATTCTAAACTTGGGTTGCACATCAAAGATATCATAAGGGTCCTGGTAGAAAGTAGGTGGTTTTAGGTCGACAGGAACCCATAAATCCAAACTCCTGTTTCCCTGAAGTTAACTTCCCAGATCCGCACTTCCAACTTCCTATCCTCGATATCAAGTGTTCAGGTTCCGAGGTCTCTAACATATCATTCACCTTATATGATTTACCCAAGTCCAGAAATCATGGTTGAACCAGAATTGACTTAAGCACAATGATCTCAAAAGTATGATCATTCAGCTCTTCAAGGTGGGGTTGAGGAATGGGGCTATTGATTGAATCTTCTAGTAAATGAGGATTCAGACCTTCCAAGTTAGCCCCAAGCATATCACAATCTTCAATAATCGGGCTATCAAATGGTTTGTCATACTCCTTGAGCCCATTTGTCTCACTAAAATCCTCTTCCTTAAGCTCAAGTGAGGCTTCACCTAATGATTCCTCACCCTTAGAATTAAAGAATTCATGATCCTCATTTATATATGTCTCAAATCATATGTCACTTCATGGTCCATGGAGACATATTTTTCGTCGTTCCCTATCTTGGGGATCTCGGGTGAAGCAATCGGTTCATCCTAAATCGGTTGCTCTAGACCAACCTGGTCATCTCCAATCTTAGAACATGTATCCCCCCCGGCAGGTGCCTGAGTGGGTTCAGACATTAGCTCTCCTGAAGGGGGTTCATCTTGAGAATCATCCCAAGATTGGACTACGGCAACCATTAATTTCATCCTTAATCTTGATAATTTCCCAAGTAGAAACTCACCCAGACCCCTATCTCTAACATCTTGAAGCAAATCCAATAAAGAGCTATTTAGTTGATCAATCATTTTGATCATGGGCTCCAATGCTTTAGTGCATGGTGTTGGCTGAGCTTCTAAAGATTATATGGTGTTCCTCAAGTTAGCCAACACCCTGTCTTAGACCTGGTTCACCTAAGCCGAATGGTTCGATTCAGGGTTGGGTGGGTTTGGGTTTAATCTAAGGGAGTCAAGATATTGAGGTTCTAGGGTTCCTCCCTGATAGTAGGTCATTTCAGGTTGTTCAATAATTGGTGGTGACCTATATTCAGTGGAATACTGGGGAGGGTAGTTATTATAATCATCATATCCTTCTTGATTGTAGATCAGGTTGGTTTAGTCATCAAAGGGTCAAGATCTATAATCATTGTAGCTCTATGAAGGATAGTAATCATAGTCTTGTTGTCCAGGGTTAGGCCATGGATACTAAGGTCTGGAATCATATCCCTAATCGAAGTTATCTCGGCTAGGAGATGGGTAATCATAAGTCGAGTCGAGATAGTAATCATCTTGACGATACATAGTGGTAGGAGGGTAGGATGGGAAATGCATGTAAGATGTGGAAGGATACATAGTCGAGCAGGAAGGAAAATAGATAAGAGAAAGAAAGGAGCCCTACAATACAAGCAACCAAACCTATCATTATGTGGGTAGCCTAAAAACCTATAGACTCCCAGGACCCATCTTGAGATGACAAAAACAATTTGGTCTACTTCTATTTGGTCAATCCAACCAGTTTAAAGGAGCTGGAGAGAAGGTTCTTCCTTTGGCTTGCGCCTCCGGTTCCTTGGATACCCCCAACCATGGTCGTTTGTCGCTACTCCCCTAGCTAGACATCAGATGGACCAGTGGAAGCAGATTAATCGAATGAAATCCCAATCTTAGCCCCGAAGAGAGAATCAATCCTTATGGCGAATGTCTACTCAGTTTTAGCTAGGCTTGGGATGATCGTGCTCTTGGAATGTGATGGACCCTTTAGATGGGTTGTGCCCATAATGATCAGTTAAAATGTGTGTGCGTACACAACCATGGTTTGCAAACAAGGTTATTTGATGATGTGTCTTTTAAGATTTAACCTTGTTTAGTAGCTTCTAGGGTTCAATTTTTAGGTTTGTTCAATTAGGGCTTAGTAGAGCACTCCAAGTTTTGCAAGCACTGGTGATATATATTCCTTTAGAAATCAGAAAAAAAATGTGGAGTACTTGGTTCTGCCTTAAAAATGAACCCTATGGGGAAAGCTATTGATGAATCACTTTTATCTTAAGTGGTGTGGCCTAAAACAGCTCAACCAATTGGCCTGTTGCACCACTTAGTTAAGGCACACAAATGTTTAACCTATTCAACTTTCTACTCACTTATTTGTGTATTGAGTTAAGGTGTACCAGATCCACAAGTTAGATTCCAGTTAAGTGGTAGAATCAACGTAAAGTGGTGCACCTTAATTCAAGACTTGTAGGTGTTAATGTGTGTTTATTTCAGTAAATCTCACAAGAGAAGAGTATATTTTTGTTTTATTTTCTTTTTATATATATGCAGGGGTGAGATGAATGAAGGTGGCAAACAAGACAAATAATTTCTATCCTAGGGTTCATGAAAACTCCTATGTAGATTAGGTCTTGATTATTAAGGTGGTGAAGTGAATTCTAGGGTGGGAGTGATGGGGGTACACTTACAAAACCTTCATCCACACTTCTCTCCAATCTAACCGCTCTGGCCTGCCTTAGAAGAGTACCTGCAATCATAGTAAGATCAGAGAAAAAGTGAGATAAAAGTTAGGTAAGGTGGAAAAAATGTGAGAAAAACCAAAGAACGTTGCCTCCCCAGCAATGATGCCAAAATGATGAGTCGGATCTCACTGCGTAAAGGGTTCGGGTTTGGAAAACCTGTCATCGCAGTTCAATTCATGAGAAAATCTATTGATCAAATAAAATTTATAACTGAAACTTGAAAGGTGAGTCCTGGGTTGAACACAAGAAGGCGAACGTTTGATTTGAAAAATTCGCATTTCACTTTTTATTTGTCTTTGTCGTTTTTATCTTTTCTTTTTTTTTTTGGTATTTTTATCAAGAAAGAGATCAGGTTGATGCAAACTTGTGTAACTAATCTACTAGCAAAAATATTATATATATATAGAGAGAGAGAAGAACAATCATATATTGCTTCATCAAATGTTTCTACAACTATGAAAGAGGGAAAAACTGCACTAGAAAGCAGTAAAGATAGAAATAAGTGAGAGAATCCCCCTTGATGGTCGCTCGGAGGATAACTTGCTCTAATGTCGCTTGGAGGAAGGTCATGAAGAGCAAGACAAATGAGGATGAAGCCGAAGGATGGAGGGCGGGGCAGGACAGCATCGTGGCGAGGATCTACTTCTCGAAGTAGGTGAGAAGATGACCGCAGGATGCTCCACGAATGGGGATAAGGGGACGGAAAAATATTTGATTCTACTCTAGATGAGCATCCTGAGCTTGGGACAAGCTCTCTCTAGAGCCTCGGAGGTGGTGAGGAGAAGAAAGGAAGAGATGGTGAAGAATGGAGGTGTAGGGGTCCTTTTATAGTGGATGGAAGAGGAAGAAATTCGTGTAGAGGGATGTAGCGACATCAAAAGTGTCGCTAAAGGTCTACGCCAACCACGCACATGCCCACACTTCGTAGCTATGCACACGTTGTCGAAGGAGGGTCGTTCGATTGGAGATGGATGGTCCTAATTGCTCGCATTGGATCATGCAAGGAGATATGCTTCGACGCCCACGTGATCACCTCCGCTGGATCAGCGATCATCCATGCGCCCACATAGCTGCATCTCGGCCCCTCATCCATGATCGAGCAATCGAAATTAGGTGCACCTTGCCACTGGGCAGATTGGAGGCTTGGCGGGATTTGACCCCATGCCTCTTGTTTGCAAATCGCATGTGCTACCGTTGAGGGAAAGGTGCGTTCGAGTCGCGAGGATAGCATGGGAGCCCCAGGCAAGGAGGGACCTTAGCCGTTGGATCTTGATCCAACAACTGTGGTGCGAGATCTTGGTTGAAGAGGGGGTGCCTGTAGTCACTGATGGCTGGTTTTGGGCGGACTAGATGGTGCCACATGGTGCCATCTGGGCCATCCATCTTCTTTCTGTTGCAGAGGGTGCCACGGCCCTCGGATCGAGATGATTTTCACGTTGTCGGACTATGATCGTCGCTCCGAATCCATCTGTACGGTCGTATTTTTCATTTAAAGCTCGTAAGACTGTCACATTGCCCCTTTGGACATTAATACTCCTCAGATCGCATAAGGTGATATGGGATTCCGATTTGGACGATCTCAGAGGTGTTAGACTCCGATCATCATCCTGATCAGATTCGTACATTCGGATCATCCCTCCGAGGCCCCAAAATAAATCTCCTTCCCTCTTAGCCATAAAAAGGACGCAATTAACCTAAAATATACACAACTATTCTAAATGCAAAATGATGCGTGCTATGCAATATTTATAATATGAAATGCAACTCTAAGCCTAGGAACATGACATGAATAGGCATTTTAACTTAATTAAATGTGTCTACACCAATACCCATTGAGTTGTTGGTCTCCATCACCCTAGGGTCATTGTGGAAACAGGTGGTGGCTAAATCGTATGGTGTGAACACATACACGCATTATGTATGTTAAGCCACAGATAGGCAATGACCCACCCGCCAGTCGAAAGAACTACTCCAAACCTTGAGCCCTGTGAATCTGCTATCCCAGTTGGCCGTTAAGCCTAACCAAAGAGTCGTAGGGAGGCTAGCAACTCCCTAAACTAGCCCCTGAAACCGATCTAAAAAGTTCTAAAGCTACGACTAAAAACCCAACAAGTAACGGGGCTAAAAATCAGTTATCTATTCCTTTTATTTTTCCTTATATATCTGCTGTACTAATTTTTTAAATCATTTCCAAGTAACTGTATCTTTCATTTTCATCCATTCCAACTATTCTTAATAATTTCGCATTATTAATTCCAGAATTAACTAATATTCAGATTATCCTCCAACTTATTCATTTTCAGGAAATTTCCAACCTCTGATGGTGGATTCAATCAAATCATCATTAAACCATCTTGATGATGATAGCTTTATTAAAAAGTAGAGTTTCTTTTGTACATGTAATGATAAGCCAAAATGAACAAGCTTAAATATTTTATAATTCATTTACTTCATGAACTTGTCAAATAATTAATCGTTAACTCCTTTTAATCTGGTAGTTAATTATATTACATAGGTCATTCACATTCCAAGTCAACAACATAATTTTCATCTTTAATATTTAATATTCCAGTTCCTAATGCAAACGGGTCCGATCCCAGCAAGATGTAAGAATGTGCACTAAATAGAGCAATACATGAAGAAAATCACTATATAGATACATTGTACGGAAAAAAAAGAGAGAGAGAATACTCTACCTAATGCTACCGGAGGGTTACGGTGACTTCGAACCATGTGCACCACACCTGGGGCAATATCCAGTTCCACCTCGAAATCCATGCGTAAGTCGAGGGTAAGAGCAACAATGAGACATGAAAGGAATAATTTAAAACATCATAATCTTTTATTGAGATTTTCATGTAACAATTAATTTCTAAAGCCAGGTTTAAAATTTACCCATGCATAGCTCGTGGAGAGACGATTTCAATGGATCCAGGAATGCAAAAAGCGGATAGCGTTTGACCCTGGAATGGATTAGAGCAACAATCATGCAAGTACATCCTTTCTCCATGTGCCTCGAGAATCGGAGTAGAACCCGCCTGATCCAACCATGCTTATGCATCTGATACCCTTAACAACCCCAAGAAAGATGCCTAGATTGCCAAATTCCAATCTTAGAGTCCCTCTATCTACGCAAACAAAATTGATCGTCAAATGTTAAGTAATACACTAATTCCCTTTACATGGACCTGTACGTAATAATGAAAACTTAAAATTTCTTAAAGGTAATTTTTTCAAAACTAAGCCCTTACGTCTTCTTCCCCATTTCTTCTTCACTCGAGCATTGTTCCAACATGGGAACCCATGCATGTAGGGACGTGCATCGCTGGACCCAACCACACCAACCACCATCGGCCCTGCTGGCCATTGTCGATGTCTCACTGTCCCTCCGGTGACCACCGGAAAGCCTCCTTCAGCCTCCTCCTCTTCTCCCCTTCCTTCCTCTAAGCACCAAGGTGCAACTTAGCACTACCAACCATGGTAGATCACCACCCAACCTACACTGGTCTCCTCCCTCCTCATTAACACCAACCACAGCCGTTCCATTAGTCACCTCCCCACTCTCCCTCGCTCTCTTCTTCCTTTGTTCTCCTCTGTCCACACACATGCATGCAACCCATGCATACATACAGATAACCCCCTACTGCCATTGACCATGCTTCAAGCAATGCTTGACCTTGCCGATCAATGTCGATGTCCACAAGTCCTCCCCTCCTTCTCCCTTCCTTTCTCTCTCTCCCTTTTGTTTCTTTTTCTCTCTTTCTTTACATATGTATGAAAGTATAGAGGAGAGAAAACTCACCATAACGTCGATGCCGATCATCACCGATCGTTCTCCATCCTCGCCTTGACCAGGGCTTCTCTCCTACCTCGTCGACTTCATCCCTTCTCCTCACACATTCTCTCTTCCTTGATCTTTCTCTCCATCTTTCTTTCTTTCCCTTTCTCTTTTTCTCTCCTACAACCTCTCTCTCTCCCATCTCTTTATAACCCACATGAACAACAATCCCATTTACGTAGCAACCCACTTCCATTTCCTATTTTTAGCTCCCCAATTTACAATTCCTACTCCCATTTCCACCTTTCATGTAAACCAACCAACCAATTATCACTTTAAATATTATTATTTATTTATTAGCTTCCTTTATGTAGATTAAAAAAAAAACACTCCCCTAACAGGGTCGAATGAGCTCCAATTGCATTGAGACACGTACCATCGGAAATGTTACAAAGCAAGGAATCCGATGAAATTTTAAAATGGAGGTCATTTGCAAAATGCAATCCCCAAGGTTGATCGTGCATGACTTTGCCCATAGTTCACACATGTTTCACGCATCCGAGGTTTAATGGCCACGTAGAACATACCGTAGAAATCCTCGTGACACCAGAAAGTTAATAGTACTTTTGGATCGTTGATCCGAGGTACAGATTACAGGAATGAAAAATACATGGGTTTTCCATCTAATTACTCATTTTAAATTCATGCAAGCTTTGATTTGCATACGAAAAGTGTCGACGAGTTTGTCTTGACATGCTTAGTCTGAAATGACTAGGAAATCCGAGTTTCAGACATTATAGATATAGCAATCTTAAAGGGAGTTTCGTCTCCGAAACTCGAGCGAAGATGTAAGTACAAAGGGGACATGCAAGCAAGTGGTCCATAACAACCTTAAAGAGGCAATAACAACCTTAAAAAGAACAAACTAAGGTGTTATGGACTCACTCGAAAAAAAAGCAACTCGAAATACCTCTCCTGCATCCTAATTAGACAAGAAATCTATTTTCTTGATAATAAACTACAAGAAGAATATAAAACTATTTCGAAAGCATTTGATTCTAAGTATGATGACTACAGGGTACAAGAACTACATGAATGGGTTAAGTAATGGTTAAAGTGTGCGGTATGTAAGTATAAAAATCCACAACAAAACAAACCACAAGAACTTTCATCTTCCAACTTTTACAACCAATTTTGCTAGTTCCAGGCAACTCATGAATCTAACCAGTTAGGAATTAACAACAACTTGACCAGAAGTATAGAAATGATTAAACTGCAATTATTAACCCCATACTTGCAATATATCAACTTTCTTATCCTCCCATAGAGTACTAAACGAATACCTAATGAGTGGTGAATCTAGTGACAATATAATGAGTCAGATGAAGCCATTTTTCATTAATATAATTAGGTTATTCAAATGTGAGGTGATGATATACAAGTGGACATAAGTTATCAATCTCCCCATTCAATATCTCAATATCTTTATCAGCATTCAATGAAATCGAAATTAAACACCAATATTTTATTTTAGACTTTTCAAATCATTTAATATCGCTATCTTTTGTAATGAGTTGGCTGCAAAAAGAATCACAAGGAATGTAATATTTATCTAGAAATCCTTTTAAGTCTATACTAGACAAACAAATGCCGAAATGACAACGTTGCAATAACTCGGTGAGCTGTCAAAAGAATTTTGGTACAACATAAATTGCATGTTACCCAAGCAGCTAAAATTAAATAGAGAATTCATCATTTACTAATGCCAATTTGTACCAATTTTTCAATTTTTCCTTTTAACAACTAAGGAAGCAAGTCAAAGAAGAACTTGTGATCTCTTACAATTTATGGTGTCAACAACAGGAAAAAGATCGAGTCCGTATGCCCATAGATCTAATGACAAGTTTATAGAGGCAATTTATAAACATCGTTAAGGCCACAACAATTATATACGATACATAATTCAGGAAAATTTTCTAATTAATAGGTATTACTTAATTAATGTGAGAGGATGACTTCAATTCTACGTAGAAAGTTCCAATCGCAAAACACAATCTCCTATAATTTTAACCCATGCAAATGAAATGATCTTGGACTTTGAACTTGAAACCATAGGGCATTAAGGAATGTAAAAATTTCAAGTTCTAAGCACTTTCGAAGGTAAACTCAAGTTCCCAAAGTAATTAATAAAAACATTTCTAACTGTTGGGTAAAACGTAATCTCTACGCTTTAAGCATTGGTGTGTTCCAATTATTTAGAAATTAAAAGAAATATAATTTTCTATGCTGATTAGAGTTCCATTTGATCATTCAATTCAATTATCACTTCCACCATATCCACATATTCACTTACCATCAGGTTAACTGTCAATTAACAATTTCCCATATAACCCAATTTCATAGTTTATCCGTTGATGTGATTAACAACGAGAGCAATAGTAGCATTTCTTTAATCCAATGATAGAAGCAATGTATATGCCTTTTCAATTTATCGAATTTATACATGTACTTTTATAATATTCTGAAACTAATTTTCCAATTTTATAAATTAATACCGACCCACTAATGAGATATGAATTATTAGTTCATGATTATCCTGGATGTACAAAATGACTAAAACATAACGATATTTTCCTCGTTTATCATACACGAGCCTATCATAAATAATTTGGTAGGAACACATCAAGATTAAGGATTAGAGTAATATAAGCAGTGAAGATACATTTATCCTATCCTTATAACTATGCATACAATTATGCACGACAGTATAATAATTTTTCTCTTTGTTACCACATACAGGAGAGACAAATGTTGCATTTATACTTTTATCCTAATTTATAACAAGTACAATTAACTGTGCCAGAAATCAAAACAATCGTATTCATTTAATCATCATTCAATTAATGATAAAATTGTAGTGCAGGAACAATCATTGATTAACTCCAAGCTAATCCAAGTAGTAATTTTAGTAATTTGATTCTAGTCCAGATAGTTAATAACTTAATTTCAAGTCTAATCTGAATAAGATATGTCACAAACTTAGTCTCTACAAGATTTTAACACACCTCACTACAATAGTAGGCCTTACAGCTGATGTTAGTTACCAACTGCATCAGAAATCAAGACAGCCATTTTCCTTTAATAGTTATTCAAATAATAATTGATTATTTAAGAAACATGATTTAATTTAGCGATGAACAACAAATTCCTGCTTTAACCCCTCACATTCAATGTATACATGGATATGTTAAGACATTTTACAAGTCAAATTCGAAAAGGATGCTATTATTATTATTTCACACTTACATGGACAACAAATGTGTTACGCCATTATTAACTGAGTAATAGGAGAAGTAATCATGTAATTCATCAAATAACCATAAGTACAGAAAAGGGGTACAAAGCATGCAGTATCATGTGCTTAGCGAAGAATAATTTACCCTTTTTCAAGTGATCAATGTTAATTATATAATCCACTATTAACAAAAATGAACTACTATAGATCACCTCATGCATGTTTGTATGTGCCATGAAAATATGTTAGCTATACATGTATATTTAGACAAACAATGGTTGGATGGTACTGTGAAAAGGGTAATTACTACATGGGTATGTAATTTAAGTGTCGTAAACATATTCGATACTATGTAGTGCAATATTTTATTGTGCTTGTCAGCTTGGTAATTAAATTTATTTCTGAACAAAACCACAGGCAAAGCCCTAGAAAGCTATACGATCACAGAAATGATGGATGAACCAAGAAGTCCCTCCATTGCTTCATTGGATCACATCTAGATCAAGTAATGCCCTAATGAGATCCCTAATTTGCTCAACCTGATGGTTGAAGGGATTACCTTAACAACGAAAAGGTAAGAAGACTACACGAGTCGGAGATAGGAAAATGATCAAGTCAGAATACTATGGAGGATTAGGACTTGGGATATTATGTCATTCTGCTGCTAAGTACCTCATCTGCGACACAATAGGAATGTCAATATGGCCTTTTCGGGTAATTTTATGATTAGTGGGGTGACCTTGCTCTGATACTGTTGGAACGATCTATCGAGGGTTTATATTATCATCGACGTAGTTCAAACCCTCAATTGATTAAACAACAAATAAAATTTATAACTCAAATATAAGTCCAAGGTTGAGCACAGGGAGCAAATATGGAATTCACGCACTAATCTTTAAAAATCAATGAGCACAATTAATTGACCATTAAAAATAGATATTCAATGAATAATAACCTATCACATTTTTTATTCAATGTATCTAGAGATTGCATGGAACAAAAAGAAGTGAATAAAAAATAATGGTGATTTGGATCACCACTAATCCTCTTAATTAAGTATGTATGCAATTATTCAATCAGAATTCAATTGTAAACTATAGTACTTAAATTATTCAACAGTAATTAAAATAATGCTATAGTCAGATGCCAAGTACTTAGATGCTACAATGCAAAGGCACTGTTCATCTTCTTCAACTCTTCTCTTCCTTCTTTCAGAGCTTCCTTTCTCTCTTTCTTTCTTGTTTCAGCACGCACAGGCCCTCTACTTTTCTTATCAAGCCTTCTCCTCTCTTCATGCACAAGGGCTATGCACCATTCAAATTTGGACAAGTGATAGCCATTCTACAGAGCAAACCCCCCCTTTTCCCGTACTCTCTCTCTTTCCTTCCTTCTCTTTTCTCCTCTCAAACTAGAGCATAGTTAGATCCATATACAGGTTAACAGCTAATTGAGTTTGGACCAAGCCTGCATATCATGTGCACAGGCAAGGTGTGTGGCTCGAGGAGGCACATGAGGGGGACCTCACCCCCCGTATGTGTCTTGAGGCAATATAGTCACTTGACAAATACAATATATAAGCTTCTACTCGACTGAGATGCCATGATGTGGGACTAAATTCGATCCTCTTGTTGCATGTGACTGCAGGTAGAGTATGCTCCAATTAGAGTTTATGTAGCGCTCAATGCTCCCAATTGGAGGCCTAGATCACTTCCTGGGATGAATCCACAGGGCCTGGAGGTTGCTTGGCCTTGAGCATGAAGAACATGTCCGTGGTAATGCACGGTGGCAGAAGAATGGTACGCCCTGAGTCAAAATTCAGGCTTTAAGCCCACATTAAAAGGTTCAAAAGCTTCGTTGTGGTAAGGCAAACTCAATGGTGGCAAGCAGAAGGCATATGGTGGTCGGAGAGTAGCTGTCAGTGACGGAGGAGACGCTACAGAGGTGTGGTGTCTGATGGCACTAAGGAGAGGATAATAGCCTCAACAACCAGAAGGATTTTGCTCTCTAGGATACGGTAGAGCTAATGGGTGTGGAGCGGCGACATTTTGAGCAGTGGAGCGATAAGAATGCATCGTTGGAGCTTTGCCGGAGCTGAAAAAAGCGAGGGCGTCGAGGGCGATAGCATGGTCGTTTGGAAGAGTAGGTGAATGGGAAATAATGTAGAAGGATAGAAAAAGGAATAAGGGGTATTAGAGAATAGGAAGGAGGCTAGAGAACTTCGGTTGTGTCTGACCAGAGCTGGAGAAGGAGAAGAGGATGGCATGGCAACGACAACGAGTGAGGTAGAGGAACGACCTCTCTTTTGCTGGAGAGGTTTGCGAGGATGAGGGGAAGAAGATAGGTTGTCCAATTTGATGGTTGGACGGTCGGAAGAGGGGGGTCGAGGGTGGTCTCTAGAGCAAAATCCAAAGGAGACCGGAGAAGGAGGAAGGAGTTTCTTAGCCCACGACTTGCTAAGGAGCACGACCTTACAATGGGTGTGCCTTTATAGGGCTTAGGATGGAGTTCCAAGCTTCGAAACAAGCTTGGAAACTTTGAGCTTCCTGTGCGTATGGGATACCCACATCTCCCATGCATTCGCTTGGGAGATTGGGAAAGAATTGGAGTCTAAGGCCGGGTTTGATTGAAAGAGAATTCCTCAAGGAATCTCTGGTTCAAATCTGGGACTGATTGATTAGGAATCGAGAGAGAAATCGTTGCTCGAAACTTGATAGTGAAGGTCTGACCTTCCAAGAATGATGATAATGTTAGGGACCCATTTTCAATTATTTCAAAAGTTAGGGGCATATGTGTGAGAGAAAAGAGTCAAGTAGGATTGAAATGTAAACTTGGTCATGGTGTTCTCTGATTGGGCCCAAATTTTGGTACAAACCTAATTTTGACCCGAGAAATCTGATGGTGAAGTCAGATTTAGGTTTTGACCAAGTTTGATAGGGTAAATTGTGTAGAAACCCAAATTAGGGCAAGTATTTGTCTGAGACTCTATTTTAGGTCAAAATGGGCTTGATGGTCAAATCAATGATGCAAAATCTTATAGAATAATTTTCTATGTTTTTTAGAGGGTTTCGGTGAATTTTATCCTGACCCTAACCTCAGTGAATTAGGCAGGTTTGTTTTTAGGATTTTAGATGTCATTTAATTCTTATAATGCGTGTAAACCCATTTCTGTCTGCACGAACCCTCTTGTTAGACTTTAATGCATATTTGACCTTTAATAAACCCTTGAGAAAACCCACGGTTGTTTTGCATTCATTATATGATGGTAAAGTTGCAGTTTTAATCATGGTTTCATGTTAAACTCTCAGAAAGAATGTGTAGTGAATTACGGTCCTTTGGCACTTATGTAAGAGCATTTATTAATTGATTTTGACTAATTAAAGATAGATATGGTAGATGACGATGTTATCATCATACCCCCATGCCTAACTTTTGCTAGTCCTGTAGCCAAATCTTATGAAATTAACTCAAATTCTAGACCATGCCTTGATGCTCAAAGTCCTGATTTATTTCTTCTTTTTGGAAATTAGGTCAGAATGCTAATAGTAGGTCTAGAGGTATTCAACTACCAATCAAGATCCGAACCTTAGCAACTTTAGCCTTAATCTGCTGCGAAGGTTTATAAGGCCCACAGGTACTATCCTAAGGTTCATTGGACCCCGAGGTTAAAGCACTTATGCTTATAACATGGTTAGTCTAGGTTCAGTTTGCAGTGCGTTTTTGTATGAGAGAGGGGTAGAAGAATTTTTTCATTTTTAGAGAGCTTTCTCTCTCTTTTCTCTAGCTTCAGATTAGCTCAAAAACATGATCTATATCGGATTCCTAGTTCCCACTATCAATCCTCGTAGGGTCCCTGGCAATCTGCTTTGAGATAGCATCGCCCATGGCAAACCCCAGAACCCTGGCTTTCAACACTTCGAGATAGTGCCGCCTATGACATTCTGTAGCTAAATTCAGACCCTAGCAATCGACATTTCATGATAATGCAGCCCATGGCATCTGAACTAGCACAAGGTGCTTACATGCCCCCGGTAGGATATCTAAATATCTTAGGAGACAAGCACTAAGGAGATGGTATGTTATAGTGTATCTTAGAGGGGAATTTCCCACCACTCCACATCGGGAACTCATCGAAATCAACTTGTGTTGATAAGCCATTCCTAATCTAGGTGGCTTTTTCATAACAGAATTAACGCATTTACGTGATTTTGATTCCTAAGTGCACCGAACCAGACTTGTGTGTGGATTAGGGTGCTTAGGTTACTGAGTCCCATAAACCAGAGGTCAATTAACGAGGTTGAATAATCCCTAAGCCTTAGACCTAAGACATAAGCTTCGCATTTTGCTCAACCTCTTGAGGACTATCCAAATCTTAATAGATACGTGAATTTCTAAGCCCTAAAACATGCCCAAGAGGCCTAAGATCAACACTCATACTAATCTTTTTATCATTCTAGGACTTAATTTTTTTTTATTTGGTCCACAACTTAACTATATTCCATTATCATTTACTAATGACTACCACCTTTTTGTTTTAAACTGTAGCTCCTTTTTATCATTTAAAATACCTCCCCTCTTCCTTAAGAATGATATGTAATTAATCCTCTCAAAATTTCCTCCCCTTTCCATTTTTTTTTGTTCTTTTTCAATTTTTATTTTTTTTTGGGTTTTTGAATGAGTAATTTTTTGTGATAACGCTTCAGAAAGTGGAATTTTTATGTGTTTGTACTTTAACACCCCCCATGCCTAAGTTTTGCAACGTCCTCATTGCAAAGTAGAGGATATGAAATCAGCGTGGTTCACGGGTTAGAACAGGGTAAAAGGGTAGGTGAACAGGTCGGGATGACTATTGTAGATGATTTTAAGCTCTGGTACAAGTACCAGAGGTGGAGTAGGCTATTCTAAAATTGAACTCAGAGTGCAGTAGACGTGAAGCTAAAAAAGGATAATCAGAAGGGTCTCAGGTTTTTGAAATGATAGGTTGCCTCCCGTTAAGTGAAAGAGCGATCTTCGTTTTCGTTGAAAACTTTATTATAAAATGATGTGTTGTTGTATTTAATTATGTGGTAGAAAATCGCTTTTCAAAACATTTAAATTTTCAAAACTAAGCACGAAGAGTTAGGTCATCTCCACAGGGAGGAATTAGCCTAATAAATTCACAAGTCAAGGAATGCACAGTTTGCAAACTCTTTTGCAACTTTAATGTGAAGAAAATGCTATTTCAAATGAAGTTTGCAATTTCTTTAAATGTTCAGGGGTGTTTATGCAATTTTCACGTCAGACATTATGCCCCAAAAATATGTGTAAGATGCATGTGTACTGGCTTGCCATGTGAATTCAAATTTCATGCAATTCTAATTTCAATTTCAAGATAGAAACATACACATAATACAAACAAAATAATTTCAAGAAAATCTGAGTGCATCAGTGCAATGTGGCCAGAATAAAATATTAATATAAACTTGACAATGGCATTGAATTTAATTTCTAATAGAGGGAAAAATAGAGGATTTCTCCTCTCTCCTCACGTGTGCGGCCGTGCACGGTTGGCCGCGAGAGTCGGTAGGGAGGTGCAGCTTGACGAGAGCTACGCAATGGTGGTAACGGCGTGGTCGGAGGTGGCTGGAGAACCGGCCTATTGGAGGAGATGGAGACTACTACAGCCGCATGATGGCCTGCGCGCGCTTGTGGGTGCGGCGCGTGCCTGCAGGCGCGGGCGAGCAGTCTGAAGGTGGCACCTGTGGGTGCGCTGATGGACGGGCGGTGCTGCGCCTGCAGATGGTGATGTGGTGCGGCTGCAGATGGCGCTGAAGGGAGGTGATGCGGTGCTGCGTGCGCTGGAGAGGCAAGAAGGTGCGTGGGCAGGCACTTGCAAAGGCTAGCGCGTTAGCGGGTGAGCTTGGTGCTGTGCCTGAAGTCGTAGGTGCACTGCAGTGGGTGCTTGGTCGGCACGGCTGGGCAAGGGTGAACGGTTGCAGGCTTGGTGCGAGGTGCCTGCGATTGCGCTGAAGGACGGTAAGCGGTGAGGCGTGCGGGCATGCTGAAGGGAAGTGCGCCTACAGTGAGGCACGCGGTTGGAGCGCCTGCAGGCGCGGTTGGAGGTGGATGTGCTGTGTGGAAGAGGCACGTGGTGGGGAGTCGGTCGACGAGCTTGCGCAAGGTGGTGCAGTTGGGTGCACTGAGTACATAGTGCATGCAGTGGAGAAGATTGAGCCTTTCCTGCAAAGGGGGGGGGGGGAATTGCCTCCAGTCTACGTCACCTCCTTTCTTTTTAACTCTTCCCTCTCTCCGTGTGTGCCAATCAAGGGATTTTCAAATCCCTTTTCCTATTTTTGGCCGGCGGGCGTTGGAGGAGATGGCCGAAGGAAAGGGAAAAGTTCCTCCGGTTGTTGGTGAAATTTGCTCCCCACCCCTTGCTCTTTCTGAATATAATAGCTGCACATAAAAACAACAAAATCATTACATATTAAGTCATAGAATGTTATAAACGTAAATCATGATGCGTATAATTCTTCTACAACTTAATTTCAATTATTAATAGACCTTCAAGGTATGATTAAAGGTACTTAGGCTTAATATTAGTCCATTAAAATGGACTCATCAAATACCCCCATGCCTAAGATTTGCTAGTCCCTAACAAAAATGAAAAATAATAGAAGTAATCAGAAGATTTCTTCTTTTCTTTATTCAAAACTTTAGAAATCCAGACAAAAGTGAAGTGCTGATAGCCTAGGTAACAGATCCAAAAGAGCCAATTCGCATTAGGAGTTCGTACATCACCCTTGGCAAAAATTTCTGACGATAATCTGTAATTTGACCCCGACGTTTGGACTAGGTAGGAGATATCGAGTTGAATGGATTTATATTTGGTGGCACACACTCATCTGGTGCTACATATAGTCTAGTACTACAGACTCTAGCTCTCTAGACTATTAGACAAGTCAACTCTGAGAGAGGCTGCACAATTGTGCTCTCTTGATGTTCCTGGGCACTCTCTCTCTTTCTGAGATCATGAATCTCGCCAGATTTAGAAATTGTACTCACTATTTGGTGGCCTCACATGGCATCCACACTTCAATTAAAGTCCTAATAACTCTACAACTAAGTTAGAGTTCTCAACCAGTATTCAGGAGATCAGAAATACTAGAAGGTAGGTATGGGTCATATTTGGTGGATCGCGATAGGTGTTTTGCTGCCTCAGAAACAGTGTGGCATGATAAACTTGGACTTTTTATTTTAATAATATAACTATTTCTTCTTTTTGTTCTTTCTGTTTCTTCTTTTTCTTCTTCTTTTCTCTCGCCTTTTTTTTTTTAATATTTCTTCTTGTTTTTGTTTCTTTATCAATCAACACAACACGATACGGACTTTTATTTACGAGGCATTATTGGGGATGATGATGGTCAAAAGGAAGTTGTGTGGCTTATTTATTGGAAGTGCCTATTCTCAGCACCGGGAAGGAATGGATAGGACAAGCGTATTTCTGACCTTTGACATCATTACCCTCTTTCAGTCGAAGACTCTATGAAGGACGGTCGTAACCATCCACCATAGTTATAGCTTTATTAAGACTCAATCTCTGTGTATTTGCCTTATTTGGTGACTCTCAGGAATTCACACACAAGAACAGAGAGTGAAAACTATGCCTAACTCTGAAGTATCATCATCTAATTATCCAAAATTTAAGAGTCCTTGCACTAGACATAGTGCACCAGTAATCTCTCTACTTCTTCTCACAAATATGAGGTGGATCTACTAGAAGATAGTATGCCTGACTCCCTATGAACTGTCCAATGGTTCAGTAGACTTACAAATGCTCATTGGTTTTCCTCAAGGATCCATTGCCAAGTCTACATGCACGTGAAATAAATGTACTGGATTCTAAACTTAAGAAATAATTCTGGAAGAAAAACCTCTAATGACAAAGGTATTTTGCTAGGGACTAACCCATTCAGCTCAAGAAAAGAGATTTTTTTTTTATATATGTTAACCTAAATGCATGAATACTTCCTAAAATGCAAATGCACTCCCCCATGCCTAAATCATATAATGTCCCCATTGTAAAATTAAAACAGGAGGAGAAAGGAAAAATATCACCTGACACGGTCTGCTGGGTTGCCTCCCAACAAGCGCTGCATTTTCTGTCAGCAGCCAGGCCAAGAAGGAAACTATAAGTCTGGTTCCAAACAAACAAAGTTAGGCCCTAAAAATATTCCTAACAGGCCTAGAAAATAGGTAACCACGGATGTTGGCGAGCTGATGATGCAATGTAATTCCAAATGCTCACCAGAAGAAATGAAAATAGAAAATCTCATTGGCTACCTTGGGAGGTCTAGGAATAATAAATGGAATATGAAAAAGGACCTCCCGAAATGGAATTAGTGGAGGACAATAAGGATCTTCCAGAGCAGGACAGGTTTTAAAAGATATACACATAATTAGTTAAAACCCTTGAACGACGAGAGTAAAAGTACAAGCATCAATCCATACTCACCATTCTACCAAAAGATGTATTGGCCTGATATAGTCTCCACAAAGAATGTACATGAGCAGAGATCTAAGGCAAGGATCGGTTAGGGAGTATAAGGGTTGTTTGTAGTGTTGGAAGGTAATGGTTAAGTCCAATGGGGGCATAGTTGGTGTTAGGTCCAATTCCAACAATTATTCAGATTGAGCATACTCCCTAACAGTTGTAGACAACTTCAAGTATCCTGCCTAGCATTAATGATTGGAGTCATATTTGAATCAGGGGTAGACTCCAAATTACAACTTTTTGATGGCAGGGTCAAAATGTAAGAATCATTATTATTCAGCTCATCCCCAGATTTGTTTGGTTCACTCAAACATTTGTCGGGGTGTATATGTGATTCATTAGGAGTTGGATCAGTATCCTCAATTATTTCTAAAGGAAGATCAGTCTTAATATTTTGGAGGAAGCCTATATAATTGAATTTGTCATTCTTCTCGATGTATAAATCCTTAATTGATGTGTTTTGTCCTCGAGAGTCTCCCATAGACTTCTCATTATTTTGTTCATCCTCCTCTAATATCAATGCCTGTTTTGATGGAGGATGACTCTTAAAAGAAAGGAGGAATCTGGATTTAATCATATTATTTCTACCCTCTGGAGGTAAATCCTCAAATGATAAATAATTCTTCTGCGATTCACTCCAGATTTTCAGTCTAGGTTCCTCTGTTGGGGTATCCTCATCCTCTGAATTAGACTCTTCATATCCCTGAGACCAGAATTGATCATTCTCTATTCCGTTAGGGTCACCTTCATTGGGTGCATTCTCAGGATGCTGAATGGTAGGTGTTGATTCCCTAAGTAGAGGGTCAGGAGTAGGCTCACTAAGGGTAGAATGGGATTCCACCAAATAATTAATAGGGGAAGTGATAGGAATAATACAACCTTGACCTGGGTTGGTAGGGGTAAGGAGAATACTGTCATTGGGATCAAGGTCTTCAAGAGGTAGCATCTTCCCTTGCTTTTGACTGTAATATAATTCAGTTGGATAATCACTATGATCGTTATCCTGTAGTGGCCGTGTCTCATTGGGAGAGTCTAGGTGATAGCTACCTAAAATTGGATCCCTATTGTCATTAGGTTCCCCAAAATTATTTTCATGATCATGGTTTATTGGGTAGGGATCAGGATTATTGGGAAGCGTGTAGCTAAGTTGTCTTATTTCTTCATTTAACTGTTGACTATTCCTCAACATCTCTCGCATTGATTCCATTATTTCCTTTTGCTATTTTTGCATTTCTATCATAAAAGAGGAGAGAGGCTACTATTATCAGGTTGGGGAGGATAGTCAATTTCAGGCTCTGGTTGCCTAAGGGTATCGGTCCAACCTTGATACGAAAAATCATGAAGGGTGGGAGGGTTGGGTGTTTGCATGGAAGTAGGGATTTCAGGATTGGAAAATCCCGCTCCTAGGCTATGCTCAAAAGTGGGAGTTATCAAGCCAGTACTCCCAGGGTAAGAATGAGAATGATCCCATGAATTATCAATGTACCCATCAAAGGATGGATACGCTCGGAGAATGGGATCCTGATTAAAAGATGGGAAGTATTGACTCTGATAATCTGAATGATAGGAGTAAGAGTAATCCATTTCTTTAAGCAAAACAATTTTAACTTTCTTAGGATTCAGCAGGAAACTTCCTAAAGAGTTCTATTGTCACAGCAAATGCAAATTCAACAGGATCTATTTTTAGTAGATTGCAGGTCTTAGAGTTATATGTTTAGTTGGTGGCCAAACAATTTTTGCAAAAATTATGCTTCCTAGGCCAACCTTCGCTGATGCCTATAACCTACTCTCAAGGGATGGAAGTCTCGAATCGAGCCCACACACGAGGAACTGAAGTAACTTGGTGGATAGGCTTGTTGATTTCCGACTAACTTCCCTTGTGGTGCAAAAGCGGGGAGGTAGAAATTTATCTAGTGACCTTATGTGTGTGGTGCACAGTGTCTCAAGTGTGCAAGCATATGATTGTGTTTTGATTTTTTGAAATTTCACAAACAAGATCCTTTTGTACACAATTTTCAGTCACAGATTTTAAAGTCCAACCTCTTAACAGTCCTAATTTTTTTTAAAGTGACCACTGAATTAATTTGATTCAAGCACTTTAGTGGTCTTAGATTTAGGTTCAATGCATATACATGACAAATAATTAATGCTCAAGAGAAGACGTACCTTACTCCAGCTTTCTTTGTGCAATAATGAATGCAATGCAATAAAAATAAACTAGATGCTGCTCATTCAGTCCTAGATGGTCGTCCTACAGATATGCAGCTTCTAGCAGGCAGTTCAAAATTTTTTTTATATAATAAATAAACAGAATTAATCTAACTAACTAATCGAAATTCAGTTCAAATAGTGCAAATAATCCTATAATCTAAATAAATGGGAACACGCTCCTGAAAATACACTCCCACATACAAGAGTGATAAGAAAAAAAGTGGCACTGGGGACATGTTCCCAAAAATACCCAACAAGGGTCCAAAAGACAGAATTTAAATTCTAATGTCTATCTAACTAAATCTAACTAAGATCTAATGCCTAAATCAGAAATAGGCTTCTCCGTAAGCCTATGTGTGTGGGATCAAGGCCCACGTGTTCCTCTTGCTGTCCTCCAGGTGGCTTCAAGGTCCACCAAAAAGATCGTCTCCATTGTATGCGTCCGTCGCATTCGTCGCGTGTTTTTGCACTGAAGAAAATCCACAGTTAATAATTTAGAAAAGTTTTCAAAATAGAATAAAAATAACATAAAATTCCCAAAAAATTAATAGGCATTTTTCCTCCCCAGCAATGGCACCATTTGAAAGAGCGATCTTCATTTTCGTTGAAAACTTTATCATAAAATGATGTGTCGTTGTATTTAATTGCGTGGTAGAAAATCGCTTTTCAAAACATTTAAATTTTCAAAACTAAGCACGAAGAGTTAGGTCATCTCCATAGGGAGGAATTAGCCTAATAAATTCACAAGTCAAGAATGCACAGTTCGTAAACACTTCTGCAACTTTAATGCGAAGAAAATGCTATTTTAAATGAAGTTTGCAATTTCTTTAAAAGTTCAAGGGTGTTTATGCAATTTTCACGTCAGAAATTATGCCCCAAAAATATGTGTAAGATGCATGTATACTAGCTTATCATGTGAATTCAAATTTCATGCAATTCTAATTTGAATTTCAAGATAGAAACATACACATAACATAAACAAAATAATTTCAAGAAAATCTGAGTGCATCAGTGCAATGTGGCCAGAATAAAATATTAATGTAAACTTGACAATGGCATTGAATGTAATTTTTAATAGAGGGAAAAATAGAGGATTTCTCCTCTCTCCTCACATGTGCGGCCACGCACGGTTGGCCGCGAGAGTCGACAGGGAGGTGCGGCTTGAGGAGAGCTACGCAACGGTGGCAGCGGCGTGGCCGAAGGTGGCCGGTCGCGGCCGGCGGAGGTGGCAGGAGAACCGGCCTATTGGAGGAGATGGAGACTACTACAGCCGCACGATGGCCTACGCGCGCTTGCGGATGCGGCGCTCGCCTGCAGGCGCGGGCAAGCAGTCTGAAGGTGGCTCCTGTGGGTGCGACACTGACGAGCGGGCGCCAGCAGTTGGTGCTTGCAGGTGCGCTGATGGGTGGGCGGTGCTGCGCCTACAAATGGTGATGCGGTGCGGCTACAGATGGCGCTGAAGGGAGGTGATGCGGTGCTGCTTGCGCTGGAGAGGTAGGAAGGCATGCGGGCAGGCGCTTGCAGAGGCTGGCGCATGAGCGGGTGAGTTTAGTGCTGTGCCTGAAGTCATAGGTGTGCTGCAGTGGGCGCTTGGCGAGCACGGCCGGGCAAGGGTGAACGGTTGCAGGCTTGGTGAGGGGTGCCTGCGATTGCGCTGAAGGACAGTAAGCGGTGAGGCGTGCGGGCATGTTGAAGGGAAGTGCGCCTGCAGTGAGGCACGCGGTTGGGAGCACCTGCGGGTGCAGTTGGAAGTGGATGTGCTGTGCGGGAGAGGTGCACGGTGGGGAGTTGGCCGACGGGCATGCGCAAAGTGGTGCGGTTGGGTGCGCTGAGTACACAGTGCATGCGGTGGAGAAGATAGAGCCTTTCCCCCCAAACGCGGGGGGGGGGGGGAATTGCCTCCAGTCCACGCCACCTCCTTTCTTTTTAACTCTTCCCTCTCTCCGCGTGCGCCAATCAAGGGATTTTCAAATCCCTTTTCCTATTTTTGGCCGGTGGGCGTTGGAGGAGACAGCCGGAGGAAAGGGAAAAGTTCCTCCAGTTGTTGGGGAAATTTGTTGCCCAACCCTTGCTCTTTCTAAATATAATAACTACACATAAAAACAACAAAATCATTACATATTAAGTCATAAAATGTTATAAACGTAAATCATGACGCGTACAATTCTTCTACAACTTAATTGCAATTATTAACAGACCTTCAAGGTACAATTAAAGGTACTTAGGCTTAATATTAGTCCATTAAAATGGACTCATCATTAAGCGCTAAATTCAATGCCTTCAGCTGAGCAAAAAGTGGTCATGGAGGAGTGTTCAAATCAGTGGAGTTTCGTATAATAAGCACCTCAATCAAAAGCCTGGTTTGTCCAACCAAGTGCTTGTTCAGATCAACAGGTTGATGATGTAGTCCAAACCCAATCAGTCTGGTGGGCTGATGGATGTGGATCAAGAGATGTGGTGCCCACTAGATGCTTTATGACTTAGAAGGATGTGAAAATGAAAATCCAAGGTTTGGCTGATTCGATTCAGCCTGGTCAAAGTAGGGATCCTCAAATGCAAAAGAGTCTGTGGAGGATGTAGGAACCCTACAAGAGTGATCAGAGAAGGACGGGATGTGATTAGTAGTTTGATCGATGTCCGAATCCCAATCAAAAGATGGATAAGAATCATGTATGACTGGATCATCGAGAGGAGAATCAGAATAGAAGACGATTCCGATTATGGGTTGCGGGTGGGATCGGATTTAAACGAGTTTCTTATGTGCAGTAGAAGAGGTGGCTTCCAGGAGACCTGTGTGTGGGGGCTCCTCTAGAAAAGGTTCAAAGGTAGGTGTATCTAGAGAGTCCTCATAGAGCCCATCAAAATCTTATGTAAATGCTTGGAGAGTGCTTATAGGATCATGAAAATCAAAGTCAAGAAAAGATTCAAACTTTGGATTGCATACACTCTCAGCACTTGTAGTTTCTGAATCCTTTAGATCATAAAAGAATGATTCCAAGTCAATGGAACTCGATTTTGAATTGATGATCTCGGGATCAGGGACTGCAGAGGCAGAGTAAAAAAATGGGTCCTGGATGATGAGGTCATAGATTGGATCATAGTCATCAGGAAACAAAGATTCCTCGAAATTAGAGTAAGATTCAAAATAGTTGGAGAATTTGCAAAGATCGTGTTCTAAACCTGATTCTAGATTGGACGTTCCACCACAGAGTGAATTGAGATGTGGAGAAGTAGCAACTCGACTTGGATCTAACCTAAAATCAGAATCTGAACTCAAAAAGGTGTCCCTATTAGGCATGGGCTCAGGTTCTTGTCTCCTAGGAGAGACCCAATCGAATCCCAACTCTTCCAACTCCTTGGTTTCTTTATCGTAAATTGTCGTGATTTTCAACAAATCGATCTGTATCTTGGAAGAGTCTGGAGAGGTGTAGCCATCAAACATAGGCCTAGAATCATAGTTCAACTCGAAAATCTGAGTCTCATCACATGGGGCCTCATAATTATCCCAAATAGGCTCGAATCCAGATTCTAGGTTAAGGGTAGGGATTGGATCGCTAAAATCTTGGCTGGGCTCTATTAGGATGTCGGAATCATCCTCGAGAATTACATTAACAGGATAAGGCTTGAGATTTACATTCTCGAGGAGTTATGTTTTAAGCTCATCATTGCAGGTGTCTAGGAATTAAAGCTAGGCAAACCAGGTTCTCATATCTCTAGGGCTAGCTCAAAATTCGAAACACTTGCAATTGGATCTTCCCAACCCAACTCAAGATCAGGCATATCAGTCTGCACATAAGTTGGATTATATTCCATTTGGGTTGGGGATCCACAACAACCTTTGTTCTCGAACCCAGGATTTGGGAAATCAGATTGATCCTCAGTCTTATTCCAAGATGTTTTGCTAAATGCTTGGGGAATATACGGGTATTTTTGATTGATAATTTATTTCAACAATTTTATTATCTCTTCTCGATTCTCAAGGTTATCTTGGTGTCTTTCCCAAAGTACAGGATTTATCATGCATTGGAGATATTCAAAGTTATGCAATTTCTCTAATTCAGTATATCCTGTCATGAGAATATCGCAGTTTGATCCATTTGTTATTTGTGTCATTATTAATTGAGCATAATTTGCAATAAAGGTTGATGTTTCTAGGATATTAACCTAAATCATGCTGACTAGATTTGAGGTTTTGTCTTTAACTCCATAAAATTTCAGGGCATCCTCAATCATGCTATCTCTCATGGACATTCGAGATTCAGGTTTCCTAAATGGTCATCCTAAATTGTCAGGTTGCATCTTTAAATCAGATGGTGGAATTAAAATGTTGAATCAAACTCAGGTTAGATTGAAGTTGATTAGAATTGAAAGAGATTCCCAAGAAGATCTTAGGTTAAAGGACAAATGAACTTCCTGTGTCTATACTCTAAAGAATAGATGTGGGACTAGATATGAATTGAACCCAATCAAGGCACCCAAAGATTTTTGTATGACTATAGAGGTTCAGGGCAGAGGATACCCTTGGATCAGAAAGTCGTCCACCTGAGAATTACCTGGGCAGCAAGGAATGGAGAGTCCCGCAAAGACCCCTACATGGTAGAGCATCTCCACAGGTTACAGGGTTTCCCCCACTTGACCTTGCACCATGGATCCAAGTAGGCCAGAATGAATAACTTGACCTCTTAAGTCTACCAGTTTTAAGTCCTAATTTGTGCCTTTAATTCCACTTGATTATAAGTTAATTTGACTCGTGACCTAGTTTGGAGGTTGGTTGGCCCACAATGTATGTCAACTTCACCGGACCTACCCTAAAAGATGGAAAAATGAAATCTAGGTCAAGACCCAGAAATCACCCTGAATGACTCTCAATTTATTAGGTCCACGATTTTACATTTCAAGTGATTTTAGAAGCTATTTTTAGGGTTTTCCTGATTAGGTCTTTTCGAACTGGGGCTTCGGTAGCACACAAATGTGGGAGGGTTCATTTCCTTTTATGTAGGAAAATGTGAACTATTTCAAGTCCAATTTGATCTCAAAATGTTCACCTAGGCTTCAAGTAAGTAGTGTGTTAGCTCAGGGTGATTTTAGAAATTAAGCGTAGTCCCTAATAGGTACAGGCAATTTAAGTAGGGAATTCTAAACAGAATTGCTTCAAACTTCAATCAGATATGAAGATTTTCCTCAAATCAGGAAACTTGCCTCTTAATGATCATAACTACAAAAATAAGGCAGGTGATTCCTAAGTAGTTTTGTTTCCTTTTCTCTCTTCCAAGGACTAGGAGATTAGGGAAGAAGAGAGATTACCTACCTTTGAGTGGTTGAATTGCGTGGAAGTTCGCCTCGTGATGTACCTCACAAAATAACAATAAATAAATAGGGCAAGTAGTGCTCAAATATAATCAATTAAATCAAAGACTAGAGGTGAAATGGCTCCAAAATGTTGAAATGATCTATTGGGGCTTTATATTATCATCATCGTAGTTCAAATCCTCAATCGATCGAACAACAAATATAATTTATAACTCGAATATAAGTCTGAGCTCGAACACAGGAAGCAAATATGAAATTCATGCACTAATCTTTAAAAATCAATGAGCACAATTAATTGACCATTAAAAATAGATATTCAATGAACAATAACCTATCACATTTTTTATTCAATGTATCTAGAGATTGCATGGAACAAAAAGAGGAGAATAAAAAAAAATGGTGATTTGGATCACAACTAATCCTCTTAATTATGTATGCAATTATTCAATCAGAATTCAATTGTAAACTATAGTACTTAAATTATTCAACTGTAATTCAAATAATGCGTTAGTCAGATGCCAAGTTCTTAGATGCTATAGTGCAAAGGCACCATTCATCTTCTTCAACTCTTCTCTTCCTTCTTTCAGAGCTTCCCTTCTCTCTTTCTTTCTTTCTTCTTTCAGCACGCACAGGACCTCTACTTTTCTTCTCAAGCCTTCTCCTCTCTTCATGAATAAGGGCTATGCACCCTTCAAATTTGGCCAAGTGTTAGCCATTCTACAGAGCAAAACCCCCCTTTTCCTACACTCTCTCTCTTTCCTTCCTTCTCTTTTCTCCACTCAAACCCAGAGCATACTCAGATCCATATATGGGTTAAAAGGTAATCAAGTTTGGACCAGGCCCACGTATGTGTCTTGAGGCAATATAGCCACTTGACAAATACAATATATCCACTTCAGCTCAACTGAGATCCCACAATGTGGGACTAAATTCAGTCCTCATATCGCATGCGACTGTAGGTGGAGTGGCTACCAATTGGAGCTCAAGTAGCGCTCGGTGCTCCCAATAAGAGGCCTGGATCACTTCCTAGGATGAATCCGCAGCGCTTGGATGGTGTAGCCTGGAGGTTGCTTGGCCTTGAGCATGAAGAACACGTCCGTCTTAATGGCATGGCAGTGAAACAACGGTAGACCACGAAATGTCAAAATACGGGATTTAAGCCCACATTAAAATGTTTAGATGCTTCACTGTGGTGAGGTGAACTCAATGGTGGCGATCAAAAAGCGTATGGTGGTCGGAGAGAAACTATCAGAGACGGAGGAGACGCTGTGGAGGTGTGGTGTCCAATGGCACTAAGGAGAGGCCAATAGCCTCAATAACCTGAGGGATTTTGCTCTCTAGGATACGGTGGAGCTAATGGGTGTGGAGCGACGGCATTTCAAGCAGTAGAGTAACAGGAAGGTGTCGTTGGAGCTTCACCAGAGCGGAAGAAGGTGAGGGCGTCAAGGGTGATATCATGGTCGTTTGTAAGCATAAGTGAGAGGGAAGTGATGTAGAGGGATAGAGTAAGGAATAAGGGGTCTTAGAGAAGAGGAAGGAGGCTGGAGAGCTACGGTTGTGTCTGACTAGAGCCGGAGAAGGAGAAGAGGGCGGCGAGGCGATGATGATGAGTGAGGTAGAGCAACGACCTCTCCTTAGCGGGAGAGGCTCGCGAGGACAAGGGGAAGAAGATAGACCATCCAATTTGATGGTTGGATTGAGGGTGGTCGCCGGAGCAAAATCTAAAGGAGGTCAGAGAAGGAGGAGGAGGGAGTTTCTTAGGCCAAGACTTGCTAATGAACACGACCTTACATTGGGCGTGCTTTTATAAGGCTTAGGATGGAGTTTCGTGCTTGGAAACAAGATTGGAAACTCTGAGCTTCTTGCACATGTGGGATACCCACATCTTCCATGTGTTCGCAAGGGAGATTGGGAAAGAATTGGAGTCCAAGGCTGAGTTTGATTGAAAAAGAATTCCTCAAGGAATCTCTGGTTCAAATCTGGGACTGATTGATTGAGAATCGAGCGAGAAATCCTCACTCAAAACTCAACAGTGAAGGTCTGACCATCCGAAAATGGTGTGAGGACCTTGTTGCAAAGAATGATGGTAAAGTTAGGGACCCTTTGCAATCATTTCAAAAGTTAGGGGCATATGTATGAGAGAAAAGAGTGAGACAGGACTTAAATGTAAACTAGGCCAAGGTGATCTCGGATTGGGCCCAAATTTTGCTACAAACTTAATTTAAACCAAAGGAATCTGATGGTGAAGTCGAATTTAGGTTTTGACTAAGTTTGACTAGGTAAATAGTATAGAAACCCAAATTAAGGCAATTGTCTGTCTGGGACTATTTTAGGTCAAAATGGGATCTGATGGTCAAATCAAGGAAGCCAAACCTTAGAGAAAATTTGTATATGATTTTTAGAGGGTTTAGGTGAATTTTATCATGATTCGAACCTAAGTGAATTAAGCGGGTCTATTT